>CM054120.1:185180117-186597617 GCA_028673005.1 Tanypteryx hageni
CACGGGCAAGTATCTGCACCAGAAATCTCACCTCAGGACATTATATACCTCATTTATGCAATGCGTCCTCCTAAGAGGATATCGCCTCTAATTTCCTACCAAGATTACAAGAAAATCATCAATGGCTCCCTTATTCTTTCCGCATCACAACTCCCTTATGATTATATCTGTGACAAACAGAACGTAGACGACATGATTCATATCCTAAATTAAAACCTACTTCTACTCTACGACGAACATGCTCCTTTCAAACTAAACGAATTAGAAGCAATTCTTCCATGGATAGAAGACACTATTCTCGCCCTCATGCGGGAAAGAGACTCAGCATATTCTCTGTACAAAAGATCTAAAAACATACATAATACCAACAGATAGAAATTTCTCAGAAACAACGTCAAAAAACCAATAACGAGCGTCCAAATCACGTTTCGCCCATGGCCTCTTAAAAGTGCCAATCTCTTCCCGAAATCTCTCTGGTCTGGCCTAACGGAAACCGCTCTCACAAAACGCCTCCCTTACGTATCCTTCTTCCAGGTTACTTTAACCAATACCTTGTGAACAACTTCTTCTCTATGGAGCCTAATGACCTAAAACAATCTATAGAAAAATCCTTAATCTCCCTTCGTTACACAATCCTCAATTCAAGTTCACAGCTGTCTCCAATGCTGAAGTAAAGAAAGCAGTTCATGACACCAAACGTTCTGCCCCTGGCTCTGAGAATATCCCCATTATTTTCTATCATAAAATAATTCCTACCCACATATTCAACCACTCTCGTTTCTCTGATGTATTTCCATCGCAATGGAAACTTTCCATAATTCGCAATAATTTCGTCCCATTAGTATTTTACTCTCCGTCTCCAAATCTCTTGAACGTCTTGTGCACCAACAAGTAATAAAATATTTTACGGAAAACAGTCTATTTTATCCTTACCAAACTGGCTTCAGACGAAACCACAGCACACCTGCTGCACACTTTAAAATCACTGACCAAATCAAGACAGCCATGGACCAGAGAAAACTCACAATCCCTGCGCTAAAGCCTTTGACACAGTCAACGTTGACATTTTTCTGGCAAAACTCCTAACCCTCAACTTCTCCGAATCTTCGATCGCATGGCTATCCTCTTATCTAACGGACCGCAAGCAGAAGTGCCTCACTAATGGCAATCACTCCTCTTGGAGTTCAGGGTTCAATCTTAGGTCCACTACTGTTCCCTGTCTACCTCCACAATGTTTCTTCTAATCTTATCATCTCCTCTTACCATCTATTCTCTGACGATCTACAAACCTACATCTCCATCGAACCTGAAAACCTTGAAACCGCAGTCAGAAGAATGAATAGTGATATCGAGAACCTTAATAGGTGGTTCAAGTCAGTCGGCCTAAAACTGAATCCATCAAAAACTCAGACAATTATTATCGTATATCCAAAATCACTGAATATATCGATCCTTCATCCATTCCCAGGGTATGTATTGATGAGGTAGAAATCCCTTACAGTAGCTGTGTCCGAAACCTTGGTGTCCTCATTGACCGGAACCGCTCATGGGGGCCACAAATGACGTCTATCTGCAAGTTATCCTACGCCGCACTGCATTATTTTAAAAGATAAAAAACATTCTGCCATTTAGACTGAAGAAAAGTCTTGTATAATCACTAATTTTCCCCATCTTTGATTACGGAGTTATCATCATCACCGGTACCACCAAATCCAACACCATAAACTTCAACGCGCCTTTAACCATTCAGTAAAATTCATCTTCAAAGCCAAACCATCAGATCAGATCTCTCTTCTTCTCAGAGAATTATCTTGGCTCAGACTGGAGTCAAGACGCAAACTCCACACTCTTTCTCATGTCCACAAAGCTCTAAATTATTCCGCCCCAAACTATATTGTTAGCCTATTTAAAATTCTGAATACGACCCATAACTTTGCAACTCGCTCAGTTGATAAACTTGTAATCCCTACCCGCATGTCCGAAGCCTATACCAACTCATTCACTCTACTTGGGGCCAGATTACGGAATTAAACTCGTCATCCTAACTTCAGATTCAAATGTGTCTCTTCATTTAAAAGTGCAATTTCTGCACACCTAGGAACGCTGGACAGATCTCTAAGTGAAATATTCCATGTAAAATTATTAATTATTCTTAAACATATGCGACTATGTCGGGAATAGTTTTGAAACGAGAAAAGATTCTGCTATGACCGGGAATCGAAGCAGATCAATTTCCTCGTTTCAGAACGAGGATGTTATCTTGGTTGAGACGGAACTAGCCAAGTATCAAACTGCCCCAATGGTTGTCCTCGAAGAGATTCACCGAAGAAAACTCCCTCTCAAATAGAGAGTTTGCCAAGCAAGAAATTGATGGAATAAAGCGATCTGAAGATCCAATGCAGACAGGCATAAGCTGTAATGTTGGGAATAATTTTGGAACGAGGAAATTGATCCGCTACGATAGTTTAGTGGTAGAATATCCGCTCGGCAAGTGGAAGACCCGTATTCGATACACGGTTATAGCAGACTTTTTTCTCGTTTCAAAGTTATTCCCAACATTACAACTTATTCCTGTCTGCATAGGATCTTCGGATCGCTTTAGTCCATCAAATGCGACTATTATATAAATTCCTCAATTATGATTAAATTCCAATATGGTTTACTTTTATTATAACTCATAGTAATTTGTGTCTCAGTGTATTCTGTGTTACTTATTAGGTATTGTAAATTGTTTATCTCTAATTTTTTACTCAGTTTCTTGTATCGTTTATTTCCTTACGATAAACTGTGTATTCTATGTTAACCTAACTATTTTTCATGTCATAATTATTTATTTATCTTCTCTATTCTCATTGGTTTCTCAATCTCCTGTATCAATTTGTCTCTAACATACACTGTGTATTTTCGGTGTAGTTATTAGGTATTGTAAATTTTTTTAATCTTTCATCCAGTCCCCTGTATCATTTACTATGTATATTAAATTTTATTTTACGAGGTTAGGTTGAAGAGAGGCCAAACTGGCCCTAACCTCGCCTAATAAAAGTTCGAATCAATCAATCAATTTCTCTCTCTCCCTCTCCCATCTTCCTCTCCCTCGCCCATCTTCCTCTCCCTATCCCTCTCTATCTCTCTATCCCTCTATCACTCTATATCTCTCTCCGGTAATTTTATCGATTTCAATTAATTATATGCATCGCTGTTTTCTTTTTTAAATATGTTTGTTAAATAGTTTCTGCGACTTATGGATTTTTGAGGGATACTCGTTAACTCAGCTCATAATTATCCATTACGTTGTCCTTTCTCTGTTTGAGGGCGTGATTTATTAAAAGTATAAATCTACACAGACCGATTGTTTGCTGTTGGTTTTTCCTCCTCGAAAAAGCAATCAAACTGGGTCCGAGTTTAACCCAGGAAATGGAGGATTTTAAGAACTCGAATGGAGGGACTGCTGCGTGAGCATGAGGAGGAGATCTTAAAGATTTCTAGAGAATAGGATCTCCTCTAGGATGGCAACAGCATAGAAAACAAATAAGGAAATAGCTGCTGAAACAAACAGTAAATGGCATTTCCTTTTTAAAAAAACATTTGTTAATACAGAAAGTTAAAATTTATGTATACTACTGTGATTATTCTGAAATAGTACTGAAAAACGGAAAATGATATTGGCTGAATAAAAACTAAACTTATTTATTTATTTTTTAATTTAACAAAAAGGAAATTTGAATTAATTTTTTACCCCCATTCTGCTGGCCGCTAGAACCTCCTCAAGGAAACGTGCACTACAAGACTACTAAATCGATAGGTGAAAAAACTTTAGGACGAGGTAGTGCATCAGGCAGACGGATAAACTGAACGCATGAGCGGATTTAAAGAAAAATAAAACAGCTAAAAATTGTTTTAATGTACTCAAATAATGGGTTTTCGTAAGTTACTCTAAAATCGACAAACGTTGCCGGAGCAATTATTCAATCATTCGAGTAATTATCTCTGATCATTTGATTCCATGCAATATGAATAAATTTATGCTGGATAAAATTAAATTTTTGGTGAATATACAAAGATTTTTAAGTCAAAGAGGAGAATATGGAAAAAATTGCTGAGTGCTCTAAGCGTGATTTTTAACTACTTAATACGAGAAAATACATTAATATGTAAAGAGTAGAACAAATTTTACATCAATTGTAAGAACAAATATTTACCAATAAGCATTTAAGTAACAATTTGAAAGTATATCTTTCAAATCAAATTCGATGCGGATATTTGAAATTTTCGATTACATATTAATGGTTTACTTTTAACGGATACGATCAAACTTTAGTAAGAACGTCTAATTTAAAATTTTTACCTATTGCCTTACATTGGGAAAATAGCTGGTGGGTTTGTTTAATATTTTTTATTGAAATGCTTATTTTCAAATTTTTTACTCAAAGAGATAAATAAATGTTATTTTTGAGTCAACCAATATTTTAAAAATATATTTTTGTCATGATTGCATAAAGAATTGAAAATTTCCTTCACAAATTAAGTAACCTATCAAATATTGCTGTTTTTATTGTACGAGGGATTTTCTGCGTAAACATGCCTAACATTTGCGACGCACAGCATTGGCTATACCAACATAAGATCGTAGAATACGATGCGTCATTTCCTCTTAGAAACTCGTCACCGTCCGAATGTTTCCCGATAGCTAAAACTCGTGTTACTGACACCCAAATATATCGAACTGCGCAGTAAGGGCAAAAAGGCGGGGTTTTAGCAACCAGCCGAAGTGGAATGGAATAGGCGGGACCGCGGCCATAAAAAAGGTGACAGAATAGGACGCTACCCTCGCTCCGAGAGTCCTCAACCGAGTTTTTGCGAAGGAGTTCAACTTGAAACTCTCCTTCAAAGCTCATAATGAAAGATTCCAGCTTTTATTTACCCATAACGCAACTGGGCGCGCGGCGCACTGGCGCATTGCATTATGTGGAAAAAGTAATAATAAGGATAAATTCGTTCTACTTTTTGTTAACTCAGTCTTTTAATGTATGTAGTGATTTATAGTTCTTATTGTTAACATTATAGTTAGTATTTTCTACCTAGTATAAGAACTAAATTTTCATGATATATTTAGGACAATTTGAAGTTAAAGTATTAAAAATTAGGAAAATTATAGGCTAAAAGTTGTAACAATAGAATGAATAATGTTCCAAAAAATGACGTTATTGAAATATTTTAACTTTTACTGGCAATTCGTGATGCGTATATAGCGGTGGGCGGAAAAAAAGTCAGGAAAAAAGTCAGAATGTTTATAATACGACGTACTTCGACGCTGTTTCAAAGTTGAAACGATACTTTAGTTGCGATGGATTATAAAAAAGTTCAAAATGTTGATATACTGTACAATGAGATAAACAATACCTTGTTTACGATGGATAATACGACAAATTTCGACGCTGTTTCGAAATTTAAACAATACCTTAGTTGCGATGAACAATACAACGGTAACGAAAATAAATTAGAATAAACAAATTATCGACAAATTAACCTAATTTCGACGCTGTTTGAGGCTTAAAAAATACTTTGGTTGCGATGAATAATACGACGGTACGAATATAAATTACAGTAAACAAATTATCGACATATTCACCTAATTTCGACCCTATTTTTAGGTTTAAACAATACCTTGGTTGCGATGAATAATACAACTGTAACGAATATAAACAAATTATAGATATTCACGAAATTTCGAAGCTGTTTTGAAATTTAAACACTACCTTGGTTGCGATGAATAACACGACGGTAACGAAAATAAACAAATACTAATTTTTCGTTGATATTGTTTTAATGAAGTCAGATAGAGAGATTAAAAATGTTTTTTTAATTCTTTGTGAAACATTTCTTTGAAAGCAGAATAAGGTTATATGAATATTCACATAAAATGTCCAAATTCCAGCAAAGAAAAATGTCTCAATATTGGCTAAAGTCACAACAAAATAAACAATCTTTAATAAGCAAAACTGAAACAACGCAATTCGTTTACATATTTATTCGCGTAAAAAAGTCACAATTTTGCCTAAGGTCATTGTCACAATAAGGGGGTAAATAAGTAAAGATGGAGACTACGGCGAAATTAATGTTAAATAGAATTAACTCCTTGACCGTAAAATTCAAAATTAGAGACACAATGAAAAAGGGGGAGTAAAGTCAGGAAAAAATCTGTAACCAACCAAAACATACTAGACGCATACGAAAGCATACACATAAACAGAAACAAAAATTCCGTTATGAATAGCGACCGCGGCCCGACCCTCCTTTCACCTCTGTACCTTGTAACGGCTGAACCTCTTTCCCTCCCTTTCACTTCAGCACATAAATACCGCCTACAACACTCCCACCCCTCATTACACATCAGCTACTGATGATGAGAGCATTGCTCTCGAAATACGTATTTAGTACGTTAGCTCATTTTTAGAGATCTTGTGTGCGTGTATTCGAGTGCTTGCGTGTGTGATTGTTTCGTCTATTAGGTCCCTGTCGTTGCAGGAAGGCACATAAACCTACAGGCCACTGTGTGCGATACTAAGTCCCTGGCGTGGTTTAATCTTCCGTAAGCCTAGTATTATTTCCTAGTTCCTTTCCCCTTTTTTCCCTTACCTCTTGTCGTGTACGTGTGCGTGTGTTTGTGGTTGCTCGGTAGGTCCCTGTCGCGGTCGTATTGACTCACAAACCTTCTAGCAAGGGTGTGATTTTTTTGGGTCCCTGGCGCAGAGTATTTTCTCGCAAACCCGGTCCCGTTTCCTTTCCACCATTAGGATTAGTGCTTGTGCGATTGAGTGAGTGAATGTGTGAGTGATATCAGGTCCCTTGCGTGGAGTAACAACCCCTAAACCTGTAAGTTTATTTATTTTTATTATTATTTTTTTGTCTTTTGCCTTGAACTACAAAAAAGTCACAACTTCGGCTAAATTAAATGAAATAATCGAAATTTATATACAAGCAAAACTGATACAATGCCATAGGTTTACAAATTTATTCGCGTAAATACAAAAGTAACAAATGTTATATTTTTTATATACAGAGACTGATTTAGCATCGAAGTAGTTAGGATTATTCAAGATATATGCATTCTCCATGGGCGTGGTGAAATGTAAATAAACACAGCGCTTATTTATTTACCGTGACGACAGAGATTGGTTGTACATGAAAGTAATTAGAATTTGGTAAAATGGCTATTTTTATTCCACTAATGAAGATATTTTAATTTTGTCAAATAAAGGTCTTGATAGATATTATGAATTGAAGTGCGCAATAAATAACAAATTTTCTATTTGTTATTTACAGAGACTGGTATAACATGTAAGAATTTAGAATTGGTCAGTACGGAATTTTTGTGCATACTGTTGAGGACATTCTATTTTATCGAATGAAGGCTATGATAGATAGGTATTGTAAATTGCAATAACTTACGGGAAAAGGTAAATCATAAGTCATTTATGGAGTAGATTCTTTTGCAGATATATTTGACAAGTGACAAATATTATTTTTAGGCGTTCTTTACCAGCGAAGCGGTAATAGCGTTCCTCGTCACAGAACAGTAATTTTCAACAAATCCTTCATTGTAACTGCTTGCAGACTATGGAACGACCTTTCCCAAAAAATAAAAAATTCGCACTCGCTCTCCTCATTCAAGCGACACTGCTATCAATCTCTCTTATCCTTGCAAAGGAACAGTTAAGCACGATTAATTCTTCATTTTGATTTATTATTTATTTATTTTTTTAATATCTTGATTTTGACAAAACAATATTTATTGTAAATGTTTGTATTTTACTGATTTATTTGTATTTTTATGTTTATTTTATCAATGATCTATTTGTGTTGTGCCAATTTATTTTTCTTTATCTCTTTATGATTTTAATATACTTAAAACTTGTTCTAAATTTCCTTTACGTGATGTCTTTAGTGAATCTCAGTAGGTCTCGCAGGTTTTTCACACCCCCTTGCGTGGGTGTTTTCATGCAGTGGCTTTTTTGTACATGAATTCCATTATTCAGCAGTCCATATTTTTTCCCACAAAATCATAACTTTTCTTTTCAAATACTGTATTTTTATTGTTACATGTATTTACATTGTTAATGTTTTATGTATTACTGTATGTTTCATGACGAGGGGTTAGGCGGAAGATGGGACTTCCTAGTCTCAATCTCGCCCCAAATAAAGACCAAATCAATCAATATATCAATCTGTAACTTTCATGCTAAAATCATATAAGAATTTGAGTATCTTTAGACAAGTATGCAAAAGGCCGCACTGAGTATCACAAAAGACCGCCGGTTCCTAACCCCTGCACTAGGTCCTTCCCCATCAGCAACCAATTCTGCTACCGCAGAAGTTGACTGAGTACTATTATCAAAACCATCACACCTTTTTGGGGATATTTTGAATAACTACACTTGTTTCAGCTGCAGTATTATGGGGTCTTCAAGATTTTCATTTCCACTTTCAAACTTATATAAATAAGATTTTCATTTTCCTCACTAACGCTGCGACTAGAATAAGGGGTTTCACTGCACTTCCTCTTGAAAAAATTCTCCAAAGATCTTTTTAACCTTCGTTGTGAATCTTCCAGAGAGCACGCATTTTCCTTTCCCGATTCAAACTTTCTATCTTTATCCCAATCTTTCTCAGATATTTTAATACTTAAATGGGGTTAATCCTTCTTCTTAATGTAATAACGATAAACGAAATATGTCAGGCAGATTGAAATAATGATGTTACTTATGATAATGATTCACGAATAGAATAAACTGCCCTGCAATAACGCCACTTATTGGCGATTCACGGGAACTACGAACTAACTATGAGGACCAGCGAAGTCCGACTGTATCATTCCTCGAAAACGTCAGTTCTCATTTACAACGATCGTCTTCATCATCTAAAATGCATGTCTATAATCTGTTTCTACTTCTCGTGCGGCTGGGTCTTGAAGTATTCCGCTCGCGTTCGGGTTATTTCGCTTTGGCTACGACGCTATGTTGCCGAGTTTCCAATTTCGCTCAGTTCATCGGTAGCTGCTGACGAGTGAAGTTCTTTGCTCCAATAGATCCGGATGAAGTACGTTCATGCTTTCCCCCGTCGCCTAAATACGATTGGAAAGTGTGAGCAATCGTGTCAACAGCACTCCACAAGAAATTTTGAGCGGAGAGGGAAATTTACGACCTCTCCTGAAGATGCAGACTGCAACGTCTGCGAAACGTCGAGAGCCAGAAATGCCGCCAACGCAGCGATACCCGAAAACCTCCACCAGCATAGAAGAGGATCTGCCGAGGCATTCCCAGCTCCCAGCCTTCGCAGGACCACCCCACGATCCCCCTGGTTGGAGACCACTCTCCAATCGTTGGGTTTCGGGATTGGAGCGACCCCAGTCCCCGAAGAGGTCCCACAAACACCCTCGATCACACCACCGACTTTCGCACTCGAGCGCACCCGAGTCGCCATCATGGCGCGGTGAGTTCTCGGGGATGGATGCGTTCTCCCAACACGAACAAGGGCCGACTCCGCTCTCGCCACCCTACGACGGAGGTCCGTAACCTCTCTTACCAGCTCCGTGATTCGAGACCTCATTCCCTCAAAATCAGCGTCGCATAGAAAGGAGGAAACGGGAATCCTAGGTGAAGCCATCCTAAACACTAATCTGTACTAGCTACGAATTAAATTGAACTTAAACTAAGTTTATACTAAGTGACTAACTAATTCGTGGACTTAATGTCTACGCTAGAGAGGAACGCAGGTAAAAAGTGAAAGGGAAACGCTGACTCACCGCACAAACAACGTTAGCAAACAGGCAAGATATACACATAAGCAAGCGTTAAAACAATTGAAGTTAGTACACCAACAGCGATATTCAAGTTGAAACAAGTTAAGTTAGTACACAAACAGCGTAGAGTTCTTACAGAAACAATTACTATTTGCATATGAGTTTTTTTAAGCAGCCTCAGTGCTAGAAAAATACGACTACTGAAAAATAACAATATTAGGATTATGAGATACTACAATAAAAAATATAAATAAATGTTAGTTCTACTTATCAGTACTGTGGCGATTTTTTTCCTCCCCTCCCCCTTTACTCCCGCACTTATACGATAGCACTTAACGAATCGCATGTACGAACATGCAAGTACGAATATCGCTAGTTCGAATATCGCCGCTATCGTATATCGCCGATATTCGTGATATCGCCGATATTCGTGATATCGCCGTACTGAACGACACGCCCACGAACGCCACGCCACGGTCGACACGCCTTCCCGGGGTGCCTCTCTGCTTTATATACCCTAATTACCCCTCACCTCTTTAACCTTCCCTCTTTCCCATGGTTATGCAAGAACAGTGGAAGGGCGACCAATCATGGAGAATAATTCAACTTTTTCGAATTACCCGCCTGACGTCATCCCCTCCCTCCTTCACCACCGGCGTCACGTGACAGCCCATTCCAATAGTGGCCTTCCGAGCGACGAGACGCACAGCTGAGCACCGAGAGGAGAAGTCGACGCAGGTGGCCATTTGTGTTCTACCCGGCAGAGAGAGAAACTATTCAGTGTTGAATGGACATTGACCTACCGGGAGCCGGAAGAGTGATAGTAACTATTGGATGTGATTTAACTGACATTAACTAAGATTCGTTTCGAATCGCCTTCACCTATGAGGTGTATTTCTGTATTGTGGTATTACTTAAATCTGGTCAAATCTAACCTGTTGGATTGTTATTTTCTATATTTCTATATTCTATCTATATTTTGTCATTAGCACTTAGCATATCAGTGGATGTTTTTGCACCGAAAATTATACTTCGCTGCAGTACGGTTACTTCAACTCTACTTCTACTGCTACACAACGATACAGCTGCGGAAGGACAACTGCTACAGGTACTCTATAGCTACTGCTATTAATGCGCCGGTCACCCGCAGGTCAGAAGCTCTCGCAGGAGGAAGTGAAAGGCACGTCCCTTACCCTTCGACAGCCAGGCACTAAAGAAGGTTATGATCCAAATCTCGTTTACAAACTTTTCGACAAAAAATTCAAAACAAACGTAAAGATCGTAGATTAGAGGCGAGACTTAAACTTCTAGATAAATATAGGTCGGAGATATTCGTAAAGGAAATGAAGGATAATTCGACAACCAACGTATATCGGACGGAGAGATAATGAGGACAAGATTCGCGAAATAGATAGTAGGACAGAGAGGTATAAGGAGTCCCTCTTCCCTAGGGCAATACGTGAGCACAATAGACAACAGTGAATAATAATTAGATAGAAACTTGGTGCGCGGCACCCCCTGCCATCCACCGTCAAGGTGTCTTGCAGGGTAATATGTAGATGTATTCTCCGGTCTTCTCCCACTACACCCCGAAAAAACACCGGAGCATAGCTGTGCTATGCTGCAAGCTTTTAAACGTAGAACTACGTCTTGGGCTTCATAGTAAATGAAAGTCATGAGTAATGTAGATTATACATTTATTTTGGTTTGTTATTCGTAGTTACAGTTTCTACAGGTATAGATGAAATGAATTCTTGGACCGCGAGTAATGGGTGATGATAGGAGAAATATGAGATGTGGCGAGTGCACCTGAGTCCTTCCAAATGTCTCACAAAGATGATATCTATACAGGATCCGCCGAGAGTGGTTGGTTCTTTGAATGATGCGAGTTGTAGCCCAAACATCTCTCATGAAGTTTAGAGATTGAGAGTTCTCATTAGCCGTCAAGTCTAAGTTTAATTCGCCCACGAGTATGATAGGCATGTCATGATATCCCTCATCGGCTAGGTATGGATTAAACTGACAGATGTTCGGACTATATACAGTGAGGTAGCATGAGAGAAAGGGTTGTATCTTTCGGAGCGCCAATTTCGATGTCAGAACTTGTTTGTTCAGTCGCAGTTGTGTCTATATCCATGACCTTGCACTGTAGGGTGACGTCAGTTGCTCTGCTAGTCGCCGGCTGCGATGGCGAGGTCGGGCGTGGCGAATTTCCACTCTCGCGCGCAGCCTTCAACCTGGCTCTGTACTCTCGTTTTCGTTCGGCTTCCGACATATGTGACCTTTTCTGCATCCTTGCAGCCTCAGCCACCCCTCTTAGTGCATTTCGCCTGTCGCGATGGTATTTTGCTCCGAATTTCCTGGGCATGTTTGAAATTTTTATTGCTACGCTCATAAACTGGGTCTTGTAACTCTCGTAATTTTACTTGCAGATAAATAATATTACTATCTTCTAATAGCGTTGTCTTTGAGCTACAGCACGAGGTACTGCTCGCTTCCGTATCTCAAGTCATACTGACGCAATCGACCCTGATTCATACCGCGGCGCCGCGCCAAGGTCGCTAATGATAGCCATTTCCGCCGCGCCTCCCTCCCCCCTTACGCATCTGACCCAACAGGTTTACATATTGTTAGAAATCGATATTAGTCATATATCCAACGGCATATAAATCATTAACGTAGCTCTTATAGTTTCCGTGCAGTAAGCGTTTCAAATTTTGCACTTTTTGGGACATCCGAAACTCCGTACGTACCCCCTCACCCAGACTCGGGGAAGGACGTAGTTCTTCGCCAAAAAAATCTCCCAAATGAGGCAAACTCCCATTTACTGGCGGTTAATAAAACAAACTACCCATTCTACCCTTTGAAGGAAGATTTCAAAGTTGCATTCTCCACCCTCCTCACCCTTGGCAAGTGTCTTATTAATACTAAACATAAACAGAAATAGGTTTCTCTATCCTTAAATGCGCTAACTACAGTGCGACTTATATAGGGCAAACAGGAAGAATTTTTAAAATGCGCTCGGAAGCACATCGAAAGTGCTACCTCAAGAGGTAGATTTCGCAAAATATTTACTAGACAATAACCACAATAGTTCCTTCTTCCTATCTTACGGGTCTTAGAGAAAGGATACAAATTTGATACTTTAAAAAGCCGTAGCAATTATCGTCCATGAGAAAATAATAGAATGTTAACCAACGATGTTAAGATAACCTACTAAATGTTTACTTCGCGAAGGCGTTCACGGCAGGTGGAGATAGACTTGAAGATAGTCTTATTCCCAATGGATGTACTCGGATGGATAATATTAAAACCTCTGAGGCAGGAATAGCGAAGCAACTGGGTGCGATAAAGCCCAACAAAAACCCAGGACCAAAAGAAATTCTCGCGCGTGTATTAAAAGAACTGGCAGAAGAAATAGCTCCCTTCCTTCGGATAGTATTCGAGAAATCTCTTACCCTCTGTGAGGTTCCCGATGATTGGAGACTAGCACACGTCACACCCAATCATAAGGGAGGTGACAAAGAAAACCCCGAAAATTATAGGCCGATTTCTCTAACATCATTACCATGTAAGATTTTGGAGCACATTATTGCTAACAACACTATGCGTTATCTCGAGAGTAGATCGCTGTTAGTCGGCTGTCAACATGGCTTCAGAAAAGGTAGATCCTGTGACACCCAACTCGGTCTGTTTGTGAATGATGTTTTATCATGCGGCTAAAATAATAAACAGGTCGATGCAGTGTTCCTTGATTTTAGAAAAGCTTTTGACAAGGTTCCCCACCGTAAGTTGTTATTAAAATTGGGAAATCTTGGCGTTAATGTTAAAGTCATTAACTGGGTTCGCGCTTTCCTTTGGAATGGAAAACAAAAAGTAGTCATCGATGGTAAGTCCTCGAGTGAGGCAGATGTAGTCTCTGGAGTGCCGCAGGGTAGTGTGATCGGACCTATGCTTTTCTTGCTTTATATAAACGACATCAGCTCAGTTGTGAAAAGTAATATCAGGCTTTTTGCGGATGACACCGTAGTCTATAGAGAAATTAGTGGTCCTAGCGACCATCGTCAGCTTCAGGATGATCTGGATGGGTTATCCGTATGGTGCAAGGAATGGCAGCTAGAAATCAATCAGAAAAAGAGTAGCGTTGTAAACTTTTGGAAATCTAGAAGCCCATCGTCCGTATTTACCTACTCGATAGATGGTGAGAGCAATCCTGTTTCGGAATCCGTGAAATACCTCGGGGTAACCTTGAATCGTGACCTGTCTTGGGACACACACATAAGACGAGTGATAGGTGCGGCAAATAAGAAGTTGGCTTTTGTGCGTAGAATAGTTAGGAAACGCACGGAAAAAGTGAGAGAATCCTGTTAGTTATCCTTGGTTAGTCCTCAAATGGAATACGCAGCAGCGGTTTGGGATCCATATCAGAGGGGACTCATAAAGGATTTAGAAAAATACACCGGCGAGCAGCTAGATTCGTGAAAAAGAATTACGATAATAAATAGAGCGTTACGTTACTCATTGAAGAGTTGAGTTGGCCATCGTTGAAAGATCGTAGATTAGAGGCGAGACTTAAACTTCTAGATAAATATAGGTCGGAGATATTCGTAAATGAAATGAAGGATATTATTCGACAACCAACGTATATCGGACGGATGGATAATGAGGACAAGATTCGCGAAATAGATAGTAGGACAGAGAGGTATAAGGAGTCCATTTTCCTTAGGACAATACGTGTCCACAATAGATAACAGTAAATAATAATTAGCTAGGAACTTGGTGCGCGGCACCCCCTGCCATCCACCGTCAAGGTGACTTGCAGGGTAATATGTAGATGTAGATGTTTCTGCAATCCACTCTATCCTAGAATTATCCCACTCTTTGGAATATCCCCCATTTATACCAACCGATCCACTTACCTCTTCCTCCATTTTCTTTCTGTTTTACCATCCACCCTCCCCCGAAATATCCCGGGATTCGCTACACTCCCGCCCATGGCAGCGACAAACCTTCCCAGGCTTTCTCTTACCCTGAAACTCCTTTCTCCTGCTGGGTTTACCCGCCACTAACGTCCACCTGCCTCAACTTTCCCCCTTTCCCTCTTTTTTGACCCTTGACATATCTACAACCCTAACTTCCCCTTCTTTAAATATGTATTTGCGATTCATTCCTACTCTTGTCACATGATGATGCTACTGTGTAGTGAAGCCGTGGTCATGAAATGTTAAGAAAATAAAAATTGTGGAAATAGTAACAAGTATTTAAATTGTTTATTGTCTATGATAGAGTTCACCCGATTGAATTCTACGAAGGCGATGAATATTGAGAGGAAGAAAGGAATTTTGACAGTGATTGTGAAGGAAGCTTCAATATATGTGCCGCTGGACGCTTGACAGTTCTGTCCCATTAGCAAACCTTCCCCAGTGAGCCTCCCGTGGATTTCCTCCCGGTAAAAGTTTCTTTTCTCCATTTCAAAGGTGCTCTTAATAGGAAATACGAATGAAACGGTATCGAAAGATTGAGCGATTCTCTTATTTTGATCCCAGAAATTATAAGTCGTAATTATATAGCCCCAAGGACTATCTTGTAGTAAATGCTGTTCTGTATCCAAATAATTTTTTAAATCTATAACTCACCGATCATGTAAGAGCATGGGTGATAAATATATTGATTGTTAATTGTTGTTTGCTGAGGGAACCGTCTTTGCGATCGATGTAAAGAAAATATGCAATGTTTTGCTGGGGATTTTCTCGAATCTTGATCTCCGAAATTATAAGTCGTAATTATACTGTTATATATATTATAGACTATTTTGTAGTAAATGTTGTCCTCTAGCCGAATAAATCATTTTAAACTATACCTCACAGATCATTTAAGGACGTGGGATAGAAAAACATGGATTTTAGTTGTTGTTTGCCGAGAGAACCGCCTTAGAGATGGATGTAAACAATATATGCGATGTTTTTCTTGGTATTTTCTACAATTTCTATCTCCGAAACTATAACTTATACGTTTGCGGTCTCATGGATTTTGGTATTTCATTGTTGCTTGACGGATGCCATTCAACGAGATACAAGTGTACGTTTATTGAAGCAATTATTTAAAGTGGAAGTTCTAATTGACGGATTCAGCTAAAAATCACATTGGGAGAAAATTTTTAATAACGATCACTCATACCTAATTTAATTAAAATCCGTCCAGCGGTTTAGCAGATGAAATTTACGATGGGCCAGGCATGCCCATAAGTCGTTCCGCTATTAACGCTTCGCTGGTAAAGAAGCCTTTTCATTGAAGACAAAGAAAAGTATTTCTGCCAAATTTTTCGTTTAATTTTTTAAAAGAATCTTTATCCTTTCGTATTTGGGTGGCCGTCCGTAAAGTTTATCTTCCTGACTTCGCTCAATTTCACGTTATCGAAGCACGTTCCTTGCTAAAAGACGCTAGTTTCTAGTTCGTATTCGGTTAAGATTTCCATTATACAATTATATATAAAGAGTGGATTGGTCTGAAGCTTGTCGTGACGTCATATTGAATAAAAAATGCGATAACTCATTAAGTTGCGAATTAGGTTGCTGGAACGTTTCTCGATACGTGATGTAGAAGCTAATCATAACTCCGGAACTCCATCATTTTGATGCTGCCACAGCATTAAATAAATCTAGCGTTTATACCGTTCGCAGTTAGTATTTGTTTTATTTAGTGGATATTTCAGATTTTTATATCTCCAGCAAAATTTGAAAATAAGTGAATTTATTTTTATAACCGATATCTGTATTAATTCCTCTAATTAAAGGTCCGGGCAATTGAAAATGCACATTTGACATTAATTTCACTACAACACTTCTAATTACATTGTTAAATCAAATTTTGAAAATTGCTTCATAACAATTTTTTAGAATAATTATGTTGTATATATATATATATTTTTATTTTAATATCATGCCTTTCTTATATTTTGCATGTGGTTTTCCAGATAATTTGAATTATAAATTCAGCTCGCGGCCGCAAAAGGTTGTCATCCTTGCTCTATAGTAGGTAAAGCATTTGTCACAGCTGTCGAAGAGAAAAGTGAGGTGCAATGCCACATTTAACTAAATTGGGAACAATAAAGAGAAATTTGACGTAATTGAATGTTATAGAAAGTAAAAGTAACTTTTGGCAAATAACATTTGTGCAGTAAAGAAATATTAATGAAAATATATTCGTTGAACATTGCGCTGCACAAATGTTACATAGCCAAAACTACATTTACTCTCTGCAACAATTATTTGAAATTTAGATTTATTTTTTACTTTTACAATGCTGGTTGCTCTGGAAGTTAAATTATTCATTGCCAAAATACCCTAAATTAGGTGGTTTTTCTGTTTTAAGCATATTTTCACGCTGTTTCGGAGCGGATTCGGATTCTTTCTTGAATAATATTTAACTGTTTTTTCAGACTTATTAACATCCAATTCCCGAGTTCGTATCCCGATTACAACATATTTTAAAATGAAATTTGAAAACGGTATGCAGTGATTCCCATGTATTTATAGAGGAAACGAACACGTTTGGAATCGAGCCAATGAACTTTATAAAAATGAACTGCTGTTGCACACACACGGAAGGTCTTGCTTTCCTACCATAGTTTAGCATTGTGTTTTCTCTTCCATCCTCCTCCCTCATATTTTAAATTTGTTTAATTTTTTTCTGATTTTCCGACATCTCATCTACATCTACATGTTACCTTGCAATTCACCTATCTGGTGGATGGCAGGTGGTGTAATGCACATAAACCTATCTAAAGATTGTCAATCGCAGTTTGAAATTTTCTATTGTGATATCGTATTGTCCTCGGAAAGAACGAGCCTTGATCACGCTCCGTCCTACAATGGATCTCACGTATCTGATCGTCACGGTCGTTTCTATGTATATACGTTGGTGCTTCAATTATTCCTACAACCTTGTCTTTTAGTCATTCCGATCTATATTTCTCCAGAAGCAGAGACCTTGAGTTCAATCTACGATCCTCCACTGGTACCCAGTTCAAATCGCTCAATAATGAGGTGACGCTTTCCTAATGTTCGTACTTTTGTTTTACGAATCTGGCTGCTCTGTACTGCACTCATTCTAATTGAATTATATGTCCCTTCTCGTACGGATCCCATGTGTATGAGGCTTATTCCATTTGTGGTCTAACCAGTGATAAATAACCTGTTTCACGTACTTTTTCTGTTGTGTTCCGTACTATTCTACCTATGAAAGCCAGTTTCTTGTTGGCCGCGCCTATAACTCGACGAATGTGCATGTCCCATGAAAGATCTCGACAAATGGTTACTCCTAAGTATTTTACATATTCAGCTGCTTGAATATTTATTCCATCTATTTTATACTCGAAACCTACTTCTATGTTCTAACTTTTCCAGAACGTAACTGCGGCACATTTAGTGTAATTAATTTCAATTTGCCTTTCATTGCACCACGTTGAAATGGCTCTTAAGTCTTCACGCAGCGACTGATGGTCCTCCTGGTTTTTTATTTCTTTATATAGAACGGTATCATCGGCAAAAAGCCTAATTTTACTACGAACTACCTAGCAGGTATCATTCACATAGATTAAGAATAGTAGAGGGCCCAATACACTTCCCTGACTAACACCTGACTCAACTTTAACGGTGGACGAGTATTTTCCATCGATGACAACTGTCTGTTCTCTATTCGAGAGAAAGTCTTTCACCCAAGTGACAATTTTTGGATTGACACCATATTGTCTTAACTTCGCAATTAATTTCTTATGAGATACTTTATTAAACTCCTTCCTGAGGTCAATGTATATGGCATCGATCTGAGTATTTTTCTCTCCGCATCGCAACAAATCATCCACGAACAAGTTGAACTGCGTTTCGCATGATCTACCTCTCCGGGTCTGTCCTGGTATCCGCTAAGCAATGAGTGACTATCTAAATAGCGCATTACAGAACTAAAGATTTTGTGCTCAAGTATCTTGCACGATAATGAAGTTACGGAAATTGGCCTATAATTTTCGGGGTTCTCTTTGTCGCCGCCCTTATGGATGGTCGTATCGTGAGTCATCTTCCAATCTTTAGGAACTACACCTTCCGTAATGGATTTGTCGAATATAATTTTTTAATTTTATAAGCTAACTCTTTCAATACTCGCGCGGGTATTTCCTCTGGCCCAGGAGATTTGTTTGGTTTAACTGAATGAAGTTGGAGGGCGATACCATTTTCGGAAAATATCAAATCTTCCATCGAGTTGCCCTGATGCATAGGAATAGGTGTATCACATTCCTCGTCATTAGGAATAAAAGCTTTCTGAAGGTGTAGATTTGATACGTCTGCTTTCTCCGCACTATCGTGAACTACATTTCTCGTTTCCAATCTCAGTGACGCAATAGTGGGGCCTCTACCTTAGACTTCTCGAACATAAGACCAAAATGCTTTCGGGTTCTCTCTCAAGTTATCGTGTAAAACCTTCTTTTTGTAATTGTTAAACGAATTACGCACTGACACTCTGGCTATGTAGCGCGCCTCCTTGTATTGCTGCCTTAACTTTGCGATCTGTTCGGCCGTAGTAGATGAGGAGGTGTTACTTACGCGAATGTGCAGTTTTCTTTGCCGTCAGAGAGCGCTCCTAACTTCCTGGTTGTATTATCTAGGTTCTGCATTTTCACATTTCAGTTTGCTTGGAATAAATTTATCTGTGCACTTTCGCATCACATCTCTGAACATGCACCAGGATTCTTCCGTGCCTGCAGTATCTGTTACCTCGCAAAAGTAGTATATTTATTTCGCAGAAAAGACCTAAATCTTGTGAAATCGGCTTTGGCGAATACATGAAGCTTTCTTTTAGCCTTAACCTGTTCCTCAATGTTGAGCTGAAATTCTACGTACACTGCCTTGTGATTGCTTATTCCTTCATATTATTAAATCTCGAGGGAAATCTCACTAACTGATACAATGAGTGTTTGCCGAAAGTTTCAAGAAACGCCTCACAAGATTCACGCTCTCTACTTTCGAGATAAAACAATTATGCATCCAATCAATTGACGGAATATTGAAATCGCCCCCGATTATAATGGCTTTATCTTTATTAATCGAACTTAGCGTCGCCACTTGTTTCTCGAGATAATTAGGGTGTTCACATTTGGTGGTCTATAAAAGGGGCATATATTTACAGTTTTACAGTCGCTCCCTTTCACACTACACCAAACACTTTCGACTTCGTCGTCATTAATCTGTATTGGATAACTGTCATATTTATTGCTGACTGCTATAAAGACTCCACCTCCCGATCCGATCCATCGATCTTTTCTAAAAACGCTATAGTCACGAGGAATGATCTCCTGACTGGCTATGCCTCCCGCTATCCAACTTTCTTTACCTATCACTACATCAGCACGTAGACTACGAATAAGATGTTCAAGTTCGGCCTCCTTCCTGCGAATGCTGCGACAGTTAACTGTTATGATTTTTAGTTTATCGCTATAACTACGTAACGATTCCTCGCGCCCTGCTGAATTATTATTATTTACTGCTTTGTCGCAACCATTGCAGCTAAGTTTATGAATGCCGCTTTTATTGAGATTTTCAATGTTATCTTGGCCATTAGGAAGAAAATGGTATAAACTAAAGTTTCCATAGAAAGTGGGTCTTAATTTGTTTTTAGGGAGGAGATTCACGATTTTGAGGGATAGAGCCCCTGTATAAAGGAGGCGAAACCAGCGGGGTTTGGTTTTTTTGAGGTCCACTCGATGATACCTTACACCTATCCCTCTTTCTCCTTACTCCTTTCAAAAAGAACTCAACACTATCAAACAGATCGCGCTTACAAACGGCTATTCCCCTTCCTTACTAGACATTTCTTTTCTGAAAACAAAAGAAATTGGCCCTCAATAAAATCTTTTTTCCCTTCTCCCGACATCATTAACGAACATTTCTTCCCAACCCTTTCCCCGCTGCTTACCTCGGCTTTTCCCATTACTAAATAATCGCCCTAACCTTCCTCTTCCCCCTCCCTCACACCCTCCCAAACTACCGCTTAAGAAGAAAGACTTTCCCGGCATATTTGATGGGTGAAGCGTTCTCGGGTGGCGAGCCGGGTCGTATTGACTATCTCCGCCGAAGTTTCGACGACTATCTCTGTCGTCATCTTTAGGGAACCTGAGTGGTTCCCTGACGATGACGACAGAGATAGTCGTCGATACGACCCGGCTCGCCACCCGAGAACGCTTCACCTACCGCTTAAACTGCTACGTTGTTCGTTCCCTTTTCGTACTGCTGGTGCTATATGCTTAGACAATATGCTCCCCACTGATGAATACTTTTTTCAAGCTTACTGCTTTTAACTAACAGATTTGTATCTACTTTTCGTCAATTTTAAAGAAAAACAAAAGTAATTGTATAATCATTAATTTTACTAATTAGTTAATAATTATTTATAAATTAAAATATTGAAAGTTCAATTGGTTATAAACTAATATTTTTATCCTCAATATATTTTTAATATTATTTTTAGTTGAAGATAAAATAAATCACTCTTCAAATATTAGAAATCAACTGAATGACCATGGGAAAAGTATTTGTTACCCTGTACCCTTTGTTTCCCAACAAGGGGGACTCAAAGGGTATATTTTATTTACATTATATTATATTTTCAAAGTAGTGGTATATTTTGGACCAAACCTTATTCATAGCTTCATCAAGTTATGAGAGAGTCCACAAGATGCCCCCATTGTTTCAGGATGCAAAACATGTGTAGCAGTTACAATTAAACCTAAGATACGTCTAAAGGCATGCATAGCAGTGGGAGCAAGTCTCCCACCTTACGTCTTTAGATGTGTATAGCAGTTAAAGGGTTAAGAGCACCCTTTCTTTCCTCCCTTATGTTCTCTCCACATGTCCCCTCCCTCCCTTCCCTTTGCCCATTTCCCTATAGTATATACGTTGTCGTGTTCTTATTCTTGACCTGATGGTGCCTATGTGTTAGTCAAAATCAGTACTCTGTTCTGTGTGTTATTAAAGTGGATTCTTTGCAAAGTACTAAATTCATTTTATCCTTGTGTATATTTGATTTAAAATTCATGTTTTGAAAATGAACTGTTTTTATAACAATACCAAAGGTTGAGCTTGCAAACTCTTAAATAAGCATATTTAATTACATCAATGTAGTATTATTGAAACATTCCTTATGTAGTTGTATTTGAGTGACAAATAGTATTTTAAAAATTTTTAGGAAGCTTCTCAAATGACATTGCTTGACGTTCCATGGGAGGATGTGATCTTCTGGAAAATCTTTTCATCTCTCCCATGCCAAAACCTTTTGAACTTGATGGCAGCATCCCTGAGATTTGCAGATATAGTGAAACCATATATCATTCAGATGGATGTATTAGAGTGGAAGATGATGACACCATGAGTCCTAAGTGTAACTATTTTTATTATTTAGTTGAATTGAGTGGCATAAGTGTAATTATGGAACAATCGAAGGCAATATTTAAGAATCTGAACCATATTTTAGATTTAATGTTCAAGATTTAAATGATTGCTTGGTTAAATTATGTACCTATTAATAAATAAATTAGGTTGATGCTGCCTTTTCCCTATGATCAGATTGCTGACACTGTTATATTTCAAAATGTAGGAATCATAAATTCAGTTCTTAATATCACTTTATATATCATGGTTATAATGCCATTGATTATACTGTGAATTTAGATGCAATGAGGGTCTTCCTTCCTCCCTGTTTCTTGGGAAAGAAATCCTGTTATTTTTCAAGTACAGTGGGTCCTCGATATCCGTCATTAATTGGTTCCTTAAAAGTGTGATGGATAAGGAAATGATCGATACAGAGCAATAGATTTGAATGCTATATTGATAATTTGTTCCAGGGAAGTCATATTCCTGAGCACTAAACTCACTTTTTGGGTAAATAAAAACCAATAAAGACTAGTTCATCAGCAATTTTATTGATTTAAACAAAATGTGCATATCAATTTATTCCTTAATTTAAATTTATCAAACCAGCCCTTACTTGCAAAAAATTCAGCCTGGCAATTTTCTTTGTCTGTTTTGAGATTGTCAAAAATCCTCTTAGCCTTCTGCTTTATCAAAGTGGGATTCACATTATTTCCCTAAACTTGCCGATTGGAAATCCAAATCAATAATATCTTTCATTTTCAGCAAAACTATTTCTCTGGTTCTCAAACATTTAATTGTGTCAGGCACTGATGATTTTGCAACACCTTTATATTTTTATTTATCAGCTAAAATTATTCTTGCCATTTTAGGCTGCTTATTTGCCAGCTTCAAAATCAACAATAATTTTCAATTTTGTTTCCGAAGTGGGAACTACTCTTGGCCTCTTAGCTTTCTAATTTGACTTCACAGACATAGGAGCTGAGTTTATTGCAAAGATCAAGTAAATAAGTCAAAATTGGCAAAGAACTGGTTTGAGAACCTCTCACTAGGTGTATTGCTGGTAGACTGATGCTGCTGAGCGATAAGGACATGATGTACATGATGAGTGAGACATGTGGCAAAATGATGACAAATATGGAAATATTGTTGTTAAATAGTGGATGATGGATATGCAAAATGATGGATTGGGAAGTCAACAGATATTGAGGGCCTACTGCTCTAAAGTAAAAAATCAAAAATTACTGACTTCAAAAAATCATTCTAATAAATAACCTGTACTGAATATTTTTTTATATTTTTATTTTATTGTCTCAAGCACTTAAAGAAATTTAAAAAATAAAAAAGTGCTATGTACATGCTGTGTTGGATAATATAATAATGTCCTCAGTTATACTGCAGTTGTCTTACAATGCTGGTGGCAGTTCCTTCACCGAAACCCAGGTTATAACCAGGGAGTGGTGTTTACATCATAATTACCTTGTTTTCTAGCAACATGGATTAATGGAGGGTCTTATGAAGATCATATGTTATTGTAATGTAATTTTATTGCTATAGTACTAAAAACAGTAAAACTATAAATTATGATAATTTAATTTCTGCAAATTTAAAAATCTTTTCCTATTTATAAATCAGTGTTACTTTTCTCTTGTAAAAGGTCAATGCCAATTGTGATATTGTTACAGGTATGGTGATAAGATTTGTAAACTTATAGTTGCATCACAAAGTGGTAGTAGTACATTAAGCCATTTAACATCAACCTTACAGAGCTGATGCTAAGCTTTTATTTTCAGTACTCTGATGCAAAGAGTCCTTATTTTTCATACGGGAAGGACAATTTAAATTTAAAGACTTGCCATTCATCAGTTTAAATGTAGGTCAGTATTATGGAGGTAATGATATGTTATCAATATACCCAGCTTTGCTACGTATATCACATTGACATGTTTCCAAAAAATTTCCTAAGTGTAAATGAGATAGTGGCGCTATTTGCTAACTTAAGACAGCAGGTAACAATCCTTTGTTATGTACTCATCACATGGAATGACTTAGTTGGAGTGTTTGAATGTAATAAATTACAAGCACTTCACTTTCTGGGTTAATTAAAATCAAGAGTGGACTGGCCATATAATCTTCCAGAGCAATCACTGGGCCATAAACACATTCAGTGCAGATGACTCAAATGTGTGAGTCACCAAGGATTCTACAGAGGGGCGGGCGACTCACTGTGTGGGCCACCTGAGTCTTTCTTTTCAAATCAGTGGGACAAACACCTGCACATGGTTTATGCTTTTGTAACGGTATCTCACATTTCAGTATGACTCTAGCTTTATAGTAAATAGCATTGTTTCCATTTCAGCAGAGTATTTTTCTCCCAACCTTCCAAAAACCAGGGTTCAAGGTTTTATTTTATCATTTCTGTTTTTAATAATATAAATTATCTGAAGTGTTTCTTAGTAGGTGACACATATATATATATATATATATATATATATATATATATATATGGATGTCAACAAGGTGTTGGGATGAGGAAACTCAGTGAACACTCACCAATCAGACGACTTCAGGTTGGCGAGGCCCCAGGGATGTCGAAGCGACACGTCCATATATCCATTTTACCTTTCCTTTTTCATAAGCTGTTATATATATATATATATATATATATATATATATATATATATATATATATATATATATAACACAATGTATTTCACATATTTCAGGAGTTTTCTATTGAGATTTTATTTTTTTCGACGTTACCTTACCAGTACTGTTCTTCGTCCAAGAAAGAATTTTATCGACATAGTGTAAGTATTTGATGTTAAAAATACTCTCAGTAGTATTATTCATCTCCCTTATATTCATTTGTGCATTAGATTTAATGTTCTAAAAGTTTGTTTGCAGACTCAGATTGCACCTACTTTTATCTTTGTTATAGACAACAATCCTTATATCTGCTTCTTAATAAAAGCATCAAGTTTGTAGTCCACAGTGAATGTGTTAAGGAAAAGGTCTGGTCTGATGAAACTCATATATAAATATTTATCAATAAATCATTCATTTCTATGATAAAGTTTTCTCTCCATTATATTACTTGATTTTAATAAGACTTGATGCATTCTCCACTAATGGTGTGATGGAAGAGGGGCTGACCACATTTTCTTCACAGATTACCAGCTTGCTTTATACCTCTCAGTCTGAATGTGACTCTTCCATTAATTTTCAACAGAAAAATCTCTAGTCCTACATATATTACAGTGACATGTTTTAATAAAAATATTCCAAGGGTAAAGGAGATAGTGATGCTATTTTTTAACTTAAGACAGCAAATTACGAATCATTGTTATGTACTCATTTCCTGGAATGACTTTTGAAGGAAATAATGGTTATGTATTAAGGAATATGGTTTTTAATCTTGAGAAATATTATATTTGGAATCTGCATTTCAAATAATTGGCTTATTTCTGAGATATTTAGAAATTTAATGCTAATTAGAAAAGTTATTTGATGGTGTATGTTTTTTCATTCAGTCTTTGAAGGTCTCATGGCTGAGGAATAAAATCTACTCTATTTTTTGAAGCCAATTGAAGATAAATCCAATAGCTATAAACTTGTTGGAAAAAGCAGATCTGAGATTCAGCTATAAAGCACTGTCTCTCATTAGCGATCCATTTATAGATTCTGAAAAGGATGCTTTTATTTAATAGAACCAAAGATTGGCAGATTGCAAACCAGGACAGCTGCTTTTTATCAGAAGTACACATCTGTTTTTTTTTTAAATATTTATTTTGGAGGTATCATCATCAGATTATCTATTGACATTCCTCTAGCTTTGCCTTATTAAATAAAATACTTAAGAAAAGGCATCTACTGCTCCATTCTTGCTGATTTCTGACATGAAGATTTTACAGCTATTTTGAAGATCATACAATAAAACCTGTAAAAGGCAGAACCTATATTAGAGGAAAACCTGCCAAAGGCAGAAATTGAAATAAAATTGTACCAGTGATACTATTTTTCATATGAATTCTGCAAGCATTTCAGAACACTCTGAGAACAATGTGTTCTTGTTTTCGACAGATGAGCATTTAGCCTATATTGTGACACGTGCAAAATTGCTAATTGCCTTCCCTTACCATTATATGATCTGTAAGGTATAAATTTTAAAAAAGATTCAGGTAGAAGAAAAAATTTGCTACCAAAATGTCTGCAAAAGCACTTACCGTAAATACCCGCGTATAATGCGCACTTTTTTCGAAATATTTGAGTTAAAAATTAGGATGCGTGTTACACGAGGTATATAATCTTCCTATTTTCATTTGACCCCATATTTCCACAATTTCGGCACATTAATTACTGCCCGGGTATCCTCATATTTTTATTGGTGATTTTTACGAAAAGTAAGATAGATAATAGTAAATATTTATTAACTAATTCTATAAACATACATTAATTAGATATGAACAGAATCAATTCAGTATTTATTCATTTTAAAAGCCAAGAAATTCTTCGTCACTGGACCATTATTCTTCGATGTTGTTATCGGAATCATCATCTTCGGTATCTTTTGTGACCTCCGTTGCCGTGGCACTGTCATCGTCGTCCTCCCACACCATATCATCTTCACTACTATCTAAACTATTACTGATTCAACATTTCTTAAAAACTTTTATAATAACATCCGTGGACAATTTATTCCACGTATTCTCGCATTTCACTGTATATGATTTGCTACATTGTAACTCACCTTTCCTTTTGTTAGCACAATGATGAGCTATTTTATGCATGACGTCACCATACACTGGCGCCCAGCCTGGTGGTAAGGTACTGGTTCTACTTACAATTAGAAACAATGGCAGCTGATGCCTATGAGTTCGCTGAGAGTATATGCTTTTTGTAAAACTAACATCAAGTTATCGTTCCCTACTTTTCTCTCAGCATTCATACGTGATTTATTCTTGATTTGTAGAGTCTGTAGTTAATTATGGTTATTTGCTATCGTTTTTACGTGCTCCAGAGAGTTCTAATAAGGGTAAAACTGAAGGTTAGGCAAACCCGTTCACCTCAGGCGTGACAAAAACCTGTAAAAAACTTCGGCATAGGATTATCGCCATTCCTTCATTTTACTAGCTCAAACAATGTCATATGCCATACTATGAAATTAATATAATTCGATTTATTGTGTATGTGCTAATATCACCTTTTAAGTAAACATAGAGTATGTAATGATTGGGATAGCGGACGTTCCTTTGGAACGTTATTCGAAAATTTCATGCCGCACTTTTATTATGTTACCAATACAATTCCAATAATTCGATCATTGCTTTAGACCACATTACACCATCTACTTTATTCTGGAACGGTAACACTAAAAAAAATCGCGCTATACGTGGGTATATAGAAAAATCATAGATTACGAGGCTGAAAACCTCCCTAGGCATTATACACGGGTATTTACAGTATATATGACTTATAGTTTCCAAGATAAAAATTATTAAAATGCTGATTTCCATTTGGACATGCTAAAAATACTAGCACAATGCTAATGTCTAATCGATGTTCAAACTTTATGTATAAGAAACACATAGCATTAATAACATACATGAGTGAAAAATTTCACTCAAACACAGACATGGACAGTTCATTACAAAGATTGATGCAAAATGTTTACCAATTTCATTTTTTAATTTGTTTAGTAATTTTTGAAATAACTACTCTTAATATTATGATTGAAATAATTTATAATACATAAAGATGTGCTATTCATTGTTTGTATTATCAAAACAAGCATATGTTAATTGAATTTATTTTTTACTTATATACAGTATGGATGTAGCATACAGAATGCCAAGCATGTAATTATGTCCCATAATTTGATGCACACAGTTAATGGTTAATTGAATATCTGACTTTGAAAGGGCTCAGTTTAAATGCTGAAATCGTTTTAGAAAATTGCCATAGGATTAGAAGATTACAATGCAATAATGAAGTAGGAGAGGGAAGAGTGGGAGAGAAAATTGATGTTGGTAGACCAAAAACAAAAGCGAAATTTGGAAGAGGACTTTAAAAAGGTAGTTATATTTTCTTCTATATGCTTTCAATCTTTATTTCAGGTCTGAAGCATAAGATGACCATGAAATCTCTCCAAAAGCTTGCTACTACCTCGAAATACAAAAAACATCTTAAGATTGATAAAAGTGTGAATCAGTCTAACTGAACTACAGTTAGATGTAGTTGAAAGTCAAGTGGGTTTATCGGTATTTCTTTGGGCAATGACATTATGGAACAATTCCACAAAGTTTACTGTAAATTTTATTTAAATGAAAAGTTTGCCATTAGAGTAGGAATCCCCAACCTTGTAAGGTACAAGATCACTTTTCATTCCAGAATTACTCAAGCAGGTGTC
Source organism: Tanypteryx hageni (assembly GCA_028673005.1). NCBI lineage: Eukaryota > Metazoa > Arthropoda > Insecta > Odonata > Petaluridae > Tanypteryx > Tanypteryx hageni. Next base: position 185,208,742 of record CM054120.1, read on the forward strand.
TAATCTTCTTGATTTTTGGACTGGTCAAAGAACTACCATCTTAATGCTGCCCTTCTGAAATATTTATCCCTTCAATTCAGCCCTTATACTTCTTTGACCTTGGCATGCCTGGAAGTAATTGTAGCAACACACAGAACTAGATTTCCTGTAAGGGACATTACAGTGCCCTCAAAGTGTGCAAGCAGGACTGGCCCAAGTTATGGACAAACTGGGTGGCTGCCTGGTGCACCAAAATTTTGGGGGCACTATCCATATCATTTATCAATGCATTACATGCAAGCAAATAAATATTGGATACCAATTTATATCGAGGAACAGGCTAAAATCTTGATGGAATTCTTTTTAATTTTTCATTATCAATAATTTTTACGTAACGATGAGTAAATTAACTTTTACTTTTTAAATACATCAACAAATATTAATGGAGGGGGGCACTGGACTGCTATCTTGCCTGAGGTGCCAAAATTCCTCAGGCCACCTCTGGGTGCAGGTCTTATAGGAGAGCAATAACTGTTATTCTGGTATTAGTAGAAATATATGGAAATGTTCAATTAAATATTTGCAAAAATTCCAAGTATTCACAAACATATTTACAAATATTGAAAATATTCTGCCATAGTTTTTCTCATCTAAAGCTATTGAGCTTGACAGAATATGGATCCTTCACAATTTGAGACAACATGAATCAATGAGAAAATTTATTTAAAAGCAACATCTGGCCATGTGGTGTGTTAGTAAGGTGTTTCATCTTTCCTGAGAAAACTGCAAAAATTGAAGCTGAAGTGGCTGAAAGGGCTCTGCATATGTTGTACATATAGATACACTCTACTACTACTCTACTACTAATTAAGTGCAAGATGGCATTTTAATTTAATGGGATAAATAATAAATGGAATGCATATGTAATAATTGTATGCATGCTCAACTAGTCCTTTATTTTATGAAACACTTTTTGTCTTATACCGAAATGACGTGCTGTTCCTTGGATTTTGTGTTTTTGCATATTGAACCACTTGAACCTTATAGCTAATAGCATATGCATATCTTTTTGTACTTGTAGCATTTGTGATCTCAATGAACATAATATTATTTATTCTAGATATGTATAAAATATGTATGACATCTACATGAATTCCACTGTTCCATGGCATTCATCTTGATATTCAACAGGCTCATAAGGAACTAAAATATTGCAAATGTGCCAAAATGGTGATAAGTATGAGCAGACATGTATTTAAGTGCAATAATGAAAGTGCATCCTCGGAATTCATGTTACATAAGGTATTACTGTATATACTAACAAATTTTTCACTATAAATTATTAATAATATTTATTGTAATGTTTGTGCATTGAATGACAGTCAATAATTCCATTTTGGGGATGAATGTGTTCGTGTCAATATTGATCACAGTAATAATCTTACTTTTGGTGTATAAGATGCAGACTGATTTTGGGAGTAATTTTTCCAAAAAAAGTGCATCCTATATGCCAAAAAATACAGTAATTACAGGCCAATATATCTTTTATCAAATTTTCAAAAGTTTTGGAAACCCTTGATAAGGAGGAAATTTTGAATTATTTTGAGGAGAAAGGTTTCTTCAGTGACTAAGAGTTTAGGTTCCAAAAATGGAACTCTACAGTACAAGTAAGACAAAATTGTAAATAAGAATTGAAATATATGGTTAACTAACTTATATACGCTTGGATTCCAAATTAAATTGGAGAGGACATGTTCAAGAGTCAAATAAAATGTTATCAAGTGCTCTGTATGTATTACAGAGACTTAGCAAAAATCTCTTTGAGTATTGGCTGGGATTAATAACAGAGAGCAGTATACAATATATGAATGTGCATCTCTTATTAAAAGAAACTATGATGCTCACCTTGTAAGAAATATAATTCATGAACATTAATTAGACACGAAAATCGGTAATCCTTGATTTCTCCCTGTAAAGGGTCTTGACAATGATGATTCCTTATATAATTTTTTTTATAAATTCCTTGAAATTATGAGTGCTCTAAATTCAATCTCTTTTCAAAAAAGGGCCAAAGGAAATACTAACATAAAAAGCATATTCCTCCCCATGCGAGTCGAGCACCTCTATAATATCATCTTCTCCCATATAGACCAAATCTTCCCCTCCCAACTTCTGCCCAAGTTCGATTACATCTTGAACTAAGTCCAGAACTTCTGGAAATCAGGTAATGCTAGTGACACATTCTTTCCACAAATTCTTTCATGCAGAATTCATCGTCGATTTCTTGACTTCATTCCATGATTACCCGATATTTTCGATGGCGTCAATGATGTTGTAACCCTGCCACCTTTCCATAATTGAAGATCAGCTTGCAACATCGGTTGGTTCAAGCAGCTGGGAAGGCATGTCTTAGGTAGTTCGTCTTGATAGTCGAAATAACTCCATGATCAAGAGGCTGGAGAAGAGACGTCGTATTTTTGGGAGAAATAAGGTTGTCACATTTGGGTTAATGGTAGCGAGATATTTTGGGTGGCCAGGAGCATTATCAAGGATGAGCAATATCTTTAAGGTAAGATTCTCCTTTCTGCAGTATCGCTCTTACTCTACGACGAAATGGCTTTTAAAACCAGTCCTCGACAATCTGTCCTGTCACCCATGCCTGTTTGTTGGCTGCACAATGCAACGGCAACGTATTCCTGCTCACACCCGTGAAAGCACGTGGGTTATGCCAGCGATATACCAACAATGGCTTACTTTTGAATTCTACCATCGCATTACCACATAAAAGAAGCGCCAACCTGTCCCTTGCTGCTTTATAACCAGATGCACATTTCTCTTCCCTGCTAATGTAGGTACGCGAAGGCATCCTCTACCAGAAAAAGTCCGGTTTCATCGGCGTTGAAAACTTGCTTCGGGTTGTATCCTTAGGCTGCTACAATGTCTTGCAATGCCGTGGAATAAGTGTCAGCAGCGGCATGGTCTGCATTTGCAGCTTCATCAATAACTTTAATGCTGTCCAAATTTTGACGATGCATGAATTTATCGAACCATCCTTTACTTGCAGAGAACGGTTCTTCAGCACCACCCTTCTCCTGCTTTAGGTGTTAATACAGCTAAAATGCTTTAGCCCTTATAGCAGTCGATGAAAGATTCATCCTCTTTTGGTTCAGGTTTTCTACCCAAATCCCTAACAAACTCTCCATTTATTGCATAAAAGGGTTTCGCATCCTCGTGGTTTCCTTCGCAGATAACGGAGTAAATTGCAAAACGGAAATCCGTATTTTCCCCTCTTCCTCTTCATTTCGTGCTCGATGTGAGGGGTAGCCATGCATTTGGAAGCCATTCTTTCAATGGTAACAGTGGAAAACGCGTTAGAGAGATAAAAAATACTAATTCTCAAAGCACAACGGAGAAAGGGACTAACAAAACAACTGGTAGATAATTCCTAACTGAAGGCAAAGGGAACTCTAAGAAGATATCCAAGGCGTCGTTTGTGAAGAAGGGGAGAACAACCGACTAGTAAGGGAAAATACCCAAGGGTCTTCCACTCCACTAAATCCGGGCCCTCCACGTTGCATTTGGAGAGACAACCTATGCATTTACGACAGGCTCGTTTTTATTTGGGATGAGTTTATTAACCAGAACCAAACACCATATGTTGTCTGAAGAAAAATGCTCAATATACAAACCTTCTCAAGTGTGCTCAAACAGTACCACACGAAATCTCCCTCTCATCTCCACTCTACTCTAATTTCTTTTACTGTAGTACTAATGCGCACAGCATAAGAGACAATTAGAAACTGAATGGTCGCCTTGTGGTGTAGTGAAGAACTTTATTGCACTGGCCATGTAACCGCATAAGAGCGAATCAAAGACGCATATAATAAAATTCGGATAGCAATAAGTTTGTTTGATAATAGCGAAATCGCATAAAGTGAAACGCATAAAGAGGGAAACCTGTACTTACTCAGAGTTTTGATATTTTATAATTCATTTATCAATCGAAGAAGCATCAAATTATTTAAAAAGTTAATCATTTTTAAACATGCAGCCTCATGTGGTGAAAATGAGTTGTAGAAATTAATGCATTTCCCCAATCATTATTCGCAATGGTAAATAATTTTTGCAAGCATACGCTTTCAATGTATCATTTATTATGGTAATTTAAATTATGTTTTCTCTGTTTCATTGCATTTTGGTGCGGATAGTTTGTTGCATAATGTGCATCTTCCTCATTTCTCTGAAGTCCAGTTATAGATAGGGTGACCAGATTTCGACTGTGAAAAGAGACTAAATGTTTTTTTTAATGAGGAAAAAGGAGTACAAATAAAATTAGCGGTGAAAACAGGTTATGTTAGGAATTTAACCTTTTCTCAATAAAAGGAGCATTCAAATCCCTTAAGTATCTAACATATTTATAAACCAACCCATATATATACATATATATATATATATATATATATATATATATATATATATATATATGCTTATGTAAGAAGAAAGGTAAATGGGATAAATAAGTGGAGACAAGTTGTTGGTATAAGGAAGCCCAGTGGACACTCACCTATAAGAGACATCAGGTTGGCGAGCATCTGAGGGTGTCAAGGCACAAGACACACAAATAACATGGGAGCTTTCGGGGATGATCTCTTCGTCAGCACAAGAGAGAGACAACTGATGGCAGTGACGCTGGGTGAATGCATGGGGGTGGAAAGGTAGTGTGGAAATGTCAGTGATTAGAGGATGCGGAGGGGTGGGTGAATAGCCGGAAAGGAGTGAAATGCTAGCGAAGGTTGGGGTTGGGGAGAGTTCATTAGAAGGTTGATGTGAGCAAGCTCTCGGTGACGGTGTTGGGGAGCCAAAGCATTATCGGGGAGAGCGCAAATGGCTCTCACAGTGAAGCAATCATTGAATTTCAAGTTGTTTGTTCGCATGAACGGCCACAGGTAGCGTTCGTTTATGAATGACGCTGTTGTGGTGGCCGTTTATGCGGATGTTGAGGGGATTGCTTCTGAGGGCAACATAAAAAGCTGGCTGCTACTCGCCCGATGCTTGAAAAAGTCATCGGGTACGAATCCTGCGCGAGTAGGATTTTTCTCAAGGTCACCCGGTCCCCTGTTTGCGTAGTTTGAGGAGACCGCGCAAATTCAGCTGTTCCGTCCTTCGGAAGGAACGTTAAGCTGTTGGCCTCCCTGGTGTTCTTCGTATGAGCAGGCAAATGCTGGCACCGGGTTTCCCTCCTCCCTCCCCAGTTATTCATTGCACTACCTCTGAGATACCCGTTTGTGCTGTAAGAGAGGCGAATTGACTGGGCATTCAAACAAACAAACAAGCAACATAAAAAGCGGGACATTGGGTGCATTTAAGGAGGTAAATAATCATGCAGATGGTGCAGTTGGTAGAAGTTATGGCGTAGGTGATGGGGGCTGGAGAAGGAATTGCATGGAGAGTTTATCGGGCATGTGATGCACCAGGGTCTACAGCAGGGGTGTGGTCAGGGAGGATGCAGGGGAGTGGGTGCTGGGGGTTCCTTTTTCTATAGAATGTTAGCCAAATTAAGGGGTCGGTGAAAGGAGAGGATCGGTGGTGTAGGAAATGGGACATGGTGGGGAGATGTTGTGAGGAAAGTGTGGCCGACTTTTATGATATTCCTCAGAGTATCATGGATGCCGAGGAAAAATAGGGTGGTAAGGGTGAGTTGGGAGTAAAATCGGTTATGGCATGGGTATTGGGGTGGGGTTAAGGGTGGTGGTAGCAACTGACCGCCAGATTTGGTCCCAGATCAGATCCAGTGGGTATCCGAGCTGTTCGAGGGTGGAGCAATACTCGGACAGCGAATCTCTGTCCAAGCAGATTCTCCGCCCTCGGCGGGCTAGGGCATAAGAAATTGAGATTTTTGTGTGGAGTGGATGGCAGCTGTAGAAGTGGAGGCACTGAAGGCGGTTGGGGAGCTTGAGGTGCACACTGTTGTCGGTTCTGTTTTCCTGGATGGTGAGATCGACATCCAGGAAGATGATGATGGAGGCAGAGGAGTGTTAGGTGAAGGAAAGCGAGGGGTGGGAAGAGAGGCATTGTAGAAAGGATTGTAGGGATTGAGGTCCACGCGTCCAGAGAAGAAATATGTTGTCAGTATACCTCAGCCATAGTAGTGGTCTGAGGTATACGGCAAGAAAGCGTTCTAACCATTCACCTAAGAAAGCATTAGAGTAGGAGGGCGCCATACAAGTTCCCATCGCGGTACCTTGTATTTGCAGGTTGTGGCGCCCTCCAAATGAGAAGTTGTTCTTTGGAGCAACATTTCAGCCAGCTCAGTTAGGAAATGGGAGGAGAGTCTTGCGTCAGATGGTCTTGAGTCCAGTAATATTCTTGGGGCAGACAGTCCTTGCTGGTGAGGTATGATGGCGTGGAGGGAGCAGATTTATATAGTAGACGTGATTGTGTTAGGTGGGAGAAAGTGGTTAGTGTCTTTGATAAAAGATGGGATTTGACGGACGTGAGGTTGTAGGTGGGCGTCAGCAAAGGCAGAGATGCGTTTCATGGGAGAGTTGGAGAGTTGAAGAGTTGAAGCTGGCAACAATGGGACGGCCGGGGATATCAGATTGTGAATTTTTGGAAGATGGTAGAAGGTTGGGGTTGGCTCTAATTTATAGCACTTATTTCTGGGACACCCTCTCTCTCTCTCTCTCTCTCTATATATATATATATATATATATATATATATATATATATATATATATATATATATAATCCTTTGTTAACAAACTAGAGCCTGTTGAATATTTTTTCCCAAGGAGTAGAATAATAACACTTCGTTTCAAAAGTAACTGATTTTCGCCCATTCTAACAGTTTTGCCAGTGGTACCTTTGACAATGTGCTGATGATCGCTTCTTTAGCAGCCGCATACTCTTCACCGATCAAGATGGCTTCACAAATAACGGCATACTAAATTTCGATATCATGCAGGTTTGGAGTGACATAAACTCACATAGTACAAAACAATCCAAACGTTAACAGCAGTTTTCTATCAACGTCTGGGCTGGAATTGTTGAAGACTCATTGATAGGCCCATAGATTTTGTCTTACCATTATTTTTAGAGCACACTTTGCCAGAGTTGTTGGAAAATGTTCCGTTGCATATTCGACAAAACATGTGGTTCATGCATGACGGTGCCCTGGCTCAATTTAGTCGCATTACCCGAAATTACCTTCAGACTGTTTACCCTGGGAGACGGATAGGAAAGCAGGAACCGGTACCCTGGCCAAGTCGATCACCAGACCTGAATCTCCCTGATTATTTTCTTTGGGATCATGCAAAAAGTATGGTTTAAGCTTCACCGGTGAATAAAGAAGAGGTACTTTTTCAGCGAGTTAAAGATGCCTTCACTTCAGTTCGCAACACTCCTGGTATTTTTCAGCGGGTCCGTCAATCCATGCATCGACGGGCCGAAGCTTGTGTTACAGTGCAAGGTCAACATTTTGGGCATCTACTGTAACACTAACTACAATTGTAGCCCCCTGCCAATGGAAATGTCATAAGAACGCTTTTGTCTTGCAAAATTACATTTTAGTCATTTTTGTGTGAATAAAAATTATTGAACAGACTCTTTTCTTATTAAAAAGTTTTTCTTACAACTGTTTTACCCAAGGTATGTCCCACTGCACAAGTTACTTTTGAACAAAGTTTTACTATCCTATTGCTGGGAAGAAAATATTCGAATGACTCTAGTTTGTTAACAAAGCATTTCCGGACCCATGTATTTATATGGTTTTTGTGTTTTGGCCCATAGAACACCCTCCAATTTAATGAACTTGTCTGGGACACTCTGTATACTTATATAAAATCTTTTCTCAGAAGCTGGCAATGTTAACAAAATAATTAGCCGCAAAAGCATTAAAGTAAAGCTATGCTGAAATATATTAATATCTCTGAATAAGTTAATTAAAATAAAGACAGCGCAGTGGTGGAATTTCAATAGGTCGAACTGAAAATAATGGAAAAAAGGGGGCAGACTCATGACAAGTAGGGGTGTACACGGTTTTTCCGTGGTACAGAAGTGCTTATCGTCAAATTAGTAGTAGTATAATCGTATACTAATGTATTTGTTTTTAAATCAGAAAATTATTTTCCCCCATACTGTGGTAGCCCTGATTTTTTGGTCCGTTCTAAACATGTCCATTTCGTTTTCCCATTCTATACTCGCCCTACAAACGAAATTTCTTTAAATCCGTTCAGCCAGTACCTCCCAAATTCATGGTTACAGAAAAATTCTAACCTTGATATTATGTTAGCCCTGTTTAGACGACCCGGTTTAAATATGCTATTTTGGTAATTTATTTATATGAAGATTATATATGGTCAAAATCCACGAGGTCAGTTCTCTATAAATTAGTGTAAAAGAAATATTATTTTACTTTTTATGGTTGTAGCCCTGCTCTTTAGCTCCGCTTTAAACATCTTGATTTCCTTAGGGTATGTTGTATAAATCATATACATTATTTAGTTGTAATCCGTTCAGCCATTTCCTTCCAAATCCATAATTACTGAAAGAGTTTAATGTGTAATTGTGGCACCCCTGTTTGGCATATTTTGTCTAAAGGTGCAAATGTGGTTTTGTATATACGTGTAAATTACTAGTATTAAATTTGGTTAAGACTGATGCTGACAGTTCCACATTTCAAAAGAATTTTTTTATTCCTTGTATTGTGGAAGCCCTGCTTTCTATATCTATACCAAACATCTTGATTTCGTTATTTAATGTTTTACGCCTCCTTTATACAAAATTTCGTTGAAATCTGTTAAGCCAATTCCTTACAGATTCATTATTCCCGAAAAGTTTAACTTTAAAATTGTGGCACCCCTGCAGAGTCGATCCGGTTTAAATATGTCATTTTGGCCGTTAATTTATGTGAAAATTCTAAGTACCAAATTTGGTTGACATCGGTTTAGCCAATTCTTCCCTGATATAAGTGTATGGACGGACGGACATAACGAGGATAATAGTGCTTTTCAGCAATTACGAAAGGCATTAAAAAGAGATGCCAGGAGTTTTGAGGCAAAAAAGAGTACATTCTCTCTAAAAAGAGGACGTCTGGTCACCTAAGATATAGTGAATTAATAAAATTCCTCTCATGGCTAAAAAAGAAGCTAAAACAGACATTAGAACTTAAAAATCAAATTAAACAAGAAGTCCAAACCAGGACTAATGCAGGCTGATTTCCCGAAGTTGACGTCCCGAATTGATTACTTATATTGACAGGAAATGTTTCAGTATGTGTTAGCCATTCCAAGAAATTCTCATACCATAAACACAATTTGTAATTCATAGTTTATCAATAACAAAGGAAAGCTCGAATACAAATTAATAGAGCATTATGAGGTTTAAAACACTAAAAGAAATATCAAAATCTTTTTCTAACATTATATTTTGCATGTATTTTTAAAATAAACGAATTTTATAAATGTCATTGTTAGACGCTAACATGTATGGATCAATTGTGAATGGAGGTCGAGTGGAAAAGGACCAATTTGTTCACTCGTCTATGCTCAAGCCGAGTTCGGTAATAATCGTCTCCATGGGAACAATCCGATAAAATGCGATTTAAAACGCAAAAACGCAGTTTTAGTAGAAATTCAAGAAAGTACAATCAATGTTCATAATTCTGTGATATGAATTATAATGTACATTCTTTTCCCTTTCCCTCGCTCCAATATCACTTTAGATATTTTAATGTAATAAAGAAAACATCTCTGCTCGATGGATTTGAGAATCGCTATGTAAAACAAATAGAGAAAAACGTTCCTTTATTCTTTTGGAAATTAAAATTTAAAAAAATTGACGTACGATCTCCGAATTTAAACTATGTTTTAAGAAAATTCATTACGTTTCTTATTATATTCATCTTTTTCCATCTAACTTACTAAATCTCTCATATTAAACATTTAAATAACATATTTTGGGAAAATATCGGCTTTTAAACGGGATGTTGCCTTGCAGAACATATCATTGTTAACTTCTAGGATAAATTGTGGCCACAACCAACCTGCATACGTGTGATATATACGAGTGCAAAGATTGCCGTAAATTATCGTCGGGTTTTTCGCGAAATTACGTAATCCTAATGAGACGGATTTAGTTTGGATTATTTTGCTTATCTAAACGACTGCATAGATATAGAGTAATAGAGAGGGGATGTGGGGAGGGATATCGGAGGGAAGGGATATAGAATGGAAGGTACATAGAGAGCAAGGGAGGTATATTACTAGAAAAGAACGGGAGGAAAGAGATAAAGAGGGAGATGAAGAGAAACAGGGAGAGGAGGGATTGAGAGAAGGGGGAGGTGAGACAAAAGAGAGGTAGAGAAGGAGGGTAAGAGAAATGGAAGAAAAAAGAGGTAGGGAGAGAGTGAAGGTGAGGGGGAGGGATATTTACTATTTATTTATTATTATTACTTTATTTTGAAAAGGGGCTTATCATTTAGCACATCTTACTGATTTTTCATATCGAAATCAAATATATTTGGAATACTTTCATTATAATCCGTCATATTTGAAGGGTATTTACGCTAGTAATACTAATAATATGAATGGAAATTAATAGATTTTAGATACTGCAAGTGGTTAGTTTTTTATTGGCAGCAAAACTACAAACTAAAGCATTAATTGCAATTTCCGATAAAAAAGTTCAAAATACCTAGGTGAAAGATAGTAAAGAATGATATCTTCCAAAGGAATTATTTTTATAGAAGGTATAAATATAAAATTTAACTGCCAAAGATACCTGAGGAATCACAATAACACTTACTGTGAACCCACTGAGACATAATGAGAAAATTGTGTAGGAATTATTTGTAATCGGGACAAAAAGCATTTTTAATGGCAACAAATTGGAAGAAGCAGACATTTAAAAACGAGTTGTAAACGGATATTGCCGTATGACTACACTGGGTGGGAAAAAGTTAAACCTTTATATTGGTACTAACTTGCAATTAGCGTTTCAGACGACCATATTTGGGTGTTGGTATAACGAACTGTCGAAGCGTAGAATATTAAATGCAACTTCTCAAACATATAAAAGATCTATATGAAGAAATATAAAAGATCTATTCTTATAAAATTGTTTGTCCCATATAATCAATCAATTATTAAAAAATTTTCATGAATTATAATTCAATGTATTTATCATAGTATGCAAATAGCCATTTTGTATACACGTAGAAAAGTTCGGTGTTGGTTTCCGACTATCGATATTTCGAATTTTCTCCGTACTGATTTTAATTGCGCAGTGGATGTTAAACATTAAAATCTAACAATGCAGCACAGTTGGAGATTTCTATAAATAGTTGAAATAGTATGTAGAAGAACCGCAAAAGCTCCAGAATGGTAAAACATTCCTTTTATATAAACCTCGCTTTTCTGATGCAGCGCCGTTGCGTGGAAATCTCACTCCTCACGCGCTGCTCGCTCTAGTTCATGACAGTTGCAGGTAAGTGGCGACATTGTTGTAAGTTGCCGCTTGTCGCGATCGGTTTAGAGTCGCATCACGGGGCGGTCATCTTCTGATGTTAGTGAGATAAGTCCAGTCAAACGCGTGTATATTTCCTTTAAAATTAAGGATTTGAAAATGAGACGCTTTATAAGAATACCAAAGGTCTAGTTTCACTGTTCACAAACTCCTAAATATGCATACTTAATTTTACCTATGTAATATTGAAACATACCTTTCGTACTTGCATTTGAGTGACAAATGATATTTTTTTATTTTTAGGAAGGTTTTCGATCTCGAATGACATTGCTTGACGTTCCATGGGAGGATGTGATCTTCCCCAAAATCTTTTCCTTTCTTTCACACCGAGACCTTTTGAACTTAATGGCGGCATCCTCGAGATTTGCAGATGTAGTGAAAGAATATATCGCTCAGGAGAAAGTATTACATGGGGAGATGACACCACAAGACTTAATTGTAACTATTTTTATTATTAAGTTGGATTACTTAAGTTTAATAATATAACACTCGAAGTCTGTGTATTTAAGTGTTTAAATCTGAAAAAATTGTGGAGTGAATAAAAATTAAGCAAATACTTAGAGAAAGCCGTAATATCAAAAGCATAAGCAACTTCTAAAAGCATTTGCTTCATTTCAAGTGAATAAATGCTTACTTTTACTTAAAAACATATGCTATTCAGTTTTGAGCATTTGTTTAAAATTGAATAGTAAATGCATGAATATAGACTTTCCATTAAGCAGACGATTCTGATATCTCAAGAAGCAATCAAGATAGATTACCTTAAATTTCAGCACAACCTTTTGTTGCCTTATCGAAATTTTAGTCTTTGTTTACTTATCATATGCTTGTTGACGGAAGGTTGAAGTGTAAATTATTTTCATTACATCAAAATGTTTCTTATATTTTTTTAAGAAAAAATATCTTACATAAGTTACTCTGCAATTTATTCTTCCCTTGTTGTTATTATGTATTTGCATTTGCAAAACAAGTGACACTTGAATGTAATAGTTTCATCTTAAATTTTTTAGAGTATTTAACCCTTGAGTGGACATGTGGTTTAAAAATCATACGAATGGATGGGTGTAGCCTGCGAGACCCAAATTTTGAAATTATAAATTTGGAATGTGTGGTATTTTTTGTTAATATGTTATATTATATCAAAATATGGGTTAATTTTGGTATATCTTACTCATAATTATTGGTTAAAAATAATTAAATATATTACTGGATATTTTTTCAGAAGATCAAAAAACTCATCTATTTTTTGCATGGTTTTATTAAAAATATTATTAACAGGAAATGGAATGACATTGAGTTTTAACTCTTTAAACTACAAAAATATATACATAAAACTAACTATAAATATAATATAATAAAATATATTAGCTCACAAAAAGAAATTATATAAACAATTCTAAGCTATCCACTTTTACCCCTGTTTTTGAGCACACATTACAAGAGAACAAACTATATTCCATAAAGATTTTACTTACATGAAAAATAATGAGAGATTATAACTTTCATCGCTTTTCATCCATGATTCCACAATATTATACATGAGATAATTATTTATGTAACACCATAGTTGACAATAAATGGACACTAATGATATCACTCAAATTATGCTAATATCTGAACACAGTAAGAAAACTTATTACATATATTTGTAAGTGTGCCTCAGAGATGTTCTCTTCACAATGCTATTGGAAAACTGAGCTGTCATTCCTTGAGAAGAAAACATTGTAGTTTTATGACATCATATATCAATAAAAACTGTTGTCTGTTGAACGAGTAAGTAAAAAATGTGAATTTTACTGCTTTTCTGTTTCCTTGTTAAAATGAAATTATTTATGAAAATGTATTATTTTCAAGATGTGAAAGGACAAAAAAATATGTACCTTCAATGATGAGTTGCAAAATATATATACATGCTTTTCAGTTACAACTTCCAATTACGAGGCCCTTTTTACAGTTTGCATTTCTATTGTGTCTTTAGGAAACAAAGGAAAACACAATTTAATGCAACATTTGGGTTCTCAATAATATAAATAAATGGTTCAATTGGGTAAAAGTTCAAATAAGTATGTCATTTTTTACTAAAAAATGTTCAAAAATAGACAATAAGGTGTCTGTTATCACACATTAATACACCATTTCAGTTTTCCATGTACAGTTTGCACAAACAAATTATTGAGAACTCTGTTTCATTATTCTGAAAAGCAAAGAGAATTCCTTATGTCAAGACAAGGAGTAGAGGTATTGCTAATAATGTTATTATACCTTACTGCCTCCAGAATGTAATGCAGTCACTTTTCAAAATTCTATATATGAGGGGCAGCCAAATGGCTCTCTGCCTAAGTAGGAAGGGGATAGTGGAGGGATGTTTTGCTTATACAGATTGTAGCTAGACATCTTTCAATAATGTATACAGAGTTTAATGATAATACTCTCTGTGGTTCATTCTCAGCAAATCATTTAGTGCAGTCATGCAAATCCTCAATTGACATGATGAAATTTGAGCACCAAGGTGTGATTCATTATTTTCTCTGAAATGTGTAGTTGCTAAAGCCATCCACATGGATATGTAGTAGATGTTACAACCAGTTATTCAACTGTAAATGTGGGTGGCAAATTTCAACATGGGAAGAGAGAGCTTGGAGGAGGAACACTGCAGTGAATGTTCAGCCTCAGCCATAATAATAATAATTTATTAGGCCATTAACCAGATACAATCAGAAATAGGCATCACCATTACAAAGCAAAATATACAAAATGCACAAGAATAAGGAAATTAAGAACACAAGTGAACATAAGTAATTTAAAAGCAGACACATTTTAAACATGAGTTCAAAACATAATGCCCATATGGTCCTCATTATATTAATCTATGGAATAGTAAGCTTTCCCTATTAATCATTATAGAGAACAGATTTAAACCTGCTCAGGCTCACAGTTCTCACCCTCTTGGGAAGTCTGTTGAATAGCTGGAGCATGATCACATTGGAACTACATAATGACTTAGTCTCACTCGTGGAATATCTAGTTTGGTACCAAATCTAGTACTATGGGTATGCACATCAGACCTTAATATAAAATTACCAATGTCTTGTTTTACATGATACATGTTCAAACAAATAAAGGCCAACATTGCTCTCTATAGGATGAACCAGTTAGCAATCATACTGCTTTCTTTTGCAGCAGAAAGACTTTACTTACAGCTGAGGCATTGCCTCATAAACAAATACCATATTTAATGTGACAATGAAAAAAACCAAAGTACACACATCTAATATAGGATCTAGATACACATGATTTCAGCTTTCTTATCGTAAAGAGCACTCAAGATAGTTTCATTGTAATATAATACTAGTGATATGTTCATCCCAAGATAGTTTTGGGTCAAGTACGAAACCCAATAGTTTCACAGGATCATTAGAAATGGGGATATTAGGGATATACTTTAGAGAGAATATTATATTCTGAGTCTTGTCAACATTTATAAAGAGTTCATTAGCATCAAACCAAGACTTGGCAGCTGCCAGGGTTGAAGATGACATAGATATAGCAACATCAAGGTCAGAAGCACTGTTAACAAATGTGTTATCATCTGCGAAGAGTATTTATTTATTTATTTATTTCTTAATACAGCGAGGTTGAGGCCATATGGCCCCTTCTTCCACCTAAACATTATGATACACAATATGATAAATTTAAATCTACAGAATTCAATACAAATCAATATAGTGAAATGAAAATCATTTCAAGGTATTCATAAATAATAAAAAATAAGAAGAGTATAGCACAAATATACACAAGGTAAAATAATAAAAATCATCATCACTGCCCTGTTTGCTGATGGATATAGTGATGTGCTGATATTTAAATGAAGGATAGAAGGAAAAATACAGAGGAAAATATTACATTTTTATGAGGACCTAATGCTGGCTAAGTATTTAGCACAATGATTCTTAAATTGGTTAATACCATTGACAGAGTAAAAGTGAAAGGGGAGAGAGTTCCAAAGATTGCAGGCGATAACGGTGAAGGATTTATTATAGAAACTGCTACGATGAGTGGGAATAAGTAGTTTGGATGATCCTCGGGTATTCAGGGAGTGGCCAGAATTAAGGGGTTTGAAGTTGTAGCTTAGGTATTTAGGCGAGGAAGAGGTGAGGATACTTCTTAGTTGTGTTAGGATATGCATCTTCCTACATTCTTCCAAGAACAGCCAGCCCAATTCTTTGAATGAGTTTGTTATATGGCAACTTTTGCTCATATTAAAAATGTATCTAACACAAGAGTTATGAGTCCTCTGGAGCTTTTGTAACAAATCTTGTTTTAGATCTAGAAAAACAGAATCACAATAATCGAAATGAGGAATTACAAGCGAATTTATAAGTAAAATTTTTAGTTTTACTGGAAGAATGTTTTTAAGTAGCCTAAATGAATAAAGTGAGTAGTTGATTTTTCGGCAAATTTCGTTTACATGTTTAGACCAGCAGAGTGTATCATTCATAATAACACCAAGGTTTTTTACTGACTTGGAAAACGGTACAGGAGGGGAGTTAATTAATACTGGGTCTATATTTGACTTTTGTAATTTGCCGAGTAATTTAGGATAGCAGAAAATTATTGATTGAGATTTTAAGAGGTTTAACATTAAGCCATTACAAGCACTCCAGGTCATGAGTGATCTTATATCCCTATTCATGCAATCAATTCTGTTGTTGATATGAGATATTTGAGTTTCTATGTATATTTGTAGATCGTCAGCATGAAGGTGGTACTGGCAGTGATGAATTGAGTTAGAGATATCGTTTATATATAAGATGAAGAATAAGAGTCCTAATGTAGATCCTTGGGGACAACCACGGGAGACATTTTTCCACGATGAACTTTTATCAGAGATTGATACCATTTGGTAGCGATTCTGAAAATAAGATTTTATCCATTTCAAAGAGCTAAGGAAAAAGTTCATTTTAGCAAGTTTGGCAAGTAATATTCCGCTGTCAATGGAGTCAAACGCTTTAGAGAAGTCCAATAGTGTGAGAATTGTAGCTTTTTTGTTATCGAAATTAGCCTGAATATCATCTGTGACTTTGATCAATGCAGTAGCAGTGCTGTGGCCAGTACGAAATCCAGATTGATAGGGGTTGAGGAGCTCACATTCATTTAGATATTGATGTATTTGTTTATGCGCTAGTTTTCAATAATTTTGGATAGTGTTGGCAGGATGCTTATAGGGCGAAAGTCCTGTGGAGTTGTTGGATTAGCCTTTTTAGGGATAGGTCACAGTAGAGCACGTTTCCAGGAACTGGGAAAGTAACAGCTAGAGAAGGAGCAATTAATTATATGTGTAATGATCAGTGCCAAGATATGAATGAAATTATGGAGCATAGATCCAATGATGAGATCATAGCCTTTTGTTTTGGAATTAAGTTTAGAAATTATCTTCTTTACATCGGATATGGAGACAGAAGCAAAACTGAAGGATTGTGAATAGTTTATGATTGAGGAAAAAATGTCAGAGATAGTTAAATTTCTTTGATTTACTGAAAATATATTAGGTGGTGATGAGAAGGCATCATTTAATGCATCAAGAGAGACAGAAGGTAGTTCGCAGTCACTTTTCTTATTCCCAATTCCGAATACTTTCAGTTTTCTCCATAGTGATGCATTGTCGGACTGAGGAGAAATTATTGAGTACGAGAATTTGATTTTGGCATTTCTAATTGCCTGCTTTACTGAGTTCCTCAGTTTTCTATACTCTTCGAGTTGGAGCATAGAATTTGTGCATTTGAATTTACGAAAAGCAGAATCATGATTCGACATTAATCTTTTTATATCATCCGTAATCCAATTTTTTTAGTAATACGAATTGTTTTTTGTGGAGCATGGTGATCAAATAGATTGAGGAGGAAAGCATTAAAATTATTCACCTTGTCATCTGTCATTTATATTAATAATACTTTCCCAAGGGACTAAGAGAGCATCATCTGTCAATTTGTTTATGTCTATGTTTTTAAAATCTCTATAAGTTTTGGTTGTTCCTTTGGTACTTTGAAAGAGCAGGATGCATAAATGAGATCATGTGCAGATATCCCCGGGACTGAGATCTGACCGTATTTGAGTATTTTGTCAGGTTTGGTCGTTATTATTAAATCAGGTAGAGTAGAAGAGGTTAGGGTGCGGTGTGTAGGATTAAGCGGGAGAATACTAAGTCCTAGCAGGTGTAATATATTAAGGAGTGTTTTAGTGTGAAAATTATTCGGGTTCAGAAGAGTAGAATTAAAATCGCCTATAAGAATGACAATATTGAAATCTACTCTAAGTTCCGTAAGGGGAATTTCAATATCCGATAGATTTGTACACAACTCCAAATAATAATTTCTGACAATTGAAAGTTATTTCCAGGAAGATAAATTCAGGTCTGCGAGAATAAAGGCTGTCACTTTTAAGGAGCAATTTACAACATAGATCTTTGCGAATATAGATACCCACCCCACCCCCTCTCTTTCCAGTGCGGAAATTATGAAAAAGCTTATATCCGGGAATATGTACAAGGGAAGAAGGAAGAGAAGTGTTTCAGCCAAGTTTCAGATACCGCGATCGCATGGACACCCTTCTCAGGTAGAACAGAGCGAAGCTCTTCAATGTGAGGGATAAGGCTCTGGCTGTTAACATGGATAGCTTGAAAATTACGGGGAAATGGGGAAAGTGAATTACTAAGAAGTAGCCTTATCCACTCAGGAATGTGAGGGGAGGGAAAAGATAAGGGAGTGTGAGGGCAGTTCCTGGAAGGACAAGCATTCTGTGAACTTTCAGGTAGCCGGAAAGAATTGTAGCAAGCTTCGAATGGGTTACTTTTGAGGATATGAAGAAAGAATTTAGGGAAAGATTCAGACATATTATTCATACAAGAAGAAAGAAGAAAATATCAGAAGAAAGAGTAAAATATCAGCACAACCACTTACCTCCAACGTTATAAATAAATTTCAGCAGAAACTGCCAAATGAATATACCTATTGACATAAAAATTATAGTATGGAATAAAAGAATAAGCAAGTTGTGTATAAATAGAAACAAAATGAATATGAAATTAAAACATAGATATATTAATAGCCTAAAAGAACAAAGTATCGTAATACACACGCAATATAAAAGGAGATCAATTTACATAACATAAACCCTCATAATGTGAGACACCAACACGAAAGAGAAGAAAACAGTGGTAAATAATTGGGAATAAGGAGAAGGTGAGCACTTAACAAAGACATAGCTGAAATAAATGGATAATTACTGGGAAAGCCAGCTTTGTCTAAGAATGTTAAATTCACAGATAGTGCAAAAGCAACATTTGGATCCATCCTGTTTTATCACAAAAATTTTTCCTTCAACCGACCAGGCGTTTGTGGGTCCCACAATATCACGTGATTCCTGCAGTAACTTTTGCCTGATTGGCGTCAGAGATTCAGTAATTAGGATCTTGGAGCCCTTTAAAAATTTTTTGTTACACCACACAACATCCCGG
Organism: Tanypteryx hageni; assembly: GCA_028673005.1. NCBI lineage: Eukaryota > Metazoa > Arthropoda > Insecta > Odonata > Petaluridae > Tanypteryx > Tanypteryx hageni. The sequence continues at coordinate 185,227,757 of CM054120.1, forward strand.
ATTCGACAACTTACAAAATTGACTAATAATGGCCTCGGTCTCAAGTCACGAGGCCGACCAAGTCTGCAAACACAGGGCAGGGCTTCCATACTAACTTGCACTTTCACTTGTTTGCTAAAAAAATTGCTAGCAACACTGTAAGTGTCTTCGTTGGATTCCTCTGCAAGTCCGTGGACAAGAAGACAATTCCTTCTGGCCAGTTGGTCAACAGCGTCGATCTTCTCCTCGAAGATAGAGTGGCTAGCAGCGAGAAGATCAATCTTTTCCATGATGCACTCCAGGTCTTTCATGACACCCGATTTAAAAGTGAAGAAACTGGCTTCAATGGACGTAAGGCTATCTCTCTGTTCCGATCCATCCAGTTTCCTTGCCTCTTCAAGCTGATTATGGAATCTGGCCATGGATTTTGTCAATTCTTCAATCTTTTTCTTCAGATCCCTATTCTGGGATCTAAGATCGGCGTTTTGGGCCTGCAAGCTAGTCTTTGCAGACATGGTTGATAGAGTGGGGGCGGAAGTGAAAGTGAGGGTTGGAGCAAAGGGTTAGGCACGTCCGTTCACCGCGAGCATTGGGGAACGAATGGTATGGACTTTCCAGGAGCATTGGATACCAATGTAAAATAAAGAGACTTGTTGTAATTCCATATAATATTTATAAAATTACCTGGATTTCATTGCAATGCAACATCGTTGGATAAAAAGTCATTGATTATTATGATAAAGAAAAGGGGCCCAAGAATGGAACCTTGATAAACCCCATACTGAATCATGGAGTTTTAGGCTAGTTAACGTCAGTTCAATGGGTAAGACTCGATTATTTTGAGTGCATTACCTCTAATTTCATAATAATGTAGTTTAAATAGCAGTATATGAGATAAACAGACAAATGCTTTGGAAAGATCGCAAAGAGTAACACTGGCATATTCCTTGTTTTCAAAAGCAGTTAGAATGGCTGTCACAAGAGATTCTACAGCACTAGTCATTGGCTTTCCAACTCTGAATGCATATTGGGCAGGAGAGAAGAGGTCAAAGGATTCAAAGTGGTGGTAAATTTGTTTGAACATAACAATTTCGAGCACCTTGGCTATTGAGTGTAAGACTGATATTGGCCTGTAACTTTCTGGATCATTTCGTGAACCCTTTTTGAAGATTGGAATAATTTTGGCTAATTTTAGAAGCTCAGGAAAATGTCATCACTCAGTGATTGGTTAATAATTGAGGTTAGTGGTTTAGCAATTACGTCAATTATTTGCTTTACAAAACAGTTTGATAAACCATAGATATCCATACTATAGGAATTATTCATGTTCAATGCAATGTTGAGAACATCATTAGAAGGCAGGAGTCCATTCAAAATCGAAAAAGTAGATATTCTAATTGTAAAGATATTGAGCTGCTGAGTTTTGAGTAGTAGGAATCTTACTTCTAATTATTACAATTGTTTTAATAAAAAATCTGTTAAACTGGTCAGGGGATATTGGTATATTCACCACAGGCCTATCCATTCCACTCTACTATTTTATTATTTTCCAAGCAGCTTTGCACCTGTTGTTTGAATTAATAATGAAGACCTCTATAGCCCTTCTCTTTGCTTGGTCTAATTCTGTTTTGTAGGATTTCTTGAAATTTAAATAAAGATTTCTATCCAGGTCACTGTTTGTACATTTAGACTCAGAATGCAAGGGTACTAGTTTATATCTCATTTGAAATAACTCAGGAGTAAACCAATTTGCTGTGGGCTTATTTTCCCTTGTACTAGGTCTGCTAATCATAATTGGAAAACAAGATTTTAAAAGTTGAAGAAGAGCACAAAAGGAATGGTTAAATTTATACTTAATATGATTGGATGTCACAATATTATCCCATTTAGTTTCACTTAGAAGATGCCTAAGATGTTCAAACCATGAGCAGTGATAGGTCTAGTAAAGATGGCTTTATTAATCTTTGTATTTGACAAAGGACATTCATTAATAAGTCTTATCCTCACAGCAGAGTGATCAGATATTGAGGGATCAAATATACTCGCCACATATGATCACTTATTAATATTTATAATTACATTATTCAGACATGCTAATAGCCTCCTTCATTGAAAGTTGGCACAATATATATTAAAGGAACTTAATAAATCCTTAAAATAGATTGTTTCATTGTTCTTGTGTTTCATATCAAGATTTAAATCTGAGCATGTAACAACCTTGGTATTAAAGTGAACTAGGAATGTCAACAACTTCTCCATCAGATCAAAAGAAATGCTAATGTCACCATTAGGTGATCAATAAACTGAAATTACAATTAAGGATAAACCCAATAATAGAATAGCACATACCTCACAGTGAATAACAGTACAAAACCTTTTACATCGACTAATTTATATCTAGTACCTTTGCTTACATAAATCAAAACACCTCCAATTTTGGCTGTTGTTCTACAATAGAAGGATGCCAAATCACAATTATTTAACAAATACATCAGAATCTCATCCTTATTCTACCAATCCTCACAAAATCACAATACCAGAAAGTATTCAGTTTGCAAGAACTTTTTTATCTCAGATACCTTATTTCACATACATTGAAGGTTAAGACAGAAATATTATTGACAATGTGACAATCAGTTGATTTTGAATCAGAAGTAACTTCACAATAACCAGAATCTGTTAGTCATGATTTCTTCCTCATTGATATCCCTGACTGGGAGTGGGTATTGACTCTTTCTGCATTTACTACCATAGTGGTTTGATCAGTTAATGGTGGGGTTTCAACAATCACTCTCTTCCCAAAATAAAACTTATTGAGTGCAACATTACAAGGTCAATTTGAAGGGACCATAAGTTTAGTTTGGTTTACTGAATTGGAAGACACTATAAAGGATGAATAGTCTCCTTTAGCATTCAACTTCATCACAACCAATATTATATATTTATAGATGGAAACATTGAATTATATCAACACTGGGAGCACTGGCATACCAGAAAATCTGGGGGCTCTCTTGCAGCAAATAATAAAGGGCCCCCCTATGGATATCTTAAAAATTTTCCAAGCTGAATTACTTATTATTGTTTGTATATAAATGAAGAATTCCACCTACCTGGCACAAGCACTACAGTTATTTTGAAAAATATGAAATTATAAAACATTTTAGTAATAAGTCTGTCTCTTTAATAACTTTAATCCATTTGGGGAAATAGGAAAAAATATTATATTATGCATAACAGTCCTTATAGTGCCATTGAGAGACAAGAAAAATAAGATGTATACATTACTCAATGACATTGAGTATGCTTATTAACTTACAGTTATCGGTAGATGCCGGTGGAGCAGTGGTTGAAATACTCATCAATGGTTTCAAGTATTGTGAGTTTGATTCTGGGCCAAGGTCGATGACATTTTACAGATAGAAAACATGACAAGTATTCCTTTAGAGAGGAAGTGAAGTTGTAGATCCCATCTATTGTACGATGTCAGTGCACTTCAAAGAACCTCTTTTCACAGGGGACATTAGACACTGGCAAAATTTCCAGGCATAGGAGCTAAGCCCCTGGCATCTGTTAATCCCCCTTAGGGGAGAGGAAGGTTCTAAGAAAAGCTGACATTTGCTGACTTGGGAGAGGGGGTATGGTCAATGCTTATGTAAGATTTTTTATTTAAGAAATTTTCACTTTTTACGTGTGATTTATGCGTCATGACAGCTTATCCACAGCAAGTTTCCACCTGCTTGTTATATGCATTTCGCCCAACGTTAGAATTATTTTTACTGTATTTGACTGATTTTTTGGTTAACTTAACTTTACCTTGTTTGCTCTGATAAATGTTTCCTTATTGTGCTTTAAAAAGGCATTAAAATGCATTGTTATGCTATAAGAACTCATTAGGAAGTATTGGCATGTTTAAACATGCATTTTATAATTTTTATTGAAAAATGGGAGGCACAAGGAAATCATACCTAAGACGAGGGTAGGGGGTAACCCAAATGCTGCTGTTTGCTGACATGGAGAGACTGGGAATGAAATATAGGTAAACATTTGCTGTCATAATACGTGAACAGCCCCTTAGTGAATAAATATCATCTGTAAAATATTATGTGACATCAGGGGGGCCCATGGTATAAAAAAGGGGGGGGGGCTGCACATCGATCAAAATCTTTCTACATACCTATTGTATATGAAAACAAAAACTTACTTCATGATGACATTGGAGGCCTAAAGAGCAGTGGTGCCCAAACTTTTCTAATGGCAGGCCACATCTGTGGTTGTGAGTACCTTGGTGAGCCACATTAGAAGTTGCCAATTCTTTGGTGGATTAGAATTTAAATCAGAAGTTTTCTATGTATTCTGAGGTGCTTAATAAGTGAAAATCAAGTATAAATAAGGTTTCCAAGGATAATATTTCAATATTTAAAGTTTTATTATAAAATATTTCAAAAAAATGTATGAATATGTTTGTTAATTTTTTTAATTGCTTTTTTGCCATTGTTTCGTGGGACACATTTGGCCTGTAGACCCTAGTTTGGCACCACTGCTTTTGAACCTAAACATGTGGTTCCCAATCTTTTTCGGTCAATGTACCCCCTTTGAGTAAGGCTTCATATACCCCCTTTTCAATTTTTTATAGAAGGTAAATTTTACTGTTTACCATATATGTGCATACAAGAAAATACACAGAAAAAAGACTTTTCATAAAGAAAACTTCATAAGCGACATGAATATAATAAATTTTAAAAAATGATAAATATGATTTATCAGGAAATAAAAAAAATTTATCAAAACATAAGCATTAAACTTATTAGTGAGAACCTTGATCATGTTTACTGTCAACCAACAGTTTTATTCTTGGTAAAGTTTTTGAGAGAGATACATGCATATCATGTTCAGCCTCCAGTTTGTTCCTAACTTTGGTTTTGATTGAAAAGAGGACAGAGTATCCTGATTCACAAAAATAAGTGGCAACAAACAGAATTAAAACCTTATAAGCTTGTTTAATAAGAATTGTATATCCATCTCCCAGTGTGCATGAGAATTTATGTAATTTCATTGATTCTAAATCAATGCGGAGTTTCTTATTATTGCACAGTTCAATTAACTTGTCTTTTGCTCTGTCGGCATTGCTTACTTTTTCTAACTCAATATGAAAAGGATTTCTTATTAAAATGTCACTAATTTGGTCAGTTAGGTTCATTACTTCTAATATATTTAATTATATAATTTGCGAAAGAGACTGCCTAAAGACTTCTTTTCAGTACTATATATTGCAATTATGCATCTATGTTAAAAGTTACTCCCAGGTCTTAAATGTACCATTATTACCAACAGAATAAGACTTTTATATGGTATAATAATTATGTACTGCAAAATAGACAAAATACAGGTTAAATTCCGGTATAACAAAACTTGTGGGACTATAAAAATTGATTCATTATGTTGAAATTTCATTATACTGAATAAAAAAAGAAAAGAAATTATAAACCCATTTTATTTAAAAATTGTCATACAAATGCAAATAATCATTACAAAACTTTATATTTTGATGAAAAAGTTCGTTATTTTCGATTGTCATATTTTTAGTAGCACCATTAAAAATGAAATTTTCGATACCATTTAACTGCTGAAAAATATTTTCTGGGATATCAATAGTAGAGGACAAATACGCACAAACTTTTTTCAGGCTGTCTAAAGTTTCTGAGAGCGAAATTTTCTCATTAGGTAACTGAACAGCAGTTACATCAACATCTTCACTCTCAAATGTCATGTCGGCATTACATGAAAATTCCTGTATATTTTCAATAATTTCCTGGTCCGTCAACTCACTCACTGTCAATAAATTGTCATCTGCATCTATGTAATCTTCATAATTAACTGTGTCCAGAACTCCCATGGCAGCAACTATAGAATCCCACATTTCTCTAACCTCGTGCTCCACTTCCATTTCAGTTTTCTCTACTACAATTGTCTGCTTTTCAAGATCACTGTGCAAGAATCGAGGTTTTCTTCCAACACTTTAATATGGTTGATTCTTTTATGAACAACCATGCTGCAATGATCATATCACATGCTTCTTTAACTTCTATTTTTTCATTATTCTGTGAAACTAATTTTAGCAATAACTTTTTGATAAGTTGACTCTGGTAATGCATTTTGACTGCATGTATGATTCCTAAGTCCAAAGGTTGCAGGACAGCTGTACAATTTGAAGGTAAAAACTCGACTTTAACATGTTCTAATACACATGTCAAATTATGTGCAGAGCAATTATCAACAAAGAGAAGGATTTTTCTTTTTTGTTTTTTCATTTGCATATCCAAGCTCTTTAGCCATTTGTTAAATATTGTTTGTGTCATCCAAGCATGTTTGTTTGCATGATAATCACTGGAAAGTGATCGAACATTCTTAAAACATCATGGATTTGCATATCTTCCATTGATCAATGGTTTCAGTTTTCTGTTCCAGAAGCATTGCAGCAAAACAAGGCAGTTAAACATTGTTTTGATTTCTTCCCTCCACCTCCTCCTTAACAGTGAGTTTACAATGTGGAAGTAACTGATAGAACATCCCAGTCTCATCAGCATTAAAAATATCATCGATATTCTATTATGCGATAACCTTTGTAATTTCACCAGCATGCCATTCATTAGCTCGATTCTGTGGTACATCATTCTCTTCACCTCAGATTACCCTGGAAGCTATTCCATTTACTTTTCCCTCCCCCTCGCCAAACAGACAATCTGGGTATAAATACTCTTACTACCCCGAACAATCCTCACACAGTTGAAAGTGACGGCTTAGCTATCGAAACACATGTCCTAACCCTTGGCCCTTGGTTGAGTCTCTTGTGTTCTGCTGATCCGACCATCTTGCGACAGTTATAGGTGTTTATGTAAGTTCTCTTCCTCATTACGGCGATGGACCAACCTATCTATCACAGCAAAGATAAATGTAACAGTTGTTTTTTTTGGCACGAATGAAACTAATCTTAATTTAATCATCACTAAATGTTTGTTATACTGAAATTAGGATTTGTTATTACAAGATCTGTTTGTATATTTATTATGTGAATTTTTAAAACACAAGAAAATTGATCGTTATACTAAAAATTTCATTATTGCAGAATTCGTTTGACCTGTAGTAAGTAAATGCAATTTTTTGTAATATTTTTGAACCATTTTCATAAATTTGCTACAAATTTTAAATTCACGACTGTGCCTTGATGACTATCTCGACTCATCAAATTAAAACATCACTTGTTTGACAATTGAAAAACATGATATTCATATGGTAGTCACATTGTACTAATAAATGCGGTATATGAATTTAAGCTAATACAATTTGACAATCATTATGTAGTAAAAATTAAGTGTATCTTAAAGGTAAGTGGCTATAAACTGCATTGTGCTTTTGGATTGAAAATTTGTTTTATCAGCCAGTGAAAATGTGGACTAAAAAACCTTGACTTACCTCTTTGGGATCTTTAAATATCAAATTAGTAATACATTCATGAATCCCATTTTTTTAAATTATTAATAAGTTTTAAAAAGCCAAAAACATGTCTAACTAACAGGAAAACAAACAATATATTATATTGAATTAAATAAGCTTTGGTGAGGAAAAGAGGTAGGCAACAGAAAAACAGTGATTTTGAAAGACATCATGCAAGATCTTTTGAATTGGATAAAATTTTTATTTACCAGATATCTCACTCAGGGCCGACCTGAGCTATGGATGAGCCAGGTGGCTGTCTGGGGTGCCAAAGTGTTGGGGGCATTATCCTGATTATTTATCTATGCATTACTTGCAAGTGACTAAATATTGAATAGCAATTTATATAGAGTAATGGGCTAGAACAGGGGTCGGCAAACTTTTCACGTACGAGGGTGCAATTTATATTACTGAGGACGTGAAGGGTGCATAAGCAAGATCAGTTGATATCTCTCTGTATCAGTGGTCGGCAACCTTTTATCTATGAGGGCACAACTTTAATTATTGGGGGTGTGAAGTGAAGTAAAAATAGTAGATGTGTACCAAAATTTATTAAAATAATATTTTTGCATATACAAGAGAAAAACTATAAAAGAATTTATTATAAAACATAAAAAATAAATCCATGTAAAACTTGGGACTGCATATCTTCAGCCAACTTGCTATAATTTGGCACATAACCCGAGATACCTGATCTTAGGCAGTTGTCAAAATTGTAATCGGTGAGTCTCGATTGGTACTTGGATTTCATGTGTTTCATGCTTGAAAAAATGGACTCGCAAGTGTATGTTGATGCACAGTAAGAATATATTTTTAGGGCACATTTTCTTAATAATGGATAGCGATTTTTGTCAACTAAATTCCAAAAGTTTTCTTCATTTTTATGTGACCTTAAAATAATATCATTCCACATATTTATTATTTCCATTTCTAAGTCCTCTGTGTTAATGATATTAAAGTAAGTTCCAATATTAACAGACATATCATTGTCCGTAAAATTGAATGGATTAGCAAAGAATGTTATTATGGGTACTACTTCAAAAAACTGATGAAACCTAAAATTAAATTCCTTCAGGAGAGTTTCAATGTGTTGTGAAAATGGTGTGGTAACATTTTCATCAGTCAGACTCTCAATAATATATTTTAAATTCGGGAAATGTGATCATGAATTTCTCTCTAGTTGAGACTTTCACAATGCCAATTTACATTTGAATGCATCTACTGCACTTATCATTTTTGCAATGTGTTGATTTTTCCCTTGCATCTCCATATTCAGTTCATTCAATTTTATAGTTATATCAAAAAGAAATCTGAAATCCATCAACCAAGCTTTGTCATCCAAATGTGCATAATATTCATTTCTTGACATAAGAAATTCCTTTACCTCCTTTATGAAATTTATAAACCCCACTTGTATTTTGCCTCGTCTGAGCCATCTAACTTCGGTATGTAAAAGGAGATCATCGAATTTGGCATCTTCACCTTGTAAAAGGAATTTAAACAATCTGTGTTGCATTGGTATGGCTCTTTTTCCTGACTTGTTGAAAATGAAGAACTTTTGCGCATAACATTTATTGGTGTATAATGCAGTGATATGAAATACATTTTAGAAAGAGAGGGTCTTCTTTACATAGTGTAATAAATCCATTTTTACAACCTGTCATCAAAGGTGCACCATCTGTAGTAATAGCGGCCAACTTCATTAATGTTATATTACTTTCTGAAAATACATTTTTGTAAATCATTTGCCAACTCTTTCTCCATATTGGTTGCAATAACTTCAATTCTTTTTGTAACTGTTCTTGCTGATAACTGAATCATGTTGAGGTGAAGAGTTCCCGGGTTTCCAGCCAGGTGAATATGTTGTCAACCGACGTTTCGGCACCTTCCTCAAGTGCCATCTTCAGACCCCTGATTTATTATTATTTATAGGTTAAAATTTTTACTAAGGAAGAGGACAACATTAGCTACAATGAAGTACAATTAATAGTTTCCGAGATAAGAATTGTTAATATGTAATGATCATAAAAAATACATATAGCAATCGTGAATTGCATTCCCTTGCCCATATATGATCTGTAGAGTATAGATTTAAAAATTTATCTATACAGAGAATAGAATTTGCTAAAAATATATGCGAAATTTTGTACCTACAACAAATGGTGCCAGGGATAAAAATTATTTAACTTTAACTTGCAAATGGGGTAGAAACAACCCTTCAAAATGAACAAATTTGAAATTTGCGATTTTTTCGATTGGTTGTGAGCAAAATTTTATAATCGTGCAAAATTTGACTACCTATTCCTCTTAGATTTGTCTACACACTGGAATAATTTTTCCCCATGCTAACTTATGGGAGATATTCCCGGGAATCTGGAGTCAAATCCACGACACTGTAAGCAAAAACGATACCAATTCCTATGATATCCTTGCAGAATGCAAGCACCTTCTACTAGTTTACTCCTCCTCCGTAAGGAACGTCTATATATAACGATAGATATACAATATAGGAGGATACTAATATTTAGGCACTTCCATCAGAGTTGGAAATTCAAAATTTTTTGTGACAGTTGGATTATGTGCATAACCGACTAGAAAAAGCGAAAATACAGAACACGTTTAACAATGCGGCCGATAAAAATTCTCAAGGGTTTAAAAATAATTTTAAGTTTTGTGTATTTGCGAATGTGCTACAGAACTGGAATTTGTTTTATACGTAGAATTTGCAAAATAATAACGAAAAAGTTGCTATGGAAATTTTGATACTTTAATTTATTTGGTAGTTAAAAATTCGTAAAATTTAAACAAATAGGAAAATGTGTAAGTGCGAGCTAGGAAACTGAAATTTTTAAGTTATTTAGATGTTAATGCACATACACAAATAAGCATTTGATAATTTCCTTGAAATTGTTATTATGCCGGTATAGATTTTTCAATATTGAAGCAATTAGATAAATATTATTTCACTTCTAGATTTGCTACAACGTTAAAACTTTGCACAAAGGTGTGATATTAGTTTGCCGCAATGAAAAAATAAAAATATTGTTAAAATTTCAGATTTTAGGTATTGTTATATTCAAGTATTTTTCCATAAGGATATAACGAAAATCGGTGCCGAGGTGAAATCTTTTGAATTAAAAAATATTTCTACCAATGAAATATGTCTCTGAAAATTTAATGTCTATCAGGGTTGTGATGTCGCTAATAATCAAACTACTACCATGGGCTCCAGAACACAACTGGCGCCAATGGCACTCAACTTTGGTTTGTGTCCTAAACAAGTAATGTCTTAAAAACACATATGCATACATGGTTAAGTGCGCGAAGGCACCATATTCAAATACATTACAAGGGTCAGATAAAATGCTTTCAGAATGTAAGCACCAACTACTTGTCATTATATATAGACGTTCCTTATAGAGGAGGATATAACTTATATATAGGAGGATACTAATGTCCAGCCTAAACTACCTGAGCTAGAGAGCTAAAAGCTTCTGCGTTTGTAGATATAACATTTATCTAATTGATAAAAATTAAATAATTTTTAAGGGAGCAATAACAGTTTCAAGGGTACATAAAATGTTTATTCGTTTAAATCAGCTAAACTCTAAATAATTTAAAATTTTCAGCTCTCTAACTTGCCGCGTAGTATATAAACATTTACCTATTTGTTTAAAGTTTCAGAATTTTTAACTGCCAAACAAATTAAAATACCAAAATGTGTATAATCCTTATATCGTAATTTTATGAATTCTACTTATAAAAAAATTTCAACTCCGTAGCGCATGCGGAAATACATAAACCTTGAAAATTTGTTTAAACAATTGCGAATTTTTAGCAGCCGCATTGTTGCACTTTTTCATGATTTTCATTTTTTCTAGTCGGTTTTGCACAAAATCCTATCTAAGAAAAAAATGTCGAATCTACAGCTCATCTAGAAGTGCCTAAACATTAGTATCCTCCTGTTATATGTATGTTATATCCTCCTCTGTAAGGAACGTCTATATATAATGAGAGGAGGATACTAATTTTTAGGCGATTCCAGAAGAGCTAGAGATTCAAAATTTTTTTCTTAGGTAGGATTTTGTGCAAACAGTATTAGAAAAAACGAAAATCTCGAGAAAGTGTAACAATGCGGCCGCTAAAAATTCGCAATTTTTTAAACAAATTTTTTAAGGTTTATATATTTCCGAATGTGCTAGGAAGCGAAAATTATTTTTCGAGTTAGGATTAGTCAAAAATAGGAACATGGATTATAGAAATTTTGGTATTTTAATTTGTTTGGCAGTTAAAAGATCTCAAATTTTAAACAAATAGGTAAATATTTAGACACTACGTGTCAAGTTAAGGAGCTGAAATATTTAAATTATTTAGAGTTTAGTCTATATAAACGAAAAAATATTTCCATTTACCATGAAATCGTTATTGAGGCCGTTAAAAATTATTTAATTTTGTACAATTAGGTAAAAGTTATTTCACTTCAAATTGTGCTATAAATTTAAAATTTGGCAGGAATGAGTGGCATTATTAAGTCAATGTGGGAAAATTATAATATTCCTAATGTTGCAAAAATTAGCAAGTTTTACTCCATTATTGTTCCATAATGAAAAAACGAAATCCTGTCTCGAGGAGAAATCTTTAGAATTAAAGAAATATTTCTCATAATTAAATATCTCTCTGAAAAATTAATGTTTTTTCAAGGTGAGGTGAAATGTTTGTAGCATGCAAGCACCTTCTACTAGTCATTATATATAGACGTTCCTTACAGAGGAGGAGAAGGAGGAGGATATAACATATAGGAGGATACTAATGATTAGGCACTTCCAGATGAGCTGGAGATTCGAAATTTTTTCATAGGTAGCATTTTGTGCAAAACCGACCGCATTAAACTTTTGAAATTTAAAAAATTAAACAAATATTATTTCACTTCTAGATGTGCTACTGCTTCAAATTTGACAATGTGTTGAATTAGGACCTTATATTGGATAAAGTATAATATTCTTAAAATTGCAAATTTATGGCATTGTTTCAATAAAATATTGTTCAATAAGGAAAGATAGAAATTGGGTGCAGAGGTGAGATATTTTCAATTAAAAAAATATTTCTAATAATGCTATATCTCTCTGAAATAATAATGTTAATCAGGATCAGATGAAATGCTTGCAGAATGCAAGCACCAACTACTTGTCATTATATATCGACGTTTCTTACAGAGGAGGATATAACATACAAGTATTTGGTGCTTGCATTCTGCAAGCATATCATCTTAACTTAAAAAAACATTCATATTTCATCATTACAAATATTTTTTAAATTCTAAATATTTCACCTCCAGAGCGATTTTCGTTTTTCCCGTACATAAAAATAGTAGATTAAAACAATCCCAAAACTTTGCAATTTTAAGAATTATATACTATCTCCATTATGGGGTACTAATGCTACAAATTTCTGTCAAACATTAAAGTTTTAGTACTTCTAGAAGTGAAATAATATTTTTCCAATTGTTTAAAATTTAAACTTTTTTAACGGCCACCGCAATTCATATATGGTAAAATTGAAATGTTTATTTGTGCAAATTCAATATTCTGTAAAAAATTTGAAAATTTCAGCTTCCTAGCTCATCCAGTAGTACCTAAACAGTTATCTATTTGTTTATATTTTAAGAATTTTTAACTGCCAAAGAAATTAAAATATCTAAATTTGTATAATCATTATTTCGTCTTTATAAGAATTGTACTTATAAAAAAATTTCAACTCCGTAGCACATATGGAAATACATAAACCTTGAAATTTTTTTTTAACAATTGCGAATTTTTAGCGGCCGTATTGTTGCAGTTTTTCAGAATTTTCCTTTTTTCTTGTCGGTTTTAAAAATATCCTACCTATGAAAAAAATTTCGAATCTCCAGCTTATGTGGAAGTGCCTAAACATTAGTATCCTCCTATATCCTCCTCCTCCTCGGTAAGAAACTTCTATATATAATGTTACTAGTAGAAGGTGCTTGCATACTGTAAGCATTTCATCTCACCTTGAATAAACATTAATTTTTCAGACAGATATTTCATCATTACAAATATTCTTTTAATTCTAAAGATTTCACCTCCACAGCGATTTTCGTTTTCCCCAAATGTAAAAATAATAGTTTAAAACAATCCCCAAATGTTGCAATTTTAAAAATTTTTTACTTTCTCCATTATGGGGTACTAATGCTCCACATTTCCGCCAGATTTTAAAAGTGTAGAACATCTAGAAGTGAAATAATATTTTTCTAATTGTTTAAATTTTAAACGTTTTTAACGGCCGCCGCAATATATTTATGGAAAGATTCAAATATTTATTTGTTCAAATACACTACTCTTTAAATAACATAAAAATTTGAGCATCCTAGCTCATCCAGTAGTACCTAAACAGTTATCTATTTGTTTAAACTTTAAGAATTTTTAACTGCCAAACATATGAAGATATCAAAATTTGTATAATCTCTATTTCGTTTTTTTTTTTACAAATTCTACCTATAAAAAATTTCCGATCAGTAGCACATTGGGTAATACATAAACCTCAAAAATATGTTTAAACATTTGCGAATTATTAGTGGTCCTACTTTTTAACTTTTTCAAAATTTTATTTATTTCTGTGTATAATTTGCTACAAAATGATTTCAAAAATTCAAACCTACAGGATATAGTTTCCAAGATAAATTATAATTATTTGAAATTGAATTATTTGAAAATAGCAGTCTCCTAGCTCATCCCGTAGTACCTAAAAATTATTAAAATTTATTGTTCAAATGAGGTTAAAATCACCCCTAAAATTTACAATTTTAAAATTTTCTATTTTTATAGTTAGTTATGAGAAATGTTCTATAATCTTGCAAAATTTCAGCTTCCTAAACATATTAGATTGGTCTACATTTCATCATTACAAATATTCTTTTAATTCTAAAGATTTCACTTCCTCATCGATTTCCGTTTTTCTTACTTGTAAAAATAATAGTTTAAAACAATCCCTTAATGTTGCAATTAAATATTTTACTCTTTCTTCATTATAAGGTACTAATGCTACACATTTTAGCCAAATTTTAAAGTTGTAGCGCTTCTACAAGTAAAATAATATTTTTATAATTGTTTAAATTTAAATTAATTTTAACGGCCACCGCAATTTATATACAGTAAAATTGAAATGTTTATTTGTGCAAATTTATTACTTTGTAAATAATTTGAAAATTTCAGCTTCCTAGCTCCACCCGTATTACCTAAAAAGTTATACATTTGTTTAAACTTTAAGAAATTTAAACTGCCAAACAAATCAAAATTTGTATAATCCCTATTTCGTTTTTTAAGAATTCTACATGTAAAAAAATTTCAACTCTGTGGCTCATTCGGAAATATATAAACCTTGAAATTTTTTTTAAACAATTGCGAATTTTTAGCGGCCGCATTGTTGCACTTTTTCAAGATTTTGTTATTTCTAGTCGGTTTTGCACAAAATCCTACCTAAGATAAAAATTCCGAATATCCAGCTCATCTGGAAGTGCCTAAACATTAGTATCCTCCTATATATATATGTTATCATTAGGAGGATATAACATACTAGTAGAAGGTGTTTGCATTTCATCTCACCTTGGAAAAACATTAATTTTTCAGACAGATATTTCATCATTAGAAATATTCTTATAATTCTAAAGATTTCACCTCTGCAGCGATTTTCGTTTTTCCCACATGTAAGAATAATAGTTTAAAACAATCCCCAAATCTTGCAATTTTAAACATTTTACACCAATCTAATAAGTTTAGAAAGCTGATATTTTGCAAGATTATAGGACGTTTCTCATAACCAACTATAAAAAATCAAAATTTTAAAATTTTAAATTTTAAAGGTTGTTTTAACCCCATTTGAACATTAAAGTTTAATATTTTTTTAGGTACTACGGGATAAGCTATGAAGCTGCGATTTTCAAATTATTTACAGAAGAGTGCATTTGCACAAATAAACATTTCAATCTCTCCATATATATATTTCGGCAACCCTTAAAAATGTTCAAATTTATACAATTAGAAAAATATCATTTTACTTCTAGAAGTGTTACAACTTTAAAATTAGGCTCAAATGTGTAGCAATAGTACCCCATAATGGAGAAAGTATAAAATGATTAAAATTGCAACATTTGGGGGTGGTTTTAAACTATTATTTTTACATGTGGGAATAACGAAAATCGCTGTGGAGGTGAAAACTTTAGATGTCATTTCCACTAACTCGCCCCGGAATAATAGCTCCACTCGTATTACCTAAAAAGTTATCCATTTGTTTAAACTTTAAGAAATTTTAACTGCCAAACAAATTAAAATATCAATATTCAGCGGCCGCATTGTTGCACTTTTTGAAGATATTCGTTTTTTTTAATCGGTTTTGCACAAAATCCTACCTAAGAAAAAAATTTCGAATCTCCAGCTCATCTGGTAATGCCTAAACATTAATATCCTCCTATCATTATATATCGACGACTCCTAAAGTGGAGGAGGAGATAACATATAACATATAGGAGGATACTAATGTTTATGCACTTCCAGATGTGCTGGAGATTCGAAATTTTTCTCTTAGGTAGGATTTTGTGCAAAACCGACTAATAAAAACGAAAACCATGAAAAAGTAAGAGTAAGAGTCGTCGAGGAGGAGCCTGTAACCTCTAGAGGGCGCGTCCCCGGGTGGCGGATAGGGGAATGCTCTACAGATATATAGGGTAGGAGGGAAATAAAATACCTCCCGCGGACCAACAGGCAGCAGCGTCTGTTCTCCATATTAGGGGCGGCTGCAAACAGCGTCTGTTCCCCATGTTAGGGGCGGCTGAATATATGGGCGGAAGGCAATGGGAAACCACCGCCACAATATATCCCATGTAGAGGCATCATGACGGAGTCTTCTCTTGTTAAATATTCCGGAGGCAAAATGGTCCCCCGCTCGGATCTCCGGGGGGGACAACACGAGAGGTTCCGTTTAACACAAGGAAGGAAGGAAGCTGGAAAGAAGTTGAGAATTGGCACGTGGAATGTTAGAACACTCCTACGAGCAGGGAAGTTGGAAAATTTAAAGAAAGAGATGAAAATAAATAGAATGGATATGATTGGCTTAAGTGAAATGAGATGGGAAGGAAGAGGGGAAATAAAAAGTGATGACATCACGGTGTACTATTCAGGAGGTACTAGAGGAACGAATGGAGTAGGGGTAATTTTGAATAAGGAAATAGCAAATTGTGTACAGAGGGTGATATTTGTAAATGATAGAGCAATTGGGCTTAGAATAGGAATGCACCCAAAAGATCTACTGTTGATACAAGTTTATATGCCAACCAGCCAACATGAAGATGAGGCTGTTGAAGAAATATACGAGAAGATAGAAAATATTATGGAGGAGGAAGGTAAAAACTGTTGCAAGATAGTGATGGGCGATTGGAACGCTGTGGTAGGAGAGGGAAGAGAAGACCAAGTAGTAGGAAAATTTGGACTAGGGAAAAGAAATGAAAGAGGTGAAAGACTTGTTGAGTTCTGTAAAGAGAAGAGGATGTTTATATCAAATACTTGGTTTGAAAATCATAAGAGAAGGCTATACACGTGGAAATCACCAGGAGATGGAGCCAGATATCAAATAGATTATATTCTAGTGGAAGAAAGATATAGAAATGGAGTAAAAAAGGCATATGGACTTCCAGGAGCAGACATTGACAGTGATCATGTGCTCCTCATGGCCGAAATAAAACTATCCTTGAAGAAGGTTAAGAAGGCTAAGATAGTTAGGAAATGGGATTTAGAGAATATAGCCACAGTAGGAAAAGAAAGAATAGGAGAAAAATTAGCTCAGGCAATCAAAAGAGAAAACGTGTCGGAGGAAAATGTGGATGAAGCATGGAATAGGATAAAGAAGGCTATAAGGAAAACAGCAGAACAGGCTATTGGGTTTCTCAAAGGAAAAAGAATAAAAAAGCCATGGGTGACAAAGGAAATGATAGAAAAGATGGAAGAAAGAAGGCAATACAAAAGCAGGACTGATGAAGATGGAAAAAGGAAATACAGGAAACTGAATAATGAACTAAGAAGAGAAACCCAACAAGCAAGGGAGAGATAGCTAGAGGAGGAATGCTCAGATATAGAAGATCTAGAGAGAAAAGGAATGTATGACTTGATGCATAAGAAAGTAAAAAATGTAACGTGGGATAGATGGAGAACAAGTGCATGTGGGAAAGAGATTGCAAGTAAGGAAGATAAATTTCTATATAAGGAAGAGGAGGTTCTTAGTAGATGGAGAGAATACATGGAGGAGTTGTACAAATAAAATGAAAAACCAAAGGATCTCCGTATTGAAGAGCAGGATGAAATAAATGAAGATGAAACAGGGGTTTCGATATTGAAAATAGAGGTGCTACAAGCAATAAAAGATATGAAGAATGGAAAGGCAATGGGGGTAGATGAGATACCAATAGAATTATTTAAGTGTCTTAATGAGGAAGGACTGGAAGAAATTGTGAAGTTGTTTAATGCAATCTATGACAAGGGGATGTGGCCAGAGGATTTCGTCAAAAAAATTATGATTCCAATTCCGAAAAAGCAAGGAACAAAAAAATGCAGTGAACACAGAACAATCAGTTTAATTACACATGCAGCAAAAGTTCTACTTAGGGTTATGAACAGGAGACTAATTAGCAAAATGGAAGAAAATATTGCAGAGGAACAGTTTGGATTTAGAAAGAGAAGAGGTACAAGAGAAGCAATAGGATTGATAAGAATGAGTGGAGAGAGATATATAGAAAGGGGCAAAGGAATTAATCTGTGCTTCATAGATATGGAGAAGGCATTCGAACGAGTGAACTGGGAAAAACTGATGGAAATACTAAAAGCAAAAAAAGTAGACTGGAAAGATAGAAGGTTAATTAAAGAGCTGTATATGAAACAGAAAGCAGCTATGAGGATAAAAGATGCACAGACCGAATGGTATGATCTAGGAAGAGGAGTAAGGCAAGGTTGCTGCTTATCGCCAACCCTGTTCAATATATATGCTGAAGAAATGATTGACAATGGAATAGGGAATGATAAAGGAATTAGTATTGGGGGTAGAATAATAAATTGTATAAGGTTTGCTGATGACATGGTAATTTTGGCAGATGAAACGAGGCATATTCAGGAAATGGTTACAAAGCTAGAAGACAGGATGATGGAATATGGAATGAAAATGAACATAAAGAAAACAAAGGTGATGAGAATAGGGGATAGAGAGATTATGAATGTGTCAATAAAGGATGGAAGAGTGGAGCAAGTAAAACAGTATAGATATTTGGGAAGCATGCTAACTGAAGACTGGAGAAGTGAAAAAGAAATAAGAACAAGAATAGCAATGGCAAAAGAAACATTTAATAGGAAAAAACGGGTACTATGTGGTAAAATGGATTTAAATCTGAAGAAACGTCTTGTGAAGTGCTGTGTTTGGAGTGTATTGCTTTATGGGTGTGAAACATGGACGCTAAAGAAAAGAGAGAAAGAAAGACTAGAGGCATTTGAAATGTGGGTGTGGAGGCGGATGGAGAAGGTTAAGTGGACGGATAGGATAAGGAATGAAGCAATACTATCAAGGGTGAATGAGAAGAGAAGATTACTTGAAACAATTCAGAGGAGGAAAAGTAACTGGTTAGGGCATATCTTGAAAGAAGAAGGTTTACTATTGATGGTGTTGGAAGGATCAGTAGAAGGTGAAAGGAAAAGGGGACGTAGAAGAATAAAAATGTTTGACAATCTGAAGGAAAGGGGAGGGTACCAGGAAATGAAAGAAATGGCAAGGAACAGAAATGAGTGGAGACAACGCTGGTGCCAGGGACCTACCTAGAGGCAGAACACCTCATGATGATGATGATAACATATAGGAGGATACTAATGTCCAGCCCAAACCACAAGAGCTAGAGAGCCGAAAGTTTTAGTTTTTTTAGATACAATGGAGAAACCTTCAGATAAAATGAGACTTTTTACCTAAGTGACATGAGTTCGACTCCAGAAATTCCGAAAGTTCCGGTTTTTCCCATAAGTAAGCATTGCGCCATTTTTGTAAATTAATTTTGGGCACTTGCCGGTAATCTAGAAAGATAAATACTTCAATGTTGCTAGAGGGCCGCAATATCTATTAGGAATTACTGTCACTTTTGCTTTCAATGCCTTGGGTTCGACTCCAGAGACACCGAAATATCTCCCATAAGTTAGCATGGGAAAATGCAATCCAGTGTGTAGACCAATCTGATAAGTTTAAGAAGCTGAAAGTTTGCAAGGTTATAGAACTTTTTTCATAACCAACTATAAAATTCGAAAATTTTAAATTGTAAATTTTAGGGTTTGTGTTAACCCCATTTAATAATTTTTTAGGTACTACAGCATGAGCTAGGAAGCTGCAATTTTCAAATTATTTACAGAAAAGTGCATTTGCACAAATAAACATTTCAATCTCTCCATATATATGTGTATGTAATTATATATATATATATATATATATATATATATATATATATATATATATATATATATATATATAAATGGATGTCAACAAGGTGTTGGGATGAGGAAACCCAGTGAGCACTCACCAATCAGACGACTTCAGGTTGGCGAGGCCCCGGGGATGTCGAAGCGACACACGTAAAAGAACACTAAAACACAGAAACATCACAAACATAGAAGCTTTCTGAATTGTTCCTTCATCAGCTACAGTGAGAGAGAGAGAGTTCTCTCTCTGTAGCTTAAGCTGTTGATGTTCACTTACAGTCACAGAACTTATTTCTTGGGGATGCAAGGCCATGGTTAAAGTTTTCTGTTAAATAAAAGAACAAAAAAAAATGAATCAAATAGAATAGCTGGAAGCAGAATAATAATCTAATTCTACACTCTTCTACACTTTATCACATTCAAGAATATGGTACACGGTTTTTAAGCACAACACACGCTGAGTAAAACAAACTTACTTCCACCATCACGCCAGAGCCGGCACTGCGAGAGCAACAGTGCTCTCTCTACCTGGCAGTCCCGCCTTCCTCCCCACCCCCACTCCTATGCGCGCATGCGCACAACAGTCAAACACCACGTCGCTGGCACTGTGAAGCGCACAGTTCCATACAAAGATTTTTGTATCTTTTTCATAAACTGGGGGATGGCTACTGAAGTACTGACATTAAGCTTAAGGAATATATATTGTACTACAAAAATAAAGAAAGAATTAAAGAAAAAAGGACTCATTATATTAAATGTTATCAATAATATCAAGTGGAAATAGGGGGTGCTGCAGTTCCACAGTGCTTATACACGAGCCGCCACTGATGATAACATATATATAAGAGGATACTAATGTTTAGGCACTTCCAGATGAGCTGGAGATTCGATATTTTTTTCTTAGGTAGGCTTTTTTGCATCATCATCATGCTTCTGTCCGAAGACAGGTTTTAACTGAATCGCTGCCTCCATTTCTCTCTCTCCCTAGAAGCCTCTTTTATACCTCTATAAGTAGTATATCCCTGCTTTATATTATCTAATATTCCTATTCTTTTTCTCCCTCTTCCTATTTTTCCACTAATTTTTCCTTCTAAGATCGTCCTTTGTAAACACTGTCTTCTCAATATGTGCCCTATCCAATTTGCTTTTCTTTTCCTGATTGTTTTTATTAGCATCCTATCTTCTCCCACCATTTCTAATACTTCTTCGTTTCTCTTCCTCTCTGTCCATTTCACTTTCATCATTCTTCTCCATACCCACATCTCAAAACTTTCTATGTATTTTTCCTCCTTTCTCCTTGCCAACCACGTCTCTGCACCATAAAGAGCTATGCTCCATATGTAGCATTTTGCTAATTTCTTCCTTGTTTCTAAATTTATTTTCTTGCTTGTGAGAAGCTCCTTCTTCTTGTTAAATGCTGCTTTTGCCATTGCAATCCTACTTCTGATGTCCTGTGTACTACTTCCATCCTGTGCTAAAATACTGCCGAGATATTTGAAACTACTTACTTGTTCCAATTTTTGGCCATTTACCATTATATTTAATTCTTTATGTTCCTTTGAAACCACCATGACTTTCGTTTTTTCTGTAATGATCTTCATTCCATATTGTTGGCCAACCTCCACTAGTCTGTCTGTCATTCTCTGAAGCTCTTTCTCGCCTTCTGCTATTAAGCCCTGATCATCTGCGTATTTAATGGTGGTAATACTTTCACCTCCTATCTTAAATCCTTTCTCTTCCATCAACGCTTCTTCTGTTATTGTTTCTGCATAAATATTAAATATCGCTGGTGAAATAGGATAACCCTGCCTCACTCCCCTCCCTATTGAAGTACTTTCTGTTTCTTCTCCTTCAACCCTGACTCTAATCTTTTGATCAAAGTAAAGGTTTTTAAGCAGTCTTTTATCTTTCCAATCTATTCCTATTTTGTTTAAAATACCCAGCATTTTATCCCATTTCACTCGGTCAAAAGCTTTCTCCCAATCTACAAAACAAAAATACATACTTTTATTGACTTCTAGCGCTCTTTCTATCATCATCCTCATACATCCTATAGCATCTCTAGTCCCCCTTCCTCTTCTAAAACCAAACTGATTATCTTGCAGCTCCTTTTCTATTTTACATTCAATTCTTTTGGTTATTATTCTGGTTAGAACTTTAGCTGTATGAGAAATTAAACTAATAGTTCTGTAATCCTTACAACATTTTACATTGTTCTCTTTCTCCAGTGGTACCATCACAACATCTAAAAAATCTTCAGGCCATATGCCAGTATCATATACTTGGTTAAAAAATTTTGTGAGTTGCTTAACTGCTTTAGACCCCAAAACCTTAAGAATGTCCACGGGTATATCATCACTCCCAACAGCCTTTCTTCTTTTCATGTCATCAATTGCTCTTTTAACTTCAGACTCGAGAATACTTGGTCCTAGCTGATATTCTTCCACATCCTCTTTTTCATTAAATTCAATATTTCTTGGCTTTCCTTCTTTGTCATACAGAACCTCAATGTTTTCTTTCCAGACATTCTTTACATTGTCTGGCTCCGATACTATTTTACCACTTTTGTTCATGATTCCTTTACATCCTATCTTTCTTGCTTTTTTCTTGAATAGTTCCCTTGCTTTGCTATTCATGAGGTCTGTTCTACAAATTCTTTCACATTCGACAATCTCCTCGCATTTCTCATTTATCCACTGTTCTCTGGCTTTATCTGTTTCCCTTCTTAAAGCATTATTTAACTCCTTGTACTTTCTTTGGCCTTCTTCAGTGTTTATGTTCTTCCACTTTCTCCGCTCTTCCATTTTTTGCAGCATGGCTGCTGTGATCCAGGGTTTTTTGTTTCTTTCACCCGTTATCTTTCCTACCTTCTCTTCCATTACATCTTTAATATTGCTATGGATGTATCTCCACTCCTCATCTACATTATTCCTATTTTCTTCATCTCTCTCACCCAACCTTTCCTCCAGCTCAGTCATAATAGCCTCCTTGTTTTTAAGGAGTTCCTCTAAGTTCCATTTCTTGTTAACTCTTATGTTTCTCTTAACGCTCTTCAGTCTGCATTGTATATTTGCCACCAAAAGGTTGTGGTCAGAATCGATATCTGCCCCTGGTAGTGTTTTCACATTTTTAATGCTATTTCTAAATCTTTCATTGACTAGTATGTAATCTATCTGGTATCGTCTCTGGTCTCCTGGGCTTCTCCATGTGTAAAGTCTCCGCTGGTGATGCTTAAACCATGTATTAGTTACAATCAATCTATTTCTATGGCAGAATTCCACAAGTTTATCCCCTCTTTCATTTCTCTTCCCTAGCCCATATTTTCCCACTATGTTATCTTCCTGTCCCTCTCCGACTACACTGTTCCAATCTCCCATTACTATGGTGGTGATCCTTCCTTTTCCCTCCTCCTCCAATATCTCCATAATCTGTTCATAGATTTCATCTACTTCGTCGTCGCCAGCATTAGTCGTTGGCATATACACTTGAATTATAAGCATTTCCACTGGCTCCATCTGAAGTTTTACGGCTATTAATCTATCATTAACTGTCACTACCTTGCTAATTCTTTCAGCTATCTCTTTTCTCATTATAATCCCCACTCCCCTTTCCTTTTTCTCCCCTCCCGAGTAAATAATCTTAAATTCATCTGAATTTATCTCGCCTTCTCCTTCCCACCGAACTTCACTAAGACCTACTATACCTACATTATTCCTTCTCATTTCCCTTTTTAAGTTCTCTAGTTTGCACAGTACCTCTGTAGGTGGTGATCATGTGGATCTGAACAGCTACAGATGGGTAATCACTCTGTGAAACTGCGATGAGGAAAGCAAGGGGAAACTACCTCATTATATTTCCCATGATAGGCTGAAAAGCTGAAAATACCTCTTTTTTGCATAACCGACTAGAAAAAACGAAAATCTTCAAAAAGTGCACAATGCGGCCGCTAAAAATTCGCAATAGTTTAAACAAATTTTCAAGGCTTATGTATTTTCGCATGTGCTACGGAGTTGATAGTTTTTTATAAGTAGAATTCTTAAAAAAACGAAATAGGGATTATACAAATTTTGATATTTTAATTTGTTTGGCAGTTAAAAAATCTTAAATTTTAAAAAATTGATAACTGTTTAGGTACAACGGAAAGAGCTAGGAAGCTGAAATTTTCATATTATTTACAGAGTAGTGAATATGCATAAATAAATATTTCAAATTTACCATATATGAATTGCGGCGGTAGTTAAAAATTATTTAAATTTAAACAATTAGAAAAATATTATTTTATTTCTAGAAGTGCTACAACTTTGAAATTTGGCTAAAATGTGTAGCATTAGTACCCCATAATGAAGATAGTGTAATTTTTTTAAAATTGCAACAATTGGAGATTGTTTTAAACTATTATTTTTACATGTGGGAAAAATGAAAATCGCTGCGGAGGTGAAATATTTAGAATTAAAAGAATATTTGTAATGATGAAATGTCTGTCTGAAAAATGAATGTTTTTTCAAGGTGAGATGAAATGCTTGCAGCATGCAAACACCAACTACTAGTCATTATATATCGACTTTTTTTACAGAGGAGGATATAACATAGATATATATAACATATAGGAGGATACTAATGTTTAGGCACTTCCATATGTGCTAGAGATTCGAATTTTTTTTTATAGTTAGGATTTTGTGAAAAACCAACTAGAAAAAGCGAAAATCTTGAAAAAGTTCAACAATGCGGCCGCTAAAAATTCGCAATTGTTTAAACAAATTTTCAGGGTTTATGTATTTCCGAATGTGCTACTTAGCTGAAATTTTTTTAGAGGTAGAATATGTAAAAAAAAAACGAATTAGGGTATATACAAATTTTGATATTTTAATTTGTTTGGCAGTTAAAATTGTTTAAATTTTAAACATACAGGTAAATGTTTAGATACTACAGGGCAAGTTAGAGAGCTGAAATATTCAAGTTAATTAGAGTTTTGTCTGTTTAAACGAATGAACATTTCACTGTATCTATGAATTTCTTATTGTGGCCGTTAAAATTTGTTTAATTTTAAACATTTAAAAAAATGTTGTCTCACTTCTTAATGTGCTACAAATTTAAAATTAGGCATAAATGTGAGGAATTATTAACCTAATGTGGAAAACGTATAATATTCATAAAATTACAAAAATTAGCAATGGTTTGACACCATTATTGTTCCATAAGGAAAAAAAGAAATTTGGTCCCTAGGAGAAATAATTTGAATTAAAGAAATATTTCCCATGATGAAATATCTCTCTAAAAAATGAATGTTTTTGCAAGGTGAGATGAAATGCTTGCAGTATACAAGCACCTTCTAATAGTATGTTATATCCTCCTCCTCCTCTGTAAGAAATGTCTATATATAATGATAATAGGATACAAATGTTTAGGCACTTCCAGATGAGCTGGAGATTCGAAATTTTTTTCTTAGGTAGAATTTTGTGCAAAACCAACTAGAAAAAACGAAAATCTTGAAAAAGTGCTACAATGCGGCCGCTAAAAATTCGGAATTGTTTAAACAAATTTTCAAGGTTTATGTATCTTTAAAAGTACTACGAAGCTGAAATTCTTTTAGAGGTAGAATTTGTAAATTAACGTAATGAAGAATATAGAAATTATGATATTCTTATAGCTTTGGCTGTTAAAAATTCTTAAATTTTAAACTATTTGATAAATGTTCAGGTATTTTGGGGCTAGCTTGAAAGCTGAAATTTTAAAGTTGGGTAGAGCTCAGTGCATTGAAACTAACAAACATTTGAAAAGCTCCAACAAAGAGTTATTCCGGCCGTATTAAACTTCATTATTTTAAACAATTAAATAAATATTATTTCACTTCTAGATGTGCTACAACTTCAAATTTGACAAAAATGTGTGGAATTACTCCTATATGTATGTTATATCCTCCTCCTCTCTAAGGAACGTCTATATATATTGATATGTAATATGTAGGAAGTTACTAATGCTTAGGCTCTTCCAAATGAGCTGGAGATTCGAAATTTTTTTCTTAGGTAGAATTTTGCACAAAACCGACTAGAAAAAACGAAAATCTTGAAAAAGTGCAACAATACGGCAGATAAAAATTCGCAATTGTTCAAACAGATTTTCAAGGTTTATGTGTCTCTGACTGTGCTATGTAGCTGAAATTTTTTTATAGGTAGAATTTGTAAATAAACGAAATAAGGATTATACAGATTTTGATATTTTAATTTGTTAGGCAGTTAAAACTTCTTAAAGTTTAAAAAATAGATAAATGTTTCGATATTATTATTCATTTATGAATTCAATGCAGTCGAATGACATCCATGATGCCAGTATGTTGTTATGATATCAGTCTCCTCATGTTCCTCCCCCTACACCCACTCTCATTTGATTGAATTTTCATTGTGGATTATAGGATTATATAATTAGTTATCATTAGAATATCATTAATTACATTAAACTTCTATTTTTTAATTTATTCAAATATGAGTTTCATTATTTCAGGAAAGTAGTTTTAATTAAACAAACAATTAGCTGCATTTGAAATTCATAGATTTCCATAAACACTATCAATGTAATATAAACATTCCCAGCTGTATCAGAACTAAAGCTCATAATGTGAATTTAATATTTTTTTTAATTTCAGGCCTTCTCCAAACTGACATCAAACTTAAGATATTTGGACTTGTCTTTCAATAGAGCACTTAAGGATTGTATATTTAAAAAGTACATCTACAACAACAGAAGTATTGGAACTTTGGACATTAGTTTTTGCCCAAAATTGTCTAAGAGGGGTGCATGCTGCATAACGAGTCTGAAGGTAAGCTGGTAATATGTTTCATCATACTAGAAATTATTGTTACATTCTTTTGTTTATGTTGACTTTTTTATTCTTCACCTTTTCTGTTGTTGTGTTGGTGTCGTAATATCGTCACTTTAAAATTTGAACTCCTTCCTTATTTTCTTTAATTCATTGAAAATTAGTGATATGGTGAAAAGAGTATATGAGCATGTGTTTATTATGTAAATAAATATTTTTATAATCATTTACTTTTACAAATGTATTTAAGTGTCACAATAAGCTGATCCAACTCATTCTCTCCATCCACATACTTGCAGTCATTTGTAAATGTTCTTGGATTTTTATAGCATTATCTGATTTCTTTACTGTGTAGTATTTGTTCATTTATGTACTGGAATTTTTCTTTATCAAGTAATGTAGGTTTTTTATAAATTAACAGGGAGGATTGGATATTATTTTGAGTAGTTTTGTCAGTTTGGAATTATTACTTAGTGTTTATTGCATCTGCTATGTTAACCTTGGGCCATTAGTTGAAAAAATTATTAATGCTTCATGAAACTCCGGTGAGAGGAGAATATTTGAGTGATAGGACCATCTTTGCTATACTAGTAATGGGGTCAGGACCTTATACTCAGATGTCTCATATATCTATATTGGTTTCCATGTATATGTTGGGCTTTTGACCTTGCTGTGCAGTGTGCCCTCCGTTTAATGTCACTTCGATTAATGTTGATGAGCATTAACACCTTCCATTAATCCGTAAACTCTGTCAGACGTACTATTACGTCCTGCGAAAACTGTCTAATCGGCCGTCAGACGTACTATTACGTCCTGCGTCAGCCATAATTTCTTTTATCATTTGACACTAGAGACTTCTTTAAATCTAAATAACCTTTATATATTTTGAGAGAGGAAGCTTTGTACTTTCTATCTATGCTTGTCCTGTATTTTTATCTGTTTTTAAAGATATATTATCAACGTTGAATTTTGCGATGGAAATTTCACTTTTTCTGCGATATGACGGTGTTTTTCCGTATAAAAATCGCTTTATAATGCGGCAAGGAACCTTTCCTTGGTATTTGAAATGCAATGTAGCAATTGTGTATCCTTTTAAAGGAGACCATTTTTCTCCTCTTTCTTCCTGGTGGAGCCATTTGGCTTATATCATGCGACAAAGGTCTTCGTCGGCCTGTAAAAAAAGAAAGGAAAACGTCTCATTAGAAATGTTTACAATGCAATTCATGAAGAATGGAATTGGGTTGAGTAAAATCATTTCGGTAAACATTCGCTTTCATGACCGCGCGATCCTTCGTTTCTCGCTGCATAGGAGAGCGTCAACGCCAACCAATGTCCTCTTCGAGGTGGTTCGGATTACTAAGGTTTTTTGCATCCCCAAAGCAAGTTAGTTAAGAAGGAGCCTTAATTCTTTTCGGAGAGGAATTGCGAGAAATTGTGTATATCTATTAGCATGTATTTGTTTACATATAATATACGTTTAGTTTTGTAATAGAATTTGAGTTTTTGCCACTGACCTACGGACTTTCGGTTTCTCAAGTTGACACATAAATACCCGAGGAAAGGGAACCCAAAAAATTGGGTTCCTTTTCTTTGTCATCTGAAAGAAGATGTAGGGTTTGTTTTCATCTTCAGATAAGGGCTTTCTCTGTTATGCTATCTAGTGGGACCAAAGCAGCGATGAAGCGAGTGAGAAAGAAGAGGACACGTCATAAAAATCACGAACAGCGAAGCTCTTCCATATATTTACACAATATTTTACTAAAAGTGTTTAGTAAACTATAAGGCATTTCATGCTGAATCCAATTACGCATGTGTAAATTTTTTAAAAATATTTGGAAAGAACTCATAAGCTAGTTTAACTTTTGAAAATTTTCCGTGTTTTGCATCTAAATTCATTTCTGATGTATACATCGTCATATCTCACTTTCCAAAGAACGAAATGTAAGTTATTTCTTCTATGTGACTTTTTTAATTACCAAGAATAATGACTATATAACTAAAGCGTTTATATTATAAATAACCGTCTTCTAATAAATCAGTAATACTACATTTACATAAAAATTTCTAGTAAAGACATGAAAAAGTTGAGATTCGTGAAATTTTTCACCTAATTAATTTAGATGGGTAGATTAGTATAATAAAATAGTTACTATTTTAAGTTATTCTTTTATTAAGATTGTACATCCATATCTTTCATAGATTTCCCGGAGCTGAATGTTATGTATATAAAGCGCGATCGCGCGCCGGAAAATTAGCGATTGGTGTACATTCTCTTCTACTGCAACAATGTTTGCTTGTAAAATATGATACGAAAAATGGATATTTAAAAATTTCATGTTTTTCGTAAATCCACAAAAAAATCTGAAAAATTGAGAGAAAACTTATGAAGTTATGATTTTGGAAGGAAAGGAAACACACACGCACAAACACTCTGGAAATCTCTGGGAAACCCGCTAGATACGTATTTCGGGAGCTATGCTCCCATCTTCAGTAGCTGAAGTCGTATGAATTGTTTGTGTTTGGTCTTGTGTATTTATGTGTTCCGGGTCAAAGTGAAAGGAGGGCAGAGGGGTGGGGGAATTCTTAACGGTTAGCGAGTAGAGGGGTGAGTAAGGGATAGGTCCGCGGTCGTTATTCATAACCGTCTCTTTGAATTTGTTTATGAAAATACTCTCGTAAGCATCTAGTTTCCAGTCGGTTTGTGTTGATTTTAAGAGAGACATGTTTTCGATTTTAATCGGGTGATTGTTTTCCTGTATGTGTATTGCGACGCTAGACCTGTTAAATCTATTGTGTTTGAAGTGTGCAAGGTGTTCTTTGAACCTGGTTTCTAGCTTCCGTATAGTTTTCCCTATGTAGACATTCTCGCAGTCTGTGCAAGGGATTTTGTGTATGCCGGATCTTTGTAGAGTCGGGATCGTGTCTTTTGGATTGTGTAGTAAGTTGGAGAGTTTGTTTTCATTCACAGGTACTGCTTTAAGGTTCTGTTTTGAGAAGATGTTTGATAAGCCGTTTGTGATGCCTGGGACGAAGGGGATTTTTACGTATTTTGGTTTTTTTGGGGGGCGTGCTTGTGAGAGTAATCTGTTTTTTCAAAGAAAGACTGCGCTTGTGTTTGTGTAAAATGTTCTCTATCATCTGAGTGTCGTAACCATTGATTTTAGCGCATTTTTTTATATATTTTAATTCTGTGAGGAAATCAACTTTAGAAAGAGGAACCTGTAAGAGTCTATGTACCATTGAGTGGAATGGTGCTAATTTATGTGAAATATGGTGGTTGGAATCAGAGGGAATGTACGTGTATGTATGTGTAATAATAGGAAACTATGCAGAATGGCATAAGCTGTAATTTGGGAATAACTTTGAAACAGAGCAGAATTTTTTCTGTTTCAAAAATATTTCCAAATTACAGCTTATGCCTTTCTGCATAGTTTCCTATTATTCCATCAATTTCTGGCTTTGGCAATCTCACCATTTGAGAGGGAGGGGTTTTCTTTGACGTTCTCTTGGAGGACGTCTGTTGAGGCTGGTTGATACTAGATGGCTAGCCCGGACCCAACTGAGAAAAACACCAGCGTTGAGAAAGAGGAAAGATTATCTGCTATGGTAGTTCAGTGGTAGAATATCCGCCCGGCAAGTGGATGACTTGGGTTCGATTCCTGGTCATAGCAGAATTTTTTCTGTTTCAAAGTTATTCCCAAATTGCAGCTTATGCCATTCTGCATAGTTTCCTATTATTCCATCAATTTCTACTATAATCATCACACTACTATAGTTACATGACATATACATTTCAGTGCTTATTACATTTTAGTACAAATGTTACATTTGTAAAGGTTCAGGCAAAGCCCAGTACAGGCTTGACTGCCAGAGAAAATCATATTTAAATCAACATTACTATATAGTATTAAGTCACTGTGAAGCACTTAGAAATTTCACTGAGGTGATTGCAAGAAAACCAAAACAAGAAAAAAAAACTAAGAAAAATATATTTTTCTTAGTGTTTACTCATTATTTCATAAGCCATTTTTTAACTTCAGCTTTTGTTCAGGATAATGTTTTAAAATTTTTCAGTTTTTAGGCATCTTATTAAATAAAGTAGGTACTGTTGAACTTAACCTTCTTTCACCATGAGAGTTGAAGCTTACAGGAATATTATATACTATTTGATTTCTAAGCCCATATACATTTAGATTTTCTCTCTTTATCTTATACATATCATTAAAGTAATTGTCCATTATTATTATGTATTCATACCTCTGATCTATGGAGAGAATGGATATTCATGGTGGAGACCTTTTTGACCAAGGGTCAAGATATCATTGATGTAAATGTCAGTTTTATGGCATGTATCATGAAAATGAAAATCTTGGTTAATGGGAAACAGTTCTGGATAAGGTTTGACAAATGTGGCACAGTTAAGAATATAGATTGAGGGGGAGGGAATTTATGCCAAGGGCCTGGAAAAATGGTTTACCATGAGTTATGTAGAGAATGTGACAGATGGTTTTCATTGATTGTTTTTGAAATGCAAAAGCTTGACTAGCATAGGTAGAATTGCCCCAAAAAATAATAACATATGATAAGTAAGAATGTTTTTGGCATAATATAATAGTTCCAGTATGTCAATAGAAACAAGAGGAGCTAATTTTTGAAGCATAAAGATGCCTGTTGCTACTTTATTCAGAATTGTACTGATATGTACAGACCAGTCAAGATCTTCACTTAAGTGTAAGCGCAGAAATTTTACATGTGGAGAACGTGTAATACCGGAACCATTCATTTTAATATGAGGTTCTTTTTTAGTATGAAATTGCAAATAGACTGTTTTATTCTTTATTCTTTCCCCATAAAGGTTCCCCTCCCAAGCCTTTCCCTTCCTCTCTCATGCATCGCCAACTGCCACCACTAAACAAATGAGTAATATAGGGATATCATCAATACCACCGGACCAAGAATTAGCAATGGAATGAACAACACTCATAGTTTCCTGAGCATCTGTAGATAATAAAAAAGTGACCGAGAAAAGGGGGTTGGTATAAATTGATTCGGTTAAAATGAATTAATTAGTGAGGTATGACAAAACTGTAAATTAAAATTGTTTGCAATTTCATCAGGGTCAGAGATGGAATAATCACAGAAATTAATGGTATTCTGACCTTGACAATGAATTTTAGTTTTACAATGTGATTTGATAATAGACCAGGATGATTTAATTACATTATTAGAAGATTTGATGAAATTTTCATTGGCAAGTTTACGATAATGTAACGCATGCTGTTTAAATTCTTTAAGAGATTTTTTATAATGGCAATGGAGATTGGGGTCAATAAATTTACTTTTAAAGTGCAAGTCATGAAGTGATGGACTCATGACTGCAAATTCATCAGAATAATATTTCCTATTGAGATTCAAAGTATTTAGTCTAATTCTTTTAATAGGGTAAGCTGCACTAAAATACATCATAAAAGTATTCATAAAGACATTAAATTTAGAGTCAACATCACAGGAACTGTCAAAATCAGACCAGGTTTCATGGGATAACAAAGTACAAAAATTTTGAATTGAATATAAATCAAAAATATATTTAGAGACCATGACAGGATTAGAATTCTCTTGTGCTTTCAAGCATCTGTGGTGAGGTTTCATGTTGTTTAGTATCTAATTTAATAATGAAAAGTTTTTTGTCAAACAATTTTCAGTCAAAGGCCAAAACCTCACCTAAATTTGAATATAAAAATTAAATCATATAGAAAACATTTTAACATTGATATTTATAACATCGTTGAATTGTTGACTGGATGTGAGAGCAGAGCAGAATTATTTTGTTGGTCGTGCTTACTTTTTTCGAACTAAAATAATGTTTGGACTAAAACAGGATTTTCTGATTTAAATAATCTTCATAAGGTAATAAAAAGATATTCGATAAGTAAAGAACATTTACAGTCAATTCTTCAAGAATAAAAATTACAAAGACCTCAAATAGAAAATGTTTTAGATAAGCAGTTGGAAATTACTCATCGCCAGCATAACAAAGCATTAAAGAAAAATCAGAAAATGTTAAAAAGACTTATTGATATTGTTTGTTTTTTGTGAGAACATGAACTTGACTTTCATTGTCATTATGAATCCATTGATTCTGTAAATAAAGGTAATTACATGGACTTTGTCAAATTAAATATGATGAAACTTTGGGAAACCATTTGGAACATTCCAGTGTTTAGCGGCACGTTCAGTGCAATAAAGATTGATTTAATTTCTTGTGTTGCCCAAGTCACACTGCAAAAAATTAAACAAGATGCATTTGACTCCCTCAAAACAGTTTTATTTTTATTATTATTATTATTTTATTTTTATTATATTATTATTTTGAAATAGCTGCTTTGCATTCTGAACTTTCTGTTATATATCAAATAGAAGATATTGATAAAAACAGCATTAGGAATTTATATCATTTCATGAAAGAAAACGGTTTAGACAAAGCTTACTCTCAAGTGGCAAAATTATGTGAATTAGTATTGACAATACCTGCAACCAGTGCCTCAACTGAACAGAGTTTTTCAACTTGCAGACATATCAAAACATTCGTCAGTAATTCCAAAAATAAAAAAATTCTCTCTAAATTATCATATCTATCAATCGAAAAAGTGCTCATCAAAGAACTTTCTTAAAAGTCCATGTTCTATGATGATGTCATTGCAGAATTTGCAAAAAAGGAAAGAATTCTTCCACATTTAAAATAGAAAGGTAAGATCTGATATTTATAATTAATTGCTTCCATATAAAAAAATCTCAGGATACGCCTGTATTTTTAAAAGTCTTAAACCTTATTTTTAAGATGGTAAAATATGTGCTGGTGTTACATTTAAAAGTATGTTAATTATTTGACATAAAAAAATGCTTAATTTTGTTCCTTACATTAGCAACTGAGGGTGCTGCGCATGCAAAGCAACTACTGGGCTACCAACTCCTTCATCAACATTTTGGCCTCAGAACTCAACAACCTGGAGGAAGTAGATTTGGGAATGTCCAAGGTGGATGCCACTGTTCTCATAAATCTATTCAAAAATTTGAAAAGGCAATGAATATATAAATTATTACTGTTATATGCACTAAAAAGCTACCAATTTTTGTTTTAATTTTCTTCCTCCTTAGTTATATACATATATATTTAAACAGACCTCATCTTTTGCAGGGGTTATGCTACTGAAGAACTCCATGAAAGACAAATAATTAAGGCACTGTAAAATACATGCTGTGGTTCTTATCTCAACAAGTATGAAAAATAATGCTGTATTAGAGACCACAGAAATGATTGAGAGATGGGAAAATATGATAGTTGAAGGATGAGAGACAAAAAAAAGATAAAATAAGGCATGAATGGAGTGAAAGAAAATTATATTATTTAATTTTGGCAGTAGAAACTAGTTACGGTTTCATCTTGCAGGGGCTTTTGATGCACACAAACCAAATATGGGTGGTTTAAATGTAAAACATAGGATTCAAGATGCAATAAAATAGAACATCTACAGAGGAGATAGAAACAAAAGAGAATACCTATAAATAAGTTAAAGAAAGAATAATTTCATTGGAATTTTCCAACTTACCATGAATGACATAGCAGAAAAGCTTAAGAGATGTCAATGGAGATACTGAAGAATAGCGCTAGTTGATGGAGGTGCAGGAATATGTTGGCTTTAAAAAATCTGTTATCTGAGGATGCCTTCGTTTCATTTTATACCTTTTTTGAATTCACAATAAGGAGCTAAGGCAACATCAATGTCTCTCTTGAATTTAATACTCCTTTCCATTAATGGTTTGATATCCATTATCTTCTCTTTTACATTGTTTGCCTTCTTAACATTTTCACAACCTTTTACGCAATGTTGGTTCAAGTCGAGCAGTCACAGCATGCACATTTGTTGCAAATGTTTGTGATTCCTTATACCACTGGATCTTTTGACTTTGCACTGAGGAATATGTTCTTAAGAAAGGCAGTCAGTGAAGGTTTAGACATAAAATGAGCAGCATTGGTTTTCTTTTTATTGTGTTTTGATCTTGGTTTTGCCAGTGGTCTTCAAGCAAGTTTTTAAATGTTATATTTTTTACAATATTTCCATTATTTTTTGGAAAACTTTGCATTTTACTTTTGTAAATGGACCCTAGCTATAGCTTTCTATACCTTTTTCTCA
Source organism: Tanypteryx hageni (assembly GCA_028673005.1). Lineage (NCBI taxonomy): Eukaryota > Metazoa > Arthropoda > Insecta > Odonata > Petaluridae > Tanypteryx > Tanypteryx hageni. Next base: position 185,262,739 of record CM054120.1, read on the forward strand.
ATTTTTAGAATTTTTCGGGTAGTTTTAAAAAAAAAATACATTTTATGTTGAAGTTGGATTAGTTTGGAAATTGTTCATATGTTATTTTGTTTGGTGTGTTTTTATAGTAAATTCATGGTATTGATTAAAACCTTACTTTTCTTTATTTAAAGGTGATTTCAAACAAAAAAACTAAAATTACAAATTCGGCTTCTGGGAAAATATCACCAATGTTTGGAATGTAGTCAATATGTTAAGGATCTCTGATAATGCTTTTGCAGTTAATTTTGGTTCCTTATGCTCTTTATCTTCTTCATCACTGTCACTTGACTGTGAAAGTTCAATAAGTTCCTCATTAGCCGATTCTTCCTGGTGAGGCTCAATGAAATCCATCACTTATCTTGCAGATCATCGAATCCTTTACCAATAATTTTTGCCATCTCAATGATCCTGCTGATTTTCCTGCCATGGTTGGGAAAGCCTTTGAATTGGACAACTTCGGGCCAAATTTTTTTTCAAGAGCCATTCAAAGTAGAATTTTTACTTTGTCCCATGCCAGTTTGATGTTTTCAATGGATGTCAGAATGTTATATGAATACCATGCTTGACATGAAGTAATTGAGGGATTAGTGTATATATGGCTGAAGCTGTGCTGGATGTGATTAGTTTTGAAAGCTGCAATTACTCATTGGTCTAGAGGTTCCAGTAGTGATGCAGTGTTATGTAGCAGGAACACTACTTGGGCATTGAGATGGCTTTCTGCAATAGGCACTGGATTTTGTTATGCATAACCAAGGATGAGAGGCACTTTAAATAACAAATTTTTCTCCCTCTTCTTGCTGCATGAAACATTTTCTAAAGAACACTTCAAACCATTTACCAGTAGTCCATGCTTTCTTATTGGATCTCCAGAATACAGTTAACTGTGATTTAATTTTTCCTTTTAAAGCAGGGTAATCTCTGCTTGATAGAACAGTACTGAGTACCATTTAAAGTTTCCAGGTGTATTTCTACATAGAAGAAGAGTTATTTGATTTTTTAAAGCATTAAACCTTGTTGCTTTGCATTAATCTTGAGAAATCTAGAAACGATTTGGCATTTTATACCAAATCAAGCTTGTTTCATCTCAGTTAAACACTTGTTCTGTTTTATAATCCTTTGACTCAATGAGATTCCAAAACACATTCAGGAATTCCTTAGCTATCCCCTCATCAGTTGATGCAGCTTCCCCCATCAACTTTATATTACACAAATTAAAAATTTTCATAAAATTTTCAAACCAGTCACTATTAGCAGAAAAACTTTCCAAAGAATTTTCAAAATTATTCCCTTAGCTCTCAGTCTTTAAATGATCAAATAAATTGAGAGCTTAGTCTTTTATTAGCAGTCCACTAAGGGGAATAATTTTTTGTGTCACATCCTCTTTCCATATGCTTATAGATTATCCATTTTTTTCTAATCAAGTATTACAACTCATAAAATAAAACTTACCTCTCGATGAAGCCACAGCACTGACACTTCTTTGACTTTTCTTGTCAGCTTTTTTAATGTAGTGAATTGCTGACTCATATATTCCATATTCTCAAGATATAGAGAAAACACTTACATTGCTTCTTAATTTATCAAATATACAAACTTTTTCTTTCAAAGGACATTACTTAATTTTGCTTTTAGCAGACTGACCATTTCCACTTGCATTTGCGTGCTTAGAAGACAAATTCAATAGATGTGTTAAATTTGGAAAATAATTGTTAAAAACTATGAACAACCTGCAGATTACTATTAACAAAACAAAATGATGTGCCACTCAGTGCATTTGTTGCTCCTAAAACCACAAACAGTCAATGATTATGAGTAAAACATAAAGCATAGCTACTGCCACAAACAAGAACAGACACGCCGATGGTGCTGAAATGGGAGATCAAGAAGAATCTTACCCCTTTGGACGTTTCTGCAGTCAAAAAGAGTTCTTCTGAGCAGTAATGTCAGTATAGTGATGTTTGTGTTAGATTTAGGAACTTTTCATTTTTTATATAATGACCACAGTGAAGAGTGTGGAAGGATTGCATCAGAAATTTTTTTATAAATATAACTAAGGCTAATGTAAATTAAGGTTTTATTACTCACAAATAATACATCATTACACTTATATAAATATTACTACATATTAGAATAGCACGAAAGTATTTTTCAGGACTGAGGGTAAAAGTGAATGTTTTTTGGCTCAAAAGATTCATTTGTTAATAATTTGCAGTCACAAAGAAGAAATAAAGCTTTGCATAGCCTCTTTTGTAATTTTATCTGCAAAAGAACAAAACATGATACTGCAAAAAATGAAACTGGTCACAAATTAGAAAGGACACAAAAGCAAAACATGTGAAAGATGAAGCTGCAAAAAATGAGGTCTGCCAATATTTATATTAACACACTGTGGCTAACTTTATTTCATTTCACCCTTTCTCATCCTTAATTATGTACATATTTATATGTATTAATATAATGTGTGTATATATTTTTTGATGGTTGCCTTTTTGCAAGGTTAATTCTTACGTCAAGCAAATCTATTTCTTTCATTTCAGTCTGAGGGTGATTGGTTTAGAGGGTGTGCCATCAGTAAATGATGAAGTGATATATACGATTGCAAAAAATTGTGCCGACTTAGACTACATTGATATTGGAAGGAATTCCAAAATTCGGGAGGAAGCTGTCAGGTAATTTAAATTAAATTGACTGCTGTTAACAAATATACATAACCAGTATTAATGTCACTGGTGTCTTATCTCTTGACTGTCTAATAAAGGTGGTTGTTGTTTTTATATATGCCATAAAGGCATATTTTTGCCGAAATTCATAATCCAATGGTTTCAGTAGATGCGAAAGGATTCTGTCCTACATGGCAATACATATATTTTCATTTTTGTTGAATATAACCAGGAGCAAGAAGTGTGAAATATTTATTAAAATATCATAAATTTTTGCAGATATGAAAGTTTTTGTAGTAGTAGTAATAAGCCACATTTGCTAGTGCATTTATTGATACTTATATTCTATGATGTTCACCCTCTAGAATAGTGATATTAGTCTCTGCATAAGTAAATTTGCTGCATTGCACATTGAATATATACATTTTGTGAAAATTTACTTTCCATGTAGATGTAATGATCATGTGCATGTCAAATTTACTGCGTATGGCATCCATTTTCGTCAATTTCATGTATATTAATCACACCCATATTTTTCACTAAGAAAACTTGCTATAAAAAGTGTGGATATTATGCCAGTAAATGTGGTACAGTAAAACCTGTGAGAGGCAGAACTTCAAGGTACTGGTCGATTTTGCCATCTTTTGCAGGTTTTCCTCCTTAGATTAAAAATAATTTACCCAACTTTTTCTTTTTGGAGAATTTTAATTGTAAAATAGATGTTTCTATGAGTCTCCATAGAAATAAAAGCTTTAATATCCTAACAACAATTGATATAGATGATAAATGAGCACATTAACTTGAAATTGCATGCATGCAAAATCCTGAATTTATTATAAATGCTACAAACTTTCAAAATCAGATAAATTAAATGCCATAAGCAGTGAGAAGGTGGAGGTAGGGGCGGGCTCTCTGCTGTGGCTGCAGCAGAGAGGTGTTCATGCATCGCTCTTTGCTTCACTTGCCACCATGATACTATTCCCTTTTAATTGCCAGCATTGTATCAGGAAGAAAGTTATAGAAGAAACTTCATTCATCTACCTTATAAATGTTTTCAGGGGTGTATCCTGCCATCAGTTAAGTCAATGTTCTCTTCTAATCTTCCTTGACTAACCCTTCTGTGGTAACGTGAGATTTAAACTTGCCAGTGGTAACGTTGGGTTCAAGGGACCCAGGCAACAAAATGGCTTGTAAATATTGAAGCATTAGAGAACACAGCATGAAATTTTCTCTTTGTTATACTTCAATACATACCTATCTAATATAAAATAGTTTCCTTTTTTAAAAAACCAAAAAAGTTGCCTTCAAAGCAGATCTTATTTAAAAATTCCAAAAATTTCGAAATGAATTTTAAAAAAATTCACACAAAAAAATTAATTGTTATCAATGCAAATACTACACATCATTTATGCATGTTTAAGACAGACTTCAAACACTTTTGGCAGTAATACTTTGATTTAGTCTTTACAATAAATGCATCTTCCTCTCTTATTTGGCTGCATTGGTGTATATTGCTGAACTTGGTAGCTTGAATACTTTTGAGCAAGCAGCCTCACATCTTTAGATAAATACATGTTCGTCGATCTATTCTTTAAGTATTCTTCAATTAAATGTTTTCCTGAAAAAAAAATCTACTTAATGCCTTGACACACCTTAACCACCAGAAATATCAATTCAAAAAATAAAAATGAGTTCTTATCAAGATTTTTTTTTTAAATTCTTCGCTCTTCAACTGAATTGTTGTTTGCTTTGAATATTATGTGTTCGTTGAGGGTACCAATATTCAACAAAGTGAAGAAAAAGTCAAAGGCCACCTTCTCGAATTTCTTGACACATTGTAGTCAGCACACATGGCATCCACCACATCTACGTCTCCTTAGTTAGCGTTGTAGAATGTGATAATCTCCGGTTTTTTATTGTCTCCCGTTTCTGTGACTAATTTTGCATCGTTGCATACTTGAAAACAGGATAACAACCTTATTCTTTTTGGAATGTAAGAAACTAGCGTCATGTCCTCTTGAACCCCAAACAAACCTGTGCAAATATTACGATTTTTGGGATTTGTGAATTCAGTAGGTAACTCGGCCTTATTCCTCTTCACAGTCCCTACAACAGTTAAATTATAGTCTTTCATCATTTTCTTCACTATAGCATAACTGGTAAACCAGTTGTCCATAGTAACGTTTCTTCCTGTATTGTACACAGGCCTGCACATCCGTTCTACAACATCATCCGGTTTGTTGCTTACTTTTAAAACTTCTGACGGCTAGTTTTCGGCATATATTTCCAAATTCAAAGTATAATTCATTATAGCATAGACCAAGGCATATATTTTTATTCCATATCGGCTTGGTTTGTTTGGCATGTATACTTTAAAGGGATACCTACCGCGGAATGCTGGAATCATCTCGTCAAGAGTTAGGAACTCTCCAACAGAGTACGACTTCGAACAGTTTGCAACAAATGCTTCAAGTAATTGTTGTATAGGTGCCAGATTGTCCAGTCTACGTCTCTCATTTCGAGTTTGTTTGTCATCAAACCGCAACATTCGTAATAGAAACCTGAACCTCTGAAGAGACATGCTTGCAATAAAGAAGGGCATTCATTCCAGTCCCATCATCATCCCAGAATTCCTCAATGTTTGTTCTCCCTTCTTTATGTGCACCAGCTAGATACACAAGTCCAAGTACACATCTTATTTCCATGACATCAGAAGGCCTCACTTTTCTAATGTTCGAAAAGTTAGTGCTAATCTCTTGAATATATATATTGGTGTATTTTACTACGTCTTCAATCATATTTTCAGTAAAAAATATCCCCGCACTCTAAATGTGATTTTGCATTTTTTGCTTCTCCGATAACACCTTGTAAGTGAGTGACAATATTTTGGCGCCTCGTGCGCACTGCGGTGGGGGACTGTTCTTTTCTCCACCTAGTTACTTTGTTTCTACCCACAAATACGCGGCTCTTCTGACTTTCCTCATCACTAGTTGAATCGCTATGTAAATTAAAACTAGCCTTGATAGAAAAAGAAAATGAAAGTTCGATATCTAAATGAAAAGCAAAAAAGAATCTTACCTCAAGTTCTTCCTCGCTCTCAGAATCATGATCACTTGGAAACTGAAAGTTCGGATCAGTCTCTTCATCATCACTATCAGATGTTATTTCTACAGACTCATTTAACATTCGCAGCACTAATTCTGCGTCTTCCTCTTTACTCAGATCAAAGAATTTCTTGGACGACGTAGAAGCCATCACACGAAAAAACTTTCACGAGTGGTAACGTAGGGTCTATCAGACCCAAATAACACTTCGCCATAATTTAACATCATAGAAAATTACAATGACTTTATCGAATACTCAATAGTATTACTAGTAAGTAGTATTCGAATGTAATAAATTTCAAGCGCTTAACTTTCTGGGTGAATTGAAATTCATGTAACACTACCATTGATTTTCAACAGGGAAATCTCTAGTAATAATAAATTATATTCGTATTTTCAAGGAGAAACTACCCAACGTTACCACTGCAGGGCTAAGAGATCAACTGCTGCTTCCTCCCCGGATGTATTCAGCGTGGTTAAGTTCCACCAGATCTGAAATTTTTGCAATCATTTCTCCTTGAAAATACGAATATAATTTATTATTACTAGAGATTTCCCTGTTGAAAATCAATGGTAGTGTTACATGAATTTCAATTCACCCAGAAAGTTAAGCGCTTGAAATTTATTACATTCGAATACTACTTACTACTAATACTATTGAGTATTCGATAAAGTCATTGTAATTTTCTATGATGTTAAATTATGATATCTATATACTTTGCTCATTTTCTTACGACTTCATTTGCTAGTCTCTGGGTAGGTTGTTCTTCCCCTTTGCTTTTCGTGTTATTTTCCTACCTTGTTACATAATCTGCCAGTTTTTAGTTCATTCATTCTTGATTTAAATTGAACGTTTTGGTATTTTTCTTAGTACTAAATCTAAATATTGAGAGTGCAACAGACTGATCTCTACAACGTAGTATGTTGTGGAAGTTCCCTCTTCCCTTCCTTAGTGCCCCTTCAACATCTCGTTCATGCAACCAGGGGTGAGCTGCCAATCTGGTAACAAGGGGCTCGCTATATGCAGGGGTATGATGGCAATCTGTTAACAATTGGCTCGTTACATTTTTACAGTAAAGAATGAATTAGAAATAAACTTACATAAGAATACAATGTTTTATTTGTCAATTTAAATTAACCATTATTTATTGAAATTATATATAAATAAACCATAACATTTGGATGTTTATCTCAAAAATTGTATGAGGCCTATTCGTGCAAGAACTAGAAAAGCGGCATAGTTACCGGAAATAAGTTGATTGTACTATTGCAAAGTTGAAATTTTCCTATTTTTAGTACAATACTGAGATATGAAGTTATTGAATAAACAATCTTGCAACGAAGGAAGCTATATAAAGGTACGTTTACACTATGCGAGCACGAGCGAACGAACACAAGCAAACGAATGGATTCGCTGTAATGTGAACGGTGATTGAGAGCGAACGAGCTCGTTCGTTCGCTCTCGCCGATGTTCGCTTGCAGGGAGGAAACCAGCGAATCACCAAGCGAGGGAATTCGTTCGCAGTAATGCTCCCTTAGTGTAAACGCTCCTTCCACGAGCACGAACGAACGTTCGTTCGCTCGTGTTCGTTCGCTCGTGCTCGCATAGTGTAAACGCACCGTAATAATGGGATCATTAAAGATAGACCAGACTTGAAAGATAGTAATTAGATAGAATCTAATAATCGCTACTATAAGGACTAATTATTTCTAACTTAAATGGATTTAATGTAACCTATTTTCGTGAAGATTTAAAATATTATGTGTGATAAATAGAAGAGTAATGATTAGCGCAGTATGATAGGAGGTTTGTCGAAAGTGAAAATAGTGGTGCGAGTTCGGCAGAAATATGAAGGATGACAGTTATTAGTAATTTAAAGTGAATGTTGAATCCAAAATATTACATCGCGCAACTTTAGTGAAATTAGTTATGTGGATCAGCCTGCACTCTCCCTTTGAGAATTAATGAACAAATTTGAAAATCCATCCTGTAGACAAAGTGCTACTGTGTAAGTATAATGCTGTCAAATGTCATCGGAATATTAAGTATCCTGTATTATTTCACCGTATTGCCTCCATATACTTCTGTTATCATTTATCCCCTCTGTTATATGAGTTACATTCCAATTTGGTCTAATTGTAAGTTATTCGTTATAAGATAATCTTTTTCGTCTCATATGCATATTTTTTCATGCAGACTCCTACAATAATACATTTTTCATTAAAAACCTCCATCTGATGTATTTTTCCTTAAAACCGTTGTAATCTAGACATTATACGCTAAAATAGAAGAGAAAAATAAAATAAAATACATTTATTAGTGGAAAAATTTTACATCCCAATCTGTTCAAGATTTTCCTAATATTTTTATAGTCATCAGATTGGATACTTGGCTAAAGGTGTTTACTCCTTTCACATGTGGCTTTACCGTCCATTACACTAAAACCTCGTTCAGCTTCTGTGCTGCTGATTGCAATTGTGTTAGCGATCTTCTTAGCTTTTGTAGTAGTAGGTGTAAAAGGAACATGCAGTTTTGATTGAAGGTTTTAGTCCATAAAATTCCTGAAATCATTAATATAGATTTGAAATTTTAACAAGCTATTTAGCTGCTGTAATTTCTTATCCGCTTTAGGCCATGGAGCAAATATTTTCCTCCAAGTTCCAAGAGGTTGGTTCCAACAAATCAAAGTGTCCTAAAAGGTATTCGTATTGCTTATGATTATTCGAATCGTTCCCACATTCAGTGTACTCTGGTTTGAAAAAAAGTTATTTTTTGATAAAAATCTGGCTGTCAGATTATCAATTACACTTTGAATTAGTTGACCTCAAGGAAGAGGGTTTGTTATCTTCGATATACTCCTTTGAAATGATATGCATTTATAAGTATCAGATTTAATTTACTAAAAAACAGCTTCTTGTTTACCAATATTTTTCTTAAGAGATTGTATTGCTTTTATTGTGCGTTTGTTTGAGTGCCCAGCCAATTCGCCTCTCTTACAGCACAAATGGGTATCTCAGAGGTAGTGCAATGAATAGCCGGGGAAGGAAGGAGGGAAACACGGTGCCGGCATTTGCCTGCTCTTACGAAGAACACTAGGGGGGCCAACGGCATAACGTCCCTTCCGAAGGACGGAACAGCTGAATTTGCGCGGTCTCCTCAAACCACACAAGCAGGGGGCCGGGCGACCTTTCGAAAAATCCTACTTGCGCAGGATTCGTACCCGCTACCTTTTCAAGCAGCAGGCAAGTAGCAGCCAGCATCCTAATCACTACACCACCGGCACCCCAATTTACTGTGCGTCTTATAAGTTTGTCAGCTTTTTGTAAAGTTGTTGACCGTGATTGTAGAGCGTTTGATAACAAGGATATCTCTTCTAAAATATCTATAATAAGATAAATCACTGAGGAAATTTAAATTAGACACTCTTTTTGGCATTCCTTCAAAAGTTGTGTTGGATATGTCCGTAAGTCTCCAAATAACACCTGCATTCTTAACAGAAAAACAGTAAAACTCAATATTCGTGTAAAACAACGAGGAACAAAATCTGTTATTAAATTTCTGTGAATAAAACATCAATTCATGTACTTATAGTTCACTAAAATGAGTGTGAGAGGCCCGTGTTGATGGATGGGAAAATATAAATCTTCATTTTTGGAATCGGAAGTTCGGAGAGGTAAACCACTATTAGCCACTTATTAGCAGTGCAATACACATACAATCTCAAGTATTATTTTAAACTTAAAAAGTTCACTCTTTGTAATACTTTGAACTTGTGGATGAAAATCAGTGACACTCAAGGTTTGCGGAAAAATTCACCGAAGACAATTCATCGAAAGACAATTCATCGAAAATAATTCACTGAAAGAACAATTCACCGAAAGAATAAGTCACCGAATATCAATCCATCAAATGAACAATTCATAGAAAGATGATAAAATAATTTATAATTGTTGTGAATTGTTTTTCAGTATATTGTTCTTTCGATGAATTGCTGATGTATGTACATCCAAATCCAAAGTGAATCGTGTAAATTCGCCTTGAGAAAAGAAAAGGCTAAAGGGAAGAAAATATAAATCGCTACTATATATAGTACGTACGTCCGATCAAGTTTAACAAAGGGCTCGTTGAATGCATCTAAATTTAACAAAGGGCTCGCGCGATCCCCACCGAGCCCCCTCCAGCTCACCCCTGCATGCATCATACTTCCCTCTTCCCACGCCCCTCCTTACCACCCCCAGGCTTGGACAGGCCCGGCGGGACACCGGAACAATTCCCAGTGGGCCGGAGCAAAAATGGGCCGGTGGGGCTCGGCCGATCAGCTGTTAAACCCGTAATTTAATTATTTTTTAATCCGTAAATCCATAAATATGGAAGAACAGTTTTTATGTCCGTTGTTAACTAAGTTTCCTCGAAGTTATCTTTCCACTCCACTCCTATCTTTCCAAACGTCTCTCACTCCTTTCATCATCGCCTCTCACTATCTCTCCTTCCATCCCCTATTGCAGGGGCCTGCAACCTTTTCAGCCTTGAGGGCGCATTTGAGAATTCAGAGAAGGATTGCGGGCGCCAATTGGGGGTACACAGAAAAATAAAGCTAAAAGAAATGGGTTAGATTCTTTTTTTATTTCCAAAGAAAAATATTTTGATTTGAATACAAAATTTATTAATAATAAAGAAGGAGAATCTTGAAATTTTTAATGAGAAAATTTAATTTGTACTTCTTCTGTACTATCTTATTGCACCTCCCCAGCAAATGACTTGCCATAGCCCTAGTAGCGGGCGCCAAGGAATTTTATGAAGGGCGCCATGGCACCCGCGGGCGCCGGGTTGAGGGGACCTGCCCTATTGTGTACTTACAGTCAAGTCCAGGGATTTCTCCGCAAGTCAGCATCTTTCCCTTCTCCGCTCCGAGTAAACACACGAGTTAGGTCGAGATGAAAGCAGCCCTTCTCGAATAGCATGTGACAGAATAAACAAGTGTTCCAAGAACACATTTAAATTATTTTTCATAGCTCTCTACTCCCAAGCGGAGTTCGACCAGGTCTAGGTCTGGTCTATTTATATCATCAATAACATAATGAGTTGTCAGTTGGGACTACATGCGTCGACTATTGCGATAGAAGGAAATAAGATATCTGTAAATAAGACGGGCCAAACAGAAGTCAGTATCTCAACCAGGCGTCAGGTCCGACGAGAGGGGGGGAAAGCCGGTACAAATTACCGGGGCCTGGCGGTACGGAAGGATGGCCTGGGGCCCGACTATGTTATCTTTCTCGGTAGTATCATTATTTGTCGATTGTTTTTGACATCCATTGTAAAATCGGTGAATTTCAAAGAAAATAATAATGATATACAAAATTCTGTCAGTTATTGGCTAATATAGACTCTAATCAACCAAAGAACTACTAATTACATATTTAGAACAGAATATAATTATATTTTAATGTAATTCTTAACAAAATATATATATTTCATGTTCAATGCACGCAGAATTCTAAATAACGGCTTGCGAACTTGTGTCATGAACCGAGCATTTCCGACTCTATACGAACATTCGCTTCTGCGCTTTGGCAGTATGACAGTGCAGCCTCATCTTATTATGCGTAGTCGCATTTGTATATTTTCGTAAGTGAACACCGTGCGAATACAACAAAGTTGTTGTGTGAAACATATTGTGTTGTGTTACACATACAAGTTTAACGTTTAAGGTGAATGGTTAGTTCATCAACGATCGTTTGGCCGCTTATATTATTCATATTAGTCATTAGGATCTTAATATTCTCAACAGGTACGAGTATTATCATACTTATTATTAACATAAAAATGAGATAACGCATTTATTTTATATTGCAGTGAATTTAAAATAACTATAATACATTTTTTAATTTTAGATAACGTGTTTTACCCTTTTTCAAGAGAATTCTTGAGAAAAAAAGATTGCCAGTACATTATTTGCCAGCCGAAATCCAAAATGAATTTATTTCATGCTGTGCCGAATATGTATTTAGCTGAATTTTAAAGGAAAGAGAAATTGCAAAGTATTTTTCCATCATTGTAAATGAGACACCAGACTCGGCACATAGGGCTACGACAATGGCTCTAATATGAGTGGATCGTACAAGAGTTCTCAAGCTCGAATTTTACAAATCAATCCGCAAGCTATTTTTTCTCCTTGTGCCTGTCACAGTTTGAATCTATGCAGTGTTCATGCGACAGAATGTTGTCCTGAGGTTATAACATTTTTTGGAGTCGTCAAAAGCTATATAATATATACGAAAGACTACAATCGATGTCGAAGTTGAAAATATTTTTAGTCTTCTGGATGATTTGAAAACAATCAGAAATAATTGATAATCCATCTCAAATGAATGCAAGCTAGTCGCTGAAAATTTAGGTATGCAGGCTGAGTTTACGATAATACGACAAAGAAAAAGGAAAAGAAAATCTGACGATTTGACAATAATTGAAGAACCCTTAAACTCAAGCCCGAAAGAGATATTCAAGTGCAATATATTTAATGTTCTTTTGGACACTGTTATTGGCGATATGACTTCACGATTTGAGGCGGCAAAAGCAATAAATTCTTTATTCAGCGTTTTATGGAAATTCCACGAATTAGAGGATGAAAAAATTCTAGAAAAGGCAAAAAACTGCTAAGTAATTAGGAGCAGGATATTAGCGAAAATATTTGTGACAAGCTAATGCATCTTACGTCAGTATATAAATCTAATTTGCAAGAAAATTTTCCTTCGCCAATACGCCTTTTAAATAAACTAAGCCAATTAAAACTTGAATTCTTTTACCAAACGTAGTCGTTGCTTTAAGGTCGTTCTGCACCACACCAAAAACAGAGGCTCAAGCAGAACGCTCTTTCAGTTATCTTTCTAGAATAAAAGACGTATTAAGATCTACACACCGATTTTCACCGGTGCCCGAACCCGCTCTCGTCGGCCCTGGTCCCAAGGTCAGCGGTTTCCAAACTTACTGCGCGCCCATTCGCTCAATAATCCCTGCTGCGCCCCTCTCTCTGACCTAGGTAATGATGCCACATTGGGTGTTCAGGGTGTTTTGAACCATTTCCGTATCTTAATTGCAACATCGAGATATATCATAATATCACAAATATTGTGTGCAACGGCTCAGAAATAGTCAATTTTGAGATACCGCAACACAGAAGCGATGTAGCACTTTGTTCTGAGGTATCGATTTCGTTCATTCCCCATATTTTTTTCTTATGATATCATGTCTATTCATCTCGTTCTAATATGCTAAGGTAAGAAAATTGTTATTCACTTGAGTAAAAACAGCAGGGAAGAATTTAGCACATAAGCAATGGCGATAATTCGGATGAGCGTTTTAAGTAGGATAATAATGCAACGATTGCAGTTTGCGAAGCCGACAGCTTAAGGAGCAATCAGCGTGCATTATCCATTCTCTCATTTGGCCGTTCGCAAATAGGGATGGTGATTCGGAGGGAGTGGGGAGATAGTTAGGCATGCCTCGCACGGCATTACTGCGACTCTGTTTTTGCGCCGAGACGATCCAGAGAGAGCTAATGTTTACGATTTTGTTTTCATTGAATTTGTTGCACGGAGGTGGATAAAATTTCAGGGACCAGATTCAGCCTTCCTAGTTTCCTAGTTAAGGAGGTTTGTTATAGGGAGCCTTCTTGTATGCATTTTACATGTTCTGGTGGTGGGACCGAGATCAGAGTTCGTTATACGAAGGTTTTTGTTAGAGAGAGGTTTTCCTTATAGGTAGTTTCATAAAATAGAGGTTTTACTGTACTATGGTTTGTGTAAATACTCAAATTGGCAATTTGCAATAATGCATGAGTTGTTTTTTCGATTCGCTTTAAAATTACCTTTCGATCAAAAGAATATTTACGATATCCATTCATTTATTGTCACTTTCTTATCATTGCCATTATAAACACCGTTTTGCAATCAAATTTTACTATTAACTTTTGCTTCCGATTTGGAATAAAATTTTTGTATGAACCTTTTTTATTCTCAAAACATTGTTTTGTCTATTTTACCTCTGACTTGATCTGAAAATACTATGAATTATGCATGAGAGAGTAAGATATTATAACATTATTATTATGTTAATACAGCCAACCTACCTGTATCCATGTTTTCTTAACTTTTTCATTCCTCTATAAAATTAAATTTTAATTATTCGTAATATAAAAACAAATGCGCTGATATTACTTCAATTTTGTATTTTATGAATAGCCCCTTCAAAATGTCAAAAATTGTTCCAGAAGAAATGACTTCATTAGGCAAAGTTGGAGATTTGACGTTGTAACAAATCATTTTTTAAATTATCATTTTCCATAATGTTTTACAGAAATGTTTGTTAAGTTAATTGGTATATTTTCTATTTACATCTATGATTTTTCAACACAATAACGTTTGGACATATATAATATTATCATTATCTACTTGAAATGTGGTAATATAATTTCTTACATTTTTTTGTCTGTGCAATAAAATCTTGTTCATAACAATTTAATATTTCATAGAATTTATTTTGTCAGTTTTTGTTCCATAAACATATATTGTAAATCTGAAAAATAATTTTCAACAAACAAAGAACTTTGAATCTTTTCTGGCTATTTTACAATTTTAGGAGCACTCCCCATAAATTAATGGTGCAACTAAATATTTAATCAATGTTTTGCTTTTCAGAACTCTAGTCACATCCTGCAAAAAGCTCACTGACATTACTGTCACAGGCTGCGGCAGGTTGTCAGAGGAATTTGTTGAATGGTTAGAAATAAAATTTTAATGTGTCCAGGCATTTTAAATGTGTAATGAAACTTATGTAGTCAATCAAAATTCATTTTTGATAATTAATCTCAGAGGATTTCATCATTTAAAATTTCTTAGAATTTGTCTGATATAATCTATATGAAATATTTTATGTATTTGTAATAAAATGACTTATCTGTCAGCTTTTTACTTTTTCTGTTAGATATACAAGAACAGATTCCAAATTTCTACCTTGGTATATGCAGTACTTGATTAACATCGTTATTGTGTTATATATGTAAAGTTGTGTGTAATTTAACTGACTTAGCAGAATGTTTACTTGCACATTGAGGCTTATAACTTAAATGGTGATGGCATTTATGAGATGAAGAGGCTAAAGTTTCTTCACCTGAAGATGAAGCTGGGGGCCTATTTTCAGAAATTTGAGAGGTCTTTCCTTGAGTTTTTTTGTTGAACTGTGAATAACACGTCCAGGGATAATTGCGATGTAGCTTTATAATTTTCATCGAATTTCTATGTAGCAGCAGTTATCTTTCTTTTTCTTATTACTGCAAAGCTTAATTGCCTATTGGGATAATTTTCTTCCAGAAGGCCATTCCAAGGTCAAAATATTGAAGAGCCTCTGCTAATATATTATTCGTTAAGATCCTGGGTGAATGTGTCTCAACATTAGCTTCTTCACGAGTCCGTTGAGTATCCAATTCAATCAGGTTTTCATTTGTCAGTTCCTTATCATGGAAGGCAAGCAGCTCCTCAACATCCTTTTTCTCAAAATCATCTAATCCTATCTTCTTTCCCATATCAACAATTGTCTCTTGGATATCTCATACAGTTTCCTTGAAAATCATTAATGCAATCTGTCCAAATCCTTCTCCACACACCATTCATAGTGGAAAAGGTAACTTCCTTCAAAAATGATGTTGATGGGCTATTGGATAATGAAGTCATGCCTGATTTCCTTTATTGTGATAGAACTTTCATCATCTGATGCCTTAACAGCCTGAGCAAAGTTTCTGCATTAGTAGAAGGTCTTGAAGTTTCTTAGCACACCCTGAAAAATGGGTTGTAATAAAGAACCCATGTTTAGTGGCAGGAAAACCACCTTCACATTTTCTGACCAGTCATCAAGGGCAGTGGGATGTCCTGGAGCACTGTCTAGGGCAAACTGTCCTTTTTGTCAGGTTATTCTGAGTTAAATAATGTTCAATAGCTGGGCAATCATACTGTATTTTTCGAGCTATAAGATGCATTTTTCCAGAAAATTTACTCCCAAACTCAGCCTGCGTCTTAAAGACTGAAAGTCGGATTATTACTTTTTTTAGTATTACACTCACAAACCCACTGTTTCCCAAAATGGAATACTTGGCAGTCATTAGATGCTGAAATATTAAAATATCTCTCTGTCTTATAATCTTTTAAAGGGCTAACTAAGTGATGCGTGATCAGGAAATGACCGCTGTGCGCAGGCGCGTAGTTTCAGACTTTCCCCACCACCATCTTCCCAGGCAATGCAGCCGCGGTCTCCCTCCTCCTTTCTAATGGATTGGCCCACAGACGCGTGATCACAAAATAACCGTTGTGCGTAGGCGCTGCTATCCCAACTCTGCCAGGCGAGAGCCAGCCGAAGTTTCCAGCCAGTCGCGCTCTGACTATAATGGAGATTATGTCAGTATTTTCTTCATATTCACATGCAAAAGAGCCCTTATCGGGCACAACTCTCCCATATATTTCATCGCCCTTATCAGGGCCAACTCCAAGTGCCTATATCATCACCAAAAGCACTCACATAAAAAAATCGTTTCGGTAGCCTGGTCGGCAATCGCCGCAATTCTTCCCCCGGTGGAAAAAAAGCTCACCGTGTTTTTAAAAATTCCTCTTCATATGATTGCGGATGGAACATTGTTCCCGTCCCCTTAACCAAGAAAGCGAAACAAGTCGATTTGGTTATTTGGGACGTAGCTTCCATGATTCCGTCTGTAGCTTTACAAATGATCGTCGTGACACTCAGAGACATTATGAGAAGTAACGAACCCTTCGGAAGCAAATAAATACATACTGTTGGGCGGTGATTTCCATCAGGTTTTATCTGTTATGAAAAAGTTGGGGAGGCGCCAGATAGTGGAGGCAACGATAACTAGTTCCCCTCTCTGGCCGTTATTTAAACGCTTTACTCTAAAGCAAAACATGAGAGCAGAGGCCGAATCTTTCAGTCAGTGGCTGTTGAACATTGGCAACGGTAAAGTAGATCCATTGGTCGTTCCCCCAGAAATGCTGTGCTCAGATGATTTAGTCACCACTGTATATGGCCTCGCCGTTACTGAAGAGTCGTTAAGAACCAGAGTCCTCGCTCTAAGAAATAATGAAGTAAATTCATTAAACGAAAAAGTTTTGGATAGATTACCAGTAGACAAAATTATCTGTTAGGGATTCAGTAGGGCAACAGCCATAGACGGAGAAGGCACAGACAATGATGAAATCATATTACCTTACCAACTCGAATATCTGGCGTCTCTAACCCCTTCAGGTTTACCGCCTCAAAAGTTAACGTTGAAAGAAGGCGCTATCGTGATGTTAATTCGAAACATTTGTATCAATGATGGTTAATTTAGCAGCACTCAATTAATCGTATGGAGAATTGATAGATCAATTCTTTACTGTTCAATATTAATAAATGACAAACAAGAAAATGTTGTTACGATACCTCGAATCTCTTTAAATGCTCAAGATAGTCATGAGTTTCCTTTTATTCTTAACAGAAAACAATTCCCCGTACTGTTAGCCTTTGCTATGACAATTAATAAATCTCAAGGCCAAACATTTAACCGATTGGGTATTCACATCGCTCAGAATAAGCCAATCTTTGGTCACGGCCAGCTATACGTGGCAATTTCTCGGTGTAGATCCATGGCAACTCTCAACATCAAAATTACAGGAGTTAAAAACGACACGGAAACTCACACGATTCAAAATATTGTGTACGATGAAATATCAATAAATCAATTGATAGTAGAGATGTACCGAATATTCGTTATTCGGCCATTTTTTTCACTATTCTGAATTTGGTAGTATTCGGGATTTGACTAAATTGATATTCGGTTTGGTATTCGAATTCAGTTAAAATTTACCAAATATCAAACCGAATAATGAGCAGCAAAATTGAAAATTAAATCATAAAATTGAGTACACTTCTTATAATATTCAACATTTATTTCGATACAGTCTGAAAAACACAAAAGATTAAAAACGAGAAAGAATAAAAACTATAAAATTGATTCTTGAAACTATTGGAAATGTAGGAAAAATATCATAAGAAGCCAAAGCCTGAAAGCGAAATAAAATTCCAAGAACCAACACTAAAATACGAATATTTATTACCGAAGTGAAATGTTTTCCATCACATAGTTACCACATAATAATGATTACACAAAAATTAAGATTGAAACGTCCTCAAATATTTTTTCTATAATTGGAACAAAATAAGGCACAGTAAAGTTTCTAAATTCCAACCACCGAAGGTTCTTTGTGATATTGATTTAATAGGTATTTTATAAACTTCCAATGAGAATTATTTTACTGAAATCAATTTGACAAGTAGGTTTCTTTTATGTAGATATTCAGTGGCTGAATATTCGGTATTCAACAGTATCACTATTTGGTTATTTATTCAGTATTTGTTATTCGGCTGTAACAGAATTTGGTTGCTTATTCGGTATTAGTTATTCGGCGAATTTGATATTCGGTGCATCACTAATAGGGAGTTATATTTTTACCTCAGTGATAGAGAGGGATGGGCAGCGAGAACCATATATGCAAGCAAGATGAATAACTGTAATAATTTTATAACTTAAAAATAATGGTGACTTTAGTACGTTGGTGCAGATAAACGATTGGGGGAGTAATAGTAATATATTTTTTCAATCCGCTCACAATGGAGGAAGAGAGAGCGCGAAGCACGCCGGGGTTCTGGGGAGCGGAGCGAGCAGGGGCAGAGCCCCTAGTACTTTATAAGTAATTCATATAAAAAAATAGTTAGCCTTATCTGCCGGATTTTAATGCCCAAGCATAGGTTCCATTTGCTGGATTTATTTTGGGGAATTTAAAAAATATTTTTTTACATTCTAAAAAAATTACATATTTAGTAAACGATTCGTTAAAAAATGTTCAAATAAAAAGTATTCCATAGTTAACGTATTGCAGATTTACATGATGCTGCTTGTTAGAGGAAAGAAACATGTCAAAATATAGTATTGCTATTCAAATTTGGATAAATGCAATAAAATGCAACTACAATAATAGCACTAGCGTTCACTCCACTCAGCCCAGCAGAGAAAGGGTGCACACCAATGTTTCGTCTTCGGCCTTCATGTGGAGATCTCCATTTAGATGAATCACCACTCCTTGCCAAGACATCTTCCTCAGGCTCCCCATCGCCAACTTTCTTCTTCGTATGCTTCAGAATCGGAATCGAAAACAATTTCCTTTATCTTTTCACACGTCATTATACGTTTAGGAGCCATTTACAAAATTACAGCTAATAATAATAACAATAACAACAATAAAATAACAACAAGGAAACAAAAGTAGAATTATCTACTAACAAAAATTAAAATATTACGAAAATACAAAAATGGAAACTTCGATAATCGGTCATGCCTTATCCTACTGCCTCACTATTTGGTGGTCTAAAAAAACTAAAGTAGCAGAATCATAAAACGTAAGTCAAACAAAAATATAGTGCGAGTCCTTGGGTTGGAGCTTACTCATGGGTTTGTGTTTATTGCATCTCGAGTTCCAAGAAGGGTCCGAGCACAGGCCAACATCTGTCAAGTAAACGCTTTTCAGAAGTGTTTACTTGTTCACCCCCCGACCTAAGATTTTAGTTCATGGGTTTAGGATATTAGAAAAATAAGAAATACCTTCATTTCCCCCTACTCACCTGACTCCACGACAAATATTACCTCTGTAGGAATTTTCGGAACTAGTGGGCCAATATTGGCCTGTTCGTTAGTGAGCAGGTACATTTGGCTGGCCAACATTTGCCTTTTTGTAAGATAAAGGCTAATATATACAATAAAACATTATGACACATTAATTCCGATGATAAATTTTTGTAATTATGCTTCATCACATGTCTGCTCACAGTGATTGCAATTTTATTGTGTTTGTTATATTATTCATGCGTTTTAGTTCCTTAATGAGCCTGTTAAATAGCGTGAATAATATCACAGAACGTTAGAATTCAAGTAGATGTCCTAAAATTTTTATAAATAAAGGCAGTCCCTAACTCTCATATTTAATTCGTACTGGGAAACCAGACAAGTGAAAAATTATGTAAGTTGGAAATTACTCTTACACATACGCTAATGTACATTAAGCAAGTTAGAAAAATGCATGCTTGCGTAACATAATTTAGGTTCATTATGGTATTTATTAATGTTATTATGCACTTATAATTTTGTGAAATATAGTAGTCAAAATTTCAACAAATCTTCGATACAAGTTCAGATACACCAAAAACAATTCGGATGTGTTTTTCCCAAATGAAAGAGCAAATAAAAATCAATAAATGCTGTGCATCACACTAACACAAACACAACAAGTGAAAGCAGGAATGTGGACTCTCGGGCAATGAATCTCAGATGATGAATCGGCCGGCATTTTATATAATACTAGTAGAAGGTGATTGCATTCTGCAAGCATTTCATCACTGTCAAAACATTTATTTATTTGAATAAATTTTAAGAATTTTTAAGTAAAACAAATTAAAATATAAAAATTTTTATAATCTCTATTTCGTTTAAAAAATAAATTTTGGCTTTAAAACATTTCAGCTTCATAGCACATTCGGAAATATATAAATTTTTAAAAATTTATTTAAATATATGCGAAATTTTAGCGGCCGCATTGTCGAGATTTTTTCAAGATTTTCATGTTTTCTATATAGGATTTGCTACAAAATATTTGTAGAAGTTTGTATCTACGACTAATAGTTTCCGAGATAAAAATTATTAAATTTTAATGTACAAATGGGGTAAAAATAACTCCTAAATATTAACAATTTTGAAATTTTAGATTTTTCTGGTTGTTTGTGAGCAAAATCCTATAATCGTGCAATATTTCAGCTCCCTATACATCTTACATTGGTCTACAAACTGGAATATCCTTGCCCCATGATAACTTATGGGAGATTTTCCGGGGAATCTGGGATTGAACCCAGGACTCTGGAGGTGAAAATGAACTTTTTCAAGATTTACGTTTTTCTATATAGAATTTTATGCAAAATGTTTGCAAAATCGTTTATCCACAACTTATAGTTTTTGAGATAACAAATATTAAACTTTAATTTAAAAATGGGGTAAAAACTCCCTAAAAATGTACAATTTTGAAATTATTAATTTTATGGATGTTTGTGAGCAAAATCCTATTATAGTGCAAAATTTCAGCTCGCTATTCTTCTTAGATTAGTCTACAAACTGGAATAACCTTTACCCATGCTAACTTATGGCAGATATTCCGGGGCATCTGGAGTCAAACTCAGGACACTAAGCAAAAATTATACCAATTCGTAATAGGCACTGCGGCCCTCTAGCAAGAACCAAAGTTTCATTTCCCTAACTTATCGAAAAGTGCCCTAAATTAATTTACTAAAATGTCGCAATGCTTTTCTTCTGGCAAAAACGTAAATTTCAAAATTTCTGGAGTCGAACCCGTGTCACATAGGTGAGAGGTCTAATTTTTTCTGGGGTTTCTATATGATCTTTACAAAAGTAATAAAGTTCAGCTCTCTAGCACTTATAGTTTGGGCTGGACATTAGTATCCTCAAATATCATTTTATATAAGTTAATCATCTATCATAAGTAAGAAGGGTCAATATAGTATAAATATGTTATATGTATGTTATACAAGTAGTTGGTGCTTGCATTTTGTTAGCATTTCATCTCACCTTGATAAACATATTAATTTTTCAGAGAGATATGATATTAGAAATATTTTTTAAATTAAAACGCATTCCCCTCTGCATCCATATTCGTTCCTTCCTTATAGATCGATATTTGATTAGAACAATGCATAAAAATTGCAATTTTAATTAAATTATAATTTTGTCCCATGTGGTGCACCAATGCCTCACTATTCTGACATATTTAAACGTTGTAGCTAATCTAGAAGTGAAATAATAATTATCTAATTCTTAAAATTTTAAAAATTTATAATGATCACAATAACTAAAGTTGCACTTTTTCAGGATTTTCGTTTTTCCTATTTGGTTTTGCACAAAATCCTAACTAAAAAAAACATCTCCAGCTCATCTGAAAGTGCCTAACCATTCGTATCCTCCTATATGTTATACAAGTAGAAGGTGCTAACATTCTGCAAGCATATCATCTCACCTTGAAAAAACATTAATTTTTCAGACAGATATTTCATCATTACAAATATTTTTTTAATTCTAAAGATTTTACCTCCCCAGCGATTTTCATTTTTCCCTTATGTAAAAATAATAGATTAATACAACCCCCAAACTTTGTAATTTTATACATTCTCCATTATGGGGTACTAATGCCACATATTTCTGCCAAATTTTTAAGTTACAGCACTTCAAGAAATGAAATAATATTTTTCGAATTGTTTAAAGATAAATAATATTTAACGGCTGCAATAAGAATTTCATTGATACACTGAAGCGTTTATTCATTTAAACAGACTAGCCTCTAAATAACCTAAAAATTTCAGCACTGTAACTCATCTCTAGCTCATTTGGAAGTCCCTAAACATTAGAATCCTCCTGTAATATGTATGTTGTATCCTCCTCTGTAAGGAACGTCTATATATAATGATATCATTATATATAGACGTTCCTTGCAGAGGAAGATATAACATACTAGTAGAAGGTGCTTGCATACTGCAAGCATTTCATCTCACCTTGAAAAAACATTAATGTTTCAGAGATATTTCATCATGGGAAATGTTTCTTTAATTAAAAAATTTTCTCCTCTCCTTCGTTTTTTTCTTATGGAATAAAACAATCGCTAATACTTGAATTTTAGGAATATTATACCTTTTCCACATTGCGTTAATAATGCCATACATTTCCACCAAAATTTAAATTTGTAGTGCATTTGGAAGTGAAATGACATTTATCTAATTGTTTAAATTTAAATAATTTTTAAAGGCCGCAATAATTTTTTTTGGATAAGTTGAAATGTTTATTCGTTTATATAGACGTATATCTAAATAATTTAAAAAACCCAGCTCACTGACTCGCCCCGTAGTCTCTAAACATTTACCTAATTGATTAAATTTTAAGAATTTTTAACTGGCAAAAAAATTAAAATATTAAAATTTTTATAATCTCTATTTCGATTTTACAAATACTACATCTAAAAAAATGTCAGCTCTGTAGCACATTGGGAAATACATAAACCTGGAAGATTTGTTTAAACAATTTCGAATTTTTGAAGGACGCATTGTTAAGCATTTTCAAGATTTTCGTTTATTCTAGTTGTTTTTGCACAAAATTCTACCTAAGAAAAAAATTTTAAATCTCCAGCTAATCTGGAAGTGCCTAAACATTATTATCCTCTTATCATTATATATAGACCTTTCTTGCAGAGGAAGAGGAGGATATGACATACAAGTAGTTGGTGCTTGCAGTCTGCAAGCAATTCATCTGATCCTGATATACATTATTATTTCAGAGAGATATAGCATTATTGCAAATATTTTTTTAATTCAAAATATTTCACCTCTGCACCCAATTTCTATCTTTCCTTATTGAACAATATTTGATTAAAACAATGCCTTAAATTGGCAATTTTATGAATATTATACTTTATCAAATATAAGGTGCTAATTCAACACATTCCTGTCAAAGGGAGATATTCTGGGGTCTCTGGAGTCAAACCCAAGACACTGTAAGCCAAAGTGACAATAATTCCTAATATATATTGCGGCCATCTAACAACACTGAAAATTTCATCTTTCTAGCTTACCGGTAAGTGCCCATAATTAATTTACAAAAATAGCGCAACGCTTTTCTTATGGGAAAAAACACAAATTTCGGAATTTCTGGAGTTGAACTCATGTCACTTAGGTAAGAAGTCTCAATTATCTGTAGTTTTCTCCATTATATCTACCAAAACTAAAACTTTCAGCTCTCTAGCTCTTGTAGTTTGGGCTGGACATAAGTATCCTCCTGTTATATGTTATATATATTCTCCTCTGTAAGATACGTCGATATAAAATGACTAGTAGAAGCAAGAATTTCATCTCACCTTGAAAAAGCATTAATTTTTCAGAGATATTTCATCATGAGAAATATTTCTTTAATTCTAAGGGCCGTATTCATAAATTCTCATATTTACACGCTACTAAGGCTTACTTACTAGTAACCTACTAAGCAAGTAAATAAGGGTTACTAAAAAGTGATATTCATAGTCCAAAAGAAGTGAGCTACTAAGGTTGACTAAGGGTCACTAACTTAATGTGCTACTACGATGTTCACGGTGTCATGCAACGCTTGGCAACATTGGGATTGCTCATACTTTGCATGCGCACACAGGGCACGCTAACTTCATTGCTCTGGGTAGCGTGGTGCTGTTGCGGTCTTGAACAAGCCATCATTGAACTACAAAGAGAAAAGGTGGAGTTGCAGAAGGATGCAGTTAGAAGGGGGCAAGAAAGGGAATAGGAGCAGCACAGGGAGGAAATGAAGATGATGAAAGAGAAAACGGAGATTATGAAAGAGAAAAAGGAGATTATAAAATTTAAAAAACTGTATTGGGCTGAAAAATATAAAAATGAAATAAAAGAGTAAAAAACAAATATTTTCATGATTACTTTATTTCCTATTCAAAATAGTTAGCAATGAAATTCCTCCTAAATATATTTCCTCTTCTTGTAGGTACTTCATTATCCTCATATTCGTCATTTTCTTCCAATTTCTCATCTTCACTGTCATCATCACTGCTTTGCGAATCTGTCAAAGAAAATGAACAATGTTTTTATTGCAGGTAACAGGGACAGGTTAATTGTAATTTATAATTATGTTGCAGTCTGTTAGTAATATAACTCCCTCTCAGGCCATAAGTAAAATTATAGAGAAATACATATATAGCTAAATCATGGCTTTTTATTAGAGAATGATGTAGTGAGCAATAAAAAATATAATTGTTGCACAGATTTGTCAAACTTTGAACTATGTAATGGATGAGGTTGGGTGGTAAAATGTGCCCAAGGATAAAACTAGGAAATAATGTAAGATTTCTAACCTTCCATTCTGAACTCTATCCGCAAGTTATGGAGTACAGCCATTGCCACTATCATGGCTTTAGAGGTTTCCAGGTTCCCTGTGAGGCCTCTGTACAATGATCGAAATGTCATTTTCCAAACACCAAATAGCCTCCCAACTGTGTTTCTGGTTTGAATGTGGGCTGCATTGTATGCTTCCTCTGCTGCTGACTGTAATGATCATTGGTATAAATTACTCATTAACATATACAATGCTCAATATATATGCCCATATAATGACTATTTCAGGTTTACCTGAGGATTCCACAGAGGTGTGAGTAAAGATGGACGACAAGCATAACCACTGTCACCCAACAGGAGTCCTTTGTAGTTGCCTCTTTCAAATTTTCTTTTCAAATTCGACTCGTTAAATATTCTTGAGTCATGTGTGCTGCCTCTCCATCGTGCCACAATATTTTTTATCTTCAAATTGGCTGCTGCAACCACCTATTTCATAATAATTTCAGTTACATTTTCATGGTCTGTTTCAATGAATGAAAAATCAAGTAAATATACATATACCTACAACTTACAATGATACTTACTTGCACATTTATGCTGAAGAAATTCTTCCTGTTGATGAATGCTTGAGCATTTGGTCCACCGGGATTTTTAATTTTAATATGGGTGAAATCAATACATCCCACAATTTTAGGAAATCATCTTATTCTATAAAAAGCTGCCATTTCAGCTCTTTGTTCTATATCAGAATCAGAAAATGTTATAACATCAGCTCTGAGTCCTGCCAAAGCCACAGAAATGTTTTTAATTATCCGGCTCATTGTGGGCTGACTTATGCCATGGAGTTCTCCAATTCCTTCCTGGTAAGCTCCCTTTGCAAAAAGGCGGAGGGAAGCCAAGAGTTGAAGGCGAGGCAGAATAGGTTGCCCGCTGTTGCCCATAGCTCCTTGGCCTAGGTTATTCCCAATCATATCGAACAGTTTTTCAGCTCCAGCTTTCGAGAACCTATATCGACGCCTAAAAAGTCTATCGGAGTATTTCCTGAAGGGATCCTGACGCTGCAAATACACCTTTCTAGCGCGATTCACTCCAAGTTCCCCCAATTCCCATAACTCCATTGCTTCTTTCAAGTCTTCCAAGTCTTCAAAATCAGACGCAGCCATTTCAAATATTATTGAATTTTGAAAGTGAAATAAAATATAATAAACAACAACAATTACCTATGCGGGATAAATAAACTAACAATTCGCTAACTAATTTGATAAAAATGAAATTGCACTATCCTACTCTACTTTGAAGCTAAATTACACTAACTTAACAAAAATGAATTAAACCAAAATGAAATAACTAAAGATGTACCGTAATAATAAACTAAATTAATTAAATCTATCGTTCACTATAGTTATTTCAAAACAAATTAAACTATGAAGAAAATGGTGTAAACAACCACGGAAAATATACCTTAGCTTCTGCAATTATGACAAAATACAAAAATAAACAATAAGATGAAGAATGCGGTAAACTAACAATACGATAAATAAATTAATAAGAACGAAACTAAACTGACCTACTCTGAATCCACTAACCAAAAATGAGACACTACTACAGAATTAACCTAAACTACCTTAATTACCTATGGAATACGTACAGATATATTCAAAACAAACGATCACCTAAAAAGCACGACAACACTTCGAAAACTGGAGAGGAGAACTCACTAGTGACATGCTTAAACACCGGCGTCGTATGTTTAGCGAGCGAGTGACTAAGGGTTACTAAGGTAGTAGATTACTAAGCTTAATCACCCTTAGTAGTGCGCTATGAATACGGCATACGGACCAGCGCGCTACTAAGAGTGTTTAGTAGGCCTTAGTAGCTCACTAACGATTCTATGAGCGATTTTCGTTTTTCCCTTATGTAAAAATAATAGCTTAAAACAAACCCAAAACTTTGCAATTTTAAGAATTTTAAATTTTCTCCATTATTGGGTAATAATGCTACAAATTTTTGACAAATTAAATATTTCTAGTACTTATAGAATTAAAATAATAAACTTTTCAATTATTTAAATTTAAATAATTTTTAACGGCCGCCGCAATTCATATATGGAAAGAATGAAATATTTATTTGTGCAAATTGTCAACTCTGTAAATAATTTGAAAATTTCAGCTTCCTAGCTCATCCCGTAGTACCTAAACAGTTATCTATTTGTTTAAATTTTAAGATGTTTTAACTGCCAAACAAATTAAAATATCAAAATTTGTATAATCCCTATTTCGTTTTTTTAGGAATTTTACTTACAAAAAAAATTTCAAATCCGTAGCACATGCAGAAATACATTAACATTGAAATTTTGTTTAAACAATTGCGAATTTTTAGCGGCCGCATTCTTGCACTTTTTCGTGAATAAAATTCGAATCTCCAGCTCATCTGGAAGTGCCTAAACATAAGTATCCTCCTATATGTTATATATCATTATATATAGACGGTCCTTACAGAGGAGGAGGATATAACAGAAGGTGCTTGCATACGGCAAGCATTTCATCTCACCTTGAAAAAACATTAATTTTTCAGACTGATATTTCATCATTAAAAATATTCTTATAATTCTAAAGATTTTACCTACGCAGCCATTTTCGTTTTTCCCACATGTAAAAATAATAGTTTAAAACAATCTCCAAATGTTGCAATTTTAAAAATTTTACATTTTCTCCATCATGGGGTATTAATGCTACACATTTAAGCCAAATTTTAAAGTTATAGCATTTCTAGAAGTAAAATAATATTTTTCTAATTGTTCAAATTTAAATAAATTTTAACGGCTGCCGCAATTCATATATGGTAAAAATGAAATGTTTATTTCTGAATTCACTACTCTGTACATAATTTGAAAATTTCAGCTTCTTAGCTCATCCCGTAGTACCTAAACTGTTATCCATTTGTTAAAACTTTAAGAATTTTTAACTGCCAAACAAATTGAAATATCAAAATTTGTATAATTTGTATCTCGTTTTTTTTACAAATTCTACTTATAAAAAAAATTTCAACTCCGTAGCACATGCGGAAATACATATATCTTGAAAATTTGTTTAAACTATTGAGAATTTTTACCGGCCGCAATGTTGTACTTTTTCAAGATTTCCGTTTTTTCTAGACGGTTTTGCACAAAATCCTACATAAGAAAAAAATTTCGAATCTCCAGCTCATCTGGAAGTGCCTAAACATTAGTATCCTCCTGTTATCATTATATATACACGTTCCTTACAGAGGAGGAGGATATAACATACTATAGGTCGATCAGACTCAAAAGAACCTGCGCCGTAGCTTACCCCTCCAGTTGGCGCATCCCCTCTTTTTTCCCCTTTCCACACCACAGCGGCAACTTCAGTTAGTTTCAGCGCGCACATTTGAACGTTTCGATCTCCCCGGTATCTTGCTCTTGGAAGTTTTTGTTGATTGTTGATAGTATTTGTAATTGTTATTCGGCATTTCGTTGTTTCTTTAGTTTTTCTTTATTTGTTATTTTTGTGGTTATTGTTGTTTTTTAATGAAATGGCATCTTCATCAAGAAGTACGCCCGTTTCCGGGAGACCATTGAGAGGACAAGCACGGGAGATTGTGTATAAAGTGGCTACTTTTTTACGGAAAAACAAATCTCTCGGACTCAAATACAACATAGTGGAGAGCACAAGTACGGCTACTGGAGTCTCTAGTTCCACAGTGAAAAGAATAATAAGAGAAGGGGAGAAGGCAAGTGCGTGCAGGGAACTTACTTTTTCCACACCCGAAGGTAAGAAGACTTCACACAAGAAAAAAATAGAAGTTGACGATTTTACAAAGGCTGCCATCCGAAGAAAAGTCCACGAGTTTTATGCTGTAAGGAAAACAACCCCTTCCCTCAAGAAATTGGTTTTAGCCCTGAAAGAAGATGGGATTATAGACTGCAAGAGAGAATTTCTTCGTGGAATTCTAAGAGATCTGGGCTTTAGGTGGAGGAAATGCCTATCAAAAAGAAAAATTTTGATGGAGAGGTCCGAAATAGCTGCCTGGAGGGCTAATTATTTGAAAACAATGAAGGAATTCAGGAAGGACCACAGAAATATTGTATATATAGATGAAACATATATTAATGCTAGCCATGGAGTTAGCACTTGTTGGCAAAGTGAAGAAGAAGCCGGTACACTGCAAGAAATTGAAAAGGGCAATCGCCTAATTATTGTGCATGGAGGAGGAGATTTGGGATTTGTACCCAATGCCCTCCTCATTTTTAAGGCGCACCAGAAAAGTGGAGATTACCACGACGAAATGAATTATGATAATTTCTCCAAATGGTTACGTGAGAAACTAATTCCTAATTTGCCACTAAGGAGCGTCGTGGTTATGGACAATGCTTCATATCATTGTGTTCAAAGGAATAAAAAACCCAACTCCTCCAGCTTAAAGAGAGAAATGACTCAGTGGTTAACGGAGAATGAAGCTAAATTTTCTCCAGAAATGACGAAGGCACAATTGCTTCAATTAATAAAGCAATACCCAACGGGAAAAAAATATCTAGTGGATGATATTATTACAGAACTCGGCCATGAAGTTCTTCGTCTCCCACCTTACCATCCCGAACTGAACCCAATTGAAAATGTCTGGGGTGACATTAAAGGGAGAGTGGCAGAGAAATTAACAAATTCGTTAGAGGAAACGAAAGGGGAGGTAATTAATGAATTTGAACAATATAGTGTAGAAAAGTGGAAAAAATGTTGTGACCAAGTGCAGAAGGTTGAGGAGGAATTTAGGGACAGAGAACTAGTGATGGATACAGAAATAGACAAAATTATTATAAATGTTGGTGGAAGTTCGGAATCCAGTGATGAATTGTATTCTACTGACGAAGACAGTGATTGAGTGCATGTAATCAGGGCCGGCCCGACAATACAAGCAAACCAAGCATCGCTTGGGGCGGCAAAATTTTGGGGGCACAGATTTTGATTCACAAGAATTTAGAAAATATCTTAATTCTGTTGCGTTGGCAGCTGACAAAAATCAGGAAAGATATTCAGCTGGTAACGGGGAGAAGACGTTCGGATATATCGTTTAAAGAAATCGGTCTAAGAAAGGCGAAAAGGAAATTGGAAAAACTGAATAATTGAACCAGGCTCGAAAAATTCCCTCGTCATGGGGATCCTCGCAAATATTTCACACGGTCAGTTTTCAAAGTGCAGCTGTGTAGGAGAGCGAGGCTGCGATTTTCCTTTTCTTTGGCGGCCTTTCTTAATAGCCCTTCCTCAACCCTTCATGGAAAGGTGTGCGCCGGCAGGAACTTGGAGGGCGGCCAGAGGAAATTTCTGGGGGTCATAAAATCGGAAGTGAGACCTATGCCCCTATGCTCAAAGAATGCATTTCTCCCGAGGGTACCGGGGAAATCCCTGGAGCGCAGAACAAAGAATCGGTAGGAAACATTGGGGGCGGTACACTTTCATTCAGGCGACCCATAGGTCTTTATGTCGTTCCGTGTCTTATCATTCTATCTCATTCTTTTTCTTGAAAAATTAAAACTCCTGGGAAAACACAATCTACTATGAAGCGCGCTGTATTCTCACCATTCTCACTTAGTAAGGAGAATACTCTCCGTTGGCCTGTCTCTGTTATAAGTTCTGTTATAAGTTGCAGGAGTATATTTAGTGTTTCAAGAAGGAAGGGAAGTGGCAAATTCTACCTTTCCTAGGAAGAGATCAACGTAACACCTTTGACTGAAAGGATTATAATTTACAGAGGTAAGTCAGTGTTTTATACAATCTTGAACATTTGTCGAGAGACGTAAGAGAAACATTTTCATTTATTTTTGCAAAAAATTATTGAATTCTTTCAATCCATATTAATTATCTTAATAGGATGCACGTTCCCTGTTCACTGACGCTCTTCACCCGCCCCCTATTGCTCGCTGTTATTCATTCTTAACAGGTACTTGTTATATTTAGATTGTTTTAATGGGATGTTTAATATTTTAATGAATTCATATTTTGCCTCAATAAGAAATTAACAAAATTATATAGTTAAGATCTGTAACTTAGCCTTTTCTTATAAACAACATCATAAATTATTTGATTTTCTGTTCTGCGACCATTATAATTTATAATATTATAATTTTATGAATTCAATCGAATAATTTATAAGGGATTTGTTTGGTTTTTAATGAATTAATTGCACAACTCGATAAAAATAAACTTAGAGGAATAAAAATTACCGGAGATTAAAATATCCGAGATTGAGCATTGAAATATGACAGACAACCAAAAATAGAATGCTAGTCTTATATAGATTAAAATACATAAGTAACATCCGATTTATTTTTATTTAATCCATAACTTCATTCAATTCCGAGAAAGTTTATTTTCCAAGCACTGAAATTACCGAGGTCAACAATACACGTAACCATGGAAATTTTGTAAAAGTTAGGAAAACTTGAACATAAATTCAATAAAAGCGATTTCGACTGAGATAGTAAAATACGACAAGAAGAAGAATCTATTAATTTAGGTGGGTTCAAGCAAATATTAGTAACAATATATTAATTTTCAGATGTTTTAAAGGAAACAAAAATGAAACCCATTAAAATAAAACTGATTTTTACGTTTTATCTCATCCTCATCCTCTGTATTTGAACCAGTGATCGTTGACGAAATTATTTTAGATCATTACGCAGATATTCATTAACAATGATACTCTGAGGAATTTCAGATTCTAAGTTTATTTCTAATCGAGTTATTCACAAAATTCGATCCTTTTATTCCCATATAAAAGAGATTCAGTCCCTTCAACTGAGCCACCTTATAATCTTAAAAAAGTACCGATTGTGAAAAGGTTCTAAATATGAGAACATTCACGCACAGCACAATGTAACCTCTCTCTCATGGCAAATATTTTTCACTATTTTAACTCGTCATGGCTCCTGTGCCTACGCTGTACGTCAGAGTTTCTTTCGTTTATTCGTTTATGGTCCCCCCTTTTCAATAGCTAAAATGGCACGTATTTTCAGCATTTTAGAATTCGCAGTTTATTGGTTTTTCTTTTTGGGTTCAGAGGACATCTGGGGCGCAGCGTCTGAACGTGTTTCGGAAAGCCTTTTTCATTTTATACAAATTTCTCCTGGTAATGGGGAATGAATTCTTTATTAATTGTGGCATTTATTTTATTACTAATGTAATTAAAAAATACTTAACCGATATTTCATGGAATAATATCTGCGTAAATTCGCAAAAGTATACTCGTCTGCTTGGACTTAAGAAATTAAAATATGCATATTCATTATAATAAATAACTTGATACATGTTACAGTCCATCAGTCAGCAATCAAAAATACTTTATAAAAACAACAGATAAATAATTTATCAGAAATCATGAAATATTAAACAGAAAATTCATCGATTATCCCGCGTGAGAATTTCGTCAGGCGTGAGCATCCGTAAGGTGTGAGGTTATCCGAAGCCCCGAAGCCGAAAGAGTGGGGGTAACGAGTGAGCTCCCGGCATCCTCCTTTGCTCCGCCCACTTTTGCTAGAAGGGTCTTTTGAGTCCGGTCGACCTATAGTAGAAGGTGCTTGCATACTGCAAGCATTTTCTCTCACCTTGAAAAAATATTAATTATTCAGACATATATTTCATCATTACAAATATTCTATTAATTCTAAAGATTTCACCTACGCAGCGATTTTCGTTTTTCCCACATGTAAAAATTATAGTTTAAAACAATCCCCAAATGTTGAAATTTAACACATTTTACACTTTCTCCATTATGGGGTACTAATGCTACACATTTCAGCCAAATTTTAAAGTTGTAGCACTTCTAGAAGTAAAATAATATTTTTCTAATTGTTTAAAATTTAAACATTTTTAACGGTTGCCGCAATATATATATGGAGAGATTGAAATGTTTATTCGTGCAAATGCACTGTTCTGTAAATAATTTGAAAATTGCAGCTTCCTAGCTCATCCCGTAGTACATAAAAAATTATTAAAATTTAATTTTCGAATGGGGTTAAAACTACCCCTAAAATTTACAATTTTAAAAATTTCGGCTTTTATAATTGGTTATGACAAATGTTCTATAAACCTGCAAAATTTCAGCTTCCTAAACTTAATACATTGGTCTACACACTGGGAAAACCTTTTCCCATGCTAACTTATGGAAGATATTCCGGGGTCTCGGGAGTCGAACCCAAGACACTGTAAGCAAAAGTGACAATAATTCCTAATAGATATTGCGGCCATCAAGCAACTGAAAATTTCATCTTTCTAGCTTACGGAAAAGTGCCCAAAATTAATTTACAAAAATGGCACAATGCTTTTCTTATGGGAAAAAACGCAACTTTCGGAATTTCTGGAGTCGAACTCATGTCACTTAGGTAAAAAGTCTCATTTTATCTGTAAGTTTCTCCATTATATCTACAAAAACTGAAACTTTCAGCTCTCTAGCTCTTGTAGTTTGGGCTGGAAATTAACATTTGGGGATTGTTTTAAACTATTATTTTTACTTGTGGTAAAAATGAAAATCGCCGCGGAGGTGAAATATTTAGAATTAAAAATATATGTGTAATGATGAAAGATGAATAATGAATGTTTTTTTATGTTGAGATGAAATTCTTGCAGTATGCAAGCACCAACTACTTATGTTATATCCTCTGTAAGAGTCGTCGATACATAATGATATAACAGGAGGATACTAATGTTTAGGCACTTCCAGATGAGCTGGAGAGTCGAAATTTTTCCTTAGGTAGAAGATTGTGCAAAACCGACTAGAAAAAACGAAAATCCCGAGAAAGTGCAACAATGCGGCCGCTAAAAATTCGCAATTGTTTAAACAAATTTTCAGGGTTTACGCATTTCCGAATGTGCTACGGAGCTGAAACTTTTTTTATAAGTAGAATTCTTAAAAACACCAATAAAAAATTATACAAATTTTGATATTTCATTTTGTTTGGCAGTTAAAAATTCTTAATTTTTAAACAAATAGATAACTGTTTAGGTACTAAGGGATGAGCTAAGAAGCTGAAATTATCATATTATTTACAGAGTTGTGCATTTGCACAAATAATAATTTCAATTTTACCATATATGAATTGCGACGGCCGTTAAAAATTATTTAAATTTAAACAATTAAAAAATATTTATTTACTTCTAGAAGTGCTACAACTTTAAAATTTGGCTAAAATGTATAGCATTAGTACCTCATAATGAAGATAGTGTAAAATTTTTAAAATAGCAATATTTGGAGGTTGTTTTAAACTATTATTTTAACATGTGGGAAAAACAAAAATCGCTGCGGAGGTGAAATCTTTAGAATTAAAAGACTATATGTGATAATGAAATGTTATTCTTAAAAATGACTGTTTTTTCAAGGTGAGATGAAATGCTTGCAGTATGCAAGCACCAACTACTAGTGTGTTATATCCTCCTCCTCTGTAAGGAACGTCTATATAGAATGATAGACGTTCCTTACAGAGGAGGATATAACATATAACATACTAGTAGTTGGTGCTTGCATGCTGCAAGCATTTCATCTCACCTTGAAAAAACATTCATTTTTCAGACAGACATTTTATCATTACAAATATTCTTTTAATTCTAAAGATTTCAACGTCGCAGCGATTTTTGTTTTTCCCACATGTAAAAATAATAGACTAAAACAATCCCCAAATGTTGCAATTTTAAAATTTTTATACTTTCTCCATTATGGGGTGCTTATGCTACATATTTTAGTCAAATTTTAAAGTTGTAGTATTTCTAGAAGTACAATAATATTTTTCTAATATTTTAAATTTAAATAATTTTTAACGGCCGCCACATTTCATATATGGTAAAATTTAAATGTTTATTTGTGCAAATACACTACTCTGTAAATAATTTGAAAATTTCAGCTTCCTAGCTCATCCCGTAGTACATAGACAGTTATCCAATTGTTTAAAATTTAAGAATTTTTAACTGCCAAACAAATAAAAAATATCAAAATTTGTATAATCGTTATTTCGTTTTCTTAAGAATTCTACTTTTTAAAAAAATTTCAACTCCGTAGCACATGCGGAAATACATAAACCATGAAAATTTGTTTAAACAATTGCGAATTTTTAGAGGCCGCATTGCTGCACTTTTTCAAGATTATCGTTTTTTCTAGTCGGTTTTGCAAATAATCCTACCTATGAAAAAAATTCGAATCTCCAGCTCATCTGGAAGTGCCTAAACATTAGTATCCTCCTGTTATATGTTACATAACACATTTTTTTGCCGCAATATATATATATATATATATATATATATATATATATATATATAAGGAGAGATTGAAATATTTATTTGTGCAAATGAACTGTTCTGTAAATAATTTAAAAATTGCAGCTTCCTAGCTCATCCCGTAGTTCCTAAAAAAATATTAAAATTTAATGTTCGAATGAGGTTAAAACAACCCCTAAAATTTACAATTTTAAAAATTTCGACTTTTATAATTGGTTGTGATAAATGTTCTATAATCCTGCAAAATTTCAGCTTCCTAAACCTATTAGTTTGGTCTACACACTGGATTACGTTTTCCCATGCTAACTTATGGGAGATATTCCGGGGTCTCGGGAGTCAAACCCAAGACACTGTAAGTAAAAGTGACAATAATTCCTAATAGATATTGTGGCCATCTAGCAACACTGAAAATTTCATCTTTCTATCTTACCGGCAAGTGCCCATAATTAATTTACAAAAATGGCGCAATGCTTTTCTTATTGGAAAAAACGCAAATTTCGGAATTTCTGGAGTCGAACTCATGTCACTTAGTTGAGAAATCTTATTTTATCTGAAAGTTTCTCAATCATATCTACAAAACCTAAAACTTTCAGATTTCTAGCTCTTGTAGTTTGGGCTGGACATTAGTATCCTCCTATATGTTATCATTCTATATAGACGTTCCTTACAGAGGAGGAGGATATAACAGAAGGTGCTTGCATACGGCAAGCATTTCATCTCACCTTGAAAAAACATTAATTTTTCAGACTGATATTTCATCATTACAAATATTCTATTAATTCTAAAGATTTCACCTCCGCAGCGATTTTCGTATTTCCCACGTAAAAATAATTGTTTAAAACAATCCCCAAATGTTGAAATTTTAAACACTTTACACTTTCTCCATTATGGGGTACTAATTCTACACATTTGAGCCAAATTTTAAAGTTGTTGCATTTCTAGAAGTAAAATAATATTTTTCTATATGTTTAAAATTTAAACATTTTTAGCGGTTGCCTCAATATATATATGGAGAGATTGAAATGTTTATTTGTGCAAATGCACTATTCTGTAATTAATTTAAAAATTGCAACTTCCTAGCTCATCCCGTAGAACATAAAAAATTATTAAAATTTAATAAACGAATGGGGTTAAAACTACCCCTATAATTTACAATTTTAAAATTTCGACTTTTATAATTGGTTATGACAAATGTTCTATAAACCTGCAAAATTTCAGTTTCCTAAACCTGTTAGATTGGTCTACACACTGGGAAAACCTTTTCCCATGCTAACTTATGGGAGATATTCCGGGGTCTCGGGAGTCGAACCCAAGACACTGTAGGTAAAAGTGACAATAATTCCTAATAGATATTGCGGCCATCTAGAAACACTGAAAATTTAATTTTTCTAGCTTACCGGCAAGTGCCCATAAATAATTTACAAAAATGGCGCAATGCTTTTCTTATTGGAAAAAACTCAAATTTCGGAATTTCTGGAGTCGAACTCATGTCACTTAGGTTGGAAGTCTCATTTTATCTGCAAGTTTCTCCATCATATCTACCAAACCTTATACTTTCAGCTCTCTAGCTCTTGTAGTTTGGGCTGGACATTAGTGCCTCCTATCATTATATATCTTACAGAGAAGGATATAACATACTAGTAGTTCGCGCTTGCATACTGCAAGCATTTCATCTCACCTTGAAAAAACATTCATTATTCAGAAAGACATTTAATCATCACAAATATTATTTTAATTCTAAGCATTTCACTACCGCAGCGATTTTCGTTTTCCCTTATGTAAAAATAATAGTTTAAAACAATCCTCAAATTTTGTAATTTTCAAAATTTTACACTATCTTCATTATGGGGTACTAATGCTACATATTTTAGCCAATTTTTAAAGTTCTAGCACTTCTAGAAATAAATTAATATTTTTTAATATTTTAAATTTAAATAATTTTTAACGGCCGTTGCAATTCATATATGGTAAAATTGAAATGTTTATTTGTGCAAATACACAACTTTGTAAAATAGGTGACAATTTCAGCTTCCTAGCTCATCCCGTAGTACCTAAATAGTTATCTATTTGTTTAAACTTTAAGAATTTTTAACTCCCAAACAAATTTAAATATCGAAATTTGTATAATCCCTATTTCGTTATTTTAGGAATTCTACCAATAAAAAAAATTTCAACTCCGTAGCACATGCGAAAATACATAAACCTTGAAAATTTGTTTAAACAATTGCGAATTTTTAGCGGCCGCATTGTTGCACTTTTTCAAGATTATCGTTTTTTCTAGTCGGTTTTGCACAAATGCCAACCTATGAAAGAAATTTCGAATTTCCAGCTCATCTGGAAGTGCCTAAACATTAGTATCCTCCTGTTATATGTTATCATTCTATATAGACGTTCCTTACAGAGGAGGATATAACATACAAGTAGAAGGTGCTTGCATACTGCAAACAATTAGAAAAATATTATTTTACTTCTAGAAATGCTACAACTTTAAAATTTGTCTAAAATGTGTAGCATTAATACCCCATAATGGAGAAAGTATAAAATTGCAACATTTGGGGATTTTTTTAATCTATTGTTTTTACATGTGGGGAAAACGAAAATCGCTGCGGAGTTGAAATCTTTAGAATTATAAAAATATTTTTAATGATGAAATATCTTTCTGAAAAATTAATGTTTTTTCAAGGTGAGATGAAATGCTTGCAGTATTCAAGCACCTTCTACTAGTACATATATAGTGATATTGATAGGAGGATACTTATGTTTAGGCACTTACAGATGAGTTGGAGATTCGAATTTTTTTCTTAGGTAGGATTTTGTGCAAAACTGACAAGAAAAAACGAAAATCTTGCAAAAGTGCAACAATGCGGCCGCTAAAAATTCGCAACTGTTTAAACAAATTTTCAAGGTTTATGTATTTCCGAATGTGCTACGTAGCTGAAATTCTTTTTAGAGGTAAAAAAACGAAATAGGGATTATACAAATTTTCATATTTTAACTTCCTTGGCAGTTAAAAATTCTTAAAGTTTAAACAAATAGGTAAATGTTTAGAGACTACGGGACAAGTTAGAGAGCTGAAATTGTTAAGTTATTTAGTGTTTAGTCTATTTAAAGGAATAAACATTTCAGTGTATTCATGAAATTCCTATTGCGGCCGTTAAAAGTTATTTAAATTTAAACAATTACATATATGTTATTTCACTTCTAAAAGTGCTATAAATTTAAAACTTGGTAAAAATGTGTAGCATTATTAACTCAATGTGGAAAAAGTATAATAATCCTGAAGTTATAAAAATTAGCGATTCTTTTACTTCATTATTGTTCCATAAGGAATAAATGTAAATCGGTCCCGGGGAGACATCCTTTGAATTATACAAATATTTACCATGATTAAATATCTCTCTGAAAATTGATTGTTTTTTCAAGGACAGAAGTCAAATGCTTGCAGTATGCAAGCACCTTCTACTAGTATGTTATATCCTCCTCCTCTGTATATAATGATAACATATATATAGGAGGATACTAATGTTTAGGCACTTCCAGATGAGCTGGAGATTCGAAATTCATTTCTTAGGTAGGATTTTGTGCACAACCGACTAGAAAATACGAAAATCTTGAAAAAGTGCAACAATTCGGCCACTAAAAATTCGCAATTGTTTAAGCAAATTTTCTTGATTTATGTATTTCCATATGTGCTACGGAGTTGAAATTTTTTTAAAAAGTAGAATTCTTAAAAAAAAGGGATTATACAAAGTTTGATATTTTAATTTGTTTGGCAATTAAAAATTCTTAAAATTTAAACAAATAGATGACTGTTTAGGTACTACGGGATGATCTAGGAAGCTGAAATTTTCAAGTTATATACAAAGTAGTGTCCTTGCACAAATTCACATTTTAATCTCTCCATTAACATATTGCGGCGGCCGTTAAAAATATTTAAAATTTAAACAATTGGAAAAATATTATTTCACTTCTAGAAGTACTACAACTTTAAAATTTGGGAGAAATGTGTAACATTAGTACCCTATAAAGGAGAATGTATAAAATTAATAAAATTTAAAAGTTTTGGGATTCTTTTAATCTATTTTTTTAAATAAAGGAAAAACGAAAATCGCCCCGGAGGTGAAATATTTAGAATAAATAAATATTTTTAATGATGAAATATGAAAAATGAATGTTTGTTTATATTGAGATGATATGCTTGCAGAATTCAAGCACCAACTACTAGTATTGGTATTTTAATTTGTTTGGCATTCAAAAATTCTAAAATTTTAAACAAATATGTAAATGATTAGATACTACCGAGCGAGTTAGAGAGCTAAAATTTATAAGTTATATAGAGTTTAGTCTATATAAAAGAATAAACATTTCATTGTATCTATAAAAATCTCATTGCAGCTGGTAAAAATTATTTAAATTTAAACCATTAGATAAATGTTATTTCAATTCTAAATGTGATACAAATTTAGAATTTGGTATAAATGCGTGGCATTATGAAAACAATGTGAAAAACGTATAATATTTATAAAATTGCAATAACTAGCAATTGTTTTACTCCATTATTGTTCTATAAGAAGAAAAGGAAATTTGGTCCCTAGTAGAAATTTTTTTATTAAAAAAAATATTTTACATAAAAAAATTAATGTTTTTTCAAGGTGGGATGAACTGCTTGCGGTATGCAAGCACCTTTTACTAGTATGTTATATCCTCCTCCTCAGTAAGAAACGTCTAAATATAATAATAGGAGGATACTGTTTAGGCACTTCCAGATAAGCTGTAGATTCAAAAACTTTTTTCCTAGGTAGGAATTTGTGCAAAACCGACTAGAAAAAAACGAAAATCTTGAAAATGTGAAACAATGCAGGCCGCTAATAATTCGCAATTGGTTAAACAAATTTTCGAGGTTTATGTATTTCCGAATGTGCTACGGAGCTAAAACCTTTTTTAGAGGCAGGATTTGTAAAAAAAAACAAATAAAAATTATAGAAATTTTGATGTTTTAATTTGTGTTGCCATTAAAAATTCTTAAATTTTAAACAATCAGATAAGTGTTTAGACACTACATGATGAGCTATGAAGCTGAAATTTTCAAGTTATTTACAGAGTAGTGCATTTGCACAAATAAACATTTGAATCTCTCCATTTATATTTTGGCGGCCGTTAAAAATTTTTAAATTTAAAAAAATTAGAAAAATATTATTTCACTTCTAGAAAATTAAAATTAAATTAAATTAAAATTTGGCAGAAATGTGTAGCATTAGTCCCCTATATTGGACAAAGTATAAAATTCTTAAAATTGCAAAGTTTGGGGATTGTTTTAATCGATTTGTTTTACATAAGGGTAATACGAAAATCGCTGCTGAGGTGAAATATTTAGAATTAAAAAAATATTTGTAATGATCAAATATCTGTTTGAAAAATGAATGTTTTTTCGAGGTGAGATGATATGTTTGCAGAATGCAAGCACCTTTCGCAGATCTTGTTGCCGCCGGTCTCTTTGACCAGCTACCGAATTCAGTCTGCCAGCTTTGCCATGAGACTGTCATTGTTGTTTGATACTTAGTTTGTATTTGCCCTTTGGCAGCTTGTGGAACTGTGAGGATTGTTAGTCCTGCTCAGTTACTTTCCTTTAAAGGAGGCACATGGTCCGGTCCAAGGGACGCAATGGGTCGCTTGTAGCGGTCCAGAGGCATCACTCTGATGTCGGCCAGAGCTTTGATTAGCGGTTATTTGTTTACCGCACTCCTCTTAAAGAAGATCCTTGCTCGCTGACGTAAGACGTCGGGGAGAGGCTCTACTCCAGTGGTTTTGTGCAACTCGTCATTTGTGACGAAGTTGCTCCATCGTAGGTGCAGTATCTTCCTTAGTGCAATATGTTTCACCGCGGAGATACCCCTAAGGCTGGTCAGCGCCGAAGACGCCCAAATGGGCGACGCATAGAGAATGGCAGGAAGCACGCAGGACTTGTATATCCTCAGTCTGGTTTCGATATTCGTCTCCTGCGAACCCAGCAGAGGGCCAAGCGAGCGCACCACCCCCCTTCCCTCACATTTCAGCGCTTTCAGTTGGCTTTTATATCGGAGTCCGTAGTCTAAGATGACTCCCAGATATGTTGCTTCACTGGACCAGGGGATGTTCTGTCCCTGCATCGTGATGTAACCCGGCGACCGGGCGAGCCCGGGGCGGTACATCACTGCGACGGTTTTTGAGACATTGAGGGCAATTCTGTTTTTGCCATATCATTCACAAACCGTGTCCAGTGACTCCTGTAAGTATTTTGCCGCTTGGCCGGCATTCGCTGAGCTTGATATAATAGCAGCGTCGTCGGCATAGAGGCCAGTGATAGTGTGTTGCCCATGTTCCTGCGGGAAGTCGTGTGAGTAGAGATTGTACAGCACTGGCCCAAGGACGAAGCCTTGGGGTACGCCTGCGCGCATCAGGTGGAGCTTGGATCGTTCCTCCTGCCAGTGCACTCTAAAGACCCTGTCCTCCAGGTATGAGCGCGTCAGATGGATTAATTGCCGAGGCATCCCCGTCCAAAGCATTTTGGCAAGTAGGGCCGAGTGCCACACTCGGTCAAACGCCTTGCTGACATCAAGGAAAACCGCAGCAGTCTTATGGCCGATGTTAAAGCCATTTGTGATGAAATCCGTTGCTCTCGCAAGTTGTTGGACGGTGGAGTGCTGTCTGCGAAAGCCGAATTGCACCGCTGGGAGAATGTTATTCGCTGTCAGATGGTTGGACAGCGACTTCATTAGCAGGCGATCGAACATATTCCCGAAGATGTTCAGAAGCAAAATCGGGAGGTAATTTTCTACCGTCCCAAGGGATAGGTTACCCTTTGGGATGCAGATTACCTTCGCCCTTTTCCATTCCGCTGGGAAGTGCGCGAGCCTTTGGCAGCCATTGTAGAGTGCTGTGAGGCATTCCACAGTGGCCACCGGGAGCTGCTTGATGATGATGACACTAATGCCGTCGTCCCCATGAGAGCGGTGGTTGTTTAACCTCTTCATTAGGGAGATGGCATCCCTAGTTTCCACCACTGGCAGGGTGTCACGATCAGTCGCAGGGGCTTCACGCAGAAACTCTGCCATGGCTTCATCCACTCTCTCCTCCATTTCCGCAGAGACAGCGGAGGTAGGATTGGGCTGGAATACTCCATCCAAGTACTCGGCGACGACCGCCGCTTTGTCTTTGGCAGTGTACGCGTGGCCCGAAGAGGTCTTTATCGGTGGGTCACGGCGCTGACTTGTTTTCAGGCCGCGGCTGACGCGAAAAACATCGTTCATTGGAAGGCCCGAAAGGTGTTCTTCCCAGGCGTCGGTTTTGACCTCGCGGACGGCTCCCCTGACGTCTCGGTTGAGGCCGTCAAGGAGCTGCCTGAGGTCTACCGTGCGGTGACGTTGCCATCGCCGCCGGACACTGTTCCGAAGCGTGTTCAGCTCCCGCACCGGGGCAGGTAGCCGTCTCGCTATCAGTCTGGGCGAGTCCTTCCAATGGATGTGCATGTCAGCAGCCGCATTTATGGCAACAGAGTTTGCCATGTTGTCGGCCTGCTGTGTTGTCACCGGTTCGTCTGGCGACTCTGGTAGGGAGCGTGCAACCGCTAAGCGGAAGGCATCCCAGACTGCTTTCGCAAAGTCCTGCCTGCTGATCGGGGGCAGCCTCACTGGCAGGTTGCCATAGAACAGCAGTGTCGGAAGATGGTCTGAGGAAAGCTCATTAATCGCATGGATGTTCAGCGATCGCTGGACATTGTTGGTAATAGCAATGTCCAGGACATCATCAGAGGGCAGGTAAGTCGGATCTTTTGGCGCCACAACCGTCAACCCCTCCTGTAGTACCAGCTGCTCCAAAAACCTGCCTCTCTGATTGATGCGATTGGAGTTCCATGCAATGTGATTTGCGTTAAAGTCACCAAGCACGATGGTGGGAACTCCGTCGTCAGCGAACAGGGCGCGGAGGTCATCTTCCTCAAGGGTGTGGCCCGGCCTGTAGTAGGCTGCCACTACCCTCACCCTGCCCATGCTTGTAAATATGTCTGCCACAACTGTCTCCAGATGGAGTAGGTCTGGGAGGAGATGTTGGTGGTGCTTGATGGAGGAATGGATGAGCAAGGCAACGCCCCCTCCGACATTACCCTCTCTGTCCTTCCAAAGCACATTCCATCCCCTGACCTTAAGCGGAACGTTCGGCTGCTACTAGTATCATTATATATAGACGTTCCTTACAGAGGAGGATATAACAGGAGGATACTAATGTCCAGCCCAAACTATAAGAGCTAGAGAGCTGAAAGTTTTAGTTTCTGTAGATATGATGAAAACACTCATAGATAAAATAAAATTTATAACCTAAGTGATATGAGTTCGACTCCAGCAATTCCGAAAGTTGCGTTTTTTCCAATTAGAAAAGCATTGCGGCATATTTTAAAATTAATTTTGGGCACTTTCCGGTAAGCTAGAAAAATGAAATTTTCAGGGATGCTAGATGGCCACAATATCTATTAGGAATTATTGTCACTTTTACTTACAGTGTATTGGGTTCGACTACAGAGACCCCGGAATATCTCCCATAAGTTAGCATGGGAAAACGTAATCCAGTGTGTAGACCAATCTAATAAGTTTAGGAAGCTGAATTTTTGCAATATTATAGAATTTTTCTCATAACCAATTAAAAAATCAAAAATTTTATAATTGTTAATTTTTAGAGATTGTTTTAACCCAATTTGAACATTAAAGTTTAATAATTTTTATCATGAAAACTATATGCTGTAGGTTCGAGTTTTTTAAATCATTTTGTAGAAAATTATACATAGAAAAAAGAATACTTTGAAAAAGTTCAAAAATTCGATCGCTAAAAATTCGAAATTGTTTAAAAATTTCTTTGAGGTTTATGTATTATCGAATGTGCTACGAAGCTGAAATTTTTTTCCGGTAGATTTTGTGAAAAAACGAAATTTAAAAAAATCATAAAAATTTTGATATTTTAATTTCTTAGGCTGTTAAAAATTCTTAAATTTAAACTAAGAGATAAATGTTTAGGTACTTTGGGGGAAGCTAGGAAGCTGAAATTT
Organism: Tanypteryx hageni; assembly: GCA_028673005.1. NCBI lineage: Eukaryota > Metazoa > Arthropoda > Insecta > Odonata > Petaluridae > Tanypteryx > Tanypteryx hageni. The sequence continues at coordinate 185,306,895 of CM054120.1, forward strand.
TAAAGTTAAGTAGAGCTCAGTGCATTGAAACTAAAAAACATTTGAAAAGCTTCGACAAAGTGTTATTGCGGCCGTATTAAACTTTTGAAATTTAAACAAATAAATATATTTTCACTTCTAGATGTGCCACAACTTCAAATTTGAAAAAATGTGTGGAATTAGCACCTTACATGAATAAGGTATAATATTCTGAAAATTGCAAATTTAAGGCAATGTTTTAATCAAATATTGTTTAATAAGATAAGATAGAAATTGGATGCAGAGGTGAAATATTTTGAATTAAAATAATATTTTTAATAATGATATATCTCTCTGAAATATTAATGTTTATCAGGGTCAGATGAAATGCTTGCAGAATGCAAGCACCAACTACTTGTCATTATATATAAACGTTTCTTACAGAGGAGGAGGAGGATATAGGATGATACTAATGTTTAGGCACTTTCAGATGAGCTGGAGATTCAAAGTTTTTTCTTAGGTAGGATCTTGTGCAAAACTGACTAGAAAAAACGAAAATCTTGAGTAAGTGCAACAATGCGGCCTCTAAAAATTCGCAATTGTTTAAACAAATTTTCAAGGTTTATGTATTTCCGAATTTGCTACGGAGCTGAAATTTTTTAAAGAGGTATTATTTGTAAAAAAACGAAAAGTAGCCAGTTGCCACATGCATTCCCTTCCCTGAAACCGCCGCGTTGCTCGTTCCACGTACCCCCCGCCCCCACCCAGATATCCCTTTACATCCGGTGCTTGTCATCACATTCCAGACACCCCATCCCTCTGAATGTCCCTTTCTGAGCGTGGGATGAGTAACGTTGGCACTTTTGATAGAAAGGAAGAGAAGGAGCTGTAGAGGGAAGTTGTTGGGAGAACTCGTGAAGGCAAGGTGTAGACGAGGGATTAGAGGGAATAAAATCTAAAGAAAGAACGACATCGGCTTTTTTATTATTGATTCCTCCTCCACGTTCCCTCACGGTATCCCGGCGGACCGGCGCCACTGATTAGGCTATTACAAAGAGGTATTATTTGTAAAAAAATGAAAAAGACAACAACAACAACACACCTTGACGCTTTCCCTTGCGGGGTAAGCCATGCCATATGTCTGCCAATTACCAACCCATCACCTTCCTCCACACACTTCTATCCTTGCACACTTCTTTTGCTTCACTTACACTCATTTCCTTTTATTCCTCATACTTTTCACGTCCCTTTTTCTCAGAGTCTCACTAACCACATCCAACCAAGTCTTGCGCGGTCTGCCTCTCCCTCTCTCGCCATTCACTCTTCCTTCATATATTCGTTTGGTGATTCTACTCTCCTCCATTCTTTCTACATGCCCGAACCACCTCAGCAGACCTCTCTCATACAGATCTTTCACACTAGCTTTCATACCACATTCGTTCATCACCCAATTATTCCTTACTTTGTCCCTCCTAGATTTTCCACAGACTCTTCTCATGTATCCCATCCCAACCGCATTTAAACTACTTTTGTGCTTCTCCTGATACACCCATGTTTCACTGCCATACAGCAAGGTAGGCATTAAAACACTCTTGTATACAGACATTTTCGCTTCTTTTGACAACCATTCATTCTTTGCAATCGACCACACACTCCCTGCCACCTTTCTACCGGCATTCACTCTCCTTTTGATTTCCCCATCTACTCTACCATTTTTACTAAACATTCTACCAAGGTATACAAATTCATCCACTACCTCAATCGTTCCACCATTTATGCTAAATTGGCAGTCGTTCACCTCATTCTCCCGATCGAACACAACTACCTTGGTTTTGGCCACATTTATCCTCAAGTCCATTCTCCCTGTCGTATCATGCAGGCTATCTAACATTCTCTGCAATTCTCCTGGGTTCTCAGCCATTAACACAGCATCATCAGCATACAAAAGTACACGAACATTCTGTCCACCAACCTTAACACCCACCATATCCATACATGCGTCTCACACATTTATCCATGAACACATTAAATAACCAAGGGGGCATGACACATCCTTGTACACCTTGCTCAACTCTAAACTAATAACTCATCATGCCATTCACCCTTACACATGCCCTACTTCCAGTATACACTACCTTTATAGCATTCAGCAACCAACCATTCACTCCATACTCGCTCAGAACATTCCACAATTCATTACGATTCACTCTGTCATATGCTTTCTCTAGATAAACAAATGCACAGTACACTTTCTTTCTTACATCCATGCACTTCTCAACCACTTGCTGTAGGGCAAATATTTGGTCGGTGCAAACCCTTCCAGGCATGAAGCCACATTGCACTCCCCGCATTTTATCCATAGTTACCTTTTGTACTCTTTCAATCAAAACTTTCCCATACACCTTTCCAGGTATACTCAGCAAACAAATCGCTCTATAATTCTTACATTCAGTCCTATCTCCCTTACCCTTGTAGAACGGTACAATTACACCATCCTTCCATTCAGCAGGCACTCTCAAACTCCTTGCACACAGATTGCACAGATCACACATCCAACACATAAGCAAATCACCTCCATACTTCAACATCTCTCCCGTTATGCCATTCACACCTGCAGCTTTTCCAATTTTCAAAATATTTACTGCTTTGACTACCTCGTTCTTACTAATCCCCTCATATTCATTAATATTCACTCGGATTTTTAGACCCATTCACAACATTTCCATACAACTCTTCAAAATACTTTTTCCAACACTCCCTTACATCACTCTCATCCCACACCATATCACCATTCTTTCCTTGAATTCCGCTCACACCCTTACTCATTCCTTGCCTTGCTCTCTTCACCCATTTCCAGAACAACTTCTTATTCCCCTCAAAATCATTCTGCATTTTCTCAGCTTCATTCATCCGCAATTGTTCTTTACTCTCTTTCACAATATCTTTTGCAGCTCTCCTTTTCTCTATATACATTTCATACAGTTCCTTTCGCTCATTTTCATTCTTAGCAGCAATCATTCTCACATATGACTCCTTTTTCTCATTCACAGCCACTTAAACTCTCTCATTCCACCATGCATCACCTCTCATTCTTCCAACAACTGCAATCCCACACACCTTAGTAGCACACTGCAAGATGATACCTTTCAATCTGTTCCAAGCCTTCTCCACATTCTCTTCTCTCATTTCCTCCTTACATTCACTCTCTTCGGCCATTAGCCTTTCTTTTAGCACACTTTCATATTCCTACCTATTCATTTGCTCTTGCAGTCTTTCCACTTTTACTCTAGTTACCTTCTCCCCTTTCCTCTTTTTCACAATCCATTTTCTTTCAAGATCTACTCTAGAAATCACTAAATAGTGGTCTGATCCACATTCCGCACCTCTCACAACTCTCGTATCATTCACAAGCTCCCTCAACCGTTCATCATACACAACAAAATCTATCACACTCTTCGCTTCCCCTCTTGTCCATGTGTACAAGTGGATTGACTTGTGCTTGAACCATGTGTTCGAGACAAGCAAGCCCATTTCCATACATACATTCACCAAGCTTTCACCATTATCATTCACTCTTGGGTCACCGAATGGTCCAAGAACCCTTCCCGTGCCTTCTCGTTTTACTCCCACCCATCCATTCATATCTCCGAGCATAATTACTCTTTCTCCTGGTTCACACTCACTCAAAATATCTCTCAATTCTTCCAAAAATTTATTCTTATCATATTCATTCTCACCATCGACCGGAGCATAACATGCAACAAGCATAATCCTGCACACACCCACTTTCATCCGCACCCACAACAGCCTTGGTGACGAAAAAGAGATTATACAAATTTTGATATTTTAATTTGTTTGGCAGTTAAAAATTCCTTAATTTTAAAACAATAGGTAAATGTTTATACAATACGCGGGGGCTGAAATTTTAAAATTGTTTCGAGTTAAATATATAAAAACGAATAAACATTTCAATGTATCCATGAAATCGTTATTGCGTCCGTTAATAATTATTTAATTTTAAACAATTTGATAAATGTTATTTCACTTATTATTGTTCTATAAATTTAAAATTTGGTAGAAATGTGTGGCATTATTAACTGAATGTGGCAAAAGGATAATATTAATAAAATTGCAAAAATTAGTGATTGTTTTACTTCATTATTTTTCTATAAAGAAAAAACGAAAATCGGCACACAGGAGAAATCTTTAGTATTAAAAAAATATTTCTCATGATGAAATATCTCTGAAAAAATAATGTTTTTTCAAGGTGAGATGAAATGCAGTATGCAAGGGCCTTCTACTAGTAACATAACATATAGGAGGATACCAATATTTAGGCACCTCCAGATAATCTCGAGATTCGAAATTTTTTTCTATGGTAGGATTTTCTGCAAAACCGACAAGAAAAAACGAAAATTTTGAAAAAGTGCAAAAATGCGGAAGCTAAAAAATCGCAATTGTTTAAACAAATTTTCAAGGTTTATGTATTTCCGAATGAGCTACGGTGCTGAAATTTTTTTAGAGGTATACTTTGTAAAAAAAACGAAATAGGGATTATACAAATTTTGATATTTTTATTTGTTTGGCAGTAAAAAATTCCTAAAGTTTACACAAATAGATAACTGTTTAAGTACTACCGGGCAAGTGAACGAGCTGAAATTTTCAAGTTATATAAAGTTTAGTCTTTGCAAACAAATAAACATCTCAGAGTATTTATAAAATTCTTATTGCGGCCGTTAAAAATTATTTAAATTTAAACAATTAGATAAATGTTATTTCACTTGTTATTGTGCTACAATTTTAAAATTCGGCATAAATGTAGGGCATTATTAACCCAATGTCGAAAACTTATATAATTCTTAAAATAGCAAAAATTAGCGTTTGTTTTACTCCATTATTGTTCCATAAGGAAAAAACGAAAATCGGTCCCGAGGAGAAATCTTTTGAATTAAAGAAATATCTCTCTGAAAAATTAATGTATTTCAAGGTGAGATGCTATGCTTGCAGAATGCAAGCGCCTTTTCATTCTATATAGACGTTTCTTACCGAGGAGGAGGAGGAGATAACATATAACATACATATAGGAGGATACTAATGTTTAGGCACTTGCAGATGAGCTGGAGATTCGAAATTTTTTTCTTAGGTAGGATTTTGTGCAAAACCCTCCAGAAAAAACGAAAAGCTCGAGATTCAAAATTTATTTCTATGGTAGGATTTTCTGCAAAACCGACAAGAAAAAACGAAAATCTTGAAAAAGTGCAAAAATGCGGCTGCTAAAAATTCACTATTGTTTAAACAAATTTTCAAGGTTTATTATGTTTTTCCGAATGTGCCACGAAAGTGAAATTTTTTAGAGGTAGGATTTAAAAAAAAACGAAATAGGGAGTATACAAATTTTGATATTCTAATTTGTTTGGCAGTTAAAAATTCCTAAATTTTAAACAAATTGATAACTGTTTAGGTACTACGGAATGAGCTACGAAGCTGAAATGTTCAAATTATTTACAGAGCAGTAAATTTGCACAAATAAATCTTTCAATTTTACCATATATGTATTGCGGCGGCCATTAAAAATTATTTAAATTTAAACAATTACAAAAATATTATTTTACTACTAGAAGTGCTACAACTTAAAAATTTCACTAAAATGTGTAGCATTTGTACCCCATAATGGAGAAAGTGTAAAATATTTAAAATTGCAATATTTGGGGAATGTTTTAAACTACTATTTTTACATGTGGGAAAAAAGAAAATCGCTGCGGAGGTGAAATCGTTAGAATTAAAAGACTATTTGTAATGATGAAATGTCTGTCTGAAAAATGAACGTTTTTTCAAGGTGATATGAAATGCTTGTAGTATGCAAACACCAACTACTAGTATCTATATATATCCTCCTCTGTAAGAGTCGTCGATATCGCAATTGTTTAAACAAATTTTCAAGGTTTATGTATTTCCGAATGGGCCACGAAGTTGAAATTTTTTTTATAAGTAGAATTCTTAAAAAAATTAAATAAGGATTGTACAAATTTTGATATTTTGTTTTGTTCGGTAGTTAAAAATTCTTAAATTTTAAACAAATGGATAACGGTTTAGGTACTACGGTATGAGCTAGGAAGCTGAAATTCTCAAATTATTTACAGAGTAGTGAATTTGCGCAAATAAACATTTCAATTTTACCATATATGAATTTCCGTTGCCGTTAAAAATTATTTAGTTAAACAACTAGAAAAATATTATTTTTTTTCTAGAAATGCTACAACTTTAAAATTTGGCTAAAATGTGTAGCATTAGTACCCCATAATAGAGAAAGTGTAAAATTTTTTAAATTGCAACATTTGGGGATTTTTTTAAACTATTACTTTTACATGTGGGAAAAACGAAAATCGCTGCGGAGTTGAAATCTTTAGAATTAAAAGAATATTTGTAATGATGAAATGTCTATCTGAAAAATGAATGTTTTTTATGGTAAGATGAAATGCTTGCAGTATGCAAGCACCAACTACTAGTACTAGTATATAGACGTTTCTTACAGAGGAGGATACTAATGTTTAGGCACTTCCAGATGTGCTGGAGATTCGAAATTTTTTTCTTAGGTAGAATTTTGTGCAAAACCGACAAGAAAAAACGAAAATTTTGAAAAAGTGCAAAAATGCGGAAGCTAAAAAATCGCAATTGTTTAAACAAATTTTCAAGATTTATGTATTTCCGAATGTGCTACGGAGCAGAAATTCTTTTTAGAGGTAGGATTTGCAAAAAAACGAATTAGGTATTATGGAAATTTTGATATTTTAATTTCTTTGGCCGTTAAAAATTCTTAAAATTTAAACAAATAGGTATATGTTTAGACACTACGCGGCAAGTTAGGGAGCTGAAATTTTAAAATTATTTAGTTTAGACTATATAAACCAATAAACATTTCAATGTATCCATGATGTTTTTATAGCGGACGTAAAAAATTATTTGATTTTAAACAATTAGATAAATTTTATTTCACTTCTAAATGTGCTACAAATTTAAAATTTGGCAGAAATATGTGGCGTTATTAACCCAATGTGGAAAAGTATAATATTCCTAAAAGTGCAAAATTAGTGATTGTTTTACTCTATTATTGGTTTTTAGACCAAATTTTTAGAGAGTCGAAAAGAAATGATGTTGTCTGGGTCTATATCCAATACAGATGTAGGCTGTGATCGGGACAATTTGAATGGCTACAGTCATGTGATGTGGAAAATAAGAGGGAAACAACAACAGTACAATCCCCAATAATGATTACATGGTTGGACAATATGAGTACTCTTGGGGTAAAACAATCCAGGGGTAAAATAGCCCCCAATCGGACCTCCGGGCAGAGACTGCCTTGAGGAAAACATTTGTCGAAAGGAATTAAAGAATAGGCACTTGGAACATAAGAACTATGAGAAAGGCAGGAAAGCTAGAGAAGTTGAAAAAAGAAATGACAAGAAATAGAGTTGACATTATAGGACTGAGCGAAACTAGATGGGAAGGAGGAGGACAGTTTGACTTGGAAGAGTTTACGGTAGTTTACTCTGGAGGAAATAGTGGGGAAAGGGGAGTAGCTCTGGTACTTAGGAAAGATATGATGAAAAGCATGACAAGCATGGAAGCATCATAACAAGAGTAGCAAAATGTACGGATGAGATCAGGACTAGAATAGGAAAAGCAAAAGTGGCTTTCAGAAGAAAGAAACACCTACTTATGGGGAATATAAGTAAAGATATCTACAAGAAGTTCATAAAATGTTATGTATGGAGTATAGCTTTGTACGAGGCAGAAATATTGATGCTAAGGAAAAATGACATAAAATTCTTGGAAAGCTTTGAAATGTGGACTTGGAAGAGAATGCTGAAGACAAAATGGACAGATAGGATGAAAAATGACGAAGGGCTACGAAGAGTAGGAGAGAAGTGAATGATTATACATACTATTAGAAAGACGATGGCAAATTGGGTTGGACATTATCTGAGGAGAGAGAGTTTGATTAAAGACGTGTTAGAAGGAAAATTAGATGGGAAAAGGGAGAGGTAGGAAAAGGTTTCAGCTGATAGATAATTTGAAAGGGAAATAGTTATCAAGATATGAAGATGACAGTGGAAAATAGAAGTTTATGAAGAACCAGGTTTAACCATGAATAATCACCAACCTGTTTATGAGGGTGGCAACAAGGTGTTGAGGGAAGCCAAGCAGACACTTACCAATTTAGGGATCAAGTTGGCAGGCTGCTGGGGGTGTCGAAGGGACATGTAAAACACACGAAAACACAAATAAACACGCAAGCTTATCAGGCCTGTGCCCTTCATCAGCAAAAGAGTAACGTAAAGTGAAACACTTGGCGGGGAATGCATATGCGGGGAATATATATATATATGTTCCTCCTCTGTAAGTCGTCTATATATAATAGATACTAATGGAAGGTTCCTGCATTCTGCAAGCATTTCATCTCACCTTGAAAAAACATTAATTTTTCAGAGAGATATTTCATCATTGGAAATATTTTTTTAATTCAAAAAAATTTTTCCTCGGCACTGATTTTCATTTTTTCTTATGGAGCAATAATGGAGTAAAACAATCACTAAAATTTGCAATTTTACGAATATTAGACTTTTTTCACCTTGGCTTAATGATGCCACACATTTCTGCCAGATTTTAAAGTTTCAAGCACATTTAGAAGTGAAATACCATTTATGTAATTGTTTAAATTTTTAAGTCGCAGTAAGAATTTCATGGGGATATTGAAATGTTTATTCGTTCAATTACACTAAGCTCTAAATAACTTACAAATTTCAGCTCTCTATCTTGCTCCGTAGTATCTAAATATTTACCTATTTTTTAAACTTGAAGAATTTTTAACTGCCAAACAAATTAAAATACCAAAATTTCTATAATACCTACTTCGTTTTGTTACAAATTTTACCTATAAAAATTCGAAAATACATAAATCTTAAAAATTTGTATAAACATTTGCGGATTTTTTGCAGCCGCATTATTGAGCCTTTTCAAGATTTTCGTTTTTTCTAGTCGGTTTTGCACAAAAAATATTCTTAATAATTAAATATTTCTCTGAAAAATTAATGTTTTTCCAAACGAGAAAATTACTTCCCAAAATGATATAGATTTTTATTTCATCTTCATTCTGCCTGCCTCCTTATCGCTACCTCTGGCTTAGAAAAACTGGTGGAATACAGAAGGAAAGTAGCAGTTGCAATGTACACTGTTGCCACATCTTCCGTTAGCGAGTCATTTACATGACCAGGCATGCAATAAATGCGGAGAACGTAGCACGCTCTCTCTCGCCATTTTACTATGCCAGATATTGCTATAAGGCAGAGGGAGAATGAAGATAAATTAAAAATCGGTATCATTTTGGGAAGTAGTTTTCTGAAGTTATTTTTTACATATTAGTAATATAGGCATTTGTTTGGTGACAATGGTACCTCTAACTTTGAAAACAACCCAGGAATACTAACGATAGCCGAATTTCAGAAATATAACAAAATGGCGTATTGTTGCAATTATAAAATAATGCTTTCAGATGCTTATTTCTAATAGTTTTAGGTCAGCGCTATTAAAATTACAAGTTGATACATTGTAGGGTTTCTGAGATGTAAACATTCAAATTGGTCTTATTGGATTTCCAGGTTTAAAAACTTTTTCTTCAAATACAGCCCAATATAAAATATTTAAACATAGACTAAAAATTTAAGATGCACATCAATTAACGTAGAAATAAATTCTCTAGCCGCTATTTTTCACCTCATTAAAATCATTGTAGTTGTTTTTGAGATATACGGTCACAAACTCGGGTGTCGAGACTTTTTGCAAGGTCAGTTGTTCAGTAATTTGACAATTACCATACCCTGCTCCACTTTTAGAGCAAATAATGTAAGTAAAACTTCAATGGAATTTTCTTCATCACATCTTAAAACATAGGCATGAATCAAAATTATATTGCATGTTGATTATGGGAATTCACTAAAATACTGAAAAGAACTAGGCACAGAGAAGTTAATAAGTCCAAAACAACTTTACATGCAAAAAGTTAAAAGTGTAAAATATCATTTTACCTATAGAAAATCAACTTTTAACTTGAAGAGTAAACATTTCTACACTGCTTTATCAGTATTTATACAGGCTCTTTTGCATAAAGCTTTTTGGTATTTGGTAGCACTTGAAATAAAAACAAGAGAGGAAAGATGCACTCCTCATACTTGCATATATACAAGGCAGAGGCATTCTTTACAACTGATCATGTCAAAAAAGATCAATATTAATGGCTTAGTATAATGTCTATGAACTGAAAAGTGATATGCCAGTAGTGATGTCAAGGAAATATCGAATTTTTATTCACCAATTTCCTAATCAGTTGTAATTAATAAAACAACCAACAATTATTTAAAACATACATCATTGAATAGTAGTAATATAATATTTATGTTCGAGTTCATTCCTTCATTGTAAATTACCCATTTCATTTCACTTACAAATGCTGTGTATATGTAAAGAAAATAGATGCACATATATACGTTAATTTCTTCGTTGTAGACAATACATTTCTCTTCATTTACCAAATGTTCAGCGCTTATAAAAGAAAATTAAATTAATTAGTTATTTACGGAAAATATTGCTTACTTCAGTTGCCATGAAGATTTTTTTCATTGACAACAATTAAAAAACAGGAAAATTTTTCAGTTCAGTGAATTGACTTTCTCGTTTGATTTTCCTGAACTCACCTACTACTTCAATAAAAATGTACTGAACAAAACACATGCTATTTGACTATTTCTACAAATTTTGTTAGAGTTTTTGTTTTTTAAGTGATATTGTACTATATATAGTTTTTTGTCACCAGTAAAATGGCACTCCTGATTAGTCTACGTGAACCATTCATATCATTTTCTTTGCCCCTATGTCCTAAATACGAGATTTCATCAACATCTGCCGTTGTTTCGCAGATGAAACACGAGGATGGACGGATGAACATGACCTGACCATAGGGGGTTCGTTTTTTTAATTTTTGTAAATACCAAAAAATTGAATAACCAGCAAACACGGGTTGTATTGAAATAGAAATTTCTACACATTTTATTCCAGTTTCATAGCTATCAAATGTATTGTCACCACCAGTTGGATTGCAGGAAGTGAGCTCAATGATTCATTTTTTGGTATTTATGCATCAAGCACTTGAACATTTTAATGCTAATTTTTACTTTGTTGTTTCTGCAACTAAATTATTTTATAAAGCATTTGAATATTCTAAAGACAACAAACACACAATTTTACAGAACTATAGAAGGAGCCGAGTAACACAAGTGCACACCACAATAATTCAACTCAAGTGTTCTTTTAGTTAGCTTTGTGTTCATCTAACCAAGGGCTGTCTGTTATTTGGCAGGAATGCATTCCTGAAAAGTCCATCCAATATCAGATTTTTCCATATAAATTAATCATACAAGCCGAGAATATATTCCGGGACCAAATTTTTGGGTAATAATTTATTAATGAATAGTAATTGGTGACCCAAAAGAATATATTTAACATTATCTCCCTATACATCAATAGCTAATATGAAACAATGGATAAATTACCAATTGATTTTACATTAATGAACCACCATAGTGTAATCTACCACATGGCTAAAAAAACCCACAGCCAGCATGTGCTGACCCTGATAGTATTTTATACAGCCTGGGAAGCTTTGATGAAAAAGCAAGCCATTCAATTTAACGTACAATAAACTCGACCCTTACCATGATCAAGTAACTTATGTCAACATAGTCTATCAGCCAGACTGTTTAATATGTTGAAGGTTGGCTTGCATGCAGTGGAGCCCTCTAGTTAAATTACCAAACAATATAAAAGCACTTTCTTACTATGCGTATAATGCTCTTAACTAGCACCTCTGGTGGCGAATTTAGCTAAGCGGAACAATGGACATCCAGTATTAAACAGATAGGTACTTTCTTGTTCACTTCAGTTAAATATCAGTATTATGACATTATAAACAATTTCAGAATGGCTGCTTTGACCTTAATTGATCACCCAGCATTCATCTAATGTAAACAGTAGAATCCTATTATAATGAGGGTACTGGGAGAGACAAAGAACATTAAATGCAACCTGCAAAAAGTTTGTTTTGAAAGGAAGCAGAACTATTTTGATGGTCTATTCCTCTTTATGTAAGAAATTTAAATTCAAAATTATTTTTAAATGCACAGCCAAGTCTTGTAAAACTTATACCGTATTCTACATTATTTTAATCAATGTTTTTAAGTACTCTAATATTTTGTGTGTGACAGAAGATGGCATTCCTCATGTGCCTGCAAACTACCAGACGGTAGAATTACAACATATGTATCAAACTACAAAGTAGTTGACTGCACGTGAGCCAAGTTGCTCGCTCCAAGTCGCTTGCCCATGTACCACTTTCATGTGAGAGACAAGCTATTAGCAGCTATAACTGCTTAAGTAGATGAAAGTGGAGGGGGAGCATTGTATCTAGCCAATGTTCAAGACCACCACTCCTATTTCTATCCTCTCAAATGAACTTTGCTATCAATTAAAGATGTTATTTGCTTTCTTATTGGGGAGTATGTGACAGCAAATTCATCTGTGACGATACCCAATATATGGAAAAGGTTGATTTTCCGATGGGAAAAATCATGGAATGAAGAAACTTACACTTGATTAAGTGATAAATGAAGGAAAATTTTTGAAAATTGGGATTTTGAAAACCGAAGCCGATCAAGAATTTTCAAAGGATCAAGTTTTAATGTTTTGAAAATATTAGATTAATTTTTCTTCATGCCCACGATATGCAGGACTTGAGCCATTTAAAAATTATCACAATTACTTATGAAATATTTTTTTAGCCATTTCTCTGAAATGTGCTAAAACTTACACAAGACTGACTGCACAGTGTTGCTTGAATACTTAGCATCTTATACAATTGTTTTTGGGGATACGACCTGCAGCATACCTGAAATCCATGGTATAATGAGGTGTGTTATAACAGGGTTCCACTGTAGTTCATGTTTACATTTAGGTGTTATTCTGAAACTTGTTGACATGGTATCAAAATAAACAACTTGAATAAATAAATTTATTGAACATTAAGTACCATCGAATCTCCAAAAGTAAACTATAACGAGGCTATATTCTTTCCCGTCATATTGATGCATGCAAAATCTGCATGAGATCAACAATGTCTTAGGCAGCAACGTCAGTAAATGAAATGATTACATTGAAATAATGGAATACATTAATGTTATTAGTGATTAGATTCTTCAATTATGAGTCAATTGAAAAAATTTGATTTTATATGGGAAATATTCCTATAATTCGGTTTTCCAGTTTCTGTTAATGTTTACATAGCAACAGCTAAGTTGAATTAATTTAATTAAAATTTTATTTTATTTTTATATCACATTGTTGTCTACAGCAAACAGGCAAAACTTCACTTTAATCAACGTTTAAATCTTTAAAGTACTACAATAACGGTACAATTAACATTTATTTTTTTAAATTCATTTTGTTTACAATGAACCAATGGTGCATTTACTTACTATTATGAATTAACGTATACTGTAAGTCTACACCTTAAAATATTTTAATTTTAGCTTAATATTTCATTCATGCCCCGCCATCATTTCACGGGCAATTATACCAGCATTAGATAAATAGCCCATTCAAGAATGGTTGTGCAATTGGATCCCAATCAGTTTTTTTTAATTTTAAAATTATAATAATATTAGCCATACATGGATTTAAGCCTCGAGTTTATATTTTAAATATAAATAAATCTAAAATGTAAAACGAAATTGCATATTAACCTTTTTTTGGTAGATGACCAAAGATTTTTGCATTTAAATAGACAGTGCTTGTTATTACTCCATAGTTTAGCATAAAATTACAATTGAATTGAAATAAAACCATTTGGTTTATTAAAATACCTCATCTAAAATGGTTATTGCTTTCATTTCATGCCATACTAAAGCGGTTTACAAACATTACAAAGCTGCGCCCCCCTCTATACCATGTTCAATTACAGTTCATAAACAATACCTACTGGACATAGAATTACCATTTACAAAACCATCCTAAGAAAAACATGGACACAAACAATACACCCTAGCCAATTGAAGGCTAGAATTTGGTTGCTGCATATTGTAGGTCTCAAGATTAGGATGGTTAAACAGACCATATATATATATATATATATATAAGAAGTCCTTTGCACCCCTCCCCAACTTACCCATCTTGCCCCCCAAGGAGGACATGCCCCACAGTTTGGAAACCACTGCCATACTAAGTTCTTAACTTGTGATAAGTTAGGTAAATATAAATTAAAAGTGATCCAGTTTTTTTATTGGACTAATAATAATGCTTACTGTTGATGGTTTCCCAACTTTAACCTTAACTCACTATCAAGCTATCTGCGCAGATACAGATTATCTTAATTATGCAGTTTTCTTTACATCACAACATAAAAAACATGCGAAATAAACAGAACAAAGCAAGTTGAATAACAGATTGTCAAATAACTAGGTATGATTGCATTTGATATAAATTGTGAAAATATGTCAACTGATATTAGAAAGCAGAATGGGCATAGTTGGGACTTGATTATTGTAAATTTGTATTACCATGGTACAGTTATACCCCAATTTACACAGGGATGCGTTCCTGCAAGGAAAATTGAACCAATGCAAATTGAAGTTTTTCCCATAGGAATCAATGGTATGAGGGAGGATGCATGCAGGAGTTTAGGACAGTACAGCAAAACTGATTGTAGTAACCCCTCAATGTTGGAATTAGATATTCAAGATCGGACAAAAAAAAAGGTAACAGGTCAAATGGAAACAGTATTAGGTGGCCAAGCAGACAAGAATTCCCCATCCGAGTCAAGTCTGCATTCTAGGATTACTCCCAATAAGATCGCAAAAATGCTGCATTTCTAATTCGAATTTTGGATGTGGCCGCAGGAGGGGATTCATTGCACTATTGTTTTGCTATCAGAAAACATGCACATCCTGCAGAGAATTATTAATCATTGAAGTAGAGAAAGTGCCTATTCTTTAGGATAATAGGGTTTAAGAATATAAAGACAAATTAATCAACTGAATTAGAATTATTAGTAAATTATATTATTATTATGCATAATCAGATTCAGCATTAAATTTACTACAATTGAGCATCATAATTTCACTTAAATGACTAATTTTCCATCACGACAAATTATTGAGGTGATGTCATGACCCTGCGTTCAGCTTAGGCATGAAAAATAGTGCTCCCATACCCAGGTGTTATGAGTGGCAAACATAATTTGCCAATTTTTTCAATCGCTAGGCTCCCTTGTTACAAAATCCTTCAAAGTCAACATAGTAAGCAATCACCTAGAGAGCACTGGCCTGAGTACGCAATATATTTAAGATTGCTTATTTAATGTTATGTTACAGAGTTGATATTTAGATCACAGTATGCGATTCTCACTTAGTATTTTAATCGTAATATCTTGAGGAAGGTTGCAACAAAAATTTTAGAACTTAGACATCTAACAACGTAACTTCGAGTAAAAATAAAGTAAGTTGATACACAGGTATTAATTGATTGGCAACATAACTTTGAATCGATGTAAATCGGAGTGTACCTGTACTGATATTAATTAGTTGTAATCTTACATTTTAGGAGAAGCAAGGTTATATTGTTTATGCTTGTAACAATCATTTACTGATACTAACAGCATAAAATTGTCTGCTAATTTACTTGATTGTTGGTAAACTGGACTACTTCAGATTTTAAAAATGTTTCCAATTAAAATAATTAAAATGTAAAATAAAATACATTCTGTAATTTACATAATTTTTTAATATTAAAAAATATGGGAGGTGGTAGTAGAACTTCTCGCTAAGGAAAAATTGTCTTTAACATGACATCTTTGTCTCCTGTCAGCCTAACACCTAACTACATGAGCCAATGACACCATGAAAGTCAAGCTGGTATCTTTGAAATTTATTTCCTTTTTATGTAAGATTGATAATATATTTTGTAGGGATGTTTTTGTTTTCTTGTTGATTATAGAAGCAAGCAAAAAGGTAAATGACTGAGTGACTACATTTTTGGGACAGCATGTATTCGACAAAAGATATTTAATCGCACATATGATGATACAAATGTTTTGTCACATCATAGATAATTAGAAATTCATATGCTACATATATAACTAGTCAAAGTGAAAAAAAAGTCACTTCTTAAAAATTACGCCAATAAAAACCAAACGATCTGTATCACCATGTCACCATAGCTTTAAACAATTCATCTTAAGCCATAGAGGGAATGAAAAATTTAACAGTACATACATTGACCACATTTCATTAATGAATATTGATCCATTTTTGGACCTCAGTTCATACAGCATCATACTCTCCAGCAGAACTTTACAATCACACATCTTAAAATGAAATGACACAGTCTCACAGAGATTTGACAGTCTTCAATGTTAAAAAACATAGGCAATGTATGCAATACACACACCACAGGCTTGGAGGCTGCACTGTTCCGAAAAGCTGCATAGATCAACTCCAGGCCATATGTCATCTGCGGCTAATATGGCGCGAATCTGCGAGGAGGCATTGGTCCTCCAGGAGCCATCGGTCTGAAGGGGAGAGAGATAAAGAGTATTCCCAAACGTTACTTCATCTAAGAAGCTGTACAATATAACTCAAAATATTCCAGTTGCATGAGAAAATAATTTTTTTAAATAAATTATTTCATACAAATTCATTCACAAGTTTCAATTTATAACTAAACAAATATTGAGATAACAATATCATGCATACAAGAACAAACAAACAAAATGTTAATCATTTTAAGCTGCATGTTTCTGCTACATGGAACAAGCAGTACAAATTCTTGCTTAAGTAGCATCATCAAATATATCTGTCCTACAAAAACAAAATATCTGGCACAAGTCTTCATCTTATTTATTACTGGTGCAACAAATTCCACATAGCATCTCCCTAAAATTCTTCTAATGCACATTTTGGGTGGTCATTATTTAAATGCTAAAATGGCTGCTTCAGGTCATATATTCCCTTGTAATACTGCAATTGTATCAGTGATGGATATTAAAATGATTGGAAATTTTTATTTAGCCTGAACATAAGTTTGAATAAACAAGCCCGATGAAGAAGACATTGACTTTAAAGATTTAAACAAAATATTTGTGGAATTTAGAAAATGATGGGATGGAAAGTGGTTAAATTTATCAAGCAACAAATTTAATGTTTTTTCATTTACAATTTTGGTCATGAGAATGTAGTCACCAATGATGAAAAATTGTTGATATATATATACGTACAGCTTTTACAAAAATGAGTCAAGTTGACGTTTCTGTCGCTAAATATGTTTACCTCATAAATACAAGTTTTCATCAACTCTCAAAAACCGAGTCCACCAACATTAGTGGCAAACACTTCTTTGGATATAAATTAATGCGTTATTTTTTTGACAATAAACCTTAGTTTGAGAAACATGGGAATTAATAATTTTACAATTCAACTGAAAAGATTTAAATTTTCATCACCATTTACAATTTATGAAATCTCATGGTGCCAATCTTTAAACATTGGACTAATATATAGCCAAGCAAAATGACCTCAGTAGAATTTTTAAATGCTAATTGAAATATGTATATTTTAACAAATTTGGAAAAGGGAATTTGAGATAATGCAAAAAAATATATCATTCATTATATCATTTATAATACCTTTAGTTTTTTGTCATTATTTCAATTATAAAAAGTTACATTTTCAAATAAACAAAATGATTAAGGAATGTAGTTCCCTCAGACAAAATAAGACGTTATTTAATGGGTATAAAAAATGAGACCTTGTAGGATTCCAAGAAAGTTAAGCCTGCTAGCATTATAAAAAATGGCAAGGATGGCGCTTCTGTATGAATAAAGTGAAAGGTAACATTGTGCTTAGTGGTGATTGTGATTTGAAGGAAAGGTGACATTGAGCGAACAGTCGTTGCATTACAAGAAAAGCATCCATGCTGGAGATATTCTGTTGCGGTCCGATAATAGCTTGAAAATACGAAATTTCAGCTATTCACTTTTCAAGGTAAGTTTGTCACTCATCAGCATATATATGCTTGTGTATGAAGTAATCATGATAATATTGCCTGTAGACCAATAGTTTAATATTAAACACCATTATAAAAATATGAGTCGTAATGTTTAAAGGTTATTTAACGAAAGCCATTGCAATAGAAGCATCTACGCCTGAGATATTCGAGGCAGTGGTGGGCTTGTTAAGGTGACGCTTTTTGCGAGAAAAACCGCTGCAGTACAAGACTAAATTTCAGCTCTTAACTTGCATTTCAAGGTATGTATCCCCTGCTATCATCATGTAGATGTTAGTTTGTAACCGGTCAGCCAACATGGCTACGTTTGCTTGTGATGTGAACATGATAATATTAAATTTAATAGTACACTTATCCTTCGCTTTACGAGCAATCACGTTACGAGTTTTGGCTTATATGAGATAGGCTTTTACATGCTAGTTTTTTATTTAATGAGCTAATTTTTCGCTCTTACAAGAATAATTTTTTCGCATCAAAGCTTACGATAGAAAGACCAAATGATTTTTTATTGGTGTTCCTAGGGTGATTTATAGATTTTAAGTTTACTATTTTCATTTGCTCATTGATGCCAACCTTCTTTTGCATAAGGGTTGGGTTGGGTAGTATTGGATTGTGAGTTTCTTCTTTTAGGGGTAGCGTGAGAGAGTACGGAGCGGATGAATGAAACGTGATGCTTGATTAGGATGACGAAGTGGGGGAAGAGGAGGAGAAAGGTTATCTGTAAACAACGGTAAACAAAATGAGTCAGGCGACGCTCAGCATAGATCTGGAGTGAGAGGAGAAGGGAAGGGAACAACTGTCGCATAAATGGAGGCAGGGCTGGCCCGAGCTACGGGCGAGCCGGGCAGCTACCCGGGGTGCCGAAGTTTTGGAGGCGCTATTCCGATTATTTATCTATGCTTTACTTGCAAGTGAATAAATATTGGATACCAATTTATATAGAGGAACAGGCTAGAATCTCGATGGCATTCCTTTTAACTCTTCATTATCAATAATTTTTACGAAGCAATGCATAAATTAAAATGTATTTAGTAAATATCTCAATGAACATTAACGTACAGTACCTCAGACTGCTCCTGAATGGAGGGCTAACTTTAATTCTAGGTCCCTTCTTTTACAGCATCACTTATTAAAAATTTTGTTTTGCTTGTATACTCCCGTTATTTTCATTGAAAATAATTGATGGTAATTACGCTGTTGCGAAATTTCACATGTATTGTTATTTATGTATTTATTATGATTTGAACTATTAAGTGTCATTTTTGTGGAATATTAACTTTTATTTATTCATAATTATAGAGGCCATGTCCACTAATTGTGGTTCCAAGCGGCGACAGCTTTCTGTCCAACAGAAAATAGAAATATTAGAAGCTGTTGACCGGGGTAGGAAGAAGGCAGAAGTCGCTCGCCGATTTAACATTCCGGCTTCTACTTGGTCTACAATTATTAAGCAACAGAATGAGATCATCAACGATCAGCAGCTAGATCCTGCCAGAAAACGAGTCCGGACTGGAGTTAGCGATGAGCTAGATCAGAGGGTTTTTAATTGGTTGTCCCAAGCACGAACAAAACTAATTCCCATCTCAGGGCCCCTCCTACAGGAGAAGGCAAGGGAAATAGCCCTTCGTTTGGGAATTGAAGATTTCCAAGCTTCCAACGGGTGGCTACATAAGTTTAAAAAGAGGTGGAACTTGGCCACTTTAAAAATTTCTGGGGAGGAGGCAGCTGTTGATCCTGGGATTGAAGAGAGTTGGAGGGAAAGGTTGCCGAGATTAATGGGCAATTACCAGCCAAAAGACATTTTTAACGCAGACGAGGCGGGATTTTTTTACAATCTGCTCCACCGTACCCTAAATGTGAAGGGAGAATATTGCCACGGGGGGAAGATGAGCAAAGAAAGGTTTACGGTGCTGTTTTGCGCCAACAGCGACGGGTCGGTGAAGTTACCACCACTCGTAATCGGGAAATTTGGGAAACCCCGGTGTTTTAAAAATGTTAGGCGACTTCCATGCCCCTACTACAACAACAGGAATTCTTGGATAAAGGCCGTCATATTTCGGGAGTGGATCGTCGGGGTCGATGTGCAAATGGGAGGACAGAACAGAAAGATTCTGCTCTTCCTCGATCGTTGCACAGCCCATAATTTGGAGGGGATTAATTTAAAAAATGTGAGGGTGATTTTCCTCCCGGCCAACTGCACAAGCCGGTTACAGCCGCTGGACCAGGGGGTCATATCCCAGGTAAAGAGGGCATACCGGCGCCAATTGGTGCAGTATTTAATGCGCAGGATGGATGATTGCAGTAACCCAACTCGCCTTAAATGGAATCTTCTGCAGGCCATGCAGCGTCTCTGCCTTTGCTGGGATGCCGTTTCACCTTCGGCAATCAAAAATTGTTTCACTAAGGCAGGATTTTGCCAAACGGAATCCGATAGTGAAGGAGTGACCCCAGAGGATGAATATTGGGAAGAACTGCAGGATAGGTTTGCTATATGAAGCATATCTTTCGATGACTTCGTTGATGTGGACGAAAATATAATGACGTGTTCCGTTGAAAGCGAGGGGGACGAAAGAGCGGGAGTTGAAAGCGAGGAGGGGGAAGGAGTGGGAATAACCTCCATGGATACTGAAGAGGACAATGAGGAGGAGGTTGTGAGACCCAAGTTCCGTGAAGTGAGTGCTGCTTTAGACAAGATAGAAGCATTCTTACTCTCTGCTGAGGGATGCTCCAAGAATGCCATGAGCGCATTCAGGGAAGTGGAAAGGGCGGTTCTTCGAGAGGTAAGAAATAATTTAAAGCAAAAGACGATTGATTCGTTTTTTACAAAAAAATGATTTTTTTGTTTAAAAAAAAAAATTATTTTAAAAAGATTTTCTCAAATTATTATGCCTGCTTCCTGAATCTAGTTGATAGGACCGGAGTCATATTGCTGAGGATGGAGTCGCCAAATTAGATCACAGCCATATTTTATTATAAGATCTGGATGTTAGCTCCAAGTTTCTACAAAACGTAAAGGTAACACATTGAACATCAATATTCCTGCGAATTATGCATAAATTCTAACGTAACATTTTGTCGAGAAAAGGCATCATCGCTGCATTTCAGTAAAGGTTTTTACATAGTTTCTTCTTAAAACATGGTGGCAAACAATACGGGAATTGTAGAGGAAATTTAAATGGTACGAGAAATGTACGGAATTTGTCATTTAGATACGGGAAATGTTACGTGGCAGATTATTTTCAATGTCCTTTGCGGCATCTTTGACTTATCCTTCGGGCCAAAACCAGATCACTTTCAGCCGCGCCGAGGAGTCACAGATAGTCTTGCTCCCTGCGAATAATCTAACAGCCCCTTAAGGTATGCAGTGCCGCAATACCCTCCAAGCAACGAACTCCCGATTAATGAACAGGTGAAAAATTGGGTCCCTTGACATTCGTTAATGGGAGGTTCTACTGTAATTGGAACTTCATCTTGAGAGGATTTTTCCATTTTTTAAACTACCTACTGTAACTCAAGGATGATTGAGATTAGCTTCGGTTAAAATTAACTTTTTGAATATCTGTGGTCAACTAAAAAAGAGTAAAAACTAAGCAAGAGAAGTAACTTCCAATTCTTCATTACTTAAAGAATTTAATTTTACATACCAGTAGATGTACATAATGTATATAAAGAAAAAGGAACTTATTCTTAATGAAAACACTTTCACATACACAGCATTTCTACAATAAACACTTAACAATTGACATTCTAATTCCACAGCATAAGTCATATTTATGTGGCCATAATACCGACCAAGAATAGACATCATATACTTAAGTCTTGTCATAAACATTGAGATTAATTATCATGCTAGAAATCTGTAACATAAACAAACATTACTTAAATCTAAAAATACAATCTTGTGTGTGTAAAGAAAGATAAGAAATTCATTATTTGATTACTGTATACAACAACATTTGCACCAACAATTTCACCTTACCACATTCACAGATTGCTTGTTTTCCTCATTATACATATAAGAGAGCAAGATAACGAATAAAAAAGTATGAGAAAAAATTGAAGGATAACTACACAGAATGATTTCGTAACAAAGATATCAGCAAAAAATTAAAATCACACTACATTTTTAAATATTCAATATAACAGTAGCTCTTGGCATATGTAAGCTAATGATTCACTCCCACATTTGCATTCAAACCTGTACAAATTAACGAAGAATCGTTCTGTAAAATTAACCAATTACAAATTGATAGTACCCATTGTCAAAAGATTTCTATGGCTGAACCAACCTTTCCATTCCCTCCCAAAGTCATAAATTTGGTCCAGCCTTTGATGTTATTACAAGAGGAATTTTTTTTCAAAATTCATGGTTTATTTGGTAAATTAAAGCAACACATTTTCTAAATTGAGAAAATCACACAAAAATCAACAGATTAATTAAAACAAAACCTGTTTAGTTTTGGCTTCATAATTATTCCAAGTACACATCAAACTAAAGTACAAAAAACTTTAGATACATGTGCAATAAAGCAACAGTAGTAAACAAAATATGCTGTGATAGTGTAAATTCTGTATTACACATTAAAACAATACTTCTGGCTCTGTTCCTGATTATACTGTTAATCTTCTTCTGTCCAGAAAATGGTAGGTGCAGGTCAGAGGACTAAACCAAAAATTCTTTCACTAGGCCTTACCTAAAGCGACCTCCACCGGCTGGAGGTGACCGGCGATTAAAGAGGTCAAATTCAGACCCACTAGGGCGATCAAAGAAGCCCTCTCTAGTTGTTGGTGGGTCCCGAAGAGGGGGCAATGGAGCAGGAGGGCCTCTCAAGCTGATAGGCGGAGGAGGGGGTGGTGGCGGTAAGGCATCACGGGGTCTTGGTGGCAGAGGGGGTGGAGGCAGAAAATCTCTCCCACGCAAACCTGCAGGACCTAAGTCACGTGGTGGGAAATCCCTTGGAGGGGGGGGCATAGGAGGAAACCTACGCTCAAAAATGTCTCTCGAGTCATCAAATCGCCGATCAAAATAACCATCAAAATAATTTTCCTACAAGAGAAAGTAAAAAGAGATTAGAAATAATACTAAGTACAAAAAGGTAAAAATTTATATTTCTTAAAAATATGAAGTTACATTTTCAGAGAATGTTGGATCATGTTATACTATACAGCAGTAAAATATCATAAAAAAGACAACACACACAAAGGGCACATGCCATACTACTTCAATCACTATGAAACTTTTTGAATCTTAGATGAGTTAAGTTGACTATGTTTATAAAAAAATAAAAATCAGCAAAAGTTAAGTGATCCAACAAATTAGTGACTAAACTCCAAAGCCATACCTTGAAACCTCAAAGCCATAACATTGGTTATTGCAAAAAATTAAATGCTTACCCCAAACCTGGCAATCATTCTGTCTCTCATAAAAGGAGGTGGAGGAGGAAGGGGTGGGTATGGTGGATCTCCTCTTCCGAACATTCTACTTTGAAAGCCATTTCTTATAGGCCCAATTGGAGTGAATCTATAAATAAAACATTTATATAATTTTAAAAATATGTTCAAGCACATTTTAAAATAACTACGAGCTGTAATTTGTTTTAGCTAGATACTGTTCATACAGAACATCGACAATAAATTTCTGATAAAATGAAATCAATGCTTTATAGTGGAGACTGAATTACAAAACTACAAAATACTTAAAAAGTGAACAAGGATAAATTCTGATAATAAAAGACTTATTGTGATTTCCACTGAAAGGATTCACTTGACCAGTTTTGCCTAGAAGGAAATCAATCACAAATTTCTGATAGGATAACTAAAGTAACACACTTCTTATTCCCAAATCACTAAAAATGCTCATTTTTGCCACTTTAAAACTGTTACAATAGAAAATTCAATATACAAACTGTGAAATTGATCTCAATACAAATACAAAGAAGTGAGCTAAAGGGTAGCATTCATTGCATAATTGTTTCATTAGAAAAATAAAAGTCCTTCCAAGGGATTTGGATATGAATAAGAGAAAAAGAATATAGAAAACTATTTCCCTTCCAATCTGATAAGAAAGTTGAAACCCAAAACCATTCCCAGGGGATTTACATGTCCTTTGCTTATTGCACAGGGCAACTTGAAAGTGAACTGAAATAAATTTGTCTTTCATTTTAATGTTATTGCATGAATTATTTAATTCTATTTATCATCAGCAGATGGTAATAAGAATTTTGGTCAATTTGAAACAAAAACTAGTAAAAATATTTGCATTGGAAAAACTGGTCACTAAATAACCATTAACAAGCAAGATTGTTTTCTTAAATCACCACCTAATACACAAGCTATTCAAGTGCATAAAAAGAAAAACATGAATTATCAAGTAATTACGCATAAAGAAAAATTACCAGTGGCTTACTTTAAACCAATTCCACAAATGAGAAAAACAGTTTGTGACAAAAACCTAGAGCTCAACATCAAATAAATATAATCAACTTGGCTGAAAGAATTAAATCTTCCAAAGTATAAAACCTGGGCTATTGTAAAAACCAAGTAGCTAAAAGATTATGTAAAAGTCATTTTTCGATACTTTGCTTGTGGGTTCAACAATTCAATTTCAATGAACCAGAAGATTCAAATCTCTTTTATACTGCAATGTCTTGCCCACTATTCAGAATATCAGCAACTGGATAGAGTTAAAATGTTTTGTATAAATTCTAGAAAGAATAAGAGCTAAAACATATTCTAAAGCAGGGGTCAGCAACCTATGACATGTGTGCCAAAAAGTGGCATGCAAAGAGATTTTACATGGCACAATATTTCAAGAGAAAAATTGCAAAAATTACCGTATTTACCCGAGTCTAAGATGAGGGTTTTCCCCAAATTTCAGCTTGCGAAAATCGGGGGTTGTCTTATCGTACATACATAGCGGTTGATTGAACAAGTCAAATCTCCGCGCTTTAATTCTTGGTGCATCAGTTCCTCACACAACAAACTCATTGTGCAACAAATCATCGTTAGACCAATTCGTCGCAAGATGAATTGGAAGGAGAGACACCATGACTGGTGTACAGCAGGGGGATACACTTGGGTTGGGAGTAACCCTCGGCCATACACCATCCAATGTGTCTCACATAACTTACAAAGAAATTGCAATTCATTCTGATATCATTGAAATATAAAGAAAAATTTTTTAATGGAAAAGTGTCTTCCCCTGCCGTTCACAAGTCATGGTGCCATGCTTTCCAATTTCTCTCGAGATGATTTTGTAGAGAGATGAATTGACACGCGATGTGTTTGGCATGCAATGTTTTGATGCACACCGAGTTGTCATAGAAACAAATGAAAAGTAAGATAAAATAATTGTATCTACTGAAAATTTTCATTGTAAACTTATGATCCGGAATTCAATTAATGAAGTCCTAATTTTAAAATTACTTTTAACAAATTCTTTTTTTTTCAGACAAAAATTTGTAACAAACCATTTCAATTAATGAATGAACTAGTAAGACATTAGATCATAAAATATTTTTTCTGTTTTGACAGTCTGATAAAAGGGGGGTCGTCTTAGATTCGGGTAAATATGGTATGTACTTTTAAAAGAATTTTACTCTTATTTAAATGTATTTTGTGCTGTAATGATAAGGCATTATATTAAAGATAATACGATAATAAGTTTTCATAAGTGTTCATGATAGTTATTCTACCCTTTGGCAGGCTCACCCAATCCAATTTGTGGACAAAATAAATTTAATAGCAGTACGTGCTGAATGTTACGAATTATGACTATACAGAAAAACATTGCCGACCCTTGTTCTCGAGTGATTTCTGAGCTCAAGCATTTTAAAAAATTCATGCTGAGATGATTCACCAGTGTCCACATCCAATAAGTTGAGCGATTTTTCCTCTCATAGATATACAGGGTCTGCCAATAAAAAAGGAGACCCTATACATATGCCACAAAATGTATAGTGACAAGACAATGCAAATGTAACTTCATCTGGTTAAAATATGTAGCAAAAAAGGCAATTAACTGTTTTTAATAGATTTAAGAGTCTGATGATAACATTGCATTAATTAGTAATGAAGTAAAACTGCTATGTTAAGACAAATTGTAATATTAATCTTTTATTTTCATGGTATCCTTAAATGAATGCAGCTATGGTTTTAAAATTTGCTCATAAGAATGCTAGCGAAAACATATTTTAACAAGTACAAATTAAATTAGAGTCATTCCAGAAATATAGATATTATAGCATGTAGTATAGTCTTTTTTTATTGGCAGATCCTGTAGATAGGTAAATAACTACATTCAGCATCAACACATTTATAAATATACTCTACAGCCCTAAGAATAAAAATTCCCTAAAATTTTTACTCAATAGTCAAAGGGACTTTTTCCCTCCTAGTACAAAGCTTTTCAGATGATCAACCATCTCATCCTAAATCTTTAGAATCAACTGGAATTTGTTGATATTTTAGAGCCAACATCCATTGAGCCATGTAGAAGCCTCTGTTCTAAGTCCCTATTACTTTCCCTCAATTTCAACTGCTTCCGAAATCTCACACCACTTGGCATGATAGTCCCATCATTCCCTTACAAGTTTTAACTTTTAGCAGAATATTTACTTACATAAGATATCAAATCTGGACAAGGGACCAGGTCTCATCTTCCTATAATTCTTTTGGGTCATTTATTTTCAAGCAATGTGCTTCCCTAAACCATATTAAATTTAAGAAAAATTACAGTAAAAGCTACATCTTTGGTCAATTTATCATTATTTATTTTACAACAATTAATTATTATAATTTTTATTCAATAAAGTATGGAGTCTTGACATATGATTACAACAGGAAAATGTCGAATTCTGATAATGTCCAACACATGACCAAAAATTATAAACAGCTTATTTTACACTCAGTGGGACCATCCACCAGTAGGTCAGACTTTCTTAATCATAGAAGCATATTAACTTGAAATTGCTGTCAACTTGTAAAATGCAGTGAATGGAAGATACATGCTCATCCTTTGAGGTAGCACATCAAAAATGGCAAACCTGTATGAACTGCCTTGCAAAAATGAACCCTGAGTAAATATATCAAATAGATCTTTGATACATTATAAGTCAAGAAGTTTTTAAAAGAAAAGCAGTCTTTAACAACATAAAAAAGTAAAAACTATGTATTTGACTGAAAAAATAGGATTAGGTTGCATATAGGAAATGAGAAAATTGATTAACCATTTTCCAGGAATTGAGAGTACATGTTACCTTTAAAGTACCTCAATTACTAGAAAGATTCATCATTGAGAAATAACCCTGAAAAAAGTTTGCGAATAGTGAAACTATCAATGCCAATGTCACAACTGTTATTAGTTATTAATTCAAGTCACTGGTGTTAATTATAAGGCTTTTACCTTTTCCATACCTAACAAATCAATACACAGAGCGAGTAAGTGTGAAATAAAATGGAAGTAAACTGCAAGATACTTTAATACTTTACTGTATAAAGTAAACAGACTTTCAACATTTCAAATTGCACCTCCATTAGCAAATGAAATGTAGGAATGTAAAACAACTACAAAAATATGCTTAACTGAACCATAAACAACATTGACCAAGAACTCTTCACTTTTTCATAAGTCTGCAAAAAACTTTCCATGGAATTAAATTTTTGAAGACCCCAATTTTTCATGTTAATCTTTACAAGAGTTTAAATTTCAATTCTATGATAAAACTCAAGTTTGGTATTAGAAGCAAAGTTGAAAATTTGGGTCATTCAAGCTGTTGGCAAAGCTGATTTGACACGCTATCTGCCAACATACTCTCATAATTTTTGCCGCCAAGCTGCATGGTAAGAGCAAATGATACTAGAAAGCATTAAGAATATATTCAGCTTCACTGGAAATAGCAAAATCTTCCCTTTAATACAAAATTTCAAAATTTATCCTTTTTATAAAACTGAATTGAAACTCATGAGCATGCTCGACTTTTGGAATGCCCCATGAAAAAAACCATTTTGTCATGTAAATTAAGCAAAGACCATGCCCCGAGATAGCATGTATTTTTATAAATGCTAAGGGCCAAGATATACATCAACAATGCCTTTCTCTCCCCTAAAACATCACTATTACAACTCAGCTCACATTTTGTATCCCTAAACCCTTCTAATTGCTCCAACACCAATTCCTTCACTTCACCCTTTCCCTTAGGTCATACTGAATCTTTGATTTTACGCCAGGGCTGACTTCATTTCAGCTGCCTTTGGCTTCATAATAGCAGAGTGACCATCATCCAAAAAACAGAAGACAAGATATGATATCTTGACTCCCTTCTTAATACAGGATGTTAGGGGAGTATGTTTCCATGCCAAGTTCTTCCAGACTCATTACTTCCAGTGAACTGTGTGCAGAAGAGATTAACAAAAGCATCTTTCTAACTTTGTGGTCAGTGGGATATACAAGTGAATATCTAAGGTGTTATAAACTGTTAGAACTTGACAATAATAGAAATGAGAGACAGAACACAAAGAGGGTAACTTACCCTGGGGTACGTGGGCATTCCTTTGACCAGTGGCCACCTCTACCACACCTGTAGCACTGCTCAGGATCTCCCATTCCTGGACGATGCCTCACTTTACTAGTTGACACCTGGACCTTGATTGGCTGACCATCGACTATGTAACCATTTAGCTCTTTTATTGCCTCGTTTATGTTGTCATTCGACAATAAGTGCTAGAAAATAAATTGCTCATGTAACTAAATAAAAGGCACAGAATTATAAGAAAAATATAAATAACGGGAGAAATGTAACTTACGACAAATCCGTAGTTACGCACGATATCACACTCGACCACAGTTCCAAATTTAGAAAATAACTGGCGAACCTCCTCTGCTTTAGTTTTATCGGTTAAGTTTCCAACAAAAATTTTGGTTGTGGGTGTATGAGGCCCTTTACGACTGGTTGCTGCTTCTACTTTCATTAGTTGCCCATTCATCACATATCCATTTAAGTTTTGAATGGCATTTCTTCCAGCTTCCTCATTCTCCATGTGCTAAAATAATACGAGTTAGTGGTTTTAGATTAACTTAAATGTCTACTGATAGTTAATAAGTGTAGTAACAAGCTCAAATTCCAACTTCATCTAATGGAAATTATTACTATAAAAAATAACAAAATAAAAATCCAAAGTGGACCAATGGAAAAATTTCATTGTACCCCAGCAGAATGTATACCAAAATCATGCAAAGTGACCAGACTACCTCTTCAATCAATTTAAATTAAAAAAGAATCTCACCACGAATCCGAAATTCTTAACAACATCACACTCCACTACTTTGCCATATTTTTCAAATAATGGTCTCACGTCCTCAATTGTAGATTTGTCGGAAAGATTTCCGACAAAAATCTTGAACGTTCCTACGCTGTTTGCCCCGGGCATTTTCAAAGGTGATCTGAAATGTTTAAGTACAAGAATAATGTACCCTCCTTCCTACAAGCCTATTAAAAAAAATATGGTTAGTACATTATTATTAATATTGTTTCTTAAGCAATTATAAATGGTATGCCTGTCAGTCATTGAGCAATTCTAAATATTTCAAAAACTGACAATGGCATGGCTAAGCCGTAGAAAAATAATTCTCTCCAATAACAAAAGGCCCTGCCAAAAAATTCAATAAGCGGGCCTTTTGATTATCTGCGCTATAAACATCTTCCAAATGTTGATTAGATGTCAGCGAAGGTAATAGTTAATTTGTAAAATCATTTGGCACGTGAGACGAAAACAAAATGTTTACGATAGCATCAAAAAATGAAGATCCAGTTTTTTTCCAACTAAATAAATCGCCAAATACATCTCATTTAAGACTTTTGCCGAAAATATCATTTCAAATTCGCGGAACAAAGTTGTTTCTATATAACGAGAACGACACAAAATGGGATTACTATAAAACTCAGAAGAAAAATTACATCGAAGCCGGTCCAATCTACATTACTCCACAGAGATTATAGAAAAGTGGAACATTAACAGCAAAATTTTAAAATAGTTTTATTGCTCTAACATACCAGCAAATATTACAATTAATCGTGGTAAACTCCGGTATAATCATTAATAATGTTCCTCAATAGCCAAGACCCCAAGATGGCGGCCGGTGATCCTCCCAACATAGCAACGCGTTGGGTCAATGGCGTGTGTCACACCAAGCAAAAGTGTAAAATAACTATATCAGAGGAACTTGATAAATCTAAGGAAAGCCATCATATCGGGAAAAATATTAGTTCATAAAAACAAGAGCTGAAAACAATGAGGATACGCATAAATGGTTTCCCGGTATGCTGACTTACCCTAGAAACCAATCACAATTCACATATAAATAAATTCTACCACATATACTCAAAATAATAGCAGAAAATAATAAATCCGAGTACCTTCACAATTGAAATCCTTACAAAACCTAAGATGTACCTTAATAAATAGAAAAAAGTCCTTAACCGGCAGAAATTCCCTTAATTCCCGGGTTAGCGAGGTTGGCGTCCTCAGGAACTCGGGAATATGAGTTTCAGATTGGTACCAATATTTAACACTAATGGCGCTGCATCTAAAGTATTTCACATGTTCAAATCTTCACTATTAATGCACAGCCTTTAAAATGTCGCCTTATATAATAATAAGTTTCTAAGAAATATCATTTATTGTTAATCCGAAAGATGTATGCTATGTATATTAGCATTGGTTTTATATGTATTTTTCTATGCATTTCATCAACTTTTTCTCTTGCCTCGCGCATATAGGTAATAGTGAAAAGTTACGTTTTCGGCATTTTGGGTGCGTTACTCATTGAGGACACCTGAAAATTTTCCCGTGAATTTAACAAATATTGGATAAAGCTCGTATGTAAACTAATATGCGTCACTATGATTCTGTGGCCCTCGATCCAGTAGAGCTGGTTCGCCATATTTCATTTTTTACTATATCAGATAATAGAAGAGACATATTTCAAACACAACTTCAAATTTATTAAAATATAAAAAATTAAGGTAAGTAAAATATGTCCAAAACAAGCTGTAGATAAATGTAAACCATGTAGGATCGCCAGTTGACAAGTACGCGTTCTTATAATTTAGGCAAAGTAAGCTAAAAAAAAATAGTTAAAGGATTGCGGCATTTCTTTCTTACGAAGTTTTTAACCATCTTGGCTCAAGAATAGCGTTTATGACATAAACAAGCTCTAGATTAGTAGATCACTCATTTATTTTTGGCATATGCAACATGATACAGAACTACTGCCCTCTTTATATTAATATTATTCATTGTTTTACAGCTAAAATTAAAAAAATCTCACAGGGGGTCCCCGTTATACGTTTCCCCGCATTTACGTCGCTGAAGTTTTGGGGGGGAAACGTAAAAAGTTCCCCCACTTACGTTGTTAACGTAAAAATTCCCCGCGTTTCGTCTTGTGATCATCCGAATCAGAGTTGATAACAATTTTCTCCTCCCTCTCAAAATTACACATTTTACGCTTCAGTGCCGTTTATATAAATAAGAAGGGACGTAAATATAAAGATAAAAAATAAGGAAAAGTTGAAGTATTAGTATAATTACCGGAGAAAAATATGAAGATTCTCACCACTGAAAATACTTGTAGTCAACGGACACAATTTGGAGATCAGAAAACAAATTAAGAAAAAAATAACGCCAAAAGCTTTAGGGTGAGATCTCCCATCCACTGATAGTGTTACTGATAAGCCTTGAGCATAAAGTTGTATAGGTGAAGTCTATGTTTTTACTGTACCTAACCCCCCTATTTTACACTATTCCTAAGAGGGAAAATTCCCTGTTAAAAGTGGTTTCGATATACGTTGTACCTTTGTGGTTCATAACACCAATGTATAACGGGGACCGCCTATATAACGTTTGCTCACCCGTAGTCTAGCGAAAACTACTGAAAGAAGAAAATAGAAGCAAACCTAAACAATATCAAAGTAAGAGTGCTGTATAATGAAGTGATATGAAATGAAGAGATGGCGGATGTGAAGTTGGGGTGTGTTTAATGGAATGCTTAAAATAGCACAGCACAGAAACCAGAAATCATTAGTGCAATACAAACAGTTCTCAATATGAGAGGATTTAAGAAAGATTTTAAATTTATTTAAAGTTACGGCCTTGATATTAGGAGGTAGGCTATTGTATAATCTGAATCTCGAAACTGTTGACAGTTTTGCTTAGCTTGCAGTAGTCAGTTATAATGTTGCGCCTATTCCTAGTTTTGTATTTATGAACCATGGTATGATCCTCAAAAGAACCCAATTTTTTCTTAATACAGGTATGCCTCGTTTAGCGCATGTTCATTTAGCGCATTTTTATATAGCGCGGTTGGCATCTCGGGCCTACAATTTTAATTTTTAAACATTTATAAAATAAAGCTCCTAAATGCTACGGTCCCAACATTTTCCTCACTTACGTTCATTCGTACTACATTCTATGTTCAGTGATAGTTATTCCACTCAAATTAAAGGCAATTTTGTTGTTAGTTATACATTTATTAGCTCTATTTCTAATTCAGTACTTCACTTATACTCTTTTTTACGTTGGTTAGCCGCAATTCTAGTCTTTTGCAGTGACGCTAACATTGGAATTTTAAAACTTGTTAACGTTACTGTTGAGATGTGTATGGTTTGATTCGCTTTGAATGGGTTTTTGCTTGGGATTGGGTTAGATTATGTTCATTACTGAATTTTAACTTTCGTTGGGTTCAGTGTAGATGAGTATTTGGGTTGGGTTAGATTAGGTTCATGACAACTTTAACTTTCGCGATCGTTATTCATTTGTTATTCCGATGTTATTTTGCTGTTGGCACCTATACCACAGTAATAATACGTTTTCCATAGTAAATGTTATTAGAAAATTGTGATTTTTCATCAAAAAGAATTAGATTTTGAAGCTGTTGTACACCAATATGTTCATAATAAATAATTATTTTAAAATAATCGTCATATACTTCGTTTTCTTGACTTTAAATTCGTATATAAAAATGGCATATCATTATATTAGTTGCAAGATAAAAATAGTTAATTTCTGAAAAGTAAAAATCAATTGGGCAAAGTGCTATATTACAAACTTCATTTAGCACAAATTCGGATAGCACACAGATGTCTCTTGGTGCCTCTCTTGCGGTAAGTGAGGCATGCTGTGTACATAAGACAATTGTACACAAATATTGAGGGAAGAGACAATCTTTAACTTAATGAAAAGCGGCTTACAATGAATTCTGGCATTAACATAAAAGAAAAGTTCTACTACCTTCTTTTGAAGTCTAAATAATTTAGTAGATGAGAAATGGTTTGCCCATACAAGTGTCCAATAAATTAGGTGACTGTGAATATGTGCAAAGTATATCGTTGTTAGAACATCCATATTCACACAAGTGTGATGCTTATTAATCATAAAAATACCTTTAGATATTTCTTAGCAACATGATCAATACGTACCTACCAATTTAAACTCAAGTCAATAGGTACCTACATATATCAAGAAAGTTTATGGGTTTACTAGGTACCCTGAATTATTCTGTAATTTAAGATAATTTTTAGTTCTTGGATCTTACTAATATTTAAATACAGCTTATTTGCTGCACACCAATCTTTCACTACTTCTGATATTTTACTTAGTAGTGATACTATATTATTAGCTGAATCAGCATGGAGAGTCATTACAAAGTCATCAGCACATAAGTTGCCTTTAACAGCATTATCTGTCACACTGTCAGGTAAATCATATATATATATAAGTGAAATAAATGATAAGTGTCTCATAAAAGACTGGGAGGTAATTGAAAAATGTTCGATTTAACTGAACAGTTTGTGATCTACCACTCAATTATGATTTCAACAGTGAAATACAATTTGTTACAAATCCATAAAAATTAAGCTTTTTTAACAACATATCATGAGATACAGTATCAAATGCTTTGAATATATAAAATATTCTAGTCTGGCAAAACTCCTTATTCTCCAAGCAAGCCAGACAACTTTTAATTAGTGAAAGAACAGCATCACAAGTATTAACGCATTAACACTCAAATTATTTTTTTAAACCCTTTCTTTACAAAATTCGCATATTGTGGTCAGTAGCTCATAAGAGTGTAGACAAATTCTACTTTTACGAAATTTGACCATTCATTGTTGAAATATAGGCCATCCACAAATGAGGACACACTTGGTGAGTTATCTTTTCCTGGGAGTTCACACAAAGAGGCAACACTCGTTAACTTACAAAATGGGAATTTATTTTACATATACATTATCATAAAATATTTAAATGCATAAAACATAGATACAATTACTGGATGTATTATTTTCTTGAAATTTCAAATACCACCACTTATAATTTGAGTGATCTTTCATCGTATCTGATATCTTCGGACACAGTAGGTTGAGAGGTTGATGGCAAAGGGCTGCCCATGCTCCATGCCTTCCTTTCAAATACATAACAGCAAGCTCTCTTCAAAACTCCTTAATTGTAATTGAATTACTGCCATGCACTATTTTATATAATAGGAAACTATTTAAAACATCCATGTCAACCATACGCATGAACAAGGACCAGTTCCATTTTTTACCTCTGATAGCAATTGTATGTTTTTATAACAGCCAATCATGTTGATCCACGTCTCCCATAAATATATTTTAGGTGTAAATGGCTGCAGGCTGTGAAATACCAAAATCTTCCTCTGACAATAAATTCCTCTCATTTGTCAAGGTAGGATAGCCAGAAAATATTAGGAACCCTTTAAAAACTTTTATTTCATTCACGAAAACACTGAAACTTTGTCCACTTTTGCATTTGGTTGCATACTGTATTGTTTCCATTGCAATAAATTCATACCCATCTTTTATAAATAATTCTTCAAATGTTTCTAAAACACTTTTTTCTTATGAATTAGTCTTTTTTCATATATTCCTGATGTTTTATCCTCAAATATTTCATTTTTACACACAGACTGACCTTGTTTCATTCTACATCGTCCTTGCAAGACTTTTTTATAAAGGTAACTTATTTTCTGTGAAGTCCTCATTCAGTAATTGTATTTCAATCCTTCCCAAAATATCCTGTACAGCACCTACTTCAAGTTTATCATCATCAATGTCTTCTTTGTCTGTCAGTTCATCCACTTCTGGGTGTTAATCTATCATGTCTATTTCAATCTCTTCAGAAAATAACTATTCATATGCTTCCTGGAGCATTTTACATATTCGTTCATTCATTTTAGCTGTGGGTTAAAAAATACAATAGAAACAATATAAAACCTTTATGAACTATTGTTGCAATAAGTAGGTACTCTCTAATGCTGATCATCCTCAATTGTGGACATCAACTTCTATACATATTCTCATAAAGAATAAATTAATTTAAATTAAAAATTGTGCATCAATATAAGCGCACATACACACACGAACACACACACACACACACACATATGCACACGCACACAAACACACACACACGAACACATGCACACACATACATGTGTGTGTGTGTTATATTATATCATAAACAATTATCACTTATATGGATTTTGATGAAAAATAAAAATTATAATTTAGCACAGGTCACTTTTACAAGAAACTCCGCAACTTTAAATGTGTGCTGCTCATCTCAAACTCAACACAAAGTGATTTACAGAATATATTTACAGAATAAGAAAGCTTAGGAATTAATTTAGTGAATAGTACATTGCAACTTGATAGCGAGTGCAAAACATCATAGATGTTAGTAAACTAAAATATAACTGTATAACTGTTCTCAAATGAGGGCACTGGGGTTAAGGTTAGAACGGAAACCATATTAACAAGTCAAAAAGAGTTTGTTTGTCTCCAAGTATTGACCACTGGCTCATTTATAAGGCTGTCAAATACTTTTGAAATTATTTGTACCATGGTTATGGACCTATAATTACCACAAAGATTTACCACACTTCTTAAAAATAGGAATAACTTTCACAACTTTGAGTTGATCCTGGAAGACACTTTGGGCAATAAAGCAATTAATGAGATATGCCAGTACTTCACATATTGAATTTGCAGCTAATTTTAGAATGACACCACACACAGGAGGTTACCAATGTTACTGGCATTGTTGTCCTCAGTGTTTTCAGTACATTTACACTTATTGTTAGTTTACACTCAGAAACACACAAGAACAACGATTGACTGAAAATTAACGTAAAATTTTGATATTTAGATTAGACTTGATTTGATATAAGGAACTGATAACTTTTTGTTCTATAAGTTGGGTGGTTCATATCGCAAAATTTTAGTATTATAATTTTCTTGCAAATAAAAATATCAACTGTATAGAAGAGGTCATAAAAACTCATTTTTATATGATCGTTTGTTCATAAATTTATCGAAAAAAACTCAGCGGAATAATTGCATGGGTCTTAACTAGTTTGGTATATTTGTAGGTCCTGATACTCCCCATTGTCAGAAAATTAATATTTATAGATATATTGGGCATTAAATCATTTAATCTAATATAAATGTACTCTCCGGTCATAATTTGGGTTGTCAACAGCAAAAACAACCATACAACAAACAAGACTGATTTTCAAGTACAAATGACACTTTGTAATATGTTTATGGATTACAGAAAATTTTCAATATCTGAGTTTGTTTTATCAAGAGGAACTCTATTTTTTATGTTTTGCATCTTTATTTATAATATTAAAAATAAATGTGTTATACAAAGTAATTTTAGCATTACATAAATAAGAAAGTACCTAAATCACCCCACCCTAGTCCACATTTTTCAGCTTACTGGAGCCCTGCACTGAACACTGGCCTAGAGCCCCGCAAACTCTTAATCTGGCTCTGGTTGTGGGTGAATTTATGTCCATTTTCCGACATTCTGCCTTAGTAGTATTATTAGAGTATCTATTAATTATGAACCACATGGCTTTGGTTTTCTTGCTAGAATTATCAATCATATTGATATTATATTTTATTTTGGCTGATCTAATTTCCTTCCTGTATTGTCTCCTGCAATAATTATATTTTATATTCATATAATTCGAACCTGTGTTTTTATATAAATTTTTTAGATATACACAGGTAAGTTTCATATTTGATAATTCCTCTGTCCACATAAAATTTATAGAATTTTTTTGACGATTTTGTATGGAAAATCAGCTCACATAAACAGACTATGGAAAGTCTTGAACTTGCCCTCAATACTTTTACTAGAATATACATCCAGCCAATTAATATGATTCATTAGGGAGAATAAGTATGACCCACTTACAGAATTAATTTTCCTTATTAATCGCTAGGGCACAGGAGAAGGAGAACACAGTCTTGCAAGAATAATGCTTACAATAATTGCATTGTGATCAGATATCAGAGTATCAATGAATGAGCTAGCACCTGTCACAATGTCATAATATTGTCAATACAGAAGCCTCCATGTTGGTTCCCAGGCAGGGCCAGCCAAGTGGGGGGTGTAGTGAATGTAAGCCATCTGGGCCCTCGATTTTTAGGGGTCTCCAAATGTTGAGTATCTATTATAAATAGCTGCTTCTTACAGAGGATATATATATATATATATATATATATATATATATATATATATATATATATATATATATATTAGGGTGGTCCTTATTTTTAAGTTTTGGAACACTGGAGGGGGCACGTTTTGAATCTGTTCCATTATGAAAAAAAAATTTTGGTAAAATTAGGTCTCTTTGTATTATTTAATAGTCCATATAAGGTCTTTTGGAATGATCTAGAACTGTCCAGAACATTATAGAACCTTCATAAGCAATCTGAAATGTTCTAGAACTTTGCGGAACAATTTGGAACTTTCCGGAATGTTCTAGAACCTTCTGTAATGATGTAGAACCTTCCAGTACGTTCTAGAACCTTCTGGAACAATCTATGGCCTAAACTATATAAGCAGCCCACCTAGTGGAGTGAGTTCAGTTGTCATCAGGCAGCCAAAGAGTACAGTTCAGCCAAGGGTTTTCTCCCATAAAGTTGTTGTGTAGAGACTCAAGTGAACCTGACTCGCAGGAGATTACAATACAGTGCACTCCCAGTTTGTAAGTTTTGTACAGCATTCTGCTGAACACCAAAAAATAAACTAATGACAACAGAAGTAAGTTAGCTAATTTTTTCACTTTACTTTCAGGTTTACTTTTATGAAGAAATGGCTACTGTTAGTCCTACTACGTGTAAAATGATGAATGTTTGGCTAATTGGACTACAATCACATGAAATACCTGGAAATAAGCTACTTTCGAAGTGAGAGGTAATGGCTTATTTTTTCATTTGCATCTGACTGGAAAGAAAACTGTTCGAAAAAGTGCATCTGTAGTTGCCGAAGCTGCCATTGGGATTTGGGATATAGCACGGATCCCTACTCGGCTTCAAAAACATGTAATTGCAGCTGTTGAAAAAATCTTCCATGACTGGCAGAAGCTGAAGAAAAACGAAAAAAAACAAGAAGAAAAGATCCAAAACACTGTTTGAAAAAGAAACTGCTTTCAGTAACAGCTTTTTGATATTGCACATGCAGAGGCGCTATCCATGATCAAAATAGAAGAAGATCAAGAGTTTCTTTTGGCTCAGAGGGAAAAAGGGCGGCGAGGAAAGATGGCTGGAGTTGACAAGGCAGCAAGAAGCTAGAAGAAGGGAGCGAGCCAAGAAATATCAAGACCGCCTTGAGAAGAGTAGAAACAGAAACCAAACCTGTAACCTTGTACTCCTCATCCTCCAGCAGTGATTCTGAGGAGGTGAAACGGGATAGTCATCAGAGTAACGAACCTGCTGAACTGGAGCACGCATCTCTTAGAGAGTCTTCTCGAAAAAGAGAAAGGAAGCAATTTATTACACCAGGCTTGGCAGCTGTACTGGATTGTACAAGGGTGAGTGACAGAAAAGCCACGGCATTGCTTTATGCTGCTGGAGAAAGTCTGGGGCAAGACATGTCCAAATTTGCAGTAAATCATTCCTTAATTCGTGTAAGTTGCATTCAGCAAAGGGAAGCAACAGCTAAACAAATAATCTCTCGATTTAATCCAACAGTTCTGCTAGTTGTGCATTGGGATGGCAAGCTGCTGCCAGATCTTACTGGAAAGGAAGTAGTTGATTGTCTTCCGTTTTTAGTCACAGGTGATGGAGTAGAACAACTGCTCAGTGTTCCAAAAATTGCGGCTGGAACTGGATTGGAAATGGGCAAGGCTGTTGTTGAAACTTTGGAACTGTGGAATCTAGCAGAGAAAGTGAAAGGAATGTGTTTTGACACTACTGCATCAAATACTGGAAGAAAAAATGGAGCATGTCTTTGGATTGAACAGAAATTAGACAAGAACCTTCTCTACATTCCCTGCAGGCACCACATATTCGAGCTGGCACTGGAAGCTACCTTCTCTGTCATTGTAAGTCCATCAGCGAGCCCAGAAATACTAATCCTCAAGCGATTTCAAGCTCATTGGGTGTTACTGGATAAGGCCAAATACAGAACTGCATTTGATGATGAGTTCACTGCCAGTTCTGTTGCCGATATTAAAGATGAAATAATCACTTTTGCTACAGACCAACTCAACCAGCAGCAACCTCGCGATGATTACAGAGAACTCCTGTAAATCTCTATCATCTTTCTTGGAAGTGAACCTTCTCATGGAATTAGATTTCTTACTCCTGGTGCAATGCATAAGGCTCGTTGGATGCCCAAAGCCATTTATGCTATCAAACTGTGGATGTTCTAAGGACAGTTTCCATTGAAGACAAAAGAGGATGCTGGGATAAGGGACATAGCAATTTTTGTTGTGAGATTCTATTTGAAGGTGTGGTTTCAAGCTGCACTTCCAACTGCTGCACCTTTAAATGACCTGATGCTGTTGAAGAACCTCCAACAGTACGAGACTACAAACTCAATAGTTGCCAACGCTGCTCTGAAGAAGCTTGCTCATCATCTGTGGTACCTCAGCGAAGAGCTGGTTGCCCTTGCTTTCTTTGATAAAAAAGTATCAATAGATACAAAAGCCAAATTGATTCAAGCTCTCCAAAATGATGGTAATTAGGACCACTCAAAGAGAGTGACTGTCGATCTGGATAGCATCTTGCAGAAAAATTGGGACTATTTTGTGTCAGCCAACACTTTGAGGTTTTTCGACATACTTGGTCTTGACTCGAAATTCACAGAATTGGATCCCGAACTCTGGGCTTCTGATGGGAACTACATTGCCACAGAAAAGTGCATCAGGTCCATCAATTGCATTATCAATACGGCAGAATGTGGAGTTGCCCTGATCGAGGAATACAATCAATTACACACCCAGGGTGAACAGCAAAAGCAATTTCTTTTGCAGATTGTCAGCGATCATCGGAGGAGATATCCAGACTTTGCGAAGGGAACGCTTGCCACAAACAATTAATGTACCACTGTGTCAGTATTGTTATGGTCATCATGTGACAATGTAGCATGTAAATTACCAACTCTAAATTTTATATGCTTTGTACTGTATTGCATTTTGTTTAAAATAAAGAAAACTTAATGTTTCAAACTTTGGTAGCAACCTGTAAATTTCATCTAAAATTTACCAAATTTTGGGAATATTATTTTTTTTAATATTGGAGCAAGATAGGCTGGTGCCCCTATTCAAAATAAAACGTTTGTTTTTTCCTCCCATTATAAGGACCACACTAATATATATATAATATAAAACCTGAGGTACCTCTAGATAAGCCACGGACCTGAAATTTGGTAGGATGATAGGTTATTGGGTACAACCAACCAGAACAATAAATAATTCCAAATTTTTTAATTTTTAGTTGGGTATTTTTGACCCCAATGTTCCATTTTGATACTCCATAAGAAAAACATTGAAATCTGTGCAGTTTCATAAATTTTCATTTTTAAATTAGTTATAATTCAGATAGAAACTCAGGACAAAAGCAGTTCTATAGCTAAAAGAATGAGGTTCCTTATTTTTGAAGACTAAATTCAAATCAGTGCTGAATTGATGAAGAAATATGTTTTTAATTGAAAAAAAGCAGATGCTCAACAATAAAGAACTTCAGCTACCACAGCAACCAGAACAATGCTTTTCAATGGGAATTGGCAATCCGTATTATAATTGCATCGCTTTAATGATTTTTAATAGGGAAATTCTAATTGTCCCATTGATTTCAACCAAAGACATATACATATGATCACATCATAATTCTAAATTGCGATATATGTTATTAAATAAAAGAACGTTACTGCTTTCAATTATGAGGGTTGATGAACTGTACTGTACTGAACTGTGTATATAATACTAGCTTTAATGTAGTTCTTCTAAAGAGAATCAGTGGATTATATTATAATATAATTGTTTTAAAACTACAGCGTAAACTTATAACGACGTCAAAATCTAAAAACAGGAAATATTAGAGAAAAATCTGCCATAAGCTAACATGGGGAAAAGGAATTCCAATGTGTAGACCAATCTAAAAGGAATACAACTGAAATTTTGCACGAAAATAGGATTTTGCTCTCAACCGTTTAGAAAAATCGAAAATTTCAAAATTGTTAAATTTTAGTGGTTGTTTTTACTCCATTTGTACATGAAAGTTTATTAATTATTTTATCAGAAACTATAAGTTGGAGGTACAAGCTTTTGCAAACATTTTGTAGCAAATTCTATATGAAAAACAGAAATCTTATATTTTTTCAAGAATGCGGCCGCTAAAAATTCGCAATTGTTTAAACAAATTTTCAAGAATTATTAATTTTTGAATGTGCTACAGAGCTGAAATTTTTCTTAAAGGTATAATTTCTAAAAAAAAAAAAAAACGAAATTGGGAGCATAGAAATTTTGATATTTTAATTAGTTTGGCTGTTAAAAGTTCTTAAAATTTAAACAAATATATATATATATATATATATATGTATATATGTATATATATATATATATATATATATATATATATATATATATATATATATATATATATATATATATGTTTAGGTACTACAGGGTGAGCTAGGGAGCTGAAATTTTAAAGTTATTTTGAGCTTAATGCAAAGGTGCATAAGTGTTTGAATATCTCCATGAAGCTGTTATTACAGCCGTTAAAAATATTTCAAATTTAAAAAATTAGATAAATATTATTTCACTTCTAGATGTCCTATAACTTTAAAATTTGGCACAAAGGTGTGGCATTAGTACCCCACAATGGAAAAAACATAATATTCTTAAAATTGCAAATTTTAGGTAATGTTTTAACCCAATATCTTTCTATCAGGAAAGAACAAAAATTGGCGCAGAGGCGAAATATTTTGAATTTAAAAAATATTTCTAATAATGAAACATCTCTCTGAAAAATTTATGTTCTTCAAGGTCAGTTCAAATGCTTGCAGAATGCAAGCACCTTCTACTAGTAAATAATATATTTACATCTTTAAACAAATTTTTGCTTTTTTATGAAATGAATTATCATTATAGTTGCTTTATAATTATAAGTACATGTTCTCTCTAAGCTGTAACATTGATGTGTACAAAATGGCAGATTTTTCTGACATGGGGGGCCCCAAAAACTTGCTTGCATCCAGGCCCCGAAAGTACTTAGCCG
This sequence comes from Tanypteryx hageni, assembly GCA_028673005.1. NCBI lineage: Eukaryota > Metazoa > Arthropoda > Insecta > Odonata > Petaluridae > Tanypteryx > Tanypteryx hageni. The sequence continues at coordinate 185,349,617 of CM054120.1, forward strand.
GACCTGTTCCCAGGCCTGGTTATGCCTGAAGCTAGGACTTCCAACTAACCAAAATTTTTGCTAACCAGTTTTACGGTTAAAATATTGTCAGCTAACCAGCTAACCGGTAAAAATAGAAACCTTCAATTAATTTTTAGAAATATTTATTTAAATAAATTTCAAAGGAATACAAGAATAAGTGCATAGTTTTTGCTGCAAATAAATTTTTTTAAGAAATTGAGCTCATTCAATGTTTGGTACAGCAAAATTTTGAACGGAATACTTACAAGAAAAACAAGTTATTTTATGATTTAAAAATAAAGCTTTATAAATAAACGGCATTCAATGTTTTGTATGTACAAAAAAATTATTGTTTGTACAAAATCATGAAAGAATACATGATAAATCTTTATTAATGTTTAAAAAACAATATTTTAGGAATGCCAGAGCATGAAGTGTTTTGTATTTCATAGAACTACAAATTTTGGTGAAAAAGTTATTGGCCTAGAAAAAACTCATTCACTGGCTGTAGAAGTAGGCTTAATACTTGCAACTGCATTGAATAGGTTCTCCAATTGACAGCCGAAAGTCAACTGGAAGCTTTGATGGGTAGCGGCTGCTGGAGATGGCAATACAAGTCGATATGTGGAGAACACCACGCACATAAGGGAAGTTCCCACCTTAACCTTGACTATTCCTACCACACTACTAACAGACTAGTCCCATGATGTACCAAAAAACAAATAAACGATCTTAAAAATAGCTTTTCGTTGTTTTCCTAAAAATCCATTCCAACAGTTCACAAATCCTGGTGTTTTAAATTATTTTTTGTTTTTTTATGAAATAACATAGGCCTGGAGAGGTCCTCTAAGAATACCTATTTATTCCAACAAATTCTTTTCACTTGGATTTTTGAAAACTGATTATGGGAAGCATTTTTTAACCAGTTAATGAATAGTAAAAAAAATACGAAAAATAACCGGTTAACTGGGTATGGTAAAAACCGGTTTGGAAGCCTTACCTGAGATAGTGAACTGAAGGCCAAAGCTTATGAAAGATCATTTAAATCCGTACTTTCATTTGGAATAATATGTCGGTCAATGTTGAAGTTGGCACTAATTACTAAGGTCCAATTTATGTCACACAAAATAGATAAAATTTCAGATGTATCAATGAAGGCAGTAAAATCCCTTGTAAATAGAGATGACGATGACATTAAAATATATCAATATAGCTGCTGCAACTTCACATACCATTTCAATTGCTAATTCATTGACCTTTGTAATAAGTTAAAAATTAATTATATTATTTACAAATATGGATAAACCCCCATGAAGTCGATTTTGTCTACAAAAATAGCTAACTACTTTAAATTCACCAAGCTTGATGGAGGAAATCTCCTCTGCCTTAAGCCAATATTCAACCAAACAAATTACTGTATATGCTGGCATATAAGTCGACCCAGCGTATATGTCGACCTCAATTTTTAGGATTGTAAATACACGACTAGACATATACCATAAATACCCTCATATAATGCACACTTTTTTTTTCGAAATATTTGAGTTAAAAATTAGGATGCGTGCTATACGAGGGTACATAATCTTCCTATTTTTATTTGACCCCATATTTCCACAATTTCGGCACATTAATTACTGCCCGGGTATCCTCATATTTTTATTGGTGGTTTTTACAAAAAGTAAGAGAGATAATAGTAAAAATTTATTAACTAATTCTATAAACATACATTAATTAGCTATGAAAAGAATGAATTCAGTATTTATTCATTTTAAAAGCCAAAAAATTCTTCGTCATTGGACCATTTTTCTTTGATGTTGTTATTGGAATCATCATCTTCTGTATCTTTTGTATCCTCCGTTGCCGTGGCACTGTCATCGTCATCCTCCCACACCATATCATCTTCACTACCATCTAACTATTACTGATGCAACATTTCTTAAAACCTTTTATAATAACATCCGTGGACAATTCATTCCACGTATTCTCGCATTTCACTGTATATGACTGGCTACATTGTAACTCACCTTTCCTTTGTTAGCACAATGATGAGCTATTTTACACATGACGTCACTTTACACCGGCGCCCGGCCTTGTGGTGAGGTACTGGTACTACTTACAATTAGAAACAATGGCAGCTGATGTCTTTGATTATGCTGGGAGTCGACACTTCTTGTAGAACTACCATCAAGTTATCGTTTCCTACTTTTCTCTCAGCATTCATATGTGATTTATTCTTGATTCTTAGAGTCTGTAATTAATTATGGTTATTTGCTATCGTTTTTATGTGCTCCAGAGTGTTCTAATAAGGGTAAAACTGAAGGTTGGGCAAACCCGTCCACCTCAGGCGTGACAAAAACGTATGTCAAAAACTTCGACAGGATTATCATCATTCCTTCATTTTATTAGCTCAAACAATGTCATATGCCATACTATGAAATTAATATAATTCAATTTATTGTGTATGCCCTAATATCACCTTGTAAATAAACATAGAGTATGTAATGATTGAGTTAGCTGACGTTTATTTGGAATGTTATTTGAAAATTTCATTTTGCACTTTCATTATGTTACCAGTACAATACCAATAATTCGATCATTGCTTTAGACCACGTTACACCATCTACTTTATTCTGGAACAGTAACGCTAAAAAAAATCGGTTCATGCTATACGCGGGTTTATAGAAAAATCATAGATTATGACGCTGAAAACCCCCCTGCGCGTTATACGAGGGTGCGCATTATACGCGGGTATTTACAGCCCACACAGTCACATTCATCGGCGGCGGTGCAGGAGCCGACGGTATGTGGAAAGGCAATGAATGCAACCTTTAACTACCGTCCCCATCATTTTCATTCGGTGCCGAGCCCGCTTGGCTTAAATTATGCGTGGCTGACCTACGCTGCCCGCGAAAACGGTTTCCTTGATGTGGCCTCGAACTCTGGAGCGATCCACCGCCTCCCGGCCGTCCGCTCACGTTAGCACTGGGTTGCCTTTTTTTCTTGAAACAGGCCCTGTCGATATGGCCTACCTTTCTACAGTACCTGCAGATTGTACTTTTATAGACGCACGAGGCCGCATTATGCGGTCCTTCACAGCGATAGCATGGTCCCTCAACCGGCGGCTGGGATGGCGGTCCTCTATACCTGTCCTCCCTTTTATGCTGCATACCGGTACGACGGACGGCGGCGTGAGCCGATGGACCCTGGAGTCGGCTCACGTGGTCCCTCGCTGCTTCCGCGGCAAGCGCTCTGTCGATCGCCTTACTCAGGTCGAGGGAATCGGCGGAAAAAAGAGCCTCCTTCAGGCGTAGATCCCGAAGGCCCAGTAGAACTTGGCCTAAGAGCGACTCCTCCAAGTCTCCGCCATGAGTCGCAGATCCGCCATGAAGTCTTTAAAGGACTCGCCCGGTTGCTGCACCCGCTTATGAAACTCCTCGCGTTTCACTCACTTGCACGGCGTCGGATTTATGTGCGAGTCCAGAAGCTGTATAGCCTCGGCGAACGTTAATACGCCCGTGCTGCACGGTTTGCAGAGCTTAATAGTCTGTTTTAAAATAAATTCGCCCGGAGCCGTGAACAGAATGGCTTTTTTGCGACTGTCCTCAACAATATTGTTCGCGATAAAATAATAGTCAAGTTGTTCCTTGAATATTGACCATTCTTCCGCATTACCGGATGAGAAACTCGGCAGCGTGCCTATGGTGCCAACGTATGTAACCTGATGGGAAACACGTGGTTCCGGTTCGGCCATGATGCCAAAAAAAATTTTGCACCCGGTCGCAAAAAATAATACGGTAAACCAAAAATGTTGAGACAAAGCGCGGATTTTCGTCGTCCTCGTCGCCAATGTTATGTATGTGTCTTGGCAATGACAAACCGAGATCGTTGGTTCAACAATGGCTGTATTTACTTCTTATGACACACAATACCTATGCCAGGGATATGCGACTGCACTCCCGGATGGTAACGTTACAACTGCTTGCTCACCGAGAATCAAGAACATGGCAAAGTGGCAAAAAACAAACAAACATCGCCGCGCAACACAAACAAACAAAACATGAAATGCGGCCCTATACATAATAGTTAACATACAATAAATGAATACATAACAGTTAATAAAAATTAAAATTTTAACTTTGGGTTTTATTACTGAATCTGAAAAATATAAATGATATATGTGCAATTACGAGAATGAAGGATAAGTAAAAATACATTCTAACAATAGATGGCAATGCAGTATATAACTGATCTTTCTTAAATTAAACAAATGATTTAATAACACAAAAATCGACAATGCATTTTTGGAAAAGGTTACATTTGGGTTTTAAAGACCTTAAAATTCCTTGTATTCTTCATTCGAAGTTTTTTTAGCAAAAAAGTGGGGGATCGACTTATACGGCGAATACTGTAAATACCCGCGTATAATGCGCACCCTCGTATAACGCGCAGGGGGGTTTTCAGCGTCATAATCTATGATTTTTCTATAAACCCGCGTATAGCATGAACCGATTTTTTTTAGCGTTACTGTTCCAGAATAAAGTAGATGGTGTAACGTGGTCTAAAGCAATGATCGAATTATTGGTATTGTACTGGTAACATAATGAAAGTGCAAAATGAAATTTTCAAATAACATTCCAAATAAACGTCAGCTAACTCAATCATTACATACTCTATGTTTATTTACAAGGTGATATTAGGGCATACACAATAAATTGAATTATATTAATTTCATAGTATGGCATATGACATTGTTTGAGCTAATAAAATGAAGGAATGATGATAATCCTGTCGAAGTTTTTGACATACGTTTTTGTCACGCCTGAGGTGGACGGGTTTGCCCAACCTTCAGTTTTACCCTTATTAGAACACTCTGGAGCACATAAAAACGATAGCAAATAACCATAATTAATTACAGACTCTAAGAATCAAGAATAAATCACATATGAATGCTGAGAGAAAAGTAGGAAACGATAACTTGATGGTAGTTCTACAAGAAGTGTCGACTCCCAGCATAATCAAAGACATCAGCTGCCATTGTTTCTAATTGTAAGTAGTACCAGTACCTCACCACAAGGCCGGGCGCCGGTGTAAAGTGACGTCATGTGTAAAATAGCTCATCATTGTGCTAACAAAGGAAAGGTGAGTTACAATGTAGCCAGTCATATACAGTGAAATGCGAGAATACGTGGAATGAATTGTCCACGGATGTTATTATAAAAGGTTTTAAGAAATGTTGCATCAGTAATAGTTAGATGGTAGTGAAGATGATATGGTGTGGGAGGATGACGATGACAGTGCCACGGCAACGGAGGATACAAAAGATACAGAAGATGATGATTCCAATAACAACATCAAAGAAAAATGGTCCAATGACGAAGAATTTTTTGGCTTTTAAAATGAATAAATACTGAATTCATTCTTTTCATAGCTAATTAATGTATGTTTATAGAATTAGTTAATAAATTTTTACTATTATCTCTCTTACTTTTTGTAAAAACCACCAATAAAAATATGAGGATACCCGGGCAGTAATTAATGTGCCGAAATTGTGGAAATATGGGGTCAAATAAAAATAGGAAGATTATGTACCCTCGTATAGCACGCATCCTAATTTTTAACTCAAATATTTCGAAAAAAAAAGTGTGCATTATATGAGGGTATTTATGGTATATGTCTAGTCGTGTATTTACAATCCTAAAAATTGAGGTCGACATATACGCTGGGTCGACTTATATGCCAGCATATACAGTAATTTGTTTGGTTGAATATTGGCTTAAGGCAGAGGAGATTTCCTCCATCAAGCTTGGTGAATTTAAAGTAGTTAGCTATTTTTGTAGACAAAATCGACTTCATGGGGGTTTATCCATATTTGTAAATAATATAATTAATTTTTAACTTATTACAAAGGTCAATGAATTAGCAATTGAAATGGTATGTGAAGTTGCAGCAGCTATATTGATATATTTTAATGTCATCGTCATCTCTATTTACAAGGGATTTTACTGCCTTCATTGATACATCTGAAATTTTATCTATTTTGTGTGACATAAATTGGACCTTAGTAATTAGTGCCAACTTCAACATTGACCGACATATTATTCCAAATGAAAGTACGGATTTAAATGATCTTTCATAAGCTTTGGCCTTCAGTTCACTATCTCAGGTAAGGCTTCCAAACCGGTTTTTACCATACCCAGTTAACCGGTTATTTTTCGTATTTTTTTTACTATTCATTAACTGGTTAAAAAATGCTTCCCATAATCAGTTTTCAAAAATCCAAGTGAAAAGAATTTGTTGGAATAAATAGGTATTCTTAGAGGACCTCTCCAGGCCTATGTTATTTCATAAAAAAACAAAAAATAATTTAAAACACCAGGATTTGTGAACTGTTGGAATGGATTTTTAGGAAAACAACGAAAAGCTATTTTTAAGATCGTTTATTTGTTTTTTGGTACATCATGGGACTAGTCTGTTAGTAGTGTGGTAGGAATAGTCAAGGTTAAGGTGGGAACTTCCCTTATGTGCGTGGTGTTCTCCACATATCGACTTGTATTGCCATCTCCAGCAGCCGCTACCCATCAAAGCTTCCAGTTGACTTTCGGCTGTCAATTGGAGAACCTATTCAATGCAGTTGCAAGTATTAAGCCTACTTCTACAGCCAGTGAATGAGTTTTTTCTAGGCCAATAACTTTTTCACCAAAATTTGTAGTTCTATGAAATACAAAACACTTCATGCTCTGGCATTCCTAAAATATTGTTTTTTAAACATTAATAAAGATTTATCATGTATTCTTTCATGATTTTGTACAAACAATAATTTTTTTGTACATACAAAACATTGAATGCCGTTTATTTATAAAGCTTTATTTTTAAATCATAAAATAACTTGTTTTTCTTGTAAGTATTCCGTTCAAAATTTTGCTGTACCAAACATTGAATGAGCTCAATTTCTTAAAAAAATTTATTTGCAGCAAAAACTATGCACTTATTCTTGTATTCCTTTGAAATTTATTTAAATAAATATTTCTAAAAATTAATTGAAGGTTTCTATTTTTACCGGTTAGCTGGTTAGCTGACAATATTTTAACCGTAAAACTGGTTAGCAAAAATTTTGGTTAGTTGGAAGTCCTAGCTTCAGGCATAACCAGGCCTGGGAACAGGTCCGGCTAAGTACTTTCGGGGCCTGGATGCAAGCAAGTTTTTGGGGCCCCCCATGTCAGAAAAATCTGCCATTTTGTACACATCAATGTTACAGCTTAGAGAGAACATGTACTTATAATTATAAAGCAACTATAATGATAATTCATTTCATAAAAAAGCAAAAATTTGTTTAAAGATGTAAATATATTATTTACTAGTAGAAGGTGCTTGCATTCTGCAAGCATTTGAACTGACCTTGAAGAACATAAATTTTTCAGAGAGATGTTTCATTATTAGAAATATTTTTTAAATTCAAAATATTTCGCCTCTGCGCCAATTTTTGTTCTTTCCTGATAGAAAGATATTGGGTTAAAACATTACCTAAAATTTGCAATTTTAAGAATATTATGTTTTTTCCATTGTGGGGTACTAATGCCACACCTTTGTGCCAAATTTTAAAGTTATAGGACATCTAGAAGTGAAATAATATTTATCTAATTTTTTAAATTTGAAATATTTTTAACGGCTGTAATAACAGCTTCATGGAGATATTCAAACACTTATGCACCTTTGCATTAAGCTCAAAATAACTTTAAAATTTCAGCTCCCTAGCTCACCCTGTAGTACCTAAACATATATATATATATATATATATATATATATATATATATACATATATACATATATATATATATATATATATATTTGTTTAAATTTTAAGAACTTTTAACAGCCAAACTAATTAAAATATCAAAATTTCTATGCTCCCAATTTCGTTTTTTTTTTTTTTTTAGAAATTATACCTTTAAGAAAAATTTCAGCTCTGTAGCACATTCAAAAATTAATAATTCTTGAAAATTTGTTTAAACAATTGCGAATTTTTAGCGGCCGCATTCTTGAAAAAATATAAGATTTCTGTTTTTCATATAGAATTTGCTACAAAATGTTTGCAAAAGCTTGTACCTCCAACTTATAGTTTCTGATAAAATAATTAATAAACTTTCATGTACAAATGGAGTAAAAACAACCCCTAAAATTTAACAATTTTGAAATTTTCGATTTTTCTAAACGGTTGAGAGCAAAATCCTATTTTCGTGCAAAATTTCAGTTGTATTCCTTTTAGATTGGTCTACACATTGGAATTCCTTTTCCCCATGTTAGCTTATGGCAGATTTTTCTCTAATATTTCCTGTTTTTAGATTTTGACGTCGTTATAAGTTTACGCTGTAGTTTTAAAACAATTATATTATAATATAATCCACTGATTCTCTTTAGAAGAACTACATTAAAGCTAGTATTATATACACAGTTCAGTACAGTACAGTTCATCAACCCTCATAATTGAAAGCAGTAACGTTCTTTTATTTAATAACATATATCGCAATTTAGAATTATGATGTGATCATATGTATATGTCTTTGGTTGAAATCAATGGGACAATTAGAATTTCCCTATTAAAAATCATTAAAGCGATGCAATTATAATACTGATTGCCAATTCCCATTGAAAAGCATTGTCCTGGTTGCTGTGGTAGCTGAAGTTCTTTATTGTTGAGCATCTGCTTTTTTTCAATTAAAAACATATTTCTTCATCAATTCAGCACTGATTTGAATTTAGTCTTCAAAAATAAGGAACCTCATTCTTTTAGCTATAGAACTGCTTTTGTCCTGAGTTTCTATCTGAATTATAACTAATTTAAAAATGAAAATTTATGAAACTGCACAGATTTCAATGTTTTTCTTATGGAGTATCAAAATGGAACATTGGGGTCAAAAATACCCAACTAAAAATTAAAAAATTTGGAATTATTTATTGTTCTGGTTGGTTGTACCCAATAACCTATCATCCTACCAAATTTCAGGTCCGTGGCTTATCTAGAGGTACCTCAGGTTTTATATTATATATATATTAGTGTGGTCCTTATAATGGGAGGAAAAAACAAACGTTTTATTTTGAATAGGGGCACCAGCCTATCTTGCTCCAATATTAAAAAAAATAATATTCCCAAAATTTGGTAAATTTTAGATGAAATTTACAGGTTGCTACCAAAGTTTGAAACATTAAGTTTTCTTTATTTTAAACAAAATGCAATACAGTACAAAGCATATAAAATTTAGAGTTGGTAATTTACATGCTACATTGTCACATGATGACCATAACAATACTGACACAGTGGTACATTAATTGTTTGTGGCAAGCGTTCCCTTCGCAAAGTCTGGATATCTCCTCCGATGATCGCTGACAATCTGCAAAAGAAATTGCTTTTGCTGTTCACCCTGGGTGTGTAATTGATTGTATTCCTCGATCAGGGCAACTCCACATTCTGCCGTATTGATAATGCAATTGATGGACCTGATGCACTTTTCTGTGGCAATGTAGTTCCCATCAGAAGCCCAGAGTTCGGGATCCAATTCTGTGAATTTCGAGTCAAGACCAAGTATGTCGAAAAACCTCAAAGTGTTGGCTGACACAAAATAGTCCCAATTTTTCTGCAAGATGCTATCCAGATCGACAGTCACTCTCTTTGAGTGGTCCTAATTACCATCATTTTGGAGAGCTTGAATCAATTTGGCTTTTGTATCTATTGATACTTTTTTATCAAAGAAAGCAAGGGCAACCAGCTCTTCGCTGAGGTACCACAGATGATGAGCAAGCTTCTTCAGAGCAGCGTTGGCAACTATTGAGTTTGTAGTCTCGTACTGTTGGAGGTTCTTCAACAGCATCAGGTCATTTAAAGGTGCAGCAGTTGGAAGTGCAGCTTGAAACCACACCTTCAAATAGAATCTCACAACAAAAATTGCTATGTCCCTTATCCCAGCATCCTCTTTTGTCTTCAATGGAAACTGTCCTTAGAACATCCACAGTTTGATAGCATAAATGGCTTTGGGCATCCAACGAGCCTTATGCATTGCACCAGGAGTAAGAAATCTAATTCCATGAGAAGGTTCACTTCCAAGAAAGATGATAGAGATTTACAGGAGTTCTCTGTAATCATCGCGAGGTTGCTGCTGGTTGAGTTGGTCTGTAGCAAAAGTGATTATTTCATCTTTAATATCGGCAACAGAACTGGCAGTGAACTCATCATCAAATGCAGTTCTGTATTTGGCCTTATCCAGTAACACCCAATGAGCTTGAAATCGCTTGAGGATTAGTATTTCTGGGCTCGCTGATGGACTTACAATGACAGAGAAGGTAGCTTCCAGTGCCAGCTCGAATATGTGGTGCCTGCAGGGAATGTAGAGAAGGTTCTTGTCTAATTTCTGTTCAATCCAAAGACATGCTCCATTTTTTCTTCCAGTATTTGATGCAGTAGTGTCAAAACACATTCCTTTCACTTTCTCTGCTAGATTCCACAGTTCCAAAGTTTCAACAACAGCCTTGCCCATTTCCAATCCAGTTCCAGCCGCAATTTTTGGAACACTGAGCAGTTGTTCTACTCCATCACCTGTGACTAAAAACGGAAGACAATCAACTACTTCCTTTCCAGTAAGATCTGGCAGCAGCTTGCCATCCCAATGCACAACTAGCAGAACTGTTGGATTAAATCGAGAGATTATTTGTTTAGCTGTTGCTTCCCTTTGCTGAATGCAACTTACACGAATTAAGGAATGATTTACTGCAAATTTGGACATGTCTTGCCCCAGACTTTCTCCAGCAGCATAAAGCAATGCCGTGGCTTTTCTGTCACTCACCCTTGTACAATCCAGTACAGCTGCCAAGCCTGGTGTAATAAATTGCTTCCTTTCTCTTTTTCGAGAAGACTCTCTAAGAGATGCGTGCTCCAGTTCAGCAGGTTCGTTACTCTGATGACTATCCCGTTTCACCTCCTCAGAATCACTGCTGGAGGATGAGGAGTACAAGGTTACAGGTTTGGTTTCTGTTTCTACTCTTCTCAAGGCGGTCTTGATATTTCTTGGCTCGCTCCCTTCTTCTAGCTTCTTGCTGCCTTGTCAACTCCAGCCATCTTTCCTCGCCGCCCTTTTTCCCTCTGAGCCAAAAGAAACTCTTGATCTTCTTCTATTTTGATCATGGATAGCGCCTCTGCATGTGCAATATCAAAAAGCTGTTACTGAAAGCAGTTTCTTTTTCAAACAGTGTTTTGGATCTTTTCTTCTTGTTTTTTTTCGTTTTTCTTCAGCTTCTGCCAGTCATGGAAGATTTTTTCAACAGCTGCAATTACATGTTTTTGAAGCCGAGTAGGGATCCGTGCTATATCCCAAATCCCAATGGCAGCTTCGGCAACTACAGATGCACTTTTTCGAACAGTTTTCTTTCCAGTCAGATGCAAATGAAAAAAATAAGCCATTACCTCTCACTTCGAAAGTAGCTTATTTCCAGGTATTTCATGTGATTGTAGTCCAATTAGCCAAACATTCATCATTTTACACGTAGTAGGACTAACAGTAGCCATTTCTTCATAAAAGTAAACCTGAAAGTAAAGTGAAAAAATTAGCTAACTTACTTCTGTTGTCATTAGTTTATTTTTTGGTGTTCAGCAGAATGCTGTACAAAACTTACAAACTGGGAGTGCACTGTATTGTAATCTCCTGCGAGTCAGGTTCACTTGAGTCTCTACACAACAACTTTATGGGAGAAAACCCTTGGCTGAACTGTACTCTTTGGCTGCCTGATGACAACTGAACTCACTCCACTAGGTGGGCTGCTTATATAGTTTAGGCCATAGATTGTTCCAGAAGGTTCTAGAACATACTGGAAGGTTCTACATCATTACAGAAGGTTCTAGAACATTCCGGAAAGTTCCAAATTGTTCCGCAAAGTTCTAGAACATTTCAGATTGCTTATGAAGGTTCTATAATGTTCTGGACAGTTCTAGATCATTCCAAAAGACCTTATATGGACTATTAAATAATACAAAGAGACCTAATTTTACCAAAATTTTTTTTTCATAATGGAACAGATTCAAAACGTGCCCCCTCCAGTGTTCCAAAACTTAAAAATAAGGACCACCCTAATATATATATATATATATATATATATATATATATATATATATATATATATATATATATATCCTCTGTAAGAAGCAGCTATTTATAATAGATACTCAACATTTGGAGACCCCTAAAAATCGAGGGCCCAGATGGCTTACATTCACTACACCCCCCACTTGGCTGGCCCTGCCTGGGAACCAACATGGAGGCTTCTGTATTGACAATATTATGACATTGTGACAGGTGCTAGCTCATTCATTGATACTCTGATATCTGATCACAATGCAATTATTGTAAGCATTATTCTTGCAAGACTGTGTTCTCCTTCTCCTGTGCCCTAGCGATTAATAAGGAAAATTAATTCTGTAAGTGGGTCATACTTATTCTCCCTAATGAATCATATTAATTGGCTGGATGTATATTCTAGTAAAAGTATTGAGGGCAAGTTCAAGACTTTCCATAGTCTGTTTATGTGAGCTGATTTTCCATACAAAATCGTCAAAAAAATTCTATAAATTTTATGTGGACAGAGGAATTATCAAATATGAAACTTACCTGTGTATATCTAAAAAATTTATATAAAAACACAGGTTCGAATTATATGAATATAAAATATAATTATTGCAGGAGACAATACAGGAAGGAAATTAGATCAGCCAAAATAAAATATAATATCAATATGATTGATAATTCTAGCAAGAAAACCAAAGCCATGTGGTTCATAATTAATAGATACTCTAATAATACTACTAAGGCAGAATGTCGGAAAATGGACATAAATTCACCCACAACCAGAGCCAGATTAAGAGTTTGCGGGGCTCTAGGCCAGTGTTCAGTGCAGGGCTCCAGTAAGCTGAAAAATGTGGACTAGGGTGGGGTGATTTAGGTACTTTCTTATTTATGTAATGCTAAAATTACTTTGTATAACACATTTATTTTTAATATTATAAATAAAGATGCAAAACATAAAAAATAGAGTTCCTCTTGATAAAACAAACTCAGATATTGAAAATTTTCTGTAATCCATAAACATATTACAAAGTGTCATTTGTACTTGAAAATCAGTCTTGTTTGTTGTATGGTTGTTTTTGCTGTTGACAACCCAAATTATGACCGGAGAGTACATTTATATTAGATTAAATGATTTAATGCCCAATATATCTATAAATATTAATTTTCTGACAATGGGGAGTATCAGGACCTACAAATATACCAAACTAGTTAAGACCCATGCAATTATTCCGCTGAGTTTTTTTCGATAAATTTATGAACAAACGATCATATAAAAATGAGTTTTTATGACCTCTTCTATACAGTTGATATTTTTATTTGCAAGAAAATTATAATACTAAAATTTTGCGATATGAACCACCCAACTTATAGAACAAAAAGTTATCAGTTCCTTATATCAAATCAAGTCTAATCTAAATATCAAAATTTTACGTTAATTTTCAGTCAATCGTTGTTCTTGTGTGTTTCTGAGTGTAAACTAACAATAAGTGTAAATGTACTGAAAACACTGAGGACAACAATGCCAGTAACATTGGTAACCTCCTGTGTGTGGTGTCATTCTAAAATTAGCTGCAAATTCAATATGTGAAGTACTGGCATATCTCATTAATTGCTTTATTGCCCAAAGTGTCTTCCAGGATCAACTCAAAGTTGTGAAAGTTATTCCTATTTTTAAGAAGTGTGGTAAATCTTTGTGGTAATTATAGGTCCATAACCATGGTACAAATAATTTCAAAAGTATTTGACAGCCTTATAAATGAGCCAGTGGTCAATACTTGGAGACAAACAAACTCTTTTTGACTTGTTAATATGGTTTCCGTTCTAACCTTAACCCCAGTGCCCTCATTTGAGAACAGTTATACAGTTATATTTTAGTTTACTAACATCTATGATGTTTTGCACTCGCTATCAAGTTGCAATGTACTATTCACTAAATTAATTCCTAAGCTTTCTTATTCTGTAGGCAAATCACTTTGTGTTGAGTTTGAGATGAGCAGCACACATTTAAAGTTGCGGAGTTTCTTGTAAAAGTGACCTGTGCTAAATTATAATTTTTATTTTTCATCAAAATCCATATAAGTGATAATTGTTTATGATATAATATAACACACACACACATGTATGTGTGTGCATGTGTTCGTGTGTGTGTGTTTGTGTGCGTGTGCATATGTGTGTGTGTGTGTGTGTGTTCGTGTGTGTATGTGCGCTTATATTGATGCACAATTTTTAATTTAAATTAATTTATTCTTTATGAGAATATGTATAGAAGTTGATGTCCACAATTGAGGATGATCAGCATTAGAGAGTACCTACTTATTGCAACAATAGTTCATAAAGGTTTTATATTGTTTCTATTGTATTTTTTAACCCACAGCTAAAATGAATGAACGAATATGTAAAATGCTCCAGGAAGCATATGAATAGTTATTTTCTGAAGAGATTGAAATAGACATGATAGATTAACACCCAGAAGTGGATGAACTGACAGACAAAGAAGACATTGATGATGATAAACTTGAAGTAGGTGCTGTACAGGATATTTTGGGAAGGATTGAAATACAATTACTGAATGAGGACTTCACAGAAAATAAGTTACCTTTATAAAAAAGTCTTGCAAGGACGATGTAGAATGAAACAAGGTCAGTCTGTGTGTAAAAATGAAATATTTGAGGATAAAACATCAGGAATATATGAAAAAAGACTAATTCATAAGAAAAAAGTGTTTTAGAAACATTTGAAGAATTATTTATAAAAGATGGGTATGAATTTATTGCAATGGAAACAATACAGTATGCAACCAAATGCAAAAGTGGACAAAGTTTCAGTGTTTTCGTGAATGAAATAAAAGTTTTTAAAGGGTTCCTAATATTTTCTGGCTATCCTACCTTGACAAATGAGAGGAATTTATTGTCAGAGGAAGATTTTGGTATTTCACAGCCTGCAGCCATTTACACCTAAAATATATTTATGGGAGACGTGGATCAACATGATTGGCTGTTATAAAAACATACAATTGCTATCAGAGGTAAAAAATGGAACTGGTCCTTGTTCATGCGTATGGTTGACATGGATGTTTTAAATAGTTTCCTATTATATAAAATAGTGCATGGCAGTAATTCAATTACAATTAAGGAGTTTTGAAGAGAGCTTGCTGTTATGTATTTGAAAGGAAGGCATGGAGCATGGGCAGCCCTTTGCCATCAACCTCTCAACCTACTGTGTCCGAAGATATCAGATACGATGAAAGATCACTCAAATTATAAGTGGTGGTATTTGAAATTTCAAGAAAATAATACATCCAGTAATTGTATCTATGTTTTATGCATTTAAATATTTTATGATAATGTATATGTAAAATAAATTCCCATTTTGTAAGTTAACGAGTGTTGCCTCTTTGTGTGAACTCCCAGGAAAAGATAACTCACCAAGTGTGTCCTCATTTGTGGATGGCCTATATTTCAACAATGAATGGTCAAATTTCGTAAAAGTAGAATTTGTCTACACTCTTATGAGCTACTGACCACAATATGCGAATTTTGTAAAGAAAGGGTTTAAAAAAATAATTTGAGTGTTAATGCGTTAATACTTGTGATGCTGTTCTTTCACTAATTAAAAGTTGTCTGGCTTGCTTGGAGAATAAGGAGTTTTGCCAGACTAGAATATTTTATATATTCAAAGCATTTGATACTGTATCTCATGATATGTTGTTAAAAAAGCTTAATTTTTATGGATTTGTAACAAATTGTATTTCACTGTTGAAATCATAATTGAGTGGTAGATCACAAACTGTTCAGTTAAATCGAACATTTTTCAATTACCTCCCAGTCTTTTATGAGACACTTATCATTTATTTCACTTATATATATATATGATTTACCTGACAGTGTGACAGATAATGCTGTTAAAGGCAACTTATGTGCTGATGACTTTGTAATGACTCTCCATGCTGATTCAGCTAATAATATAGTATCACTACTAAGTAAAATATCAGAAGTAGTGAAAGATTGGTGTGCAGCAAATAAGCTGTATTTAAATATTAGTAAGATCCAAGAACTAAAAATTATCTTAAATTACAGAATAATTCAGGGTACCTAGTAAACCCATAAACTTTCTTGATATATGTAGGTACCTATTGACTTGAGTTTAAATTGGTAGGTACGTATTGATCATGTTGCTAAGAAATATCTAAAGGTATTTTTATGATTAATAAGCATCACACTTGTGTGAATATGGATGTTCTAACAACGATATACTTTGCACATATTCACAGTCACCTAATTTATTGGACACTTGTATGGGCAAACCATTTCTCATCTACTAAATTATTTAGACTTCAAAAGAAGGTAGTAGAACTTTTCTTTTATGTTAATGCCAGAATTCATTGTAAGCCGCTTTTCATTAAGTTAAAGATTGTCTCTTCCCTCAATATTTGTGTACAATTGTCTTATGTACACAGCATGCCTCACTTACCGCAAGAGAGGCACCAAGAGACATCTGTGTGCTATCCGAATTTGTGCTAAATGAAGTTTGTAATATAGCACTTTGCCCAATTGATTTTTACTTTTCAGAAATTAACTATTTTTATCTTGCAACTAATATAATGATATGCCATTTTTATATACGAATTTAAAGTCAAGAAAACGAAGTATATGACGATTATTTTAAAATAATTATTTATTATGAACATATTGGTGTACAACAGCTTCAAAATCTAATTCTTTTTGATGAAAAATCACAATTTTCTAATAACATTTACTATGGAAAACGTATTATTACTGTGGTATAGGTGCCAACAGCAAAATAACATCGGAATAACAAATGAATAACGATCGCGAAAGTTAAAGTTGTCATGAACCTAATCTAACCAAACCCAAATACTCATCTACACTGAACCCAACGAAAGTTAAAATTCAGTAATGAACATAATCTAACCCAATCCCAAGCAAAAACCCATTCAAAGCGAATCAAACCATACACATCTCAACAGTAACGTTAACAAGTTTTAAAATTCCAATGTTAGCGTCACTGCAAAAGACTAGAATTGTGGCTAACCAATGTAAAAAAGAGTATAAGTGAAGTACTGAATTAGAATTAGAGCTAATAAATGTATAACTAACAACAAAGTTTTTACTAATTTGACTTAGATAAATTTGAAAAGGAAAAGATGGAAAATAAAAAAAGAGCGACACTCAAACAATGCCACACGTTTAGATAACATTTCTGTAAAATAGTCAAAACTGTTATTTGGAAATGAAGGCATGAATGTTGGGTAATATAAAAAGTCACAATTGATGAATAGGAAAGTTTTCACAAATTTGACTTAGATAAATTTGAAAAGGAAAGCACGGAAAATAAAAAAAGAGCGACACTGAAACAATGCCAAACGTTTAGATAACATTCTTATAAAATAGTCAAAACTGTTATTTGGAAATGAAGGCATAAATGTTGGGTAATATTAAAAGTCACAATTGATGAATAGGAAAGTTTTCACAAATTTGACTTAGATAAATTTGAAAAGGAAAGCACGGAAAATAAAAAAAGAGCGACACTGAAACAATGCCAAACGTTTAGATAACATTCCTATAAAATAGTCAAAACTGTTATTTGGAAATGAAGGCATAAATGTTGGGTGATATAAGAAGTCACATTTGATGAATAGGAAAGTTTTCACAAATTTGACTTAGATAAATTTGAAAAGGAAAGCACGGAAAATAAAAAAGAGCGACACTGAAACAATGCCAAACGTTTAGATAACATTCTTATAAAATAGTCAAAACTGTTATTTGGAAATGAAGGCATAAATGTTGGGTAATATTAAAAGTCACAATTGATGAATAGGAAAGTTTTCACAAATTTGACTTAGATAAATTTGAAAAGGAAAGCACGGAAAATAAAAAAAGAGCGACAATGAAACAATGCCAAACGTTTAGATAACATTCCTGTAAAATAGTCAAAACTGTTATTTGGAAATGAAGGCATAATGTTGGGTAATATAAAAAGTCACAATTGATGAATAGGAAAGTTTTCACAAATTTGACTTAGATAAATTTGAAAAGGAAAGCACGGAAAATAAAAAAAGAGCGACACTGAAACAATGCCAAACGTTTAGATAAAATTCCTGTAAAATGGTCAAAACTGTTATTTTGAAATGAAGGCATAAAAGTTGGGTAATATAAAAAGTCACAATTGATGAATAGGAAAGTTTTCACAAATTTGACTTAGATAAATTTGAATAGAAAAGCACGGAAAATAAAAAAGAGCGACACTGAAACAATGCCAAACGTTTAGATAACATTCCTGTAAAATAGTCAAAACTGTTATTTGGAAATGAAGGCATAAATGTTGGGTAATATAAAAAGTCACAATTGATGAATAGGAACGTTTTCACAAATTTGACTTAGATAAATTTGAAAAGGAAAAGATGGAAAATAAAAAAAGAGCGACACTCAAACAATGCCACACGTTTAGATAACATTTCTGTAAAATAGTCAAAACTGTTATTTGGAAATGAAGGCATGAATGTTGGGTAATATAAAAAGTCACAATTGATGAATAGGAAAGTTTTCACAAATTTGACTTAGATAAATTTGAATAGAAAAGCACGGAAAATAAAAAAGAGCGACACTGAAACAATGCCAAACGTTTAGATAACATTCCTGTAAAATAGTCAAAACTGTTATTTGGAAATGAAGGCATAAATGTTGGGTAATATAAAAAGTCACAATTGATGAATAGGAACGTTTTCACAAATTTGACTTAGATAAATTTGAAAAGGAAAAGATGGAAAATAAAAAAAGAGCGACACTCAAACAATGCCACACGTTTAGATAACATTTCTGTAAAATAGTCAAAACTGTTATTTGGAAATGAAGGCATGAATGTTGGGTAATATAAAAAGTCACAATTGATGAATAGGAAAGTTTTCACAAATTTGACTTAGATAAATTTGAAAAGGAAAGCACGGAAAATAAAAAAAGAGCGACACTGAAACAATGCCAAACGTTTAGATAACATTCTTATAAAATAGTCAAAACTGTTATTTGGAAATGAAGGCATGAATGTTGGGTAATATTAAAAGTCACAATTGATGAATAGGAAAGTTTTCACAAATTTGACTTAGATAAATTTGAAAAGGAAAAGATGGAAAATAAAAAAAGAGCGACACTCAAACAATGCCACACGTTTAGATAACATTTCTGTAAAATAGTCAAAACTGTTATTTGGAAATGAAGGCATGAATGTTGGGTCATATAAAAAGTCACAATTGATGAATAGGAAAGTTTTCACAAATTTGACTTAGATAAATTTGAAAAGGAAAGCACGGAAAATAAAAAAGAGCGACACTGAAACAATGCCAAACGTTTAGATAACATTCTTATAAAATAGTCAAAACTGTTATTTGGAAATGAAGGCATAAATGTTGGGTAATATTAAAAGTCACAATTGATGAATAGGAAAGTTTTCACAAATTTGACTTAGATAAATTTGAAAAGGAAAGCACGGAAAATATAAAAAGAGCGACAATGAAACAATGCCAAACGTTTAGATAACATTCCTGTAAAATAGTCAAAACTGTTATTTGGAAATGAAGGCATAATGTTGGGTAATATAAAAAGTCACAATTGATAAATAGGAAAGTTTTCACAAATTTGACTTAGATAAATTTGAAAAGGAAAGCACGGAAAATAAAAAAAGAGCGACACTGAAACAATGCCAAACGTTTAGATAACATTCCTGTAAAATGGTCAAAACTGTTATTTTGAAATGAAGGCATAAAAGTTGGGTAATATAAAAAGTCACAATTGATGAATAGGAAAGTTTTCACAAATTTGACTTAGATAAATTTTAAAAGGAAAGCACGGAAAATAAAAAAAGAGCGACAATGAAACAATGCCAAACGTTTAGATAACATTCCTATAAAATAGTCAAAACTGTTATTTGGAAATGAAGGCATAAATGTTGGGTGATATAAGAAGTCACATTTGATGAATAGGAAAGTTTTCACAAATTTGACTTAGATAAATTTGAAAAGGAAAGCACGGAAAATAAAAAAGAGCGACACTGAAACAATGCCAAACGTTTAGATAACATTCTTATAAAATAGTCAAAACTGTTATTTGGAAATGAAGGCATAAATGTTGGGTAATATTAAAAGTCACAATTGATGAATAGGAAAGTTTTCACAAATTTGACTTAGATAAATTTGAAAAGGAAAGCAGGGAAAATAAAAAAAGAGCGACAATGAAACAATGCCAAACGTTTAGATAACATTCCTGTAAAATAGTCAAAACTGTTATTTGGAAATGAAGGCATAATGTTGGGTAATATAAAAAGTCACAATTGATGAATAGGAAAGTTTTCACAAATTTGACTTAGATAAATTTGAAAAGGAAAGCACGGAAAATAAAAAAAGAGCGACACTGAAACAATGCCAAACGTTTAGATAAAATTCCTGTAAAATGGTCAAAACTGTTATTTTGAAATGAAGGCATAAAAGTTGGGTAATATAAAAAGTCACAATTGATGAATAGGAAAGTTTTCACAAATTTGACTTAGATAAATTTGAAAAGGAAAGCACGGAAAATAAAAAAAGAGCGACACTGAAACAATGCCAAACGTTTAGATAACATTCTTATAAAATAGTCAAAACTGTTATTTGGAAATGAAGGCATGAATGTTGTGTAATATAAAAAGTCACAATTGATGAATAGGAAAGTTTTCACAAATTTGACTTAGATAAATTTGAAAAGGAAAGCACGGAAAATAAAAAAAGAGCGACACTGAAACAATGCCAAACGTTTAGATAACATTCCTGTAAAATAGTCAAAACTGTTATTTTGAAATGAAGGCACAAAAGTTGGGTAATATAAAAAGTCACAATTGATGAATAGGAAAGTTTTCACAAATTTGACTTAGATAAATTTGAAAAGGAAAGCACGGAAAATAAAAAAAAAGCGACACTGAAAGAATGCCAAAAGTTTAGATAACATTCCTGTAAAATAGTCAAAACTGTTATTTTGAAATGAAGGCATAAAAGTTGGGTAATATAAAAAGTCACAATTGATGAATAGGAAAGTTTTCACAAATTTGACTTAGATAAATTTGAAAAGGAAAGCACGGAAATTAAAAAAAGAGCGACACTGAAACAATGCCAAACGTTTAGATAACATTCTTATAAAATAGTCAAAACTGTTATTTGGAAATGAAGGCATAAATGTAGGGTAATATTAAAAGTCACAATTGATGAATAGGAAAGTTTTCACAAATTTGACTTAGATAAATTTGAAAAGGAAAGCACGGAAAATAAAAAAAGAGCGACACTGAAACAATGCCAAACGTTTAGATAACATTCCTGTAAAATAGTCAAAACTGTTATTTTGAAATGAAGGCATAAAAGTTGGGTAATATAAAAAGTCACAATTGATGAATAGGAAAGTTTTCACAAATTTGACTTAGATAAATTTGAAAAGGAAAGCACGGAAAATAAAAAAAGAGCGACACTGAAACAATGCCAAACGTTTAGATAACATTCTTATAAAATAGTCAAAACTGTTATTTGGAAATGAAGGCATAAATGTTGTGTAATATAAAAAGTCACAATTGATGAATAGGAAAGTTTTCACAAATTTGACTTAGATAAATTTGAAAAGGAAAGCACGGAAAATAAAAAAAGAGCGACACTGAAACAATGCCAAACGTTTAGATAACATTCCTGTAAAATAGTCAAAACTGTTATTTTGAAATGAAGGCACAAAAGTTGGGTAATATAAAAAGTCACAATTGATGAATAGGAAAGTTTTCACAAATTTGACTTAGATAAATTTGAAAAGGAAAGCACGGAAAATAAAAAAGAGCGACAATGAAACAATGCCAAACGTTTAGATAACATTCCTATAAAATAGTCAAAACTGTTATTTGGAAATGAAGGCATAAATGTTGGGTAATATAAGAAGTCACAATTGATGAATAGGAAAGTTTTCACAAATTTGACTTAGAATGCCAAACGTTTAGATAACATTCCTGTAAAATAGTCAAAACTGTTATTTGGAAATGAAGGCATAAATGTTGGATAATATAAAAAGTCACAATTGATGAATAGGAACGTTTTCACAAATTTGACTTAGATAAATTTGAAAAGGAAAGCACGGAAAATAAAAAAAGAGCGACACTGAAACAATGCCAAACGTTTAGATAAAATTCCTGTAAAATAGTCAAAACTGTTATTTGGAAATGAAAGCATAAATGTTGTGTAATATAAAAAGTCACAATTGATGAATAGGAAAGTTTTCACAAATTTGACTTAGATAAATTTGAAAAGGAAAGCACGGAAAATAAAAAAAAAAGCAACACTGAAAGAATGCCAAACGTTTAGATAACATTCCTGTAAAATAGTCAAAACTGTTATTTTGAAATGAAGGCATAAAAGTTGGGTAATATAAAAAGTCACAATTGATGAATAGGAAAGTTTTCACAAATTTGACTTAGATAAATTTGAATAGAAAAGCACGGAAAATAAAAAAGAGCGACACTGAAACAATGCCAAACGTTTAGATAACATTCCTGTAAAATAGTCAAAACTGTTATTTGGAAATGAAGGCATAAATGTTGGATAATATAAAAAGTCACAATTGATGAATAGGAACGTTTTCACAAATTTGACTTAGATAAATTTGAAAAGGAAAGCACGGAAAATAAAAAAAGAGCGACACTGAAACAATGCCAAACGTTTAGATAAAATTCCTGTAAAATAGTCAAAACTGTTATTTGGAAATGAAAGCATAAATGTTGTGTAATATAAAAAGTCACAATTGATGAATAGGAAAGTTTTCACAAATTTGACTTAGATAAATTTGAAAAGGAAAGCACGGAAAATAAAAAAAAGCAACACTGAAAGAATGCCAAACGTTTAGATAACATTCCTGTAAAATAGTCAAAACTGTTATTTTGAAATGAAGGCATAAAAGTTGGGTAATATAAAAAGTCACAATTGATGAATAGGAAAGTTTTCACAAATTTGACTTAGATAAATTTGAATAGAAAAGCACAGTAAATAAAAAAGAGCGACACTGAAACAATGCCAAACGTTTAGATAACATTCCTGTAAAATAGTCAAAACTGTTATTTTGAAATGAAGGCATAAAAGTTAGGTAATATAAAAAGTCACAATTGATGAATAGGAAAGTTTTCACAAATTTGACTTAGATAAATTTGAAAAGGAAAGCACGGAATATAAAAAAAGAGCGACACTGAAACAATGCCAAACGTTTAGATAACATTCTTATAAAATAGTCAAAACTGTTATTTGGAAATGAAGGCATAAATGTTGTGTAATATAAAAAGTCACAATTGATGAATAGGAAAGTTTTCACAAATTTGACTTAGATAAATTTGAAAAGTAAAGCACGGAAAATAAAAAAGAGCGACACTGAAACAATGCCAAACGTTGAGATAACATTCCTGTAAAATAGTCAAAACTGTTATTTTGAAATGAAGGCATAAAAGTTGGGTAATATAAAAAGTCACAATTAATGAATAGGAAAGTTTTCACAAATTTGACTTAGATAAATTTGAATAGAAAAGCACGGAAAATAAAAAAGAGCGACACTGAAACAATGCCAAACGTTTAGATAACATTCCTGTAAAATAGTCAAAACTGTTATTTTGAAATGAAGGCATAAAAGTTGGGTAATATAAAAAGTCACAATTGATGAATAGGAAAGTTTTCACAAATTTGACTTAGATAAATTTGAATAGAAAAGCACGGAAAATAAAAAAGAGCGACACTGAAACAATGCCAAACGTTTAGATAACATTCCTGTAAAATAGTCAAAACTGTTATTTTGAAATGAAGGCATAAAAGTTGGGTAATATAAAAAGTCACAATTGATGAATAGGAAAGTTTTCACAAATTTGACTTAGATAAATTTGAATAGAAAAGCACGGAAAATAAAAAAAGAGCGACACTGAAACAATGCCAAACGTTTAGATAAAATTCCTGTAAAATAGTCAAAACTGTTATTTGGAAATGAAAGCATAAATGTTGTGTAATATAAAAAGTCACAATTGATGAATAGGAAAGTTTTCACAAATTTGACTTAGATAAATTTGAAAAGGAAAGCACGGAAAATAAAAAAAGAGCGACACTGAAAGAATGCCAAAAGTTTAGATAACATTCCTGTAAAATAGTAAAAACTGTTATTTGGAAATGAAGGCATAAATGTTGGGTAATATAAAAAGTCACAATTGATAAATAGGAAAGTTTTCACAAATTTGACTTAGATAAATTTGAAAAGGAAGGCACGGAAAATAAAAAAAGAGCGACACTGAAACAATGCCAAACGTTTAGATAAAATTCCTGTAAAATAGTCAAAACTGTTATTTGGAAATGAAAGCATAAATGTTGTGTAATATAAAAAGTCACAATTGATGAATAGGAAAGTTTTCACAAATTTGACTTAGATAAATTTGAAAAGGAAAGCACGGAAAATAAAAAAAGAGCGACACTGAAACAATGCCAAACGTTTAGATAACATTCTTATAAAATAGTCAAAACTGTTATTTGGAAATGAAGGCATAAATGTTGTGTAATATAAAAAGTCACAATTGATGAATAGGAAAGTTTTCACAAATTTGACTTAGATAAATTTGAAAAGGAAAGCACGGAAAATAAAAAAAGAGCGACACTGAAACAATGCCAAACGTTTAGATAACATTCCTGTAAAATAGTCAAAACTGTTATTTTGAAATGAAGGCACAAAAGTTGGGTAATATAAAAAGTCACAATTGATGAATAGGAAAGTTTTCACAAATTTGACTTAGATAAATTTGAAAAGGAAGGCACGGAAAATAAAAAAAGAGCGACACTGAAACAATGTTAAACGTTTAGATAACATTCCTGTAAAATAGTCAAAACTGTTATTTGGAAATGAAGGCATAAATGTTGGGTAATATAAAAAGTCACAATTGATGAATAGGATAGTTTTCACAAATTTGACTTAGATAAATTTGAAAAGGAAGGCACGGAAAATAAAAAAAGAGCGACACTGAAACAATGCCAAACGTTTAGATAACATTCCTGTAAAATAGTCAAAACTGTTATTTGGAAATGAAGACATAAATGTTGGGTAATATAAAAAGTCACAATTGATGAATAGGAAAGTTTTCAAAAAATTTGACTTAGATAAATTTTAAAACGAAAGTTTGGAAATTAAAAAAAAGCGAAACTGAAAGAATGCCATAAGTTTAGATAACATTTCCGTGAAATATTCAAAATTGTTGCTCGGAAGGAAAGGCATAAATGTTGGGTAGATTAAAATGTCACATTCTCTGACTAGGAATAATGTACCAATTTTGACTTATATGTTTTTGAAAACGAAGTCACGAAAATTGGAAATACAAGCGAATTTGATACAATTTCATTTGTTTACATGTTAGTTCATCTAAAATGGTCACTATTTTGCCTCGAAAAAAAGTCACACTGTTAGGTGGAAAAGGTTAGAATTTCGGATTGGAAAAGAAAATCACAACTTTTTCTCATATAATTTTGAAAACAGAAGGACGAAAATTGGTAATACAACAGAATTTGATACAATTCTATTCATTTAAATGGTAATTCGCCGAAAATAGTCACCATTGCTGCTCCGAAGGAAAGGCATAATTATTTGGTAGGATAAAAAGTCTCAATTTCGGAAAAGGAAATAGGTCACAATTTAGATTAAATAATTTTCAAAACGAAAGGATAAATATTTTCAAAAACAACGGAAACTGAAACTGCAATTCTTTTATATATCATTTCTGTGAAATTGTCAACATTGTCTCTTGGAAAGAAAGCCATACATTTGTTTATGAAAAAATGTCATAATTTCGGACTAGGAAAAATAAGGCGCCATTGGAACAGATAATACCGAGAGTATGGGAAACTTTCTTCTCTATTAGGGAATACGAACGGCTTGTAACCACAAAGATTAAAAGATTACAATTCCCACACGAGTCCCCTCGCGACTGTCTTTATTCCGTGCAAGGTGCCGTTAGAGCGCTGGGACTCCCATAACGAGTTCGTTGTATTGATAGTGCAAGGTTTAATTCCCATCGCCAATAACCATAACTTTCGCTAAACGACTCCTAACCTTACGGAAGCTGTAATCCCTGATGGCTCATATGGCAAAGGGCATGATAAACTGTTTAGAGTAGTATAAAATAGCGGGGATTAGGACAACCTTGACCATGAATTGGCGATTACGTGTGTGAACTGACCTATACATGGACTGTGTTGAGTTCTGCGTAAGTCATTGACCTTGTCGTAGGTCTGGTTGGGTCATTGGCCTGGTTGTGTGTATGATGTAGGTGGGATTTTGTTAAAAAGCGGGGATTGAGACAACATAGTCTGTGAGTTGGCGAATAGTGAATTAGCGAATACGTGTGTGAACTGACCGTGTTGAGTTCTGCGTAAGTCATTGACCTTGTCGTAGGTCTGGGTCATTGGTCTGGTTGTGTGTATGATTCAGGTGTGAATCTGTGTGTGTTTAGCGATGATGTTGTGAAATGATGTGATATTGTGTAAGGTAATGGTATTGGTTTTGCGTTAGTGTGGTCATTGGCCTGGTTGTGTGTTTGATTCAGGTGTGATTCTGTGTGTATTTTGTGATGATGTTGTGGAATGATGTGATATTGTGTAAGGTAATGGTATTGGTTTTGCGTTGTTGTTGATATTCGCATGGAAGTTGAATGACCCTTTCGCTTCTGCGGCATTCGTTGTCCCTAATTTTCGCAATGTTTACATGTTTGAGGTGTGTATGTGTAAAGATGTGATTTTGCAGAGTCATTGACCAAGTGGTAGGTTTGTTTCGGTCATTGGCCTCGTTGTGGGTATGATAGAGGTGTGTGATGAAGTGTAACGATGTGATTTTGCAGTGTCATTGACCTAGTGGTAGGTCTGTTTCGGTCATTGCGTGTTTTTATATTCGAATGGGGGTGATATTGTGTAAGGTAATGGTATTGGTTTTGCGTTATTGTTGATATTCGCAATGTTTACCTGTTTGGTATGAGTTAGTGCAATATGGTGTAGCCAAGTGGAAGTTGAATGACCCTTTCGCTTCTGCGCCAGTCGTTGACCCGGGGAGGGGATAGGGCCTTCCAATATTTACATCTGCGTGTGTTTTGGTTTCTCCTCAGCGCGTGTCTTCGGTCGGTCGTTTACCCTTCTAAGCAGGTTTTCGACGAGCTAAGTAGGTCACCAACTTCTACGTAAAGAATTACCGGTTCTGAGTGGGGTGGGGAGGGTTGAAATGATTCAAAATGAAACAACATCGAGTAGGCAGATCATTTTTATTGACAATGAATAAATACAACCATTAACACGTTATCAATATCCACGACACAAATTACAATCTTTTTTCAAAGGAGGCGGCCCATCGACATGAATATGACCCTTATTATAGTGCTGGAGACATTCTTGATGTCGTTCTCTCTGATACCAATCTTCCATTTTTTGTAATTCGTGACATGTAGTTGTCATCTCTTCCATATCATGCGGATGATACAATTCAATGTAATCAATAGGTATAAATTTCAGATCTGGTCTATTCACCCACTTCCAATTATGTTCATGATAGGTCCGAATAACTGACCTAACTTTATGTATAATTGCCAGTTGTTTTAAGTCCATAACTGAAAAGTAATTGTTTTCAAATCAATAATTTCTTAGATTTATAATATACTAATAATATCAAATATTAATTATATCCATTACCTTTGGAGAGCGTCCTGATGCGTAGAAGATTTATGTACACCTCTGTCCTCTATCGAATCACAGATCTAAATGATTCAACGTATGAGAAACTCTCTCGAGGAATCAGCAGGTCTTAACTTGTCGAAGGTTGATTGGGAGGTGAAATAAAATGGATAAGGATAGGTTATTGACCTCTACGGTCAGGATGGGTTTTATCAAGTAAATAAAACATGATAAAATTTTAAAAATCGATTTTTTTATTCAATCAATATCATCTTGACAAAAAATGCATTCTTAATCAGTTTTATCACAACATGAAAAACCAAACATGATACAATTGCGTTTTTCTCTTCTGTGATCATCTAGTGGTACATCACCTTCACGCCACTGAGTCATCCGCAATCCGCAGTAAACACATTGAACTGTATCGTATGTTCCGCAGCAGTACACCATTCCGGCTTCGGCGAGATTCTCAGGAGACACCGATGTATTCTTCCATTCCTTGAATGTCTTTATGCGTGCACTTCTTTCCAATAAATTAATGTCACTTAAATTGAGACGACACCATTCAGCGAGAGAAAATGCCCGACTGTGGGAACAAATATCTGGCATATCTATTCGAAAATGGTAAATACACTCAGTACCAATTCTCTTATTCAGCTTCTCTAGTGCAGGGCAGTCGAAGTCATCTAAGTTATAGACATTTTTAATTTGCGAATGGATGGCCTTTCTAAGAAATTTACACTTTTCCACTCCTTTAATAAAGATGTAATCGAATGGCCTTCCTTCAATATGTATTCTGCCATATCATATTCCACATTGCCAATATGCTCATCTATAGCAAGATACTCTTGCGTGGTCCATACATTGACGCTATTTGAATGATTTTCCAACTTAGGCGTTTTAAAAATTCAATGTTGACTTGCAAAGGTGTTTAATGAGATTATGGATAATTCTCGCAACAAAAAACGTCCCGATGCATCTTTGTCAAGATGGAAGTCCACAATGGCTGAATTCATGTTTGCTACTGATGATGGAAAGTATCATCGCACTATATTTATCATCCTGCAAATTTCACTGAGCCAGTCAGCGGATCATACCAAAATGACTCATCACTGATCACTAAGCAATGAGCGCTAGTTCTAGATAGGAAATTTGTTTCTGATTCAAAGTCTACTCTAATGTCTACAGCACCTGAAGTGATTGATTCATCTTGCTTCGAACAATCAATGACTGCGATAGGTGCAATATTAACGAATTGATCACGTGACAACAAAGGTTTTGGTTCATTTCCATAATATGATTTCTGAAATTTTGCGTACATATTGTTAAGCTCAGCTATCTGCCCCTTGCTAAAATTTAAATCTAATACATCGTAGGGGAAACTTTTATTATTGAGAAAAACTTGAATGCCTCTTAAATTACAGTGGTCGAAAACACTGCTATCCCGCTGTACAATATTATTCCGTGATGTTTGAAATGCGAATATAACATAATGAGGTTTACCAAACTGAGAGGTTGTCTTTACGACCCAAGTCTGTTTTTCACTTTTCGGTAATTCTGGGTAGGATGAAAGTTTCCAGCGTCGTTACGTTATCTGAATAGGTTTATTTTGATCAATACGTTTGAGTAAAAGTAATTTCTGCTTATCGGATACTGTAACATATGGAATTCTCCAACAAATCTTATCAATTGTAATTTTAGCTTTCACATTATTGGTAGATACGTAGCAGTTATCATCAGTGCGTGCTCTGATTAAAATGAGTTCATGATTTCCGTTGATAAAAATCTTATCATTATCTTCCATTAACCCAAACATTGTATTCAGCGGGATACAAACGTTAAAATTTCCATCTTCCAATACCTCGCTCGACTTTCCGGGGATTACCCATCCTGCATTTAGTAATCCTTTCGATGTACTATCTGTTAGTGAAACATAACCCTTGAGAGTGTAGGTAACTCCTGAATTTCTCACGCTGTCTATTTCAGCACCATTTAAACAATAACGAGCCTCAGAAAAAAGATGATAGAAAGCATTATTTACAAGCGTGGTGGTTGATACTATAGCGGATCCATCTTCATTAGTAATATGACCTTCTATATAGATGTGACTTTGACTTGGAAGAATAAAATCAGGTTGATTTTGAACTACCATACGAATTTCATCATTGTAATCGAACTTTGATTGTGATTGTGATGAGTATGGTATTCGATGGAAGTTATTGATTCATCATAACGTGCACTGGAGTCTATATTTAAAATATCCATTTCGGATGCAGACGGAACCCGAGAGATTCTAGAAACTGTATGTTATTAGATGATAACGGTTTAGCAGTACGTGGTGTACTAATCCATCTCATCGCCGCACCGCGATTATAAGGATTTCGGGTAAAATCAAGACCCATTTTCTTTTAAATGTAATCTAATTTTAATAATTTCGTTGCGGAAGTCTACTGGATTTTCGTTTTGATCTAACAATCTGAGAGTGATGTTGTTTATCGTTCTGGTATTCACAGGCAAATAAATTATCTCACTGGGTCTTTCGATTATTTTATACCCCGGTGGAACTTCAGGAAAAAACTGATGTAATATATGCACATTCTCACCGTTTTTATACGAACCTTCTACAATGTTACATTCGATAAGAATGTCATTAACGTGAAAAACGTCTACAATATTGTCTGATATGTGTCTTACTTTCGCTTCCAATTTTCTCTTCGCAAATCCGAGAAGTGATGCTATCGAACCATGTTTAGTAAAATCCACCTCAAAATTACAAGTCAATGCTGAACGTCAAGTATTATTATTTGCTTCGATCTTTATTGCATCTTTTCCTAAAACACTTTGTAAATATTCGTTTAAATCATCAATTTTATATGTTCCTGTTGGTATAACCACAGAATTTCCGCTTCCATAGTGGAAGATATTGTTCCCATCGAACACGTTAGGTATTGTATAATAAGTTTCTAAACTCACACATTCTATAATTTTTATCAGCATCCAAGGCGATCTCGGGAAAATAATCAACATTAAGAGTGGATGTTTTACCCGTAAACGTTAACGTCCAAGATTTGACTAATTACAATTCCAGATGTTTGCATCTTTATTAAAATTTTTTTTAACATAAATGACCGCAATTTACAGCTTTTGTTTCCTGATATCTATCTCTCTTATAATGAATCGTGCTATTTTTGAAATAATTTAGGAGTTCTGTAGGCGGTGGAAGATTTCCAAAACTGTTAAAGTAATCAATATGTTTGCCCGTTTTTCTGTAACACACCCAATGTGTTCCTGCCCCATCAGAGTCATCCAAATTTACAATACCACTCTCATTAGACCACGGCGATTGTAAAGGCAATCCGTCTCTCATAAATACGCCTCGAAAATTTGGAATATTTAACTTCTTAACATAGTGAATTAGATCAAAATTGGAGAGCGCTCTCTTGGGTAACCTACTTAAAAGTTTTTATTTTATTCGGTGGTGAAATGTATAAGCCTAATCCCTTCTTATATGGTTTAATATAGAGCCCTTTCCCACGCAACGCTATTGCTTCCATTCTAGCATTATGTCTTTTAGATTCTTCCAATCTCTTTTTTGCGGCATTTGCCTCAGAAGCAGCTTTTATTATACCTGATGCACCACCTGCCAAACCACATAATGCTGACAACCCTGCAAATAAAGGTATTAGTGGGATAATTCCTCCAGTCTTTGGAATTGGTATAACTCTAGGCGTAGTATATTTACTCCTTTTCTTTTTCACATCCCTTCGAATAACATTAAGTGTTAATTTAGCAGCCTGATTGAGGTTTTTATTTTTCAAGTTTTTCATTGCTACTCGAGCTCTCCGCATGATATTTCTAAAACAGTTAGACTTTCTAGTTTCACTACCCACCTTCACTTTTGCTTTCATTATATTCGTAACTATACCTGCAGATATCTTTTCACCTAAACTCGCGTCTTTTGATTTTACACGTTGCCAAGCCTTTTCGGCTAGTTTGAGGTCGGCTTTATGTCTATCAGATAAATCTTTAGATTTAGAGTATGCTATGTCGTGTTGTTTGCAATAAGCATCTAGTGCAGCGTTTCCCAAACTTTGCAGACCTGGGGACCGGTTATTTTAATAATCATTTTTGCGGCCCACCGTAGTGCATACATACAACAAATTCCTAAAAGACCAGTCGCGGATGGAACTACTTTGCTTGCACGTCCGATGCAATGCACAATAAATAAATAATTTAATGCATTACACGTGCATATTTATAAAACCATAAAATAAATGAAAGAAATCAAATTCCATTGTTTATTTACTATTAAATTCCACTTTTTATTTAACTTTACAACATTAGGAATTACCAATTCGATCTTACAAAATAATGAATAAAGAAAAAGAGAACATGCTAATGTGAAGGATGATTTTGTTTGTTATAACATAACAACTCTTATGTCAGGAGTATGGAGGTGCGTTAAGTGCCACAAATAATAAATACTATTTTGACGCCAGATAGCAATTTATTAGCGAGAGGTAAAAGGATGTACGGCGATGCAAAACCGTGTCGCGACGCACGCTTTATGCTCGCGTGGCTATAGCGCTCGGTGGCCACTCGTGAAGTCCCCCGGAAACTCTCCTGGCTTCCTTGCCAGCCTCTCTGGCCTCAACGCTGCGGCTGTCGCGCCGCTTGGTGGCGTCCGGTGGAACTTCATATGCAATGAGCATCGGCTTCCGTAATGGCCGCCACATCACCCCCCTGGCAGTAACAGACTCTACAGGAGGAAAAAGAATTTCAAAAATATATAAAAATGCAAAAAAAATTAAAGAAACCGGCGGGGAAAGTGGACCCGTCGGCCAGACCGCGTTGTCCTCTCGGAGTGTTGTGCAGGTGATGGCTGCTCCTCGCGAACACTGGTCGTGGTGGATGTGGGGACTGCAGGCTGTGGTGCCTGCTCGACTGTGTCCACCATGGAATAGGCTGGTTTTAGCCTGTCAATAGAGACCTTGGCATCTCTCCCGCGAATCCGGACCACAAAGTATTTGGGTGTCCTCTGCACTACTTCGAATGGTCCATCGTAAGGTGGCTGGAGTGGACCCTTCACTGTGTCATTCCGCACAAAAACATGGGAGAAAGATGCCATATCTCTGAATTGAAAGAGGGGCTTATCCCCATGGCGTGCGACAGGAAGCGGTCTCAGTTGCTGCATGTGACGTTGCAGCTGGGCAGCTAGGTTGGTCTCGTCACGATTAGTGCCCGTTTTGGAAGAAAAGAATTCGCCAGGGAGGCGTATGCTTTCGCCGTACACCATGGCGGCGGGCGTGGCCTTCAAGTCCTCCTTCCAAGCGGCCCGAATACCGAGCAGCACAGCAGGGAGAGCATCCACCCAGCTCTCATCTGGATGGCACATGATGGCCGCCTTCAGCTGACGGTGGAAGCGTTCTACCAAGCCGTTGGCGGCGGGATGGTACGGCGTCGTCCGCAGGTGCTTTGTCCCAATAAGGTGGGATAATTCCTGGAAGAGGGACGATGTAAATTGCCGTCCCTTGTCGGAGGTGACGCGCAGCGGAACTCCGAAACGCGCGATCCAACCGAAGAAGAGAGTCCTGGCCACGCTTTCCGCCGTAATATCTGCGATCGGAAAAGCCTCCGGCCATCGCGTAAAACGATCCACTTTTCGCCGGATGAATGGGTGACTGTAGCCATTATTCATGAGTGCCCTTCTTATATGCTCTTCTTCGTCTTTTAGGAATATAAAACCGAAACAAAAACCTTTGGTGGAACGACCAAAACCCACAGCCTACGCAAAAATTCCCTTCATCGCCGGGACATCAGAACGCATAGCCAGGATTCTACAAAAAGAAAATATCGTCGTCCGTTTTAACACGCTAAGGAAAATAAAAGAAGAACTTCCGTCTGCGAAAGATGCACTCGACCCGCTAACATCTGAAGGAGTCTACAGGATTCCATGCAGCTGCGGACACGTATACGTCGGACAAACAGGACGATCCATTCGCTGTCGCTTAGCCGAACATAAACGGGCCATGATGAACAAAAAATGGAGGGAGTCGGCCATAGCGGAGCACTTCACCTCCGGCCCGGGACATAAAATCACGCTCGAAGAAACGAAATTGCTCGCGAAAGAAGATCGATATTTTCCGAGGTTAATTCGCGAAGCTATTGAGATCGAAAAGCTTCCGGTCAATTTCAACCGGGACGACGGTTTGCGCATCAGCGCAACATGGAAGCGACTCTTCCAACGGAAAAGTGAAAGGGAGGAAAAAAAATACGTTGGAGCAACCTCCAAAGAGAAAGGGACAGCAACTCGAACGAGCCAATCAGCGATGGACAACGGTTAAACTAGGAAGGCACGAGTGAATATAAAAGTCAGATCCCTACCATCGGATCTCACTTCATCTCCTGAAGATGCAGACTGCAACGTCTGCGAAACGTCGAGAGCCAGAAATGCCGCCAACGCAGAGAAACCCGAAAACCTCCACCAGCATTCAGCAACGCTGCGAAAGCCTTCAACTCAAATCAAAATATTTATTTCTGCAAAATATTCTTTCCTTAGTTCCTGAAATTGGACACTTCTTTTTCAAAGACAACAAAGGAGTTGTAAATATAGATGATGTAAGACCGCACTCTGTATTTATATTTGATGACATTTCTTGTGAAAAGTAAGATAATATGACAATATATTTTAGCAGTGTTCGGCAAAAGATGGTTGATTGTTTTTATCATGCTCAGACTTATTCAAAAGTTCCGAAGCAATTGATACGGGATAATGTAAATTTGATTATACTTTTTAAGCAGGATGAATTAAATCTCAAGCATATTTATGATGATCATGTAAATACGGATATGACCTTTCCGCAATTTAAGAACATATGCATGGAGTGTTGGAGGGATAAATATGGCTTTATGGTAATAGATAAAGAATGTGAGTAATTGTGATTTTAAGGCTTTCAGCGCAGTCCGCCATTTTTTAGGTCACGTGACAAAACAAATGACGATCGTCTATCTCTGATTGGTCAAAAATTTTTGGGGGGAAATTGTGATTGGTCGAAGCATTTTGCCGGGAAAGCGAAGTTGCCAAATTTATGGCGGGAAAATGTTTTTCTCTCTCTCTAAAAAGACGATCGAAAATGGGGTGCGACGTTACCAAATTTATGGCGGGGAAATGGTTTCTCTCTCTAAAAAGACGATCGAAATTATGGTGGGGGAGGCCCCATTCCTATTTTCGATCTTATAACATTAGCTCCCCTCCTCCGTCGTCCCCCCATTCCACTTTTCGATCTTATAACAATAGCTCCCCTCCACCTCCGTCGTCCACGAGACCGTCTATTGGCGGGAATACGAATAAAACGAAATCGGACGGGTTTGAACAAGTTTTATTTATCTTTTGGAGATACTCTTATATTTACACAAGTTTTATTTATTTGCTATACACAAATGTACAACCCATATTTCTGTTGGAGCGTTTACACCCATAACATTTTTTTTAATTGGTGGTGGTCCGTAAAACTGGATTCTTCCTT
Organism: Tanypteryx hageni; assembly: GCA_028673005.1. Taxonomy (NCBI): domain Eukaryota; kingdom Metazoa; phylum Arthropoda; class Insecta; order Odonata; family Petaluridae; genus Tanypteryx; species Tanypteryx hageni. The sequence goes on from CM054120.1 coordinate 185,384,977, forward strand.
TGTTATAATGTTCCAAGCAGAGCCTATATTCATCCAAGTCAGTTCGATTTCTGGAGTAATCTGGGAAATATTTCCAATATTTCGTGTATATTCCAAGAGTGATAAATCGCCATATACTGGAATGGGAGAAACCGTATGTTTTCCTCATGCATATTTTCTATTCCACCATTCACGTAGGAGGCGATGGCAGCTCCAACTTTATCCACTGTCTCATCCATAACCTAAGGGTAGTAGAAAAAAAATGTGGAAAGGTGTGATTTGAGAGTGGAGTTAATGATAAGATCAGAAGAACTTACTGTTTGCGCTTTAACTTTTCTTTGAGAAATCCACGTCTATCCTCTATCGAGTCTCAAATCTGAATGAAGCATTGTAAATGCTGAGGTTGTGGGAATATGAAGTTTAAAAAAATAAAACGATATCAGACAGGTTTGAACAAGTTTAATCAGTTACGTTTATAGTATTATTCAATTTCACTAGCACAAATGCCGAACTTCTTTCATTATATGTTTTTATGTCTTGAGGAGTAAAAGCGTTGACATATCTTTTAGGAAGGAAGACCTTCCTTCTCCAGTTGGGGTCGTCCTCCCCTTTTGTAATTGTTTCCACCACCGCCGCCCCATATCGCGTCGTCATGGATTCTAATTCGATTATCTTGTGGCGTCTCCCCTCCTCTATATCCTCTGCCTTGATATAGAGTGATTGACCAGCATTTAGCGACTTTAGCTTATTTTTTAATGCGCCATCTAAAATGGGGAAATAAATTCAGATTAGTTGAGTAGTATATACTTAAAATCGTTTACCGGTACATCATCGAATCGGTCTAATGTCGTTACCCTGGTTTCAAAAAGTGATTTCCTAGAAGGTCCAGGAGATTTTCGTTCATCATCATCATCGCTATTTGGCATTTCTTCATCACAATAAAGCATGATCTATGAACCGAATATGATTTGTTTTAGCCGGGAATATTTCAAAGGATTGTAAATGTTGTTAAAAATAACCGAATATGATTTGTTTTAGCCGGGAATATTTGCGAAGGATTTTAAATGTTGTTAAAAAATAATAAAGTAATGACTTACAGCTGATGATGAGGACGGCGGCGTGGTATGGGCCGGCGGTGGTAGCGTAGACGACGGCGAAGAGGACGGCGGTGGTGCAGGTGTCCTTAGTATTTTCTGAGCCTTTCTAGGTCTTGTTGTCGTCGGCGTAACTATTGTTTCTCCGTCCACGAGGTAGATATGTTGGCACTGGGCAGGTTCCTGCCAGCAAATTATGCAAAGGCAAAAGAGTGTGCCGTGCTCGCACAGTGGATGTGTTGCGCAGGCAAGAAGCTGGTCCATTGTGCATAAACTCGCGCTTTCGCGCTGTATATAAGTCCATCGATCGATCGCCTTGTAAATTAAAGCGCCTATTAAACTTGATTAATGAACTTGAACTTAAATGCGCTTCCGTGCTAAAGAAGGTTAGTGTGTTCCAACACTTCGCAGCGGATCTCCGATCGCTCGGTCAATTGAAAGAATGCACGCAGCGCCTATTAAACTTGATTGGTGAACATGAACTTAAACGCGCTTCCGCGCTAAGACGTATCCCCAACACTTCGCAGCGGACCTCGGATCGCCCGGACGTGGTTGATAAGTCCAATTAAAGGGATGGACCTCCAACAGTGAGGGTTGTGGAGCTTTCGTACATTATAATTTGAGTTGAGAGTTTTAGGCAGTTTTGATTTGATCGTGTTTGAAGGCGGTTGTGTTATAAAAATGGAGGCTCTTTGTTTGGTGTATTATAATCCCAACCACCGAATCATCTCACGAGATGACGTTGAACTTGAACGCGCTTCCGCGCTAGTCCACAGCGGATCTCCGAGCGCTCGGTCAATTAAGGGGGTGGGCGCGGCGTCTATTAAACTTGATTAGTCCAATTAAAGGGATGGAGCTCCAACAGTCAGGGATGTGGAGCTTTCGTACATTATAATTTCAGTTGAGAATTTTAGGCAGTTTTGATTTGATCGTGTTTGAAGGCGGTTGTGTTATAAAAATGGAGATGCTTTGTGATATTTGTTTCGTGTATTATAATCCCAACCACCGAATTGCTCACGAGATGACAGATGTTCATCATCGGCGTGCAATAAGGCAGGTTGGGGGTGAGAGACGTCCGATAATTGAGATCGCCTCGGCAGTTCGGAACCGATTAAAGACCTACTGGGTAAGTGGATATGAAGTGCATGGAGACTTGATTACATTTCTCGATTCCATCCGGGAAGTTGTTTCCACAGAGATCAGAGAACAATTGCAAACCACGGCCCTAAAAATTAATATTTTAGTGAAAGCGAAATTTGTGAAAGAAGGAGAAACGGATGATAGGCGGTTCAAAACCAAGAACTTTCGAGTCCTTCAGGCTGATGACTTAAATAAAGTTTTGGATGGTCTTTTCGGAAAATTGATGAAGGAAAAATCTGAATATCAAGCCAAAGGATCGGGGTGGTCTTTGAGTGAGATTCTCGGACTCGAACTGAGAATCAACAAGTACACTCCTTTGAGGGGCTCCACTTTCATTGAACTTCCACCAAAAATAAAAAACTCCCTTTCGGTTGTAAATGTACGAAATTCCGATCTTTTTTGTTTTAAGTACGCGATTTGGGCAAAAAATGTTTAGAAAGATCCTCAACGCGTATCCAAATACAACAACGAGGAATTTCGAAAAGGGTACGATTGGGATTGCGTTGATTACCCCGTTGTGCTCTCACAAATTTCTAAATTTGAAACGGTGAATAATATCTCTATTAATGTTTTCGGTCTCGATGAGAAAGATAACGTGTACCCCCTCAAAGTGGTGAAAAAGGAGATAGAAGACCATTGTGACATTTTATTCTTGACCGAAGGTGTAAAGAGTCATTATTGTTGGATTAGGAATTTTGAGAGATTAGTTGGAAAACAAATAACTAAATGTAAACGCAAAACGTTCATTTGTAAAAGATGTTTTGCGCATTATCACGATGAAGAGAAGCTCGTGGAACATAAACGGGACTGCAACACCAATGCTCCCTCGAAAATCCTGCTCCCCACAGATGAAGACAAGTGGTTAAAATTTAAAAATTTCGGGCACACCATGCGTGTTTCTTTTGTCGTTTATGCCGATTTTGAGTGCATTCTTTTAAAACTTCAATCATGTCAGCCTCTGGAGGATCACTCCTACAAGAAACCTATTCAAAAGCATGAGATTATGTCTTTTTGTTTCCTTCTCGTCTCCCCCAATGAAATTTTTGAATCAGTATTGTATCGAGGAAGTGATGCTGCGGAGGTTTTCGTGAAATATATGAAAGAAGTCGCGAAACTCGTTCGGGGAGTCTATAAAAACGTAGTTCCGATGACTACGATGACTAGGGATGAAAAAATGCGTTCGAATCGGCATCCACTTGCCACATTTGTGGAGAGGAATTGGGTGGGGATCGCGTGAGAGAACATGATCATCTCACAGGTAAATTTAGGGGTGCAGCTCATGCAAATCGCAATTTAAATTTCAAAATGCCAAATTTTCTTCCCGTTTTCATCCACAACCTATCCGGGTACGATTCCCACCTGATCATCCCTCAGTTAGGTTACGACGAAAAGGAAATACATTGAATTCCGAATTCTGAGGAGAAGTATATTTCCTTTTCGAAGAGTGTGGGGGAAAATTTTTCGATTCCTTATCTAGATACATTTCGTTTCATGGCTTCTTCCCTCTCAAAATTAGTTGAAAATCTCCCCCAAGATAAGTTCGAGCAAACTGCAAAGATTTTTGGATGAAAACTGAACTTGGTCACTCGTAAAGGAGTTTTCCCGTATGAATACGTAAACTGCTGGGACAAATTGAACGATGTGTGCTTACCACCCAAAGAGGAATTTTATAGTAAGTTGATTCAGGAACACATCAAAGACGAGGACTATGACTATGCAAAGAAAATTTGGAACGATTTTAATTGTTCAACTATAGGTGAATATAATGATCTTTACCTGAAGACTGACGTTTTGTTGTTAGCTGACGTTTTTGAAAATTTTAGGAAAGTATGTGTGAAAACGTATAAATTAGACCCGGCATGGTACTTCACTGCACCAGGTCTTGCTTTCGACGCCATGTTGAAATACACTAAAATTAACCTTGAACCAATGAATGACTATGACATGATTTTGATGGTAGAGAAGGGTATTCGTGGTGGAATCAGTCAGTGCATGAAAAGGTATTCTGAGGCCAATAAGAAGTATCTAGATAATTTTAATCCAGAGATTGAATCTCGATATATTGCTTATTTAGATGCTAACAACCTCTATGGCTGGGCAATGAGTAATTACCTACCCCATAGCGGGTTTCGTTGGCTTGGTCTGGAGGAAATTCAAAATTTTAACGTAACCTCCATTTCAGATGATCATTCGAAAGGTTACATTTTAGAAGTCGATTTAGAGTATCCGACTGATCTCCAACACGAACACAACGATCTACCGTTATGTCCTGAAAATAAAATTCCTTCAGAGGGTAAGCACACAAAACTGTTGACGACTCTAGACGATAAGACAAAGTATGTTATTCACTACGTTAACCTAAAACAGGCTCTATCTCTTGGACTAAGACTCAAGACAATTCACCGAGTCATTGAATTTAACCAATCTCCGTGGTTGAAATCATATATCGATTTAAACACTGAACGTAGACAAATTGCAGAAAATGATTTTGAAAAGGATTTTTACAAATTAATGAATAATTCCGTTTTTGGCAAAACTATGGAAAACGTTCGGAAGAGGATAAATTTGGAATTGGTTTCCAATGAAAAACGATTGGATAAACTAATATCCAAATCAACATTCCTCGACCGAACGATCATTAATGAAAATTTAGTCATCGTTCACTTGAGAAAATCTAAAATTAAATTGGATAAACCTATTTATATAGGATTATCCGTTTTAGAATTAAGTAAAACATTGATGTATGAATTTCACTATCGGAGGATGAAGCCTAAATTCGGTGACGGGTTAAACCTATGTTATATGGACAATGACAGCTTCATTTATGAAGTAAGGACTGATGACTTTTACAAAGATATGTTGACTGACTTGGACTTTTACGACACATCCAACTTTCCAAAGGACCATCTTTGCTTCTCTGATAAAAATAAAAAGACGATTGGAAAATTTAAAGATGAGTGTGACGGACAGATAATGACTCATTTTGTAGGATTGCGGAGGAAATTGTACGCATTTAAAGTTAGAGATTCGAAGGAAAAGATAAAAGCAAAAGGAATAACCAAAGCAGTTATCAATAAATGTTTAAAATTTGATGATTATGTACATTGTTTAAGAGATAATTCTGTTGTATTTCGCAAAATGAATGTGATTAAAAGTAAAAAGCATAAACTTTTTTCGAAAGAAATGAATAAAGTTGCCTTGAGTGCTTCTGACGACAAACGTTGTTTGTGACGACGGAATAAACACATTAGCGTGGGGAAACTGTAAAATTCCAAAATTAAAGAGAAATTGGGAAGAAGCTTTTGAAGGCGATCCTTGAGAAATTTTTGTCCAGTAAGCATCAGGAGTGTAACAGATTATTTTCTTTGAATTTGACTACCAATAAATATAAATGCATGTTTGGAATTAACGTAGTTTGACAAATACCGTTGTGGTGTAAACATCCACGATGGCTAAGGTATTTCTTTTGCTTTTTTTAATTACTTTTTATCGTATTATTTTAGCGTCTTCTACAAATGAGACGTTGTGTGTAACAAATTATTTACATAAATATGGATACTTAAATGTATCCGATGATCAAATTTCGGAAGTAAATTCTACAGCATTTAAAAATGCTCTTATGCTATTTCAAGAATTTTATGGCCTAGAAGGGCTTGGTCAAGTGAATGCCGAGACATTGGAGTTGATAAATACACCAAGATGTGGGGTTCGTGATGAGAATTTAAAAATTTAGTAATCAGTGCGGGAAAAAAGGATCTTTCAGTATTTGGATTAAAGTGCTCGAAAATTCTTTCTTCTTATTTAGAAGTTGTAAATGATTTAAAGGATATTGCAACACGATTTGATAAAATGCAAAGTTTATTATAAATTATAATTTCACTTCCGCAGAAAATCAGTGTTACAGATGTCATTAAGGTGGAAACATCCGTTTACTTGCATTTGCGCCGGTCCTTCCTGTTGTGGTAAGACGACATTCGTGAAGAGATTTTTAAGAAATTTACCTAATTTAGTCGATGGCCGAGTCGACCGAGTGATATGGTGCTGTAGCCCTGGAAGTGAACCTAATTTGCGCGGTTTAGAAATTCAAAATCAGGTGCCATCTTTCGAGAATTCTAATAAAATTCCTACTCTATATGTAATTGATGCATGACGCTTACAATAAGGAAGTTAGCGAGTTATTTACTAAAGGTTCCCATCATTTTAACATATCAGTTATACTCATTACTCAAAATGCTTTTTATCAGAGTCGTGAATCGCAAAACATTTCTCTAAATTCGAAGTATATCGTAGTTTTTCGAAATCCCCGTGATAGACAACAGTTTGGTTATTTAGCGAGACAGGTGTATCCGGATAATCCATGCGAATTAGCTAGAGTATATAAAGAAGCAACATCCAAGCTTTACGGTTATTTAGTGTTAGACCTTTCTCAAGAGACCGATGATCTCCTTAGATTTCGCACAAATATTTTTCCTGAGGAAGTTACGGTTATTTATTCACCTAAGCATATGATTGACGATGAAAAGGTTGAAATCTAACAAACATTTGCTATATGCATTAAAGGAAGCAAACCCAAAGTTACGTGCGGCAATATTAAAATCGGCTGACGATAATTTGATAAAGGCTTTGTGTGAATGCTGCCAGAATGTTCTGAACGGTAATCATAAAATAAGTCCTATATTTAAAGAAAAATTAAAAAACATTGTAAGACATTGCGATTGTTAAGTTGAAAGAAGAATACATTAAAACGTAAACGTCAATTATTGATACAAAAGGGGGGCTTTCTTCCCATGCTTCTCGGCTCACTTTTAAGCGGAATAATAGGAAGTATAATAAAATGAGTTTGAAAAAAATGCTTCTAGTCATCCCTGATCTTTTTGAAAGAAAGCAAAACGAGCAGCAAATTTTAAAACTTGACGATGAAATGCGTATGATATTGAACAAGAAAGGGATGAATGATGTCGATAAATGGCATCTTTACCGACGTGTATTGGATAGGTATTTAGATGTCGTTTCGAAAAGGAAAGACCCACTATCTGTAAATATTTCAAATGTGAAAACGAATAAACCCAAATTGGAGAGTAATAGCAGCAGTATTTTTGCAAACCAACTTAAAGCACATTGGGATAACTTAGACGAAAAATGGCTAGATATGCAGGAGAGAATAGATCACGTAGACAACTTAGCACAAAAAGTAGAAAAGGACGTAGAACCAAGACGATCGATTCGAAAACGAAGGAAAAAAGTACCTTGGACTCCGTACTCACGGTAATATTCTATGACCCTTCACATCCGGCGAGTTTTTCTACGGCAGACAAATTATGGAAAAGTGTAGGTAAAACAATATCGAAGAAAAACGTTCAAAATTGGTTAAATTCGCAAGATGCGTATAGAAACTTTTCTCGGGTACACAACCGGGTCAAAGTTTGATCTAGGATCAACGTTTCGACGGCTGACTCTGCCATCTTCATCAGGATGTCTAAGAAGTTCAAGTTCAAAAAACACTTTATTTTTTCTTAGTTTCATAATACATTTACAAAAGTTTTACATAGTAATACACATTGTACGTATTCTTCTTTCTTGTTATTCTGCTTATTACCCGTGGGTATTATGCATTGTTTCCCATTTGCTCCTTTATCTTATTTACATTATCTTTCATTTATTTTTTTTCAGGGAAAAAAATTAAGAGAAGAAAATAATGAAATTTTTGTCTACACAGACATTATTAAACCTCAGTTTGTAGGCGATTCACTCACTCGATGCTTACAAATAGTGAATGTAGCTAATACAACCCATCACTTTTTCAATCCGATTTATTACTTTCCTGTGGAACGAAGCGAAATTGAAAACGTTGAAATATTTCTGGCTGATAAAAATGGGATACAATATCCTTTTATGGGTGGGTCAAAACCGTCGTATTTAGTTTTACACATTATAAAGCGTTAACATTCCAAATATGGCTCATTAGTTTCGAAATGGCGGAACGACGCTATGAAAGATATTATCTCAACCAAATTGGAGGAGAAATAGGCCCTATTTATCATGCTAGTTTCAAGAACCAAAGAGGGAGAGGTTTAGGAAGTATTTTAAGGGGGCTCTGGCGTTTCTTTAAACCTCTAGTTCATAGCGGGCTCAAAACGGTAGGTTTGATGAAAAAACATGGAATTAACCATTACAGCACATTTAGCACAATGAAAGCTTCAATAGTAGAACGATGGAACCGTACTCTTAAAACTGAAATGTGGAAACGATTTAGTTTACAAGGTAACCACAAATGGTTAACAATATTACCTATTTTAGTTCAAGAGTATAATAATAGGGTACATAGAACGATCAAGATGAAACCTGCAGATGTCACTAAGGAAAATGAAAAGGATATATTATCAAGAATTTATCAAAGGAAAATAAGAAAAAGCGCTAAAAAGGTCAAATTTAGTGAAGGGGACAATGTACGCATATCAAAAAGCAAGGCAATATTTGAAAAAGGTTTTACGCCTTCTTGGTCTACAGAGATATTTGCCATAGATGAAGTAAAAAATACGGTTCCACCAACTTATATTCTCAGAGACCAAAATAATCAACCTATTAAAGGTGGCTTTTATCAAGAGGAATTGCAGAAAACAAAGTTCCAGGATGTTTACTTAGTGGAAAAGATTTTGAAGATACGTGGAGATAAGGCGTACGTTAAATGGTTGGGATTCGACAATTGTTATAATACATGGGAAGATGTAAATCAAATGTTGAAATAAATAAAAGATTTGTTTCATATTTAATTGTTTTTATTCAAATTTAGGAAATAATTTTCCATCACCAATAGAATAAAGCGCAATTCAATTGCGCACACATTTCACATAAAAAGTACAGAAATATCAATACTAAAAACTAAATAGAAAAAAATGATTTTCATTCATCATTCGGAGTTAAGTAATGACCATGAGCTAATGTATTGATTCCATCACATAAAATGTACCTCTTGTCATCAAAAGGTGATAACGATAGTTTGTTCACTTCTACAGAATATAACTCATGTTTTTTTAGATCTTATCTGTCTAAATGATGTCATTTTTTCTTTACATTCATTCAAACAGTCCAAATAATCTTTGAATTTTATTTTATTGTTAACGGCGCATTTCTTAACGCCTTTGGCACGCTTTTTTCCCTCACCGTCGTTGATAATGGAATACATCTTTGCTCTCAATCCTACAAATTCAGAGATTGATTTTGCACAGGCTTTATCTTTAAATTTACCCAACACTTTCTTATTTGCCAAAGAATAACATTTGTGATCAGTTGGATATTCTGAAGTATCAAAGAAAGAAATATTTTTTATCAAGTCTTCATAAAAATCATCCGTTTTTACCTCGTAAATAAATGAATCTGTATCCATATACAACAATTTTAGATTTTCTTTATCATACATGGACTTCATTACGTTGTAATGAAAATCATACAATAAAATTTTAGATAAATCTAAAATTGCCATTCCTACATAAATGGGTTTATCAAATACAATTTTTTCTTTCGCCATATGTACTGCTACCAGATTTTCCGAATATATGGTTCGATCTGGAAAATTACTTTTTGCTATTACTTTTTGCAATTTTTTCATGTCACAGATCAATTCAGTATTTATTCTTTTACGTACGTTCTCCATAGATTTCCCAAAAACTGAATTGTTCATTAATTTAAAGAATTCCTTTTCGAAATCGTTAGTAGCCAATTTCCGCTTCTCAGTATTATTTATTATATATGACTCAAGCCAATTAGATTGTTGAAATTCTATTATTCTATTAATATTTTTTAATTTTAACTCTAGCTGTAATGCTTGTTTCAACAGAGAAATGTGAATTACATAGCGTTTCTTATTGAATAATGTTGTTAGAAGTTTTTTCTGATCTGAACCTGGCGGTTTATCATTTTCAGGTAGAAGGGGAAATTCGTTATGCTGATCGTGAAGGTAACTTGGGTATTCCAAATCTACATCTAACAAATATCCTACGGTGCCTTCATCATCAATCTCTTCAATGTTTCCTATATCTTTTGGATCAACCCATCTAAATCCCGAATAAGGCATTTTTTACACATACTATACCCATACAAGTTATTTGCGTCTATATATGCTATATATGAACTTTCTTCTCTAGGATTATATTCATTCATGTACTTATTGTTTGCTTTCGATTATCGTTTAACACATTGAGCCAAACCTCCCCTGATTCCACGTTCTATCATAATAATCATATCGTAATCAGTCAGTAGATCTAATTTTACTTTACTATGTTTGAGGGCGGCTTCCCAAGCAAGTCCGGGGGATGTGAAATAGTAACTAGGATCCAGACCATATGATTGCAAACATTCACTGCGGAAATTCTCAAATACATCGTCGAGTCCCACAACGTCACCCGTCAGATATATATCGCTGTACTCCCCTAAGTTTTTTACATTGAAAGTCTCCCACACATTTTTAGCGTGCTCATAGTCAGAAATAGAAAGCTCAGTTTCATTTAGTTTATTTACAAAAGAATCCATCGGAGGAAGAAATGGCAATTCTAATTTTTCAAAACAATCGATGAAATCATATGGAAAAACACCTTTCTTTGTAATTAATTTAAATTGTTCACCATGAAAGTGTTTTGATGTCTCTACGAATTTTGACGCTGGGAGAATTGATATTAAATACTCTAAGCTATAGGGCATAAATCTGTATGTATCCACAAATCTTAACTGTATGTTCCCAATATACTTTATAAAGCTAATATATCGCTCCTCTGTATTGGGAATCACTTGTATCCTCCCTGGAATATTTCCCAGTTCTTTTATAATAAAATGTGAATCATATCCACTCAAATTGTGTATGTACACAGGAAGCAAATTCGGATTCTTAAAATTTAAATTACATATTCGATGAGCAGCACCTCTAAACTCCCCACTCAAATGACAATGATCTTTAACTTTATAATTTTTGCTATTTTCTTCAATTTTTCCTCCGCAAATATGACAATCAGCACAGTTTGTGTAATTTTCTTCTTGTATTGACGTTAATTCTATAATTCCAATTTTCCTAGCATAAATATCTGAAATTTTGTTTGCTAGATAAGCTAAGTACTCTACTAATTTATATGCTGCATCTACTCCTCGATATATGTATGGTTTCTGTGGAATAATATTTGCCGCAAAAGATGATTTAACATAAACGCAAAAGCTCATTGCTTCATGTTTCTGATATGAAAACGTGTGGGAACTTGTCGGATCTCCAGGACAACCTTGAATGGGTAGTAATATTGATTCGATATCAGCATAAATTACAAAGGGAACTCGAAGTTTGTTTTGATAATTTTTAAATTCTATATGCGGTACTTTACCATCTTTAATTTCAGATAGAACAATTCTTGTTGGATGATTAAATTTACATAATTCTAAATGATTTCTTAATCGAACCTCACGGTCAATACCTGTGTAGTAATTAAAACATCATTTACAAATCGATATTGAACGTTTACTTTTAATAAGTTGACGGGAAATTAGTCTATTGAAGTTCTTTATCCAAACATAGTGAATTTCTTGGCCCTCAGTCAATAGCAACAGATCCACTAATTCTTCATCAACAACTTTCAAGGGATACACATTAGAGTCATCAATACCGAATGCGTTGATGCTAATGTTATTTCGACGTTCAAACAATTTTATCTGATTCAAAGGTGTGGGAAAATCTATACAATCAAAATCGTAAGAATGAGTTATATTTCTGTAGGAACTTACTCTCTCAGGATGGTGAATGGTAACTAATTTTCCAAGAATAGAATATCGAAAACAATTACTGTCTAAATTTTGCACATTTACACATGCTCTAGTTGATGCTATGCAATTTGGCAGCTTAATATATTTTCTTCCTCTTAAAGGTTTAAACACGTTAATTCTAAGTAATATGTGAACAATTTCATTTAACATCCACCCACTTTTTTTGTTTCACTCTCTTCCATCTCACATGTGATTTTTTTAGGGCTGAATCTACCATCTCTCCTACATTTGAATCCATATAAACAGCTACATTTTTAGTTTTGAAAGCTCGCTTCTGTTCTTCACCAGCAATATTGACGAAGTTACATTCTAAAAAAATGTTAAATTTTAATGTTTTATCTACTATTAATTTTTTTCTAATTTTATCAACCAAATATATTCTTTTATTTTCTAGAAATGTTTCTACACTCTTACAATCCTTAATATTACTAAATTTATAGGTTCTCAAAGAACCATTAAATGCTACTTCTACTTCGTCTTCTTCAACTCTTCTTTTTTATCGCCGATCGCCGACGTGTCTCTTTCACTTTCTAAATCATTACCCACGATCGGACTGTTTGTATAACTGTCTAAATATTCACTCAATTTTCTTTTTTTCCAGTGTTTTTCCATCGTTACACTATTGTCACATCATGAACATTCCCAAGTTTTCCCTTATATATTAAATTATGCTTTTCTTCCCCAATATTATATTCTTCTAGCTCTTTTAGGAGAACTGACTAGGGTCGAATCTCTTCGGCAGGAAAACTTTCCAAGACTCACCGTTCCTTTCAATATATGCTCTTAGTGTCGGACCGTATTTGGCGTCAACCACATCAAATCTCATAATCCGGTATTCGACGTGCTTTTTGAGCTCACCAATTGGTTTGTAGGCTACTATTTGCGATTGATCGTTTAATTTTTTCATGAATGCCATCTGAAAAGACAAAAGAAAAAAAAACAAATAATTGTTTTTGTCCACAATAACCTCATTGGAGTTAAAATTGCCATTAATTCATACATCATTAAATAATTTATCAGTAGGTACTTACTTTTTATATTGAGACGCTTCTGAACTGTTGAGTAATCTGCAACTGGCAACTGTATCTTCACTCGAATGAAAATAAAACGTTGTTTTACATCAGCGAGGAAAAAGACGAGTGTCTTCGAAGGTTGAGCTTTGATTTCTGCTAGATTTCTACCATTTCCTTCGATATATATATATAATACCCCACGCTCCCGGTGACGTAATAGAAAACTCGTTCCCATGGGTTTCTAAATTGGGAAATAAAAATTTAACTTCGTTTTCTAAAGCCTCATACCGGGTTTCATAATACTTTCACTTTCACCTCGGGTTACGTAATAGAAAACTCGTTCCCATGGGTTTCTAAATTGGGAAATAAAAATTTAACTTCGGTTTCAGAGGCCTCATACCGAACGAAAATCCGCTTAGAATGTCTCCTAAGATGATTTGTGACGTGATAAATTATCATCTATCACAAGTCCTCCATCCATGGTTCTAATACGATATTCTTGACGGTTACGTAATAGAAAACTCGTTCCCATGGGTTTCTAAATTGGGAAATAAAAATTTAACTTCGGTTTTAAAAGCCTCGTACCGGATTTCATAATACTTTCACTTTCACCTCGGAAGAGTGTGAGTTTGACTCCTTTTTTATGTTAACGAAATTCCGCTTAGAATGTCTCCTGATTTGAGACGTAATAAATTTGGGAAATAAAAATTTAGCTCCGGTTTCAAAAGCCTCGTACCAAGTTTCATGGAAATAAAACACATGTTTGAGATAATCAGTTTATTTATTCATTTAAAAAAAGTACAGCAACTACTTCCAGAATTCAATACGATTATCCCTTTTAATCGTTTTAAAATATTCTTCGTCTTCTCTCCACCAGCAGAATTCTTCAATCGCTTGATTTCTCACGTCTTCAATCATATCCTCTCCATCGTCTGCTTTAATATCAGTACTGTTCGTTCTTCCACTTTTCAGATTCACCACGGTGTTGGCTCGATTTTTTAACTGCTGTTGCGCCTCACAATGTGCTCGTCTTATCTTATCCATATCTTCCTTCAATTTGACTCACTGTAATTTTGATTAAACTTCTTCAGCAAAGCTTCACTCTATAGTGAGTCTTGATTTGATATTACCTCGATATACATAACACATCCCAGATCGTATGAATTATATCAAGCACATCGATGGTGTTTGTTTATTTTCTATGACGATTCCAATCAATTTTTAAATTGTTTTTGTACATAATTTATGATAGTGAATTTTCTATGACGAGTCCAAATAAATTAATTTTTAACTCGGTTATGCATATTCAATCTGTTTCCGAAAGTATATTTTCTATGATGGATCACAAAATATTTTTTGTTAATCGAAATCTTTCTCTGTCTCTAGCGGAGTTCTCTCAATTCGTTTCTGCACATTCATTCTGTGTTCTTCCGAAAGAATACTTTCTATGATAGGTCCTAAATAATTAATTTTTAATCTAAATCTTTCTCTGTCTCTAGAAATGGTCTCCCAGTAACAGTTTCTTGCTTCTCTGCTCGCAAACGAATAGACATACAAAACTTTCACGCTTATATTATCTCCAAACCTTACAGATTTCCCGGATACTATTGGCTCTCTCTTCTCCTCATGAATCGAGATAAGCTTCTGTAAATCCATTTCTATTTTTTTTGTCGGATATAAATGGACTCGTCAAGCGACCACGATGGTACTGCGCTAACGGCTGGTGTGTGGTAAACTACTACCGCGTCTAGAGTTATACCGAGACAACCATGAGTGGAAAATACGCAATATTGCTTACAGCCGTTAAGATTACAACTCAGGGTGACGAGAAGTGTACCTCTCAGATATTAAGTGAAACTCACGAAATTCAAAATTTAGATTATTTACGTCTCCGCAGCTATGACTTCACTTTAGCAACATTGGAATTGCCAGATGAATATTTGTTGCATCTTTCCCTTGGAACTCGTGCGTCTTTTGAAGATGTGTTGACAGAAGATAATCTCTATGATGTGAAAGAAGACATTTTAAGTTTCGTGTTAATCATAGAAAGGAAGATTTGTGGCAATGTTTTACCACCTCTTCTTATGCAGTGTGAAGATGGTAAAAAGTCTTCATAAAATTGTAAAATAAATGAAAACATTGACGTGATAATAACGTTAAGACTCATTCAATTATTGGATGATGGTTTCAGAAAAGAACTTATCGAAGCAAAGAAAGACGATTTGGTGAAAAGTGGACTGGTGAAGTCGTTATTAAAAGAGGCTATAACCAATGAAGCGACATGGAGGTTGTTTAATAATAAATATATAATGAGTATGGAGCAATGTTTGTAAAAAACTAACTTTGTATCTTATTTTTGTTAAATAAATCGATTTTTGACTTTTCTCGTGTTTTATTTACTTTATAAAATCTGCCCCGACCGTAGGTTTTAAAACAACTAGAGGCCAATATCCTATCCTTAGCCGCCACCCAGGTATTAAACATAACTTTCTCTTTCGACACGCTGGAGCAATCGCAGGTCTTTTAATTTCCATTTTTTAATTTGAGGTCTATATCCCAATCCTTCTCCCCTCCCCACCCCACTCAGAACCGGTTCTTCTTTACCTAAAAGTTGGTGACCTACTTAGCTCGTCGAAAACCTGCTTAGAAGGGTAAACACCCGACCGAAGACACGCGCTGAGGAGAAACCAAAACACACGCAGATGTAAATATTGGAAGGCCCTATCCCCTCCCCCGGTCAACGACTGGCGCAGAAGCGAAAAGGTCATTCAACTTTCACTTGGCTACACCATATCGCACTGACTCATACCAAACAGGTAAACATTGCGAATATCAACAATAACGCAAAACCAATACCTTACACAATATCACCCCCATTCGAATATAAAAACACGCAATGACCGAAACAGACCTACCACTAGGTCAATGACACTGCAAAATCACATCGTTACACTTCATCACACACCTCTATCATACCCACAACGAGGCCAATGACCGAAACAAACCTACCACTTGGTCAATGACTCTGCAAAATCACATCTTTACACATACACACCTCAAACATGTAAACATTGCGAAAATTAGAGACAACGAATGCCGCAGAAGCGAAAGGGTCATTCAACTTCCATGCGAATATCAACAACAACGCAAAACCAATACCATTACCTTACACAATATCACATCATTCCACAACATCATCACAAAATACACACAGAATCACACCTGAATCAAACACACAACCAGGCCAATGACCACACTAACGCGAAACCAATACCATTATCTTACACAATATCACATCATTTCACAACATCATCGCTAAACACACACAGATTCACACCTGAATCATACACACAACCAGACCAATGACCCAGACCTACGACAAGGTCACAAGTCACAATTGATGAATAGGAAAGTTTTCACAAATTTGACTTAGATAAATTTGAAAAGGAAAGCACGGAAAATAAAAAAAGAGCGACGCTGAAACAATGCCAAACGTTTAGATAACATTCCTGTAAAATAGTCAAAACTGTTATTTGGAAATGAAGGCATAAATGTTGGGTAATATAAAAAGTCACAATTGATGAATAGGAAAGTTTTCACAAATTTGACTTAGATAAATTTGAAAAGGAAAGCACGGAAAATAAAAAAGAGCGACACTGAAACAATGCCTAACGTTTAGATAACATTCTTGTAAAATAGTCGAAACTGTTATTTGGAAATGAAGGCATAAATTTTGGGTAATATAAAAATTCACAATTGATGAATAGGAAAGTTTTCACAAATTTGACTTAGATAAATTTGAAAAGGAAGGCACGGAAAATAAAAAAAGAGCGACACTGAAACAATGCCAAACGTTTAGATAACATTCCTGTAAAATAGTCAAAACTGTTTTTTGGAAATGAAGGCATAAATGTTGGGTAATATAAAAAGTCACAATTGATGAATAGGAAAGTTTTCACAAATTTGACTTAGATAAATTTGAAAAGGAAAGCACGGAAAATAAAAAAGAGCGACACTGAAACAATGCCTAACGTTTAGATAACATTCTTCTCATAAATGGGATCCCCGAAAAGAATGGAGAAAACGGACTGGCAATCGTCGACGAATTTTTAGAGACCACATTAAAAGTAAGTGTCAGTCCGTTCATGATGTCCCGTGCCCACAGTATCGGTATGAAAAATTTCTCCAGGCCTCGACCCATGATAGTGAGGTTCCTCAGCTACCAGGAGAGGGATAACGTTTGGCGAAACAAAAAATCTCTAAAAAGCTCTGGTTTTACGATCACCGAGTCTCTCACCACCACCAGACTCAAGCTCCTCATCGAAGCAAAAAAACTAGCTGGCTTCGGTAATGTGTGGACGCACGATGGCAAAGTTGTCATACTGCGGCAAAATGGCGTCCGCGCAATCATCTCCAACCTGAGAGAGGTGCATGCACTCCAACTTCCTTTAACTGCACTAGGAAAATCCACAACTATGTAGGAGGATGACTTTCTTTGATTAACGTGCGTTTGAGCGTTCTCGCTACATTTGTCCGTTGTCGAATAATTCTCCTGTCAGTGCCTACTTTTCAAATCGACCTCTGCCTGCCGTCCCCGTTCCCGTGGCGCCCGTCGTCCCTGTTCCCGTGTCGCCTGCCATCCCCGTTCCCGTGACGCCTGCCACCCCCGTTCCCGTGACGCATGCCATCCCCGTTCCCGTGACGCCTGCCATCCCCGTTCCCGTGACGCCTGCCATCCCCTCCCCATAGTGTCCACGTCACAAATTTTAAGTGTAATTCCCTCTCCCTAGTGCTCATTCCCAATTGGTTCCGGTGCATCAACTTTCCCCTTATTCGGTTTCTCTCTCAGTTTTCTGTGCTGTGCTTATTTTAGTGTTTTCCACTGTTTTAGTGCTCCTTTTCCCCTGACGAATTGCCCTTAGTGTTGGTGTAAATCCTATTTAGTGATTTTCATTGTTTCCCGGTGTGCTTCTCATTTCCTCCAATCAGTGTCCAGTGCTTCCACTTCAGTGCTCTTTATCCGATTAAGTTTAGTCGTATTTAATTCCTACCAAGTGTTCTCCTCTAATGCTTTATTTCATCTCTGCCTTTATTTTGTTCTACCAGTGCTACTTTAGTGTTGTGTCTTATTTATTATTTCTTAATAATTAATTGGTATTCTTATTATTGTTACTTAGTCATTGGCATATAGAGTAGCATTACTTCACCGCTATATGCGCTTTTTCCCGTGTGCATTGATCAATTTATTGTAGCCCTTTTCAACCACTTCTTCACCTGAATCATCTACAAGTTACCCTGCAATTCACCAAGTTGGTGGGTGGAAGGGGGTTCAATGTACAAAATCCTACCTAAAGATTGTCTAACGCAATTCAAAATTTCCTATTGTGATCTCGTATTGTCCTCGGAAAGAACGAGCCTAGATAACGCTCCGTCCTACAATCGATATCACGTATTTTATCGTCTCGATCATTTCTATCTATATACGTTGGTGCTTCAATCATTCCTACAACCTCGTCTTTTAGACATTCAGACCTATATTTCTCCAGAAGTTTAAACCTTGAGTCCAATCCACTGCCCTCCAGTGATACCCAGTTCGAATCGCTCAATAAAGAGGTGACGTTTTCCTTATGTTCGTACTTTTGTTTTACGAATCTGGCTGCTCTGCGCTGTACTTTTTCTAGTTGAATTATGTGCCCCTTCTCGTACGGATCCCATATGCTCGCTGCGTTTTCCAATTGCGGTCTTACCAGTGATAAGTAGCATGTTTCACGTACTTTATCTGTAGTGTTCGGTACTATTCTACCTATGAATGCCAGTTTTATGTTGGCCGCGCCTATAACTCAACGAATGTGCATGTCCCACGAAAGATCTCGACAAATGGTTACTCCTAAATATTTTACATACTCAGCTTGTCGAATGCTCATTTCATCAATTTTATATTCGAAACCTAAATCTTTGTTCTTACTTCTCCAGAACGTGACTGCGGCACATTTGGTATAATTAATTTCAATTTGCCATTCTTTGCACCACGCTGAAATGGCTTTAAGTCTTCAAGCAGTGACTAATGATCCTCCTGGTTTTTCATTTCTTTATATAGAACGGTGTCATCGGCGAAAAGACAAATTTTATTTCGAACAACCGAGCAGATATCATTTACATAGATTAAGAAGAGCAGAGGGCCCAATACACTTCCCTGAGGAACACCCGAAGCAACTTTAAGGGGGGATGAGTATTTCCCATCGATGACAACTATCTGTTCCCTATTCGAGAGGAAGTCTCACCCAACCGACAACTTTCGGATTGATACCACATTGTCCTAACTTCGCAATTAATTTCCTATAAGATACTTTATCGAACGCCTTCCTGAAATCAATGAATATGGCATCGACCTGAGTATTTTTCTCTCCGCATCGCAACAAATCGTCCCCAAACAGGCCGAGCTGCGTTTCGCATGATCTACCTCTCCGGAATCCGTGTTGGCATCCGCTAAGCAATTAATGACTATCAAAATAGCGCATTACAGAGCTAAAGACTATGTGCTCAAGTATCTTGCACGATAATGAAGTTAAGGATATCGGCCTATAATTTTCGGGGTTCTCTCTGTCGCCACCCTTATGGATGGGCGTAACATGTGCCACCTTCCAATCTTTAGGAACTACTCCTTCCCTAATTGATTTCTCGAATATAATTTTCAAATACGGCGCGATTTCAGGGGCTAATTCTTTCATTACACGCGCGGGAATTTCCTCCGGTCCAGGAGATTTATTTGGCTTAATTGAATGAAGTTGGAGCGCGATGCCATTTTCCGAAAATACCAAATCTTCCATCGAATCGCCCTGACGCATAGGAATAGGGGTTTCACATTCATTGTCATCACGAGTAAAAGCTTTCTGAAAGTGATGATTTAATAGGCTTGCTTTATCCGTCCTATCAAGAACTACGTTTCCCGTTTCCGACCGCAGTGACGTAATAGTGGGGCCCCTACCTTGAACTTCTCTGACGTAAGACCAAAATGCTTCCGGGTTCTCTTTCAAGTTTTCCTGTAAAACCTTCTTTTTATAATTGTTAAACGCATTACGCATTGCTACTCTGGCTATGGAGCGCGCCTCCTCGTATTGCTGCCTTATTATTGCAATCTGTTCGACCGTAGCTGTTGAGGATGTGTTATTTACGCGAGAGTGGAGTTTTCTTTGACGTCGGAGAGCGCTTCTTACTTCCTGATTGTACCATCTAGGTTCTGCACTATCACGCTTCAGTTTGCTCGGAATAAATTTATCTGTACACTCTCGCATCATATCTCTGAACATGCACCAGGATTCCTCCGCGTCTGCACTATCGGTTAAATTGCTGAAATTATTATATTTATTTCGCTGAAAAGACCTAAATCTTGTGAAATCGGCTTTGGCGAATAAATAAAGTTTTCTTTTGGCCTTAACCTGTTTCTCAATAATTAACTGAAATTCCACGTACACTGCCTTGTGATCGCTTATTCCCTCAGCTTCAGATACTCTATTCATACGCTAAGGAAGATTAGTAACAAATAAATCTAATATATTATTAAATATCGTGGGAAATCTCACTAACTGATACAATGAGTGCTTACCGAAAGTTTCTAGTAAAGCCTCGCACGATTCACGCTCTTTACCTCCGGGATAAAAGCAATTATGTCTCCAATCAATTGACGGAAGATTGAAATCGCCCCCGATTATAATGGCTTTATCTTTATTAGACGAATTTAGCGTCGCCACTTGTTTTTCCAGAGAATGAATAGTTTCCACGCTCGCATTTGGGGGTCTATAAAAAGCGCATATATTTATATTTTTTGAGTCGCTTCCTTTCACACGACACCAAACACTTGCGGCTTTGTCGTCGTTAATCTGTATTGGGTAACTTTCGTATTTATTGCTAACTGCTATAAAGACTCCACCTCTCGACCGGATACATCGATCTTTTCTGAAGACGCTATAGTCACGAGGAAAGATCTCCTGACTGGCTATGTCTGCCGTAAGCCAACTTTCTGTGCCTATAACTACATCAGCACGCAGACTACGAATAAGATGTTCAAATTCGGCCTCCTTCCTGCGAATGCTGCGACAATTAACCGTAATGATTTTTAGTTTTTCGCTATGACTACGTAACACTTCCTCGCGCTCTACTGTGCTATTATGATAGTAATTATTTAAATATCAAAATTATTATGATTATTTACTGCCTCCTTATCCTTCCTACTATGTCGACTATTTCTACGCTTGGAATGTATTCTACTGTTACTTAACGTCGGGTTTATAGCGCTACTAAGGTCGCACGCATTATCTACGGAACTGTTGAACGGAACATCGTTTATCCCCATACCTTCGATAATTCTGTTACCGCACGGATTTCTTATATTTTCCTTTATTGTGCTCTCAATTAATCCCGTACCTGTAAGCTGCCTACATCCTAACCTACCATCTGATCTACTATTGACGTGCATCTCAACGCTTGCTGAAAAATTACAATTGCTTAAATCTAACCTAAAAACGCCCTAGAATGCTCAAACACCCTACGCGCTACCGCCTCCGCAGCCTCGGCAGTGTAGTGCACACCAGAACCGTTTAGGGATGCCCTACACGAGTCCAGGACTAGCCTCAGGTCAACGAAGTCCACTCCATTGCCCCTACACAAGTCCCACAGCCTACGGTTCAGCCCGACCGACCTCTACATTTTGCCGCTTACACAACTGCCTGAAAAATGTCTGTCATTGAGCCTTCCACCAAAGCTTCTCTTCAGCCTAATTCTACTCCCAACCCAAATGCACCTGCTTTCATCCCGTCACACTGCAGGGTGCCATACCTAAACCCTAACGCCCCTGAAATTTTCGCACTGGTCAGGCCAACCATCCACAGACGAATTCATTATCACACTCCTCATCTTACCACCAACCGTCCGCCCCCATCCCATAATGGCTTTCCCCGACCCATCCCAGTTCCAGCACATTGTCTTCTTACAGAAGAACTTAAACCTTTTCCTCGATCCTTCCAACTTATCTATCTTAACCCCCAAAGCCTTGTCCCTCACTTCAACGAACTGCGCTCATTACTCCCGCCCAACGATTTACATGCTATTACCATTTCCGAAACGTGGCTGAAACCCGCTATCTCGAGCTCTTCTGTTGAAATACCTGGGTATAATTTGTTTCGCAATGATAGGATAGGGAAAGAAGGAGGGGGAGTAGAAATCTACGCCCGTAAACATCTACATCTACATATTACCCTGCAAGTCACCTTGACGGTGGATGGCAGGGGGTGCCGCGCACCAAGTTCCTAACTAATTATTATTAAGTTATCTATTGTGGTCACGTATTGTCCTGGGGGAAAAAGGACTCCTTATACCTCTCCGTCCAACTATCTATATTTATCACTTACTTACACATGCTCAGAGGTGACTGACGTGTCTTACGGTCGCTCCGCAAATCTCAACTTTCACTCTCCCCGCTGCGATGGCCCCGAAAATCAACCCCGCGAAGAAGGACTTGGAGACGGACAACAGTGATATTCGCTCAATGATGGAGACGGTGATGTCCCCCGTTTCTTCATTTAAAGAAGAAATGAAGGTAGTGAAATACCAAGAAGTAGAAGGGGAAGGGGAGTTTCAGCGCAGCGATAGTGACGCCGCCTGCCGGTAGAAACTGTAAGCTATAGATAAAACAAAAGATAAACGTAATGACGTCATAACAAAAGACAATCGTAATGCGCAATGTTAGGTTGGTATCTTGGAAGGCGGTAAATTTGAATCGAGTTAAAATTTTGCTGTTGGTATCTTGGAAGGCGGTAAATTTGAATCGAGTTAAAATTTTGCTGTTGGTATCTTGGAAGGCGGTAAATTTGAATCGAGTTAAAATTTTGCTGTTGGTATCTTGGAAGGCGGTAAATTCGAATCGAATTAAACTTTCTGGGTTGGTATTTTGGATGGCGGCGGATTTGAGTACGTTAAAATGAAGCGAAATATTGAGCAGGTTGATCAAGTTTTTTTTTATTTCCAATAAAAGACAATCATTATTACTTTATAAAAACACACAACAAAAATGACAATCTTTTTTCAAAGGAGGTGATCCATCGATATGAATTTCTCCTTTATTGCAGTGTTCCAGGCATGGTTGATATCGTTCCGTCTTATTCCAATCTTCTAATTCTTGTAATTCGGGAAATGTGGCGGCTATCTGATGGATGTCACGTGGATGATACAGTTCAATGTTATCAATAGGTATAAATTTCAGATCCTCTAATTTCATCGTCTTCCAACCACGTTCATGGCCGACCCAACTTTATGTATAATTGCGAGTTGTTTTAAGTCCATAACTGAAAGTTAATTATTTTCAAATCAATGATTGCTTAGATTTATAATATAATAATAATTTAAATATAAATTAAATTACCTTTGGAGAGCGATCTTATGCGTGGAGTATTCTGGATGCGTCTTTCTTCGAGAAACTCACTTATGCACGCGTCCGTCCTCTGCCGAGTCTCAAAACCGAATGAAACCTTCTATGTGCAAGATTGCAAAAATGCTGAGACTGCACGGCCGCGAGACTCTGCGTAGCGATTTTGAGTCAGCGAACCGGACGTGATCACTGCAAAGTGCCGAGTTCGTGCATACACCGGATGTGATCTGGAGAGTGGGGGTTAACGCAAAAGTATCACGTCAACACTTTCCCAACTTGCGGTATATTTGAATCGAGTTAAAATTTGGTGCTCGGCGGTGATTTTAAATACGTCAAAATGAAACAAATATTTTGGTCGTAAGTCGTCTTACTTATATGATTTAACAAGTGGTAACTTGTCGAATGGAAGGATGAGATGAAATAAAAATAGTTTTTTAATAATCAATATTCCTTAATTTCCATTTTAAAATGTCTTAATGTAATTTATTTCTTTTTATTAAAGGACAGGTTATCACAAATCGATCATGCTCCTTTTTAGGATCATCTCCTTTTTCCCACTCGTATACATTTACACCGCATTTACTACAAATAGTCATGTCCATATATCCAGAATAAATAAATCCAACAGAAGCCATTTTATATACATCGAAAATAAATTGATTTTTAGGAAAGCAATTGAATGATATAAGTCTATCGGATTCATTTTTCAGGTCAACATTTTGCCGAAACCAGTTCTTAATTTTGTGACAATTATCCACAGCACACATTAAATTTCCATCATTTCTATGTTTATGCAGCATACACCTTTTACCCGATGAGGGTAATTGTGAAATCGGAGGGCAGTCAAAAACGAGTAAATCGATGACTTTATGTCCTATTATATTGGATAAGAATTTACATTTTTCTAAACCTTTTACGAAAAAAAGATGATAACCTAATGCATATTTCAACAGTACATTTTCGAAATTTTCATGTGTGTTGTCACCTTCTTCTACCTCCATTCCGTGAAAGTATTTGGTAAGCCATGAAGTTTCTCTTTTAAAAATTAATTCACGTGGTGATGAAAAAATCCATGATTGGCTATAATCATTGTCAATATCGCAAATAGCCAATTCTTTGACTACGAATTCATTCTTTTGATTGCGAAAGGCTTGAAAATCCACTATACATTTTCTCAATTGAAAAATCTCTAATGGCGTTTGGTTTACGGGAGTATTAGCTCCATCGCCAGGGACCGACTCCATTATTCACACACTCACAGAATAGCAGTTTACGGGAGTTTTAATTCCGCGCCAGTGACTGCAGTCTTTTCACATATGCTGTAATAAAAATTCCCCGATTGAGCAATGTATAGGAATTTCCAAATTTAATCTTTCAAAATCGATTTTGCTACCTGTAGGTTTAGCTATATCGGTAACGTTATGCAGACCGATTACGCAGCCAACATTCATGAAACTTTCGTAATACTCTTTTACGTTTGAAGATTCTTTAATTAAAGTATTTAATGTGAAATTCAAAGGTTTAGATTGCACCAATAGCTTATTCCACTCCTCCTCATTCAAGGTGACCGATTGACGGTCACCTTTGATTATTAAATGTTTAACTCCGAAATACTTTACAAATCGTAATGGCAGCTTTTCAATGATTGGTTTGCTATCAGAATTAAAATAGTTAGAAATTATATCCTTTTGTTCGAATAAATTAAGCCATCGATCATTACTCAGAATGACTGCCCCTTTACCGATTTGAGTAAATTGCACACACAATTCAAAAGTTTCACAATGATTAAACCCAACACTAACACTTTTCACTTTCTTATTATTCAGATAGTACACAGTTTCCAATAAGAGTTGATTGATTTCACAAATATTCTTCTTCCGCGATGACTTTGGGGGTGATGCGGGATCTACTTGCAGACTGGATGGCGGTGGTGGCGATGACGATGATGGTGATGATTGCAGATTGGATAACTCCGGTCTTGGAACACTTCTCCTCCGTTTCGGTAGAACTCCTGAACTGCTCGAACTCTCCATAGCGAAAGACTGTGTGGAGTTTATATATTTCAATATAACCTACTATAACTGATGGAGGGGTGGTGGGGGTAAAGGGGAAGGTGTGAAAGTGGAAGGGGGAGCCTCAGAAGTCTTAAATCCTCGGCGATTGGTTGCTTGTCCTAGATTGTATCATGCGTTGGAGTTGATTTATCTTCGAGCAGCAGCTTTGTGATTGGGGATCACAACGTCTTCTTTGTCTCGCTTTCCAAAATTCGAAGAAAAAGAGCTTTGCGACTTGACAGTCGTTGAGATGGGGGTGGGTAAATTGCGAAATGAAATAGGTTAAGGTTTTCCTGATTGATTTGCAGAGTGTGTAAAGACAGCAAAACTCTCCACAAAGGTCAGAGTGATAACTTTGGAGTCGAAATGAATTTTCTGTGTAGGAAAACGGTTGGAGGAAAGAAATGATTTCGTAAATGAGAGGTGGATAACCGTATGAATCGAAATATTCGGCGTAATAATTGTCTATCACGTGAACTGCAACCCAATGACTCCCAGGTTTATTAGATGGATCAAAGTTTATTATGTAAATTCCAGGTTTTGGCTGATGAGGTAAATGATCTGAAGGAAAAACCCCACGAAAAAATCTTCTCGTTCGATTGTCTTTGGAAAGCGTATCGACGATATCTCTCGTGTTCATTGCGAAATTATGAAAAGAATGTGTGGATGTTCCTATCTTTATCTATCTCGATGAATGTCATGTATTCGGCATAAACTATACAGGTAATTGTTTTAGATAGAGGATTTTCGAAATTGGCTTCAATCCTCACATTTCCCTTTTCCGGGAGACTGCTATAGTCAGTGTTACCGGATCCATCAGGTGTTAAATCGAATGCTAATAAGAAGTATCCATGAGCAAACATTTCCATCGATATTTGATTACCCTTATCATGGTGTTCTATACCTAGTCCTTGATACAGAGAATAGTATGCATGAGTGTAATGTTTCTTAGTAAAACTCATCTTCGACCCTCCCGGAGGGATTTGAACACCGTTAACCAAAAGATTAAAATCTGATAGAGAATAATGATCGAATGAGAAAGGATTTTTTTCCCTCTCTCCAACATACGATCCGTTATCTACCATGGTGAAAACCATAGTTTCTGGTAATTGCCCCATCACAACGTTATCCAAATTTAACGTGCGGGTACCTTTTGGAATCGTAGAAGTTTTAACCTCGACTCGTTTGTACGGATATATTGCATTGACACCGGATGATCAAGTTTTATTATGAACCAGTAAAATACCCGGATTCACATTAAAGTGTCGAACGTATAAAGTAGCGTCGAGAATTTTCAGAATTGAATTTCCATTATTTTTCTCCATTATGTAAAAACTAGGTCTCGCGCGAGTCAGTTTAATTACCAACTCGATTCCATTCAGAAGCAGCCGGGATTGATTCAACACATCTGCATGGAGTCTACCTACAAGTTCTACGGTAGCACTATCGGCATATTGTTTCTTTCTCTCTACAAATTCTGGATTAGTTGAAGTTTGCGAATTAATATCTGTTCCACTATCTGGTAACCATCCAGCACATCTCAAATGTGTAGATGCAGCATCTTGTCCATAATTCAGGAGAATTTCTATATAAGTACGATAATGGTAATTATCTTCCGATGGTGTGGCTTGTGTTCCATTTAAATAAACGTTACATTGGGAGAATAAGGATTGTAGGAGGTTATTAACCACCCCCGGCTGTTCGGCATCTGTTGACTTATAATCTACCCCATCTTCCTTACAAAATTTAACTTGCAGCTTTAAGTATACGTTATTTAAATCTACGTATAAATCACCAGAATTTTTAACTCTGAATTCTATTACAGATTGATTATCTACAGAAGATATCGGTTTATAAGGAATCACTTGTTTCGATAAAATGTTCGTTTGATAATTAGGTTTATCGAACAAATCTAGAGAAGTGAGCATGCACTCATTGGCCATTATGAAAATATATCTTGAGTAAACGTGTTCACTCCCCGCTTAGTCTTTCCCGAATGGCGCTTATTGTGTATGGTCGTTCTTTTTATTTTCCTCAATGTTGGTCGTTTACTAATACGTAAACCCATCCCTCCCATCGATTTAATTTTATCTTCAGCTTTTCTCTTTAAATTCATCCCTGCTTCCTTAAAATGATCACGCATTATATTACTAACGGGTCTTGTACCTAATTCAGACAAAGCACCCGCACTGGCTCTAAGAGCTTCTCTACCTACCGCTTTGATTCCACTGCTTAACAGCGGTTTTGCGAGACGAAATAGTCCTCTAAATAAACCGCCCAATCCTCTACCTCTCTGAACTCCATAACTTTGTTGATAAACGGACCCAATGTCTCCCCCGCATTGATTGGCATAATATGCCGAATATCGATCCGCATTGCAAGACATTTCGATTTATAATGATGATTTTGACTAATGCGATACTTTTATAAAGTGTAGAACTAAAGTTGAAGGTTCTTTACCGGGAGAGAAATTATAAGGTTTCCCGTTTTGATTAGCTAGCAATATTTCAATGCTTTCGATTTCATTTTTTTCGATTGGGAAATAATAAATGCGATCAAATTTCTGTCTATTTTTCTTAGAATCAACGATTCTCAAACATCTACTCATCGAATCGCCTATCATTTGAGGTTTTATTATATCAGTGTAAACGAAGATATCACCATTTTCAGCTGCATCATCACTTCCCGATAAATCTCTTTTTGATCTTCCAATGACTAATGATCTGAAATAACGTTCCTTTTCTGGACCATGACCTTTTACGATACCTTCGGTAATATCGTTCAACACTTCATTAAAATCATTTTCTGTTATTATCGAACGTATAAATTGAATAAAAGAAATGTAACATCCTCTCTTTATAGCATAAGTGATTTTTTCATTAGATATAATCACATATTCATTAGGATCATATTCACCCAATTTCTTTTTTTGGGGATGAGGAATATTAGCTGATATATAATTACGTATGGTATTTGCTAGGGTGATATGAAGAGTATCTCTATATTGCGCCGCATAGCTTCTGCACAAAGATTCGAAAGCCTCATTAAATGACTTATATTTTTGGGGGCGAAAATTGAGATTGTGTACCTTATCTATTTTTATTACCGCATCGTTGGAAGTGATTTCTGAGATTCCTGTTTGTTTTTCACTTCCCCCTCCTATCGATTTTGTTGAACTTGCGCTTCTTTCACTTAATGTTTTTACACCTCTTTCCTCCTCCTCCTCCTCCACATTTATGGCCGGAAAAGAAATCTCGCAAAGCCCAACTTGCCATTGACTATTCTCCAAATATAATCTATTAGCTAATTTTGTTTGAAAATGAGCTATGGAATTATCATTAAAATACGTATAGGAAGAATTGCTTAAAAGAGTGATATAAAAACCATTCATTTTTTAATACCCCAACTTATATTGAATCAACATTAACTATCTTTGAGACTTTATCGCTCTCAGTCTTCTTTCTTCACAAAGCGAATTGAATATCGACTTAAAAAATTTCAATTTTTTAAACGATTCACAGTATATGCTTTTACCCACGAGTTAAAAGAATCAGGATATCCTACCCACTTGACGAAATATTCTAGACTGTTACCTTTTCCTCTTCTCCTCAATATTTGATCTATTTTAAATTCGGTAATTTTAGATATAACCGTGCGTCTTAATTCCGGACCGTAAAAATTTCCCTCGATGGGTTCACCATTCAAATCTTCCAACTTGTACATAGGAACCTTATTCTCTAAAATAACGGATTTAATTTTAAATATCTCAGTTGTATAGTTCGGAGTGTATCCTTTAGCGAATGGCATTCTCTCCTTGCTCATCCTAACGTAATCGCCCACCTGATATTCTGGCTTTATTTTTCTCTTTCCTCTATCAAGTAGTCTTTTTTTCACGAGAAAAGCATTCGATTCGTTCGCGTCGGATGGTGCCATCCCAATAGATGAATGAATAGTATCATTATACCCTTTCAATAATTTTGGTAATACGTTCACATAATTATAGGTATTATTTTTCGTAAAATACTTATACATCTTAGATTTTAACGTCCTATTGAATCTTTCTACTACGGCAGCTTTGACATCGGGGTTATGAGTATAATAAAACTTCACGTTTTTTCTCTCGAGGAAATCTTGAAACTTTTTATTTCTAAATTCGGAGCCTTTATCGCTTTGTAATTTTAAAGGTTTTCTATTTTTGAAAATATAATCGAACGCCCTCACCATTTCTTCCCCCGTCTTGCTCTTCAAAGGAACTGCCCAATCATATTTTGAGAATAAATCTATAATGGTTAGAATATATGCAAATTCACTATTATACTTTTTCAAATTTCGCATATCATTTAAGTCACATTGCCAAGTTTCGTCGATATAATCAACATCGTAAAAATTTCTTTGGAAGCGTTTTCTTAAAGGCCTGTGTAATGTATAAGCGTCCTGTGAATTCAACCAATCCTGAACGTATCTCTTCGATAACTTATTTTTACCCAGTGCTTTATACAATTTATCGGTTGTTGAAAATCCTGCCGGGTTAGAGGGATCGTAATAAATGGATTTTAAAATTTCATCGGACTCCAAACTATTTTTGGTTTTCGAACTCGTTCCCCTCTTCTTGGTAATTTACTTTTCCTCGCTTCTTCCCAATCTGATTCGTTCTTTAATCCCTCCTCTCTTAACAATTCTCCCGTATTTCCTATTCTTTCCATCATACGCCTCCATTGCTTATCTATACGTTGGTTATCGACCCTGAGACGTTTCGTAATACTCTTCAAACTAAGTCTCTTAGGAGTCGTCAGGGGAGAACTCAAACGTTTTCTTTTCAAAATATGTCTCTTAGGTGTTGGAGGAGGAGAACTGGAACGTTTTTCCTCTTTCACTATCGGAATAGAGATGGGCTTTCTTTTTTCTGCAGCAATATTTAAGTACGTATCTAAAGCATGTTTATAAAGGTGCCATTTATCCAAGTCATTCAAATCTTTTATATTCAAAATATTTTGCATTTCATCATCCAATCTAGATACTCGGTCTTTGGATTGTTCTTTATCGAATAAATCAGGATTAATTAAGAGCATCTTTTTAAGACTCATTTTCCAAATAGATGACTTCCTAACACACTAGAAAGAAGAGCGCCTAGTAAAACCGGAATAAAACCTCCTTTTTGTATCAACAATTTCCTTTTCTGCTTTAACGATTTATTTTTACTACCTATTACTCTTATACACTTACGATATTTAGATAACTTGTTCTTCAAAGTGCGACTCAATTTAATATTTCCGTTTAAGGTATTCAAACAGCACTCGCACAGAATTTTAATCAAATCGTCACTACCTTCTTTCAAAATCACGTTACGCAATTTAGGTTTGGCTACTTTCAATACATGCAGCAAATGCTTATTAGATTTCAATCTTTTCATCTTCAATCATATGCTTCGGAACATAAACGATTGTAATTTCATCGGGGAAAATTCGTGTCCTAAATCTAAAGCGATCATCCGCCTCCTGCGAAAGGTCTACGACTAAATAACTGTAAGGTTCCGATGTTGCCTCTTTATATACTCTCGTCAACTCGATTGAATTCTCCGGATATACCTGCCTCGCTAGATGACTAAACTGAAGTTTATCGCGAGGATTTCGGAACACTACGATATACTTCGCATTGAGAGAAATATTTCTCGATTGAGGACTCTGATAAAATGCGTTCTGTGTAATGAGAATGACTGAAATATTGAAATGGTGGGAACCTCTCGTGAATAATTCGCTGACTTGCTTGTTATATGCTTCATGCATCAAATCATCTATGACATATAATGTCGGTATTCCGCTAGCGTTTTCGAAGGATGGGACCTGATTTTCAATTTTAACGCATTTCAAGTTAGGTTCGCTACCTGGGCTGCAGCACCACACTATGCATTCAATTTTCCCCTCAACCAAATGCGGTAAATTTTTCAAAAATGTTTCTACAAACGTTGTTTTTCCAGAACAACTTGGACCCGCACAGATGCAAGTAAATGGGTGTTTCCACTTTACACTCATGATGCTTACTGAAAAAAAAATCCTCACTACAAAAATATTTATTCAAAGATTGCCTTCAAAGACTTCTCCCCAGTTTCTCTTTAAATTTTGGAATTTTACTGTTTCCCCCAGAACAAGGTGTTTACCCCGTCGTCACAAACATAACGTTTGTCGTCAGAAGCACTCAAGGCATTTTTATTCATTTCTATCGAATAAAGTTCATGCCTTTTTCTTTTAATCACATTCATTTCGCACATCCTAGTGGCGAAAAATACGAAGGTCTGCGAGAGGTGGCGGGTGGGGGTGGAGGCACGTGCGACGCGACAGCCCAACAGATCTGGTTACGAGGATTGCGCGGCCGGATGTAGATAGCGTCTTAAAAATGCAAGGTGGCATTCTTTCAGAGAGCGAGTGCAGGCTTTTCTTCCTAGTTCCCCAGCGGAAAAGAAAGAGAAACATATGCGTGGAGACTTTCTATTTAAATCTCGCGATTATTTATTACGTACTTTATTAAATCCAATTGGGATACGGGAATTCTTTCATTTCAACGACAACGTTGGATAGAATAGAAGACTCTCCGCTTAGAAGATTCGGATAAAAGAAAAGAATAATATCGTATCAGGTTAAAGTGAATATTTTATTACCCGTATTATAATTTTTGTATATAATATCGATTATAAACTGAATTTAAACAATCTAAATAAAGTTAAAACAGATGTGATAGATGGTAAATTCATACAAAATTTTAACAAAAATAATTTTATTGGAAAACAGTCTATAACTTAAAATTTGCATCTCAGTACAAGCTATAACTTTTGTTTGAAACATTTGGATATAAATAATACCTTACGCAATATATAAAAGATTTTTCAGTTATTTTTTCGAAATAGCCTCTCTTCAAATATTTATTCAAAGATCGCCTTCAAAGGCTTCTTCCCAGTTTCTCTTTAAATTTGGAATTTTACTGTTTCCCCAGGACAAGGTGTTGACCCCGTCGTCACAAAGATAACGTTTGTCGTCAGAAGCACTCAAGGCAACTTTATTCATTTCCATCGAATAAAGTTCATGCTTTTTACTTTTAATCACATTCATTTTGCGAAATACAACGGAATTATCCCTTAAACAATTTACATAGTCTTCAAATTTTAAACCTTTATTGATAACTGCTTTGGTAATTCCTTTTGCTTTTTTCTTTTCCTTCGAATCTCTAACTTTAAATGCGTACAATTTGCTCCGCAGTCCTACAAAATGAGTCATTATCTTTCCGTTACACTCGTCTTTAAATTTTCCAATCATCTTTTTATTTTTATCAGAGAAGCAAAGATGGTCCTTTGGAAAGTTGGATGTGTCGTAAAAGTCCAAGTCAGTCAACATATCTTTGTAAAAGTCATCAGTCCTTACTTCATAAATGAAGCTGTCAGTGTCCATGTAACATAGGTTTAACCCGTCACCGAATTTAGGCTTCATCCTCCGATAGTGAAAGTCATACATCAATGTTTTACTTAATTCTAAAACTGATAATCCTATATAAATAGGTTTATCCATTTTAGTTTTAGATTTTCTCAAGTGAACGATGACTAAATTTTCATTAATGATCGTTCGGTCGAGGAATGTTGATTTGGATATTAGTTTATCCAATCGTTTTTCATTGGAAACCAATTCCAAATTTATCCTCTTCCGAACGTTTTCCATAGTTTTACCAAAAACGGAATTATTCATTAATTTGTAAAAATCCTTTTCAAAATCATTTTCTGCAATTTTCCTACGTTCAGTGTTTAAATCGATATATGATTTCAACCACGGAGATTGGTTAAATTCAATGACTCGGTGAATTTTCTTGAGTCTTAGTCCAAGAGAAAGAGCCTGTTTTAGGTTAACGTAGTGAATAACATACTTAGTTTTATCGTCTAGAGTCGTCAACAATTTGGTATGCTTACCACCTGGAGGAATTTTATTTTCAGGACATAACGGTAGATCGTTGTGTTCGTGGTGGAGATCACTCGGATATTCTAAATCGACTTCTAAAATGTAACCTTTCGAATGATCATCTGAAATAGAAGTTACGTTAAAATTTTGAATTTCCTCCCGATCAAGCCAACGAAACCCACTATGGGGCAGGTAATTACTCATTGCCCAGCCGTAGAGGTTGTTAGCATCTAAATAAGCAATATATCGAGATTCAATCTCTGGATTAAAATTATCTATGTACTTGTTATTGGCCTCAGAATACCTTTTCATGCACTGACTGATTCCACCACGAATTCCCTTCTCTACCATCAAAATCATGTCATAGTCATTCATCAGTTTAAGGTTAATTTTAGTGTATTTCAACATGGCGTCGAAAGCAAGACCAGGTGCGGTGAAGTACCATGTTGGGTCTAATTTGTACGTTTTCAAGCATACTTCCCTAAATTTTTCAAAAACATCAGCTAACAACAAAACGTCAGTCTTCAGGTAAAGATCGCTATATTCACCTAGAGTCGAACAATTAAAATCGTTCCAAATTTTCTTTGCATAGTCATAGTCCTCGTCTTTGATGTGTTCCTGAGTCAACTTACTATAAAAATCCTCTTTGGGTGGTAAGCACACATCGTTCAATTTGTCCCAGCAGTCTACGTATTCGTAAGGGAAAACACCTTTACGAGTGACCAAGTCCAGTTTTTCTCCAAAATACTTTGCAGTTTGCTCGAACTTATCTTGGGGGAGATTTTCAACTAATTTTGAGAGGGAAGAAGCCATGAAACGAAATGTATCGAGGAATCTGATGGAAAAGTTTTCACTCACCTTCTTTGAAAAGGAAATATATTTTTCCTCCGAATTGGGGATGCAATGTATTTCCTTTTCGTCGTAACCTAAATGAGGAATGATCAGGTGGGAGTCGTAACCGGATAGGTTGTGGATGAAAACGGGGAGAAAATTTGGCATTTTGAAATTTAAATTGCAATTTGAATGAGCAGGTCCTCGATACATACCCGTGAGATGACAGTGATCTCTCACGCGATCATTACCTAATTCCTCCCCACAAATGTGGCCGTTTTGAATGCTTCCTGTTCCTCCGGGGTCATCGCAACCATAGGAGTCACGTTTTTGTACACTCTACATATGAGCTCTGCGACCTCTTTTAAATTCTTAACGAATACCTCGGAGGCATCCGCACCACGATAGAGAACGGGATCGAAAATCTCTCCCGAGGAGGATACCAAAACAAAACAAAAAGACATTACCTCATGTTTTTGAGTGGATATCGAGTAGGAATGATCAAGAGGGCTACTGCAACTGGCAAATTTTGGTAGGATGCATTCGAAATCAGCGTACACCACGAACGGGACACGCATGGTGTGACCGAAATTTTTGAATTTTAACCACTTGTCTTCTGTGGGGAGCAGGATTTTTGAGGGAGCATTGGTTTTGCAGTCCCGTTTATGTTCAACGAGCTTTTCTTCATCGTAATAATGAGTGAAACATCTTTTGCACATGTAAATTCTATCATGTTTTTTAGTCATCTGGCGGTGAACTAACCTTTCAAAATTTCTTATGTAACAATAATGGGTCTTGGAGCCTTCAGTTAAAAGCAAAAGGTCTCGGTGGTCATCGAGTTCCTCATCCACAACTTTGATAGGGTACACGTTATTTTTTTCATCAATACCGAAAACATTAACCGAAATATTGTTGGTTTTTTAAAATTTTGGAATTTGTGAGAGCTCCACAGGGTACTCAATGCAATCCCAATCGTACCCTTTTTGAAATTCCTCGTTGTTGTATTTGGACACGCGTTGAGGATCTTTCTGAACATTTTTTGCCCAAATCGCATATTTAAAACAAAAGCAATCGCTATTATTGATATTTATTACCGAAAGTGTGTTTTTTATTTTTGGTGGCAAATCAATAAAAGAGGACCCTCTCAAAGGTGTGTACTTATTGATCCTCAATTCCAACCCAAGAATCTCGTATAGCGACCAACCGGAACCTTTTGCCTGATGCTCAGACTTTTCCTTCAAAATTTTTCCAAAAAGTTCATTCAAAATTTCATCAATATCATTAGCCTGAAGGACTCGAACATTTTTCGTTTTGAACACTCTCTCACTCGATTCATTCTCCTTTTTAAACGTAGCTTTTAAAATTATATTAATTTTCAGAGCCGTATTTGCCAACTGTTCGCTAATTTTACCTATCAAAATTTCCCTAATACCGTCTAAAAACGTGATAATGTCTCTATTCACTCCATCTCCACACATCCAAAATGTCTTTAGACGATTCCTCACTGCCGATTCTATTTCTACAACTCGGTTTCCACCTCTCTGTATCACGTGTCGCATATGAACGTCGCTCATTTCATGCGCTACGCGATAACGTGGGTTAAAATATACGAAACACACCTCACAAAGTGTTTCCATCCCAACCGTTTCAAAAAAAACAATGAAAGAAATAAAGAAACCAAGAATTTATATATATATGCAGGTTAGGAAAAAGGAGGTTAAATTGGTAAACGTAGTATCTGAAAAAATAAAAATATCAATTTCAATACTCATACAATTGCATTCCCCATTCCTATATATCAATTACATAATCTCACAAGTCTTATACTAAATAATTTAACATTACAATAGAAACAATAATATGTAGAAATCTTCTACAACTTTAAGATGACATTTATATTTGTATAGAATGCTGAAATGTTATACGGTTCAATGACTTCCAAAGAAGAGAACTGGGATGTTTCTATATGAAATACATTGATTGCAGCAATATTTCACCCTAGAAATATTATCACTATTTTTTTCGTAAAGAAATAATCTCTATCACTTATATCACTGCTATTACTAAAATTGTCAATTATAAAATCTTGAGAGGTTACATTTAGCCTTCATCGAACACATCATTTTTCAAGGATGTGATAATTTTCAGAATTTATGAAATAAACTCAATTTTAAAAGAATTCTTCCAAAACGATTAAATATTTTGAATGAAAATATGCTTACCAGATGGAGTAGGTATTGAAGGTATTCTTTGGAAACAATTTTGTTTGTGAATACTGCTGCAGCAAAATATATGACACGAGGTCCGATGCTGAGAAAACGTCACATAAAGTCGAAGACTCAAAGCGTTATGGCGTGTACTCTTTCTTCAAATCGCAAGTTGGGAAAGTGTTGACGTGATACTTTTGCGTTAACCCCCACTCTCCAGATCACATCCGGTGTATGCACGAACTCGGCACTTTGCAGTGATCACGTCCGGTTCGCTGACTCAAAATCGCTACGCAGAGTCTCGCGGCCGTGCAGTCTCAGCATTTTTGCAATCTTGCACATAGAAGGTTTCATTCGGTTTTGAGACTCGGCAGAGGACGGACGCGTGCATAAGTGAGTTTCTCGAAGAAAGACGCATCCAGAATACTCCACGCATAAGATCGCTCTCCAAAGGTAATTTAATTTATATTTAAAATTATTATTATATTATAAATCTAAGCAATCATTGATTTGAAAATAATTAACTTTCAGTTATGGACTTAAAACAACACGCAATTATACATAAAGTTGGGTCGGCCATTCGGGCCTATCATGATCGTGGTTGGAAGACGATGAAATTAGAGGATCTGAAATTTATACCTATTGATTATATTGAACTGTATCATTCACGTGACATCCATCAGATAGCCGCCACATTTCCCGAATTACAAGAAATAGAAGACTGGAATAAGACGGAACGATATCAGCCATGCCTGGAACACTGCAATAAAGGAGAAATTCATATCGATGGACCACCTCCTTTGAAAAAAGATTGTCATTTTTGTTGTGTGTTTTTATAAAGTAATAATGATTGTCTTTTATTGGAAATAAAAAAAAACTTGATCAACCTGCTCAATATTTCGCTTCATTTTAACGTACTCAAATCCGCCGCCATCCAAAATACCAACCCAGAAAGTTTAATTCGATTCGAATTTACCGCCTTCCAAGATACCAACAGCAAAATTTTAACTCGATTCAAATTTACCGCCTTCCAAGATACCAACAGCAAAATTTTAACTCGATTCAAATTTACCGCCTTCCAAGATACCAACAGCAAAATTTTAACTCGATTCAAATTTACCGCCTTCCAAGATACCAACCTAACATTGCGCATTACGATTGTCTTTTGTTATGACGTCATTACGTTTATCTTTTGTTTTATCTATAGCTTACAGTTTCTACCGGCAGGCGGCGTCACTATCGCTGCGCTGAAACTCCCTTTCCCCTTCTACTCCAAGAGGGCTCCAAAAAGAGGGAATCGCTAACATCGCTTGAGGAACGGTTCAATTCCTTTCACCAGAAAGTTCTTGGCGATCTGAAAATCATCTTGAGGCGTTAAGATGATCTCAGCATTCGGCAGGAGGACTTCGACAACCGACTTGATGCCCTTGAGCAATACACAAAAACGAAAAAGTCTCCTTCATTCCGCCAAGGAAATCGCCGGCCAAATATCTGTTTGGACCCAAGACGGGAAAATTATAGCTTTACCCCAGAATGGTATTCGTTTCCACATCACCAACGAGAAGGAGCTACAGAACCTGCAGCGGGAATTTTCAAAACCTAACTTAAGGAGTGAACGCCGTAGTTAGTATTCCTCTTGAGTAAGACTTTGTGCACCGTTTTGAAGATACTGTTTAAAGTTGAATACACTTCGTAATAATATTTATTTTCATTTCCAATCCGAGTGCCTATAAAACATTACAATTCTCATTCCACGAGTCGCGCGTCCTTATTTTCTGAGATCCTGTTGTATCTGAACCCCTCGAGTCCCAACGCATCCTGTGGTTTCTGCATCCCTGTTCCTGCACTCCCGGCGCTCCGGTGTTCCTGACCGAAGAAAGAAGTTTCCCCCGTCGTGCACCTAGGGCCCCCTTCCCCCTCGTCTGTGTTAATAATCAGTGTACCCCCTCCCTTCACTTTCAGTGTACCCAAATAATCGCCCCAAATAGCTCTCTCCTCACATAGTAGTGCTCCATATAGTGTTTTTTCCCTCACTCGCCCATTTCCCTAAGCTCCCAAGTGCAGTGTGTGTGTTCCTTCCAGTGTAGTGCTTGCGTCCTGCAAAGTGTAGTGCTTGTGTTCCTTTCAGCATAGTGCTTGAGTTTTCTCACAGTGTAGTTGTACCTGCTATTCTCTAAATTGCCTCTCTCGCGCATATATCTCATATCTTAGTGTAGTGCTTGCGTCCAGCAAAGTGTAGTGCTTGTGTTTCCATCAGTTTAGTGCTTGCGCCTCCTCAAAGTGTAGTTGTACTGCTATCCTATAAATTGCCTTTTTCGCACATATTTTTAATAATTATCTGGCTTATATGCATCCTCCTGCTCTGCACCTTTGATTACTTCCTGACCATAAAAACTCTTTTACTTCTTTTTTCTCCTATTTTTCTTTCTTTTCTTTTTCCTCAACTACCTACTATAACTGAGATGCCCTCTTCCCGAGAATTCTTGCCTATTAACCGTACGCTTACACCTATCGTACCCTCACAGCACGACACATCCAACCGCCCCTGCCTTTTCCCTTAAACCCAAAAGCTTCTGAATTTTTCCCTTCACAAACTCCCCTTCCCTGCTCTCCCGCTAAGTGTCTCAACATTCACGCTTGTCCTTCTCTACCTGTTTTTCTCATTTCTTCCCCTGCCTCCCCCAACTCTTATCTATTGACCACCCGAGGACACTTGCTTAGCCCACATGCCCCTCAGTTCTGCCTCCCTCGCCATTAGTGAACCTAAGTACTCTAAACGTCCCGAATTCCTTCTACTTGACGCGCGAGTTAACTCCGTAAAAATCCTCATAGGAATCGTTTATCGACCACCTAAAATAGGACACCTCTCCGATATAGAAGAAACTCTATCCAAACACATTCAAGACTTTCAACATTTAATAATCACTGGTGATTTTAATGCTAATTTACTCGTACCCAACCATGAAAGTAACTTTCTGTTACAGTCTTTCGAGTCCCTAGGGCTAAACGTCTTGCCACTCCAGCCAACGAATCATACGGCAACCTCCGCCACTTGGATTGATCTTGCGATTACGGCAAATCCCGAGAAAATAATTAAATACGGACAATTAGCAGCTCCCGGTATCTCTTCGCACGATATGATTTACATTGCTTACTCCCTACGTTGTCAAAAACTTAAGCAGAAATTCATAAAGGTTCGCGACTATAAATCTATTAATGAATCACTATTAACATCAGAGGCGGCGCTCCTACCCTGGCATTTAATCGAGCACCTAGAAGACATAGACGATAAAGTTCAGACTTTTAATTTATATATGTTTCAGCTACTTGAAAATTTTGCCCCTCCCAGAATCATTCGGGTCTCAAAGCCACATGCTGCATGGTTAACTCCAGAAATAAAATCAATTATGTCCCGTCGTGACAGCATTTCTCGTGCTTTTAAGAAATCTAAGGATCCTGAGGTACTATCGCGGTATAAATCATTGCGAAATAAAACAAAACAACTTATACGCAACGCTAAAATTAAATATGTACACGATTCATCCAACTCTGTAAAAACACAGTCCTCGATATGGAAAAAATTACGGAACTTGGGTGTTGGTAAAAATAAAAATATGCAACTTCCACCAAACCTGTCCCTTGACGAGCTTAACGCTCATTTCACTTAACCTCCCACGACCATCGACGTAGGCCCAAAATCTGAAACTATTGAACATATCCGTAGCCTCAAACCCAATCACACCAAAAATACAATCTTTGAATTTACACCACTCACACAACCACAGGTAGCTAAATCACTTCGTGCAATTAAGTCAACTGCAATAGGAGATGACGGTGTATCTATAATACTAATTAATAAATAAATTCCTATCATTCTCCCCACTATCACTCATATCTTTAACTGGTCTATTCTTCAATCTAAATACCCGACCTTATGGAAATCAACTCTTGTCCGTCCTATCCCCAAGAAAAACAATTCTCACGAAAACGCTGATTTCAGACCAACTAGTCTATTGTCTGTTCTCTCCAAGGCATTTGAAAGACTAGCACATGAGCAAATAACTCATTTCCTTTCAAAAAAATAATCCCATCGACCCGTTCCAATCTGGCTTTCGTAAATCGCATAGAACAGCTACCGCACTATTGAAAATAACGGACGACGTCCGTAAAGCAATGGATCAGAGAAAAATCACCATTCTAACTCTAATGGGCTTCAGTAAAGCCTTTGACTCCATCGAAAAAGACATCCTACTTAACAAACTTGAACTTTTGCACTTCTCACTCGCTTCTCGAAACTGGCTTCGCTCATATCTAAATGGCCGCTCTCAAAAGGTTATTATTCATGATTTATCATCTCGTCCCTTAAATGTAAATAGAGGCGTTCCGCAAGGTTCTATTCTTGGCCCCCTGCTTTTCTCTCTGTACATTAATGATATCTCAAATGCCCTCACTCACTGTAATTATCATCTATATGCTGACGATCTCCAAATCTACTATCAATCGCGCGTACTTGAATTTCCCGATGCTGTCGCTAAAATTAACTCTGATCTAGCTCCTCTCTCTCTTTGGAGCGCAAATAACTTTCTGAAGATCAACCCCACAAAAAGTCAATCTATTATTATCGGTTACTCCAAATTATTGGCTTCCATAGATCATAGTGAATCTCCACCTCTATCGCTAGAGGGGTCCACACTGCATTTTCAAAAATCAGTAGTCAACCTCGGTGTCATAGTAGATGAAACTCTATCCTGGGCTCCTAATACCAATAAAATCTGTAGTACCATCAACTCCTCCTTGCACTCTCTCAAAAGACTCAAAAACTTATTAACTAATTCCTTACGTAAACTCTTAGTGACCACACTCCTATTTCCTCACATTGACTATTGTGATGTTGTTTATAATGATCTCTCCTGTGAACTGGGATTAAAACTACAACGCACACAAAACTCCTGCATGAGATTCATTGGTGACCTTAAAAAGAGTGACCACATTAGCGAAATATACAATAATCTTTCATGGCTCAAACTTGACGCTCGAAGGAACTTACATACCCTTATGCAAATGTATAAAATCCTTACTTATAACAAACCTGACTACCTCTCTTCCCTCTTCAATGAAATAAATACAGTACACAAGCATGATACTAGAGGCAAAAATAACCTCCTTATTCCTCATCACAGGACGAACATCT
Organism: Tanypteryx hageni; assembly: GCA_028673005.1. Taxonomy (NCBI): domain Eukaryota; kingdom Metazoa; phylum Arthropoda; class Insecta; order Odonata; family Petaluridae; genus Tanypteryx; species Tanypteryx hageni. The sequence continues at coordinate 185,426,635 of CM054120.1, forward strand.
ACAATAAATCCTTTCAAGTCTCCGGTTGCCGACTCTGGAATAACTTAGATGAGAATTTTAAAACATCTCTCTCTTTAAAATCATTCAAACGCACCTGTGTCACTCACAATCTAAAAGAACAAAGTAATCCTTAATCATCTCTTTACACTCCCCATAAATTATCCTAACTCAAGTTTTCTTTGTATTGTCTTATATTATTTTGTATTTTTAATATAATTTTGTATTGTTTTTATATATTTTTGTATTGTTTTTATATTTTTTTCTTCTATTGTTTATATTTTTCTGTGTTGTTTTTCTTTTCTTTTCTATTGTTTTATATTATTTTGGATTGTATTATATCATTTATGTATTTTATATCATTTCCTGCTTTCTTATAATATGTATGCCCCAACAACATTATCGATATTCATTCATTGTATATATTTCATCTCAGTCTGTATACTTGTACATCTCTTGTTTACATTACGCTATTACCTTTACGTGTATTTTTATGACGGTATATAATTACGCTGTATATACGAATTCTCCCACTGCACATACTCCTTTCTATTTAATGTTGTAGTTTTGTATTATTATATGTACACTATCTAAGGTTTTCGCAGGTTTTTAAACCCCCTTTCTTAGTGGGTGTTTTCCTGCGTGGGTTTTACTAGGGAGGACATGCCTGTTTTTGCCTAGGTTTTCCCCACAAACACAAATCTGTATTAATTTTATCATTTTACTTTGTATGATTTAGGTACATAATGTTTATATAATGTTTTTTGTTATACCTTACTTAATTCTTTTTCTTGTATTTATTATATTGACGAAGGGTTAAATGTAAGAATGGATCTTATAGTCTAAATTTCGCCCGAATAAAGACGATTATCTATCTATCTATTTCGCGAATCTTGTCCTCATTATCTCTCCGTCCGATATACGTTGGTTGTCGAATAATATCCTTCATTTCATTTACGAATATCTCCGACCTATATTTATCTAGAAGTTTAAGTCTCGCCTGTAATCTACGATCTTTCAACGATCGCCAATTCAACTCTTCAATGAGTAACGTAACGCTCTGTTTTTGTCGTAATTCTTTTTAACGAGTCTAGCTGCTCGCCGCTGTATTTTTTCTAAATCCTTTATGAGTCCCCTCTGATATGGATCCCAAACCGCTGCCGCGTATTCCATTTGAGGTCTAACAAAGAATAAATTACAGGATTCTCTCACCTTTCCGTGCTTTTCCTGACTATTCTACGCACAAAAGCCAACTTCTTATTTGCCGCACCTATCACTCGTCTTATGTGGGTGTCCCAAGAGAGGTCATGATTCAAGGTTACCCCGAGGAATTTCACGGATTCCGAAACAGGAATGCTCTCACAATCTATCGAGTAGGTAAATACGGACGATGTGCTTCTAGATTTCCAAAAGTTTAGAACGTTACTCTTTTTCTGATTGATTTCTAGCTGCCATTCCTTGCACCAAACAGATAACGCATCGAGATCAACCTGAAGCTGAAGATGGTCGCTAGGGCCACTAAATTATCTATTGACTACGGTGTCATCCACAAAAAGCCTGATATTACTTTTCACAACTGAGCTGATGTCGTTTATATAAAGCAAGAAAAGCATAGGTCCGATCACACTACCCTGCGGCACTCCAGAGACTACATCTGCCACACTCGAGGACTTACCATCGATGACAACTTTTTGTTTTCGATTCCAAAGGAAAGCGCGCACCCAGTTAATGACTTTAACATTAACGCCGAGATTTCCCAATTTTAATAACAACTTACGGTGGGGAACCTTGTCAAAAGCTTTTCTAAAATCAAGGAACACTGCATCGACCTGTTTATTATTTACGCCGCATGATAAAACAGCATTCACAAACAGACCGAGTTGGGTGTCACAGGATCTACCTTTTCTGAAGCCATGTTGACAGCTGACTAACAGCGATCGACTCTCGAGATAACGCATAGTGTTGCTAACAATAATTTGCTCCAAAATCTTGCATGATAATGATGTTAGAGAAATCGGCCTATAATTTTCTGTGTTTTCTTTGTCACCTCCCTTATGATTGGGTGTGACGTGTGCTAGTTTCCAATCATCAGGAACCTCACAGAGGGCAAGAGATTTCTCGAATACTACCCGAAGGAAGGGAGCTATTTCTTCTGCTAGTTCTTTTAACACACGCGCGGGAATTCCTTCTGGTCCTGGGTTTTTGTTGGGCTTTATCGCACCCAGTTGCTTCGCTATTCCTGCCTCAGAGATTTCAATATTATCCATCCGAGTACATCCATCGGGAATAAGATTATCTTCAAGTCTATCTCCACCTGCCGTGAACGCCTTCGCGAAGTAAACGTTTAGTATATTAGCTTTATCCTCCCCGTCGTGAAGGATGTCTCCGGAATCACATCGCAGGGAGGGTATTGATGGACCCCCTCCTTGACTTCTCTTACATAGGACCAGAACGCTTTTGGATCCTTCTTCAGTTTTGTATTTAATACCTCATTCCGGAAGGTGTTAAATGCGTTACGCATGGTTTTTCTCGCTAATACGCGGACACTGTCATACTCATGGACTATAGCTGTGCGATACTCATCGGAAGCGGTGGTAGGTATGTTTTTCTATTTTCCGTGGCTACGCCTCTGTCGTCTTAAGGCAATCCTGACTTCCTTATTAAACAAACGAGGTTCTTTCTTATCAGATTACATTCCGAAGGGGCTTAGGATGTCTTTTGAGCTTTAATTAGCACTCCGCATACACAGCTCGATGGTCGCTAAGTGCCTCCTCTGTGGATACCTTAGTTATCCTATGCGGGATGTTAGAAGCAAGCAAGTCGAGAACATTGCCCGAACGCGTGGCTTTTCGTACCATCTGGATTAAGGAATATTCATGAAACGTGTCAATTAAGGCTTCACACGATTCGCGTTCTTTACCTCCCGTAACGAAACATAGGTTTTCCCAATCGATTGATGGTAAGTTAAAATCGCCTCCAATTATCACATAACCGTCGTTCATAAAAGATCTAAGCTCGGCTAATTGCCTCTCTAAACTTAAAATATAATCAACTTTGGCATTAGGTGGTCTGTAAAATGAGCAAAAATATATCTTTTTCGAATTATCCTTACCTAGGCGGCACCACACGCTCTCGGTCGTATCGTCGATAATAGGGATATGACAACTATCGTACTTTTCGCTTATTGCAAAAAATACTCTGCCACCTATTCTATTGGCACGGTCTTTTCTGTACACTCTATAGCTGTTTGGAAAAATTTCTTGGCTAGCGATATCTTCGGTGAGCCAACTTTCCGTACCTATAACTACATCAGCATGCAACGTGCGAATTACGTGTTCGAGTTCGGCAGACTTCCTACGAATGCTGCGGCAGTTTAAAACTACAATATTTAATTTCTAGTTATCGCCCGAAGCATTAACTGCTCTGTTACCGCTTCTGCAGGTAGACTTTCACTTCGCGACCAGAAACTGTATTACACTCGATGCCCCTATGAAATCTCCTATTACGCCTACATCCTACCCTACCTTGCTTGTAAAGTAATCGCCACCATCGACGCACAATACTCCCACAGACCTGAATATCTCTTCCTTGAAATAGTCGTCAATTCAAAAAAAAATATTGTAAGGAATCGTTTATCGTCCTCCAAAAATTGGTTATCTGTCTGACATTGACGACATCATTGCCAACTTAAGACACTATTATGAGCACTTAATCATATCTGGTGACTTTAATGAAGATTTTGCCTCAAGCTCCTTCGACGCCGTTTTTTTAAAAACTCTTTTACATCGCACAACTTCAGCATATTACCTTTAAAACCCACAAATAACACTAAAAAACCTTCCACTTGGATTGATAAATTAGTTACTGCTAACCCAGATAAAGTTTGCACACATGGTCAACTACCTGTCCCGGGCATTTCTTCCCATAACTTAATTTTTCTAGCCTACTCCCTAAACTCTCCAAAATTTAAGCAGAAATTCATCTCTCAACGAAATTTTAAAAACCTTAACTATGATAGTTTAATTTCTGAAGCTGCGTGTCTTCCGTGGCACACTATTGAATATGCAGACGACATAGACGCAAAAATTGAAGCATTCAACACTTTTCTTTTAGATTTACTCGATAAATACGCACCCATCAAAACCACACGCGTCTCTAAACCTCGCGCCCCATGGATAACGGCCGATTTATAACTATTGATGGCTCGACGCGATTCAATTTTTCGTCTCATCTGATCAAATAAATGCCCAAATACGTTCAATACCTACAAAAATATTAGAAACAAAACCAAGCAACAGATTAGAAATGCCAAAAAAAATTCGCTTATTCTATATCTGGCTCCAATGTAACAACATCCGCCTTATGAAACAATCTGCGACACCTTGGAATTGGCAAGTCCAAGGATTCTTCCTTACCTTCAAACATATCACTAGATTCTCTTAACGAGAGCTTCTCTAAGAATCCAACAACAATCGACATAGAACGAAAACGCAAAGTAATTAATAGTCTTACTGCAAAAGCAAACGAGAGTAGTATTACCGCTACTTGGGCCAGACCACTTGTATAGCCAGACCGCTTGTAAAGCCAACAGTGGCGGCTCGTGTATAGGCACTACGGAACTGCAGCACCCCCTATTTCCACTTGATATTATCGATAACATTTAATATAATGAGTCCTTTTTTCTTTAATTCTTTCTTTATCTATCTCTAATAAAGGACTCATTATATTAAATGTTATCGATAATACCAAGTGGAAATAGGGGGTGCTGCAGTTCCACAGTGCCGCAGTGCCTATACACGAGCCGCCACTGATAGCCAGACGGCCATGTTGCCGCTTTGGCGCCAGTGCTGCCATGTTGGAATTTCTGCGGCACTTTGGCGTCAGTGCCGCCATGTTGGAATTTCTGCGGCACTATAAGAGCTAGATGCTGCATCCCCCCACCTCTTATCCTTGACGTCACTATGTCACGTGTTTTAAAATTTCTGAGTCGCTATTGTGACGTCACAATGTCACGTGAAATTTCTGTGGCGATAAGGGCGAGCATTGCATCTCTCTCCATCCCTTACCGTTGTTACGTTATGATGGTGGATAATATGAAAAAATCTATGCGGTGCGCCTATCACCCCTATCCCTATCATACCTTTACCCTTGTGACGTCACAATGTCACGTGGTATGAATGTTTTACCCCCACTCCTTGGCGTCACATGGAGGGGGTTTATTTAAAGATCTTTGCGGCACCCTAACCCAAGTCGAAAGAGGGGATACGTGAGCAGCTGATGTCTCCTCCGCCCCCTACCCTTCCGCCCACGCGCGTCGTCGACAAGGGTGTGTGATGGAGGCTATCCCTAGGGTGAAGCGGCGCTTCGTGGTCAGACACCCCCTCACTCCTTTCCCACTATTTTCGCCACAGACGTCAAAAGTTATTCGGGGGTATGCTCCGGCCTAGGCGATACGAGGGACACCGATCCCTAACCATCCCGACCCTTTGCATGAAATCCACCGCTACTCAAGAGGAGATATTCTCGCGTCGGAGGGTGGCGGAAGACTGACGATGATGTTTCGTGGCGTTCGAGTATGCCCGACTCGAGTGTGGTGGTGGTGAGGGGCAAGAATATTTGGGGTGCTTTTCCCGGTTTATAAGACTCCTGCTGCAAATAGAATGCTTATTTGAAACTTTTATAATAAATACCGAATAGGGTGGTATTATTTAAATGAGAATCATAACACTTTTTTATTTTGTCCACATTTATTTCATAATCATAAATACAAATCACCAATATTCAATCAAAATTTATTAACATTTAAAGTATCATTTTCATCGTTATACGAACAACAGGTTTGTAACGATGATAAATAATATTCATAATTATTCACACCCTTTTCATTCTTTAACATATTCAATTTTTTGTTGTGGTTTCATAATTCTAAATACAAATAATCGAAATTCAATAAAATTTATTAACATATAAGTATGACTTTCCATCATTATACGAACAACAGGATTGTAACAACGAAAAATCATGTTCATAATTAATCACACACTTTTCATTCTTTAACATATTCTTCAATAGATGGGTAACCATACTATCATTTTTCTTCCTATTTTCTCCAAAAAAGTTTAACACGAATTCCTTTTCAAATCCCCTGCATCTGAAGTAAAGGTACATCACACAGTATTTACCGCATACATCGGAGGTACAACTCTGGAGAGAAAAATCGTTATAGGTCCACGTAGTAGAATTTCTGCTGATGAACTTCTGGTGATTTTTTATTGTCGGTGTCAAGCCGTAGCTATCGAAATATTCACCGCTTCCATCTTCATCAATGAAGAATGATATCCAATGCTTACCAGGCTTATGCAGCGGGTCCGTGTTTGAGATAAACGCACAGGGGCGTTCAGCTCGAATTGGCAGATTATTTGAAGCGAAAACGCCGGTATGTATCTGCTGAAAACTTTTAACAGTTTTTAACCCTTTCGAAGCTTGCTACGATTCTTTCCGGCTACCTGAAAATTCGCAGAACGCTTGTCCTTCCAGGAACTGCCCTCACGCTCCCTTATCTTTTCCCTCCCCTCACATTCCTGAGTGGACAAGGCTACTTCTTAGTAATTCACTTTCCCCATTTCCCCGTAATTTTCAAGCTATCCATGTTAACAGCCAGAGTCTTATCCCTCACATTGAAGAGCTTCGCTCTATTCTACCTGAGAAGGGTGTCCATGCGATCGCGGAATCTGAAACTTGGCTGAAACCTTCTCTTCCTTCTTCTCTTGTACATATTCCCGGATATAAGCTTTTTCGTAATGACCGCACTGGAAAGAGAGGGGGTGGGGTGGGCGAAGAGCGATGTTGTAAATTGCTCCTTAAAAGTGATAGCCTTTATTCTCGCAGACCTGAATTTCTCTTCCTGGAAATAACTTTCAATTGTCAGAAATTATTATTTGGAGTTGTGTACAAACCCCCTCAAATTTCAAATCTATCGGATATTGAAATTCCCCTCACGGAACTTAGAGTAGATTTCGATAATGTCATCCTTATGGGCGATTTATTTCTGATCTCCTGAACCCGAATAATTTTCACACTAAAACACTCCTTAATATATTACACCCGCTAGGACTTAGTATTCTCCCGCTTAATCCCAAACACCGCACCCTAACCTCTTCTACTCTACTTGATTTAATAATAACGACCAAACCTGACAAAATACTCAAATACGGTCAGATCTCAGTCCCGGGGATATCTGCACATGATCTCATTTATGCATCCTGCTCTTTCAAAGTACCAAAGGAACAACCAAAATTTATTACTTTTAGAGATTTTAAAAACATAGACATAAACAAATTGACAGATGATGCTCTCTTAGTCCCTTGGGAAAGTATTATTAATATAAATGACATAGATGACAATGTGAATAATTTTAATGCTTTCCTCCTCAATCTATTTGATCGCCATGCTCCACAAAAAACAATTCGTATTACTAGAAAAAATTCTCCTTGGATTACGGATGATATAAAAAGATTAATGTCGAATCGTGATTCCGCTTTTCGTAAATTCAAACGCACAAATTCTACGCTCCAACTCGAACAGTATAGAAAACTGAGGAACTCAGTAAAGCAGGCAGTTAGAAATGCCAAAATAAAATTCTCGTAATCAATAATTTCTCCTCAGTCCGACAATGCATCACTATGGAGAAAACTGAAAGTATTCGGAATTGGGAATAAGAAAAGTGACTCTGAACTACCTTCTGTCTCTCTTGATGCATTAAATGATGCCTTCTCATCACCACCTAATATATTTTCAGTAAATCAAAGAAATTTAACTATCTCTGACATTTTTTCCTCAATCATAAACTATTCACAATCCTTCAGTTTTGCTTCTGTTTCCATATCCGATGTAAAGAAGATAATTTCTAAACTTAATTCGAAAACAAAAGGCTATGATCTCATCACTGGATCTATGCTCCATAATTTGATTCATATCTTGGCACCGATCATTACACATATAATTAATTGCTCCTTCTCTAGCTGTTACTTTCCCAGTTCCTGGAAACGTGCTCTACTGCGACCTATCCCTAAAAAGGCTAATCCAACAACTCCACAGGACTTTCGCCCTATAAGCATCCTGCCAACGCTATCCAAAATTATTGAAAAACTAGCGCATAAACAAATACATCAATATCTAAATGAATATGAGCTCCTTAACCCCTATCAATCTGGATTTCGTACTGGCCACAGCACTGCTACCGCATTGATCAAAGTCACAGATGATATTCGGGAGAATTTCGATAACAAAAAAGCTACAATTCTCACACTATTGGACTTCTCTAAAGCGTTTGACTCCATTGACAGCGGAGTATTACTTGCCAAACTTGCTAAAATGAACTTTTCCCTTAGCTCTTTGAAATGGATAAAATCTTATTTTCAGAATCGCTACCAAATGGTATCAATCTCTGATAAAAGTTCATCGTGGAAAAATGTCTCCCGTGGTTGTCCTCAAGGATCTATATTAGGACCCTTATTCTTCGCCTTATATATAAACGATATCTCTAACTCAATTCATCACTGCCAGTACCACCTTTATGCTGACGATCTGCAAATATACATAGGAACTCAAATATCTCATATCAATAACAGAATTGATTGCATGAATAGGGATATAAGATCGCTCATGACCTGGAGTGCTTGTAATGGCTTAATGTTAAACCCCTTAAAATCTCAATCAATAATTTTCTGCTATCCTAAATTACTCGGCAAATTACAAAAGTCAAATATTGACCCAGTATTAATTAACTCCACTCCTGTACCGTTTTCCAAGTCAGTAAAAAACCTTGGTGTTATTATGAATGATACACTCTGCTGGTCTAAACATGTAAACGAAATTTGCCGAAAAATCAGCTACTCACTTTATTCACTTAGGCTACTTAAAAACATTCTTCCAGTAAAACTAAAAATTTTACTTGTAAATTCGCTTGTAATTCATCATTTCGATTATTGTGATTCCGTTTTTCTAGATCTAAAGCAAGATGTGTTACTAAAGCTCCAGAGGACTCATAACTCTTGTGTTAGATACATTTTTAATATGAGCAAAAGTTGCCATATAACAAACGCATTCAAGGAATTGGGCTGGCTGTTCTTGGAAGAACGTAGGAAGATGCATATCCTAACGCAACTAAGAAGTATCCTCACCTCTTCCTCGCCTAAATACCTAAGCTGCAACTTCAAACCCCTTAATTCTGGCATCTCCCTGAACACCCGAGGATCATCCAAATTACTTATTCCCACTCATCGTAGCAGTTACTATAATAAATCCTTCACCGTTACCGCCTGCAATCTTTGGAACTCTCTCCCCTTTCACTTTTACTCTGTCAATGGTATTAACCAATTTAAGAATCATTGTGCTAAATACTTAGCCAGCATTAGGTCCTCATAAAAATGTAATACTTTCCTCTGTATTTTTCCTTCTATCCTTCATTTAAATATCAGCACATCACTATATCCATCAGCAAACAGGGCAGTGATGATGATTTTTATTATTTTACTTTGTGTACATTTGTGCTGTACTATTCTTATTTTTGTTATTATTTATGAATACCTTGAAATGATTTTCATTTCTCTATATTGATTTGTATTGAATTCTGTACATTTATATTTATCATATTGTGTATCATAATGGTTAGGTGGAAGAAGGGGCCATATGGCCTCAACCTCGCCGTAGTAAGAAATAAATAAATAAATAAATAATATAGACTCAAGCTCGTAAGAATTCATTATTGTGTATCGTAGTTGATGTACTTATTAAACCAATTAGTAATATGAAAAACGTTTGACGTAGCACACACAAAGTTCTTCTCTATATCATGATTTTTATGGAAACATCTAGGCGTTTCTTCGGTGAAACTTTTTAGAGATGGACAGCCAAGGTTTTTTATATCTACCACCTTTCTGCTAATGAGATGAGATAAATTTGCCGATTTTAAATGACCTTTGCAAAATATATTTTCGAATCTCTCGGCAATCAATCGCAATTCTTTTATAAAGTCACTGAACAACGCACAACCATCATCCCAACCTATACCGTGATGGTGCAACTCCAACCAGCCGTTTTCTTTTATGCGTGGAAATTTCAAAATATGTTTAGGGTATGGTAAGCGTATAAGCCAGTGCTGAAATAAAGTCAGGCTTTCGTCAAGAATTGCTATTTCTTTTAAAACATAGCCTCCAAAGTTATCAGCGCATGCTTGAAAATCTACGAAGAGGGTCGTCATGGTGTGTAGGCGTGCGGGTGAGAAGGTAATGACTTAAAATTGAAATGTTCTTATATTTTAACTTCCGTAGTCAATGAGGATATTCCGGTGGCGATCGATTTCGATAATATTATCGAATTCGGCGTATATTATGCAATTCAAAGTCTCTGGAAGAGATTCTGCGAAGCGTACATCCATGCGAAGGCTACCCTGTCTTATAAGGTTCCAATGTGAACCGTTATTAGATGAGAGATCTGGTGTTAAATCAAAGGCTGTAAGATAAAAACCGTGTGGGTACTGGTCACGCGAAATCGAATTTCCTTCGTTAAGGAAATGAATCCCCGTGCCGCTGAACAACGTGTGATAAGCCGACACATATAATTTATCCTCCGTATAATCCGTTTGCAACGGCTTTGACGGTATTTGCTGCCCGTCTATATAGAGGGATACATGTGTCATTTTAAAGTGTTGAAAGTTAAACGGGTTTAAAGTTATGTCCCCATTAAAAGCCCTATTGGTCACAAACCCTATTATGCATCTCTTTGGCAGTTGGCCTATGAATATGTTGTCAATTATTTTACTTTGTATTCCTGAGGAGATTGTAAGAACTTTTACAACCACCCTTGTCATAGGGTATTTGGCTGTTGTCCTCTCCAACGCTCTACTATGGGCAATAAGAACTGTAGGGTTGATTCGGACGCGCCTCACCATAAGGGTTGCATCAAGTATTTTTATCTTTGCATAATTGGATTCTCCTATTAGACAGAAATTATCTACCGAACGAATCAGCTTTACACGAAGCTCAACACCATTTAATAGAAATTTGTCTTGATTGAAGATATCACTAGGTATAGGCCCGATCATATCAACCGGCTTACTGAGTTTGGATAACTCTTTTCTTCTCACTAGACCGGCGTTGGTATTATCGATGCTGTCCATCGATTTACCCACGTCGTCATACCAAAGCGACATTGTTAAATGCGACTTCTTTGCTGCCAGCCTATAATTCAGAACAGTTTCGATATACGATCTATAAGGGTAAGTATTGTTGGGAGGTGTAACCAATTTTTGATTCAAGTACGCGTCCACTTGGGAGAAGATGCTGTGTAAAAAGTTATTTACAGGCCCGACTTAATGTTCAGGTGTCGTTTCTGTGCCGTCTTGTTTTACGATTCTCACCGTGATGTGGAGTAACGTTTGCGAGAGATCGATGTACTCATCTCCTTGTCCAGGGACGACGAATTCTATGGGAGAGTCGTCACTCAACGAAGATAATGGTTTGTAATGTATCCATTGTCCATTTTGAATACTCGTTTGAGTCGGCGGCAGAGTGAAAAGATCTAATTCGGACTTTGCGCACTCACAAGAGTGTGAGTGTAGAAAAGCCATTGCTTAATCAAATATATCAATGGGGTGTTTCACAATCCGTCTCCGAAGAAGATTTCCTCCGGATTCTGATTTCCTCGTCTTCTTCTTCTTCTTCTTCTTCCCTTTCTTTGTTGTCTTTTTCTTGTGCTTACTATTACTCTGCTTCTTAACGCGACGACGTTTCGACGAAGAATGAGGTTGTTTTTTGATTCGTTTTATTTTGTACCCCGAGCCATTCATTAGATCGTCAACTGTTTTCAGATTTTCCCCTGCCTCGTCAACTCGATTTCTTACGGACTCTCGAAGCGGTTTATTTTGAACAAAATCTCCAAGCAAGTTCAAGCCTGTTCAAAAGGCTTCTTTTCCCACGACTTTGGCTCCTCTTGCCAAGAGAGGCATCGCCGTGCGAAAGAGACCGCCCAAAAAACTTCCAATGCCGTGGCCCCTCTGATAAGGAGAACCTCTATAAACACTGGCGACACCCGGCCCGGCTTGATTCCCATAATAAGTCACATATGGGTCGCAAGTATGGTCGAATATTATTTTCCGCGCCACCATAACCATCCTTTAAATTTTGCGAAAATGAAGTTTAACGCACGACGTCCCGAACTCAAATGGGATAGATTCGCCGGTGTCATCCCTTATGTCTATTTTTATGCAATCGAATTCTTACCGCATTACGTGAACATAGTGTGGCGTGTCAAATATAATCATTTTCTGAGCCCCATAAACATACTTCCTGGCATCCAAGTTTGCGATTCTTAGAAGCGGTGCGCACGCATCTCCGACGATTTGGGATTCCACAATGTCGCAGTAAACGAACAGTTGATGCGGGAATCCTAAGAAAATATTCGCAGGGTGATTCGAGATATCGCCGTTAGTCACTTCGAGTCTCGGATCAAACCCTAGTTGGAGAGCCAACCGCGGCGAAAACGATAGCATAGTTTTTTCACCGCTATGAATCACATTCAAGTCCACACGTTTCACTTCTTCTTCTTCTTCTTTTCTATCTGGTGGTAGTATTTTTACACGTCTGGTATTTTCTTCTACTTCGAAAATAAATCTCGAAGAAATAAGTTCTTTGTCATTTATTTCGCGCACAAGATCGTGGATAGTTTCGTAATTCCCAGGTTTTAATTTTAGTTTTTCGGCAGCGCCGGACTCTTTCCATATTCGAATAGTGTTGTTATTGTTACTCACCGTGAGGAGAGAACACGGGTATTGAAATTCCACCACACCCACCATCCACCGACCCTTTAATTCAATGCGTCGATGCAGCTGAGTTCGGAATTTTGTTGTTGTGTTATCGGGGAAAGAGTGGCCTGAGCTATTGCTCGGTAATGTGATATAAAACTCATCTTTCATTTTAGCACTTTTATATCCTTAATATTAATCCACGAATTAAAACTTTCAGAGTAACCTATCCACTTGACGAGTGCTTCCCTTCTGGTGCCTTTTCCTCTGTAAGCGATAATTTTATCTATTTTGTATTCATGTGTAGTTGAGACACGGATGCGCTGTAATTCGGATTCGTAAAATGTGCCTTCGATTTCCTCACCGCGGAGACCTTCTATAACGTAGACGATTGGTGATCTTTTAATAACCTTTTTTATTTTGAACACCTCTTCTGACCAGTTATTTTTATATCCTTTATCGAACGTGGATTTTGTTCTTCCAATTCTTACCACATCCCCAGTAACATACCGCGGCGTCTTTAGTTTTCCTTTCTCCTTGGCGCCGTACAAGTTTTTCCAAACTTCACCTATATTTTCGTCGTTAACATCTACAGGTGCCATTTTAATGGCTGTGTGGGTGGCATGGTTATACCCGTGTAATAACTTTGATATGCTATCAACGTAACGTCGGGTGTTAAATCGTGTGAAAAAACGCCACATTCGTGTTTTAAGGGTGCGGTTCAAACGTTCCACCACGCTCGCTTTAACGTCGGGGTTTTGTGTTACATAGTAATTTATACGATTCTCTTTGAAAAATTTTCGAACCATTCGTGACGTAAATTCTGTCCACTTATCTGTTTGGAGATGTGTCGGTTTACGCTTGCTTTGGTTAAAAATTTTCTGAAAAGCGTTCTTCACATGCGATCCCATTTTGCTTTTCAACGGTATCCCCCACGCATATTTACTGAATAAAATCGATCACCGTGAGTAAGTAGTTATACCCATCATTATACTTTTTCAAAGAGCGCATATCGTTGAGGTCAGCCTGCCAAAGCTCGTCTTTCATGGTTACAATATACCGATTTCTCGTAAATTTTCTACGGATCGGTTTATGAAGTGTATACGCATCTACACCTTCTAACCACTTTTTAACTTCTTGCGGCGAATATTTTCCACGCATTTCACTTACTAAAGCTCGTGCTCCGGCGAACCCCACAGGGTTGGCGGGGTTGAAATAAGCACCAGCGATACTCATTATAAGCGAAACTTTGTCCAACCTTTAATATTATAAGGTGAATATCGAAATTTTGTTTTTTTCGCGTGAAGAGGTGGTGATGACTTAGACGGTGTGTATGTCTCTCGTCGAATGAATGACCATCTCCTACTATTACCTATATATTCTTGTGGAACATTCAGCTCGCGTAAAGCATCGCAAAATATTTCCCAACCTTCGGGACTGCTATGCTTGCGAGGGCGTACCACATCGTTGAGTAAATCTGTTATGTTTGAGCGTGGGAGAACTCTCCCCCGGACACTTACAGCGCCACTTTCATCCCATGAAACAATATCACTGCGGGAAAACTGATCGTACAACAGCCGCGCTTTTCTCCGAAAAGTTTGCGGTACGGAGTTTATTATCATATCATCGCCTGCAAACATCCTTTTCCCCCGCTCTTTAACTATATCGTTACTGAGTGTGTGCGCCTGGAAGGCTTTCGGAGTTTGCTCATCTCTGACATGCATTATCGGTAAGTATATAGGTTTTTTCTCTTTTTCCACCACGTTTAAATATTTTTGCAAAATTTCTCTCTATTTTTCCCACTTCTCCTGATCTGACACATTTTTCTCGAGCAATATATCCCTCATTTCCTCATCCATGCGCGATATTTGAGAATTCGTATCCCCCTGTCTAAAACGATTGAGCGCATCAGGAGGTATTAACAGCATCTTCTTTGCGTGCTACATGTTCACCGAAACAATGAACCGATTGCACCGGTAAGTAGGGAGCTCAAGAGTAATGGAAGGAATGCACCAACAGATTGAATTATAACTCGTTTTTTCTTTTTCCAACACTCACCGCGTTTGATCAGCCTTCGTAAGATCTTTTTGTGTCGAGCTAATCCGCGTTTGTACTCCGGTTTGAGGGCGATATTTCCTTTTAATACGTTAAGAGCACACTCGCAAATCACCACGATTAAACCTTTATCGGCCGTTTTTAAAATCGCGACTCTTTGAGATGGTTTGACTCTACAGAGAGCTCTGAGGATTTCCTGACAGTTCCTAACAGTGCGAGACATCTTCTCCGACTGAAAGATATTCCGCCGTGCTGCGGTTTTTGTGCCTCGGAATATATACTTGGGTAAACCCGTCTTCAGGAAGTATCTTCGACCTTATTCGATATTCATCGGGAGTGCATTGTTTTAAGTCGAACAAAATATATCCGTGTGGAGTTGACGTGGCATCTCTAAAAGCATCTTGAATGAATTTAGGGTTTTCTGGGTAAATTTGCCTAGAAAGATGGAGGATTTGAGCTCTATCTCGCGGATTTTTGAAACATACAATGTAATGGGAATTAAGGGATATATCGCGTCTACCTATCCCTTGATGAAATAAAGTTTGCGTTATAAAAATAACACTCAAACCCCGATGATGAGAGCCTTTAGTAAACATATCCACGACACGTTGGTCAGCCTCTCTCATCATATCATCAAGGATGATTAATCGAGATCGTTCTAACTCACTACTCATATCGTCTAAGTCGGGTATTCCTTTATAAAATTTTACCGTGGTATTCTTACCCAAAATTGCCGGTATAGAGTGCACCTCTGAATAGCACCAAATAATTTCCTCAACTCTGACATCGACCATGGCATCGATCGCATTTATAAATTTTTCCATGAATACGGATTTACCAGACCCTGTAGGACCGGCCACGATGGCTGTGAAAGGGTGTTTCCATGGGATTGACATAACTATAAATGAAGGTTTGAAAGGTATGGTTCAGGTTTTATTAGAAATCAACACAAATTTTGTAGAAATGATTTATTTGTTTATTTATTCGACAATGAAAAACGGGCAAGAATTATCCCCAAACATGCCGTACGGTCCGAACACTGAGGAATCTGCATAAACGGATACACGGACAGATTAATAGATAAGTAAATAAAAGGGTTATATCAATGAAAACGATAAATGCTATAATAATTCAACAGAAACTTCAACAATAAATTTCAACAACAATAACTTCAACTTTAAAATATAAGTAAAATAAAGAGTTGCATCAACAACAACTTCACAACAGCAATAAATTTCAACATTAAAATCAACAGTAAATACAATAATACCAAGCTAGGACGAATACTACAAAATAGAAAAGGAAAAATAGGTAAATTATAGACAAATTTAAGTAACCGTATCAATACTACACATTAATTAAAACATCAAAAGAAATACACAATAACGAATGCATTTTCATATCCCCTGTAATGTTGGGTTGCCGGTATTTGTCAGAGTTTGTATTATCGTGATTGGGAAATATTCTTTAACTATTCATCATTACCGAGGCAGATTTCAAGAAAATGATGAGTGCTGCCCCATCTTTACCAAAAATAAAATTACTATTACTATAAAGCAACACACACACAAACACACGCACATATATATATATAACATAGATACATAAAATGCATTCGGTTATAATTCCGCTGTTAAGAAGCGGATTTAAAATCGAATGGCAATGTTCTGTATTTACCGACTCGCCGCCTTTTTGTATATACAACTCTATAAATCTTCCTTTCCCCTCGCGTCACCACATCATGAAATTTTGTTCGGCGGATTTGTCGCGGAATATCAACATTTACTGCAGGGGATCCATTCACAACCATCCCTTTAAGACTATTAAAACATATTGCAACCTTGTTTGAACCGTTTATGGCTATCCCTTTAACCTTGCATACAGTTTTCGTGGAACTTGGGTCACCGCCACAAACAATTCTGTAGGCATAATTTTTTGGCCCACCCGACACAAATTCTGAAATGTATGAGCCCTTCCCATAAACCCCCAACTCATCGGTCATCTCACCTAAGAAGGTCCCCGTCGGTGGTGACCACTCACCCTCTTTCACCGTAAAAATAACACTGTCAGTGTCCCAATAGATCGCTCTCTCACCCAATTTCTCCAGATACTCGTATAAGACGAGTCTGGCGTGGGCGGTTGTATAGCAAGCTATCGGGACACTAACATTCGGTGAGTTTTTTCTCCCCTCCAATCTGTCTACGCAATTGACGAAGACCGCGTCCTCGGTAATTGGTAGAATGCCTTGAACTTCAACATTTGGATCTGTCAGTACTTTATAAAAAGTATCAACATCATTGATTATTATTGTGCGGGTGAGGTCTTCCCTTTGGCCAAATTTACCCCAAAGAGAGTTTAATATCAGCTTTGATATCGACCTCAATCCCGCGTTGAACCTTACCTCGTCATACTCTAACGTTATGCCCTCTTTTTCTTTCAAGTCCTCCAAATAGCGCGTCTTATCACTATCCGTGACGCATGCTTCCGGCCAGCCGCTAGCTTGTTGCTTTATTTTTAGGAAACAATTAATATACCCTGTGAAAAGTCCACCTTCGTCCTTCGAACGGTCATAGAGAGTGATTTTGTAGTTCCAAACCTCATGCATTTTCAAAATTTTATAACCTTTAGTTACTGCTTTTTTAATTTCGTCAGTGACCCAAGTCCCCACGAATTTCCTTTCACACTCATCCTCATGCAGACATTCCCCTTGCACCTCACCCTCAGCACAACTCCTACACAATGGGAAAAGGAGCTTCCCATTTACCCTCACAGGCAAAACCGGATGGTATATATCTCGCGGCGGCAGCATCGTGCATTTGAGAATCCCCTCACATTCGTTCAGCGGTGGACATTCTGCCCCAACGTGAATTTGCGGATGTCCTACCGGATATTTCCGCCATTTGTTTACGAAGGGGTATAAGGAACAAACGTCCAAATATTTAATATGTTCCCCAGAACACGCGCAGTGATACAATTTCGCCGCGTTTGTTCGACCGCCAAAGAAAGCATCTCGAGGTTTGAGAGGTTCCTGGGCGGCATAGGGGTGATAATCTAGAAACTTTTTTACCTCCGGGTTCGATTGTAGATATTCTACGAACTTGCACTCCCACATCTCGATTAATGAACACCCACTTTTAAAAAGGTGCTCACGTCGGTATGTGGTGGCCTCGAACCTGGAACCCATTGTTTCATTTTGGTTGTTCGAAATAGGGGCATGACGGTTAGGGAAACAAACAGGGCACCCATGATAAAAGCAACCGTAAAATTCAAAAATTGTTACGGCGCCTTCACTCTCCAAATACCCATCGACTCTGTACCCTGCGTATTTTACTTTGCGACCGTTTGCAGCATGGTAAATTTTAATTTTCCGCTTCTGCTTCTCGGACAGCAACCACATAATTGCTACATGTGATTGCCTGTCTCGCCATCGGTAACCTCCAGAAGGCACAACACCTATGGTATTCTCCTTCAGGAAATTTCTCTTATAAGCTAAGAGACATGCGCTCGCGATAGTCAAAGCCTCGGTGAAAGGGCGCACCTTTGTCAAAGGATAAAATTGCCTGCTAAAGACGCAGCACGCGGCTCTTAGTATAGTTACATCATTGGAGCAATACTTCCTTAAATCCTTTTCAAAATCAAACACAGTCTCAGACTGTGTATCGTACCATTTGTCAAAGACATCCCTTTCACCGGTGGTCATCGTATCGTACTCGAAAGATTCCTTACCCA
The DNA here is from genome assembly GCA_028673005.1 of Tanypteryx hageni. Lineage (NCBI taxonomy): Eukaryota > Metazoa > Arthropoda > Insecta > Odonata > Petaluridae > Tanypteryx > Tanypteryx hageni. Next base: position 185,445,218 of record CM054120.1, read on the forward strand.
GAATCGCACCAACATACCCTCTGTTTTCCAATCTATTGAAAAAATGAGGGAAATACCCCTTTTTAATGTCTACATCTAAACTAAACGCCTTAGGTAATTTGGAGAGAGCCATGGGTAGGAAATTTAGAGAGTCTATAAACCTGAGATTTTGGACATCCATCGTTATAATTTTCGTTCCAGTCATTATAACTTTGGGTGTCCATTTATTATTTTGAACCATATATTTCAAAAGGAAATGGCCGTCATACCCTTTCATGTTATGGGCAATGCAGATAATTTTCTTGAAATAGGTCCTCGGTAATGCTAAATATTTAAAGAAATCCCGAATAGGTTCACATGTGTCAAAAATGTGTTGTCGAACACCACATGTTTGACACACATGATCACTATTCATCACATCTGCGCAGTCAGAGCAGCTCTGCTGTGTAACGCACAAAACGGGGACGTGCTCGTATGCCCCGTTGTCGGTGGGATTATCTTGTCGACATTCTAGATCGTAATAAATGTAGAGCACTTCATTTTTTTTCAGAATTCCCCGAATTGCGTTGCATAAAGCAGAGATGCCCCGGTAAACAAACCTTCCGACATACCGCACAATACACCTCACCGCAGCGGTGCTTTTCGCCTCCAGTATTTGCTTTATACAGTTTATTACAACCCTGACAATATTTCCTGGATTTACATAGAGCACCGCCGTTTTTTTATGGTTGCTTAGGCAAACCGTCCCAAAAAACCACCGATTGCATTCAACACATTTAAGTTTTTCAATATTTTCTGCACATTTGGGTTTCTCAAAACATCGGCCGCAAATGAGATCACATTTGTGCTCCTCTTTGTGATAATACGGCTTGTGGCATTCCCTACAGTAGTAGGAACATGAAAATGCACCCGTTAACGATGTTATCACGTTGAAATGCTGATTTTCAAAAATCAAATCGATATGCTGTCGCGGCTGGCTTTCCGTAGACTTGGGACCCTCGAAAATGACATCCTGCCCCATTCTATCACCGAAAATTGTTAAGGAATAATTTTTTAAAAAATCTTGTACTTTTTTAATCTCGTCAATCCCGCCTCCATCAGTTAAATCAACCCCCGAATCCCTCATTAACGCGATTGCCCGCTCCCTCTGTAGATTACCCCCATTTTTTATCTTTTTTAATAATGCCCCTTGATCCTCGTGTAAGGATACGCCAACCGCGACAGCTCTAGCTAGGCATATGGTACCGTCCTCAGGTATCACAATTATGCTACGTTTTTTTGACAGAAGTCATTAAAATGCATTGAATTTACATGTGTACGTCTCTCGCGGCCAAAAGGCATATCAACGTGGCTAATTTCCACATTGATATGCCCGGCCGTTGCAAAAGAGTCGTTGCTTTGCACAACGTTAGAAATAATTTTTAAAATGGCCTCGACATCCAATTGATCGGCCCTTCTAAAAGGGAGATGTGCCCGCTTTTCTGGTGTTATACTATTATAAATAGCTAACCCTAGCCGATCGTTTCCCTTAGTACCGTCCTTAATAAAACCCACAATGTGGTTAAAGCACTTCTCCACCCAGACGATGGGGTTTAAATTCTTCGGGGACTTTTTGAGCGCCACCTCAATCACCCTCCCCTCAGTTTAAATTTCTTAAAATAGTTTATCCTTTCTTTAATCAAACTAAAATGTCTACCTTGGGTGTCGTCGCCATCGCTATCGCCCTCGCATGTTGTTTCATCGCCATCACTCCCGGTGCCACCCTCCTCCCTCGAGGACACAGCCGATGCCTCATCCCCCGAAGCCGCCGCCGCCTCCTCCCCCGAAGCCACCGGCACCTCCGTAGTGATGTTTTCCGACGACTCCGGAAACTTAACCCCGTCTTGCCCTCCCTCCATCGGTTCTGTGGAGGCTGAACCACCACCGCCAACACCGGTTTGAATGGCTCCGGCCGTAATTTCATCTTTCACATCTGTTAAACGAATTTTACGTTAACAAATTAATTTGATAATAATAATAAAATGTAAGCGAAGGAAATTCTCCAAAGCCAGTCAAACTGATAAAACTCGGTTAAAAGGCCGGATAAAAACAGATGAACCCGGATAAAAACCCAATACGTATTTCGGCTACAAAGTAACCATCATCAGGGGTTAAAAAACGGGGGGAAGGGTTAACCGGGTTTTATCAGTTTGACTGACTTTGGAGAATTTCCTTCGCTTACATTTTATATATTTGCCAGTGTAGCTCGCTCTCTTTTACTGATAATAATAATAATATATACACACTTGTACAACAACAACAATAATGCTAATGATATTGATAATAATAATAACAATAAAAACATCCACATTACCAGCCTTGGCCGCTTCTCCCGCCCTCACACCGCCTTCAACGCTGCCGGTCGATGGTAGCTTTGGGTCGCTGCTGTCTCCACCTAATAAAATGAATTTCATGTTATTGTACGATTCTTATAAATAATAATAATAATGATATCAGCCATCATCATCATCATAATCGTAATAAATGTTATGATCACAATACCTTGTTTGACCCGGTTCTTTGCGGGCTCCTCCCCGCCCTCAACAGCACGACGTTTAGCGGCGCTGCAGCCACCATCGACCCCATCGATAACATCTCTCAGATGCTTGTTACCGTCGATGATCGCCGCCGCTTCCGCATCTTCAACCGCATTCGCGCTCGGCTGCAACTGCTTATGGGCCTTTTTCGTCCCCCTTGCCACAAGGCGTTTCCGGGCCTCGTACATTTTCGTATAAGTACGGCATACGCCGTACAGTGCTTCCTCTTGATACCCTGCGCTTATAGCGAAGGAGACGAATTCCTTAGCCTTTTCCGCCACAAATGATACACCCTTGCCCTCCATCGTTGCTTCGAGTATTCTGAAATGCACCAGTCTAATACCTCAGCGGTAGTAACCAAATGCTGCTGGTGACGCTTGTTTTATACTGAATTTGGTGGAGTTGGTTTGGGATGGGGCGGCATGTGGTATCTGTTGGAGGGCACGCGCGCAGTCGTTGAGATTTTTCGCCTAAATACGCTAATGCCTTTGCGGTGTTGTGAAGCTGTTGGATTACTAGTTATAGTCAAGCGTAAAAGACAGATTTAACGTTTCCGGAATCACCCTCCCACGCCGGATGCGATTCTTTTAAAACATCCCAGCCATGGCTGCTTGTGAGATATGATGACGGGTGGCGCGTGGTCGTTGAGATTATTCTCCTAATATACATCAATACCTTTGCAATACGGCTGTGGCCGGCCGCACAGCTGTTGCGACATTACTTATGGTGCCTGTAAAAGGCACATTTTAAATATTACACATGTTTCCGGAACCATCCTCCCACTCCGGATGTGATTCTTGAAAGCATTCCAGCATTCATCGCGCCTAGCCATGGCTGCTTGTGAGCTCTGATGGAGGGAGGTGCATGGTCGTTGAGATTCTTCTTTTAAAATACGCAAATACCTTTGCAATACGGCTGTGACCGGCTGCACAGCTGCGGCGACACTAGTTATGGTGTCTGTTAAAGACGCATTTAAAATATTACACACGCTTCCGGGGTGTGATTTTTTAAAATATCCCAGCGTTTGATCGCGTCTAGCTTTGGCTGTTTATGTGATCTGATGGTGGGATGCGCGTGGTCGGTGAGATCCTTCGACTAAAATTCACAAACACATTTACCGTACGGTAGCGACCATATTACACAGCCATTTCGTCATTAGTTACGGTTGTTCGTAAAAGTCAGATTAAAATTATTATTACCCACGCTACCGAAAACACCCTCTCACGCCGGATGCGGTTATTTAAAAGTCTATTTCTCGATGTCACTCTGCACCTTGGACATTTATATAAGCGTAAAATTAAACATTCCACCCCATAGTTAGCGGAGTCGCAAGTGGGAGTTCTAAACACTATCCGCCTTTAAATACCCTACTATACGGCCTACGTTTTCATCACGACCGTCATTCTCTCTTGAGCTTGCGAGGAGTTAACATCGTGCTGTACAATGGAGACTTCTGCCGCTTCTTCTTCCCCGGGAAGGTTTTCAAACTTTAACCCGACGAAAACCATTAAAAGGTGCAAGGACCCGGTGAATCCTCGCGGAAATCTACTTCGAGAATTCGGACGTGGAAACTTCGGGAAGAGAGGTTTCTACGCGTTATCCGAGGGCAGCAGCACGCCGAATAACACATCCTACGACAAGATGGACCGTCTCCGTGGCTACGAAAAGTCTTCGCTCGTAATGGCTGTAGAATACGCAATCAACGCATCAGATACAAAGAAAGTGCGAATAGAGCTGGACTTTAAAAACAATTTCAAACCCGTGGTCTTCCTAGGAAAGAACAACGCAAACGGTGTCTCGCTCTCGCCGATACAGTGGAGGGGCTTGATGGGATATAATGATACGGTTATGTCTTTTATAAAGGGGGGACTTGGGTGCAGAACGCCGGATATTGTATTTGACGATTTAAAATTAATATTCGACGAACTATATGGGGAAAAAGTTGTCAAAATTATTAAAGAGGACAAATATAATGTGTGGTTGAGGAGTGCGTCATGGCTGGGTTTAACAACGATGCAAAATTGCATCGAGCACGCCTTACATCTGTGTGAGATATGGTATGACAGTGTTGTGCACCAGGCTTTTGAAACAATCGTTCGCCAACTCAAAGAAAATGTAGTGGCCAAGTGCGATGGGTGCAGAGATGCGGCTTTAGAACATTCATGCAATGCAGCAGAAACTTATCAGAATGAACTCGAGAGCCTGAGTACGGTGCACGACTATTTCGTGGGGTCCTGTGAAGATGACGGCTTTGATAATAAAAGGTTTCTGTATGAAATTGCTACATTTTGTAAAAGAAAATGCATTGGCTGTGCAACAGAGTTGTTATACTGATTTGTGATTAGAAAATGCATAAGTTCTTTTATGTAATTGTATATAAGTGGTAATACAACCGTAATGATAATGTTTAAATTGTATGCAACAATATTAAATAAAAGTGTACAAAATACAAAAGTGTTTTGCTTCTCATTTAAATAATACCATCCTATTCGGTATTTATTATAAGAGTTTCAAATAATCATTATATTTGCGGCGGGGAAAAACACCCAAATGTCCTTGTCCCCCACCACCACACTCGAGTCGGGCATACTCTAACGCCACGAAACATCATCGTCAGTCTTCCGCCGCCCTCCAACGCGAGAACATCTGCTCTTGAGTAGCGGCGGATTCCATGCAAAGGGTAGGGATGGTCGGCGTCCCTCGTATCGCCTAGGCAGAAGCCTATCCCCCGAATAACTTGTGACGTCTGTGGCGAGAATAGTGGAAAAGGGTGTGGGTGGATGTCCGGCCACGAAACGCCGCTTTCACCCCTCCCCCAAATAACTTGTGACGTCTGTGGCGAGAATCGTGGGAAAGGGGGCGTGAGGGATGTCTGGCCACGAAGCACCGCTTCACCCTAGGGATGGCCTCCATCACACCCCTTGTCGTCGCACGTGACCGGAAGGAGAGGGGGCGGAGGAGCCTCTTGAGTAGCGGCGGATTCCATGCAAAGGCTCGGGATGGTTAGGGTCGGTGTCCCACGTATCGTCTAGGCCGGAGCCAACCCCGAATAATTTGTGACGTCTGTGGCGAAAATAGTGGGAAAGGAGTGAGGGGGTGTCTGACCACGAAGCTTCGCTTCAACCTAGGGATAGCCTCCATCACACCCCTTGTCGTCGCGCGTGGCCGGAAGGGTAGGGGGAGGAGGAGACATCAGCTGCTCACGTATCCTCTCTCTAGACTTGGGTTAGGGTGCCGTAAAGGTCTTTAAATAAACACCTAACTTGTGACCCCAAGGAGTGGGGGGTAAAACATCCACCATCGCGACGTCACACCCGTCAGGAGCAGGTTAGGTTCACACTCCCACTCGAGACAGAAGTACCGCATAGATTTTTCATATTATCCACCATCATAACGTAGCAATGGTAAGGGATGGAGAGAGAGAGTTGCGATGCTCGCCCTTAGCGCCGCAGAGATTTCACGCCACGTGACATTGTGACGTCACAAGGGTAAAGGTATGATAGGGATAGGGGAGATGCGATGCCGAACCTCCTTAGCGACTCAGAAATTTTAAAACACGTGACATAGTGACGTCAAGGATAAGAGGTAGGGGGAAGCAGCATCTAGCTCTTATAGTGCCGCAGAAAATCCAACATGGCGGCACTGACGCCAAAGTGCCGCAGAAATTCCAACATGGCGGCACTGGCGCCAAAGCGGCAACATGGCCGTCTGGCTATACAAGCGGGGATGCCCAAGTAGCGGTCTTACTACTAACGAGTCATCCGGTTCTTCACAATTCCACTTTAAAGCTATTTCGCAATTTAACGTACTTTCAGCAATACGCAGAATCAAAACTACAGCCCAGGGTGCTGATGGTATTCTTATAATTATCAAAAACCAATTAATACATCTATTACTCCCAGTACTTACTAACATTTTCAATCACTCCTTATTACAGGGAAAATTCCCATCGCAATGGAAACACGCGTTAGTCCGCCCAATCCCTAAGAAATCTCTCACCGCAAACAATGACTATCGACCGATTAGCTTTCTTCCCACTTTATCAAAAGCCCTGGAGCGACTTGCGCATGAACAGGTAGCAGATTTTCTCAAAGTTAATCATCTACTTGACTCCCATCAATCTGGCTTTCGGAAGTCACATAGCACCACCACCGCGCTAATTAAAATCACCGCTGATATACGCAGACACATGGATGACAGAAAACTCACAGTACTAATATTGCTTGATTTTAGTAAAGCGTTTGACTCAGTAGATAAAGACATACTCCTAGCAAAACTCCACTGCATGAGATTCTCTTCACCTTCAATAGATTGACTCTCTTCATACCTTAGCAACCGTTCCCAACAAGTCATCTCCAACAATTCCTCATCCTGTTGGCTTAATGTTAACCAAGGCGTTCTGCAGGGCTCAATTTTAGGTCCTCTATTGTTCTCTTTATTCATAAATGATTGTTCTCAATACTTAACCTACTCCAAGCATCATTTGTACGCCGATGATCTCCAAATCTACTTAGACACCAAACACAATAACTTATCTCTTCCCATAGCCAACATAAATCATGACTTGGCTCAACTTCAAGAATGGAGCTGCGATAATCTTCTTAACATAAACCACTTGAAATCTCAAGCCATTTTAATCGGTTATCCGAAACTACTGGCATCTATATACCTTGCGGAATCAGTTCCTCTATCTTTGAATGGCTCAGTTATACCCTATTGCAAAATCGTAAAAAATCTCGGGATTCTAATTAATGAAACGCTCACCTGGAATAATCATATAATAAAAATCTGTAAGACGGTAAACTCCTCCTTATACACTCTAAGGCCTCTCATTAACATTCTTCCCTCGTCACTAAAAATACAGCTAGTGACCTGCCTAATTCTTCCTCACTTCGATTATTGTGATGTTGTCTACCAGGACTTATCAAAGGAACTCGCCATTAAGCTACAACGTTCTCATAACGCCTGCATCAGATTCATCTTTAACCTTAAAAAATCTGACCATGTCTCAGAATACTTCCGTCGACTCTCCTGGCTAAAACTTGATTCCCGAGGAAACCTTCACCTTCTCTCTCTATTGTATCAAATTCTAAATAACAACATCCCTTGTTATCTTTCATCTAATTTTGTCACCATTAATACAGTTCACCATTGCAATACCAGAGGATGTGATAAACTACTAACTCCACTTCATAGAACAGAAATTTACAACAAATCCTTTACTGTCACTGCTTGTAAACTCTGGAATGGCCTTCCAACGTTAATAAAAAACTCTCTATCTCTAAGCACTTTTAAACGCTTGTATTACAAGCATCTCCTCTCACTCCCCATGCATTGAACCACGCTCTATCTTCTCTTTCAGGTTGTGAAAGGATACGATTATTGCGCATAATTTCTTAATTTATTTACTTTATTCTCCTGTATTATAATTACTCTGTAATCAACCAGGCACATCTTACCCTACAATCCCTATTCCCCTCTCACCCCTCCCTCCCTTATATGGATATAAATGTATGTAAATATGTTTGTATTTATGAATGTTTTTTTCTCTCTGTTTCTCATATTATTGTATTTTTTTCCTTCCCCTAAACTATTTTAGAAATTTTCGCGGTTTTTTACACCTCTTTTCTTTGTAAGTGTTTTCCGCAGTTGGAATTGTTTCTGTGTTAAAACATAACTATACACAGTTTTTTATGACCCACAAAACTAACATTCTTTGGTAATGCTCTGTTATCTACTAACAAATATATTAACTTGTAATTAATATGTATTTTGTTGAAATCTGTATGTAATTAATTTATCTTATTTTGTAAATATTGTAATTACTTATATGACGAAAGGGTTAAATGTAAGAAGGGACTACATAGTCTCAATTTCGCCCTAATAAAGTCGTTTGTCTGTCTGTCCATCCTCCTTCCCGTCCACCCTCCCTCCCGTTCTTCCTCCCCAGTCTTAGTTTTACACTCGTGGGTGTCTGACGTGCCTTCAGGAAGCTCCGTCCCTTCACTTTTACCTTTAAAGTATTACCTGACTCAACGCTCGAAGATGCCACCGAAGAACCTGAAGAAAGACCTCGATTCCGATAGCATATGATATGATGGATTCGATGTTGAAGACGATGTCCTCCTTCCAGGAAGCACTGAGTTCCACCCAGAAAGAAGATACATCGAAGAGAAAGGAGAACCTCTCGCCCCTGGAGGAAAGATTTACTTCCTTCAGGGCGAAGGTCATGGAAGATTTTCGCCGGCTTTCTGAGCGCATAGGTGACCTGGAGCGGAAAACCACGGAGTTGGATGAGAGGCAGGACGCGCTTGAGAAATACTCAAGACGCACATACCTTCTAATTTACGGGTTAGAAGAGCAGTAACGTGAGGGTTGTCTGACCCTGGCCACAAGGTTTCAAGGAAAAGCTGAATGAAGTCATTGATATCCAGCGACTGGATCGAGCGCATAGAATCGGGCCGTTTAAAACATAAAGTCCACACCCTTGGGCCATGACTGTAAGATTTATATCTTATCAGGATAGAGATAAGGTGTGGAGAAGCAAAAGACTCCTAGAAGGGTCCAAGTTCCTCGTCACCGAGTCCCTAACCTCAACGAGGAAGCATCTATTAAGTGAAGTGAATGCGGTGGCAGGCCCTAAAGGTGTGTGGACTCAAGACGGCAAAATCGTTGTGCTGCTCAATGGCTCCAGGCGATTCGTGGCGACGAGAAGAGATTTAGAAGAATTCAAGCGGGTTTGGTCGACGCGGGAATCCTCTTCGAGGGACGGGCGCCGTTAAACATCTCGACGAGCAGGAGCGGACCGTAGCTGACGGAGACTACTCAGTTTGAAGATTGAAGTGTGCAGTTGAAGCAGAAAGTGTTCCCTCTCCTACCCTCCTTTTATTTTTCTTTTCTCTATTTGGGATAGGACGGATCAAAGCGCGTTTTCACTGCGATGGGAAGTTTCGCAGAAGTAAGGAATGATTAAATATATTAGTAATTACTGGTAGAATAAGGTGAATTAATTTTTTGATGAGTAAGACTGGAATGCCGTCTGCGCCCTGAGCTTTCGATTTAATTCTGGGTATGGCTTTAAGTACTTCAGTTTGCGAGACCATCTTGAAGTGGAAAGATTGATAACAGGTAGGCTCATTCACTTTCAGGTCAAGGCTTCGAATAACGTTGCGTTTACGTTCAGAGTAAATGACTGCGGGGGGAGTCGAGAAATTAATATTAAGAGAATCTGGTGATATATTTTGAGACATGAAAGAATCTTTAGGCTTACCAATCCATAGTACAGACGGTGTTTCTTTCGGACTAGATATTGAGTAAGCAAATTTTATTTTAGCGTTCCTAATATGCTGCTTAGTTTTATTTCTAAAGCTTTTGTAGGCATTAAAAGTACTTGGGATTTTTTTGATCTGAAAAGGCGGAAAATATAGTCGCGTCGTGCCATCATTAATTTTATATCGGCAGTTAGCCATGGCGCGCGAGGTTTGGAGACACGAATAGTTTTGACGGGTGCATATTTCTATAACAAGGATAATAGCAGAGTATTAAGTGTTTCAACTTTTTTGTCTATGTCGTCAGTATGTTTTATTATGAACCAGGGAAGAAGGGCAGCATCAGCGAGTAGATTATCACAATCAATATTCTTAAAATCTCGCTGTGAAATGAAGTTTTGTTTATGCTTAGGTGAATTGAGGGAATGTGCTAGGAAGATAAGGTCATGAGATGAAATTCCAGGGGCAGGAAGCTGTCCATGTGTAATTATTTTCTCTGGATTGGCTGTCACTACGAGGTCAATCCATGAATATGAATTTTAGTGTTATTTGTAGGCATCAGTGGTAGAATATTAAGATTATGGAAAGTAAAGGAATTTTTAAGATAGGTTGCATCATGATAGTTTGAATTAAGATTCGCGTTAAAGTCGTCGGTTATGATTATGTGCTCGTAATCCTGTTTTAAGCTGGCAATGAATTCGTCGATGTCTGCCTATTTTTGGAGGACGGTATATTATCCTTAGCAAAAGCTTTTTTGAGTTTACTATTATTTCAAGGAAAAGATATTCAGGTCTTCGGGAATACTGTGCGTCACTGGCAGCTATTACTTTGCAAAAGAGATCTTTACGGACATAAATTCCTACTCCACCTCCTCCTTTTTCAACTTTGTCATTACGAAATAAATTATACCCCAGCATTTCTACAGAAGAACTCAAGAATGAAGGTTTCAGCCACGTCTCGGATAAGGTGATAGCATGTAGGTTACTGGGCGGAAGAATTGAACGCAATTTGTCGAAGTGGGCGACAAGACTTTGCATGTTGAGGTAGATGAGTTTAAAAGATCGAGGGAACGGGCTAAACTTTTCAGCGAGAAGATGTTGAGTAGGGATTGGGGTTGTAGAGAAATGGCCATTAGTGTTGGGAGTTCGGTGGCTTGATGAGTAGGGGGGTAATGAGAATGTCGTTGGAAGGTTGGTCTGGCCTGCGGAAGAGACACAAGTGCATTCGATTTCAGGGAAGACACCATGGGGGCTGAAGGGAGAGAGGGAGGATGGGAGGGAGGATTGGAGGATGGGAGGGAGGATGGGAGGGAGGGATTGATTGATGTGGTCTTTATTTGGAGCGAGATTGAGACTAAAAAGTCCCATCTTTCACCTAACCCCTCGTCATGAAATATATACAATAATACATAGCACTTTATGTAAATACAAATAACAATAAAAATACAAGAATTGAAAAGATGTAATTTTGGACTGCTGAATAATGAAGTCCATGTAAAAAACCCACAGCAGGAAAACACCCACACAAAAAGGGGTGTGTGAAAAACCTGCGAAACCTACTGAGATTCACTTAAGAAATTAATAACTAATATTTAGAACAAAAGATGAGTACATGAAAAACATAAAGCTATGATCAGTAAAATTTTGGCACAATACGAATACATCATTGATTGGAATGGACATATGAAAATGACAAAATGAATAGATAATAACACTGTTATGACTAAACTAAAAATAGAGAAAAAATAAGTAAAGGAATAAAATAAAAAACTATAAATCATGCACAATGAGTATTGTTTTGTCAAAATCAAGATTGAGAAACATTGAAGCATTAAGTGTGTTTAACTTTTCCTTTTAAAGGATAAGAGAGATAGATAGCAGTGTCGTTTGAATGATGAGAGCGAGTGCAAATTTTTTATTGTTTGGAGAAGTTCGTTCCATAGTCGGCAAGCAGTTACAATGAAGGACTTGTTGAATATTATCGTTCTGTGTTGAGGAATAAGGAGTTTTTGGCACTCTTTGGTATTACGGTTGTGTACAGTGTCTATTCTCCTGAATTCCGTTGTAAGATAATGTGGATTGTTAGAAGTAAGTAATTGATATAGTAACGAAAGCAAGTGGAGGCGTCTTCGGAACTCCAAATTTAGCCAGTTTAGTTTAGTGAGTGAATCTGAAATATGATTTGATTTCTTCAGATTAAAATATATATCTAACGCACGCGTTATGAGTTCTCTGAATCTTTAACGACAACTCTTGAGATAAATCTTGGTACGCTATATCTACATAGTCAAAATGCGGAATAATGAGTGAAGTTACCAGATACTTTTTTAGAGAAACTGGAGTACAAATACTTAACTTTCTAAGTGCGTGAAGAGATGAGTTTACTGTTCTACACACATTTATAACCTGTGGGGCCCAAGAGAGGGTTTCATCAATGAGCAATCCAAGATTCTTTACTACTTTTCAATAGGGTATAGTTGAATTTGCTATGTTGATCGGTATTCTTTGGGATTGATTAACTGCGGCTAATATCTTAGGGTAACCAATTAAGATGGACTGTGATTTTTCTGGATTAATACTAAGAAAGTTTTTATTACTCCAGGCCTCTAGCGTTTCTAAGTCCTCATTGATATTTTTTAGGGTTTTCGCGAGATCGTTTGCGGTAGAACTTGAGTATATTTGCGAGTCATCTGCATAAAGATGATGATTGCAGTATTTAAGGGACGAGGAGCAGTCATTTATGTATAAAAAAATAGTAGGGGACCCAAAATTGAGCCCTGTGGGACGCCTCCCGTTGGTAAGCCAATCAGATGAAGAATTAATGGAAATCACTTGTTGGGAACGATCGCTTAAATAAGAAGATACCCAATTAATGGCCGAAGGCGAGAAATTCATTGCGAGTAGTATAGACAGCAGGAAATCTTTGTCTATCGAGTCGAAAGCTTTACTGAAATCCATTTGTACTAGGATTGTTACTTTCCTTTTGTCCATTGCGCGGCGAATGTTGTCGGTGATTTTTACAAGAGTAGTGGTGGTGCTGTGAGATTTACGAAAGCCAGATTGAAAGGGATCTAACAATTGATTTTCGTTAAGAAAGAGCGTGATTTGTTCATGTACTAATTTTTCTATGGCTTTTGATAAGGTAGGCAAAAAGCTAATTGGGCGAACATCGTTGATTTCAGTAGATTTAGATTTCTTTGGTAATGGCCTTATGAAAGCGCGTTTCCATTGCAATGGAAATTTTTCTTGAGATAGGGAGCAGTAAAATATATTAGTTATTATTGGTAGAATAATATGAATCAATTTCTTGATGAAGACAGTAGTTATGCCATCTGACCATTGAACTTAGATTTAATTTTTCGAAAAACGTGGAGCACTTGGAATTGAGTGACCGGGATGTACTTGAACGGGTTAAAATCATAGTTTGATTTTTCCGCTGCGACAGTAATCAAATTAATAACTTCCCTTTTTATTTTGTCATTAATGGCATTTAGGGGTGTAGAGAATTTAGAATTCAACAAGCCTAATGATATGTATGGAGGCAATTTAAAGTCATTTTCTTTGCCAATACCTATCGACCTAAGTTTTTTCCAAATAATCAAAGGTGATTCGTTCGGACTAGCTATTGAGTGAATGAATCTAATTTTTGCATTTCTGATTAGTTGTATTGTTTTGTTTCTAATGCGCTTATATTTTTCGAAAATATTATCGTCTTTAGTTCTCTTTAAGAAACGAAAAACAGAAACGCGATGCGCCATCATTTTTTTAATATCGTCATTAAGACAGGGCGAGCGAGGTTTGGAAATGCTAATGGTTTTTTCAGGTGCGAAGTGGTCAAGCAATTGCATTAATAAAGTGTTTAAGGCTTCAACTTTTTTGTCAATATCATCGATAAATTCAATGGTATACCAGGGAAGAGTAGAAGCTTCGCTCATTAATTCAAAGTAATCTATCCCTTTTATGTCTCGATGACGCATAAAAGTTTGTTTGAATTTCGGCGAATTGAGTGAGTAAGCTAAGAAGATTAGATCATGAGAATAAATTCCTGGGACTGGCAATTGACCACGAGTTATTATTTTTTTAGGTTAGTCGTAACGGCTAAGTCGATCCAGATTGAGGCTGTTATATTATACTAGAAAAAACGAAAATCTAGAAAAAGTACAATAATGCGGCCGCTAAAAATTCGCAATTGTTTAAATAAATATTCAAGGTTTATGTATTTCTGAATGTTCTACGGTGCTGAAATTGTTTTTAGAGGTAGGATTTGTAAAAAAACGAAATATGGATTATAAAAGATTTTGATACTTTAATTGGTTTGGCATTTAAAAATTCTTAATATTTTAACAAATATGTAAATGTTTAGATGCTACGGGGAAAGTTAGAGAGCTAAGATTTTTAAATTATTTAGAGTTTAGTCTATATAAACGAATAAACATTTCTGTGTATCAATGGATTTCTTATTGCGGCCGTGAATAAATAATAAATTTAAAAAAATTAGATAAAATTATTTCACTACTAAATATGCTACAAGTTTAAAATTTGGCAGAAATGTGTGGTATTATTAACTCATTGTCAAAAAGTATAATATTTCTAAAATTGCAAAAATTAGTGATTTTTTACTCCATTATTTATTGCATCTTTTACTAGTATCATTATATAAACGTTACTTAAAGAAAAGGATATGATTATATATAGACGTTCCTTACAGAGGAGGATATAACATACTAGTAGAAGGTGCTTGCATACTGCAAGCATTTCATCTCACCTTGAAAAAACATTTACTTTTAAGAGAGATATTTCATCATGAGAAATATTTCTTTAGTTCTAAAAATTTTTCCTCTGGACCGGTTTTCGTTTATCGATTATATAAAAATAATGGAGTAAAACAAGCACTAATTTTTGCAATTTTAAGAATATTATATCTTATCTTCATTGAGTTAATAATGCCACACATTTCAGTCAAATTTTGAATTAATAGAACTTCTAGAAGTGAAATAACATTTATCTAATTGTTTAAATTTAAATAATATTAACGACCGCAATAACGATTTCATTGATCCATTGAAATGTTTATTTGTTTATATAGACTTAAGTCTAAGTAATTTAAAAATTTCAGCTTTCTAACTTCATTATTCTAGCATGTTGGCAAGTGCTCGAAATTAATTTACCAATAAGGTGCGATACATTTCTTCCGGGAAAAAACGGAAATTTCGGAATTTCTGGAGTAGAACTCATGTCACATAGGTAAGAATTCCCATTTGTTCCGGTGGTTAAACCTTTACTATTACTGAAAATTACAGCTATCTAGCATTTGTAGTTTGGGCTTAACATTAATATCCTCCTATTTATCATCGTCATTATATATAGACGTTCCTTACAGAGGAGGAGTATATAACATGGATATATATAGATACAAGTAGTTTGTGCTTTCATTCTGCAAGGATTTCATCCCACCTTGAAAACATTAATTTTTAGACAGATATTTCACTATTAGATATATTTTTAGTACAAAAGTTTCTCCCTCTGAACCAAGAACAACTAATAACACAACGACAAATAACACACTTTTTATAAACACCTTTATAACACAGTTATAGAATAACAGAAGCACCCTCAAATCTCGCCCCAATTTATGCAACGCAAAAAAGCATCGTGGAATCATGATGGAAGTACCGGGGAGTGACGAATGGGAGAGGAGCGCGCACCCCCCTCCCACCGCATTTAGCGACCTTGGCATGAATAAAATGGCTAAATCACCCTTATGTGATATATACACATTATATACATTACATTATATACATTAAATATTATATTCGGGTGGAGGGCATTTGCTACAATATAGTCCGATACCACGTACCTACGATTAATAGTTTTCAAGATAAAAATTATTAATACGTAATAATCATTAAAAATATGTATAGTGATCGGAAATTCTATTCCCTTGCCCTTATATGATCTGTAAGGTATGGATTAAAAAATATATCTATACGGAAGATAGAATTTGATATAAAATGGTTGCAACAGCACGTATCTATGACGAATAGTTTCCAAGATAAAAACTATAAAACTTTAATGTAAAAATGGGGTAAAAACCACCCCTAAAAATTAGCAATTTGATTTTTCTGGTTGGTTGTGCGGAAAATCCTGTAATCGTGCAAAATTTCAGCTCCCTAAATATCCTAGATTGGTCTACACACCGGAATAACTTTCCCCATGATAACTTACGGGAGATTTTTCGGACCGATAACAATTCCTAATAGGTGTTGCGGCCTATTAGCAATACTCAAAATTTCATTTATACACCTTATCGGCAAGTGCCTGAAATTAATTTACAAAATGGCGCAATGCTTTTCTTATGGGGAAATACGAAATTTCGGAATTTCTGGAGTCAAACCCAGGTCCGTTAAGTGAGAAGTCTCATTTTTCTTGAGGTTCCTCCATGATATCTACAAACACAGAAACCTTCAGCTCTCTAGCTCTTGTAATTTGGACTGGACTGCTATGAACTATCAAAGCTTCCTGGCGGTTGCTACCTTCACATTACCAGCTTGGCTTCTAATACGGGTGTCTTTTTCACTCTTGTTCTTTTATTCTTCTTTAGCCCCTTGTACAAAGAGGCATCAACCCCTCCCTAAAAGCGTGGACGCTTGTTGCTAGGGAGGGTTTCTAGCGAATCAAGGCTGGCGATGGGTCGCTTATATCGGTCCCACCACCTAACCTTGATATCGCCCAGCAGTTACACCTCATTGTGCCTCGATGCTGCTGCCTTGCTGTAGAATTCCTTGGATATCCTCGGCAGGAGAACGTCCAGGGATTCCACGTTTCCGTCAAAGTGCAACCGGCTGACGCTGTCGTATCTGCAACGACCGAGTATCAGCCGGAGTGCGCTGTTTTGCTCAACTTGCAGCCTAGAAAGGGTGGTCTTGGGCACCCCAGACCAGACCGCTGCCGCGTAAGTAATGATGGGCCTCACGCAGGTAACATAGAGGCGTCTCTTGGTGTCACCCGACAAGACACCCGGGCGCAGGATCGGACGAAGGTCCGACAGCACCCCGAGTGCCTTGCGGCGGACGCGTTCAACCTGAGGCTTATAGAGAAGCCTCCGGTCCAGCACCACTCCCAGGTATGTTACCTCTGGGCTCCAGGGGATGACCTCCTCCATCACCGACAGACCAACTCCAGGCGGCGCTCCTCTTTTAGGGTGGAAGACGACGTCCTTGGTCTTCGCAGGGTTTACTGCAATGCGCCATCGACGATATCAGGTCACCAGTTCATAGACGGCGCACTGCAGCGTCTCCACAGGCGCGCACGTTTTGAAAAAGCGGGACAGGAGTGCCGACTCGTCCGCGTACAGGGCAAGCGTAGTGCTCCACCCAAGATCCCGAGGTGGGTCTTGGGTGAAGATATTAAAGAGTATCGGCCCCAGGACGGATCCCTGCGGGACACCGGTGCATATTCGCTGCAGCCCCGATCCGACCTGGAGCCAGAACACCCTGAACGTCCTGCCCTGTAGGTACGACTCGATGAGCCGCACTATCCACGCAGAAAACTGGAGTCGATGCAACTTCAGCAGGAGTGCTGGATACCACACGCGGTCGAAGGCCCTCGAGATGTCAAAGAAAGCCCCTGCGACCGCGTGGTTCCTGTGCAAAGCGTCAGTGATAAAGTGGGCCACCCTACCCCGTTGTTGGGTAGTGGAGTGCCCTTCTCGAAAGCCAAACTGCTCATCCGGGAGAGTATTCTTCTTCCGAAGAATATCCTACAGTGGCTTCCAAACAAGACGCTCAAAGATCTTCCCGAAGCCCGCCAGGAGAGAGATTGGCCGGATGTCTCCGGGACCAACCTCCGTCCCCGGCTTCTTCGGGAGACAACTGATCTTTGCCCTCTTCCAGGCATACGGAAAATATGGAATCCCGACACAGCCGTTGTAAACGACGGCCAGGAATTCTACTGCTGCGACAGGAAGCTGTCGCAGGACGATGTTGGGGAAGGTATCATCTACAAGAGCCCTCCTCAGTCCAAGGCGACGGATCACGGCAACGATCTCGCACACCTCGAAGTGAGGGAGCTTCGCAGCATCGAGCAAGGGGCCGCGGTCAAGCGTCCCGAGTTCTCGAGCGATTTCCTCTTCGACCGCGTCCGACTCTGCTGTAGCCGGGTTTGGGCAAAATACCCCCTCCAGGTATTCAGCCATCAACCCAATTTCTCCTCCGGAGTCCTCGTAACGGAGTCCCCCTGGATGATGAGGGGGTCCCGCCGCTGGGCAACGCAAAGCCTCCTACAAGTTTTCCAGATGGACTGGTCCTCCAGGGAAAGCGTAAAAAGGTTCCCACGCGTCCGAGCGCACGTCTTGCAACATGTCCCGGACCGTCCTGTTGAGAGAGTCCAACTGGCTCCTGAGGTTCAACATACGGTGGCGCTGCTACCTCCCTCGCACGCTGTTGCGCTACGTGGTCGTCTGTTTGAGGACACGAGGCCAAGCAATGCTTATCCCCGGCTACGACCACCTTCGGGATCGCAGCATCCATGGCCTGCTGGACGGTGGTGTTGAGGACGTCGACCATTCGGTCTGCCTCCCCACACATCCTGAGCGGTGTTTGGTCGACCGGCAGCTTTTCCGCAATGAACTCGCGGAAGTGCTGCCAGTCGGCACGAGCTAGGTCCAGACGCTGCAAAGGTGGTACTCGCACTGGCAAGTTCCCCAGAATTAGCAGGGTCGGATTATGGTCAGAGGACATATCGCAGATGGAATGCATACTAAGGGACGCCCTGACGTTGCTGATGACAGCAACATCGAGGACGTCCCTTGACGGAAGAATGGTAGGCTCATTGGGCGCGAGCACCGCGAGCCCCTCTTCATCGGCCAAATTTCTTAGCCGCGCACCCCTCGGATTGGGGATCCTAGAATGCCAACTGAGATGTTTGGCATTCAAGTCCCCAATGACGATTGAGGGGCAGCCATCCCCGACGACGTCCATCATCTCGTCCGGGTCCCACGCTCTCCTTGGTGGGTAGTACACCAAGGAGACCCTGATCCATCCGGTACAGGTCCTGATGTCGGCGGATACAGCCTCTATCGACCCGTAGGTTCGCGCCGGATACGGGCGATGTTCCACGGGGCGATGGACGAGCAGTGCCGAGCCGCCGCGCTCCGCCCCCCTGGCGGGCTGGCGTACCCTGTCTACGCGATAAATCGCCCATCCAGGAATCTTCCACACGTCCGCCGGGCGGAGGAGCTCCTCGTTAACGGCGGCGACGTTGGCGTGCTACTCCTGTAGGAACGCCCGAAGTTCTCCCGTTTTCTCCTTGACACCTCGGGCGTTTCATTGTACTAGAACGCTGCATTCTCTAGTCCCCATTGTTGGGTGCCGGGATGCGCTCCTTGACCAACTCCTCCAGGAGAGAGAGGAGGAGTTGGCCGGACGTCGAGGGGATGCACTTCCTCAACGCCACACATATCATCGCCACCGTTCGCCATAAGTCGGGATCCTCTTCGGACCGAACTGACTTTGGCGCACTGCTTTGCTGCTTGCCCGTCTTGTCCGTGGTTGTGGCCACTTCGGCGGACTCGGTTGGCTGACGCACGACCTCCCGTATTTCAGGCTCTGGCACGGCCTTATTAACTGCCAGAGGAGCCACGGCGGGGCCTTGGGAGGCCACACTCTCCGCTGCTACCGCCACAGTGAGCTTCGCCTGCTGCTCCTTTTCTTTGGCCGCTCTGCGCCTCTCTTTCCGAAGGCAGTGGCCGTGGGCTTCTTAAGGGCCGGCTCCTCCCGTCTGACAACGGGACCAGGAGTCTGAGCGATTGCAGCCGGAGGACCCGCCTGCTTCGCCCGCTCAGCAACTGGCTGCTGAGCCGGGGATGGGGCACTAGCCGGCAGAGTCGGCTTGGCAGAGTCGGCTTGGCAGTGCCCCCAGCCACCGCGGCATAGGGATGGGAGGCGTCCACTTTTTCCGAGGGGGAGGCCTTCATCTTGAGGCGGGGCGGTGCGGTCTTCGATGCCTTCCCCGGCACAGACTTTCGCACCGATTTATGTTGCCCTTCCTCTTATAGCATTAGTGCCTCCAGGAATGCCGGGCATTCCAGGTGCGAGGCAGGATTGTCGCCTTCGCAGTTGGCGCAAAACGCAGGCTCGGAGAGCGGCTTAAGGCAGTAGTCCCCCCTGTGGGGACCAGCGCACCTAAAGCAGCGCGTGTCCCACATGCAGGTGAGCGACAAGTGGCCAAACCTCTGGCAGTTAAAGCAGATTAACGGCCTCCTATTCCCTCTGTACTGCTCGATGACAGAGCTTTATAATTGCCGACGCTGGAAGGGCCCTAAGAGTCCTCTCCAGGTTGGCAACGAACCTTCTAATTGGGATTCTCTCCCCCCCTCCATCGCAGCCATCTGCCGGACGCCACGGACTATGAAGCCCTTGGCCGACAAACCCGCTGCGACATCCTCAGAGGAGAAGCCTTTCCCTATATTCTTTATAAGAAGGCGCATCCTTTGGACCGCCTGCAGAAGCTGGGTGTGGTACTGGACCCCAGCATCGTCCAGTACCTTTGTCGCCACCCGGTGGTGCTCAGGTGTGTGGAAGACTATTCGTGTGGAGGCCGTGTGGACCTCCAACTCTAACTCCTCGCCGCACACCTTGCTGAGCTCGGCGACTCTTGTCTTGTGTGAGAGGATCCCGTACACCGTGATCGGTGATACGCGGACCCTTTTACGCGCTCCCTTGTCGGGACCTTGTCCCTCCGGAGCAGTCTTCTCCCCTCCTCCCCTGCAGAGGGACGGGAAGGCTTCTGCCTCTTAGCCCTCCGTTTGGTAACGGGCGTAAACTCTCCATCCTCGTCCGTGCTGACGACAGCGTCAGCACCGAGGATGAGGGCGGACCGGTCTGCCAAGGAGGTAGTCGAGGGGGCAGGTGTTTGTCCCCCGGTCATCTTTCGATTACCGAGGACTCCGTCCGTCGAGTCCATAGACTCGACCAGAGCGACGGCGAATTTTTGGCCCTGCACAGGGCCAGTATTGCCGACACAGGTGGCGGCGGCTGCAGGCTTCGGGCGACCGGAGGGAGGGAGCAGGATTCTCTTTCGGTCCGTCGAAGCACCGGATTGGCCTTCGGTACAAACGTTCTTATTGCCGGGCCTCAGTACGGGTACTGCCGCGGGTGAGACTCCGCTGGCGCCTACTGAGGCTATAGATGTCTGGCTCTGGGCCGAAGTAGAGGGGAGGGCCTCGACGGCAACCGGGGCAGCAGTATCCGTTGTCTTCTCGGCGCACATCTCCCTGTACTCCACCGGGATTATCCTTCCAAAGGAAGAGTCGCTAGACAGCGACGACGACCAGGGACGAGAGACAAGCTGGAGGCTCCCTTCTGTAAGGGCAGCCGTTCCAACAGACCCTTTCGGGCCACTTTCCATGGTAAGAATGATCCTATCCATGGGGAAAAATTATTCTGGGCCCTTTTCAGGGCCAAGAACAGTACTGGAGACTGGCGTCAGAAGACCAGGGGTTGGAGGCAAGAGCAGGTGAGCAGAAGGGGCTAGTTAGCCTTCCCCTGCCTTTCCGACGACCGAACAAAGCGGACGACAACTCGAAAAGAATGGTTCTGCAGTGCAGAAGCGCCACAGTCTCGAGCGGCAAGCGCTTTAACCAAAAAGCACGTAAGTGCATAGATTTGATATTGAATCACTTTCGCGACCAATAGCAAATCAGGGCTCTCGGAGAGCATTTTTTGGACTGGACATTAGTATCCTCCTCTCTAAGGAACGTCTATATATAATGACAAGAAGTTGGTGATTGCATTCTGAAAGCATTTCATCTCACCCTGATAAACATTTATTTTTCAGAGGGATAACATTAATAGAAATATTTGTTTAATTCAAAAGATTTCACATCTGCACACAATTTCTATCTTTCTTTATTGAAAATATTTGAATAAAACTATGCCTTAAATTTGCAATTTTAAGAATATTATACTTGATCCAATGTAAGGTACTAATTCCAGACGATTTTGTAAATTTTTGAAGTTGTAGCACTTATAGAAGTAAAATAATATTTAGTTAATTGTTTAAATTTTGAAAACTTAATACGGTCGCAATATCACTTTGTTGGATATTTTGAAATGTTTGTTAGTTTCAATGCATTATGCTCAACATAACTTGAAAATGTAGCTTCCTAGCTTGCACCGAGGTACCTAAACATTAATCTATTTGTTTAAACATTAAGAATTTTCAACAGCCAAACAACTTAAAAAAATCAAAATTTCTATATTCCTAAATTCGTTTTTTTTACCAAGACTACCAGAAATTTTTTTTAGCTACGTAGCACATTCGGAAATATATAAACCTTGATAATGTTTAAACAATTGCGAATTTTTAGCGGTCGCATTGAAGAACTTTATCAAAATTTCTTTTATTCTATGTAAAACTTGCTACAAAATACCTGAAAACACTCGAACCTACTACTTATATTTTCCAAGATAAAATTTATTCAAATTTAATCTACAACTAAAGTTAAAAAAACGCCTAAAAATAAAAAAAAATGTAATTTTCGATTTTTATAGTTAGTTATGAGTAAAATTATATAATCCTGCAAAATTTCAGCTTCCTACACTTATTAGATTTGTCTACACACTGGAATAACTTTTTCCCATGCTAACTTATGGGTGATATTCCGGGGCATCTGGATTCGGACCAAAGGTACTGTAGGCAAAAGTAAATAAAATTCCTAATAGATATTGAGGCCAGCTAGTAATGCTGAAAATAACATTTTTCTAGCTTATGAGCAAGTGCCAGAAATTAATTTACGAATATAACGTAATGGTTTTCAAATGGAGTCGAACGCATGCCACTTATGTACGAAGTCTCATTTTATCTGTAGATTTCTCCATCATACATACAAAAACAAACTCCCAGCTCTGTAGCTCTTGCAGTATGGGATGGACATTAGCATTCTCCTTTATATCATTATACGTATATAGACGTTCCTTACAGAGGAGGAGGATACTATTATACTAGTCCTCTGTAAGAAACGTCAATTAACATATGTATAACATAGGAGGATACTAATGTATGGCACTTCCAGATGATCTGGAGATTCGAATTTATTTCTTAGGTGGGATTTTGTGCAAAACCGACTAGAAAAAACGAAAATCATGAAAAAGTGCAACAATGCGGCCGCTAAAAATTCACAATTGTTTTAACAAATTTTCAAGGTTTATGTATTTCCAAATGTTCTACGGAGCAAAAATTTTTTTTAGACATAGGAATTGTAAAAAACCGAAATAGGGAATATACAAATTTTGATGTTTTGATTTGTTTGGCAGTTAAAAATTCTTAAAGTTTAAACAAATAGGTAACTGTTTAGGCATTACGGGATGAGCTAGGAAGCTGAAATTTTCAAGTTATGTGCAGAGTAAAGAATTTGCACAAATAAACATTTGAATCTCTCCATAAACATATTGCGGCGGCCGTTTAAAATGCTTAAAATTTAAACAATTGGAAAAATATTATTTCACTTCTATAAGTACTACAACTTAAAAATTTGGCAGAAATGTGTAGCATTAGTACCCCATAATGGAGAAAGTATAAAATTCTTAAAATTGCAAAGTTTTGGGATTGTTTTAATCTATTATTTTTACATAAGGGAAAAACGAAAATCGCTCCGGAGGTTAAATATTAAGAATTAAAAAAATATTTGTAATGATGAAATATGCAAAATGAATGTTTTTTTATGTTGAGATGATATGCTTGCAGGATGCAAGCACCAACTACTAGTATGTTATATCCTCTGTAAGAGTCATCGATATATAATGATAGGAGGATACTAATGTTTAGGCACTTCCAGATGTGCTGGAGTATCAAAATTTTTTTCTTAGGTACATGTTTCTGCAAAACCGGCTGAAAAAACGAAAATCATTAAATAGTGCTACAATGCGGCCGCTAAAAATTCGCAATTGTTTAAACAAATTTTCAGAGTTTGGGCATTTCCGAATGTGCTACGGAGCTGAAATATTTTTAAAAGTAGAATTCCTAAAAAAACGAAAGAGGGATTATACAAATTTTGATATTTTAATTTGTTTGGCAGTTAAAATCTTAAAGTTTAAACAAATAGATAACTGTTTAGGTACTATGGGATGAGCTAGGAAGCTGAAAATTTACAGTTATTTGCAGAGTAGTAAATTTGCAAAAATAAACATTTCAATTTCAATTGTGGCGGCCGTTAAAAATTATTTAATTTTAAACCATTAGAAAAATATTATTTTACTTCTAGAAGTGCTACAACTTCATAACTTGGCTAAAATCTGTAGCATTAGTACGCCATAATGAAGATAGTGTAAAATTTTTTAAATTGCTACATTTGGGGATAGTTTTAAACTATTATTTTTACATGTGGGAAGTACGGAAATCGCTGCGGAGATGAAATCTTTAGAATTGAAAGAATATTTCTAATGATGAAATGTCTGTCTGAAAAATGAATGTTTCTTTAGGTACTATGAAATGCTTGCAGTATGCAAGCACCAACTCTTAGTCATTATATAAACGACTCTTACAGAGGAGGAGGATATAACATATAGGAGGATACTAATGTCCAGCCCAAACTACAAGAGCTAGAGAGCTGAAGGTTTTAGTTTTTTTAGATATGATGGAGAAACTTTTCAGATAAAATGAGACTTCTTACCTAAGTGACATGAGTTCGACTCCAGAAATTCCGAAAGTTGCGCAATATCTATTAGAAATTAGTGTCACTTTTGCTTACAGTGTCTTGGGTTCGACTCCAGATACCCCGGAATATCTCCCATAAGTTAGCATGGGAAAATGCAATCCAGTGGTTAGACCAATCTAATAAGTTTAGGAAGCTGAAATTTTGCAAGATTATAGAACTTTTCTCATAACCAACTATAAAAATCGAAAATTTTCAGTGTAAATTTTAGGGGTTGTTTTAACCACATTTGAAGATTAAAGTTTAATAATTTTTAAGGTACTATGGGATGAGCTAGGAGGCTGCAATATTAAAATTATTTACAGAACTGTGCATTTGCACAAATAAACATTTCAATCTCTCCATATATATATTACGGCGGCAGTTTAAAATGTTTAAATTTTAAACAATTTAAAAAAAATATTATTTTACTTCTAGAAGTGCTACAACTTTAAAATTTGGCTGAAATGTGTCGCATTAGTACCCCATAATGGAGAAAGTGTATAATGTTTAAAATGTGTGGCATTAGTATCCCATAATGAAGATAGTGAAAAATGTTTAAAATTGCAACAATTGGGGATTGTTTTAAACTATTATTTTTACATATGGGAAAAACGAAAATCAATGCGGAGGTGAAATTTTTAGAGTTAAAAGACTATTTGTAATGTTGAAAAGTCTGTCTGAAAAATGAATGTTTTTTCAAGGTGAGATGAAATGCTTGCAGTATGAAAGCACCAACTACTAGTATGTTATATCCTCCTCCTCTGTAAGAGTCGTTGATATATAATGATAACAGGAGGATACTAATGTTTAGGCACATTTTGTGAAAAACCGACTAGAAAAAACGAAAATCTTGAAAAAGTGCAACAATGCGGCCGCTATAAATTCGCAATTGTTTAAACAAATTTTTATGGTTTATGTATTTCCGCATGTACTACGGAGTTGATTTTTTTTGTAAGTAGAATTCTTAAAAAAACGAAATAGGGAATATACAAATTTTGATATTTTAATTAGTTTGGCAGTTAAAAATTCATAAAGTTTAAACAATTGGATAACTTTTTAGGTACTAAGAAATGAGCTAGGAAGCTGAAATTTTCAAATTATTTACAGAATAGTGAATTTGCACAAATAAACATTTCAATTGCACCATATATGAATTGTGGCGGCCGTTAAAAATTATTTAAATTTAAAACATTATAAAAATATTATTTTGCTTCTAGAAATGCTACAACTTAAAAAATTGGCTAAAATGTGTTGCATTAGTACCCCATAATGGAGAAAGTATAAAATTTTTAAAATTGCAACATTTGCGGATTTTTTTAAACTATTATTTTTACATTTGGGGAATACAAAAATCGCTGTGGAGGTGAAATCTTTAGAATTAAAAGAATATTTGAAATGATGAAATGTCTGTCTGAAAAATGAATACTTTTTCAAGGTGAGATGAAATGCTTGCAGTATGCAAGCACCATCTACTAGTATGTTATATAGCATTATACATAGACGTTTCTTACAGAGGAGAATATAACAGATAACATATAGGAGGATACAAATGTTTAAGTATTTCCAGATGAGCTGGAGATTCGAAATTTTTTGCATAGGAGGCATTTTGTGCAAAACTGACTAGAAAAAACGAAAATCTTGAAAAATTCAACAAAGCGGCCGCTAAAAATTCGAAATTGTTTAAACAAAATTTCAAAGTTTACATATTTCCAAATGTGCTACAGATCTGAAATTTTTTTTCAAGGCAGAATTTGCAAAAAAATGAAATAGGGATTATAGAAATTTTGAAATTTTTTTTATTCGGCAGTTAAAACTTCTTAAAGTTAAACAAATAGGTAGATGCTTGGACACTATGCAGCAGATTAGGGAGCTGAAAATTTTAAATTATTTATGGTTAGACGATGAAAACGAATAAACATTTAAATTTATCCATAAAGTGGTTATTTTGGCCTTTAAAAATGATTTAAATTTTAACAATTAGATAAATATTATTTCACTTCTAATTGTACTTTAAATTTAAAATTTGGCAGAAATGTGTGGTATTATTAACTCAATGTGGTAAATGCAGGGGCGCACACATAAGGGGGGTCCACCGGGTCTGGACCCCCCCCCAATAGGGGCATATTTTATCCTGAGATGAGGGTGAAGGCAAGATGTTTAAAGTGTTCTCAGGAATGCTTTTGCTCCAGGAATGAGTGTGTGAATATGGGGAAGACGGAAAGAGGGAAGGAAGGGAGAAGATAAAGTTCCTTTTCCAAGAAAATATTGGTGTTTAAAGTGACTGTTGGTCAAGACAAAATCTTTTTGCTGAAAATATCCTATTTCCATGAGAAGGGGTTTCAGTTGAGAAACGTTCATCCCTTTCTGGGTCTTATGTTCTCCGTTTTTGTCTTTTGGAGACTTCCTGGATCCCTGATGTGTGGGAGGAGGTTCAGGCGACCAGGAGAATGGCCGTTTTTGTAAAATATCCTATTTCCACTAAAAGGGGGACAAAAAACTGCAGCTGAGACTCTCAAAAGAATACAATTAGAGTCTCCAATTTGCAGAAGTTAGTTAGTTGGAAAAGAAGTCTCGATGAGTGAGGAAGTGTAGTGATGAGTGTATCTCTTACTGTGGAAAAGTGCATTTTTTGGAAGAATGGAAGCATCTGAGCAATATTGAGGCTACAGATCTCGAACATCAAAAAATCGGGTACTTTTCCAGAAAGCTCTCCGAAGCCATTTTTTCACATTTTTTGCACATCCTGAATTTCGGTAACCCTGTGGAGTTTCCACTGGGAAGTCTAAACTCACCATTGAAATTGGATAGGTATTTAATGGAGAAATTGTGAGTGCGGATTCCATGCAGATAAGCTGTTTTCCTCGAATCACATGAGCATTTATTTCATCTCGTTGGCCTCGTGGTCGGTGAAATTCGAATATATAAAACAAAGTAGGCTGCTTTGATATGTGTTGTCCGTGAAATTACATTATTGATATGTAGTAAATAGCAGTATAGTAGTGGCCTTTAAATATGTTATACTACATTATTTCATTTCTAATTAGATAGTTTGCTGCTGTTACGGAGAGTACCGGCACTTATTTTTATCCAAGTAAAGCACTGCTTATAGACGTATGATAGGCTACTCGCATTCTAGTGCAAATGAAAAAGTGAGAAACTGTCCTTTTAAAACTCTTTGGTTTACCGCTTGCATAGATAAATATGAGTAGTAAAAGAAAACAAATATCAATATTATCATTTGTGAAGAAGTCGCGTGGAAATGTGCATAGTGAACAAAAAGATGGTGAGAAAATTAATATCAGCGAACATAGTGACCTCATCGATAGTGCATCATTGCAAGAAAAAGAGCCGTGTTCGTCATTCGCACTGGTTACTGGATGTACTACGGAGACAGATGCGGACAATAAAGGTAACCCTAATGATATAGCAAACTTTTTGAAATCGAAAGAATATTGTTCTGGTAGGAAACTCCTGGAAGTTTTTAATAGTTTATGGTCACCAGATGCTAAATATAAATTTCCTGTCAAGAATATTAAAGGCAAAAATTTAAGGTGCCAAGCACATTGGCTTGAAAAATGGCATTGGGCATGTTATTCGGAATTAATGGATGGTCTCTTCTGCAAATATTGTGTGCTATTTTCTCCATTTAGAGTAGGAGTGCATAGGGAGCAAAATCCGGGTAAATTTGTTTCAGAAGCTTTCAACAAATGGAACCATGCCTTAGAATATTTTGAGAAGCATGGCAAATTGTCATATCATGCACGAAGCTTGGAAATATTTTACAATTTAAAGAAAATTGATGAGAAAAATGTGCTCCCGATTGATTTGATTTTAGATAAAAACAAAGCAGCGGAAGTAGCAAAAAACAGGGAAATACTTGGCTCAATAATAAAAACTGCCCTATTTTGCGGGAAGCAGGGGATCCCCTTACGAGGACATTTAGATTATGGCCCCTTAAATGTTGAAGAAACCCCTGAAAAAAATGAGGGAAATTTTAGAGCATTACTTAGAATGCGTGTGGAAGCAGGAGACAAAATTTTAAGGAATCATTTTAAAAGTTGTGGAAGAAATTCCTACGTTAGCTGGAGAACACAAAATGAAATCATTTCTTCCATAAATGATATAATTTTAAGGGATATTGCAAATCACATCAATAAGAGTAAGTGTTTTAGTATAATAGCAGATGAAACTACTGATGTTGCTGGGATAGAACAGTTTGCTCTTGCTGCTCGATTCATTGAAAATGATACTGTCCAAGAACAGTTTATACAATTTATACCAGTTGTCAGTAGAACAGGACAAAGTCTTGCCACACATTTGATAGATTCTTTGCAATATTTCAAAATTAATTTAAAATTTCTCAGATGTCTAGGATATGATGGGGCTAGTGCAATGAATGGACAGTTCCAAGGAGTTCAAACTCATATTAAAAAATACTTCCCCTCTGCATTATATGTGCATTGTAGCTCACACAGTTTAAACCTAGCAATTTCAGATTCTTCTAATTTACCCAATATCAGAAACTGTGTGGGAATAGTGGGTAAAATCTATAATTTTTTCACACTCCATTTAGGCAAAATATTTTAATAAGAAATATTGAAAAACACTGCCCTCATTCTAGAAAATGGAAATTAGTTCAAATGTGTGGCACGAGATGAATTGAAAGACATGATTCGATACTAGTTATGGTTGAATTATTTAATGCTATACAAGCATCACTGAATGAAATGACAGAGTAGAATGATAACGATGTTTCCGTTCAAGCTTCTCTTTTAAATGTATCGATTTCTAAAGCTGATTTCATCATTTCTTTGCTGACTATAAATAAGGTATTTGCTCTTACTAAAAGGCTGAGTGAATATTTACAAACAGTTAATATTAATTTGAAGAAGGCAATGAGTTATGCTGACTCGGTCATTGAAGGACTTGAAAGTTTAAACGTTAATTCTGAATCAGTTTTCAAAGAGATTTTTGAAATGGCCATAAAGCTTCTGGAATTTGTAAGAGGTGAGGAAGAAATTAAAATTCCAACATGTCCCATGAAGCTATCAGTGTAGTGAAAAACATAATAACATTTTAGCTAAATTTGGATGCTTACTGACTCAAAATTACGATGATGAAACGGAAAGTGATTTTCTCACGTTAGCAGAATTTTATTCGAACAGTGATGATCTTTTTTGCGACAATAAGGAAATCATGCTTGGTGAACTTAAACTATGGAAAAATTTTATACGGAACAAGGAATTATTTTCTGCTATTGAAGGGTTCATTTATTGTGACAGAGAGTTGTATCCTCGTATCAAACTGCTCCTACAAATACTATGTACACTTCCCATTAGCACCTGTACCAGCGAAAGATCATTCTCTACTTTGAGGAGGCTAAAAACTTATCTAGGAAACACCATGAAAAGTGATAGACTTAATGGTCATGCATTATTAAATACCAACAGTTTACAGGTGTCTCCAGAAGATGTTTTGGATGAATTAAGCAAGAAACCGAGACGATTGGATTTTACCATTTGAGGTAAGAAATGTTATTTTTAATCAAGTGCAGTAAGGCCTCCAAAGGGGAACCACCTCTCAAAGTGACTCCTATTTAGTGGAACATTTTCAAGTGTGCAATTATTTTCTCTGAGATGACTACTCTGACCTGTCCCCTCTAATCTGATCACCGTCTTCCCAGACCAGCAGATTCTAGTAGTTAACCTGACCACTGTGTCCCATTAAATGACTTTTCTGTTTTCTTTCATATGTAATTTTGAATATTATCAAACTCAGTGAACCCAGTTAATAATTGCGAGAGTATTTTTCATTTTAAAGGGTAATGTAGATTTAATATAAAACAATTAAAA
Source organism: Tanypteryx hageni (assembly GCA_028673005.1). Lineage (NCBI taxonomy): Eukaryota > Metazoa > Arthropoda > Insecta > Odonata > Petaluridae > Tanypteryx > Tanypteryx hageni. The sequence goes on from CM054120.1 coordinate 185,475,584, forward strand.
ATTAGATTATTAGAAATCGAATGTTTTAAATATATTTTCTTCTTATGTTCCCGATTTTCAGTAAATTTAAACGACAAGGGAAAAACGATGTAAACCGCTCCTAAGAATCATATTTTGTGTATTCCTCTGAAAATACTGGTATTTAAAAAAAATTAAGCACATGACCTAACTACTGGATTTCGCTGTTTGGGAAACAAAATAGGACTTTGAAATAAAATTAAATTGTATATATGGTTTGTTATTTATGTTATTGTTGCTTATATTTTCGAAGTTAAAATATGGCGTTGAAATATGTCTACGTCTGCTGATAACCCTGGACCTTTAGTCTATCTTTCACTGTAAAAATATACTCGGAAAATTTGAGATATTACACTGTAATATATTTATTCTAATTGTGTGTTTTACAGTAATAATGAACTATTTAGAAAGGAAATTAATTTTTTAACGCAAGTTGTGTAAATAAAATAAATAATAAAGGGTAACCTTAAACTTTTTTTATGCCTGCCAAATAGATCGGATCCCCCCCTAGAAAAAAGTCTGCGTGCGCCACTGGGTAAATGTATAATATTTTGAAAGTTTCGAATATTAGTGAATGTTTTACTCCATTATTGTTCCATAATGAAAAAACGAAAACCCGTCCAGAAGAGAAATTTTTAGAATTAAAGAAATATTACCCATGATAAAATATCTCTCTGAAAAATTAATGTTTTTTCAAGTTGAGATTAAATGCTTGCAGTATGCAAGCACCTTCTACTAGTATGTTCTATCCTCCTCCTCCTCTGTAAGGAACGTCTATATATAATGATATAGTAGGATACTAATATCCAGCCCAAACTACAAAAAACCTATAGATAAAATGAGACCTGTCACTTAAGTGAGATGGGTTCAACTCCAGAAATTTCGAAACTTGTGTTTTTTCCCGTAAGAAAAGCATTGCGCCATTTTTGTAAATTAATTTCGGGCACTTGCCCATAAGGTAGATAAATGAAATATTCAGCATTGCCAGATGGCCACAATATCTATTATGAATTAATGTTACTTTTGCTTACAGTGTCCTGGGTTAAACTCCAGATTCCCCGGAATATCTCCCATAAGTTATCACGGGATAAAATTATTCCAGTGTGTGGACGAATCTAATAAGTTTAGGAAGCTGAAATTTTGCAGGATTATAGAATTTTTCTCATAACTAAGCATAAAATTCGAAAATTTCAATGTTGCTCATTTTTATGGGTTGTTTTAACCCCAGGTGTACATTAAAGTTAAATAATTTTTATCTTGGGAACTCTAAGTAGTGGGTTCAAGTATTTTCATACATTTTGCAGCAAATTTTACATATAAGAAAAGGAAATTTTGAAAAAGTTCAACAATGCAACCGCTAAAGATTCAGAATTGTTTAAGCATATTACCATAAATACCCACGTATAATGCGCACCCTCGTATAATGTGCAGGGGGGTTTTCAGCCTTGTAATCAATGATTTTTCTATATACCCACGTATAGTGCGCACAGATTTTTTTAGCGTTAACGTTCCAGAATAAAGTAGATGGTGTAACGTGTTCTAAGGTAATGATCGAATTATTGGTATTATGTATTGGTAACATAATGACCCTCCCTAAGGACTGCATAACCTTACAGAGGTGGGAGGGTTTGTGTACTCTTACGAACCAAAGAGCTATGCCGGAGGGAGATAATTCTCCTGGTAGGACCATCCAAGCTGGAAAGGTCTGAGGGGAAGAGTCAGACTAAGAAGCAGTCTTGGGGGTTTTACAACCCCCCAGTGCAAGGGCAGCAGCTTGCACAGTACCTCTGTAGGTGGTGATCATGTGGATCTGAACAGCTACAGATGGGCAATCACTCTGTGAAACTGCGATGAGGAAAGCAAGGGGAAACTACCTCATTATATTTCCCATGATAGGCTGAAAAGCTGAAAATACCTCTATGGATCTTTCTGGGGTAAAATATTCCGGAGGTAAAATAGTACCCCAATCGGATCTCCGGGTGGGGACTACCCTAGGGGATGCACAGAGGAAATGTAACATTAATAAGAAAGCAAGTAGTGAGAAATTAAAAATAGGCACATGGAATGTTAGGACTATGACTTCAGGGGGTAAACTAGAGAACTTAAAAAGGGAAATGAGAAGGAATAATGTAGGTATAGTAGGTCTTAGTGAATTTCGGTGGGAAGGAGAAGGCGAGATAAATACAGACGAATTTAAGATTATTTACTCGGGAGGGAAGAAAAAGGAAAGGAGAGTGGGGATTATAATGAGAAAAGAGATAGCTGAAAGAATTAGCAAGGTAGTGACAGTTAATGATAGATTAATAGCCGTAAAACTTCAGATGGAGCCAGTGGAAATGCTTATAATTCAAGTGTATATGCCAACAACTAATGCTGGTGACGACGAAGTAGATGAAATCTAAGAACAGATTATGGAGATATTGGAGGAGGAGGGAAAAGGAAGGATCACCACCATAGTAATGGGAGATTGGAACAGTGTAGTCGGAGAGGGACAGGAAGATAACATAGTGGGAAAATATGGACTAGGGAAGAGAAATGAAAGAGGGGATTAACTTGTGGAATTCTGCCATAGAAATAAATTAATTGTAACTAATACATGGTTTAAGCATCACCAGCGGAGACTTTACACATGGAGGAGACCAGGAGACCAGAGACGATACCAGACATACTAGTCAATGAAAGATTTAGAAATAGCATTAAAAATGTGAAAACACTACCAGGGGCAGATATCGATTCTGACCACAACCTTTTGGTGGCAAATACACAATGTAGACTAAAGAGCGTTAAGAGAAACATAAGAGTTAACAAGAAATGGAACTTAGAGGAACTCCTTAAAAACAAGGAGGCTATTATGACTGAGCTGGAGGAAAGGTTGGGGGAGAGAGCTGAAGAAAATAGGAAGAATGTAGATGAGGAGTGGAGATACATCCATAGCAACATTAAAGATGTAATGGAAAAGAAGGTAGGAAAGATAACAGGTGAAAGAAACAAAAAACCCTGGATCACAGCAGCCATGCTGCAAAAAATTGAAGAGCGGAGAAAGTGGAAGAACATAAACACTGAAGAAGGCCAAAGAAAGTACAAGGAGTTAAATAATGCTTTAAGAAGGGAAACAGATAAAGCCAGAGAACAGTGGATAAATGAGAAATGCGAGGAGATTGTCGAATGTGAAAGAATTTGTAGAACAGACCTCATGTATAGAAAAGCAAGGGAACTATTCAAGAAAAAAAGCAAGAAAGATAGGACGTAATGGAATCATGAACAAAAGTGGTAAAATAGTATCGGAGCCAGACAATGTAAAGAATGTCTGGAAAGAATACATTGAGGTTCTGTATGACAAAGAAGGAAACAAGAAATATTGAATTAAATGAAAAAGAGGATGTGGAAAAAAATCAGCTAGGACCAAGTATTCTCGAGTCTGAAGTTAAAAGAGCAATTGATGACATGAAAAGAAGAAAGGCTGTTGGGAGTGATGATATACCCGTGGACATTCTTAAGGTTTTGGGGTCTAAAGCAGTTAAGAAACTCACAAAATTTTTTAACCAAGTATATGATACTGGCATATGCCCTGAAGATTTTTTAGATGTTGTGATGGTACCACTGGAGAAAAAGAACAATGCAAAATGTTGTAAGGATTACAGAACTATTAGTTTAATTTCTCATACAGCTAAAGTTCTAACCAGAATAATAACCAAAAGAATTGAATGTAAAATAGAAAAGGAGCTGCAAGATAATCAGTTTGGTTTTAGAAGAGGAAGGGGGACTAGAGATGCTATAGGATGTATGAGGATGATGGCAGAAAGAGCGCTAGAAATCAATAAAGGTATGTATTTTTGTTTTGTAGATTGGGAGAAAACTTTTGACCGAGTGAAATGGGATAAAATGCTGAGTATTTTAAATAAAATAGGAATAGATTGGAAAGATAAAAGACTGCTTAAAAACCTTTACTTTGATCAAAAGATTAGAGTCAGGGTTGAAGGAGAAGAAACAGAAAGTACTTCAATAGTGAGGGGAGTGAGGCAGGGTTGTCCTATTTCACCAGCGATATTTAATATTTATGCAGAAACAATAACAGAAGAAGCGTTAATGGAAGAGAAAGGATTTAAGATAGGAGGTGAAAGTATTACCACCATTAAATACGCAGATGATCAGGGCTTAATAGCAGAAGGCGAGAAAGAGCTTCAGAGGATGACATACAGACTAGTGGAGGTTGGCCAACAATATGGAATGAAGATCAATAAAGAAAAAACGAAAGTCATGGTGGTTTCAAAGGAACATAAAGAATTAAATATAATGGTAAAAGGCCTAAAATTGGAATGAGTAAGTAGTTTCAAATATCTCGGCAGTATTTTAGCACAGGATGGAAGTAGTACACAGGACATCAGAAGTAGGATTCCAAAGGCAAAAGCAGCATTTATTGAGAAGAAGGAGCTTCTCACAAGCAAGAAAATAAATTTAGAAACAAGGAAGAAATTAGCAAAATGCTACATATGGAGCATAGCTCTTTATGGTGCAGAGACGTGGACGGTAAGGAGAAAGGAGGAAAAATATTTAGAAAGTTTTGAGATGTGGGTATGGAGGAGGACGATGAAAGTGAAATGGACAGAGAGGAAGAGAAACGAAGAAGTATTAGAAATGGTGGGAGAAGAAAGGATGCTAATAAAAACAATCAGGAAAAGAAAAGCAAATTGGATAGGGCACATATTGAGAAGACAGTGTTTACAAAGGACGATCTTAGAAGGAAAAAGTAGTGGAAGAAGAGGAAGAGGGAGAAAAAGAATAGGAATATTTGATAATATAAAGCAGGGATATAATACTTATAGAGGTATAAAAGAGGCTTCTAGGGAGAGAGAGAAATGGAGGCAGCGATTCAGTTAAAACCTGTCTTCGGACAGAAGCATGATGATGATGAACATAATGAAAGTGCGAAATGAATTTTTCGAATAACGTTCCAAAAGAAATTAAAAGAATATTTCTATTAATGTTACATCTCCCTTAAAAATAAAGGTTTATTAGGGTGAGATCAAATGCTTGCAGAATGCATGCACCAACTACTTGTATATATTTGCTCCTCCTCTGTAAGAAGTCTATATATAATTGATATATATATGTTATATCCAATTCCTCTGTAAGGAACATCTATATATAATGATATATAGAAGGATACTAATGTCCAGCCCTAACTACAGGAGCTAGAGAGCTGAAACTTTCAATTTTTGTAGATATGATAGAGAAACCTAAAGATAAGATGAGATACCTCACGAAAGTTAAATGGGTTTGACTCAAGAAAATACGAAATTTGCGTTTTTTCCCATAAGAAAAGCATTGCACCATTTTTGTAAATTAATTTCGGGCACTTGCCCATAACCTAGAAAAATGAAATTTTCAGAATTACTAGATGGCTGCAATATCTATTATGAATTATTGTTACTTTTGCTTACAGTGTCCTAAGTTCGACTCCAGATGATATGATATCTCCCATATGTTAGAATGGGAAAAAGCTATTCCAGTGTGTAGAGAAATCTAATATGTTTAGGAGGCTGAAAATTTTCAGGATTATAGAATTTTGCTCATAACCAACTATAAAAATCAAAAATTACAAATTTGTCAATTTTTAGGGGGAGTCTTAAACCCATTTGCACATTAAAGTGTAATAATGTATATTTTGGAAACTACAAGTTGTAGGTTCAGGTTTTTGAAAACATTTTGTAGAAAATTATATATAGAAAAATGGGAAATTTTGAAAAAGTTCAAAATTGCGACCGCTATAAATTCTAAATTATTTAAACATATTTTTATCGTTTATGTATTTCAGAATGTGCTATGAAGCTGAAATTTTTTTACTGGTAGACTGTAAAAAACGAACGAAATGAGGTTTATAAAAGTTTTGATATTTTAATTTGTTTGGCTTTTAAAAATTCTTAAAATTTAAACAAATACATAGATTAATATTTAGATAGTTTGGGTCAAGCTCAGAAGCTAAATCTTTAAAGTTATGTCAAGTTTAATGCATTGCAAGCAACAAACATTTGAAAATCTCCAACAAAGTGTTATTAAGGACGTATTAAATATTTAAAAAGTAAACAATTCAAAAAATATTATAGCACTTCTAGATGTCCTACAACTTCAAATTTGACAAAAATTTGTGGAATTAGTACCTTACATTGGATAAAGTATAATATTCTTGAAATTTCAGATTTAAGGCATTGTTTCAATCAAATATAGTTCTAAAATGAATGATTGGTATTGGGTGCAGAGTTGAAACGTGATGACTTAATAAAATATTTCTAATAATGCTATATTATTAATGTTTATCAGGGTGAGATGAAATGCTTGCAGAATGCAAGCACCAACTACTTGTATAAATGCATAAAACCAACTAGAAAAAACGAAAATATTGAAAAACTTCACCAATGCCGCCGCTAAAAATTCGAAAATGTTTAAACAAATTTTCAAGTTTTATGTATTTCCGAATGGGCTATGGAGCTGAAATTTTTTATTAGGTAGAATTTATAAAAAAACGAAATAGAGATTAGGCAAATTTTGATATTTTAATTTGTTTGGTAGTTAAAAATTCTTAAATTTTAAAAAAATAATTAGATGTCAAGATATTAATGGGCAAGATACGGAGCTGAAATTTTTAAATAATTTAGATCTTAGTCTATATGAACAATTAAATGTTTCAATGTCTGCATGATATTGTCATTGCGACCGTTAAAAAATATTTGAATTTAAACAATTAGATAAATATTATTTCACTTCTATATGTGCTACAACTTTAACATTTGGCATAAATGTGTGGAATAATTAACCGAATGTGGAAAAAATATAATATTCTTAAAATTGCAAATAATACTCCATTATTTTCCAGAAAACGAAAATCGTTGGGGAGGAGAAATATTTTGAATTAAAGTAATATTTCCAATGATGTAATATCTCTTTTAAAAATGAATGTTTTTTCAAGGTGAGATGAAATGCTTGCAGTATGCAAGCACATTCTACTAGTCATTATATATAGACGTTCTTTACAGAGGAGGATAAACATTATTATATGTAGAAGTTTCTTACCGAGGATGAATAACAGATAACATACTAGTAGAAAGTCCTTGCATACTGCATGAATTACATCTCACTTTGAAAAAACATTAATTTTTCAGAGAGATGTTTCATCATGGAAAATATTTCTTTAATTCATAAGATTTCTCCTATGAAATAACATTCATCTAATTGTTTAAATTTAAATACAGGCCACAGTAAAAATTTGAAGTAGACAGTAAAATATTTATTTGTATATATAGACTAAGCTCTAAAGATCTTAAAAATATTAGCTTCCTAAATCTCCTCGTAGATCCGAAATATTTTTTGTAGGTTGGATAACCTGCAAAACCGAATAGAAAACACTAAAATCTTTAAAATGTTTAAACAAATTTTTAAGGTTATGTATTTCCGAACGTTCTACGAAGCTGTAATTTTTTATAGGTAGAATTTGTATAAAAACGAAATAGCGATTATGCAAATTTAGATATTTTAAATTGTTGGGCAGTTCAAAATTATTAAAATTTAAAAAAATAGGTAAATGTATAGATAATACATGGCGATTTGGGGGAGCTGAAATTTTAAAGCTGTTTAGAGCTTAGTCTATATGAATGAATAAACATTTTACTGTCTACCAAAAATTGTTATTGCGGCCGTTACATATTACTAAAATTTAAATAATTAGATAAATGATATTTCACTTCTAAATGTGCTACAAATTAAAATTTTGCAGAAATGTCTGTCATTATTAACTTAATGTGGAAAAAGTATAATATTCCTAAAATTGTTATTATTAGTGATTGTATTACTCTGTTATTGTTCCATAAGTAATAAACGAAAATCAGTGAAGAGGAGAAATCATTTGAAACAAAGAAATATTTCCCATGACCAAATATCTTCCTGAAAAATTAATGTTTTTTCAAGATGAGGTGAAATGCTTGCAGAATGCAAGTGCCTTATACTTGTATAACATATATTATTGGAGTATAATAATGTTTAGGCACTTCCAGAAGGTCTGGAGATACCAAATTTCTTAGATAAGTAGGATTTGGTTCAAAATCTACTAGAAAAAACGATAATCTTGAAAAAGTTCTACAATGCAGCCGCTAATAATTCAGAACCGTTTCAACAAATTTTCAAGGTTTATGTATTTCCGAATGTGCTATAGAGGTGAATTTTTTTATAGGTAGAATTTGGAATAGGGATTATAAAAATTTTGATGTTTTACCTTGTTTGGCAGTTCAAATTCTTAAATTTTACAAAATATATAAATACAGTAAAACCCCTATTTAATGAATCGCTGGGGGATTAGAATATATTTCACTAAATCGAGGTTTTCATTAAATGGAGGTTTTCAATTAAAATGAGTTAAATTTATCTTTTTTGCTTGTGTATTAGTTCCATTATACAATACCAGAATAAGGCCACTGAAAATGGTCTCTATAATAAAAATCCATTTTTCAATTTTGTATGTACAATACTTATATTAATACTTTTAAAATAAACATTTATAAACAAATTCCAGTGACAAACAAGCCTTATTGCTATTGAATATGAAAATTTCTGTAATGAATCATTCATATGATTACAAAAAATAATTTCAAAATTTTAAAAGTATTTTCAAAATTGACATAAATCTTGAAACAATTTTTCATCCCTCCTTTAAAAAGCTTCATCATACAACATTAAATAGAAAATATTAAAATATATTTGGAATTTCAGAAAAAAATATCAAAATTATTAAAAAACCAAGCATACATAGCTACAAGAAAATTATTTATTAAAATAGTCCAGCAAACTTGTTTGCTTCTTCTGGCAGGTGCTCTGAACATTCAGAACTTCTCGCTCCAAAGAATTTACTTTTGATATAGTAGTGCTGTTCACATCAAAAGAAGTTAAATATCTTCGCACCACTTCAAGTGCCTGAACCGCTTCACCAAGTGTGGGAACTGATTCTTCTTCTTGTACTGCCTCTTCTTCTACTACTGCCTCTTCTTCCTCTGCCTCTTTGGTATTACAGATTTCTTCCACGTCTTGTGGAGGACCAGACGTACTCTCAAGATCATCACACCGGACAAACTCTTCAAAATTTGTGTCCATGTCAGGTGCAATTTTCAACCAATTTTCGTGGTCAATCACATCGATATCTACATCAATTTCCATAGCATTGTTGCAATTGAACGCAGCCTTATGAAAACAGTTTGATATTGTTTGAGGTGTAACTGAATTCCATGCAGCTGTTACCATATGCAAACCCTGAAGGACGCTCAGTTTCAAATGTTTATTCATCTCAATGTAGGATACTGCTTTCTGCACCAAAGCCTTCCTGTACTTTGCTTTCATGGAGTGAATAATGCCCAAGTCAAGTGGCTGCAGATGGCTAGTACAATTAACTGGAAAAAACACCACTTTAATATTGCGAAGAAAATCAGTATCTGGAGGGTGGGCCGGACAGTTGTCAATAAATAGAAGAATTTTTCTATTTGCACCACCCATCTCTGCATCTAATGATTTCAAAAATGTTTTAAATATATCCATTGTCATCCATGCATTTTTATTACTGGCATATTTACATGGCAACGCCAGTACATTTTTAAAACACCTTGGCTTGGAAAATTTACCTATTATTAGAGGCGTCAACTTTTCACTGCCATCTGAATTTGCACATAAAAGTGCAGTTATCCTATATTTACTTCTCTTTCCACCATGGCACTTGTCTCCTCTAGTAGCAAGAGTTTTTGATGGAAGAAGGTTGAAAAAAATGCGTTTCATCTGCATTAAAAATATCATTCGGCTTATAGCCTTCTAAATGCCTTACCAATGTTACACTCTTCCAGTAGTCAACAGCTCCTTCATCAACACTAGCACTTTCGCCACAAACACTTATATATTTAAGTCCATGCTGCTTCTTAAATCTGTCCAGCCATCCATTAGAACCCTTAAAGTTTTCTATTCTAAGCCTAGTTGCTACCCTAATTGCTTTCTCCTTCAACAGTACACCATTGATTTGGAGGTTGGCGGAGCGCATTCCCTCAAACCACTCTATCAGTATCTTCTCCATTTCATCATATGGTGATGATTTGATATTTTTTCTTTTGATGGCTTTACCCCCACATTTCACTTCTTCGTCAAGTATTAATTGTTTATTCTTCATTATACAAAACAATGAAGACGGAGCAAGATTAAATTTGCATGCAATTTCTATCGCAGGCATGCTTGGGTTCTTTTCCACTTCTTGAATGATTTTCACTTTTTCCGTAATTGTCAGATTCTTCCTTTTACTAGTAGCCATTATTAAGGAATAAAAATAAAAATAGTAGAAAGAATATTTTTCACAATTGCTTCAGGTTTACACAGTGATCGCCGAACAGGCAGGCAGCACAACGAAGAGTTGAACTGCTAGATAAGGTAGACGGAGAGGGGACAGGCATTACGTCATCGGGATCGGAGTAATCAGCTGACATGTCTCACAAGGGAAGCCCCCAAGGTGTGACACTCGAATCGGAATTTGACTTTGCAGAATGAAATTATATACAAAATAACGGACTCCTATTTCTACCTAGGTGCCAACTCGACGTCGTTTACGAGAAAATGTCCTTTGAAAATCGCGATCCGAGAGTCATCGAGATAAGAACGTTAAAACTTTTTCATGAGCAAAAAGAAATCAGAAAAGAAGCATATTGTACGTAAAAATTACGATATACGCTCAAACCATTGTGAATGGCTCATCACGCGCAAGCGGCTACATTGTCTGCTAAGACGGTAGCGGCCGCAAGGAAACCGTAAATCCTACAATGTAATGAATCCTGCTCGTATGTTCCTCATTTCTGGTATCACGCTCAGTTACCTGTTGTCATAGTGCTATATACTCGACGTCGTTTACGAGAAAATGCCCTTTGAAAATCGCGATTCGAGAGTCATCAAAATAAGAACTTTAAATCATGATCAATACATGACGAGATGGTAAAGCGAATGGGTGATCCGTAAAATTATGTTTGTTAAGAATTACGGTGAAGAATTACGATGAAGAAAATAGTGGTTATAATGCATTGAATACATTTTTTAAAATGGTTTGCATGTTTTATCGATGATATGCTGGAAATTGCGAACAAATTAAAAAAACCGGAGAAAAAAATATTGGTCCCTTCGGGAATCGAACCCCAGCAAAAATTTTTGAAATCCAACTCGTTTCCCCTAGACCAACGCTCCAAGAAAATTAGGAAAGGACTTTTAATGTTCTTATTTCGATGACTCTCGGATCGTGATTTTCAAAGAGCATTTTCTCGTAAACGACGTCGAGTATATAGCACACTATGACAACAGGTAACTGAGCGTGATACCAGAAATGAGGAACATACGAGCGGGATTCATTACATTGTAGGATTTACGGTTTCCTTGAGGCCACTACTGTCTTAGCAGACAATGTAGCCGCTTGCGCGTGATGAGTCATTCACAATGTTTTGAGCTTATATCGTAATTTTTACGTACAATATGTTTCTTTTGTGATTTCTTTTTGCACATGGAAAAGTTTACTAAATGCGGGAAGCGTCAAATAAAAATTGAAGTACGAGTACATAATATTTTGCCACTAAATGCTGGTTTTTCACTAAATCGGGTTTCACTAAATGCGGGAAAATAATACATTGTTTATATGGAGTTATTGAAGGGACATGAAAAAATCTTCACTAAATCCGGGATTTCACTAAATGGGGGAACATTAAATCGGGGTTTTACTGTATTTATGTACTACGGGGTGAGCTAGGGAACTGAAATTTTAAATTTATTTAGAGCTTAGTGAAAATGAAGGAATAAATATTTAATTATTGCCCTAAAATTTAGCATGAATGTGTGGCATTATTAAGATATTGTAAAATAAGTGTAATATTACTAAAATTGCAAACTTTACTGATTGTTTTACTCCATTATTGCTCCACTACAAAAATTGCTGAGGAGAAGAAATCTTTTGAATTAAAAAAATATTTCCAATGATGTCATAACTCTGAAAAATTAATTTTTTTCCAAGGTGAGATGAAATGCTTGCAGAATATAAGCACCTACTTCTTGTCATTATATATAGACGTTTTTTACAAAGGAGTAACATCTATTATATATAGACGTTCCTTACAGAGTAGGATAAACGTATGATATAAATATATTGAAAGATACTAATGTCCAGCCCAAACTACAAGAGTTAGAGAGCTGAAAGTTTTAGATTTTGTAGAAGTCATAGAGAAACCTCCAGAATAAATGGGATCTGTTACCTAAGTGACATGGGTTCGATTCCAGAAATTTCGAAATTTGCATTTTCCCCCATAAGAGAAGGATTGCACCATTTTTGTAAATTAATTTAGGGAACTTGCCCATAAGCTATAAAAATGAAATTTTTTAGTGTGGCTTGATGACCAAAATACCTTATAGGAAATATTATTACTTTTGTTTACAGTGTCCTTGGTCTAACTCTAGATGCCCCGGAAAATCTCACATAAGTTGTCATGGGAAAAATAGAAAAACAGAATAAATGAAAACATAAGAAGTTCAACAATGCGACAGCTAAAACTTCACAAATGTTTAAACAAAATTTCAAGGTTTATGTATTTCCTCATATGCTATGAACCTAAATTTTTCTTAAAGATAGACTTTGCAAAAGATAGAAATAGTGATTATTGAAATTTTGATCTTTTAATTTGTTTGGCTCTTAAAAATTCTTAAAATCGAAACAGTTAAATGTTTAGATACTACGGGGAGAGCTACGAAGCTGGCATTTTAAAGTTATTCATAGTTTAGTCTAAGTGAATTAATAAACATTTCAATATCTCAATGTAACTGTTATTGCAAATGTTAATGTTTTAAAATTTAAACAATTAGATAAATATTATTTCACTTCTAATTATGCTATAAATTTTAAATTTGACAGAAATGTGTGGCTTTAGTTCCAAACTACGAAAAAGTATAGTACATTCTTTAAATTTCAAATTTTAGTGATTGTTTTACTCCAATATTGCTACATATAGGAAGAAGAAAATCGATGCAGAGGAGAAACCTATTTAATTTAAATAATATTTCCAATAATGAAATATCTCTGAAAGATTAATGTCTTTCAAAGTGAGATGAAATTCTTGCAGAATGCAAGCACCAACTACTAGTATAACATAACATATCATTATATATAGAAGTTCCTTACAGAGGAGTAACATATAACATATTTATAGGAGGATACTAATGTTTACGCACCTCCAGAAAAGTGGCAGACTCAAAATATTTATTGTCGGTACGATTATGTACAAAACTGACTAGAAAAAACAAAAATCTTGAAATAGTTCAACAATGCAGTCGATAAAAAATCAAAATTTTTTACACAAATTTTCAAGGTTTATATATTTTTGAATGTGCTACAGAACTGAAATCTTTTGAATTAAAAAAATGTCTCTGAAAAATGGTACTTGTGTATTAACGGTACTACCTTAGGAGCACTTATGTATTAACGGAGCTACCTTATGCATTTACCCAACCAGGGGCGGATTTATCATTAGGCGCATGAGGCGCTAGCTGGGGGCCTCATCCAAAGGAGGGCCTCAATGTAGATTGTGCTGGAGAATTCTCAAGAAATTGCTGTTCTTTCAAATTCTTATAATTTTTTACAATCTCTTGGGAGAGGCACACCCTAGGAACGCTCTTCTTGTGTCGCCAGATGGTTTCCTCCTCAGCCAGGAAGTGTCCTTTTTCTTTTAAGCCGTTGTTTATGGTTCTCAGATGGGAACAAAAGACTGGAGTTATGTATGGAAGCACCATTCTGCGACCTGACCAACCCCAATAACTCTTACGGGCCAAGGGTCATTTTTAGTGGTTAATTTATATTTCAGCAGATAGAAGATTCCTGAGAAACAATGTCACAGTAACAAAACAGATTTTAAAAAATTCTGAACGAAGGTCTCAAAACAATGACAAGATGTATATATAGAGCTATTAGTTACATTTACAATGGTCTGATAAAATTTTGTATATAAAATTACGCATGCCCCTTTCTCTGAACCTCCCTAGGTAACAAAATATCTGTGTACAATAATCGCATTCAATATATGTCGTGAACGAATTTTTTATATTGGTAAATAGTAAATACTTGCAACAAATTTTGGATATGTGTCATTATGAAGAATGAGAGGTAAAATAAGAAAGCAGATTGAAAGTAATACGAAAGACATTTCACAAAGTAACTATCTAATGTAACTTCAAGAACTTAGCTACCTTACAACGGATTGAATATTATGTCATCTGTAAAAAACACGTCTACCTAACAAACACTCGATAGAATAACAGCTATCACTTTGTAATAAAATCCCATTCGAAAGACGTCATTAATCAATGTGTTTTAACCGAGTGTGACACCAGTGTTTCCACAGCTTTTCCTCCAGTCTGTTAAAAGAACTAAGTTAGAGTGGACATTTACGACGGGATGCAAATAGTTTTCTTCGATTGAGGTGGAAACAGGAAATCAAGTAAGTCTCATTTTATATTTAAATATACATCACGTTAATTTCGACTGGACATTCTCTGATTAATTTTCTAAGGCGATTTTCCACTGAATTTTGGGGTCAATATACAGTATGCAACATTTTTATTTTTCAAATAACGTAAATTGCTATTATTAAGTAACTAATATTTAAAACAAGCTCTCGGCAATATTTCTTGCCTCGCCGAAGTGAATTCCGGAGCATGCTTATGATTTTCTTCTGGTGTGCTAGGTGTTTGAAATTATAGAAGGCTTTCATGGGTGCACATATACAGTCATGTCTTGATCATCATGAATACGCTATTCTCGGTTTTCTCTTTCGCAGTCGAGCGTCTTCGCAGAAGTTTCGTGATAATAGTTTCCGGGAAAGCTAATTTGCGACGATGCAGAATTACTATTTTAATTATTTATTATGTTACTTTATGTATGTGAAAATAATTTAATATATTTATTTCCAAAGCTTTTTATATCGATAAGAGTTTTATTAACTTTTACAGTGACAGTTGCTTCCAGAGAACACTCATTTTAAAAACTTAAATTAATAAAATAATATTTGCATTTGACCATGTCACAGAAGCGATAAGATTCACTTGTATATTTATTTTTGTCGTAAATACCTGTAAAAATGGCTATTGACTAACTTATTATACTTTATGTTTCTGCTCAATGTATTCTTTTGTTATAAAACTACCTGTATGTACAAACTTCATTGATCGTTTCTAAAAAAATATAGATCGACATGAAATACTTCCCATTATATGCTGATGGAAAAGGAGCGATTTTTATTAGGGGCGGCTAAAATCATTCTTGCTAACGGTTGTGAAAACTGTTGGTGGACCCTTGATACAGACCTACGTTAGCAATGTTATAATTCTTTGTTTTCATCGGCATTTACTTTTCTTACTTATATTTCAGTATTTCATAATTGACGAATATAATACTGGTTTATGCAATGACCTTGCTTTTTGATGCTTTATTTTAGCCATCTATAAGTGCAGATTACTGTGAAACTATGACATCTTTTTCAGAATGGCATTTAAATGCATAAATTCCAAATGATAAATATCGTAATTCACAGCGTAGGTACAACACAAGTATAATAATCAGTATTTAAAAAAGGTTCTTATTCAAATATTATTTTCAATTTCGTAGCTGTAGAAACGTTCGTCAGAAACTCTTCAAGTGTATATTTTCTTCCTATTTTTTATAATCATCATCATCATAGTTTTTATAACACAAATATTATTTTCTTACCTTTATCTTATACAATGTAAATGGAGTTTGTATAAACGTATGAAATAATTTAATACTGGAGTAAAAAATATAATAAACATAATTTAGGACAAAATTTCGATCCGTTCTTCTGAAATAATAAACAAAATCAACTTTTTTTAAATAGATAAGTTCTTTTGTGCATAGATTTTCAATTTGTCGAATGGAATCTACTTTTCATTGTAAAATTTAGTTAGTTTTTGTACTATAAAGGTCAATTAAAGCTATTTTAATATAGTTTTACTAAATTAATTTTAAAAAGCATTTACAAATAACTCTTTTCAACATATCCATTTAGAAAATGAAGAAAAGATTTGAATCCGGAGCAGAAAAAAGGAAGAAACGGAAATTGAGAGAGAAAAATATAGAAAAGCAAAGAAACTCTATCACTGCTTTCTTATTGCCTCCTATATCAACTTGAAAATGATAGACCAGCAAATAAAGAGATATCCGTATTAAACCGTAGAGAGGAGACGGCAACGGTGCAACTAACAACGACCGAGGAACTGAAATATGAAGAAATTAAAGATATTCAAGAAGAGGAAGTGATTGAAAGTTTGAAAACAAATATAAACATACTTGTTGATAAGTTGAACTATCCCGATGATATTGCTATGTGGCCGAGTAATACAAATGTAAATGATGAAATGATAGAATATTATTTAATTAACAAACCTTGCAATGTAGGAAATATTGAAAACTTAAAGGTATCATATACGGAGCGTGATAGAATATATTACAGAAAGTTTCAAGAGTCAAATTTTTACTCTATTAAAAAAAAAAAGGAGAAAAGGAAGTACGTGAATGGTTAATTTGTCTGATACAAGTAAATCAATGTATTGCTTTGTTTGTAAATTATTTTGTAAATCGTTTAATAACCTGATTTCTGGATATAATGACTGGAAAAATGTCTGCGGAGCATTAACAGTACATGAGCGTTCTAAAGATCATATTGGAGCAATGTGTGCTTACAAAAGAAGAACTTCGACAACAGGACGCATTGATGCGGACTTATTAAAGCAAATTCAGAATGAACAAAACTACTGGCGAAAAGTTTTAAAGTGAATCATTGCTACCATTAAATTATTAGCTAGTCTTGGTTTAGCATTTAGAGGAAGTGACGAAAGCGCAACTAATGATCGAAAAGGTAACTTTTTAAGCTGCTTGGAATATCATAGCGAATTTAATGTTTTTTTGAAATCCCATTTAGAAATGTATGCTAATTGCAGTCAAGGACAAACCAATTATCTGTCACATCAGATATGTGATGAGTTTATAACTCTTATGGGAACAAAAGTAAAGGAACAATTAATACTTGAAGTTACGGAAGCAACTAATATTTCAATAATTATTGACTCCACACCCGATATAAGCCACACAGATCAACTCGCTTTTATAATAAGATATGTTGGAAATAATGGGAATATAAAGGAAAGATTCTTTTGCTTTCTTCCTATAGAACATCACGATTCAGCGTATTTGGAAGACAATTTTAGATACTTTAGAGTAATTATCACTTGATATGAAGAAATGCAGGGGACCAAGTTATGACTATGCTGCCAATATGTCAGGAAAATATTCTGGTTTACAAGTTAGATTGAAAGAACACAGTGCAACTGCGTTTTATTTACCATGTGCCAGTTATTCTTTAAATTTAGTAGGGAATCATGCAACAGAGTCATGTTTGAAGGCATTGAATTTTTTTATTTTTTACAAAATTTGTATATTTATTTTTCTACATCAACACGACGTTGGAACCTTCTAATAAGTTGCTTATCACCAAACCCCTCTTCTTTAACGTTAAAAAGAATAAGTGATACCAGATGGTCAGCTAGGGCAGATGCCGTATATGCATTAAAATCAGGTTACAAGAATATCCAGGAACTTTTAATAAATATATCTTTAAATGATAGAGAAAAATCAACTTGCAGATTAGAAGCAAAACAGCTATCAAAATATTTAGAAAATTATGAAACAGCTTTACTTACAATGTTGTGGTTCAAATTATTACAAAGAATCAGTGCTACCAGTAAATCACTTCAAGACATGAAAACAAATTTATTAAATGGCACTAATCTTCTTATATCATTGTCAGAGTTCGTTCTTGATACAATAAATAATTTTGACATTATTGAAAAAGAAGCAAAACTTTTGACTGAAAATACAACGTATGATAGTCGAATAAAAAAACAGAAAACCCTACTTGATGAAAATGAAGTTATTCTAAATGACCGGCAGGCATTAATTGTAAATACATTTTATGTGATTTGTGATACTCTAAACTCTGAAATATCAAAACGAGCAGTGGTTTATCATGATGTATTAAATGTTTAATGTATTCTTTAACTATGACGTCTGAAAATGAAATAAATTTATGCATCGATAGGATAATCCATGCAAACAAAGCTGATATTGACATTAATCAGTTCAAAGATGAGGTGCTGCAATTTCTAAAATTTGCCAAAGAACAAAATGTAAGAAATCCAACGGATATGTATAATTTAATAATCAGTGGTCTACGATCTACGTTCCCTAACGTGGAACCAATCCTTAAAATATTTTTAACCATGCCAATTAGCAATGCAAGTGAGGAGCACTCATTTGCTGTACTGAAAAGGGTAAAAAACTATTTGAGAAATGGTTTGTCTCAAAATAAAACAAATAATTTGTCTCTTTTATTTATCGAGCATGATGTTGCCAAAGATATAAATTACGATACTTTGATCGATTATTTGCTAAGAATAAATCACGAAAGAAATTTCTTTAAGCTCCCAGTAGGATTTGATTCACTTGATATTTTATTTATTTTTGAGTATTAATGCATTTTTTACGCTTAATGGAATGAATGTTATTTTCAAAATGTTTTTATATTTTATTTACCCTATAATAAATGTTTGATAACAATGTGTATTTTGTCGTATTTTTTACCATGAATACTTTTCTGGAAGGGGCCTCGAAGTAATCTTTGCGCCTCAGGCCTCTTGACAGCCTAAATCTGCCCCTGGTTGGCGGATTGATAAATTGTGTCTTTTGTAGAAACAACGACACCAATGCATAGACGCTTTGATGTCTTTAATGGTTAATTCTTTGGATAATCTCAAAGCATGCGCATGAACAGCACACCCAAGCAGTCCCTTCTTGTATCTCTTATCCATTTCAGCAAGCATTCTTCAATTTCAGGATGATTTGCTTTACTACCGCAGTTCGCCTTTTTGGTTTTCCCCATATTTTCTATCGTTTCTTCAGCCTTTCTCCATTTTCTTATAAGACATTCACTGGGCCCAAATTCATGTTCAGCCACTCTATTACTGTGTTCTTTAGCATACTGACACTCTTAATTTATAATTAGCATCATAATTTTGTCTCTTGACTTTCATTTTTTCTATTATAGATAAGGGTAAAAATAAAATCCTTTAGTAAGTGATTAATAACCCATGCTGTAATTTGAAAAGTAGGAATGTAAGTTCGCTTCATGTACATAGTAACACTTGAAGAAATTTACCTGCGAATTAGCTGGGTATCACAAAAATAGTATCAATGTAATTTTTAATCTTCAAAATGTCAAATAGGTAATTGTAGGAACTCAACAGAGGAATAACCATACCTGCCTGCAGTTCAACATTTTGTTTCTAGATGGCTCTCAACCTTCTATTTCACCTGAAGCATCATTTGGAAGCACCATGAAAATTATAGTCAATATTAAGGGATGGAACTTCAAAGAAATCTTTATCAATAATTGAAATAAATAACTTTTTTAAATTCAAGATATTTTATTTTTACTGCAATTTTCAGAGAGACGATCGCAGAAATTTTTACTTAGTTTTTTATTTCAATTGGTTAGGAGTCACGAAAATCTGCTACATTTCATCTTCTACAATGCTTTCCAAAGTGTTTTACTATATCCTGTAATATAGTTTCGATATAGGTAAATCTCGTAATACAAATACTTCAGTAAATTCACTTTTCAGATCATACTTGGCAGAAAGTATATTCAATGGAAATCATCTAACAGAATGGATATGAATCTTTTATTGCGACTTATTATTTATTCCTAGAATTTTAAGAGAAAACCTTCTCATCTCCTATACACAGGAACAGAAAATTCTCAGAATTTGAGCCAAAAACCTCCGTATCCTATACACAGATGCATCCTATATGCAGGTCTTTACGGTAAAACTCTCTTACTGCCAGCTGGCTGAAATAATGGCCAACATTCGAACTGCGAGAAATACCACTGGCTGATCTATCGGCCACCTTTTTCCTCTCTATTTCCTTAATAACTTCCCAATGTCAGGAGTGATTACTTCCCTGCACAACTTGAAAATTATGCTCTCAAATTATATCAACACACTATATAATTGACCAATTTTCGATTTTTCTCTGATTTTTATATTACAATCTTCCTTGTCCCATCACCAATGGCTTGGAATTTGAAAGTGTACATTTAAACATTTAAATTTTCATAGTGTGATATAAGTTGCTGATCCACATCTTTTAGATAGAGAAGGGCAAACTATTCACTGCCTAAAATTTCTCAGGGCACAAAAACTTTCCGCAAAGTTTATTTTCAATTTTTAAAAATCAATGAGTTTTTTTGCTTGTAAATTACAAACAAACAAAAATGTACTTATCTCTTGTATTCTACTAGTGAGCATGGTACACAGGAAAAAATAAGCATTCTATCTTCAATACTAAGGTGAGGTGGATTTTTTCATGATTACATTTCCAGCAAACATGGGTTAGCATTTCATTTACCAAATTCATGAAGAAGTGTTTCTACCAAAAAGTAAACGCGTAGTCATTTACTCCGGATATTTGTTCTTTTATGTAAGTATATATTACATTTCCATAGTCTTTACATATGCAATTGAATGGCTTTCATCGGTTATTTCCTTTTCGAAATAATCACTAATTGTAAGTGTAACAATAATGAGATATAGTATGATCTGAAAGTGCATTGAATGTCCAATAAATAAGATTTTTCTGATGGGGTAGGGTTTATGATGGCATACAAAACAATGGAAAATGAGGAAATTGCTGCTATTTTGGATGAATCTGAAGAGGAGGGTCTGAGGATGAAGAGGACAATATTTCGGATCAGGAACACCTCTCATTTTCCGAGCAGGATGCCTCCTCAGATGAGAGTAGTTTGTCAGACCATGATGAATGATAAGTTTCATTATGTTGGGAAAGATAAAACTACACATTGGCAGAAAGTTCCATTTGTGAGTAAGTTTAGTAGAACTCCTAGGTGCAATATACTCAACCAATTTCCTGGTGCAAAAAAAGGACTAGTGGTAAATGATGAATTATCCGCTTTTACTACACTTTTCGATGAAGAAATCACCAGTGTAATAGTCAACTGCACCAATTTATTGATTGAAAATAGGCGTTCTTCACATGCCTATTCTAGAGAAAGAGAAACAAAAGACACAGATGCTTCTAAAATTTTCGCTGTAATCAGTCTATTGTTTATTGCTGGATTGAAAAGAGCTAACCATACAAATTTTTTGGAAATGTGGACAAATGACGGTACTGGACTCGAGATATTTTGTGCAACTATGAGTTACAGAAGGTTTTTATTTCTGCTTGAATGTATTCGGTTTGATGACTACAGAACGCGAGCTCTTCGAGTAGTCTGATAAATTGGCCCCTATAAGGGAAATACTAGATAGATTTGCACTAAATTTTAGGGACAGTTATATACCTAGTGAATTCCTTACCATAGATGAAAAGTTGGAATCCTTTCGAGGTAGATGTGGCTTTATTCAGTATATTCCAAATAAACCTGCTAAATATGGTCTGAAAATTTTTGCGCTTGCTGATGCAAAGACATATTACACTTGTAATTTTGAGGTTTATTGTGGAACACAGCCTGATGGACCATAAAAGTTTGTCAATACACCAACAGCAATAGTGGATAGGCTAATTTATCATCTCAAAAGAACTAATAGAAATCTGATGTGTGATAATTGGTACAGTAATTACCCTCTGGCTCTGTCACTGCTAGATTCCAAAATTACGTTTATTGGTAGAGTGAAAAAGAATAAGTGGGAAGAAGAAGAACACAAAGGTGGCCTCGAGCATTGTTTTTTGCATTATTGAATATAGCAGGAATCAACGCCCAAATATTATATAATGCTACACATCGAGCTAAGTATAGACGAGTTTTCTTGAAAAAATTGGGTATTTCATTATTGAATGATTATTTGAAAGAAAGAAGTAAGATCAAAACACTGCCTCCTGATATTCGTTCAATAATATTGAAACATGTACGTTCAGATGAAGTTGAAGTACAGCTATCGGTTAGGAAAAGAGGATGTGAAACTGAGGGAGAAGGACAGCAAAACAAGAAGGGGCATTCCATGTGGACGCACTAAAAATATTAACACGACTCTGAAGTGTAGCATTTGTTCAAATTATATGTGTAAGAAACATTTGGCAATAATAACATACACATGTGAAAAATGCTCCTATAACTAAAATCAGCAGAGAAAAAAGATATTTCTTTAGAATTATTAGTAAATCGTCTAATTTTTAATATTGTAATTTTTCTAACAATATCTGAACCATTTTTGGAATAAGTATTAACATGAAAAAATGTACTGATCATTGTTTTTATTGAAATAAAAACTTGAAATTATTTTTTAAATATTTCATTAATGACAAGCATCGATGTAGAACACTGTGTGCCACGTGCGTAGCTATGTCCTAAATGTGAATGTGCATAGTTAAGGGTTAAATTATTTTGGTCAGAAAATATTATAAAGCCATCAATTTCCAGTTGAGCTCTTTTTTGAAAGCGCTCACAACTGTCCTCCTTTACAGACTTAAACTTCAATCATATATTACCTCAATATATGCTCAATATTGAAGGAAATGATACTGAAATTGTGCTTTATGGTCAATATCTTTCATTATTACTTACCTTCTCATTCATGTCCCATTCCATTCATCTAAACGGAAATTATCAAAATGTCTTTTAGGTAACAATGTTGAATTAGGACTGACAAGGAGAGGCTACGGACAGTAACTCACAGATTCGGTTCATCTTCTACCAGCAGAGAGTTTAGGTCAATATAATACCTTTTTGGAATTTGCGGCCAATGGCTTTTAGTTTAAGAGAAATAATTAATCAAAAAGTACAAAAATGGACCCATTTCCTTAAATGCTTGTAGCTTCACTTTACAATTCATTCGAGGCTGTAGTCTAGAGGTAACGTGTGGGGCTTGCATACTGTACTTTTGGTGTTCGAGACTCCCGCTTGTCGAATTTTTTTTCTCCTGCAAAATGTCCTTTTTCCTGCTGGTTTTTATATCCCAATCTTCAGGAAATAATTATTCGCTGCTAATTTTTTTACATAGGACAATTTTTTTAATCAGTACACAACTTTTCTTTCCATGCGTATTTTATTCCCATTTTATTCAAAAAATCCTGCGCATTTATTATCGTAAGTTTAAAACATTTTTCCGGAAAAAAGCAGTTGATTGTTAGAATTAAAGATAATACATTTCATCTTTCCTTTTCTTTGCCTCCAGAGAATACAGCATATAACCTTCACTTGAAGTAGGGGACTCGGAAGCTGGAGTGGACACTCACCGGCATTGACTTCTCCGTGTGGATTTCATCCACCTCTTCATCCTCTGCAAATTCCATTTCCTTCACAATTTCCACCACTCGTTTGAAGATTTCATGGCCTATTAGCGATAATCGCAAGGATATCGTATCATTGACGCTCAAAATCATGTTGCAACTCTTCACTAGTTCCACACAATAGTGCAAAGCACTAGCTAACTCCTACTTTTCTTGATAACTGCTCTCACAAATGTTCAAGATTTTTCAAGGAGACTGTGTGGATTCCATTGCATGCACTACTATCACTCTTGAATGCCAAGACAAAACTGCCTAAGAGTGGATACAACTAGACCCTTCTGACAATATATGATCTGACCTGCATAGCCTTTTGCCATTACAATATTTTTCCATTTCAGAATATGTGCATCTGCCACTCACGGGAGGTACTTTTTGAACAATCGTAAAGGAGTTTATTCTCAAAATGTCCTTCATATATTGATTGTCAGGACCTGAAATTTGTTGCAGGGCAATTAGCTGCATCCCAACTCAAATAGACCGTGTCCATCCCACTAGGTGACCAAAGTGTCATTTGTACCCTCTTCATTCATGTACTCAAAATATTTTCATTATTTTTGGATTCCAAGTTACACCATGTAGCCATTAATATATTGCTCCTTGTGCCATGAATATTTATATTTTCCGTTTTTTTTTTACCATTACCATCCAAAGGAATGCGCGGGAAATAGACTAGATTTTAAATATTAAATATAAATTACGGGAGAATATGCCAATGTCTACGGTGAGTGTCAACACAGCCATGGACAGATGCGGTAAATGCCTACGCAGGGTTTTTGAAGGAGTTGGTAAAATACGGATGGGAAGAATAGTGGTGTACTGATTAAAAATAATTCTACATTTAAAAAAATTAGTTGTGAATAGTTATTTCCTGAAGATTGGATATAAAAACCAGCAAGGACATTTTGCAGGAGAAAAAAAAATTGATAAGCAGGAGTCTCGAACGCCAAAAGTATGAGACACGAGCCCTACACGTTACCCTTAGGCTACAGCCTCGAATGAATTGTAAAGCGAAGCTACAAGCATTTAAGGAAATGGGTCCATTTTTGTACTCTTTGATTAATTATATCTCTTAAACTAGACATTGGCCGCAAATTCCAAAAAGGTATTATATTGACCTAAACTCTCCGCTGATAGAAGATGAAGTGAATCTGTGAGTTACAGTCCATAGCTTCTCCTTGTGAGATTAAAAAAATCACTTATTTTTCAACCAAAAAATAAAAGATACTTTAATTTTTTCCAAATTTGTAAAATGTAATGTGGAGTTTTACTAATTTTTCCTAGAAATACATTACAGATATATTTAATTTTTTGCTTAAGAAATCACATGGCATGCTGTTATTCAACATGACAAACATTTTTAAATGTCCTAACGTACAAAAATAAAGGGGACCTCAGCACAACATTAGAAAACAATTTGACACTTAAAAAATTACACAATTTATTATGATGTGAAGATTCAAAGTTTCCTATAAAATAACAAGTAAGCTTCAGCGCTTGCTACTTCTTTGAAATTGACCTCTCTTACATGAGTGTCGCTGATAAGGTACCACCTCTTCATAGGATCATCAATGCTTTGGCCGGAGTTCAAATTATTTGTCCTGGGAGTACCCCTTGAAACAACTTGACCATGGTCATCTATGAACATGGTTAAATCACCTTGTTCTTCAATACTACATTGCACCTAGAGAAAAAGAATAAGAAAAATGAATTTAAGCAAAAGGATGGTATATTGGCAACAGGATGACTATCATAATCCCAAAAAATATAAATAGTACATATAAAATTATAAGTTAAATGCAATGTTTTCATGAAAAGTATTATTATAATGGCATTACAGCTTGAAAAATTTATCACATTTAGATTGTTGCACATTTCATATAGTATTATTATTATATTTGCTAAAAATTTTTTAATTTGCTTCATTAATGAACCTTTAACGTTTAAATGCCAAATGTGCATGTATGAGCATGCGAAATGCAATTGCTTATGGACGAATGTATAACATAATTTCCACTTAGTTCCGAGACCCCTTACAGCAGTTGTATATGACATGTAGTCTGGGAGGGGATGAGAAAACCACAGAAGAATTACATCATGGCAGACCAAGGCATGAACACCAAAGATCAAGTCTTAGGGAAGGGGAGATCACAGACAAACAGTAAACAGATACTTATCTAGATCTATACTGTATTCCACAATTAGTTGACAGAATGGTCTCTTATCGGATATTGCTATCTCTCTTTTCCATTGGTTTTCCCTACAGCTCTGTCCTTTTCTAATCCCGCTCAGTTGCCAAATTTGTTGTGATATGGTGGTATTGTCATTTAAGTGAAATTATGACGCTCAGCCATAGTAAATTTCATGCTGAATCTGATTGTGTATTCTAATTTTCTAAAAATTTGGGAAAATTATTAAAAGTAAGAGAAACTAAAAATGTGGACCCGGTAAGTTTTTTATCAATCTTTAAACATACAATGTCACATCTTGGCTTCTACTTATCCAATAAGGGCAAATGTTTTTGCCATGCCTCTTGAAAGATTGCTAATAATGATTATATAATTTTTGTTTGCATCCAAGATGGTGGCCAGCTCTAGTAGTCAATTGTGTCAGCTCTGTATATATATAATCTTTTTTGTGGTATTTCTAAGCTCAACCATTAAGTTTCTTGCTTTGTGGCAGCAGGGATGTGCCATCTCTTGATTGAAGTCTTTGGACTCAATTTTAAGCATTTGCATTATAGTTATCAGAAATTTTTTTTATTTGATGGCAGTTTAAATAGCCCTCTAAAACCCCTCTCCTTCTCAGAGTGGGATCGACAGGAGCTGGGGTTATCACCATCTTCTTGTGCTGCCTCACTCTTCCCTCCCAATTTCCATTATTCCTCAAGTGTTTGTGTTGACCATTGTGCTGTGCTTGTTATTATCTGGTGATATTGAAATTAATCCTGGTCCTAAATATGTTGGTTTAAGTGTATATTATCAAACTGTCAGAAGCTTGAAGAACAAACCCTCCATTTGCAACATTAATATCAGTGAGTTATCTCAATTCCAAATCGTCGCAATTTCAGATGTGATGTGGAACTATCTTGAGCCAAGAGTCATGACATTTTTTGTTGCGACCATGGTACTAGAAGTGGTGGTGTTCTACTCACAATCGGACATTTTTTTGTGCTAAGTGTCGGTCTGATCTAGAATCTGATTGTGAAATTCTCTGGACAGAGGTCAGCTCAACAAACACCAACGGGTGCAACAATATAAATCACTCACTTGTTGTTGGTTTGTATTTATGGCTAATGAACTTCTTGGATTATTATAGCCATAACTCCTTCCACAATGAACACACATACAAGGGGGAGGGAAAAACCGATGATGAGTCATTAGAATACTCAATGGCACTCTCTTCTCACCAATGTACATCTTCACCCACCCTCTGGATCCTCCAAGTGAACTGGCCTTTCATTAACTGCTCCCTTTCACTTTTACCATGGGACCTCCTGGAGAGTGGCACCATCGAAGATGCTCTCAGCCTTTTGTACAATTTTCTAAACAGTGCAATCGATGATTTTGTTCCTACCCATAAGGTTTCTAGGAAGAGACCTCTAAGGATGTCTGCCAAGACAGCCCTTAGTCTCCAAAACAAACTCGCAGCTTGGAAAGTCCACTCCAATATCCACACCCAAGCTTCATTCTTGAATATCCGGCACTGCTGCATACAACTCCTTAGGTGAGACCAATTGAACTACATTGGTTAGATCTCCACCGATGTGTGTCAACAGCAAGAGGTTCTGGACCCTAATCAATCACAGAAGAAAGACTGCCAGGATTCCTAATTCTGTTAATGCAAATGGTGTAGTGAGTTTAACAGTGACAGACCATCACTATTCAATTCTTACTTCTGTAACTTTTCCCTTTCTTCTCGCCCCACCGTCCTCCCTCCATTTAAGTCCATCTGCTCCCTTTCCCTATTGGCCATCTCGAACTCTCCGCGTGAAGTCTGCAACCTACTTTCCTCTCCGACTTCTAACAAAGCCGATGGCAACATTTAGTATGGCCTGCAGTACTTGGCCAGGCATTCAACCGATAAAAATTTTTTTTTGGTCCAAGTGAAACCAAAATCTTACATTTGTTTTGATTCTCTTGTCTATCTTATCCTCTCAATTGCTTATTTCCAACAATGTTTAACCTTGTAAATTCTTTCAAGGATAAACTGAAATTATTTTCTAGGAGTTTACCTCAGAAAAAACTGGACAAATTTACAACTCTAAAACGTTTCCAAAGTGGAAGTAATAATTTGTTTTTGAACTTTAATAGGTATTATTCCGCTATTTCAGTGCTATATGAGTCGTTTAGTTTCTGTTTCAAGGACTTCAAAGCTGAAAGAAACATCTCTCTCTTTATAAATCTATGCTCTATTTTGTACAGTAAAATAGAAAAATATCCACCAAAAATCCAATTTGAAATTTCTGATATTAAGAATCACTCAGGCCTCGTAGCAAAATTTCGCAAGCTTTGTGAGTAACCAACTTTCCCAGATTTAAAAGCATTTTAGAAATTTGTTCCCGAAAAAAACTACCCTGAACTGCATGATCTTGCACTGCATCTGTGGGCAAATTTGGACCAACCTACATTTGTGAACAGACGTTTTCAACAATGAACTTTGTTAAAAACAAATACAGGTCTATCTTAAGAGGCACTCATGTGGGCAGTCTGTTTCTTCTATTGATGTCCAAAAACAGTCCTAATATTGAGAAATTGTTAATTGAAAAGCAAATTCAAAAATCACATTGAGATATTTATTTCAATATTTTTCTTTTTAAATAAATATTTCAAATGTCATTTACATAAATCGGTTTGTTTGTTATTGTTTTTAACATTCCTGTTTATTTTTGGCATAATTTAAATTAGCTTTAGCTATCAATTTAAACCGGATGTTAAGGATAGTGGCCTGCCAAAAAAATTGCGCCATTTTATTGGCCTATCTTAAAAAAGTTTGGCCACCCCTGGTCTACTATATTTCATCCTTCCCTTCATTTCTTCACATCATCATGGCTTTCTTTATGGTAACTCTTGTCTCATGAATCTATTCATCCTTCATCATTCTTTCCTCCCAACTTGACTTGTGATACATCGATTTCTCCAAAACTTTTAACACAGTAGACAACTTACTTTGTATATATATATATATATATATATATATATATATATATATATATGGGAATGAGCTTCACGGCACACATACAATGATAAAAGGTGACAAATCTCCAAATGCCGTACTAAAATTTTAAAGTTGAGATACTCCACTAAGAAAAGGGAAGGGGGAAAATTTTTTTAAAATTAAAAAATTGAATACACGAAAACCTCGCCCATACAACCAGACACTCCACCTGCCATTTATCTATGACAAGGGTCACTGCAATTTTTCGCACACCCGATCTGTATGAATGCTGAGTGTGTTTGTAGGTCTCTGCGAAGGAGGAATCTCCCATAAACCTTGGTTGGCTGACCTGCTGTCCCTGATGCTGGCCTTAAAAAGCCCCTAAATGGCAGGTGGAGTGTCTGGTTGTATGTGTGAGGTTTTAATGTGTTCAATTTTTTAATTTTTAAAATCCCCCCCTTCCCTTTTCTTAGT
Source organism: Tanypteryx hageni (assembly GCA_028673005.1). Classification (NCBI taxonomy): domain Eukaryota; kingdom Metazoa; phylum Arthropoda; class Insecta; order Odonata; family Petaluridae; genus Tanypteryx; species Tanypteryx hageni. The sequence continues at coordinate 185,504,697 of CM054120.1, forward strand.
GGAGTATCTCAACTTTAAATTGTAGTATGGCATTTGGATATTTGTCACCTTTTATTAACTTACTTCTTATACAGAAACGTAAGAATCGTTACAACATACACAGACCCCTTCTTTCCCTTCTCACTGATTTTCTTTCTCCTCACACTCAAACTGTTGTAATAGATGGGTATTCTTCCCATCTGCTCCTGCCATGGTATTCCTCAGGGCAGTGTTCTCGACCCCCTTCTATTTTCTCTTATTATTGACGACACTGTGGACATGGCACCAATTAATCAACATGACATCCTGTTATTTGCTGATGATTGCAAGGTCTTTAAAAGAATTGATGATGTTGTGGACAGTGAAGTCTATCCAAGGCACTCTTAATTCTATTTCAGAGTGGTGCACTTGTTGTAAAATGAAAGTTAACCCAATAAATCATCCGCCTTCACCCTTCACACTACATTTTACTTCCTCTCTAATCAATCCATACCTGCAGTCTCATCCCAGTGTGACCTTGGAGTTGTTTTTGACCCAAAACTAACTTTTTCTGCACACATCAAAAGCATTACTTCTAAAGCCATGTCCTTTGTCTGGCTTCTGTACAGATTCAGAGTTTACTGACCCGTTTGCTCTCAAATGCTTCTTCTCTGATTGCATCATTCCTATAATTGATTATTATTTACCTGAGTGGAACTCTGCCTGGTCCTCAAACCTGAAGCTTCTTCCTCTCAGTAATTCATAATCATTTTTCTATCTTCTGTAATTCAACCCACAAGCATATATTAACATCACTTGGGATCTCTTCTCTCTCTTTCTGGTGAAAAGTAAATAACCTGAATTTCCTACATTCAGTAATGAATGCTATTAAGATCCAATGACCTGCTGCCATGCTTCTCTCTCCACGTTCTTCAATGCCCTACTCGCAGCCTACTTAAATTCTGTCTTTCTGTATCACAACGCTCAATGTTCTACCATATCCCACACACCTATTACTCCTTAACCCTTTGTGTATGTGCATATATTTTTGGCTACTCAATCTCTTGGATTATTATAGGCATAACTCCTTCCACACTGAACACAATCACAAGGGATGAGGGAAACCTGGTGCCGGCATTAGCCTACTCTTAACGAAGAGCACCAAGGGGGCCAACAGCTTAACCTTTAACCGCCGGTTTTAAATGTCCATGAGTAGGGTCCATCTGCCGGATTTAATTTTGAGGATTTAAATAATATTTGTAGGCCTTCATAAAAATTTGCATATTTCTGGAACTATAAGTGATAAAATGTTCAAATAAAAAGCAGTCTACAGTAAACATGTTTGTTTATAACATAACATTAGCTTCCTTTTAAAATATTTAAAAATAAACAAATCTAATATTAAAAGTTACATACTAAATTATAATAATCAATATAAAACTAAATGCAAAGGAATTTAATATTATAATATTATTTAATATCATTATTTAACACGTTCAACCCAGCACGTAATTTTGACAAAAATCCTTAAAAATCGGGGTGACCACCACAGATATTCTGTATCGGGCAGCTATGTAGTACTTGCTATTTTAATTGCATTTCACTAACTTATTTGATGCTTTTCAATTTCTCTGCAACATTTTATGCATATTTTATCACGTTCCCATGGGTGAGTCACGCCGCCCGATACTGTATTTCTGACTTATTGGTTGGCCTGACTCACCCGTGGGAACGCCCAGAAATGTAATACTAATAATACAATTGAATTACAAAATAACAAAAAATGCAGGTGAACGTGATTGGTCTACATGTTTCTCTCTATTCCTCTCCCTCTCTCCACGTAATAACCATGTACCTATATACCGCACTCACCATCTAGCTCATGATAGTTATGTTTAGTAGTCGCAGAAGTCCATTTCCTAAACTTCGAAGAAGTTCTAATTGAAGAAGTTTTCAAATGAGAATTGTGATATAATAAAAAGTGTGCAAAATAAAGGCATCAGCATACACACTATGAAGCATGTGAAGAGATATTAGAAGAATAAATGAATATAACAGGTATGCTATAATCCCGTATAGTATCAGTATCCATATTTTCACGCTTTGCAATATATATATATATATATATATATATATATATATATATATATATATATATATATGGATGTCAACAAGGTGTTGGGATGAGGAATAGTTCTCTCTCTGTAGCTGAAGAAGGAGTAGTTCCGAAAGCTTTACGTTTGTGATGTTTCTGTGTTTTTGTGTTATTTTACGTGTGTCGCTTCGACATCCCCGGGGCCTCGCCAACCTGAAGTCGTCTGATTGGTGAGTGCTCACTGGGTTTCCTCATCCCAACACCTTGTTGACATCCATATATTCATTTTACCTTTCCTTTTCCGTAAGTTGTTATATATATATATATATATATATATATATATATATATATATATATATATAACTGATACTCCAAAGCACGAAGAAAACATCCACATTTTAGGAAAGTACAATATTACATAAATATTCAATAAATGCTAGAAATATAATCATAATCGAAAGAAATACAAAAGTTGCAAAAACCATACAACCTTGGCTCCGTTTCTTGGCTTTCGCTTTGGCTTCCATTTTTTGGCTACATTTTTCCATTTTTAAAAGCTATTCTGCACACTGAACACAGACACTTTCTTGTCACTTTCGCTGTTCACATTCCACAGACCATTTTTTGCATGTTTGCCATTTGTCTTTTGTTTAATCTATGTTGCAGTGACCAACCTTGCATTGCTGACAGTGAGAACTTTCTTCGCCCTCTTCTTCCATAGTAAGAGTAAGTAAAGGAGCTGCTAATTTCAAGGATGACTAGTAAGATTTAGTTAGTTCTGTAGCAAGCTGCCTAATGAATTTCCTCCGAGGTATTTTTGCACCGGTAAGTTCCTCATAGAGGGTGTAGGTATTGATGCACATTGAAAAACACGTGCACAGACTATCTATGACTCATGGATTTCACCGATACTTATGCATCATTTTATCCACTATGTCAACACCACACTTAGTTGTGCTGTAAAATGATATTGTGTCAGTAATTTTCTTCCAGTGGTTCCCATCTATGCCCACATCAGGATGAATAGTGCTGAGAATGAGGACATTTTTGCTCACTTTCACTTGATAAGATGTAATGTAATGTTGTTGTGCTTTTACAGGACCATTGTGTAGAGTGGATCATGTGTAGACTTCACAGAGTAATGGACTTCCCTTTGGCTTCAGTTGACTGTGCCTATGAGGCTTGTGCACTTTTCCTTCAACAGTTTTGCTAAATTCAGTGAGGTGAAGAAGTAATCACAAGTAACATTCCTTCCTCTGTTTATATGCGGGTCAATAACGAAAACCATGTGCTCAGCAAGAGTCTGATTGGTGGGTCGCATCTCGTCTTTCCCAAGGTAAGGAAAACTATTAGCAACATATTTAGTCTTGACATCAACAGCTTATCAGTTTTTTATGTCCAACTTATCCGGCTTACTTGCCATGTACTGTGTAAATGGGCATATAACTTTAGAGGGAAAAAGCTGTTCATTCAGGGATATTCTCAGATAGCTTGTAGTCAAAAATGCAATTAGCAATAAATTTCTTCCAAATCACTGAAGCAAGTGCAAATTTGGGTTTTCAGCCATTCCCGCCATGTAGCTTTTTCATCAAAGCAAAGGAACCTCATAATTTCCAAGAAAAGATTGGCATGGTTTGAGTGAAAATCTCAGGAAAACCTTCCCGAGAACACAAATCTAAAACATTTGTGTTTGCTCTGTAAAATCCACGAGCGTACAGAAGACCAATGAAGGCACTCAGACGCTGTTCAAAGTCTCTCACTGGCATATACGAACCTCTCTCGCATGACATCACAGGCGTATGTGCATCTGCGGTCAGCTTGACAATACATCCCTCATTGTGGCAGAAAAGAAAGTGCTTCATAGAGTACATTAAAAAACATCATACTCTCCGAAAGCAGTGTAATCATCGTAACTTATGCAAGTTTTGCTTCAGTGGTCAGAATGACCGCTCCAGGAAAAGTACGTATGATATCCCAGAATGTCGAAGGTGAGTGAGATACTTGGATTTTCTTCAGTTTTTCGGAAAGTAGATTAAAAATTAATAAAAGTTACAAAAATTTAGGCATGAGTGATTGATGATAAGAAATGGCGACCAGAGGAAAAGGAAAATATGTCAAATGACCGCTCCGGTAAACCTAGTGTTAATGCAACTATGACTTTAGCCAAGGGATAATTATGAAAACTTTGTATATACAGGCAGCTAAAAATATAACGCTTTACAATGTTGGTTTTTAGGTTCCTCCGCCTTACTCTCAAAAGCAATTTTGAAGCCTCAAAAAAATACCTCGAAGAAATAAGATGCAGAAATTAATTTTAAAAAACCTACCCTCGACTTCTGAAGCTATGAAGAAAGAGGCTTCGCTGGAAGTAAGCACACAGACCCAAATTCATTTGCAAATCCTCACCAAGGAGAGTTAATGATCCTGTTGTAAACAGATGAGAGGTTTGCACTGAGATATTTCGAAGGAAGATGGTAAATAGATACCAGCCTTTTGGTTACTTTGTAAAATATGCATGCTATGAAGGAAGGAACGGAATTATCTGACGGGACATGTGCTGAAAAATTTTCCCAAGGGAGAAGGACCCAATGTTTGGCGCTTTGAAATGGACTGTTTAAGAGATATTTCAACTATCTATATTATATTATTCTAACATCTGCTGCTGCCTGGACAAGCTGAGTATTTTGATTGGTTGTCTTTAGCAGCATGGAATTGAAATATATTATTATATGAGTAGAGAGCCTGTGACATGCTTCACAGTCAGAGCGGGCTAGGAAAATTGTGGAGCCTAGTTTAGTGCATGCAAGGCCACATTCATGTCAAACATTTTTACTTTCTACATACGTAGGGTGACCATACATCCCGGATTTTAGATGTTGTCCCAGCATCCTGTCCGATTTAGTATTTGTCCCGGTTAAAAATTTTTTATTTCATAAATATAGAATAAATAAATCACATTCCACCAGTTATATGTTATTACACATGCAATCCATTTATTAGGAATTAAAATATCATCTTTAAATTATGTTTAAATAAGTACAATTCATAAGGGTTGCCTATAGGTGCGAGGTGTGCAGTGCACTCCGACAGCCGAGCACACACAGGGCACATTTAGCTATACCAGTTCCGAGGCACTTATATATGTTTTAGATCATCCCTATTTACTTTCACAAATTAAGTTTATCTAAGATGTTATATTTAACTGTTATCACACCATAATATTTTCTTGAATGTTGCCAGATACAGATTTAACCATGGCTTTTCCTAAATGCTTTGATGAACCAAAATACCTTTTTTTGGAAAATTTTCTAAAAACTTGGGGTGTGTTTTATAGCCCAAAGAATATGGTAAAAATGACTCTAAAATATTTGTTCGCATCAATTTTCTGACCAATTCCGTAATAATTTTGTGCACGTAATAATAGAATTTGAAAAGATAATGGGCTACTTTGTCAAGAAATCATGGCCAAGCTATGCAGAATTTGGCATATAAGCGACAAAACAACTAAAGATCTTATATTGTCTCAGTTATGCTCCGGTTTTTCTTCTCCAGAACACAATGTGTCCCAGTTTTACTTCCTCAGAATCTGGTCACCATATACATACGCCATATAGGAGAAAATATAGTTTTTGAAAAAATTAAATTTGAGATTTCAATGAAATTACAAGTTTAAAGGTCTCCTGGAATGTTTTCACTATTTTTTTCAAATATCTGCTTTAGGACTTAATTTATGCAAATATTTATTATAATCAAAGTTGTAAACAATATAACTTTCTGCTTGTTTTGCTTGAAATGTTTTTTAATAAAATGGATTGTTTAACCTTTATCATACAGAAGTTAAATCCAATTTGTAGGTGCTGATGAATGGAGTTTTTCAAGGACATTTAAATAAAACCCTGCATTCATTATCTCCTACAATCATAGATAAAAATTTGAAATAAAAAGCATCTTAAAAACACTAAATGATGATTTAAATTGACTGTGCAATTTTCATTTAACTTTTTTCATCAACAGAACAAATAAATATACTGCAATTTTAGATATTTTAAATAAGGGTAAGAATTTATACTCCTTTACATGTCAATTTGGTGGTTGCCCATCTCCTCAAATTGACAAACTTTGTATCCCAGTTCAAACAGTGCTTCTATCTTCTCCAGAATTTGTGAAAAAACTTAATGATTATGATGGAGACAAGGAAATCCAGCTAAGTAAGAAAAAATGAGCGAGAGATGATAATTTGTTTTTTCTCCATGGCAAGCTAACATGAAAACTATGACTCATTCCACACAGAGAACTTGAGCCAAGTTAGATGTAGCGATGGACTTGAAAGCCCGACGATAATGAAACTCATGAGTTCCCTTTCATACGATAAAAAAATTGCTACAATTTCTTTGGCCAGTAAAAAAAATATTTTGCAAGTAGAATTTCTCAAGCAAAAAAATAAATTGGCAGTAGAAAAATAAAATGGCCGTAAAAAAGATAAACCGGCAGTATCCAAGCAGCAGTAAAGAAATTAAGGACACCAAATTATGGCTAAGCTTTAGTATAAGTCACCCATGGTGATTTTCGTTCTTCTTTAGTTGTTTTGGGAAATGTTTGCATGGAGGAACATTTTGCTCATCCTCACCAGGTTGGGTAAGTTGGTTGAAGTGTTTTTCGTTCCTCCACAAAGGAACATTTTGTTTTGGGAAATTATTGCATGGAGGAACATTTTGCTCGTCCTCAATGGGATGGGTAAGTTGGTTCAAGTGTTTTTCGTTCCTCCACAAAGGAATATTTTATTTTTTTTACTGCCATGATGCATTAAAATACTGCTAGTTTTTGCTTTTTTTACTGCTGCTTGAATACTACCAGTTTATCTTTTTTACTGCCATTTAATTTTTTCTACTGCAAAATAATCCTTTCTTCTACTGCCAATTAATTTTTTTTAATACCAGTTTTATTCCATGCCTAAAAAAATTAAGATATATTTCGATTATTTGCATGAATTTGTGAAGTGCGTTGCTAAGTGATACCTTTGATTCTGTTACTATGATAAAATTTTCTAGCTTTGATAGTGATGCCTACACTGTCAAGGTTAATTAATAAAACCTTGTTAATTTGAAACCCATTTTTCCAAGTTTGGTGTAATTCAAAGTTTCTTTAAAAAATAAGTTTTCAAATAAGAAATTCCATATCAAAGTTTTCTGATAATTCGAAAACTTAAAATAATTCGTAATTCGAAATTTTTTTAGCCCGTTTCTCAAAGTATCAATACATTTTTGTCAACATAATTCAAAATAAAATTTACAAAAAGCAACGAATTAAAATTTACGAAAAAATGGCCAGCGACATATTTGTGGCAGCTTATTTGCTAACGGCATGCATTTGTGAACACACCACCTGTGGCATTGGCTATTGTTGCCCAACTTGGTTCATCACCAACATATTAGTCTTTTAATGATTCATGTGTCACAGTGTTGTGCTCTGGCGCCTTACAGTTCTCCGCTGTACTATTCAACTATGTATTTTCACCAGTTTGCTATGAAAAAGGAATAAATTATCTTCAGACTTGAAAATGTTGCCCACCCTGGTAAGGCTCCCTGTCAATGCCCCTCCCCCCCCACACCATTGTCGCAGGGTAGAGGGGAATTACTGTTCTACTACTGACGCTGGCCCAAACAAAAAGTTTCCCTTTGGTGTCAATCTTGTGTGGTTGTGTATCGAGTTATCTGCTCTTTTGCGAGTTCCGTGTGGAAAATGCATGTTCCAATACTTCATTGATTGTTTTCATATTTGATTGTGTTTCCATCATCCCACTGCTACTGGTTCAATTATTGGAGGACTAATTGCTTGTTTTAATAATTGAGACTATATTTAAATTTGTTTTTATTATGTATTATTGAGATTTTGCATAATTCAAAATTTTTTATTTGGTCCCCTGAATTTTGAATTAAAGAGCTTTTACCTTATTTTGTAAAAAGGTTTTTTTTAAAATATTGATAATAGTAATTTTAATTACAACTCAATATATTCTTCTCCATAGTAAGAAATAACAATTTTGTTTACTCATCGTTTTTTCAATGTTACAAGTGATTGAAAATATTTTTCACTGTGAAAGTTAAAAATTATTCACGAGTGTAATTGCTGATAATGATTCTAGAGGACGCTGATGTTGAGAGAAGCTTCTCATTACTATTGCATTAATATTTATTACCACGCCTGGAGAAAGTCATGTGCTGGACACATCAGATTTTTTTACTTGGTTGCTGTGTCAGTTTTCTCGTTGATCCAGTGTTTTGACGGACACTTAATGACAAGTAAAAACTATGAAATGAATTCAGGAATAAAAAATATTTTGGCTGGAATGTATCTTGGCATTTAAATGGGAGTCAATGGGAAAGTCACGATCTTTCAACAAATTTTCTTTAACGAACCTTTTTAGGAATGCATGTTGTTTGTTGATGGAGAGCTGCCTGTACCAATTTGAAATTTAAATCATAAAGATGACATATACACACGATTGAAAGAGATACGAATGAACTTACTTGCACATAAGCCACATAATGACCTGAACTTAAGTGGCCAGTGTGTTCGATTACTCCGTATAATTCGTACTTAGCTAGGTTATCTGGTCCAGCGTTCTGAAAAAAGAATTTTTTGATGCATTAATATCAAAATTTTAAACTGAAATATTATATACTCTATAGTTGTAAATTTTATTAAGATTTAAAATATATACTTAGCAATGACAGAGCTACAGTAACACCTGTTCCAAGTGATATTCACCCATATGTGAAGGCTTTAATTAAAAGTACCAATTTTTCTGTAAATTTTGAGTAACTTACCAATGTTTGAACTGAGGTATATGGTGCTATATCCAGTATTAGAGGAAAGCTGACTTTTCTTGTAATTTTGCACATTCTTGTCATTAACACCTCAAACCTTTTCAGATGTAACGTCAAGACTTTCGGAAGTTTGATAAAGAGCAGCTGCTTCCAAGCATTTGCCAATACTAATTCTATATTTAAATCTGTAAAAAAAGAATTTCAATGAAACATACTAAGGGTCAAAAGAGTTAACAGGTTGAGTTATAAGTTTTCATCATATGATATAAAGAGAAAATTTGTAATTATGTTGCTAAAGTTAGCAACATGCTGTTACCCAGTTTGTGTTTTTTTTGCGTATTGAATCACTTGAAGCTTATAGTTTAGGCATATCTTTTCACTTTTGTAGACATTGCAATCTCAATACATGTAACGTTATTTATCCTAGAAAGGTATAAAATATTTATGGCATCTACATGAATTCTACTGTTTCATGTTATTAGTCGCACTATTCAACGGGACCATTAGGAACTAAAACATCGAAAATGTGCCGAAATTGTAATCACTGTGAGCAGACATGTATTACAGCGTAATAATGAAAATGCATCCTTGGAATTCATGTTGCACAAGGTACTACTGCATAATTAACAAATTTTTCACTATTAATTATTAATAATGTATATTTTGTTTTTGCAATGAATGACTGCCAATTATTCTATTTTGGGGATGAGTGAGTTCGTTAGTGTCAGTATTTAGAACAGTAATAATCTTACCTCAGGCATACAAAATGCAGGCTGATTTTGGGGGTAATTTTTCTAGAAAAAAGTGCATCATATATGCCGAGAAATACAGTATATTATAATAATTCAACATTTATTTAAATCAAATTATTAGCTGATTTTCACGGCTGAAAACTGTATTCTAACTTACTACAAAGGGTAGTAGTCAAAAAAGAAACAGTTTAGTAGATTGCGTGGCTCAATATCATATTTGTAATATGTAGTTCTAATAAACCATTACTACCATGGTTCAGTGATGTTACTTCAGTGATGTTACCACATTGGAAAAATAGTGATGCCTATTCACATGTGAAGTGTATTTAAATGAATTTTTTCTTCAATAAATGAATGTATTACCCAAATATAGAGATGTGAGGTGAGAATATTCTCCAAAAGATTATTCTTGTGAGAATATTGAGAATTTTACAAATAATTACAAACATTTGCTGAAAAGCAGCAAACATATTCAATCAACATTCCATGTAACATTTGAGAGGTTTTAAATATTTTTCATTGTAGCCATGTAAGAATGTTCTAGAACGTTATAGATTCCTGAAGAATCTTTTAGAAAGTTCCAGAACATTACAGAACTTTCTGGAATGTCCCAGACCATCTACTTATAGTATATAAATCAGCAGGCACAAATTGGCTCACTAGTTGTAGCTCATGTTTTGTGCTGTGAATGTGTAACCTGAAATTAGTGCAGAGTTTGCATACATGATGAAGAGATTAAGTCCAAGAGGGATGTGTGGAAGTATTTTAATGTGAAAAAGAATAAAGATAAAATGAATTTAAGTATTGCAAGACTGAATATACCAAAAATGCCACTAGAATGAAGAAATGTATTAAGAATTGTTTGAAATGTCCTGCTTAAGTTAACCCTGTGGTACTCACGTTAATTTTTCAAATGCCAGTACTTGCATGGGGTGCTCCTGACACCCGAGATTTTTTTGTTATAAAATAATATCACTATTATTCAAGTAATTCTTTATTTTGTTCTATTTATAAGTGAAATTTGTGAGGTTTCAAATTATTTTTTTTATTAGAAATCTATTTCGAAAAGAAGTCTTAAGGTACACTTTCATGAATATTTTCAGATGTCAATCTATGAGTCAGTTGACAGTTTTTAGGAATATACTTATAATATCATCAGTTCAATTAAAGAAATTGGAAATCCCACAATATAACACAAATAATAATTGTACATGAGAGGAAACAGTTTATTGCATCATGACCTTGAAAACTGTATTTGCTATAATTTTTCAATTAGAATATTCATGCAATTCACTATAATATTTATATATCTCTCTCTCACACTTATGGGTTGGTAAATGTTTACTAGAAATACTGACTGTCCCTCATGGTAGTTCTGCCAAATATCAGTCGGAAATTCTACTGGGAGCTTAAAAACAAAAACCAAACACAAATAATAAAAATCTACAAGCTTCGTAGGAACAGAGTCAGTGAAGAAACTGTTGAGATGCGATCTCCAATTATGGGAAATAACACATTATGCAACAATGATCATGAATGAAGCTGAAAGTAATGATTTGGATAAACTCCTATCAAGAGCTATCTTTTCATCAGGATCACCTCTCTCAATGGTTGAAAATAAAGAATGGATTACTTTCTTGTGAAAATTAAGACCCTCTTATAAGTTGCTATCCAGCTACACACTTTCCAACAAACTTCTGGAAGCTGGATACCAGTGTGTTGAAGCTCTTGTCAAAACAAATATTGTTGAAGCTCCCTCTCTCAGACTGCGATGTAATGCATGGAGCAACCAAAGAAATGAATCAGTTATAAATTTCATAATAGTAACACCCCAGCCAGTGTTTTACAAGACTCGGGCAACCAAAGCTGAATGACACACTGCTGAGTATGTTGCTGATAAGATACAGGAAATCATGAATGAAATAGGTGTCGCAAAATTTGGTGCTATTGTGACTGATAACGCTGCAGAAATGGTGAAAGCAATAACAATACTTCATGAAAAATTAACCATTTTGCTGTGTACACTTGTGCTGCACATACACTGAACTTATTGATTGGTGACGTCATTCATTACAGTCAATAAAAGAAATCGAAGCTACAACTAAATCTATTGTAAAAGAAATTAATAATTCTCAAGTTTTGGAAGCTCATTTATATGCTCTTCAAAAAGAAAAAAAACAAGCTTGCTCACTGAAATTGCCTGTCAAAACCAGGTGGGGTTCAATTCTCTTTTGTTTGATGAGCATCTTGGAATCTAAACATGTCTTAACCACTCATTTGGGTATTTAATTTTTCAAAACTGGAGGTGGGCATTTAAATTGCAATTGAGGTGAATCAAATCGCAAATCGATTAAAAAATACATTAATTATTCAGTATTTGAGTTGTTTAATCTTAAAATTTGTGTCTTCCACTATTTTTACCACAAGACATGAATTAAAATGTTAATATATATTTATTATTACAATAAAAATTTAATTTGTTAATAATATTTAATGAACACAAATTCCTAAAATATGGTGTAAAGACATTAAACATGTATACAATTACTAGGTGATTAAAAAATAAAAATATTATAATAACATATAAATGTTGTTAATTTTAAAATTAGGGTAACGGAAATGCAACCTGCAAAGCAAAGTCAGGGTCTAGATACGAGAAGCGTATCTTTTCCAAATAAATAAGTGAAGCCCATTTACTGCCGAGATTGTAAACTAAAAGGATGCAGCTAGTTGCCGGAGAAACTGCGTGACAGAATATTACGGCATACCCAGATGAGTGGTTAAGACTGCTTGCTGTGCAAGAATTTGAAAATACTTTGAGCAAACACACCAAAACATCAATCCCAGATGAAGATGTATTTTGGTTACGAATTCTAAATTTACAAGATCTGATGAATTCAATCATTAAATGGATTACAATTCTAGAATTTGACCAACCTAAAATAAGTATGGTTTATGAATGTTTCAGATAAATATGCAATTATTTTGAGAAACTACTTCCTGAGAGTCCACTGACCAAGCAGGAGAAAAGAGATATGTTAAAAAATCTTAAGAAAAGAAAAACTATGGCTTCAAAAGAAATTCACTTTGCAGCAAACATCCTTGATCCAAGGTACAATTGTGAATGTCTTAATAGAGATGAACAAGTATGTGGAACTGAACGGATGATTTAGTGACGAGGATGTACAGGGGTGATTTCTCTGCAGAAGTCATTGCAGAACTGGCTGAGAACAGAGCTAAAGAAGAAGTTTTTGGAAAACCTTACATAACAAAATCAGCTCTGAGTGTAGGTCCTGTAGTATGGTGTAGTATTAAACATGTATTATGGTGTAGTATGCAAAGTTTGCACAGGGCACATTTAGCTATACAAGTCTCTAAGCAATAATTTATGTTTTAGATCATCCCTATTTACTTTTATGAATTAAATTTATCTAAAAGTGCTATATAGTGGGTCCCTGGTAATCGTGGATTTGGTATTCGTTATTTCACTTATTCGTCATTCATGTATTATGGAACAATATTTCGGTATCCATGGTTTTTCGTTTTGCTTATATGTCACTACGACTAGTTGCCGTGGCAGAGTAAGAAGTTGTCATGCATGCTACTTGTTCAACAGTGACTGCCTCATTAAACTCATTTTATTTTATTTTCTTGCCTATTTTGTTTATTTTTTGCTATTGATAATGAATATATTATGTTTATAATTACTTTTGAACTTTTTTATTGGTTGTAACTAGCATAAAACCAGCTCCACACATTTATTATTCGCCAAGTGCCGAACATTCGTGATCACTTGCCAAGTGAGGAGCAAACATTTTTCTCGCTACTTACAGCTGCCTCCACACTAATCATAATTTCGAATATTCATATTGACTTGCGGGAAATGGTGTAAATGTTCATAGTACTGAAATTTTGCCGATGGATTTGGATGGTGAAGATACTGTTATTGCTACAAGTGCTACTTTTGTTGTCATAAGCTGCGCTCACTTGAAAATGATGACGGAAAAGAAGAAACCGTGGAAAAGAAGATAGTGGATGTGATTGTACGACATACACTTTATGACTGACTGACGGCTTATGGCACTTAGTACTGGTTTGGAAGGTGCAATGCTGCTAGATCCACATGAAATTTCCTGCAAATGGGGAAAATTCCCATAATTTGGCATCAATGCAGAGACATTCTTTAATCGGCAAATAACAAATAGGTAGAGGGGTTAAAAACAGGTTGTCAAACCATACCTGAACCAAAAACCCAGTCCGAACTGCTCAATTTTGTGAACCCAAACCTGAACCGCAGTTTTGTTTTTACTTTGAACCGTCGTGCTCTTTTACAGACTCTCCATGGGAAGTAACTGTGGTTCGCTGAGTGATGACCGTCAGTACTCGTTGTACTAGATAAATGGCGAGTGACGAATATTCATAGCTCGGCACTCAGCAAATAATGAATGTGTCAAGCCAGCTTAAGGAAGTGAGCTAACACACCATCTTAACATCTTGTGTGTATTATTATGCACTAGCATCACATGGATTGTTTAGGAGTTGTGCTGTGAACATTTGATCTGAAATTCTCACGAGTTTTACACCGCAATATCTGTGATAATTCTTGTCATCATGTTTTCCATTCCTATTTATGTAATTTTTAGTTACTTTCATTTATATTAAGATTAGGCAATGTTCAGTGTATGTACAGTAAAACTTCTCCGAACGCGGCTTCCCGCAACGCGGATTCAAATTTACGCGGTACTCAAATGCGTGATGAGCTTCACCGACCGCGGGAAGTGATTCACTTTTATGCGATTTCCTTGAATGACCATTTTCAATAAAAAGTTTGCCCTGAAAAGATCATTAGAAAGAAAAAATCCTACTACGATTATAGTGTTTTGTTAAGTCTGTCGGCACCCAATAAAAAATCATTCAGCGTTTTTAACTGCTTTTGTATCTTCAACTCCAACCTGGAGATGAGGTTCCTTTTTTCACGTCACGTGAGACTTAGCACTTATCTACCGTCGTTAAAAAGAAGTCACATAAGTAACGCCGATGGATCTCTTAGCTCCCAGGAATATTTCCGCTGGAAATATCTTTTCTCCCCGAAGATGCAACGTACACAAAACTCACTGCGGAGGTTGCCAAGGCTAAATCACTAAGGTATTGACGAGATGAATTCTGGACGGTCAGCATCCCGACAATACGACGTAAATGAATCTACGATAAGAACCGTGAAGAAGACGGAAGAAAAAATTCATTCTAGTATTTGTGCCGGTGCTTCTGCTAGTACCTTCTATGTCAGCAGACGAGATGCACTAATGGAGAAAATGGAAAAGATCTGAAACATTTAGATCGAAGATCAGGTACAAAAACGTGCTCCTTTGGATGGGTCTATTATCAGAAATAAAGCCCTTAGTATATATGAGCATTTAAAATCGCAAAAAAGTGGTGAAGAACGAGGAGCCTTTACTTTTCAAGCCAGCAGAGGATGGTTTGATAGATTTAAGAAGCGATTTCAACTTCATTATGTGAAGATTGCTGGCGAAATTGCATCTGCCAATCATGAAGCAGCAGCTAAATATCCAATGTATTCAGTGAACTAAATGCAAGGAAAAATTACCGACCTGAGCAAGTCTTTAACGCCGATGAGACGAGTTAATTTTGGAAAAAAATGCTACAACGAACGTGGATTGCTAAAGACAAACGGTCGGCTTCTGGCTTTAAAGTAGCGAAAGACAGATTTACCCTTATATTTTGCGGCAATGCAGCAGGAGATTTTAAGTGCAAACCAATGTTGGTGTATAGAGTGGAAAATCCGAGGGCACTGAAGGGCAAGACCAAAAGTTCGCTCCCTGTATTTTAGAGGAGTGACAGCAAAGCTCGGGTTACTGCAAGACTTTTTGAGGATTGGTTTGAGAATTGCTTCGTTCGTGAAAAAGTACCTGAAGGAAAAAATCTTGCATTTAGGGTGATCCTCATAGTGGATAATGCGCCAGGTCATCCGAAATCTCTTGCTGAGGCCCAACTTCAATTGAAATTGAAGTTTTCTTACCACCTAATACAACTTCACTTCTGCAGCCCTTGGACCAGGGTGTTATTGCAGCCTTTAAGTCGTATTACATCCGCAGAAGTTTCGCTAACATTCTTTCAATGATGGAGACAAATCCATCCTTAGGAGTTAGCGATTGCATTGAAATAATAAAGGGATGAAGTGAGAAGTGAAACGATGAACCTTTGCTGGAAAACTCTTTGGCCTGATATCGTTCGTGACTTCCGAGGTTTTCCCGATAATACGAGGGACATTAGGGAAATAATTAATATCGCAAGACACATCAGGGGTGAAGGCTTTGAAGACATGGAAGAAAGTGATGTGGAAGAATTGTACAAGTCCCATGCAGAGGAACTAACCGTTGGTGAATTAGATATGGTGACACAAACTTCGAGTGAAGGCGAAAAAGAAGAGAACGATTCGGAGCTTGAGAAGCCAAAGTTAACAGCAAAAATTTTGGAGAAGTTTTTGAAGCAGACAGAAGATTTAAAAGAAGCACCACTGGAATTTGATCCTTCAGTAGAAAGAAGCCTGAAGTTCAAGAGGAGTCTAGAATCAGCTTTAGCTCCCTACGTAGAACTTCATAGGGAGTTAAAAAAGTCCAAACATATGCCTATCACAAAATTCTTCCAGTCAAGGTACGAGCAAATCGAAATCACAAGACCAAGAGCAGACCATCTAATTAACCTTGGTGAGTTTCACTGTAACTTCGTTAAAATATTTCATTAAATTTTCAATAAAATATTTCTAGCGATAAATAAAAATTACGCGAAAATTAATGCCAGTATGTACCGTTTCGGTGAGTGCAAACAACTGCCGGTAGTGCCGCTAGTGTTATGCATCTGTGCAGAGGCCAATCCGGCATAGCTGAGGACCGATCCTTGGATTCGCTGTCGATATTAATCAACAAGTTTTTTATATGTATTGTTTCAGTTCTGTGAACATTAAGTTAAAATATTTCAAATCTTGTTTCTAAATATTTATCACTGTGAGCGATGAAAGTGTCGTATTTAAGCAAGCATTTCCAGGTATAAAGGGAAAACTATAAAAGTGAATGTCTGCCTAGTGTAAAATTACGCGAGAATTTAATTTTTTAATAAATATTTTTTTAAACGCAATACTACTGCATATAATTAGTTGATGCGATGTTTATAATCTTTTTTCAAGGAAATATAAGCAAACTATGTCATTATTATTGAAAAAACGCCTTCAAGGAGTACATTTTTCCGAACTCGGAACGGAACACTTTTATTCCCATAAGACTAATGATTCCTCCAACGCAGATTCACGCAACGCGACACCCTTGTAGAACCTAACCCCCGTATTCGGCGAAATTTTACTGTACTGTCCTGTATAATGACCCTTTCATGACCAGAACGACTGTAAATGTACTTATTTTCTTAGTTTGGATACAGTGGCAATGACTTAAACCTAATCTCCCTTATTACATGAAATCTTATGAGTGATAATTCCCCTTTTTTCATCACGAGTGATTTTAGTGGCGAATCAGAACATAAGCATCCCTTATATAATGTATTTTTATGGAAAAAAATTCCTTGGTATTCGCTGTTTTGGTCGTCACAACCATTTTCTGGTTCATAACCCCTGCAAATAACAGGGACCCAATGTATTTAACTATTATCACGCCATAATATTTTTTGTGAATGTTGCCAGATACAGACTTAATCACAGCTAGAAATGATATACGAGCAGTGGTGTGTTTATGCATAGGCACACTAGGTGTGTGCCTAGGGCCCCCAAAAGTTGAAATATTTTTTTCAGAATTTTATTAACACATCACTACAGTAAAAAACAAATAGAAATAAATTAATATAGTATAACATGTCATACTATTTGCAACAATTACAATGTCATTAAAATGTCAATCAGTCACACCCTCTCGATGTAATCTTAGCAAAGTCCCTAGTCTGTTTATCATCGGCAGGTTTGAATTGTCAATGTAACGTGAAGGTAATTTAAGAAATATATAATAAATAAATAATGAGTGGACTGCTGCTTATTATTGTAAGGTTATAAATAATTTAGAATGATCTAAAGAAAAATGCTTTGCCAAATCTGGCACTGTCAGGTAAAAATATAAAGTAAAATTTTGTACAAAATTATAAATTAAAAACTTTGTATTTGTTCTAGCACAGGTATGTTACACAAGTAGTTGGACCTTGCATTCTGCAAGCATTTCATCTCACTTTGAATACACATTAATTTTTCAGTTAGATATTTCATTATTAGTTATATTTTTAATACAAAAGTATGCAACTCTTAACCAATGACAACTAATTACACAACAACAAATGACAACGCAATGACAAATAACACAAACACTTTTTATAATTATCTAACACAGTTATAGAGTAACAGAAAAACTGTCAAACATTACTTGTAAACTCTCATGCAAGGATAGGTGAGAAGCAATTTTCGTGCCATCTCGATGCCAACTTGAATAACCGTCGTATGCACTAGGGTGAAGAGAGTAGGAAAGGACGAAGGGGAGGGTGGAGGGGGAGAGGAGCATGCACCTACGGAGGTTGTGGAAGAGGCTGAAGGCATGCCAAGCTTCCCACCCTTGCTACCCATGCTACTATGCATAAACACAAAATGAGACATCTTGAAATGAATAAACCACTCTTATATGATCTGTAAGGTATAAATTAAAAATTTTATTCAGGTATAGGACAACATTTGCTACAATATATTCGGAATCCACGTACCTACCATTAATAGTTTTGAGAAGAAAATTATTAATACCTTATCATCTTTAAAAATACGTATAGCGATCGGTTATTTTATTCCCTCGCCCTTATATGATCTGTAAGGTATGAATTAAAAAATGTATCCATAGAGAATAAGATCTGCTATAATGTGATTGAAAAAGCTCATTCCTACTACTTATAGTTTCCGGGATAAAAATTATTAAGCTTTAATGCACAAATGGGGTATGAACAGCCCCTAAAAATGAACAATTTTTAAATTTTTTTGGTTGGTTGTGAATAAATCCTATAATTGTGCAAAATCTCAGCACCCTATTACTCTTAGATTGGTCTACGCACTGGAATAACTTTTTCTTATGCTAACTTATGGGAGAATTTCTGGGGCATCAGGAGTCGAACCCAGGACACTGAAAGCAAAAGCAATAATAATTTGTAATAGATATTAAGGGCATCTAGCAACACTCAAAATTTCATTTTTCGAGCTTATGGGTAAGTGCCCAAAATTAATTTACAAAAATGGCGCAATGCTTTTCTTATGGGAAAAAACGCAAGTTCGGAATTTCTGGTGTCTAATCCATGTCATCTATAATAATATAGCTACTTGTGCCACACTCACTGACACAAAACTATCAGGTAATTCTAGTAGGGCTATAAATCTTAAATTTGGTATGTAGGTAGGTCGAGTTGCACAACTGACAAGAAAAATTGAAAATCACAAAAAAGATAATATTTAAACGGTCTTTTTAACCCCAATGTTTCATTTCAATACGACATAAGAAAAGCATGGGATTCAGTGCAAGGCTTTCTAAATATGTATTTTTAAATTACTTAAAATTGGAATACAAATTCGTGAAAAGAATAGTTGTCTATGTGAAAAACCGAGGTATTTAATTTTTGAAGATAGAATCTAAATACATACTGAATTAGCATAAATATCTACTTTTACTCGGAAAAAAGTGTGAATTTTTTCCTCTTTTCAACAATGAAAATCTTTAAATACTACGGCAATGACCTCAATGCTTTTAAAGAGATCTGATATTATACATTACGATTGCAGTAATTTGATGCTTTTAATGGAAATTAATGCCGTCATAACGAATTACAGTTTTTCCATAACTCAAATCTCAAGGAAAAGTAATAATTATTAGAGTAATAGAAAAGTTATGGAAATATGTTTTTAAATATTTGTATATATACAGTGGAATTTCTGTAACTCGAATATCAAAGGAAAGCAACAATTATTCGAGTTACGGAAACATATTTTTTTCATTTTTCATTAATCGAATTAACATCAAGTTTATTCCCATAAGCATATAAGTTAACTTATTCTAATTTTCAATATCATGCATATTATGAAAACATTATCACCAATATTTTCTTGTTAATATGTAAGATTTTACTGTATCCAATACACTAATTGCATCACGCACTGTGATTGAGGGTATCATAGATAATTGCAATTCTCACGTACTAATGAAAGCACAAACATGACGAATAAATTTTGGATATCGACTGTAGGAAGGAGCAAATAGCTTTGTTTTCCTCTAGGACTGTAAGAAATCACAATCGGAGAAGCAACCCTGATAGCAGTGAGGGTAAAAAATGAAAACTATTTTAATGTTACGTTTTATAGTTTTTTGAGAAATTTAAACTCATTTCAATTGTAAAATATAATGGCGTCATACCTATATCTCGATATTTTTTATCCAAATATGTGCTAAAGGCATGGATGATGATGCCATAATCTTAACAGAAAATATCCCAATTTTTCCATGAATTTAATGGATACCATTGTATTGTATTGCCTTAATGATGATTATTATTATTGCTCATACAGTGCAATCTGAGTCACTAAACTTGAAATACGAAAACTTGGACACAAGCCGAGTGCCAGAGAATTTTGAAATTATGGATAGTTGCCTTAATTTACAGAAAATTATAAATATACCGCTATTACTCATAAAATTTATTATTCAATACACACAGTCTCCACATAACTGAAGTGCTGTTGCCCTGGAGATCACATTGATTTATTTACGGGTTTAGATTTTGGTGTACGGTGATTTCTTTAAGTGCATACAGTACACAAGCACCGACTACTCGTATATCATATTGCTATATCCTTCTCTGTAAGGAATGTCTATATATAATAGATAACCCTCCTCTGTAAGAAGCATCTATATACAGAGTGGGCCACTGATGATGTGTAAAAGTTTTTGTTAAATTTACACATCAAGGGGTAATTGTAGGTCAATGAAGCTTTGCACACTCCTTGCCCTGGGTACTCAGATTTAGGCAAGGGGGTGACAAGTTTGTGTGTTTCTGATTTCACCTCATTTAAGGGGTGAAATCAATTTTTGTCATGGAGGCTTATGGGCCTCCAATGTTAATTTTGGATTTTTTTTAAAATTTGTGAGAGAAATGTTGAGGTCAGGGGGTTTTCGACCCAGCTGATTTAAAAAAGATATCAGTTTTAACCCCCTGGCCTACCCCTAAGAGAAAAAATAAAACAATATTAATGAAAAATTTTCCTGGAGGTTTTCGACCCCACTGATTTCAAAAATGAAATCAGTTTTAACCTCCGACCCATCCCTAAGGCAGAGTTACTACCCCTAAGAGAAAAAATAAAACAATGTTCATAAAAAATTTCCTATGGGTTTTCGATCCTGCTGATTACAAAAATAAAGTGTGTTTTAAACCTCTGAAACACCCCTGAGCAGGGGTAACTACCCCTATGTAGGAGAAAGTTTTTTTGAATTTGGTACTCATGGGCCTCTCCGTATATGACGTCATGCACTGAGGGGGGGAGTGGGTCTGACTTGTTTAATGATGGGGAGTATGGCAGTTTTAGAAAAATATGGTCACAAAATAACACCAGCACCATCAACCAGAGAAAACTACGTATATCCTTTTCCACCCTTAGAAGACAAAATTATTCTTATGGCACATGCATTTGCCAAATTTCCCTAGGGTTTTAGAGCCAGCGCTTATGCCTTCGTCCTTTGCCTTGGTTTTTGTGACAAAATATGATGAGAGGGGGAGTTAGGGGAACCAAAATCCACCAAAAGTGCATTATGTCATTTATGGATGGCCACCATTCTTGATTCTCTTACCGATCACTATGTGGCTCACTCAAATTACCACGTTTCATCATTCTTTTGTTTTTGCAAAATTCTCAACTCATCGTCACTCATGTTGTGGTCTTGTATTATTTTCGTGATATATGTTCGATTTTATGATGGAAACCTTACTCCAGAAGATCGTGAAGGGATTATTAGGATTTACATCCAAGAAGGTGATTCACTGCATCCAGGATGAGAATCACCCGTGAAATGAATCTTAAGCTCCAAAACACCCAAATCCTTTGTCTCTACAAGCATTTCGAGCAAAAGAACTGTTTCTGCAGTGAACATCTCAAGAACAGAAAGGGTGTAACTGGTAGACTGTCAACACAAAACCCTTCAAAAAACCGGAACCGTGTTTCTGTGTCCGTTCTCGGGTCTTCAAGGAAATCGCTATCACGCCGTAGCGAGGAAATGGACATACCGAGGACAATAATTAGGTGAATTTTGAAGATGCTTGAAATTAAGCCTTACAAGATCCGTCAGATGTAGGAATTAAAGGAGGGTGACTACGGTGAGCGTATTTTGTACTGCAACTGGCTCATAGGAAAATTCAATGAAGACCCGATGCTGCTCTTCAAGTTGACGTTCAGCGACGAGGCCAAGTTTTTCCTGAATGGCTGTCTCGTCTAGTCATGCATTTTATTGGAGCAGTGAGAATCCGCATGAGCAAATGCATCTTCAATGGACCAGCGCAGTGTTATGGTGTTTTGTGCAATCACTGCAATGCATCTGTTTGGACCATACTTCTTCGAGCAGAACGTTAACCAGGTAAGCTAAAGGGAGATGTTACAACAGCAGCTTCTCCCTGACCTGCAAAGGTACAATGTCAAGCCCAAGGAAGTGTGGTTCATGCAGGATGGAGCACCAGCACACCATGTTCAAGAAACCTTGAATCTTGTTCACAACATCATTGGGGAGCAGCTCATTTCGTTGGGTGCCGAGACCTCACTCCATGTCATTTCTTCCTTACAGGATTCTTGAAGCAAATGGTTTACAAAAATTATTTGATTCCATTGAAGAACTGAAGGTGGAAATCACATGAAGTGTGGAAATGATTTCACCTGCGATGGAGTCGACATTCACATGAAGCCTCATTGAGAGAACAAACATGTGCCTGCACACCAATGGAGGACACTTTGAATGAGGAATAAGAAATATTTTTTCTCTTAGGGGTAGTTACCGTGGTCAAAAACCCCCCGAACATTTCTCTTGCGAATCCCAAAAAATGTTTTTCCAAAATTAAAATGGGAGGTCCATAAGACTCCGTGACAAAAATTGATTTCACCCCCAAAATGTGGTGAAATCAGCAACACACCAACTTGTCACCCCCCCCCCCCCCCCTTGCCCAAATCTTAGAACCCAAGGCAAGGGGTGTGAAAAGCTTCATAGACCTACAATTACCCTTTGATGTGTAAATTCAACAAAAACTATTACACATCATCTGTGGCACACTCTGTATCATCAATATACGATAGCTCTACTGTGTAAAAAATGACCTGCACAAGAATCGACTGCGTATCCCAAGCGAGGAGGAGTATACCCCGCTTCTCTTCCCTTCCCTCTCTCCCGCACGTCTTCCACCTTGAGCTTCAGTTGCCTGTTTGCATAGCACTCTTTGTTTCCGGTTTCTACTGCATTTTGCGTAAACATGTGTTTACACAATATAATTATTCAGCTGAATGAAGATGACAGTGATAAAAGCAATGAGGACATGTCAATATCAGATGAGAGTGACTTGTATTAAATATTACAATATTGGAATATCAGAAAAAATAAATGATATTAATAAACTAGGCGGCAGAAGTTTCTCACACTAATGTAAAATTCCACATCTCGAAAACCAATGAAGATATTGAATTCATTTCACTTTCAAAATTAACTTTAATCTTTTCTCACCATTTCGTTCACATATATTATCAACCTACTCCTAATAGAACGTAAGTTAGCAAGAGAGTGAAAATTTTGTGCACTGATGCAGAATGTGAGAGCCTTGTTCAGTTTTATTTAATTTTTAACAACAATGAATTCTGTTACATGTTTCTTTTAACCTTTTCGCTGCTATGGATGCGATATCTCATCCGGCGGGTTGTGGCCACTCAGTGCTATGGACGTGATAACTCGTCCGGGATATGCCAACCCCTCAGTGCTAAGGACGTCATATCTCGTTCGCCGGTTTTTTGCATCGCTGCTCGAGATGTGTTTTCTCGTTTTTGCTTCTAGCGATATCTAGCGGTCTCTTCCTTATTTAGGAATGTTTTTCAATGCCGGTAGATGTCATTCAATGCCTTTTAGTGAATGTTTGGGAGAGTTAGGTTCCCGACTTGGCAACGTGTTTCAGGCGCCTTCAAGAGTCCCTTGACTTTATCTCAGCCCCTATGCCCTTATAGTACCGTTATTTTTTTCTTCTCGATATGCTTTCCTCGGATTTCGAAGCTCAGTTTCTCCTTGTCCTTATCAAGAGTTACGTGCTGTATTCCCTCTCACCGATTTTCTATTTTTCGATGTTTGCATTTCTTTTGGACATTCTTTTTGGCTTTGTGGATTTATTCTTTTGCTTCACTCAACTTTTATTTCTGGACCTTGGCTTTTATATTGGACATTGTTTTTGGATACTCTTGGATTACTGTTTGCTTACTTTTACTGTGATTATATTATTCGACCTTTCCATGCTGAATGCACACATCCTTTAGCAAGTGGTGATGGGAAATAATATTCCAATGGCAAAATTTTATTTGGCGCTAATCCGAGGAATTCTCGAAAAATTCAGTAAAGAAAGAAAGCGATCAGGAGGAAAAAGATCGAGTGAGAATTTACCTCTGCGGCTGATGGAAAGGCATTTTCCGGCTAGCATTGCATCAGAGACAGCAAAAAGTAAATTCCCAATGAGTAAGTGCGTAGTTTGTCGGAAAAACAATAAGAGACGGGAGACAAGGTACAATTGCAAGAAATGCCAAGTTCCATGTCTCGAGGTGTACCATACACAAAGAAATTATTAAATTGCAAAGCAAATAAAAATTCAAAAAATCATTAAAAATAAAAAAAATTTATTTTTAACTTCGCCAGTGCCGGTCCAAAGCACGGATCTAAAAGAATGATGGGAATTATTTGAAACAACTATATGATGAAAGCAAACCATATAAAACAACAAACGAGTAATCAAGCGCTGCACGCCAAAAGTATTCAGCACAGGGAGGTAGAGCACGCTGCGGAGTATCTAGCGCTGCGCGGAATGAGCGATCGCTGGCCGCTTAGCAGTGAAAAGGTTAATAGTATGTGTGGCTTATGGAACACTTGCGAAAGCAACAGAAAAATGTTTGTGTGATTGAATGCGGTGGAAGAAACTCTGAAGTTTCGATGAAAATAGGGGAACAATTGTTTAGCCATGCAAAAATAGCGATTTTTCGGTTTAAAAAGTATTTATTTATATTTTTACTCATTTTGTTAATTTCCCATCCTTCGTTGGGTGTTTGAGTAATTATGCCAAAAACGATGAAAATCTGGATTTTGCACGAATTGGAAATGCCGAGAATTAGCAGTATAGGGAAATAACATGGGATAGCGATTCTCCCATAAGAGCACATAGTGTACCTATGATGTGAAATGCACAATAATGAGGGGAAGTTATATGAGGAGAGGTAGGCCAAAGAGTGGGCATAGGCTACTGCAACCAAGCTCAGCACACTGGTCGCCAAAAAGGTCATTTTCAATGTGGCATATATATATATATATATATATATATATATATATATATATATATATATATATATATATATATATATATATATATATATATCATCGCCAAGGAAAATTCACCGCCAGCAATTTACCACGATGGAAAATTCATCGCCATGGGAAATTTATTGCCTATTATGGAACATGTTAACAAAGGCTGTATTAAAAATGCGTGTGCGGACTCTACGCCAATAGAAGAATATAAGGGCAAATAATCCAACTATAGCGGTTTTAATAAATATGATAATGTTTCATTTTTTGACCGGGGAGAAAATGGAAGTAATCCATATTTACAAGGATTATGCCTTAGGATTTTATGAAATCCGAATGAGAATTTGTAAAATAATGATATGCACAAAAAGTTAACAAAGAGTAAGGGAGGCATTGCCCCAGTTGCTCAATTTCGAATGCTTGATTCTTGTTTGCCATGCAATCCAGTTGCCATTCATCCCACATGCCATAGTACCAAATGCTTGAGTAGAAGATGCTAGAATTCCGAGTTGCCAGATTCCCACTTCCCATAGTAAAAACGGGTGGGGAAAAAAGCGGTATTTATGAATATGAAACAAATAGGAGATGGGACTGAAGGGAATTTAGGAGCGGGGAGGGAAAAGGGGGGAGGGACAAGGGGGGAGAGCATGAGGTACGCTAAGGAAACATAGTCGACATTGGTATCAATCGACAGAGAATTTTATAATGATTACGAATATACAGCATAAAGGGGAAAATAAAGTGAGGAAGGGAAAAGAAGGGAAGGCAAAATTAATGTTAAGGAAACAGTCGACGTTGTATTAATCGACAGAGAATTTTATAAGGATTACGAATACGCAGCATAAAGGCAAGGCTGGAGGGGGGAGGGTGAAATGTATGCTAAGGAAACACAGTCGACATTGGTATCAATCGACAGAGAATTTTATAATGATTACGAATATGCAGCATAAAAATGAAAATAAAGGGGGGGAAGAAGGGGTGAGGGAAAAGGGGGAGGACGGAAGGTACGCTAAGAAAACAGTTGATATTGGTATCAACCGACAGAGAATTTTATAAGGATTATGAATATGCAGCATAAAGGTGAAAATAATGGGGGGAAGGAGGGAAAAGGGGGAGGTTGTAAGGCATGCTAAGGAAACTCAGTCGACATTGGTATCAATTGACAGAATTTTATAACGATTACAAATATGCAACATAAAAACGAAAATAAAGGGGATGGAGAGAGGAGGGAAGAGGGGGGAAGAAGAGGGGGAGGGAAGAGGGGGAGGGAAGAGGGGGAGGGAAGAGGGGGAGGGAAGAGGGGGGAGGGCATAAGGTACGCTAAGAAATCAGTCGACATTTGTATCAATCGACAGAAAATTTTATGACAATTACAAATATGCAGCATAAAGGTGAAAATAATGGGGGAAGGAGGAAAAAGGAAGGAGGGCTAAAGGTATGCTAAGAAATCACAGTCAACATTGCTATCAATCAACAGAGAATTTTATAGCAATTACGAATACGCAGCAGAAAGGTGAAAATAGATGGGATGGAAAGATGTGGAGGAATCATAGATCTTTCGTCAACTGTTTTTCTTATTTGTCAAGCTGTCTATTTTCCTATCGTATCATAGTCTAAATTGCAGAATTTTGTGCTCGTCTTGAAAATTGTTGCATAAATTTCAATTTTGGCATATTTTATACATTTGGTAATGTTGGAGTGGAAATTGGATTAAATTTAGCGATCTTTAAAAACTCAGTTGCTGGACTCGATCTGGGCACTATCTGCACTGAGATTTTCTTGCTTTTATCTGTCTGTTTCCATCTATCCCCCACTTGTTGCCTATTGCAAATATCAATTCTTAATGAAGTGCATTAGATGCAAAGATGAACTGCCCAGAAGTGGCGACTTCGTTAACTGTTATGGATGTAATTCAAGCATGCACTTTTTCTGTCCTGGGCTCAAGGAGGTGACTTACAGAGGGAAGTTAATATTAACAAAAGAAACTTGGAGTTGTTCCGGGTGCCGTCTAAAAGATAAAAAGGAGGAGAGTATAAGTCTCATGCCAACAAAGCATTACGATTCACGGAAGGACCTAAATGAAATAAAGGTATGTATAAACTTTCTAATTGAAAAATATGATGTATTACTGAAAAATAGAATAGTTACAATAAAAACGTTGAAGATCTGAACATTACTACAGTACAAATAAGAGATGAACTACATGAAAAAGATTAAACTATTATCAATTTATTAAACAAGGTGAATGGATTAGATCAAGATAACTTACATAAAACATTAGATATTGTGGGCATAGATGAGGATCTGAAAGAAAGAGATATTAATGTTATAGTTAATCATATTGCTAATAAGTTCAAAATAGAAAAACTTAGCAAAAATGATATTGATGTGTATGTAGTTAAAAATCGCCAAGCAAATAACAATTGTTTAAAAATTAAAATATTGAATGTTTAATTGATTATAAACTATTATGTTTATCCTCAATATCTTTGTAATATTATTTTTACTTGAAGATAAAATAAATATAGATCTCATCAAAGAGTTTCCTGTCAACTGAAGTGGCTTTTAAGTCGAAATATTAGCAAAAAGATACAGAAAAAATTCCCACAAGGAGGAAACAAAGGGTAGATTGTATTTACATAACATTGTATTTTGAAAGTAGTGGTATATTAGGGATCAAACCCTATTCATAGCTTCATCAAGTTATGGGAGAGTCCGCAAGATGCCTCCACTGCTTCAGGATTCAAAAGGTTTGTAGCAGTTATGAGAAAATCTAAAATACATCTTTAGGAATGCATAGCAGTGGGAGCACAGCTCCGAACTTACGTCTAAAGGCATGTACAGCAGTGAGAGCATGTATCACACCTTACGTCTTTAGACCTGCGTAGCAGTTAAAGGGTTTGATTGTTATGACTGAAGTCAATATTATGATGAATGAAGAGAATATATATCAAATGGAAGGATATGTCAGGTACACAAAACTAAGAATACCGTAAATACCCGCATATAGTGCGCACCCTCGTATAACGCACAGGGGGGTTTTCAGCCTTGTAATCTATGATTTTTCTATATACCCGCGTATAGTGCGCACAGATTTTTTTGGCGTTACCGTTCCAGAATAAAGTAGATGGTGTAACGTATTCTAAAGCAATGATCGAATTATTGGTATTATGAATTGGTAACATAATATAAGTGCGAAATGAAATTTTCGAATAACGTTCCAAAAGATCGTCAGCTAACTCAATCATTACATACTCTATGTTTAATTACAAGGTGATATTAGGATATACACAATAAATCGAATTATATTAATTTTATAGTATGGCATATGACATTCTTTGATCTAATAAAATGAAGGAATGTGATAATCCTATTTTTTACATACGTTTTTGTCACGCCTAAGGTGGACGGGTTCGCCCAACCTTAAGTTTTACCCTTATTAGAACACTCTGGAGCATGTAAACACGATAGCAAATAACCATAATTAACTACAGACTAAGAATCAAGAATAAATCGCGTATCACCAGGCCAGGCGCTGCTGTAGGGTGACATCATGCATAAGATGCCGATTCCGATATCAACATCGAAGAAGAATGGTCCGGTGACGAAGTATTTCTTGGCTTTTAAAATGAATAAATACTGAATTCATTCTTTTCATATCTAATTAATGAATGTTTGTAAAATTAATTAATAAATTTTAACTATTATCTATCTTGCTTTTCGTAAAAATCACCAAGAAAATTATGAGGATACCCGGGCAGTAATTACTGTGCCGAAATTGTGGAAATATGGGGTCAAATGAAAATAGGTAGTATGTACCCTCGTATAACATGCATCCGAATTTTTAACTCAAATATTTCAAAAAAAAAGTGTGCATTATACGCGGGTATTTACGGTAAATAAAAGAGGTGTCGGAGTAATTTTTTGTTAGAAATTATTTAACCTTCATTGAAAATGCCATAGACACTGTTAACTTTGAATGTAAGATAGGTTTGTTGATGAAGGAGAATTGGAGATTATTTCTTTTACGAGTTTATAAACCCTCTAACTTCAGCAAAATATTATGTATTAATGAACTAGATATGATTCTAGGTAATTCAAAAGAAAAGGAAATTGTTATCATAGGTGATATTAATATAAATATAAAAGCAAAAGATACAAACAGTACTAAATACAGAGATATGCTTCCTACCATGGATTTTCATAAATAATTAAAGACTACACCAGAGAAGAAATAGTTAGATATCAAGTAATTAGCTCATGCATTGACCATATCTACTGCAAAGGATTAATTTCTACTCCTGAAGCACTAATAATACACTCTAAAATACCTGACCATAAATCATAGGTCTAAATCTAAAATATTGCAACAGATATTTAGATATTTAACTAACCAAAAGAAAAAAAAATAACTTACCTTGACCAATATAAAGTCGAAGCCAAAATTGTATCATTTAATCAGGAATATCTCTTAATTGAAAATGATCCTAACAAATTATATAAGAATGTAAAGAATAAGCTTGACAAAATCTATGCATTGTCAAGTAAAGAATCTTCTCATCTCTAACTAAAAAAGGATAGACAGGCAAACTAATCATACAAATAAAAACAAGAGATAAATATTACAGAAAGTGAAAAAGCAATCTGACTAACAAGATATATAAAGATCAATATAATTGTATAAGAAATAGAGCCCAATCAGAACTAAAAATATCAAAAAATAATTATCGCAAGTTCAGATTCTCTGACATAAATAAAGATATAAAAAGTTGTAATGTATTCATTAAGTGGCAATAAATTCCGATGGTGGAGCCACCTTATGTCATACCCCACCTAAGTCACCTGTTCACCTGCCCTGTCCGGAGTCATTACCCAATCGGCTCTGAGTCAGTCGTTCCTAGCCCCCGGTCCTGTCATGTTCGCTCTACCGTTGGTTACTATGAGTTGGTTGTAGTTATTTCCACCTCCTGTTCCTTTTAATGGCATGTATACTCGGCGACATGCCAAATTGGCGACGAGGATAATTGGAGATATTGTAATTAGTCCGGGAAGGTGGAGTAATTAAATATTACGTAACGTAGGATGCTTCAGAATTTGGTGGAAATGTGACACAGCATTATCATTAAATAAATTAGTAGCGCGCATAGCCACTGCCTTATTAGGGTGATGCTTCTCAATGTACGATGCAACAGTTTCCCATGCTTTCAGCATTTCTCTTATTGCACCAGAAGATTGTTGGTTTGCTGTTACCTCCTCCTCCTCGGACAAACTATCCTCCACAACTTCTTGCTGTGAAACACAATGTAACTCCATAAGCTCTTCGGTGGTCAGCTCTTGGCTGTGCTCTTCCACAAGCTCATCAATATCTTTGTTATCCACCTCCAGTCCCATGATCTTGGCCAAAGACACAATCTCGTTGACTACAGGCGCCACAGGTACTGTCTCAAACCCCTCAAAGTCACATTCGACAACGCTCTCCAGCCAAAGCTTCTTCCAAGCAGAAGTGAGGGTTCTCTTGGTAACCCCTTCCCACGCCTTTTCGATCATCTTGAGGCAGGCAACGATGTGGAAGTGATATTTCCAAAACTCTGAGAGTGAGATTGGTCCCTTCAGTCACCTCAAAACAACGCTCGAAGAGCGCTTTAGTGTAGAGCTTCTTAAAGTTAGAAATAACCTGCTGGTCCATAGGCTGGAGTAACGGAGTGGTGTTGGGAGGCAGAAACTGGATCTTGATGAATTTAAATTCTTCAAGGAGGTCATCTTGTAGTCCTGGAGGATGGGCAGGAGCGTTGTCCATAACAAGCAAGATTTGGAGTGGTAGATTCATCTCAAGCAAATATTTTTTCACAAAAGGACCAAACACTTCATTGATCCAATCAGTAAAAAGGTCACGTGTCACCCAAGCCTTGTTGTTGGAACTCCACATCACATTTAGCCTGCTTTTCTGGACTTTACACTTCTTGAAGGCTCGTGGAGTTTCTGAATGGTAAACAAGCAGCGGTTTAATTTTCAAATCGCCGCTTGCATTGGCACAAAATAGCAGCGTGAGACGGTCTTTCATTGGCTTGTGGCCGGGTAATGCATTCTCCTCTGCTGTTATATAGGTTCGTTTCGGCATCTTTTTCCAGAAGAGACCCGTTTCGTCACAATTGAAAACCTGTTGCGGCAGGTAACCCTCAGAATCTACAAGCTTCTTGAAGTCGCCGATGAAGTTCTCTGCTGCCTTTGCGTCGGAGCTTGTTGCTTCACCGTGCTTCACAACGCTGTGGATGCCGGTTCTTCTCTTAAACTTCTCAAACCACCCACGATTTCCCTTAAATACTTCTTCTTCGGCCGTTGATGATCCTGGAGTCTTCTTAACGAGGTCGGCGAAAATCACTTTCGCCTTCTCACAAATGATGTTCTCATTAATAGTGTCGCCTTGCAGTTGCTTTTCATTTATCCATATGAGAAGCAACCTTTCAACATCTAGAATACGTAACCGTTGCGTAGATATTCTTCTCACTCCCTTTGAAGCATCTATCTCCTTAATCTTGTCCTTGTTCTTGAGGATAGTACAAATCGTTGATGTAGACCGATTGTATGTGCGTGCTAGATCAGCCACGCTCACACCTCGTTCTCGCTTTTCAATGATTTTACGTTTCATTTCTACGGTTATTTTTATTCTCTTATAGCTGTCTCCTTGCGGCTTTTTCTTCGGGGACATTTTTGCAAGGGTTATTAAACTTTGCACAAAAAAAATCAAATAATATGTCTGAACACAAGTTTGGAAAAATGTGTGATCACAAGCGACACTAAGATCCTAGCGGAACGAGTGCTAAACACAGACTGATATAACAGGCATGGACGGTTGACTAAGAGGGAGGGGGGACGGACAGAGCGGAAATCCAAGCACGCTGTCAGCAGCAGGCTTGCAGCTAACAGCTAACACATCCATTCCTCAGATTGGCTGATTTCGAGACATCAGGCGACTGCAGCGCTCTTTGGTGCTGTCCCTATATAGAGCCCCCGCACCGCTCTGTCCGACCCCCCTTGCCTTCCGACCCTCGCTGTTGCAGGCGCACAATCCGGGACTTCCCCTCCCCTCGTCACTCGTTATGCGAAACGTCCCTCGTTCAGCGAATCATTTTTTTACAATTTATTTTGCTCGTTATGTGAATTACTCGTTATGAGAGGTGCTCGTTAAGCGAGGTTCCACTGTACTCTTAAAATTGCAAATTTTAGGGATTTTTATACTCCATTACTTTTTCATAAGGAAAGAACGAAAATTACTGCAGAGGTAAAAAATATTGAATTAAAAAATATTTGTAATAATAAAATATTTTTTAGAAAAATTAATGTTTTTTAAAACAAGATGAAATGCTTGCAGAATGCATGCACCAACTGCTTGTATATATATATGTGTGTGTATGTATATATATATATATATATATATATATATATATATGTTAGTCATCTATCATAAGTAAGAAGCACCAATATAGTACAGATAGGAGGATAATAATGTCCAGCCCGAGCTTCGAGAGCTAAAGAGCTGAAAGTTTCAGTGTTTATAGAGGCCATAGAGAAACCTCCAGAATAAATGGAA
This sequence comes from Tanypteryx hageni, assembly GCA_028673005.1. Lineage (NCBI taxonomy): Eukaryota > Metazoa > Arthropoda > Insecta > Odonata > Petaluridae > Tanypteryx > Tanypteryx hageni. The sequence goes on from CM054120.1 coordinate 185,537,528, forward strand.
TCTCTCGCCTAAGTGACGTGGGTATGTCTAGACAAATACTGAAAGTTGCGTTTTTTACATAAGAAAAGCATTGCACCATTTTTGTAAATTAATTTCGGGCACTTGCCAATAAGCCATAGAAATGTAATTTTGAGTGTTGCTAGAGGGCCGCAATATCTATTAGAAATTAGTATCTTTTTTTTTGCTTACCATGGCCTGAGTTTAACTCCAGATGCCCTGGAAAATCTCCCATAAGTTAGCATGGGAAAAAGTTATTCCAGTGTGTAGACCAATCTAAGAGAAGGAAGCTGAAATTTTGCACAATTAAAGTATTTGGTCACAATCACGCAGAAAAATACATAATTTCAAAATTGTTAATTTTTGAGGGGTTGTTTTCATCCCATTTGTACATTAAAGTTTAATAATTTTTATCTCGGAAACTATCCTTTGAAAATACGAACGTTTGCATTCATTTTGTATCAAATTCTATCCTCCATATGGATAAATTTTTTAATCCATACCTTACAGATCATATACGGGCATAGAATAGAATTTCCGATTGCTATACGTATTTTTTAAGATTATTACGTATTACCAATTTTTATCTCAAAAACTTTTAATTGTAGGTACATGGTATTTTAACTTGATTGTAGCAAATGTGGTCCTCTACCTGAATAAAATTTTTAATCTATACCTTACAGATCATATAAGGCGAATTAGCCATTTAAACTTGTCAAGGTCGCTAAATGCATTGGTGAGGATGCCTCAACCAAATGGGTAGGTGTGTACTCATCTCCCCCTCTAACCTCTCCTTTGTCCCTTCCCTATCACTTCCACCAAATCTCCATGATGGTTTTTTGCGTTGAATATTTCAGCGTGAAATTTGAGGGTGTTTCCCTTATTCTATAACTGTGTTATAAAGGTGATTATAAAAAGTGTGTTATTTGTCGTTGCATTGTTATTTTTTGTTGTGTTATTAGTTGTCCTTGATTTAGAGGTGCAAACTTTGTATTAAAAATATATCTAATAATGAAATATCTGCCTGAAAAATTAATGTTTTCATGGTGAGATGAAATGGTTGCAGAATGCAAGCACCAAGTACTTGTATGTTATACAATCCTCCTCTATAAGGAACATATATATATATATATATATATCTATATATATACACACACACACACACACACCCAGACCCCGCTTTGCGTCGGGGTTACGTTCTTAAAAAATACGATGCAAACTGAAATGATGCAAATCGAAATACAATTTTCCATAAGAAACCATTGAAATATCGGAGATGGGTACCGGCACTACAATTTTCAAGAAAGAATATTTTAAGAAAATGTAAATTAATCCTAATTTGCCCTTTCAATTATGAAATTAAAGAATGAATTGAAATTAATAGAAAAAACTTTATTTTTTAACATATAAACATAAAAGAACAGATTACATGAAACTCAATTTTATGAGTAACTAATTTGATCAGACTCTGAATCTGTAGGCTTTGAGGATGAGGTGCCTTCCTATTCTTTTAGCTTCAAATATTTATCTAAAGTCTGCTGAACACCTTCTTTTATTGGCCATGTACATTTTCTTGTAGCAACTGATATCATGCACTAGCACCTGTGCTACTTTTGAACTTCTTTCCCTGTCAGGATCGTCATTCATAAAAATCTCAATAGCATCGTCGATCAAACTCGGGACTTTGAAAATTTGTTTTAAAGTTAAAGTTGGTTGCATAGGAATTTCTTCCGAACTGGATTGCTTGTTAGCTGTTTGTAAATCTAGTTGCGTTAACTCTTCTTTGCTTATTTATTGTTTATGTGAGGCAAACAATTCATCTATATCACTGTTGTCCATTACCTGGAAGTTAGATTCTCTAGCTAACATATGTTAGCTATTTCTTGACGAACCGTGGGCAATTCATCAACCCCTAAAATGGCAACATCGCTGTCTTTCTCTTTGTGCACACATTCTGGCCGTATTTTGTACCAAACACCTTTCATAAATGAAGATTTTACCTCATTTCACGAGTCTGAAATATTTTTTATGGCATCCATTATGGTGAATGTTTTCCAAAATTTCTGTATAGTAGGCTTATATTGTCCATCAGTAGCTGTTAAAATGTATGTTGGAGTTAATAACTTTTAAAAGTTGAAATTACACCCTGATCCATTGGCTGGATCAATGAAGTGGTATTAGGAGGCAAAAATATAAACTTTATGTTTTCTAATAAGTCATCAAGGTAAACTGGGTGACCAGGAGCATTATCTAATAGAATTAATGTCTTAAAGTCTAAGTTCTCATTAGTGCAGTAGGCATTCATTTCAGGAATAGCATGAGCCAAACATAGTCTTTAAATAAAACTGCTGTAATCCAGGCTTTTTTGTTGGCTCTCCAGTGGACAGGAAGTCGATCCTTTGAATACCTTTTCATAGCTCTGGGATTCTCCGAATGGTAGACAAGAAGTGGCTTGAGTTTAAAATCTCCCTCTGCGTTTTCACCTAAAAGAAGAGTAAGTCTAACTTTTCTAGCTTTAACTCCTGGTGCATATTTCTCCGTTTTGGCAATATAAGTTTTAGTTGGTAGACATTTCCAAAATAAGGCAGTTTTGTCAACATTAAAGATTTGTTTCGGAGTATAGCCACCTTCACGAATTATCGCTTTCAGCTCTTCGGAGAAATGCCCTGCAGCTGCAGTATCTGCCCTAGCTGCTTCACCATTTAGTGAAATGCTGTGTAGATTTGCACGAATTTTAAACAGTTCAAACCAACCCTGACTAGCTTCCAACTTTTCTTCCTTATTGGTAGCACTATAACCTGTACAATCATCTCAAGTTAACTTGTTTTTAAGATCATCAAATAAGCTTTTTGCCTTCACCTGTATTACCATTTTGCTTAACGGTAGTCTCTGTGCAACCTGATTTTGTATACAAAAGATTCCATTTTCACCATCCGAGCACTTCTTGCGCTGGTAGTCATCTTAGCATCTGAAGGCGTTGCAGATTTAGCAGCTTTCCTTATTTTATTTCCATCATGATTTCGAATAGTTCTCACTGTCGTAGGAGTCAGACCAAGGGCTTTTCCTATATCCACAGCCTTCTCTCCAGCATCAAATATTCATAACACTTCCAATTTCATCTTTAGTGTAATAGTTTTCTTCGACTTTTTGGTAATTCTACCAGCAGATATGCACTTTTCACTCATGAGTGAGTTAAAAATAAATAATTAAATAAATAATAAAAATGTAAAATAAAAATAATGCTTGTGCTCATACGTTTATTAATCTAATAAATTTTACATACCTTTTACAAATAAATGACAAAGTAACGTCTCAGTATAAGTTCAGTAAAGCCACTTGATCTTTTGGTGATCGGAAAATATCAGTCTGCCACACAGCTAGTAGACTGGCTGTTACACGTGTACCAGCTTATCCCTACTCTAGACGGTCCATCCATGAACAGTGGAGGAATCCCCAAACATACCTAGAGTTACCGCCTGTTCGGTTTTTGCCCAAACAGTTTGGTAATTAAATTATTTGTTGGTTGTTCGTACTAAACTCAGAAATATTCTATAAAATTTATCAAAAGAGTTTTTATCAAATTTTAGCTTAATACAATTCGAAAGTTGGCATTTCAATTATTACCTGAATCGACTGTTCAAATCGAGTAAGTGTTCGATAATGACACCAGAAAAAGGTGGTAACCCTAAACATACCACAACGATGCAAATGCGGAATTTTATGACGCAAAGCAAAATTTTGGTTTTAATTGTTCAACTTCGAGTTTGACGCAAAGTGAGGTCTGGGTGTATAGTGCTTTTTTTGTGATGATATGTGCTGGTATGATGTACCAGCACCTTTTTATGTGGAGCAAAAAAAAAACTAATTCAATAGAGACTAGGGAGGGGCACAGGAAGACATGAGGGAATGTGAGAGGCATTTTAAAATTTATCAAGATATGAATACTGGCACCTTTGGTTTTCCAAAAAAAGAACTATATATATACACACACACGAGTTGTCGGTGCTTGCATACCACAATCACTTAAAATTTACCATATACCAAGATCTAAATTTGTAAATAAACCAACACGACAGTTTTGAACTACCCATTTAAATAAGATAATAGTTTTTATTTCTGTGAAATTAAAGCATCTATCCAAAATTTCTAAATTTTCTGGCAATTGGCTTGCATCCAAGTTTTTGAATTTCAAGTTTCATGGCTCAGATTGCCATTTTTCAACAATAACTATAATTATCATTAAGACAATAGCCTATATGTTACACAAAAATTTATGTAAAATTATTTTGTGCGCTAGAATTATGGCGACATCATCCGTGTTTTTTGGTATGTATCCAGATAAAAAAATTAATTTAAAATTATCGCATCATCATATGTAAATGTCGTTGGCTGAAATCAAATGGATTATAATGCAGTCTAAACATTAAATCAATGCTCTTGAAGTTAATATATTCATTATTGAAAACCAAAAAAGGTTTCATAATTTTATGATTAAAATTGAATTTTTATGCAAATGCATAATGGATTTGAATTTTGTCTTCAAGAAAAATGAACTTCATTCTTTCATCCACGAAACAGTGGATGCCCCAAATTTGTATCTTAATTTTAAATCATTTAAAAAAGCAATTTTATATAGTACTGCACTGTTTTCAATACTGTTCTTATGGGTGTTTAAAATAGGACATTGGAGTCAAAAATACCCCCTAAACATAACTTTTCTAGAATTTAGAATTTTTTTCCAGAAGTTGTACCCAATGACCTATTTCATGTCAAATTACACACACACACAAACATATTTTTTCTCATTTATTACTTAAATTTTAAAAACAAAATTTTGTAGCAGTAGCAGCCCCAAAATCCCACAGCGCCTTTGGGCCCCAATTGATCAAAACATGCCACTTTACAAGCTCTTCCTAAATGCCTTGTTGAACCAAAATGCTTTTTTTCTGAATAATCTTTTATAGCCCAAAAAATACAGTACATTTTTCAGTTGTGGAAGCAATAAATTAAAACAAATACATTGGTGTGGTTGGGTGGCCCCTGCACTATACAATCACAGTTTCCCTTCTTGTTAAAACCAAACCCACAATGCCTGCTGAACAGGGGTCAAATTTTTTTTGCTTTGGGCATTTATTAAATAGTTGGATACCTTCTAGCACATTTAAAGCGATAATAAAATGTTTAAAAACCATTAAAATACATAAACTATAAATAAATAAAAATCCATTTAAGTTCTATTTTAGTAAAATTAACAACTGTACAGAGCTTCCTAAGTGAAGATTGACCAATCAATTTCTCAATAACTTACTTAGTGTTAAGCAGATTTCTTGAAAAAAATGCAGGAAAAATAGTGATTCAACTGTTCTGTTCCAATTACGTTTAAGGATGACATAACCCCTCCACTATAACAATTAATGATTTGCCAGTTGAAAATTAACTATTACCAAAGCTATTGAGAAGAATTATTGGTTGTAGGAATGATTAAAAAGTTTAATCCAGAACTTGTTTATTGATAAAACTAGTAGTGAAGCATAGTCCATATGGAGTGTATTCTAATCAAGGCACATGCAGATGGGAAATGGAGTAAAATACCTCTTCTAAAAAAAATCTACAAAACACTCAAATTTTGTCAACAGGTTATAATAAGAGCTTTAATATAAACCGCTACAAATTTTGAAGCAAGGCTTTCAGGTCCGTTGAAATACAAATTATTGAGATTTAAATAAGTTAGTCAATAATGGATGTAAAAATATTTATATTAACAAAAATTTACTTACTAGATTCCTCTGCAATCTTGCATTTAGTGCACTGAATACAGCATATACGGTTTGAATCACTTAGCAACTCCTTTGAAAAAAATTGGTTAAGGCAATTGTAAATGCTGTATGGTCCACCAATGTCAGGCAGGGGAGCAAGAGTGGTATCCCAAATGTTATCATCGGTCTCTCCATTATTCACTTCTGCTGCTGATAAACTACTAGTCAAATTTTTGTTTAAGTCATCACAATCCAGATCATCACCAACTTCTTGTTTGGCATAATCTAATACATTTAATCTGTCCTGAGCTTTGACATGCTTTTCAATATCCAAATAATTGAATGGTTCATCTACCTTTGCACTCTTAATGTCCTCTACATTGAGGGAAATCAGAGTCATAAGACTTGGATTAGTTTCACCTCGCGGTGAAAACAACTCAAACGCAGAATCCGTCAAATTAAATTCCTCTCTAGAAACATCACCCCATTTACTATCTTTTAAACTGTCTTCCTCTGAAAGTTCAAATGCTTCTGGAAGTGGGTAACTTTCACCAGAAATTTGAAGTTCCTTAACAGATTTACCCATTACTGCATAATCAGTCTTTCCATTTCTTTCTTCGTCCCAGTCTGACTGCTCGATGCTACTAGCAGGTGAACCACGACCGCCTTCACAGGATCCAAAGTCCTCAACATTAGATGGCTCTGCACTACAGCCATAAGTAACTGTTGTTGGTTCTGGACTGCAGCCATATAAAACTGTACCAGGTTCTGGGCTACAGCCTTGTACAACTCCCGACTCTGGACTAGATGCTGACTGTTCAGTATAAAAATATACACTACCTGAGTATTCGTTGCTGTTACCAGTTGACTCAACCCTAGACAGTTCACTTTCACTTAGTTTTTGGTCACTTTCCGTAATTTCTGAATAAGCTTCACTTTTTGCTGTATCTTCCAGGGCGCTATTTCCGGGAGTTTCTGAATCTAGATTGTCTTCTATATCGGCTTCGCTATCTGCTGCAAGAAAAGTATAAAAAATTAAAAAGTAACATAAGCTTGAACCATATGACAACATTTTAAAGTTTACTTCACAATTGAGTCAAGGAAACTACAACTTTAATGCTGGGAATAGTTTTCTAAATGATAATTCATAGAACTTCATCTTAATTTTATAGAAAACTAGCTAAGTTTGCTTGCCTGGGTAAATCCAATAGACTTAACATATGACAAACTGAGGAAACACTGTCGCAGGACCCAAGTCAAAAAGAAGGACACGCACACACAGAAACATACAAAATCCACTCACCCAGTAAACTCTTACCAAAAATTAAAACTAGACACCGATGTTTAGACAGCTAAGCTGTCATCTACAGTAGTGTGGGGTGTAGGAGGGTGTGCATGTGTCTCTTTTTGACTTAGGTCCTGCGACGGTGTTTACCAGCAACCTGCAGCGTGAGTGAGAGTATTCTCTTCCTTTTTACGGTGAAGGAGTTTTTATTTACTATTGTATTGTTTCACCATGTCTCGCAACCCTCTCTTTTCATATATAACAGAATTTAGAGGCATCAATGCCTTCAAGACTATCATCTGTTATTGATAATAATGGAGAAATAACTAAGAATTAAAAACAATTTTTAATCCTATGTTTTTTCTCTTGCATGACATGAACTTCGTAGAAAATCTGGAAATGATTGGCTTGAAAATTAATTTCATATTTCAAACAACATGGCAATGCTGCTGGGGATTTTAAGTTAAAACCCATGGTTGTTTATCATTCTGAGAAACCCAGAGCATTGAAAGGATGTGTGAAGGAAAAGCTCCCTGTTGTGTGGAGGTCAAATCATTCTGAGAACCCCAGAGCATTGAAAGGATGTGTGATGGAAAAGCTCCCTGTTGTGTGGAGGTCAAATAAGAAAGTTTGGATTACAAGGGATATTTTTAATGAATGGTTCACTGCCTCTTTCATACCTGCAGTCACCAATATCTGCAAGACCAGAACTTGGATAATAAGGCTGTCTTAGTTTTAGATAACACTCCATGTCACACTGCAAATTTAGAAGAGCTCTCTGATGGCAAGGTGAAGATTCTGTTTCTTCCACCAAACACAACTTCCATTCTCCAGCCCATGGATCAAAATATTATCAGTAACTTCAAGAATGTTTATCACAAGATAACATTTGATTATTGTTTTAAAGAAATTGATGGTCCTAATAAACCCACTTTTAAAGAAGTTTGGAGGTCCTACAATATCAAGATGGCCATTGAAAACATTAAGATTGCCTGGAATAAAGTCACCAATTACAATATGAACACTTCCTGGAGAAATGTTTGGCCTGACTGTGTTGTTGATTTTAGAGGTTTCTCAGATGACACAACAGAAAAAATTCAGCAAAGGATTGTTGAAGTGGGAAGACAACTGGGTTTTGATGATTTAGCAATTGAAGATGTGCAAGAACTCGTTAAGTCCCATAATAAAGAGCCGAGTACTGAGGAACTGCTTCAGCAAGAAGAGCACAAGGCATCAGAGGATGAAGAGGAGGACAGAGACATAATCCCAAGCAAGGAGTTGACAACAAGCCTCCTGAATGACTTCTTCAAACATTGGAAGGCAATGAAAGAAATTATTGAAAAGAATGACCCCATAATGGAAAGGAGTTACAAGGTTGTCAGGGACATGGAAAATGGAATGAGGTGCTACAGGGACATATTGAAGGAGAAGGAATCTGCCAATCAAATTAAAATTGATAGCTTCTTCACTAAAAAGCCTGAGCCCTTGGATGAAGAGCAAATGAATGAATATCCTGATGATCCTTCATCCTCACTCACAATTTAATTCCTTCCCAACCATCCACTCCTCCTCACTGTAATCAACATCAGCCATAAAGTTTAGGTGAGTACATATAGGGAAATTAAATGTTTTAGATTATTATTTTAGGTGTAAGAATATTTTGTTTATCAATGGATACCTATTGTTTTCGTTGTTTTTAAAGGTCAGATATAATTTTAAATGTCCAAAATATGGTTCGATGGAACCGTCCAATCCATTATATCATATAATCCTACAGGAAAACACCATTCACTATTGGACCTGTTTTCCAGGAACCAATTAGGGACAAATAGCAAATGGTGCCTGTATAGCTAAAAATTGATTTGTTAATGAAAATAAAAATAACAAATACATCATACACTGTATTTATGCTTGAACATTTATTTTAGTTCTATTAGAGGTTCAACTCATCTAAGAAATAAAAAAGATCATTAATTGTCATTTTGTGCCCCTCTTGGTAAAAAACAGGTGAAAAAAAATTCGGTAATACAATGCAAGCTGAAATTTGGAAAAAAAACCTCGTCTTGGATTTGGGTAAATATGGTAGTTGCCTCAGTCAGTCATTCCCCATAAATAGAGGTTAGGTCTAACGAGTGTAGCTGCTAGTAGAAGAAATAGTTGCCTATGCTCATGGCAGGTTGCAGAACACACGGAAATAACAATATGCTTAAGAAGCCAACACACCCAATCCCCGACTAACACGAATTCTACCAACATGATTTTGGTTTAACACGATTTTAAAAGTAGGGTTTTCAACTAACACAACTGGTTGTTCTGTTTAACACGATTTCTCTACAACCATGAAAAAGGTCTTGAAAGCAGAAACAAACTTTAGGCCTGCTCTTTATTACTTGCGGATGACAATAAGAACATTATTGTAACATCTGATCCAGAGGATGAATTTGACAATTTATATGAGTCTGATGTAAAAGGCGAGGGATTTCATGGTTTTAAATTTCCTTTGATCATTTTTGTAATTTTCTGTATCGTGTTGTTATCTTTTCAAACATTATTTCATGTATTAAAACAAAAATGTTTAATTCTTATTATTTGTTGTTTAAAATTATCATTTTGCAAATCTTCTAAATAATGTCTGCTAAATAAATGGTGAACAGTTCAATAGCTGATTCAAAATGCTGGTCATCTAAATCGAAAAATATGCTGGAGTTCATGGTTCACATTTTATTGGTGGTAGGAGTAAGAAACCAAGAAAAGTTATATCGCTAGACCAAAAACTAGATTTACTTAAGCGCTATGAGAACAATGAACGAAGACGTAATATCATTTGTGATACAGATCTTAATGAAGCAACACTACGAGCCATCCGCATTATCATTGTCGAGAAGAATTGGTAGGGTAGGAGTAACCGGCAGCATAGATGCCATAGGCCAGCACTACTGCATTGCTCCAATGCCTTTTATTTGTTCCGTTACCCTTGAATTTTCCAGAAAAGGGATTAACCACATGAGAATACCCATTTCAGCAGGTGTGTGGTAGAAAATATTTTGGTTGCACTGGTTTTCCCAGTTACCCCTCTCCATTTTTATAAGTAGGCACTTTGAACCTGAAAGGTGAGGGTGACTTGCAATAAACGTTTTCACATCCGAGAGCACAATCGGGACACCATCCGCATACCCCTCGAAAAATCCTCGCGTACCTCCAGGGATATGCATACCCCAGGTTGAAGACCACTCGTCTAATACATACGTGTTATTTTTGGCTACACAAATATGCATGATCCATTTAGTTTTCTGTTCAAATGTATTTGTAATATTTTATAATGCTAAATTATGAAATTTGGGAACTTAAAGAGCAACTCATCTGCAGTGATTTTAAAGCTATTAAAGACAATATAAGTATTAAATAAATAATTATGTAAAAAGTAGGCATCATAAATTCAGTTTGGAACATCTTGTTTTCTTTTATTTTGCAAAATTAATAGATTGCAGAATCATTGCAGAGTAAAAGCCTGTTCTATCAGCATCTGTTATAGCAACTGATTGTTAATCGATAGTTGACAAAAACAATCAGCTTTTAGACAAAAGTTTCCATTCATTTTTGTGGAAGGCAAAGGGAAATATGAATTTCAATGAACTATTGCTGCGTAAGTTTTCTGATGAGATTCAGATTTAATTTCAATTAAATGCAACATTAGCCATAAATTACCTTGATATTGCAAACAATCAAGTTATTAATAAAAAACTGAATGAAAAGTAGATGAAATGTATGCAAAAGACTGCTATCTCATTCTGCAAAATTTTAACTGCTGTCATTCAATGAGCATGCATAAAGAGTGGCAAAGAACAAACTTGAAAAATTAATTAATTAACATTTAAAAACCTCGCCTAATATTCTTTCAAAGTTTTATATATAACTTTATATTATTTTTGTTCAAAATACTAGGATTATTGTTATTTACTCATACTCATAACCTATTGATAAAAAGTGATCCCCTACAATACGGATTATGAAATTTCGCCAGAGCAGAAATTACGACCACAAATTTCACCATATGGAACATAAATTCACTATAAAGGAAATTCTCATTTCATAATGAGACATTTTAAAAGTTTTTTTTTTATTAGAACCATATATTCAATTGTAAGCCTACCTTTAGGAACATAACCCTTCCGTAAATCAAAGGATTTCAATAGCTAAACAAATGAATTTGGCAACCTGTGAATGTTCATACAGTAGATGTAAATTGGTATATTTACCAGAAGCACTGTCACTGGAAGAACGAATCTTAGGGGTCTCTGCTTGTGGGATGCTCTCTGGTACTGTTTTGGCGCCTTTGTTCTTTTTCTTGCCTTTGCGAGCCAACTTTCTTTCTCGTTTTAGCTGGTGTTTGGACATTTTATTTTCTGATATTACAGGTCTTTCAAATGGTTTTGGCTGAAATTTGGACAACAGAAATGCAACATTGAAAATAATAGAAAGGATAAAGAGCTAAAAATTTCATTACAACAAATAACATATACCAGAAATTTTTAATTGGGCTGATGAAAAATGAGTCAAGGGTCAACACAAAAAATTGGGCAATACACAGATTTCGCTATTTATTAACTAAAAAGTCATAACATTTTACACTTTTTTTTTCTTTTTGGTAACTAAGCTTAAGTTATGGCATTCTTCAATTCCATCAAGAGAAGGAACAGCTTCTAATGATTAAGAGATTAAATATTAAGGTTAGTAACCTTGAAATTGCTTATCTGGAAATTTTTGTTCAAGTAAGCATAAACAATGAATACATCACAAACTCAGTAAAGTTAACTATGAATTTATAACAGTTACAAAATGAAAATATACTATGCTTAGTCCTATAAGAATTTGTGGTATACAGTAAAACCTTAATAGGCGGGACCGAAAAAAGGGATGCTCATTGTAGGGATGTTTCGGAGGGTTGCATAAACACAGGGGCAGACCAGCTATGCACACGTACGTCAGGCTTAACCTCTCAGAGACAGGCTAGATTTAAATAAAACTCTACCGTATGGCTTGCAGGTATTTAACCCTTCGGAGCTGGCACATGTCTGTGGGACCCATTCTGAATTTCATTCTTTGATTTCTACTATGTGGCAGCACCTACACCGCTACCACTCTCAGTACCTTACCCCCTCTGCTCCACATCAGTTTGGGCTGGCAGTCAATTCACTCCACATGCGTTGAAGAGCCAAGGCCTCTTGTTTCATTTTGGGTCTGTCAGACCCAGTGCCAGAATTAGTGTCATATTTTAGGAATGTCAGGTATATATTATTTATGTCATAAAACGTGTTCTCTTTTTTAAATTCATCTTATATTTTATATTTATTTGAGTAAAATTATATTGTATTATTTAATTATGTATAATAATTACTTTTCAGCCATGAGTCTCCTCAATGAAAAAGTAACTGAAAGAATTAGAAAGTTATTGTTGGAGCCGGCTTCAGATGATGAAGAAATTCTGCAAGATGAAGAAATTCTGCAAGATGAAGAAGAAGAGGCAAAGAAGATTGTGTAGAGAAAAGGGTAGAGAACACTGATACCAAGCAGGAAATCAGTAGCAGTGAGGCTGAAGAGAATGGCCTGTTAGAAGAATTGTTTCACCTGGGAAAAGACAAGGTAACAAGATGAAAAATATCAAGCCATCACAGAATATTAGAATGAAATCTCACAATATTGTAACTCAACGTCCAGGGGTAAAGGGATTGGCCAAACATGCAAAACTACTCTTACTGCATGGAGTGTATTTTTTTATGGAAGATATTCTTGATATAATTGTCTTGCACGAACAAGTTCATTGACTCTGTGAAAGAAAAGTACATAAGTGAGGCATAAAACAAACCTTGAAATAAAAGCAATTATAGGTCTTCAATACTTAGCTGGGTCCTTGAAATGTGGAAAACAAAATGTTTATGATCTGTGGGTAACAGACGGGATGGGAGTGGATATATTCCATGCTACAATGTTGCTGCTCAGATTCAAGTTTCTTTTACAATGTATTAGGTTTGATGATAAAGAAACATGAGCATCGAGACTCAGTACGGATAAGCTACCTCCTATAAGAGAAGTATTTGACAAAGTTGTACAAAATTGCAAGGAAGTATACATTGTTTCTGAACACAACAGTCGATGAGAAACTTGAGAATTTCCGAGGCCATTGCAGATTTAGGCAATATATTCCTAGCAAACCAGGAAAAGACAGCATAAAAATATTTGCTTTGGTGGATGCTCACATTTTTTATATGAGTAATATGGAAGTCTATGTGGGAACACAGCCTGAAGGTCCATACCAGATCAACAATGGCCCTGGGGCTGTAATGGAATGACTTTGTGGTCCAATATTGGGAACACTGTTGATAACTGATTCACCAGTTACGAGTTAGCTGTGAAAATGTTATTGAGTCATAAAATTACGATTGTAGGAACTATAAGGAAAAACAAGAAGCAAATCCCGCTGTTATTTTTGTCAACAGCAGGAAGGGAAAAAAAATTCTAGTCTTTTTGGTTTTCGAAATAACATGCCATTAGTTTCCCATGTCCCAAAAACAAGATTGATAGAAGTAGTGGAGGTAGGCGAAAACCAGAAATCATCACATTGTATAATTCTACCAAGGGAGGAGTGGACGTAGTAGATAAAATGTGTGCAAGCTATAATTGTGCCAGAAATACCAGACAATGGTCTATGGTAATATTCTACAGTCTTCTAAATGTATGTGGCATCAACTCATGCATTGCATACAGTGAAAATGGAAACCTTAATCTAAGAAGAAAACAGTTCCTAAGAAAACTTGCGTTAGAACTAACCAATGAACATGTCAGTGCTCATGCCACTATGAGCTGTCTCTCCAAGAAAATAAAACAAAAAGTACAAAAAATGATGGGGACTGATGTTCAGAAAACTCAGCCAGAGACAGGAAAGTGAGTAAGATGCCAAGAATGCAAGAGGAAAGACAGAAAATGCAATATTACTGCATGCAATGTTACAAATTCTTGTGCATGGATCATATAAATGCCATTTGTAAAGAGTGTCTTGAAGTTGACGATAAATTACCATAGTTCAAAAAACTGTGCTAAAACGATTTCAATTTGTGTAATAAAGTTATGAAAGTTTGTATAATTTTGAAAACTGCTAAAATGATTTAAATTTCTTTCTGAAATACCATTTTGAAAGTTTATGTAATATTGTTACACCAAAAGATTGTATTTTTTCAAATTTTTCCTTGGTAAGGAAACTTACATACAATTGCTGATGTAATAAATTACAGATATGTAAAAAATTAGTCTCTTTGTCTATCTAAAAGTCACAAAGACAATCCAGGTAGATAACATACTTGTAAAAAATAATAAACATTTCGGGTCTGTCAAACCCAGTGCCAGCTGTGATGTTATTATTTGGAGTGCCAGCTATGAAAGGTTAAATGAAATGGCCAAAGCTGATGTAATCATTATAAACATTTATAACGTTTTACCTAATAATCGAATTTACGTGAAAATTTCAGAATATCTACGGCATAGTACATGTTATATAGCTTATTTTTTAACATAATTCTATTTCAATAAGTTTATGCATTATCGCAAGAAGAAGTAATAACAGTTTACACCATAAATGTGTAACTCTTAGTCACAGCTTTTAGTGCTAGAATAGTTCCCATTAACTTCAACTCCATTCAAATAACACAGTCGAGTTTTCTGTTAATATTCAGCTTGCCACTTCATTCTCCTTACAACACATAAGCTGAGAGTCTCTTCCCACTTTATTTCCTCCAACAGATGTTGTGGCACTCGAGAACTGTTTACAAATAACATTTCATGGATACGATTTATAAAAACCAGAGTGAATCATCTCTAGCTGTCTCCTATTCCTCTTCTACTCATGGTGCCTTAGTGACCATGACCACTACTTATTCCTGTTGATTGAGAACACTAGCCTTTTGTTCTGTATCTTTGGTCATCTTCATCCTGAAGACGGGATTTTCTGATGCAAATTATCAACTTTTTAAAAAATGATTTCCTTCCATACAGAATGAGATAATTTCTGAAAGTGATTTAGAGATATAAATAAATTTTTAGTAACTTATATAGATGAAAGGTGAAGAAATATGGCAAATCATTTTTACTCGCATCAACCAGTGGTTTTGCATAACTAAAACGCTTAGAAAAATATTGTATTCAATGTCTTCTTAACCCTTTGAGTGCCAACCAATTTCCTAGGAACTATGCTAAAATTGCCAAGGTATTTTTGCTGATTTTGCAGTACTTTAGGAAAAAAATTATGAATCGCAATTAAATAAAGTTACATACTCAAAAACTCAAGAAAACCTTTATTATATTTGTTTTCATCTTTTAAATGTATTCTTTGCTGATTCTATTATAAAATATTATTAGAAAAAATATTGAACAAAATATATAATGTTAAAAAAAATTAATGTTAACTTTGAATACATAAATGAAGATAATTTTTAACTTTTAAGAAACTTTTGATAATAAATCTAAAATATTTGGTATGTTCTCTGATTGCACAAAAAAATCATCCTACTAGGTTCATAAATCATTGCAAAACAAAAATTTAAACTTTTTACAAAAAAATGCTTTTAGTAGTGACACTGTTTCTGGAATCACTAACAGCTGTGCTTTCCTACACACAGTCCATGGAGTCCTTTCCCACACTTAGCACACACTGTATTGGATCGTTTTATAGGTCCTCCATCCTTGTTGCTGCATACAACACACCTTCTCAAATTTCTGCCTGGCAATTTGTGCAATAATGCATCATCCGCTTTCATTACCAGTTTCGTTTGTAGCGATGAGATTGAGTTACTCTTCTTTTCCGCCAGCCATTCTTCTTCAATTGTCTGTATAATGGATGAAGTGAATTGGATACGGGACATTATTTTGCCTGATGTGTTCTCTTTGTATATTATATAACAATTTAAAACCATCCTGGCAAACATGCTGAAGACCACCTTTTTCCAATACTTTAGAGTTCTTCTTTCGTCTAAGTAGGTGTAAAGCATCATGTCTGATACATCTACTCCTCCCATGAATTTATTGTATTGATTTATTATTGCAGGTTTGGATATTTCCCTTTCTTGGCCATATCCTGTTCTACGCATGGTTACATTCTCAGCAACGGCGTTGGTTGAAAGAAGCAACACTGGTTTCTTTTTAGATTTTTTTTCTCGATATCCACACAAAAGCACCTCATTACTGCAGAAATATTTTACTTGCCCTACATTATAACCTGCTGCAATATCCTTTGGCAGGCCCCTCCTGTTTGTTCTTATTGTTCCAGTGAGGTATGTTGCATTTTCAAACAGATATTTTGCTAGAGCAATGCTGGTGAAAAAGTTGTCTGTCACCACATGATAACCTTTATTTAGGTAGTTCCCTAGTTGGAGCAATTTGGTCACCACTACCTGACCAAGGCCTTTCTTTTTGATCTCACCCCTTTCTTCATCACATTTTGCCCCTTTGTAGCAGAAAAACCCTAAGCAATAATGAACAACTGAGTCGCACAACATCCAAAACTTTATTCCCCACTTGTGGTGCTTCTTGTTTGGAAGATATTGAGTTAGGGTTGAATGACTTTTTGTGCCTACTAAGGACTCGTCAATGGATAAGTACTGGTGTGGTGTGTAATGAAATCTGAACACCCTATTTGCATGCTCAACAAGGGGGATAAATTTAGAACAGGGATCATAATTATGGTGAACTAGTGGAAACAGTTTCTTATTGTCAACAAGATGAAAAAATTTCAATATCAGTTGAAATCTATTTCTAGAGAACATATTCCCAAACCATGGAATGGCTCTACTATTCTTAACCCAGTATGAAAATATGGTAGGCCGTCGTGTAATTCCCATTTCCAACAGCACAGCTACAAATGCTTTCATTTCAACGGCGGTTACAGGCCTCCATTCTCTGACTCTAGAATTAGGGGATATTTGCTGCTGTGAACCCAAAAACTGATTAGCATACCTATTCGTTTCAGCCACCATTAGATTCCACAATGTCAAAGTGAAAAACATGTCAAAATATTCCACAGGTTTAGCGTCGTGGGGAGGAGCATGCTTCGGACCAGGTGATTCAAGAAAAGAAGGACCAGACTGCACATATAAATCTTGATCAGGTTGTGTTTCGATAAACACAAGAAAACTAGAATTGTTCAAATCTTCAACGTTTTCACATGTGCTGTCACTCTCTGAACTTTCATGAATTACAGGAATTCATTTACGTTTCAGAGGAACAAAAACATAACTGCAATCACTTTCCGACTCTGATGTGATGGTATAGTCTTGATCACTTCCACAGGGACAATCCTCTCCAATATCTTCTACAGAATCGTCATCTCCACCGCAAGAATTGACATATTTAGCAATATCATCGTCACTAATAAAAGCTGACTTAGATGTAGACGCCATTTTGAAGTTTTAGGGCCACAAAATCTAAGTAAACTTTAAAAAATTGTAGCACATGTAAAAACATAGGCAGATGAATGCCAGTGGTCAATTTTGGAACTACAAACATTCGGCATCATAAAAATTCTGCACTTACGTGCCATCTGTCAGTAAACTGTGAATTACTAGGATCTAATAGTGACACTACATGAGGAGCGCGATAGCACTCCCGGCACTTTTGGCGAAAAACGGGAGGAGCACGATCACGCTCCCCGGCACTCTAAGGGTTAAGGTCAACCTTTCTATATAATAATGTGAAAGCCAATTTAAAAAAATTAAAAACCTTTATATAGCAAATTAAAAGCAGTGCAGCATGGGACTGTACCATGCACAGAGGCCGGCAATATGGTAAGAAACCGAGTTCTGTACCATGAACGGATCGGCACTGAGGGTTTAATCATGGGGCTCATCGGTTATATCAAATCTTCGGATATAACAGATTTTTGTCATTCCCCGACCAATTTACTATGCTATATCACTGTAACTACCTTGGTTATACCGGTCTTTGGTATAATGGATCTTCAGTTATAACGGATTTCTGCGGCATTCCCTAACATTAATTTTCTTCGGCTCTAACGTTTTTGACACAGAAGTCATGGAATTTTCCCGCATCCCTCTTCTCTGGCCTGGCTTACCGACCTCCTCTCTCTCCCCCCGCTTTTGTGCCGTCTCGCACCCCGCTACTCCGGCGCCTGCGGAAGATTTTGTGAGAGCTGAAATGATTAGGATGATGCGGGCCATAACAACCATGGCAGCATCGAGAAGTTCTTGGGCTTTGCTTAGACGATGCATGGCCTCCAGAACACCTTGGAGGCACAGGCCCCCGCTTCCTGAGTACCTCCCACCCCTGCATTGTACCCCACTACTCCCGTGCATGCTACATGTGACGCGGGAGTAAATAAGGAAAATATCACACAAAATAGAGAGAGGAAGTTAGCAGAATGGACCTCCCGCTTCTCCAGAATGAGTGTGTCCCCTGGAGAAGAGATAATTAAGTTGTCCGAGTGCGCTGCACACATTGCACGTATAGATACCGTTTACCGATAGTACCTACTAACACTTAAGTGCAAGATGAGATTTTAATCTAATAGAATAAATGATAAATGGAATGCATATGTAATAAAGATACATATGCTCAACTACTTTTTCTTCAGCAACTCCTTTTGTCTTGTGCATAACAATTTTGATCAATACAGCAATACCAAACTTCATCATTTCCACTATCCATCATTTCCTTCTATAGTTGCGGCCATTTAAGACCAAGCTTACGAAGAATATGTTTCTCTTTTCCTGTCTGCTTCAGTTTTTCCTCGTTTTCTTCATTCTCGGATTATTTTTTCTGTGGAAGGTGGATCAAAATGACGTGCTGATGCTCGGTTTCCATGCGTTTTTGCATACTGAATCACCTGAGCTTAAAGGTAATAGACTGTTACCAATAGTGTAGGCATATCTTTTCATTCTTGTAGCCATTGCAATCTCAATATACGTAACGTCATTTATCCTAGATGTATAAAATATTTATGACATCTACATGAATTCTTCTGTTACGTGGCATTAATCGCACTATTCAACAGGCGTATTTGGTATTAAAACATCACAAATGCTCCAAAATTGTACTGTGAGCAGATAGGTATTAAAGCGTAATAATGAAAACACGTCCTCGGAATTCACGTTGCATAAGGTATTGTTGCATATATTAACAAAATTTTCACTATTAATTATAAATAATGTATATTTTTGCAACATATGACTGCTAATTATTCCATTTTGTTGATGTGTTCGTTAGTGTTAGAATTGAGACAGTAATACAGCCTTAGCTGTATAAGACGCAAGCTGATTTTGGGGATAATTTTTCTGGAAAATACGGTAATTTCACCGAACCTCGGATATTACGGATTTCGGTTATAACAGATTTTTGCCGCCCTCCCCTGGTGCTCCATTATAACCGAATTTGACTGTAGTGCATTCTATGAAAACAATAATAGTTAATATTGACTCGTTAATAATAAAAGTGCAAGATGAGATGATTTTTATCTTAATATGCATTCGATTCGTTTATGCAATCCATCTGATAGCAGGGCAGAGTATTTGTGAATAAGAGCATATAAAATATCTCACGTTATTAATACACTATAAAATGTATTGTACATATTACAATATCTTGTGAAATATAGACCAAAATTTATAGTGCGTATTGCATTCTCAGGAATACAGTTGTTCTGTTTAGCTTTAAATAATTGCTGATTTCAGAAGTATTCTCGCTGACAGAACATGAATGTTGTTAGTTTAAAATTAATCTGGGAACACCCGATTAGCAGAAAATAGCAAAAATGATTATTGCATGTCCTATTGTTCATTCTGTGTGGGTACAGAAAACGAGAGGGTGAAGCAAAGTTAAATATTTCGAGTCAAAACATGTATGTCATACAGGACTGTCTGGTAAAATGTTACCAGTTGATCATCGACCTGCCCCACTAGAGAAAAAATGTTACGTAGATGCAGTAAATGTCGGCTAGATGAGATACTCAGAAAATCCCTGCAAAACAATGGGAGGGTGGAGGTAGAGGCAGGCTCTGAGTTTTTCATGAACACAAGTATGAGGGGAAAATATGAGACTTTTCTGACCAATGATAAGCAGATTCTTTCAACTCGAAAGTTGATGCTATCCGAAGGCCCCCCACACTCTTCACGTAACCCTGCCAGTGAGGCATTCATACTGAGAGGAGGTTTTGATCATTCATAAATCGCTACAGAAATTATATTTACGTTAGTTTAGTGCACTTACCTGGATTAGGGAAACAGGAAATTTTGGATGTGTTCAGTAAAAATCCTTGGAACACAAATACTACTTGATTTTTCATTGAGAGCATTTTGTTTCATATTTTTAATTTGTGCTCATTGAAAAAGAAAGGCTGCTTTTTTACTTTTAAAAATATAACCAAAATGAGAATATATAAGATAAACATATTTTTTAAATCAGTGGTATTCAACCTAAAGTACGCAAATCCCTCGGGATACGCGAGATATTTCAAAGAATATTATATCAAGGATATTTAATGTAAAAAATAGTGAAGCAACATCTAATAATTATCTCATGCATAAAATATACGTAAATCATATAATTAGAAAATACATATATATTTGTAGACTCTACCCAATAATAACCGAGTTTGTTAACTTTAAAATATACATGAGGACACAAATATTGTCAAAAATATTTTAAGGGGTATGCCGAATATCACTGCTTTAAACCTCGGGAAATTTTGTAGCATATTTACGGACATCTAAATATTTTTATGGACCTTTCAGACACGTCCAATTTTTGCTCTTCTTTACGGAATGTCGGTAAATATACGGAAGTTTGGCAACCCTGTTAACTACTCTAGCACAAAGTAATACTGTCTGACTCCACCCTCCCCTTTGTATAACAAAATTTGTGAACAGTCTCTAAGTCAGCTGATTCATTAATAGTGAGTGTTGCAGCTCAGTAAGAGTCGATATTGAGATACCGCTATACAGAAGCACTTTGTTCTGAGATATGGATTTCAATCATTCCCCATATTTTTTTCTTACGACATCAAGTCCATACACCTCGTTCTAAACCTCCCAGTTAAGACAACTGTTTTTATTTGAGTGAAAACAGCCGGGAAGAACTTGACACATAAGCGATGGCGATAGATTTGGTTGAGCGTTTTAAGCACGATAATAATCCAACGATTGCACTTTGCGATGGTGATAGCTTAAAGAGTAATTGGCGAGCATGATTCATTCTCTCATTCCTAACTAGGGATGGTGATTCGACGGGAGTGGGGAGATAGGCATGCATGGTTAGGGCGGCAATGTTTTTGCACAGAGATGATCCAGCGACAGCCAATATTTACGATTTTGGTTTTGCCGAAATTTCGTTGTACGGAGGTGGATTAAATTTGGTGTCCCACCAATTCGCTGCCAGAAATTCGTCCTGTGGCAATTCGTCATGTCAGATTCGTCACAATACAAATTCGTCACTTGACAAATTCGTTGAGTGGCAATTTTGTCGCAAGGCAAATTCATCACAGGGCAAATTCATCGCATGACAAATTTGTCACTTGGCAAATTTGTCGCATGGTAATTTTGTCGCAAATTCAGGAATCGTTGAGGAAATAGGAAATCCTTTTCTTCATTAATCCTGCGATATATGATATTTAGTATATGGGAGCATATTCGTATCTTATCTTTTAAATGCGTTTTAACAAACTTTCCGTCTATGTAGATGAATGAGATTTCATGTGATTCCAGAACATGTCTGCTGCAACTACGCTTCTAAACCAATTAGGGAAAAAGTTTAATGGGTTGGTTCTCAAAAAACAAAACAATACTTATTCTAATCAATCATCCAAATCTTCTTTAGGCGTTAGACCGACTGTTCACTGAAAGAATGGCCGCAATGGAATAGGCCATTCTCGAATTATTCATTAGCTGAGAGCATAACAGGGTTACCAACTGCTCGTGAATTGAGATAACTGTTAGCAATAACCCCAAAATAATTTTATTTTAAATTATTTACCATTTCTAATAACCCAGATTTTTTATTTTTTGTTTTGTTAAAATGAGAATAGGATAGGCACTGTTGAATTGAACAATATGACACACTTTAAAATAACTTACATAAAAATATACATATACCATCAGTTTCGATGCATCACCATCATCATCAGGCAACAAGAATCAAAAAATATATGGTCACAAACAGGATGAGGTTGGGAACGAAACAAAAAGGTGGAGAAAGGAAGGGAGAAGAGGGAGAAGTGGGCAAAGATGGGAGGTGGGGTTAAGGTTGGTTGAGGAGGAAGTGGGAGAGAGAGTGGATAACACTGGGAGTTCTAGGTGATTAGCGGGAGAAGTGAAGTTGGAAGGGAAAGGGAAAAACCAGGGGAAGATAAGGTAAAGGAAAAGAATGACACTATGGAGGAGATGACAGAAAGTGAATTCTAAGTAAAATGTGGAAAACAGTCTTAGCATGCGTTTCCATGCATGCGTTACGGGCGTTAAGAACTGATGCTACCCAATCAGAGGCCTTGCTTGAGAAGATACGCGCGTTGACCGAGACGATACGCGAGTTGACCGAGATGATACGCGATTTGACCAAGACGATACGCACGTTGACCGAGACCATACGCGCATTGACCGCGACGACATGTTGAAGAGATGGGGAGAACGGACATGAATATAGGGGAATGGGAAGGGAACAGGCATTCATTAACTAAAAGAAGTCGGATTTTGGTTTTAGTGTAAGATTTCAATTTTTTCTAAGATATCTCATTAATATATGTTATCTTATTTTGTTTCATCCTAAATGGCCAACAGAGAGTTAAAGTTATGAGATCCTTTTTCTTTTCCTCGATTCATTGATACATGGATTCTGGATTGACAGAGGGTCCCGCACAACACTTTCATTTGTATTTTATTTCATGTTTATAGGTGGTTATCCCTGCTGCAATACTGTTCAAAGATTAGCATATATATTTTAACAAAACCTCCATAATGTAATATACCTATTCTAAATACGTAAGATCAAACTTATGGAAATCGTTGGGCTATGGGTTTATTAAGCAAATAATTACTGTTGCAGTGCATATATTTAAGTACCAAGTTTTTAAGCAAATACTTTTACAAATTTTACATATTAAGTTAGTTCTGTAATTGAAATATTTTAATAAATTTGTTCACATGATATCCACAACAGCATGGTATTTTGAAGGACCATGTTTTGATAAATAAGGGCAGTAATGAAACTCCACAGACATGACTAAATCTTCTTCTTCATCTTCATCTACAACTACACTCACTTCATAACCTCTTTATCTTATTCTGTGTTCAGAGCAAATCTTGCCTTTAACAATACATATTTTTCATTCTCTCTCCAGTTTAACAAATCCAACAGCATTACTAACATAGTCTTTCCTCATTGACCTCAAAGGGAGAAAAAAACAACGATGAAATTCGCTACATATGCAAAAGAGACAGCAGTTATTACAAACACTTCTACAGTTTTTATTTTCACAAGTATAAGTAATAACTAAGGCAGATAGACACTTAAAACAACAAACTTCACCACATTCCCTATAGACAACACTTGGAAACTAAGTTTATTCACATTAATTTTGTATATTTGTCAATATTTGACCTGATAATTCTGTAAAGGCAGATGATGGTGATTATTCACTAAAACCGGTCATGTTTTACTTCATATATTTTGTGGAAATTAGCAAAAGTTTAATATAAATAAAAAATACTATCTAGCATTGTTCATGTTATTTTATTGTGGAATTCCACGAAGTTTCAGCCTCGTCCATTACCTTTTGTATACTTATCTAACTATATTTTACTTACTAGATACTAGGACAGCATGGGAAAAAATACATAAATAAATATTCTATAATATTAGTTAAAACTAGAGTTGTTTTATTCATTTAATATGGGAAAACTGTTTTAAGACGTCAATCTATCTTTTACATATCTTCTGCGTTTAAGTCGAAATAATAGTACTATTACAATAACTGAAAATAAAAGCGCTACATCGAACTTGTTTTATCAATTAAATGTAATACAAACCTGGCCGCCTTATCTCCACGCAATTTCAACATCTGAATATTGCTCCCTAGGACTTCCAATGTACTGTAAAAGCATGTACAAATCGACATTGGGCAAATTATCAGGTCTGACTACACAAAACCCTTCTGATGCCATTTTGCAACACACAAAGCGAAATAAATGCAGGAAGGTGCAGTACTTCTACCAATATTTCTTCTAAGATGGAGTATAGAGGAAAACAACAGAATTATGTCTTTCAAGCTTCTATTTCTATACACAATGGCTTCTAGCACGGCTAGCATCGGCTAACATGCTTGTGGCATTCGCTTACTTCACTAATCACTCGGCAAACTTTGGCTACCAATTGGAAGTGATCGGGTTCGGCATTAACTCGTCTGTTTTAAATTGCTTTTTTTATAAATATGTTAAAAATTTAACGAAAAAACTTTATATTACCCTATAACAATAGCCATACAATAAAACTTCATAAAATTTTCGGTAATTCCCGATATTTGACAGTCCCCCATTCACCAAACTGGAGGATGGCAGGGGGTGCACTGCACTGAGGCCTACCTAACAGTTATTACTTGCAGATCTGACTTTCCTGTTATGGTCTCGTATTGTTCTCAGAAAGAATGAGACTATAAAGCTCTGTCCTACAATCGATCTCATGTATATTATTATTATTAGATCGTTTCTACCTATGTATGTTGGAGCCTCAATTACTCTCACTACATCCTCTGTTAGACATTCTGATCTGTATTTTTTCTAGGAGACAACCGAT
Source organism: Tanypteryx hageni (assembly GCA_028673005.1). Lineage (NCBI taxonomy): Eukaryota > Metazoa > Arthropoda > Insecta > Odonata > Petaluridae > Tanypteryx > Tanypteryx hageni. Next base: position 185,562,401 of record CM054120.1, read on the forward strand.
TAGGGATGGAGCACCACCACAGTGGTGTTAGGGTATCATCCTCTTCTGCCCTCTAGTGTGGGGCGTGTTAGTTACTTGTAGTTCCTTTTTTTTTGCTAGCAGCTTATGGACAGTTTTAAGTTTTGTTGCATATGTTTTTTGTAAGTGGTTTCTATTTTTTGTGTTTTTAAACTTAGCCCTTTTTTAATTTGACAATGGAGACCAAAAGGAAATGGTGTTAGGATCACAAATTGAATTTATTGGTTTCTATACCTGATGATGGAGTAAAAAGTGATATATCTTCTGTTTGCTGAGACAACCGACAAAAGGATGGACTGTATTTTTTAGCTAACGACTTTGTACGAGAACGACAAAAACCGAGATGGGAGCCCCACACCAAGAGACGACAACTCACCATTCACCATTTCCCCGGGGCTCCTTGCCTTCGGCATTGGTGATCTGCCAGCTTTCTCTCTTCACCTAGACAACCACACGACAACAGACATACACACACTTCTACCACTCATGGCAAACTCTGCCATGCCAAAAAACAAAAAAATGTGAGCAATGAATTGCACTATGTGACGGCTCCCTCTCGCGCCCTCATGAGCATATAATACAATGCGCGCATTAAAATCCCTTAGTGGCGTGAACATCCTCTATCGATAGTGATATTCAAGAGGAAGAAATTCCTGAACCCTGTGAAAATATTTCACCTATACCTTCAGATGATGAATCTGATGGTGAAATTGTAGAGACAGTTCAACAGGCTAAAAGAAGCAGATTGATTTGGTCCAGAAGAGGTTTGATAAATTTAGGCAATAGTCCCCTTCAGTTTACACCTGGTCCTAATACTTACTTACCGGAAATTGCTTCGCATTTAGAGTATTTTGTTATTTTTTATGGGCAATATGTTGGGCCATTGCGTCAAGCAGATTAATTTGTGTGCCTTGGAAAAAATGTCAACTGCGGGTGGAAGTGAAAATATTTGGGAAGATCTTACAGTTGATGAGTTGAAAGTTTAGTTAGGTGTTATTTTTACTAAGGGATTTCATGATCTTCCAAGCCTGAAAGACTCCACAAATAGGGCCTTGAATGTACCAGGTGTATCAGAAATTATGGCAAAGGATATATTTTTGTCAATTTCGTGGAATTTTCACCTAAATGATAATTCACAGCAGCCTCTACAAGATATCTTAGATTTTGACAATTTCTACAAAATTAGACCTATTCCGGATAGTTTGAATTGCAATTATAAAAAATATTATAACTTTTCTGAGTATCAGACAATACGAGGGCAGGCTGAAAAGTTTTTCCTCTGACTGAATAAATAATGAAGGGAAAGAGATATTTAAATGAAACAAAAAAGAAAATGTGCCTTTACCCTTCATTTAAAACTCAACATAACCCCTTTCCACATAATCACCTCCAATATTGATATACTTCTGCTAATGATGTACAAGTTTTTGAGCTCCATCCTTAAAAAAAACCAGACACTTGCTTTCGAAATAACTGCCTTACTGCAGCCTTCACCTCTTTATCAGAGCTGAAGTTTTGGCCCCTGATGTCTTTCTTTAGTTTCGGGAACAAGTGGAAATCACTAGGGGCAAGGGCTGGGCTGTAGGGAGGACCTGGTAGCACTGTAAACCCCAAATGTTCAATGGCATCAGTTGTGGCTGCACTTGTGTGAGGACTGGCATTGTCATGTTGAAGCATGATTTCATCACTTTTTGCCCCATTCCTCTTGATTTGTCTTTTAAGATTTGTCAGTGTTTCAATATAACATAAAGTGTAAATTGTAGTGCACTTTTCCAGGAAAACAGTGAGCACAACACCTTCAGCATTCCAGAACATGGTCATCATGATTTTCCCAGCAGAGGCTCGTGTTTTAAATTTTTTTGGCTGCAGTGATTCTTTGTGGCGGTATTCCATAGACAGTCTTTTGTTCTCAGGGTCATAATGATGCACCCACGTTTCATCACCTGTGATTTTCTTCTTTAGAAATGTCTCACCTTCCTGTTCAAAACGTGTCAGAAGTCTGACTCATTCAGCTTTCATCTCCTCAGACAACTTTCTTGGTACCCACCTGGCACAAATTATTGGAATCCAAGAATGCTGATAATGTGCCCCACCCTTTCTTTAGAGATGCCTAATTCAACAGCAATTTCTTTGTCTGACTCAACGATTTTCTCGGATCATTTCTTCAACATGTTCTTGATGAGACTGATCTGTTGCAGTCACTGGCCTCCTCGACCGTGGTTTGTCACTCAGATTTATTTTACCCACTTCTTCACTCTTAAATTACCATACCCATCGCCACACAGTGCTTACATCAACACATTCATCCCCAAAAACCGCTTGCATCCGGCAATGAGTATCAATGGGAGGAACTTTTTTCGCAGTCAGGAACTCGATAACGGCACGTTGTTTGAACAGAACATCCAAGCAGCCTTCCATTTTGACTAGCACTGAGCAGTTGTGAATAGCTGTGGGTTCAAGGTCAAATATGCTGGAGGAGAGCTACCACACGCCCGGAACCAGTTTTATCCAGACTTGCCAACTCTAAAGAAAAATATTACAGTGGAGGCAAAACTTTTCAGACCACCCTCGTAGATGAAGCGATGGTGAAATTTACTAGACGCTCGGCAATGAAACAATATATGCCGATGAAACCCATCAAAAGGGTAATCAAGTGGTGGGGAAGTGCAGATGGAACATCGGGATATGTTCTTCATTTAGAATTATATACAGGGAAAGGGACAAATAAAAAGAATAATTTGGGTTTGGGTGGAAATGTCGTGATGCAACTTGCAGAGCCTCTGTTTGAGTCAGGCTGTACCCTTATTTGCGATGGATTTTTTATGTCACCAGATCTACATATGGAACTCTCCAAAAAAGGTTTGAGAGCCATAGGGACTGCAAACACCAACTGTGTAGATTATCCCAAAGAATTGGTAGCACTGGAAGTAAAGTAATCTAGAGAACTGTGAATGGCTCTTCTCTGCCCCACTCATTTCCCTAGGCTGGTGTGACAAAAAGTCTATATTCTTTTTGTCATTGGGTTATGACTCACCCACATACCCAATGCAGGAAGGATGGGTCGAAGGTGGAAGTGTGTTGTCCTGAGATTGTAAGGTTATACAATCAATTCATGGGAGGATTAAATCGAAATGATCAATTATGTAGCTACTACAGTTTGCACATTCCTTCAAAAAAGTGATGGCATAGACCAGCGGTCTTCAAACTGGGGTACGCGTACCCCTGGGGGCACGCGGAGACCTACTAAGTGGTACGCGAGCATGGATAATTTTAAGGGAATCCATTTCCAGATCACTACCTTCCATATGTACTCTTTCCAAAAGTTGATAAGCCTGAGAATGCACATCTTTGCCTTTTGAACTTCTTGTGAGATTAGATAGGAGGAGGAAAGAAAGTAAGAGGTGCAGCTGGGAAAATGGTTGCCACCGAAATATTTTCCTTCACCCACCCGCTGACATTGGTTCGTCAGCTCCCTTCACGTACCTTCCCTGGGTTCACGCAACTAGAAACTTGTCACCCTTCCTCTTCCCACATTCCAAAGGCAAGGAAGAATTACGACCAAGGCCCTTTTCCCACCCTCTGTCTCTCAACACCTCATCCTCTGTTTTTTGTGACCTTGATAATGAGCAGCTTCCAATACTTGCATAGCTATCAATACTAATGATATGAAACCTATATTGGTCGAGTTATATAAATTTCAGGGAAATATTTATTATGGATTAATTATAGCAATTATTATGGGTATGATATGATGCTGCGTTTTTATTGACTTAATCAAGGAAAGTATTCTTTGCAATACCTCAGATGAAAAATTATTATTGTTTGTTTTATGAAGGAATACATGAAATAAATTTACTATTTACATATATGATTCTTTTATATTATAGAAATTTATAAAATTTCCAGCATAGCTGGTATCAAAGTCAATGTTAGAAGTGAGCAAGCTGATATTTCATTTGAAGTCACCATACTTTACAAACTACATGGTAAAATCAGGGATTGTCGTATAGTTTTTCATGATTAAATTATAAACGTCATATGTTTTAGTTGCAGTATAAATAGGGCTTTTGAAAAGAGATAGTTGAAGTGGTCAGTTTCTTCCGAGAAATCTTCCTGACTGAGGGAGGAGATTATAGAGAAAATTTTCCTCGTTTTAGAAAAAAGGGGATGGTGAAAGAACAAAGGAGAGATGATTTAAGAAGGAGCTCGCATTACGAGGGGAAAAACACAAGTGTAATGGGCGAGGGTTAAGCTCAAAAAGGGCATGTGAAGGATACAAAACAAATTAGTTACCATTCATTGTTGCAGAGTGATTTGTCGCTCTTAAAGGCATCCTCATCATATGGGTTTCAGGCGTTTAACTCCACCCGTTGTGTCTACAGAGACATACTCTCCGTTATTCTGCTGCAAGATTTTCGTTGGAGTGGTTGTGCATGTCAGAAGGCATCTTGGTGAAGTTGTCTGTGAAAAGTGTCTTTATCTTCTCGAGACCTGTATACATACTTATTTTCATAAGTTTCTCCGAGGCTGTGATCGTAGCAATTATTTTCAGCTATTCTCAATATTCATCCTTAGGAGGTGACATTAGCTTGAAAGAAAAGCATCTTCGAACAGTCGAAGCGGTACAGGTTAGTGAAGCTTATTCTTTTAAATGTAACTGGAATGTTTTCCAGGACTACCAGAATTTTCAAGATACACCGGATAAATCCCGCAGATAAAAATTTAAGTGAATTTTTCAGATTTAGTGTGAATTATTGCAAAAAGGCAGTAAAAATTATATTTTATCTAATCAAATCAAGAATTATTTATTCTAATTACAGTAAATTATTATCTTATTTCATCTTATAAAGTATTTAATATTTTATACCTCCTATTAACAAAAATAATAATTATGTGCTAGCTATCGCACCGATTAGTTTCTAGCAGTACTTATATACTTTTTTCCTCCATTGGAAAATTTTTATCATAATGCCTAACGAAATTAATGGAGTCATTTCTGATTTATTATATATGATTCTGATTTAATCATTCCCAAAAGCCAAAGACCAGAGTTCGATACACAAACACACACACATTTAATGAAGTAATACCATGCCTTTTATCATACTCCTCGCCTGATAACTTATAATTTTATCTACACTTTACATTGCATTTTTACAAATTAAGGAATGAGAAACAGCATATTGATTTATTATCTTGTTTTATAACTTATCATAAAAACAAATAAATTAATTATATTAGATCTCCTTTGTTTTAATTTTGACTTGACTGCTTTTAGCAATCTATCTTAAAAGATTTATTTCTAAGTGATTTTTATAATATTCCTCAAAAATCTTAACCTAATTATTGGGATGTATTTCTTGAACAAATAAAATAAATTATTCACTAATAAAATATACAGTTACTAAACTACATAAAATAAAAATTCTTTTTCGGTTAGTTACAATGTAGAAATTTGTTTGATGCCATTTTTACCTCATCTGAAGAATTCAATAGTATTTTAATATTATTAAAACTTTGATAGTAAAAATAAACTTTTTGGTATAATTTTTTAATTAGGAGTATTTCATACAAATCTGCTTTCAGTTTCGAATAGCAGTTGTTGCTTTCTAGTTAGAAGGAATCGGCATTGTATACGATTTAAATTTTTGAAAACTCGTCAGCCCATGGATCAATTTCTAATAAAGAGGAATCGGGATGTTGAAGAAAACAGAGATGAGAATCCCTTTGGAAGCAGTAAGGTGGCAGTTGCAGTTTCCCATGAAACAGACTCAAGTAGTTATTCGAATGTAGTGGAGATTTTTCAACCAAATAAAGTTCCAAGGACTACCAAAGTTGAATTTAAAGAACAACACCGATACTACGACCAATCCTACATAAAATATGGATTTTTTTCCAATAACAGTGATCCTCATTTACCACTGTGTGTTTTTTGTCACCAAACATTGTCAAAAAATAGTATGAAACCATTTCTCTTGCAACAACATTTATTTACAAAACATCCAGGCTCTAAAAATAAAACTGTTAATTATTTTACGAGCAGTTGGCTTCCAGTCACTGTTGAAACAGGTTCTACCCCTGACGATGCCCACCTTGTGGGCGAAATGCATTGGGTTTTGCAGCCCTCTAGTTGTTTTGGCTAAAGGAGTAATCCACTTTTGTTATTTTACGAGGAAGGCTGAGGATATTAGTAAAAATGTAAATAAGCTTGACATTTTCACGCAGTCATCAAAGTTGGCTTTGAAAACCTCATACGAATTAGCATTTCTCACTGCGAAAGTTAGGAAATCGTACACGGCTGTAGAAAAGGTTATTATACCTGGTGTACTGTTGATAGCTAAAAAGATGTTAGATGCCAAGTCTATTACTGCTATTAAATTGATTCCCTATTCAGACACCACTGTACTTCGTAGAGTACATGAAATGGCAGAAGACATTCTCCAGCAGATTGTGGCAGAAATTGCGGTTGATAAAAGATATGCCTTACGATTGATGAATCCACGGACATTGCCAATCATTCCTAGTTAATAATTTATGTCCGCTCTTACAGCGAAGAAAACGGCATTACTGATGAGATTATGGCATGCAAAGATGCCTAGGAATGCAACTGATGAAGAGATTTTCAAAACTTTAGATACTTTTATTTGAGTTGACTCAGGCTTACTTTGGGAATGGTGCATATGCATTTCTACGGATGGGGCTGCTGCAATGACTGGGCACAATAGCGGCCTTATCGCTCGTATCCGTGCTTTAAACCCTAAATTAATTTGGGAACACTGTTTTATTTACAAGCAAGCTTTGGTTGCAAAAAAGTTGAGTCCTGATTTGCATGGAGCATTGGATGTTGCCATTAAAATGGTAAATTATATTAAGTCTAGGGCGTTAAACTCGCGTCCTTTTAAAGTGATGTGTGAGGAAATGGGATCAACTCATACCCAGCTATTGCTGCATTCAGAAATGAGATGGTTGTCATGGGGACGCGTATTAACACGTTTATTTGAATTGAAAAATGAAGTCAGACTTTTTCTGACAGAAAGTGTCTGATTTGGCTGATTGGTTTGAAAATGAGGACTAGAGGGTACTTAGGTCTTCAAAATTCTTTTAGAGAGTACACGAGCGAAAAAGTTTGAATACCACTGGCATAGACTGATGTTTGATTTGAAAAATAGGATGGTAGTAAATTCTTATATCTACAACAAACAAGCTACCAATAAGCCAACTTTTCCCCTTAAAAAATTCTATTTGGATATAACCGGAGACCTCATTGGAGGCTACAATAGCAGAAAGGCATGTGGACATAGGGCTACTGTTCCTTCTTCACATAATTTTGGAGAGTGCCACTATCCAGATCAACTGAAAAGAAATGAGAAGAATAAACTTCTGCATGAGGAATGTGTGGTATGCCGGGGACAAGGAATTAGGACTGTCTTCCAGGGATCTTCATTTTGTCCTTTAATAATGATGTGCCACTTTTCATATGTTCATACTTTTATTTAACGAATCTGGCTACTCTCTGCTATACTCGAACCAAATTATATGGCCCTTCTGATATGGCTCCCATATACTGGAAGCATATTCCACCTGCAGTCTAACTAGTGAAAAACAACACGCTTTTACTTACTTTCTCATTACTATTCCACACTATTTTGCCTATGAATATCAGTTTCTTGTTAACTGCACCTATCTCCTTATATATGATGGTGTAGTAGTAGTAGTAAGTTTATTGCTCATACAATAAGTTTACATTCAAATTATACATATAATATGAGCTCTAGGTAGCCCCCAAGGCATTTGCCTGAATTGGGGTTACCATCAGAAAAGCATACCTAACAGATATTTTAATTAAACAAGGACCAGGTAATATAATAGAGATATAAGCAGTTATTAACAAGAAGTACATAAAATAAGTGACGTGCTTGACTTAGATAAATGAATTCTTAACATTAAAGGAAAATTTCATCCAAATCAGCATAACCCAATAACCAGGTTTTTCACACAAATACACTTGATTGCATCTAGTGATATATTGACCCCATATAAATAAAGGAACATTTGAACAATGTCATATTGGGCTTTGGCAAAACAAAATTTAAATTGCTGCATAAAATATTAATATTTGGTTTATCTACTCTGGGTAGATTACCACTTCGGACATAGAAAAGCTTCAGAACCTTTTAAATGTCAAGATGCCTAACTGCTGCTCATTAAATATAGGGAAGGATGGTTCATATTTGTGTTTTCTTGCAATTGTCCTTACAATTCCTTTTTGAGTAATTACTGTAGGATATAAAGTGTTTTTGTAGGCACCTTCCCAACAGATATTGCCATACTTTAGTTTATAATAGACTAGGGTATAATAAATAACTTTCATGAAATTTAGCAGGCATTTATTACGAATAAAGAAGAATTTGGAGTGAAAATATTTTAGTCCCTTATGTACTCGAGTGACGTGCTGATCCCACTTCAAATGTTGATCAATTGTTATTCTCAAATATTTAAATTCAGTAACTTGCTCAATAGTTATACAATTACTGTGGGGATTTTGTGAGAAGTTGGTTTCATGGTTAACTAATTTCCAATTAAATTGAAAACGATTACAAACATTGTAACACAAATTTCGTTTTGTCACTCAGCTGGAGTTTATTAACCTCAAACCATTTACTAAGTATAAGTACAGCAGATTGCATTTTTTTTTTAACCACCTCCCAATCCAACCCATCATAGCTCAATGCTATATCATTTGCAAAGGCAGTTAATCTTCCTTTAAAGGCACTCTTACATAGATCATTAATATAAATAGGATTGGGCCTAGTACAGAACCTTGTGCCACATCTGAACATATGAATTCATAATCACTGCAATGATTGTTTACTCTTACACACTGACAGCATGTAAACAAATAACTCTTAAACCAATCTAAAGGTGTACCACGAATACCTGCTTGAATTAACTTATCAAACATGATGCTGTGATCGAGAGTATCAAAAGCTTTCTTGATATCAATGAAAAGACTGACTGTGTATTTGTTGCAGTTAATGGCATTATAAAAATGAGTCAAGTAATTTTCCAGAGAATCTTCTATACTTTTTCCACTTCTAAACCCAAACTGATTGCTGCTGGAGTATGCATTTTTGTCTATAAATGACAATAATCTTCTTTTAACAAGTTTTTCCAATACTTTTGAAAACTGGATAACAGAGAAATTGGCAGGTAGTTTAGAACATTACGACGATCACCTTTTTTATAAATAGGAATAAAAACAGCTCTTTTTAAGAAACTAGGAAATTCACCATTTATAAGGCTCAAATTAAATATATAACAAAGAACATCAGCTACAAGATTAATAATTTCTTTCAATAAGCTGGCGTTTATACCATCGACCCCGGCAGATTTACGAGTTAGAAGAGAGTTGACAAGTTTTATTACTTCAATCGATGTTACTGGTTCCAAAAACATTGATCTAGAAATACTCCCATTTATATTTGGGGAACTAGATGAATCATTTTCAAAGTTATTGATGCTGTCTTTGGTTGATTTAAAGATGCCAATAAAATATTTGATGAATTTTTTCGCTAACAATGCTGGATAAGTAAAAACTTGGTTTTCTATTTCAAGTTCATATTTTTGGGTATTATTAAGCTTTTCTTCTGACAATTCTTTCAGAATATTCCATTGTTTTAAATTACCATTAAACATATCAAATTGGGTCATATAATAATTATTAGCAGCTTCTCTCAGTAACTTACGTAATTTGTTTCTATACTTGAGAAAAGTTTTTCTTAGACTATCATTCCTGGGATGATGCTGAAATTTTCTGTATAAATAGTTTTTGCGCTCAATTTTTTGTAGAAGAGAATCGGTCAACCATGGTTTTATTTTGATTGCCCTGACTTGACATCATATTCCACTCAGATGCCTTAAAGCAGTTATGTAGATTTTCCAACATCATCGAAAAGGCCTTAGAAGCATTTGTTTCATTATAGACAGGGTCCAGTGGCGGATCCAAGGGAGGGGTGATCGCCCTCCCCTTGGAGGACCCCATTGCCCTCTACTAGGTGCATTCTTACATTCATTCCGCGCAACATCCATTGTTTCTACACCGAAGATTAAGTCTGTATGACAAGGGAAAGAAAGATTCTGATGGGGGTAAGGATTTTCAAAATGTATGGTTGTCGGCAGAGGAGGAATCAAGATGGGGGAGGGGTAATTGGGGCGATTGCCCCCTCCTTGGGAAGGTTCTGGATCCGCCCCTGACAGGGTCCCAGTTTAGCACATCAACCTTCTCTTTAAATAAATTATAATTAATTTTAGTGATTACAGGCAATTAGAGGCATTTTGTTTTGTCTCCTCTTAAATTTTTACACATAATAGTATAACTGTGGAGTGATCGGTTATTGCCAAATGTACAACCTCCGCATGAAAATCAAACTTGTAGGAATTGAAAAATCACAAAAAAACATGGTCTAAACAGGTTTCAGTTAACTTTGCAATCCTAGTTGGTTAATTAACCCTTCAGCGACGGGAGGCATTTAAATCCTACGGCATCGTACGGCTGGCTCGTATTTTAACAGAATATCAGATTTTATAAGTACCACCTTTTAAAAATTTATAAATTTTCATCTATATATGTTAGATGAATGAAATCTTGAAACCAACGGCTGTATAGTGTTCTGCATTTAGTATTAAATTTACATTATAATATCTTAATATTCTTTTACGTTAATAACCTGTGAAGATGAAAGACCATGCCAATTGAAATGTGTTACAGATTCCTGAATGCAATTTTTTCGGAAATAGTCATCGATATATTCAACGTTTTGTGATATCACATGCTGAAGTTCTCTGTATAGTCTTAGCTTGCTTCTCTGGTCTACTCAATGGTCTGCTGCATTGCTTTCTTGGCTTCTTGTAAACACCGACTCTTTGGAGCCTATGCCTGGTTATTAACTCTCTCTCTCTCGCTCTCAGAGAGAGAGAGAGAATGTTATCGCATTTGGATGCCTAACAAAGAGAAGTATTGTATTCCTATCGTCCATTACATGACCACTTAGCTTAGCTCACAAAATATTTCATTTTTTTAATAAAAAAATGAAAAGTCAATTTTATATTGAATCAAGTATAGAATTTTATTATTTTTGCCAGCATATTTAACATATTTTCATAAAGGCAAGACATCCAGGTAAAACATTGCAAAAACTCGCAAAAAATATTTAAAAATGAAATTACAAAAAAATATTATTTTGCATAACTGCAATTTCAGCACTTTTTCATCAGTCTCTATGAAAAATCACATGCACGCTATTTATTCATATTTTTACGTGTTTCTTTCAGTAATTGCACAATGATTATAAATATTAATTATATTAATACAGAATAAATGAATAAACAATATATACAGAATACTAAGTATTATACAGAATTTTGGATGATAAATTAAAAATATTTCAAGATTGATATAAAGTTACGATAAATTTTTTTTACGAAATAGTTTACGAAAAAATTTTTTATGCAGTACCTGAGATAACAGTAGATGAACCCACTTGCTTTTTATGTCCAAAAACTGTAGACAAGTCGGCAATGATGAATGAAATCTAACACTACCGTGATGTGCACTCTAAAACACCAGGCAAGCTACTGACGAAAAAATAGCCGAAGACCTTGCAGCCGAAATAAAATTGAAAGACAATCTTTCCATATGAGACTTATTACAATGTTGCAGGGAGAGCTTATCAGATGTCAATTCATCAGTTACCAGAGTTATCTCGACCACAAATAAACTACAATGTCAGCATAAACAAGCGCGGCCGACAGATTGACTGGTGGCATTTTTTGCACATGCAGCGAGGGCCGATAAATCGGCCGGCTGACACTAAAAGGGTTAAAACAACTCCTAACCGTACAAAATTTCTCATATAGCAAAAATATTGTTAATATATGCAGTAAATTTTTATGAAACATGAATTTCAATGTTGAATTTTCATTATTGCGCTTTATTGCATGTCTGCTCACAGTAATTGCAATTACGGTATGTTTGCAATGTTAAACAAATGTTTTAGTAATTACATAAGCCTGTTGAATAGTGTGATTAATGCCATGGAACATTTTAATTCCAGTAGATATTATAAAACTTTAATAAATATCTAGGATAAATACTGTTAAGTGTATTGAGATTGCAATGACTACAAGAGTGAAAAGATATGTCTACAAGGTCATCTATAAGCTACCAGTGATTTAATATGCAAAAACACATGGAAACCGAATGACAGAACATCACTTCGGTTTATATCCCATAGAAAAAATGATCTGGGGATGGAGAAAATAGGAGGAAAAACTGAAGGTGAGAGGAAAAGAGAAACAGAAAAAATCAGGGTACCTGAAAAGTATGGTAAATTTGGCTTCATATTGCTAATGAGCTGTAGTGTGAGCAGAAATAATGAGGTAAGAGCAATTTACATACCTTTTCTGATTCGACGGGAAGGCTGATATCCATAAAGTTTTCGATGTTTGTAGTGATGAAACCACACTCCATGCATTTTAATACACTAACTAAAGAGCCGGAGAAAATATTATCGACTGCCAATTCACTCTGCATAGCTTGCTTTTTATAAGCAATTAACAGCTCACGGTCCCTTGCAGAGACCTCTTTATTGGGTGTACAGATCTTGAGAGTGTTAAGGATTCCTTTTTGGTATCTCTGGTAGACAGAAAAAAGGAAGCAATAGAAAAAATAATTAATTTACAATAATATAAAGCAAACTCGTGCAGACAATTTAAGAATAGTCAAGAACCATTTGAAATAAATGGAATGTCATTCTCTATTACAAAAACTAGCAGATTTTATTTCATTTAAATTATTGTTTATGATCTACAAAAAGTGATCAATGAATTTTAGCCACTTAACTGTACATTCAATTTTTCCCAGATTCACAGTACTTAAAATTATGACAAAAAAGGAAAATAATCTGTAATAGCTCATTTATTTATTTAAAATTGGACACTTTTTTGTTCACAAAAATGTTTAATTTTTTACTCAAAAATTATCATATTCAAACAAAAAAGTACGTCCTGGTGTGGTATATTTTGAAGCAAGGGGCATATATAATCCCACTCCATAATAAAATAAACAACTAATTCTGATAAATAAATGCAAAAACAAATAGTTCTGGAAAGAACTAATCTGCTTACTTTCCTTTCAATACAATTTTAATATATAAATACCACCTTCAAAATTAACAAATTTTCATGTTAGTAGTAGCAGTAATTTTTATTTTTAGGTGCATAGACAGCTAAGGTCATTTCGCACCGTTGAATATTCTATTCAGAAAAAAAAAACAAAAAGAAAATTCTCTCACCAAAGATGCCATAAGAATTACACAAGAAGAAACGTGGTTTTTTTAAAATAAGGACAAACCAACCAAGAGATACGTTAAGGAAACAGATGAAAAACAAAAGGGAACAAACCATTCAAGACCAACAAAAACCAAAAACAAAATTATCTCACCAAAGATGCTGTAAGAATTACACAAGAAGAAGCACTGTTTTGTTTACAGAGTCGGTATGGTTACTGACAACAATATGTAGTATTCATATTTTTCGCCCCGATTCCGATTGGTATGAATCGATCTAAGGGTCAATTGTTACCTCTATAGCTATGAATCAAAACACTGCTGGAATGTGCAGTTGGCTATGCTCTAGCATCTAGGATAAATAATAATATTCCCTCTCTCCCTCTCGCCATTCATCTCGCCCTCCCTTCCTCTCTCCATCCCTTCCTCTCTTCTTCTCTCTCTCTCCCTTTCTTTTCTCCCCCCTCCCCCTTCTCTTATTCCACCGTCCCAATTCATAGCTCTCCCTGGTTTCTGTCTCCTTCTTTATCACTTTCCTCTAGTCCTTTTTCAATTCTATTCCTCCCTTACTCTCTATGTACATATCATTCGATATCCCTTCCTTCTTATCTCCCTCCCCACATCCCCCTCTCTTTTACTCTACATCTATATAGTCGTTTAGATAAGCAAAGGAATCCAAACTAAATCCTAGTCCCATCTGGATTACGTAATTTTGTGAGAAATCCTATGATTAATTTAAGGCAATCTATGCACTCGTATATACCATATTTACCTGAAAGGAAGACAAGGTTTTTTTCACAAAAAAGCCATTAAAAATATTACGTATAGTCTTAGAATGGAGTATGAGGATTTAAGGTAAGAATACCCCCTTATTTTAAATGCACCATGAAACACCCAGATATCAAGTATATGTCCGTTAAAATATTTATTCTCACCTTAAATCCTCGTACTCCATTCTAAAACAAAATTGCTTTTTTGCCTGTAACAAAAAAACGTAACAAATAATTTTTTTTTCATTTGCCAGCATTGCTTGAAGTTCATTAATTGTAGGTGTTACTGTAATTTAATAATGTAGTTACTTGAAGATTTTAAATTCACTTTAACTGGCTCGGACAATTATTTGGATTTTGAAATTGATTGATGCTAAATGTGATCAGTTGGGTCCAGTTTAATTGATAACATTGAATGGCTGATTACAATAAACCACTGACTTCCTTTAACTAGATTTGGTTGTAGAATCCCATGTTTGATTTTGGTAAATGGCCAATAACAGTTAACGAGTAATAATAAAAAGTGGCCACTGATGTATTGAAAGAATCCTTCTGGAATCCAAAGGTGCCACATTTTTATAAACGATCAATATATTGTCAATGAGGAAAGCCCTTGATTTATGCCATTGAGGTGTTCCCCATAAAAACGAAATTGAGCTAAATGATTTATAGCTAAACCTCTTTTTCCCGTACTTTTAATGATACATTGAAGATTAGTTCTTCGAATATAATTTTGTTATATCTAGGCTTCGTAGGATTTGATTTAAATACAAAAACCTCCATTTTTTTAATTTTCAAAATCAACAACAATGAATAGTCGTTGTTAAACATAGATTTTCCAACAAGATGGAAAAGTATGTCTAAAAAACTATTTTATTTGGAATTATAATATTAAAAGTCATTTCTGTTTACTTTTTTCACAATATTATTTTCTACCTACAAATTTGTTCCTTTTTTGGGCTGGAAATAACAGTGCGACTGAAAGGGTGTTTCCGTACACTCAAATGTGTGTCTTTTTGAAAAGTTCATGCTTCTGCTCTTGTACAATCAGGTATTCTAACCTTAACCCTTTCACGACTGGAGCACCCGAATACGCCCGTAATTACGGCTGCTGTGATCAGCCGAAACCGCCTGAAAATGTCTCTTTCGAAATTACCTCCGAAAACTCGGATTGGTCGACGTATCTCATTGAAATGGCTTCTTTCTCATGTTAACAAAAGAATAACGAAATCAACTAGATTGTTGGCGTCCTTTTTGGAGTTTGCGTACACGTGTTTTTTCGAAGTTTTTGATCAACATTTTTTCGGTTTTCTTCGCGAGTAAAGTCACCCCAAATGGCTGACGATAACTCAAATTATGCCAATTTGAATTGGAGTTTGAATTCTGATGGTTCAAGCGATGAATTCTTGGGATTTCAAGTGGAAGACGATAGTTTCGGTGTAACTTCAGGCAATGCTCGACGAGGTTTGGAAGGCGAGTCAGACATCGAAGTGTCTGATTTTTCGGATGATGATAGTTTATCCGGAGATGAAACGCAAAATATTTTGTCTGATGAGGGAGATTCCGTAAATATTCATGCTCAACTATCATAATGCTATTTCTTTAACATAAAAGAATTTCTTTCTTTAAATGTCTTTTTTAGTCAATAAATAGCCTTTTAAGTGAATGTTGTATTGTTTCATTAAATTTGACCTTAATTTTGGCATCCATCTTGGATTTCTCTGGACTTTTGGGGTCAGACTAACTACAGAGTCTCCGGTCTTGAAAGGGTTAAATTCTCATACTCCATTCTAAGACTATACGTAATATTTTTAATGGCTTTTTTTGGAAAAAACCTCATCTTCCTTTCGGGTAAATTTTACACATTTTTGTTTCACTTCCGAGATATATTCAGCCATTTAACAATGATATTTTTTATTGTCAGCCGGAAAAGAATGACTAGGAAGAATTTATTTAATTTAGTATAAGTAGGGAAAATTTGGCAAGCGTAAATTTTTATGAAAAAATTCAGGCTTGAAAAATGGATTTCTGCTTTGCCTATAGCATAAGCACAGAAAATTTATAGACATGTGAAATTCAGGAGACTATATTTTTTAACAAAGATTACGTTTGGATACAATTGGATGCCATTTTTAATCAAGATGCCGGACTGAACATTAAAAAATTTCCATGATTTTAACAAATTCAATAGCATTGCAGAAGTAATAATATATATTTTGGAAAGATGTTTTTCTGGCTGTTCCTTAAGAAACTAAAAAAATAAATTACCCATTAATAAATCTCAGTACTTTTGGTTTGTTAGTAATAGCAAATAGAAGATGCTTCCAGATTTAACAAAGAAATGGAATCTGTCCACCCTGCATAAATCTACAGTGAGGTTAATGATTATTGCTTTTTTAACTTGCCACAAGATTGCCAGGTATTGTAACAATTTATGATTTCAAGACAATGTTTACTTGATCTAGTTTTGTGAAAGCATGGGCTGATAAACTACAAACTTACCTTGAAAAGTAACAGATAAAGAGCAGAAAATAAGCATTGTGAATCGCTGTCGACCACTAAATAATACAAGCAATAAAGCTTAAAACTTCTCTTGTACAGGAACTCCTTAAAACAGAATCACCATAACGCAGAAAAACAATTATTTAAAAAACACCTTCTCACACCTAGCACGCACCGGCCAATGATGCTGGATTACTCAGCAAGACCAGAAATAGGATGTACCAACATAAGAAATGCTCTGATTGGCTTGTGCAAAGCTAGGCTCTAATTGGCCCACTGTATTTTCAATCATTTTCCGCATGTAAATGAAAAAATAGTTTTGAGAGTGAAATTTTGTTCTTAAGAGGTAAATATAAGCAGAAGGGACCATTTTTCCATTCATTATTCGGGAGTTTTTGTAGTGTGGGTGTTTGTTGTAAGAGGTATTTAGACATGCTTTTAAATAGTGGTTTGGTGAGATCAACATCATTTTCTTGTTATTCAAAGGTGTTCGTTAACCGGAAGTTGGTAAGGTAGAGGTTTTACTGTATTAATGAAAATGAAATTTTAATTTTAATATTTGAGAATAATAGATGAGGGTAATTATGGTCCTCTTTTTTCCAAGAAAAAACCATTTAATAAGAAAATTAAAGTTCACAGCATTCTCAAAAAATCCTGCAACACCTGAACATTCTGGATGTTCATAAGTACACTGCATTTTTCATTTTAATTGTTTTGAAGGAAAAAAGAACATATTTGTATTTACCTTCAAGTCTTCACTTTTTAAGCATTCCAGCAACAGCCTCAGAAGTTCATGGGAATCATGCTGTTCTCCTATATAAAACGTATTGGACACCTTCTTCATCAGTCTTAAGACTTCTCCAGGGTTCTCATTATTCACACCAGCTCTCCTAAGCTGCTCACCATTCCTTACACGACTTAATAATTTAATAACAGCTTTATTCAATGGCCCCATTTCTCCTAGTTTCCCTACCAAGGGAGGCTTAAAAAAAGATTAAATTTGAGTGCTATTTTTTATTTTTTCACAAAATGCAGAACAACTGACCATATTATGATTACAGAAAATAAAACCAAAGAACACTCATGACCTGGAACAGGGCCGGCACATGCACGGGTGCAACATATGCACTACACATGGGTGGCAGACAAGAGTTTAGGCACTTTCTCCGAAAATTGAGGGGCGGCTCACCCGGTGCTCACCTTCAGCTTTCGGTGGCTAAAGCACCCACATGTGAAAACAGAAAGGGGAATTGGGAATCCCAGGCCAGCCGTCGACCTTCCTTCAACCATAAATTCCTCCATTTTGAAAGTAAAGGTCATAAATTGGATGCCCTCGAACAGCTAGAGATAATTATTTGTAAAGACTCGTCCCTCTTAAAAGAATATCTTTTCCACAATCATTCTCCTCTATTTAACTTACCAAAAATTTTGTAATTACTTTGTATCTACATGGTTGCCTTGGCCCGTTTACCAAGTTTTTGTAATTTTTGTAACAGTTTGCTACTATGTTGCTTTCGCCTTCCTTTCTCACCCCTTCTTTTCCGAACCGCTCATCCAATTACCTCCCATTCATTTTCTTTGTAACCCCTACTGTCTCCCTCTTCCTCCTCATTTTACCCTATATGTATGGAACAATTTATATATTTTTTTTCACCTGATGATGCTACGATCGTAGTGAAACCGGTCATGTTATATTAAAAGTTGTGGAAACTACAAAGTTATCCTTTTATTATTTTCAAAGAAGTCTATCATATAATTGCAAAAGCCATTACTTTGGTCAAAAAACTGAATACTTAATGGGAAAATTTTAACATTTTTCCTATTAGAAGCATCAGTTTGAATGGAAAAAAACAGTGGAGGTTCGTGATTTTTTACATTAAATAAAACATCTTCTAATGATTTTTTCCCCAAACTATTCACAATGGCTTCTGAGTTTGTTCTTCCACATGATATTTTAATTGAAATAATGGAATCACTTAATGTTGTAGAATTCAATTTAAATGTGCAATCCAATGAGTTATATGAATGATGATGCTTTATAGTATGATAAACATGTGCAACCTTGGCTAATGTAACCAAATCTTCCTCCTCTGGATTTTTTTAACCAAACAATTGTCCAAAACTTTAGTGGAAGTTGATGCATTTGCTCTACACTTGTGAGATTCTGAGTCATTGTACTTTTTAATCGCTGCAATACCAAGGTATGCAAGAGAAAACATAATATTACACAAGGTACATTTGGCCTCAGTTGGATTTGATTTGTTTGATCTAATCCATTCAAACTGCTGTTCTCACAATTCATTAAATGTACACCCACTTCCAAAAAAAGGTTGCACTTGAGAGTGCTCAGAATCTAACTCCAGATAAAAACAATGAGTTGACAATGCTGTAATCCTCATGCAGCCTGACCCTTCGCAGAAGAGACCTTTTGTTTTGAGGGCCAAGTTAAAATGACCAGATTGACACCATAAAAGGGTCTATCAAACGGAAGCTACAGTCATTTGATTAGAGTCATTTTTCCACTTGGATGAGCCATTTTCGAGATATTTGGGAAAGACGAAAAATCAGCATGAGTGAATATCTTTTCCGGTGAGTCGATTTTACTCAAAAACTAAACAACTCGTCATTTTGATAAAAATGTTATTAATAAAATTTAGTTGTGATAGGGCAAATATTTTATGACAGAACACATCACACACAGACAACTTCGAGAAAGCGGTCAAAATGTGTTCTAGGGACCTTAAAACGTGTATTCCCCATTGAAATCTCAAAATCAATTTGTTGCACGATTACAATACTTGTATAATGTAGAAAGTAAAAATGACACAACAAACCTCCAAATGCAGGCTTGAGCTTAAATCCTTGAACATTCTTGTGCATATCCACCGAGAAATATTATAACCATGTTGCATTATTTGCTCTGCGCTATATCACCTCACTAGGAAGCAGAAGACCTGGATTCAATTTCTGGATTTGTTAAAGATTTCTGCTTCCAAAATTCACAAATTTTACTACTTTGACATAGAACTTATTAGTATTTTATACTTTATTAAACTCATTATTTCTGCCGGGTCATATGCAAGTAAAATATAAAACTTTGCGAGATCCCACAATGCATCCTAGAATTTCCTATTAGGATATTGAGTTTAAAGATAAAATATATTAAATGCATTTACCTATTTACTAGGTGGTAGTCTGTTTATGTCAATGAATGAATGCATCCTCAAAAACACTGAAATTTTGATAAATTATTCTAATAATGAAATCGCCCACAAAATTGACAAAGATAACCTAATATATCAAGAACAAAAATATTCTTTAATTCGTTTCAAATAACTCTAAAAAATAAATTCTTTATTTTACTTTAAATTCAGAGAAAGGGTATAAGGGTATCGGCACTTACCTATTCCTAAATGCCCAGAATGAATACGAACTAACATCACTCTTCTCATGTCTTTTGGGATATAAATTCTTGTGCCATAAACCAATAAGTTGTCAAGAGTACTCAGATTTCCTCTCTCACTATAAAACCGTGCATCGCTTGGAATCAAAATTTTCCTTTCGAGGCCATCATTCTCGCACGAAATGTTTGATCTTTTGTGTTTTCTCATCCACAAGCTGTGTCATTCAAACTTCTTTCAGCAGTATGTCCGTGAAAGGTCTCTCGGCTGTTACCACTCAAACATATAGCTCTATTTATTCATCACCAAGGATATCTGATTCTGTCGGCATCCTGGGGAGAGGCGCTCGGGATAGGGTGTCAGGTGTATGAAGATCTTTATCTGGGACATGACATATATCATAATTAAACTGCATCATCGTCACTCGAAACCTCTGAACCAATGCAGAAAGATCTCCAATAGGCTTATTTCCAAACAAAGCTATCATCAGTTTATGATCAGTGCACAGGAGCACTTCACACCAATCAAATAGCACACGAACTTTTCGCAGGCCCAAGTCAATGCCAAAGCTTCTTTTTCCACCTGCGTGTATCGTCACTCAGTTTCTGTGGGTCCTTGACGCAAAGGAAACCGCTCTCCACTCCCCTTCTAGCTGCTGCTGTTCCAGCACTGCTCCCAGTCCGTAGGATGAAGGATCTGGCAGCACTTGTATGGGACGATTGGTTTCATAGAATGCCAGAGCAGTATCTTCCGTTAGGCATCTTTTAATTTACTCTAAGACTTTGGGATGCACCATAGTCCATTGCAAAGGCTCACCTTCCTTCAGAAGGTCACGCAGTGGATGAGTGAGATCTGAAAGGTGTGGGAGGAATTTCAAATGATAATGAACCATACCCAGGAATCGGCGTACTTCCTGCACCGACGTAGGCTGGGCTAGATCCTTGATGGCCAACACCTTATCTGGGTCAGGTTGAATGCCTTCCGTAGAGGATATGACATCCCAAAAACTTAACCGAAGTCGTCCTAAACTTATATTTTGCTTTACTAAGAGTATTTCCCTTCTCTCCGAGGCATTGGAGGACAGCAAGAAAATGCTGGTCGTGCTTCTCAACCATGGGACCAAGGATGAGCACATCATCCATGACGTTAATTACTCCCTTTAGACCAGAAAGTGCTGACGACATCCTTTGAAAATGCTCCCCGGCTGACGACAATTCCATTGGTAATCGGTTAGAATAGTACCTCCCGTAGTGTGATAAATGTGGTCAACAAGCGGCATTTTTCTTCCAAGGGTAACTTATAATATCCATTACAAGCATCTAATTTGGAGAATATTTTTGCCTCCGACCCCCTCAGAAGTGCTAAGCATTCTTTCACTGAAGGAAGCTCCTGCCGTTCTCTCCGAACATTTGCATTTAACTGCGTGAAATCCATGCAGATGTGTACCACTCCATTGACCTTCAGCACAACGACTAAGGGTGCACACCAATCCGTAGGGGATTCTACAGGTGTTATTACCACATCTTTTTCCATTTACCGGAGTTCCTCCTGCACCTTTTCCTGCAGTGGTATGGGCACCTGCCTCGGGGTAGATACTGCATAAGACTGGCTTCCATCCTTGAGCCGCTGAGTATAGGATTCATACATTTTTCCTAATCCGTGGAAGAGCACAGAAAAAATCTCCTGTGGCTTCCGTGACATTATTTCTTGAATCCATGCCAGCATCCTCAGCGAGTTAATCACCGGGTGGCCCAGGAGTGAGTCTTCGACTCCCAGCACCACATAAATCTCATCTTCATATTCCCGCTCCTTCCAGTGCAGTGTAGAACGAAACATTCCTGCCTCTTGCAATCGGACATGGGTGGGTCCACTGAGAGGTGTTGTCACTTTTGCGAGATGCATGCCTTTCAGCATGTTGAAGATCGTTTCTCCTATTACGCTGACGTTGGCTCCCGTTTCTATTTTGAAAGACACTGTCCTGCCTCCGACGGCTAAGCTACACTCCATGGCTCCATTCCTTTTGTTACTTTGCCCAGAAAGTAATAACAATTATCGCTATCATAGGTGTTCGATGCATCCTCTCTGCCAACCTGCTCTCTCGGCTCTTCGCTTATTTCTGCCACAGTCTTCTTCCGGCACACCACCGCCCAATGGCCCTTCCTACTGCATGTCTTACATGTAGTCTGACATTCCAGACACTGTGAGAATGCATGTGATGGCATTGTTCCACACCTGAGACATCTTTATTCTCTCCCTTTTCCGGCAGACTGTGACATCAACCGAGCCGCTGAATAACGAGGAATGACCTTCCTCGAAACCGCATCTATTTTCGGCAAGGTGGTCATTTGCCCTCCGCCAGAGGTGTTCCTTATTACTCCTTGCTGGCGATGAAACTCTTCAGCCTGCCATGCTCGGGCGACAGCCTTTTCGAGCATGAGGTCTGCATCGAGTTGTAGAGCTTCCAAAAGCTTAGCATTCTGCAGGCGCACTACCAATGATCTCTCACCAATTCAACTTGAAGAGGGCCATATTCGGAGTTCTTTGCAAATATATTCAGGTCACGTATAAATTCTTCCATTGCCCCCATTTCTCCTTGGATTATCTTATTAAATTTAGCATGTTCATAAATGACATTCTTCTTTGGCAAGATATAATTTTCAAATTTTTCAAAAACAAATCCATATGAACTTTCCTCTTCTGCTCTGAGGTTAAATGACGATCGTATGTCATCTTCTTGATCCCCCATTGCATACACCAAGGCATCGACTTGCTCGTCTTCAGGTTGCCATGATAGTCCGGATGCTCACCGATATCTTTCAAATCGGTGACTCTACCGCAACCAATCTTCCGCTAAGAATAAGAAGGGTTGAGGAAGTGACCATGCCAGTCCTGCTTATACACGGGTGTTGTTTCCCGGGCAATAAAAATCCACTCTTAATAGGTCGTTAATGGTCTCTGTTGTATCACTATACAACGTATCCGTGTGAAGCAGAGACTCGCATTGGAATTGTTTGCTTTCGGCCGACTCACCTCACAGTGCTCGGGTATGCTCTTTTTATTCCTCTCATCCCATGTCTAGAACATTCGAGACCCGGTGACTCAGCATTGAGAACCTTCGAGGCCCCCCATCTTGCACAAGCCTCATTGAACATCCTCTCTTCTGTAAACAAAAGCTGAAAAGACAAATAAGAACTACTATGAATAGTCCTCTTGAAGGCCAAGCCATTGAGGTGGCTTCACTAAACACCCGTATCTGGTTCGGTATTCCTCCTTTTCTCCTTTTAGTTGCTGCTCTTCAACCTTTGCCTTTCCCTGGTTATTAACACTCTCCTGCCTACTTTTGTTTGAGGCTTCCTCCCGTGTGCCTGAGAGATACTCCGCTGTGTCCAATGCCACATGATTTCACCAGAGAACTCCGTCTTCTGTTCTAAAGAGGTATGACCTTGGCTCCTTCGACTCCCTCAATATGGTGCTGTAATGTTTTTGGTCCCTTACCCAGGCCCGTCTCTCCAGTGAGAGGGAGGGGAGGAGTTGCATCCGATGCCTTTTATCGTAGTTCTCTTTAGTTCGGTCTTGAACTCGCAAGGCAATCTCACGATGGGCTTCGAGATTTGGCCAAGACGACAAACCAGCTGGCACTACTGGGACCATTGTGCAAAGCTTTCGACCCATCAAAAGTTTTGCTGGACTCGGCGCTGCATCCAGAGGCGTTGCGTGATAAGCCAATTGACTTAAATTTGGATCTGCCTCCTTTGAAAAAATATTTTTCACCACTTGACCTGTCGCCTCCACCTGACCGTTGCTCTAGGTGTAGTATGGGCTACTAGTGATGTGTTGAAACCCATATTTTTCTGCGAATATTCGGAACTCCCTGCTTTTAAATTGAGGCCCGTTATCCATTCCGACTGCCTCGGGTATACCGTGCCATGCAAAAATTGCTCCCAACTTCCCTATTACGTAGGCCAATGTCAAATACTCCAAGTAGGAGACTTCGGGGTATTTGGAAAAATAATCCACTGCTACCATATACTCCTTCAATCCACTTTAAAAAAGGTCCATCCCCACCATCTGCCATGGCTGCCCAGGAACATTTGTAGGGAGTAGGGGCTCCACTTTCTGCAGACAGTGCTCAAGACATTCTGGGAACTTATATTATCATTTCCTGAATATCCTTCGATATCCCTGGCCACCAGATGGATTGTCGTATCCGGTTTCAGCACTTAACTATTCCTAAATTCCCAGAATGAATACGAACTAACATCTCTCTTCTCATGTCTTCTGGGATATAAATTCTCATGCCGTAAACCAATAAGTTGTCAAGAGTACTCAGATTTCCTCTCTCACGATAAAGTCGTGTATCGCTTGGACTCAAATTTTCCTTTCACTGCCAACCATCTTGCATGAAATGTTTGATCCTTCGTGTTTTCTCATCCACAGCATTTGCGATTCTAACTTCTTTCAGCAGTATGTCTGTGAAAGTTCTCTCGGCTTTACTGTTAAACCATATAGCTCTACTTCTTCATCACCAAGTATATCTGATTCCATCGGCAACCTCGGGAGAGGCACTCAGGATATGGTGTCAGGTGTATGAAGATCTTTACCAGGGACATGACATATATCCTAATTAAATTGCATCATTCCCATTCAAAACTTCTGAACCCATGCAGAAAGATCTCCAATAGGCTTATATCCAAACAAAGCTACCAGCGGCTTATGATCGGGGCACAAGAGCACTTCACACCAATCAAATAGCACACGAACTTTTCGCAGGTCCAAGTCAATGCCAAGGCATCTTTTTCCAACTGCGCGTATTGTCGTTCAGTTTCCGTGAGATTCCTTGACACAAAGGAAACTGCGCTCCACTCCCCTTCTGGCTGCTGCTGTTCCAGCACCGCTCCCAGTCCGTAGGATGAAGGATCTGGCAGCACTTGCATGGGGCGATTGGTTTCGTAGAATGCCAGAGCAGTATCTTCCGTTAGGCATCTTTTAATTTCCTCCAAGACTTTGGAATTGGTATTATCCATGAAATTTTTCCGAGAAAGATGTTCAATTGTGGCATTATAGACCAGGCGTTCTAGTGGTTTGGAAAGGGCGCAAAGAAGTGCTATGGGCCAGTAGTCGGACATTTCTTTGGAATAGCTAGTTTTTATAATGGGGCGTATCAGTGCGGATTTCCAGAGGGTTGGGAAAGTTGAATAGTTCAATGAACAATTATAAATGTCTAGTATCATAGGCATAACAACTGGGAGCATGATTTTAATGTCTTTGACACTAATATTATAAATTCCAGAAGCATTGAATTTTATCGTGTTAATGTATTGATGAACCACGTTGGGCGTACAGTGAGGGATATAAAGTCTTTCAGAGTTAAAACTACACCGTGATACTGTGTTCAGAATAATGTTTAACTTATCTGTCACAGATGAAGAGCCAGTAGATGTCCTACATTCCTCAAACCTTTGGTCCATAAATGGCTGCTTTAGAAAATACATATTAAGGTCATCAAGAGGAAAATTGACAATCGGAGGATTACAGTCGTTTTTACCAAGATCCAGACATCGAATTTCCTGCCAGGTTAACTTGGCATCCCACTTTTCTGCAAAACATGCATAATAGTACCTGTGCTTGGCGTTACGAAGCAATTGCTGGACTCTGTTGCGAAGAGTTTTGTATTCTAAAAGTAGTGGGAATTTTAGTTCATCTGTGTCTTTGATGTAGACGGTCTCTTTGTTTCATCATTCTATGTAAATCGCTTGTAATCCTTGGAGCTGGGTAGTGCTTAGGTGTAAATCTTTTTCAGGGAGCATAAGTATCAAGTGATTGATGAATGATATAATTAAATATTTCAATTTTTTATCATCTGAGGAAGTGGGGGGAAGGGAGAGGAAGTGGGGGGAAGGGAGAGGGAGTGGAGGAAGGGAATGAGGGGAGTGGGGGGAGAGGGAATGAGGGGAGTGGGGGAGGGAGTAAAGGGGGTGTGTGGGGGTGAGGGAGTTGGGTGAGGGGGTAGGGTGAGGGGGTAGGGAGAGGAAGTGAGGGTGAGGGGGAGGGAGCAGGGGTGAGGGGAGGCAGTGGGAGGAGGGAGTGGAGGGGAGGGAGTGGAGGGGAGGGAGTGGAAGTAGGAGAGGAAGTGGGAGGAAGGAGTGGGAGGAAGGAGTGGGAGGAAGGAGTGGGAGGAGGGAGTGGGGGGATGGAGTGGGGGGAGGGAGTGGAGGGGAGGAAGTGGAGGGAGTTGGGGAGCGAGTGGGAGAGGGAGTGGGAGGAGGGAGTGGGAGGAGGGAGTGGGAGGAAGGAGTGAGAAGAGGGAGTGGGAGGAGGGAATGGGGGAGGGAGTGGGAGGAGGGAATGGGGGAGGGAGTGGGGGGAGGGAATGGGGGAGGGAGTGGGGGGAGGGAATGGGGGGAGGGAGTGGGGGGAGGGAATGGGGGGAGGGAGTGGGGGGAGGGAATGGGGGGAGGGAGTGGGGGGAGGGAGTGGGGGGAGGGAGTGGGAGGAGGGAGTGGGAGGAGGCAGCCAACTTGTTTCTGCACACAGGCGGCCAATAGGAATGCACCGGCCCTGATCTGGATAGGGTGTTCAATATTTATTGCTACAATCATAAAATTATCTTACCGCATATTCTCCATGCTCCTTGCTAATTATGTCACCTCCTGGAAGATGGAATGTCTCACCATTCTGAGCACTATCATCCTGCTCAGGTACAAAATCTGGTGTCTGAGCCAAGCACTGCAGGATAGCATTTATATAGCATGTGTTACCTATATTTTCTAAGCCCTGAAATGAAATAACAAAAATTCTTACATCAATTAAGGCTGTTTTTCTGAGGATTTATTCTCAAACTTATCTATTGTAAAATTAAATGCTCATAGTTAAAATTTCAAAGGGATATTTTCAGGTAAAGCAATTTAAACATACATTTCATAGATTATCAATAATGCTCACGATTTAATTTTTGCTAAGTAAAAATGAAGATGAAACTTCCACTGCTCCTTCATTATGCAGCACCACACAAATACCAATTATTTACATCTGAAAAGCTTGTAAATTATTATCAAAACCAAATGTAGATACCATTCTAATTCATTTCTGCACAAGTACCACAATTGCAAAGACTTGTACATCAGAAGTAATAGATTATAAAAATGAGTTTGATAAACATAAGGAGCATTAAAAATTATAACAGTCATAAGATAGAATAAATGCTTCAGTTTTTGCAGGAAATAAATCCAGTTTAAAAATTAAAAATATGAACATTAAACATATGACTGCTACATAAACTACCTTTTTGAAGAACAGTTGTATAAAACTCCTTCAGCCAAAAAATTGTAGGGTAAGCTCGACATTCATATGCTGTTGCATTTTCTTTTATTTTCTGTTAAACTGAATTATTTATGATAAGAAAAGTGAATTTTTTAGGTTGACGGAACCATACACCCATAATAACATTGCGACTTACAGGAAAAAAAGACTTGCACTTCATGAATTTACATTTCACGTCAACTTTCCAGAAAGGTTCAAAAAGGTGGTGTACTGATATTGGTTCCAGAAAATTGGTCCAAAGAAATTTCATCCAATTTTCTTCACCAAAAGATATATAGCCTAAAAAACATTTCCCTCAAATTCATTATACTTTAAACTAAAAAATTTTGATCCAAAAACTTTTGGCTAATTGTTTTTGTCCAAATGTTTTTAATCTCAAAAATATTTTGTCAAGTTCTAAGTGCATTTTTTAATCCACCAGTTTAATTTTGGTGAACCTAGAACAAGGGGGAAGTAAGGAGAGAATTTTCAACAAATAAAGACAATATGAATGTCTATAGGCTAGGAATTTCATATAGATGACAAATATGGAAGCATCTCAACCAATGGATAGACCTGGAAAAAATATCGAATGATGATTTAAAAAAAATAATAGCTCTATCTACAAAAACATTTCAGCCTCTGAAATGCATCAACCTAACATTGAAAGGGAAGATCCGGGAGGACAATTGATGAAGGGAGGGGAAAAAGAAGTAATGTAAATAAATGTTTTCATCCTGTCTAATGCATCAACCTAACATTGGATGGGAAGATCTGGGAGCACAATTAACCGCAGGAGGAGTCTCTATTTACTAAAACGTTTTCGGCCTCTATAATGCATTTACCTATCATTGGAGGGGAAGATCTGAAAGGACATACAATGACAGGAGGAGAAAGAGGAATCTCTATCTACTAAAAGGTTTTCGGCCTCTCTAATGAATCAACCTAACATTGTAGGGGAGAAGCTGGGAGAACAATTAATGAGGGTAAAGGAAATCTACAAAACCATTTTGAACTTCCTTAATGCATCAAACTCACGTTGTAGGGGAAGATCTCAGAGGACAATTAATGAGGGGAGGGGTCTCTATATCTTAAAACGTTTTCGGTCTTCCTAATACATCAACCTAACATAGGAGGGGAAGATTTCAGAGGACAATTAATGAGGGGAGGGGAGATAGGGGTCTCTATATCTTAAAACGTTTTTGGCCTCCCAAATACATCAACCTAACATTGGAGGGGAAGATCTAGGAGGACAATTAGTGAGGGGAGGGGAGAGGCATCTATCTATAAAAATTATTTCGGCCACCCAAATACATCAACCTAACATTGGAGGGAAAGATTTGGAAGGATTAATGAGGGGAGGGAAACAAGGGGTCTCTATATTTCATTACCTGGGTGTTGAAGTGAACAGACGTGCCTTTCACTTGCTCCAGCAAGCTCCTACGAGTCTTCGAGCGACTAGAGTGGCAGTAGCATTAGAGTAGCTGTAACTGTAGTGTTAAGTAGAACTAACATTTACTTTATTCTATTTTTTATCCTTCTGTAATTGCATTTAACATTTGTTTAAGTTACCTAATTTGTTTTGTTATAACATCCACGTTATAGTTTTTTTCTCTACCATAATATTTAACTCTTAAGTCTCATAGTTTTTTGTTAAGAAATTTCATTCTCTCCTTTACAAAATAATATTAATATCATAGTAGTTACTGTGTATTAGCATATTCTTGTTGCATTTGTAATGTTGTCTTATATTTAAGGTCCGTAGTATTTATATATCTTCATTGTTATATACTAACATCTCCTGTACTTGATCTAACCTCGCTTGTGTTGTTTATGCCTTTCAATTTATACCTGCATTTGACCCTTTACCATATGAAATGTGCAGGACACCACTGGATCACTCTGGTGTTCATTACAAACCTAATTGGATCCGAGGATAGTGTATAGGATTCATAGGCTAGAGAATAGGGCAGGGTTTAGGTCAGTTTTGGGTAATGGGACAATAGCTATGTTGATAGAAAATAAGAATCAAGATAGATTATGTAATGATAGAAAATACTCCGAGCATGAGATAAATGCACATAATACGAGAGGTAAGGAGGACGTTCATAGTAACATGCAGCATCAATTTCGCGATAGGTCATTGATAGAATGTTCCGTAAAGGGTGCAACGGGCTGCGATTCCAATTAGTCAAGGGTAAGATTAATATGCAAAGTGATAGTGAGAAATTAAATGTCGTCGTACTGAACTGCTGCAGCATCCATAGGAAAATTGAGGAGTTAGAGCATATTATTCGTAGTATGCACACTAATGTTCTGATAGGCACAGAAAGTTGGTTAACGGATGAGATTAAGAGTCGGGAGATATTTCCTAGAGACTACCATGTCTATAGAAAACATCACGCAAATAGATCGAGTGGAGGGGGTTTTCATAGCAGTTAGCGATAAGTACGATAGCAGTGAGATTCAGATAAGTGACGAGGATATCAAAGTGTTTGGTCATGCATAGGTAAAGAAGGCTCCAAAAAGGTGTTCTTATGCTCGTTTTACAGGCCACTTAACGCTGGTGTAGATTGTATTTTAAATCTGGAGAAGCAAGTATCAAAGCTTAGACTAATTAATCAAGATGGAATCATTGTAGTCGGTGGTGACTTGAACTTACCCTCAATTGATTGGGAAAACTTATGTTTCGAATCTACAGGTAAAGAACACGAATCCTGTGAGGCATTAATCAAAACATTCTGTGATCACTATTTCCTTCAATTAGTCAGAAAGCCAATGCAATCGGGAAACATTAGATTTATTAGCAACTAATGTCCCAGAAAGAATAAACAAAGTCACCATTGAAGATGGAATAAGTGATCATCTGGCCATATATGCAGAGTGCAAGTTGAAAATCAAGAGGTACTCGAAGCCTAAAAAGAAAGTTTTATATTCAGTAGTCACTCGATATGTGAATACTCGATATACAAAGTTTCACTATAATGAACTTTTTATTTAAAGATGTTTTTCATTTGCCATCAAAAATGTAACTAACATTAGCAGTAATAACTTAATAACAATTTTACTAATGGTAAGTTTATGTGTAGAATATTTTGCAAATAGCTTTTATTGTTTAAATACCAAATAAAAGATGTCATTCTTTTACTTCAAACCATGGGTTCTTTGCATTTAAGCACCCAAATATGCAGTGCCGTACACACACACATGTATGTATGTGTGTGTGTGTGTGTATATATATATATATATATATATATATATATATATATATATATATATATATATATATATATATATATATGTGTGTGTGTGTGTGTGTGTGTGTGTGTGTGTGTGTGTGTGTGTGTGTGTATATATATATATATATATATATATATATATATATGTGTGTGTGTGTGTGTATATATATATATATATATAAATAAACTTAAGGAAATGAAAAGGTAGTGATGAGGGTGGCAACAAGGTGTTGAGGGAAGCCCAGCGGACACTTACCAAGTTGGCAGGCTGCTGGGGGCATCGAAGACAGTATACTTGTATACTTATACAAGTTTTCATGATTGTACATTATGTACATGAATAATTAATGTTCTTTAATGTATCACCTTTTAAAAATGTGATAATTAATAAAAGGTTTACGCTATAAGATGTGAAGTTATTAAGATTGGGAGCGCATCCCATTGTAATCATGTTATTCGATATACGAAGTTTAAATATGCGAACGATGTTTTAGGAAAGCATCTACTTGTTATATCGAGGTATTACTGTAGGCAGACTTTTCAAGCTTCAGGTCGCGCCTACGAGAAATACTACCAGGCTTCTGTGATATGACCAAACGATCAGGTGCTGAGTCGTCATGGACATTATTCAAGGATATAATGCTAGAGGACATCAATAAGTACATTTCAATTAAATTGAAGGTCAACAATAAAGAGCCATGTTGGTATAATAAGCAAGTTAGGAGTGCGCTTAGGCATCAGAGAGTAAGTCACGCGAAAATAAGAAATATGCCATCTACATCATTTGATGAATATAGAGCAACTAAAGTTAAGACGTATAAGGAATTCCACACAAAAGCGAGAAATACTACGCATGCTGCTTTTACTAACAAAAGGAATAAGGTATTAAATAATTATTTGAAGGAGGAACCTAAAGCGTTTGTTCCTATGTGAGAGAGGTCCAAGACAGAGGCCCTACCATACCTTCCCTGCGTAATGACACAAGTGCCGTTATTCATGATAGCGTAGAGAAAGCCAACCTATTAAACGGTCATTTTGTAAAAGCATTTACAGCAATCAACAACCAATGTGTACATTTTGCACCCGCTATAAGGAGCAACCTGATGGACGATATAGTATTTTCTGAGGTGAGAATAGCAAGGAAATTAAGTTCCATCAAAGCTAACTAAGCCACTGTCCCCTGCTCTGGTTTTAAAATAATTACATGAAGAAATGGCACCTTTCTTTGGATAATATTCTAGAAATCCTTTTCCCACAGAGAGATCTCCAATGACTGGAAGTTAGTGCATGTTATCCCAATTCATAAGGGTGGTGACAAGGAGAACCCAGAAAATTACAGGCCGATTTCCTTAACTTCAATGTCGTGTAAGATTCTCGAGCATATACTCGTTAGCAACAATGCGATTTCATGACAGTAATTCATTGTTAGATGACTGTCAACAAAGCTTCAGGAAAGGTAGGTCTTGTGATACTAAGCTCAGTCTTTTGATGAATTGTATACTGAGAAGTGGAGAAAATAATAGCCAGGTTGATGGCATATTCTCAGATTTTTAGGAAAGCCTTTGATAAAGTGCCTCACAGGAAGTAAATAACGAAATTAGAAACCTTAGTCATTAATTCCAAAATCGTTAGCTGGATCTGCAAATTTTTAAATCATAGAAAGCAGAAGGTTGTTATAGATGGGAAATCCTCGAACTTAGTGGAGGTTGCCTCTGGCACTCCACAGGGTAGTGTAATTGGTCCGTTATTATTTGTAATTTACATAAATGAAATCAGCTCAGTAGTCAGAAGTAAAATTAGGCTTTTCGTGGATGACACTGTCATTTATAGAGAAATCAACAAACCGGAAGGCCACCAGTATCTCCCAAATGACCCAGAAGCTATTTCTGCATGGTGTAAGGAATGGCAGTTAGAGATTAACCAAAAGAAAAGCTCCATCATCAATTTCTGGAGAACCAAGAATATCTCGTTGGATGTTAATTATTTGTTGGATGAAATAGATATTTCAATTTCACACTAGATTAAATATCTTAGAGTCACGATCCATCGTAATCTCTCGTGGAACACCCACATTCGCTGATTGATAAGTGCCACTAACAGAAAGCTGGCCTTTATAGGGAGAATAGCTTGAAATAGATCTGAAAAAGTGAAAGAATTATGTTATTTATCATTGGTTCGACCACAAGTCGAATATGCGTCAGCTGTATGGGATCCCTACAAAAAGGGACTCACTAACGAGACAGAAATGGTCAGCACAGGGCAGCTAGGTTTGTAAAGAGAAATTATGATAGTATACAAAGCATAACATCATTAATAGAAAATCTGAAATAGGCATCATTAGAGGAACGTAGGCTGCAGGCTAGATTTAAACTACTGCAATAATTTATGTCGGAGGGACTAGCAAATGAGTTAATAGGACTTATCATAAGTCCAACATATCTTAGAAGGCATGACAGCGAGAATAAGATTCGTGAGTTCGATTGCAGAATGGAGGGATATAGAGGATCGTTTTTCCCTAGGATGATAAGAGAACATAATAGGAGAAGATAATGTAGGAAAACTAGGGACCTTTGGTGCACTGCACCCTTTGCCATCCACCAAAAAGGTGACTTGCAGGGTATCATGTAGATGTAGATATAGTAAAACGTTTTCGGCCTCCCTAATGCATCAACCTAACGTTGGAGGGAAAGATCTGGAAAGACAATTAATGAGCAAAAGGGAAAGAAGGGTCTCTTGGTGAGTATGATCTGGGAGGACAATTAATGAGGAGAGGTGAAATAGAGGGGGTCTATCTACTAAAACGTTTTCGGTCTCCCTAATCTATCAAAGTTTTCGGCCTCCCAAAAGCAATAACCTCACGTTGGAGGGAAAGTTCTGAGAGGACAACAAATGATGGGAAGGGAAAGAGGGATCTTGATCAACAAAAACGTTTTGGGCTTTACTAAACTATCAACCTGACATTAGAGGGAACGATCAGGGAGGATAATTAATGAAGGAAGGGGAAAGAGTGGTCCCTATATAAAAAATTTTTGTTCTCCATAATGCATCAACCTAACATAGGATGGGAAGAGTTGAGAGAACAATTAATGAGGGGAAGGGAAAGAGGGGTCTCTATCTACTAAAACATTTTCAGCCACCCCAATACATCAAATTAACGCTGGAGAAGATCTGAAAGAATAATTAATGATGCGAAGGGAAGAGGGGTCTATCTAATAACATTTTCGGCTTCCCTAATGCATTCACCTAACATTGGAGGGTAAGATCTGGTATGACAATTAATGAGGGGAGGAGAAAGAGGGGTTTCTAACAACAAAAATGTTTTGGTCCTCCCTAATGCATCAACCTATCGTTGGAGAAAATCTTGGAGGGCACTCACTGAGGGGATAGGAAAAATCGGTCTCTATCTACCAAAATGTTTTCACCCTATGTAATGCATCAACATAACGATGGAGGGGAAGAGCTAGAGGGTAATTAATGAGGGGAGGTGAAAGAGGGGTCCCTATCTACTAAACTGTTTTCAGCCTCCCTAATACCGTATTAGCCCGAATATAATGCGACCCCGAATATAGTGCGACCCCAAGTATTTTGAAAGGAATTTTAGAAAAAGACGAAAAACATTTTATTTTCTCTATTTTGCACATTTAAATTACCTGTAAACTCATGAATTATGTACTAAAGGGGGGTAATGTGACGCTACGTTTAAACGGTCCTCGTTTTCTAACGTTGAGTGTCGTGACCCTGCGTGAAGTTGTGCCAGTGCTGTGGTTGCTGCAATTTGACCTTGATTTATTTTCAATTCTCCTCAGACCCTTACCGAGTATATTTGTACAATGTAGCATCATAACATGAACGTCCAATTCACTTACAATGTAGCAAATATAAAAATATACGCAGAAACACGCGCCATGAAACGCACCGATACGCAGTTATTTTTTAAAGATACATGTATTCGAATATAGTACGAATGATCTCCTCAGACCCATACCGAGTATATTTGTACTATGTAGCATCGTTACATGAACATCCAATTCACTTACAATGAAGCAATTATAAAAATATGCTCTGAAACATGCGTCATGAAACGCGCCGATACGCAGTTATTTTTTTAAAGATACAAGTATTCGAATATAGTACGAATGCAACAAGTACTCGAATATAGTGCGAATGTGACTTTCAAAGGTACATATTGAGGAAAAAAACATCGCACTATATTGGGGTCAATACGGTACATCAAATTAACGCTGGAAAAGATCTCGGAGGATAATTAATGAGGGGAGGGGAAAGAGGAATCTCTATCTACAAATACCTTTTTGGTCTTCCTAATGCATCAACCTAACGTTGGAGAGGAGGATAATTAATAGGGGAAAGGAAGCATGATTCTCAATCTACAAAACCATTATCGGCCTCTGTATTGCATCAACCTAATGTTGGAGATGAAGATCTGGAAGGACAATTAATGAGGGGAGTAGTAAAAGGGGTCACTATCTACAAAAATGTTTTCGTCCTCCCTAATGCATCAACCTAATGTTGGAGGTGAAGATCTGGCAAGACAATTTATGAGGGAAAGGGAAAGTGTTGTCTCCATGTACAATATTGTTTTTGGCCTCCATAGTGCATCAACCTAACATTGGAGGGGAGGATCTGGGAGTACAATTAATGAGGGGAGGGGAAAGATGGGTCTATATACAAAAACGTTCTTGGCCTCCCTAATGTATCAATCGATCAATCTTATGTTGGAATGGAAGACCTAACAGGACAATTAATGAGGGGATGGTAAAGAGGGGTCGCTATATACTAAAACGTTGACAGCCTCAATAATGCATCAACCAAATGCTGGAAAGGAAAATCTGGCAGAACATTTCATGATGGTAGGGTAAGATGGGTCTCTACTAACAAAAATGTTTTCAACCTCCTTATCGCATCAAACTAACATTGTAGGTGAAGACCTGGCAGACAATTAATGAGAGGGGAAAGAGTGGTCTCTATGTACAAAAACGTTTTTGTCCTCCCTAATGCATCAATCTAACGTTGGAAGGAAAGAGCTGGGAGGACAATTATTGATGGGAGGTGAAATAGAGATCTATAACAGTGTGACTAATGAGTAAGATTTTCAAAATTCTATTATATTTCCAGTATAATTTTTAGCAAAATTCCAGTACCTTTATTTGTTACTTGCACATTGAAAGTCTTGAGTTACAAGGATTCTGTACCCTATAAATAATTTTGTAACTTCATTCAATTTTGTTAAAAAATAAATGAAATCAATTGTTTTTGGCCTTTGCTTTCCGCTACAGCCAATCCTTTCCTCCCCAAATCAAAATTTATTTTATGATACAAAAATATGAAGGATACAGAATTCTCATTGCAAAAATAACAAATCAGGTAATATGTAATACTAACATAATCAAAGGCAAACAAAGGCAATATAAGAAGAAGGTAACATTATCATATATGGTTATGTCACAATCAAGACTAACACACTACTTTTGTAAAATTATCAATACATAAGAAACTTAAGAATTTAAAAAACTTAGCTTGAAGAGACGCTAGTTAATCTAGCTGTTTATCTCACAAACATGACTATGACACTACTTTGTTCAGTCTTTTCTTTTCATTTTCTAATACTTCCGCCTCTTCCTTTGCCAGCTGAAGAACACTTCTTCGTTTAACTTCTAGCTTACATATCTCTTCTAATGCCGATTTCCTTTTCAGGGTTGTCTTCTTGAGTCTTCAGTGTTTTTCTTTTCTGAAGCATTTTTTGCAGCATGAATCATCTTCTTTGAAATGTTCACATTCAAAACTTCTCCAAGTGCAGAAACAGCATCATAAGTTTCATGCTGAGCAATCAGACTATTCTCATATAGGTTTTCAACTAAACATTGTTTGTTCACTGAAAAGCTTCTTTCAACAGCTGCATTGCTGTGAAATAAACCAAGAACTTTTTGTGTGAATTGAATCAACTCCTTGGAAGCATTTTGTTTAGAATAAATGACCATGAGGAAATACGAAATATGTATTTAGTACGTTAACTCATTTTTAGAGATCTTGTGTGCGTGTATTTGAGTGCTTGCGTGTGTGATTGTTTCGTTTGTTAGGTCCCTGTCGTTGCCGGAAGGCACATAAACCTACAGGCAACTGTGTGCAATACTAGGTCCCTGGCGTGGTTTAATCTCCCGTAAACCTAGTTCCCTTCCCCTTTTTTTCCATTACCTCTAGGCGTGTACGTGTGCATGTATTTGTGGTTGCTCAGTAGGTCCGTCATGGTCGTACTGACTCACAAACCTTCTAGCAACGGTGTGATTTTTTAGGTCCCTGGTGCAGAGTAATTTCTCGCAAACCCGGTCCCGTTTCCTTTCCACTTTTAGGATTAGTGCTTGTGCGATTGAGTGAGTGAATGTGTAAGTGACATCAGGTCCCTGGCATGGAGTAACAACCCCTAAACCTGTAAGTTTATTTTTTATTATTATTTTTTTTTGTCTTTTGCCTTTTCCTGCCTTTCCTTCCCCTTTTTCATTGTGTCTCTCTAATTTTGAATTTTACGGTCAAGGAGTTAATTCTATTGAACATCAATTTTGCTGTAGTGTCCTTCTGTACTTATTTAATAAATAATAAAGCTAGAATATTGAATATAGCAATATCCTGGTTTTGTTGCCATTGTTACCTGTTCTTTTGTTTCTCAGGGCTATGCATATATCATTAAGAATAGTTAGCAATTTGTATTATATTTCATTATCCATTAAAAGAAGTTCCTATTAGTTTTACTTGGCTATTGTAGTTATTGCTATAGGCATTGTAATGTTTATATGCATATTAAAACCACATCCATGGAATCTATTAAAATTATGTACATTGACTAAGGAGACGATTATGCAAACTGCGATGATGGCTTTTGATGTTCAACTGTTTGAATTATGGTAAAACTTTACATGGAACATATATAATTATAAAAATGCAGTTTCTTAAGGCAATGTAAATGCTAATTTTATTGGAAATAGACTTGGATTAAAAATTATCATTGCAAGGCCACTATTGCTTTATTTGACCTTTTGTGAAAATGAAGATGAATGAAATTAACCTAACTGAATATGGAACATTATTCAACAATGCGAAATTATTAATTGGAGTAATATTTCAAATGTCAACAACTAAACCATTTCTCACTCTATTCTTCGATCTCCAATAATGTATTCTAGGCCATGCATGCATGGCCGGCACACTTCAGCATAAAATCTATGAAATTTATTTTTTTGTCAAAAAATGGTGGAAATTTTTGGGGGGTTGGCTTAAATCCAGGGTCGGCTTCTATTCAGGCAGATACAGTATGACAAAAATGGAAGTGTTGGTCCAGAATGCAATCATGGTGCTGCACAGTCAATTGTTTACCGCATGTGCCAAGTAGTGTTCATGAAAATGGTCTGCTTTCTGTTGCCTTGGTTGCACTGCCTATATCGCTTGCATAAAAACGTAGCTTTATTCATGCATTATACAACAAAAACATTTCTTTAAATTACTAACAAAGAAAAATATACTGTTTCTTATGAAATAAAGTTAAATATATTGTAAAAATGTAATATTATTAAATGTGCATTTTCTGTAAAAAACTCAGCATATCCCCAATTCTCCCATTTCCTAAACTTATCAGTTCAAGGGTTAACCTAGGTGACTGCACAAGAGAAGGCTTAATGTATATACAATTGCATAAAACATTGGGAATGTGTGATCCAAGCGAGACAATCCCAGCTATTAATGGGTTGGAGGCCAATTAAAAGATTTTATCAATGTAGTCTGCAAGAAGGAACTAAAAATTTTAAATCCATTCACACATGCATACAGACACTTCAGATTAAATTTACTAATATTTCTCAATCACATCGATCTTTACGCATTTTACTAACTCTGATGCTGATCAATGGTGCAAAGCCACTGTGCAAATGGGATGGAGGAATTGCATCACATAAGGAAAGAGGAAGCCAACTGCATAGAGAGGCAGCACAAAGGGGAAAAGGAATGGAATTTCTGGCTAATCAACCTCTTGGATTATTATAGTAAAGGGGAGAAGGAGAGCAAGAAAGAGGATGAATTTGCTTTATTAGTGAGGTGTTTACCTTTTGTTTTAGTTTATATTTGTTATTTTACCACTGGAGTTTGATTTTCATTATTGATTGTTCTTCATTACTGTCCACTCATCATGGTTCTTGTTGTTCATTCATTCACTTTAAAATGAAGCAAACTTGCCAATC
Source organism: Tanypteryx hageni (assembly GCA_028673005.1). Taxonomy (NCBI): domain Eukaryota; kingdom Metazoa; phylum Arthropoda; class Insecta; order Odonata; family Petaluridae; genus Tanypteryx; species Tanypteryx hageni. The sequence goes on from CM054120.1 coordinate 185,601,216, forward strand.
ATTCTAAATTGTAGAACAAACTATGGAAAGTAAAAGAGAACAAGAAAAGGAAAGGCAGAGATTTCATCAAATGTTACTACAGGTAGTCCTCTACTTAAGACGCTCCAACTTGAGACCCTTTGTATTCACAGCATTTAATACTTAATGAACATGCTCCAGACTTAAGGCGCTGCTCTACACTTACAAGATTCACAACAATGCTGGGCTGGACCAAAATGACGCTTTGCATCTGGCAATAAGTATGACAATGAAAACAATGCCACAAAGTTGATTATGACAAAAATGTATATGGCAAGTAAAAATATGAGAGCAAACCAAATATTCTATAATGTTATTTAATTTGTCTATTAGCAGTTGTCAGTACAGACATGTTAACAGCAAAATGCTTGTTGTACCATTCTGTTCTGCAATACGTGAATTAACGACTGAATCTTACCTGTGTCATGGCACTGTGTCATTTTGATTTTTTACAGATTTTTTTTAGGATTTCAGGATAAATAATGTCAGAAATGTAACACCAATTTATAACACAGAATCAACAGGAAAATGCACTTTGTCTTATGACGATTTGACTTTAAATGTATTTTCCAAGAACCAAAACCCATCATAAATTGAAGACTTTATATTTGATGAGGAACGTAAGCATGACAGGACAAAGAAGAAAAATGACTTCGGATTGTTAAATGCTATTATATAAGGAGGAATACGAAACAGAACACAATGGAGATTTGAGTTCATAACAAGTATCAGAATGTGTTTCAAGAACAAATTAAAACATGTTATTAACAACACTGATAGCTTAGTTTTGGGATAATGACAAAGTGACATCATGGTTAAAACATATTAAGCTCAATACCAAAAATGATTCAAGTTATATGATGCTTTGATACATATCTAGCAAAATAAATTTATACCATTCAAGGATATGGTAACATTGGTCACTATCAAACGAAGTATCCCAGCATGACCTCAGACATATTATGGAGGCTTATATGTGGCTCATGTATATGGTTTCTTTGTCCATCCGTCTGCAGTTCATAATAGTTTAATACAATAGTTCTGCACTCAGTCGCCCTTATTGGGGGCAACCCCTCAGTTCTATCAGACACCTCATCCTGGTAGGCCATATTCCCGCCACAGCTGCAGTGTTTTTAAACTCGCTTTCGAGGGCCATTTAAGGCAGGACAACACGCTGGTCCAGCGCATCTGTGCCCCACTGGCGACACAGACTACCAGGATGAACAAATCACTCGGTCTTCGTTCTCCCTCCGGTGGGGGTTGTGGTCTGGCTTCTGCTCGCCCGAAGGCATACCACAGCCACTACGAATCCATCCCATCAACCAAGTGGCTGATGCTTGGTTCCCGTAGTACCAATCTATTATATCGCATTCCCGCTGGATACTGTCATTGGTGGGACGGCCGCTGTCCCTGTAGGTACAGCTACTTCTTTTCCGGCACTGGTGGCCGGGGGATCGAGTGACCCGAATAGTTTACTACAACAAAATACTGCATAACATTGATTTTTTTTATTCCCGCCATAAAATCCCATTTATATTACCACCCCAAAATCTCGTCACTCCTACGCCATTGCCTACTTTGGCTTTATTTCAAATCTGATACTGCCTATAGGACATGAATTCCCTTGGTAATGCCTCAAATACCAGCTACTTCACTGTTCATTACTTTATATGTAAAAGATGTGCAAGTATTTCAGCTTACAAACTTTTGAATAATATGGTGTCTCACAGAGATTCAGCGACTTTGGCCTCCTTGATATATCCCATTTTCATACAAAAACATGTTACTACCCATCAGTTCATATGTAATACAATTATTAGTATACTCCGGGGAAGCTTAACATACATATACTCACCACAATAGAAAAATCATCTATCATTAGTAACAGCTGTACAGGTAACTCTTGTTTTATGCATGTTTTACGTATTTTTGCTTTAATAAACTCGGTTAATTATGAATTCCAGGTGATTTTTCATTTACATTGCCGACAGTGCATGTGCATTCCATCTGCACGGTCTCCGCTGCACAGTTGTTACACTGCGCATGTGATTTAGGTAGATTCGGAAAATGAGTAAAAAACAGAAATCTTTGTATCCTGCTGCAACCCCAATGAAGAGACAAAGAAAAACAATAACACTTAAACTGAAGTTAGATGTAATAAATCATCTTGAAAAAGGTGAACGAATCACAGATATTGGTTGTTGACTTGGGTTGGCTAAAAGTACTATCGTCACAATTCGTGATAATGCCCCTGGACATCCTCCTTCAATTCAAGATTTAAAAGAAGATATCAAAGTTGTGTTTTTACCTCCGAACACTACGTCGTTAATCAAGACTATGGATCAGTGGGTAATTGCTACATTGAAAGCATATAATCTAAAAAAAAGTTTCAATATTATGGAGAATGGAATGGAGGAGAAAAATATAAGTGCCAAAGAGTTTTGGAAAAGCTTTACTATCCAAGATGCAATAATGCTCATTGGCGAGGCATGGAATGAGATTCCTCGTTTGTGTATGAATGGTGTTTGGCAAAAATTGTGTCTGTATTTTATTTATGACTTTAAAGGGTTCAGTGTTGACGATGATATCATTGGAACAAAAAAGAAAACTGTGAAATTGGCAAAGAAAGGAGGATTTGAAGACAGAGTTAGATGATGTAGCAGAGTTATTAGCAGCACATCAGGAAGATTTAACGAATGAAGATTTAATTCAACTTGAAAGTGAGGAACTGGAGGAGGAGGAAGTGACAGCTGAGAATGAAGTGCGCATGCTCACTAGCTGAAGATTATCAAAAGCATTTGAACTCATTGATGAAGGTTTGGCTATTTTGGATGAAGATGATCCAGACTTAGAAAGAAGTGCAAAAGTAAAGAGAAATGTTCTTGCTTCATTGACATGCTATTCAGAAATCTTAAAAGAAAAAAAGACGAATGCAAAGCAAATGTCATTGCTCTCATATTTTAAGAAAGGTGAATCTGTTACACCTGAAACATCACCAGCCTCGTCATCATCTGATCCAGACAATCCCACCTCCCTCATATAACCTCCGTCACCCTCAAGCCATCTCAGCAAATGTTAGTGCAATATCTATGTATCTTCGTTAAGGAAAAAATAAATATTTATTACTTTATTCCTTATTTTGCATTTATACAGTAAAAATATGAATATGCTTATGTGAATATAAGATGTATAGGGTGTCTAGCGGCCGGGAAATGCAGGAATTGTACGTGATTTTTTAATCAGAGAGAGTTGTACGGAGATTATATGAGAAAGAGGATTTGTTTTAACTTAAGGAAAATATTCAATTTCCATTTATTATTTATACATGTTACAGTATTTTGCTAATTCTACTTTTGATTTACGAATGCTTTCTCGGTATCTAACTAGTTCGTAAAACGAGAGTTACCTGTATTCACACTAATAACTTCTATTATAGTCTATTAACTTTAGTGTTTATTCTTATATTTAGTTAAATCCAAAAATTGGCAACTTATACGATCAACAAGGCAGTTAGACTACAGTAACCTAAAAAGGGTTATGGTAAGCAAATTTCAAATCACAATATAAGCATTAAACAAAAAAGTCAGCATACAAAAATTCAATGTTTCCAAAATTATCAGTTTAATTTAACCCAACAGTTCCATTGAAAAGAGGAGAATGCAGAAACATGCAAGAAACTAAGGCTACAGCAATATTAAATGATAAAGTGTTTTAGATGAACAGGAAGATGTCAGAAAAATTTTAAAGATACGTTTCAACAAGTTAGATGGGGAAAATAAGAATGTACCAAAATATTATAAAACATGTGGCTAGCTTGGACTGGAGGTTTAAATAGCAGGTCTTCAAAGATATAGTCACGTATACTTCTATCATTGAAATGCTGCTAAAATTGGGATATTTCAGAACATATCAGCCTGGAAAAACTTTCAATATGCATTTCATAATGATTAACTGCATCCATTGGGTTAATCATATTTCACTTTGGAATTGAATATCTCTGTAGAAAAAATAATTATACAGCATGTTCCAAAAGTCCTTCAACAAATTAAATGTAAAATAAAAATAACTATTCATAGCAGAGACACAAACTTCGTTTCATTTGATAGAGCATCTCAAAAATTTCAATACATTATATTCATCACTTTGTCTTATTTGAGAGATCAATTAAAAAGTTTAATGTATAACAGCCATCACTGTTTCATTCTATAGACCAATTAAAAAATTTAATACATTATAGTTATCGCATTGTCTCATTAGACAGACCAATTAAAAAAGTTGAATTGTATTATAATTAATGGACAGATTTCCATTGAGCAGTAGCAGTACAAAACATGTTCTTCAATAATTCTGCATCAGCTTGGCAGTAAATAGCTCTAGTGCATGCTTCAAAGGTTTTCGGTCTCCTTCCTTTGTAGGAAAGATATCCAATGGAAATATTGACTCCACAAGAGAAGCCTATTTGAGCAGGCTAGTTTTTTTAATTCAACAGGGAACAACCAAGCTTGTCTTATGGCTGAAAAAAAATTCAAGAACAAGCAATTAAAAATGTACTTGCCTTAGGTTTCTCCAATAGCCACAACTAGGTTAAAAAACCGTATGTGCATTTTGGCTACAAAGCAGCCATTTCCAGTGGTAATTCACCAAAAATAGATTCTAAATACAGTAAAGCCTCACATAGCATGGCAGTTGTATTTCTTGAAATCACTGCATATTGCGAAATCACATTATATGAAGCATTAAGTTGATAGGAAACAGGGAGTTAGGTTCCTGGATCTCATATTTTCTACATTTTTTTGAATAATTTTTTTACCAGTATTTAAATACGTAATATAATACTGTATTTACTCGCATAATCCACACCATCACGTAATCATGCAACCTTATTTCTTATTAAGAAGAAATATTATAATAGTTTTGGTCACAAAATTCAGGGAAATCACCGGATGGATTCAAACAATAATAGCTCCTTCACGGCCTTGAACCCAGGTGCTGTTCGCTCCTTCAAAATGTATGTTCTGTTTGGCATTCTTTTCTAAAAGAGGCCAGTTTCATCTGTATTAAAAATTTGTTGCGGCTTGTAACCTTTCTCTTGGATTAATCCTGTAAATTCCGTGTAATTTTCGGCCACCTGGTGATCAGCAGAGATGGATTCTCCAACTAATTTTACATTGTGGTAACACAAAAAATAAATATTAAGGATAATAAATAATAATTGATATCACAGGAGATAATATTAAGACAACTGCTTAAGATCACACATACAGAGAGACAACTGATTGATGACTCAGACACACGAGCGTACACAACACTACTGCCAGGTTATTCCTCAAAATCCCTTTCGGCAAGAAAATTTCGAGTGCCATACGATAGATTGAGATAGCGACATGGGCAGGGAAAATATTGGAGTACTCGAGGAAGGGGAAGAAGCAACTATGTTGCAGCTTCAAATAATTGAAACAGTGTAACAAATTTGGTCATTAAGAATCACTGTTTATTAAAAGAGTATTTTATGCAGTCATAGCTGGAGGATAATAAAATATAGTAATATCCTGCTCTTGCTTGTAACTAGGGAAATTATTTTTTGGGTTAACAACAAAATTGCAGTCAGGGGTAGTTATTGGGTTCTTTTATTTTTTAAACAAACTGGTTTTTAATGAAAGCAAAGTAATTACATTTTTAAAGAATTTGGGTTAAATCAGGTATGATGCAAATAAAATGTTTAGCCAGTGCATGTTATATTATACACGTAATATATTTTTGGGCCTGAATTGATTACACATGTAAACTGGTAACATACAACAATGTCTGAAAGTGTTGCTGATTGTTGCCGCTATTCAATCAACCTAAAAAACAACAAAGAATGTGATGTTGTGTTGTGTGGAGTGTAAATGAAATTCCATATCTGTGATATGGTCAAATGATCAAGTTTTATGTCTTACAGAAATTTTTCGTCTGTGTTCTTCTCTGTGAGATGTAATGTCCGCATGATAAAATTACATTTCCGTTCTGTTTATAACTCTGCTTTTTTGAAAGTTATTACAGTAAAACTTCACCGAACGCGGCTTCCCGCAACGCGGATTCAAATTTACGTGGTACTCAAATGCGTGATGAGCTTCACCGACCGCGGGAAGTGATTCACTTTTACGCAATTTCCTTGAATGACCATTTTCAATAAAAGGTTTGCCCTGAAAAGATTATTAGTAAGAAAAAATCGTACTATGATTATAGTGTTTGGTAAGTCTATCAGCACCCAATAAAAAATCATTCAGCATTTTTAACTGCTTTTTTATCTTCAACTCCAACATGGAGATGAGGTTCCTTTATTCAGTTTTTCACGTCACGTGAGACTTAGCACTTAACTACCATCATTAAAAAGAAGTCACATAAGTAACGCCGATGGATCTCTTAGCCCTCAGGAATATTTCCGCTGGAAATATCTTTTCTCCCCGAAGATGCAACGCACACAAAACTCACTGCGGAGGTTGCCAAGGCTGAATCACTAAGGTATTGACGAGATGAATTCTGGACGGTCAGCATCCACCGAGATATCCCATGTTTTGATCTATGGCGATAGACATTCGAGAAAATCAAAGTTAGCTCAATGAGAAGGAAGGAGGGGAAGGGGAATGCAACGGGGAATCGCTTGCCTCGGCTGTGACTTGGAGCGTAGCATAAGCAAGCGTGTTTGCTCTTGTGTGTTTCATATTAATTAATTATAGTTTTTTAATTGTAAGCCTGTGGCTTACAGGCGGACTCTGGTTTTGGGGGGAGGGGGGGAAAGGCCGGTGGCGACGAGTCCCGAGCGCTAGACGTACGCGCGGCGGTTCCGCCTTGGGGTTAGGTTCGTAGGAATGAACGAGTTATATTGTTGCGCGTGAGACGTCTGACGCAGTCGCAAGATGTGGAGTGGGGAAGCTTGGGGAGTCCCGAGCGCTAGACGGACATGCTGTGGTTCCGTAAGAAACTTTTGTTGATTTGTTTTGTGAGCTGCAACCTTCCCCCCCTATATCAGTGCATATAGCTCGTGAGTGTATGTTTTTTGTGTTTTCTTTTTATATTAAGAATACGTTAAACGACCGGTTCAGCTCTCCTTTAATGGTGCTGTACTCATATGGATACCGTCTCTCTTTTCTTCGTTTCGACGCGCTGTCCATGTAAACTAAATTTCGAGAGAAGATATTTAGTATATATGAGCATTTAAAATCGCAAGAAAGTGGTGAAGAACGAGGAGCATTTACTTTTCAAGCCAGCAGAGGATAGTTTGATAGATTTAAGAAGCGATTTCAACTTCATTATGTGAAGATTGCTGGCGAAATTGCATCTGCCGATCATGAAGCAGCAGCTAAATATCCAGATGTATTCAGTGAACTCACTGAAAGGAAGAATTACCGACCTGAGCAAGTCTTTAATGCCGATGAGACGAGTTTATTTTGGGAAAAAACAGCCACAACAAACGTGGATTGCTAAAGACGAACGGTCGGCTCCTGGCTTTAAAGTAACGAAAGACAGATTTACCCTTCTATTTTGCAGCAATGCAGCAGGAGATTTTAAGTGCAAACCAATGTTGGTGTATAGAGTGGAAAATCCGAGGGCACTGAAGGGCAAGACCAAAAGTTTGCTCCCTGTATTTTGGAGGAGTGACAGCAAAGCTTGGGTTACTGCAAGACTTTTTGAGGATTGGTTTGAGAAATGCTTCGTTCGTGTAGTGAAGAAGTACCTGAAGGAAAAAAATCTTGCAATTAGGGTGCTCCTCGTAGTGGATAATGCACCAGGCCATCCGAAATCTCTTGCTGAGGCCCATCCTGAAATTGAAGTTGCATTCTTACCACCTAATACAACTTCACTTCTGCAGCCCTTGGACCAGAGTGTTATTGCAGACTTTAAGTCGTATTAAATCTGCAGAAGTTTCGCTAACATTCTTTCAATGGTGGAGACAAATCCATCCTTAGGAGTTAGCGATTGCTGGAAAAAATTTGATATTTCGAAGGCATTGAAATAATAAAGGAATCCTGGGATGAAGTGAGAAGTGAAACAATGAGCCTTTGCTGGAAACTCTTTGGCCTGATATCGTTCGTGACTTCCGAGGTTTTCCCGATAATACGGAGGACATTAGGGAAATAATTAATATCGCAAGACACATCAGGGGTGAAGGCTTTGAAGACATGGAAGAAAGTGATGTGGAAGAATTGTACGAGTCCCATGCAGAGGAACTAACCATTGTTGAATTAGATATGGTGACACAAACTTCGAGTGAAGGCGAAAAAGAAGAGAACGATTCGGAGCTTGAGAAGCCAAAGTTAACAGCAAAAATTTTGGAGAAGTTTTTGAAGCAGACAGAAGATTTAAAAGAAGCACCACTGGAATTTGATCCTTCAGTATAAAGAAGCCTGAAGTTCAAGAGGAGTCTAGAATCGGCTTTAGCTCCCTACGTAGAACTTCATAGGGAGTTAAAAAAGTCCAAACATATGCCTATCACAAAATTCTTCCAGTCAAGGTCCGAGCACATCGAAATCACAAGACCAAGAGCAGACCATCTAATTAACCTTGGTGAGTTTCACTGTAACTTCGTTAAAATATTTCATTAAATTTTCAATAAAATATTTCTAGCGATAAATAAAAATTACGCGAAAATTAATGCCAGTATGTACCGTTTCGGTGAGTGCAAACAACTGCCGGTAGTGCCGCTAGTGTTATGCATCTGTGCAGAGGCCAATCCGGCATAGCTGAGGACCGATCGTTGGATTCGCTGTTGATATTAATCAACAAGTTTTTTATATGTATTGTTTCAGTTCTGTGAACATTAAGTTAAAATATTTCAAAACTTGTTTCTCAATATTTATCACTGTGAGCGATGAAAGTGTCGTATTTAAGCAAGCATTTCCAGGTATAAAGGGAAAACTATAAAAGTGAATGTCTGCCTAGTGTAAAATTACACGAGAATTTAATTTTAATTTTTTAATAAATATTTTTTAAATGCAATACTACTGTATATAATTAGTTGATGTGATGTTTATAATCTTTTTCAAGGAAATATAAGCAAACTATGTCATTATTATTGAAAAAAACGCCTTCAAGGAGTATATTTTTCCAAACTCGGAATGGAACCCTTTTATTCCCATAAGACTAATGACTCCTCCAACGCAGATTCGCGCAACGAGACACCCTTGTAGAACCTAACCCCCGTGTTCGGCAATGTTTTACTGTATTAAGTGATAAACACGAGGTTTTAAATAAATTAGAGCCAAATCAATGAAGGTTATTTATATCAAATGTAGACGTGAGCTGAAATTATAAAGCATTTGCATATAAAATCAGGTCCGGAAGTTCGATGCCTCTAGTTTAATATTAATTATTTTATTACTTGTGTAGCATTTTTGGGTTTATTTGAGTTTTACCTGAATTTTTAAAAATCGAATCAGGAGGTAAAAAACAGGCAAAATCGGGTAAAACCAAAACCCTACTTATAACAGAAAATATACAGTGGCACATCAAGGGCTTTATCATAGCACACTGATTGCGGAGCTCTGTCATATCAGCACAATATGAGAAGCACACATACGAATCTCTCAATGCAACATTTTTCTAAGGCAAAATAAATACATGAATCAATTTGTCAGTATTTTTTTAATTTGAAGTTTTTATCATTTATAGTTTATGAGAAATTTAAAGGTTAATTTTGGCTTTGACTTGTCAAACCATGTCTTAGCGAAGCGAATCACTGCATCTTCTGTGGTTTGGTAGGGAAATGTACACCATGTCTTAGCGAAATCACATCTTGTCAATTTATGCCATGCGAGATTTTACTGTAGAATCTATTTTCGGTGAATTACCACTGAAGACGGCTGCTTTGTAGCCGAAATGCGCATATGGTTTTTAACCTTGCTGTATCTATTGCAGATACCTAAGACAAGTACATTATTAATTACTTGTTTTTGAATATTTTTTAAACAAAATCAGTCATCAAAGTTAATAGAAATTTCCGCACACCTATCACTGTCCCATAAGAGCATTAGGGCATGGCGCAAGAAATTCTTGGAAACTGGAATTGTTCTTGATTGGGAAAGAAGTGGCCAAGTGTGAGGAGGATTTTGAGTGTCTGGGAAGCCTACCAGCAAAGCTCTACGAAGTCTACCCATGCTGCCTCTAGAGAGTTGGAACTGGCTCGCACTATATTGCACCATGTGCTGCACAAGAAAATTTGACTGCAAGCCTCCACGTTTCAAATCTTGCAGTCCCTAGAGCCTAATGACAAACCATGCAGGTTTTCATTTGCAATAGATATGCTTGGCCACCTATAAGATGATGATGGCTACTTAGTGTGTTTTGTATTCAAACAAGTCAATCTTCTATCTCTCAGAAAAAGGTTAGCCAGAAAACACACATCAAACTATAGAACACATCCGCAACAGCCTTAAGATAAACGTTTAGTGTGGATTAACGTTTGATCACGTCACTTGACTGTTTTTCTTTTCCAAACCCAGCATTACGAAAGCAAACTACCGGAATATGATGTTAACTCTTTGCAGCCCCTCAAGTAGCTGAGCTGCAGTCCAACATCATCTGGCAGCAGAATGGTTCTTCACAACATTGGGGAAAACATGTTCAGGACTAACTCAAGGCAGAACTCCCTGGTAGGTGGATTGGCACAGATGGACCGATTCCATGGTCACCACATTCCCTGGACATCATGACCCTTGACTATTTCTTGTGGGGATATGTCAAGGACATTGTATTCAAACCGAAGGCAAAGGACAATGCTGAGCTTAATAGGTGTATCATGAAAGCCATTGCATCAATTGATAAAGACATATTAGTGCAGACATGGCAGAACTGGTTTATTGATAAGATGTTCTTTGTGTAACAAAATGAGCACATATAGAACTGTATTGATATTTTGCTACAAACTTTTTGGGCTAGTCTATCCATAAAACAAAATTTATGTCTTTGCTATATATAGCTGTTTTTATTTTACTTATAATTTGTTCAATGACTTTTGGAACACACCATATAAATGAATGCAAGGGAAAGTATGATTTTATCTGAGGAATTTTGCTTTAAAACATTTTCTGGAATATATCTGCTGGGTGAATCAAGATTTACCTGTACTTACACCTTTTTCTTTAATTACAAGCTTTATTTTCAATGAGCAATTAAATGTATATAACACAAAAAATACTCAATAGGAATATTCTCAATTATGAAATGCTATAGTACATGTTTTGAAAATGATTCCCTGCCATGCATATTTTGAAAATGAACTGATAATTTCAACATTAAATAATTGCATCATTTTACTGTCATTTTTGGATCAAGTTCTAATTTTTTAGAATTTTAATGAATACTAAACAAATACATTGGAATTGCAATTACACTGCATTTTCACTTTTAAATCATTAAAAAAATGGCTCGGGAGTCTAAAAGAGTACCAACTCATATTCTAACGGCTACCATATTCACAAACTGTTCAGTTACATCTAGCATCTTCATATCAACATAAAGCTGACTAAGCTCAGAGCTACACGGGTCTATGACCTGATATTTGTTAGCACGTTCGCGACGGCATGCACCACCGGTGGGTCACGCGTGTCTCTTCTCACAGGCGTCGTGACCCACCGCTGGGTCACGGGTGTTCGGCCGCAAAGCCGCCATGTACCACCGGTGGGACACGATACCTAAGTTTGAGATGCAGTTTTCATTCACATATGCCCCTTGATAAGAATCTATTCTTCATATATACGCTCACAGAGGAAGAAATAATTACAGTTTGTGGTTTTTATGAAAAAATACGTAAAACCCATAATTTTCCGTGTTCACTACATTGAGAATCAACGAGAGAATACGTGCACCCACGAAACCATATTAATAAGCCATATTCTAAACAATACATAGCCTTATTTACTATGGGCATTGGCATAAAAGTTTGCGGGTGAATGCAAAACACAAAAATGCCTAATACCCAGGGGCGGAAACAAATACGTGAAAATTTAAACATAAAATGTAATAAATGTTATAAATAATACGAGAATCAGTAACACTTGGGTTCTTACTTTTTCAAGTTAACGTGAAAAGTAATTTCACATGTTAATTTTAAAAATAATTTTTAATACAACGTTTACATTTTTCCAGATATTCCCTCCCTTCCGACGTCAATATAAACATCGTAACTATATCAAAATTCGAATGGAATTGTGAAGTAATAATATTAAATGGCAGGCATTTTGATATATTTTTATTAATTCACGTCTATAAATAACCCAATTATTTACATGATGAATTATTTTATAAAAATAACACACCGATACATGACTAAGAAAAGAGATGGCAAAAGACACAATAAAAACAACTCATAAATGAGAAACAAAATGAAAAAAAAGAAAGAGAACAAGAAATGCAATGCTGAATTACAAATATATTTTCTATGTTGATGTAATTATAAAAAACAGTGGTAAATTACATAGAGTATAAAATGTAATATATAAAATTCTTAACCTCGGCAATTCATTGGAAACTTGAATATATAAATGATTGTGTATGTTAATATAATGAAACAGTATTTGCATTTATAGGTAATATAAGACATAAATAAAAAATATACAAATAAATAAAATAGCAAAAAATAGAAACTTTGCTATGCTTATTTTATTTACTTATGTTTTTCATTGAAAGAAACATTCTAAACATAATGCTGGCTTTCCTTCATCAGTCATTGCAAAATGTTTTTACCTTGTTTGCACTTGCTCGAGCTTTTACCGTTCCCTCTTCCGCACATATTTTTTCATAGCATCCCCGACACCTTTTTCTAGATTCCCTGGCTGATCCAGCTAATTTTCCTAACTCATGAAGTTTGTTCTTTCACTTGGAGGGCCCTTGCTCTAATTCATCACTTTTGCTGCTTTCCCCTAACTCTTTTCCCAACAGTCCATTAACAATCTTTTCTCTAAATGTTAACATGTCCATTTTTTTCTTATTCTGATTGAAACTGTTGTATATTATCCACGAATTTACCATGCAAGTGCCAAGGACTAATTCTAACGTAACTTTTTTATACCATTTCAATGATCTTCGAATGCTCGTGTAGTACGCTGACATCTGGTCAGAAACATCCACTCCTTTTTTAGCATTATTGTAAGCTAACACGCATTGAGGCTTGCTTATGCTTTTTACCTTTCTTTTACTCGAAACAGAACCTACTAAATTATTTGTAATATCAGGGTTAGTATTTAGCATAATAACTGGTCGTTTGTCCTGTCACTTCATCACTTTTACACCGTTTTCATTTTCTTTTGCCAAAATATCACCTTTTTTTAGTTTTTTCTCACACACTTCTTTGGGATTTCTCCGTCGGTTACTTCTCAATGTGCCACAAACGTAGGTCTGCTTTCCCAAAACGTCTTCCGCAAGAGGAACACTAGTGTAAAAACTGTCCACATATAAAGTCCTGCCCTCATGAAGAAGTCCTCCAATCAGTTCAAGCACTACCTGGTGACCGTGTCCAATCCCACTCAACCCTGGAGTGTCACTTTTACCTGCGTAAATCTTTAGATTATATGTATAGGCCTCAGGCGTACATAACTTGTAGCACTTTACTCCATATTTATGCGACTTCCCTGGGAGATACTGTCTAAAAATTAGCCTCCCTCTCCAAGGAATCATGGCTTCATCTATCACTACATTTTCACCGGGAATCAAGGTGTCTCTGAATTTTGAACAAAGCAAATCTAACAATGGTTGTATTTTTGCTAATCTATTTTCTGATGGAACTTCATTGTTGTTGAAATGGAAGCATTTCAATAACGATTCGAATCTTTCACGTTTCATTGCATTTCGAACTAGATCGTTGTGGTACAAAGGTTTATTGGACCAATACAATCTCATTTTAGGAAGATGGTTAATACCCATAGCAATGAGAATACCCATAAACCTCTCCATCTCTTGTTTACATGTGTCTCTCCACTTATGCATCATGGATCGCTTGCTGAGAGTTTGAGATGCGATGAACTGTTCTGCATATCTGTTTGTCTCCTTCACTATAAGGGTCAGTACTTCCCCGTTCACAAAATGTTTATATACACTCACTGGCTCCGAGAGATCCAAATCCACTTGCAATCCATCACTTCCACTATAAGTGAATTCCCGTGCGATATCAGTGGAGTTTCTCCAAATGTTGGAATGCCTTTCCCTCTTATCACCATCATCTTCCTGTGCAGGCAATGCTTCCTCTATTTCCACCTCTTCGGAAGATATTGAATCATCATCTTCCTCTGAATCAGACGGTTTATAAGAATCTTCAGAATCCGAAAATCCTGACATTGAAACTTCTGAATCGGACATGGACTCTGCTAGATTTGCGAATGTATAAGATAGATGCCAAGGATGTTACACAGATCACAGTGTCACACGTATGAAAACCAAGGAGAGAATGACTGGGAATAGCAAAAATTTCTTTCCACCCGCATTACTTGTTGGGATGCTGTACAGCCATAAAGGAAACTACTTTCCTTTTCCGAAGTAGTTGCCTGGTTATAAATGATATAATATAGTGGGAGTCATGTCTAAGCAGCTTTGTAGGATGTATTATATTCGAAAGAAAAACGATTTCTAGTAGAGGTTTATGGACCTCGCAACAATAACAGCATTTGGAAATTGGAATGTGAAGTTCGTTTGTAAAAGCCGCTTCAGCATGTGTGCCTAGGGTAAGGGAAGGCTGCCGCTGTATAATAAAAGGCACGTGCCTAGGGTAAGGGAAAGCTGCCGCAGTGCAATAAAACCTTAGTAAGAAAGCCAAGCAACTAAAAGAAGAGGAGGAAGATCCTCCAAAAGACGCGGTCAGTCCAAAAGAGAAGAAAGGAGAGAAAAATTTTACAAATGAAAAATAACTGCGGAAAAAAATTCTACTCATCGCGTTCGCATGGTGTAGCCACAAATATATTTGATGACCTTTTCATTCCAACTTTCTAGATATTCAAGTACGTAATTACTGTTTGCACATGTTCAAATAATTTGTACGCATAAAATACAGAAATTCAGAACTGAATGCACCTTCTGAACTGGATACAGAAAGGTGAATCACTCAAAATTGAAGGGGTGATATCCAAGAATATAAAACTCCAATGAGTTAAAAACACACGTATGTAAAATAAAAAAAAGAAATGTTCGCGTGGCGAGTTTTTCTAAGAATACTATAAAAAGATTGACGAAGTAGAAAGAACAAAAATTCGACTAATAAGAAAGAACTTCATCTCGAAAAATGATAATTCAGTGAACCGTTCATTGCAATGGCAAGAAAAAATATCGGAATTGAAGCCACATGTTTTTGGGTTAGTTGTAAGAAAGCAATTGTGGTATACCAAAGCCAAAGGCATATCTAAATTGAAGACCTATGTAGTGACATGTGCGGTGGATAAAACTTTGTAGTGAAATTTTCCGAACCGTTAACATAGGATGTTGACCAAATGATCCCCTAAAAACAATAAAGCGGCAAAGCCTTGCAATGAAATGCGAAGTCGCGGGTAACCAGTTATCTTAGTTTATGCCGCGTAAGTCGCCTAAAGGTCACTGTCATGTTTTTCCAAAAATGCAGCTTCATAGGATGCTTATTTCGAAGTGACAAAGTGACCGCTGCTCGCTCTTTCCCCTGAAGTTGTTTGCTTTTCCTCACACTTCTTCCTTTTGTACTCCTCGTTTCACAGCTCAGGCACACAGCAGGCTTGCGGAACATGAATCTTGCAATGGGGAAAGAAAGATATCCTACGACGCTGTTTAGAGCAAGTTCTAATAAGAGCGAATAAATATTTTGAAATTCGAATTACTACGGAAGATATATTTATCATTTTGCGTAATATTTAAATATTAATCTGTTACTGGATCGCAGAACGTTCTAATCTCGAGTTTTATCATCAAAATTTTGCCAACAAAATATAAATTACAAAAAAATGTGTCTATCATTGGCGAATTGTGTGGTTTGCATACCTCGTTGGAAAAGTAAAAAAATAACGATTTCCAGACACTTGCAACGCATTTAAAGTAAAAAATCTCGTTAACAACATTCAATAAACATGTTTTGTTGAAAAAAAGTTAAAAATTAAAAAAAAAATTTTATCGAAATTTATGCTCCTGGGGACGGACAGCAAAATTCGCTTCCGTCGCGAACGTGTTAACCAAGAAAATGGCTTACCGTAGATAGTGAGACTGAATAGTGCAAATGCATACATTATCATCATTCTTTAGGATATAATTTCTTTAGGATCCTCTGTTGACCTAGCCGAGCAGATTGAGGGAGATGAGAGATAACACATTACAACATAGTTTTTATTTCTACCACGAAGTTGCCGTTGTCACTTGCAAGAAACCATAATGCTAATGAAAACCATAAATCAATTAGAAAATCAACATATAATAACTATAAAAATAAAAATTGTTGCATTACACCATATTTACATAATGAATGCAATAAAGAAAATTTGATAATAAAGCATGAGACATGAAAGTGGAATAGTAAAAGGACTAACACAAAGGAAAATATTTTACAAATGCAAATCATAAGTAGAAACAACTTCAAATGAAAGTTTGAAGGCAATTTAGGATATAATTTATGATTCAAATAATGATAACTTAATAAATGTTCAAGAAACTCAAAAACAATACAATAAATAAGTAGCATGAATCAAATGATTATCATGTTGTGTGACACGCCTATTAACAATTTGAAATTTTGATGTTTGCAAATAATCCTTACCAGTACTGGCAGATAGTGGGAAACTATAGAGGCCATTCCTGCTCTTATATTGACTAATGGCACCATTGGTGGTGACCTGGGCTGTCTCTTCTCCTTAATTGTGGTAGCAGGGGCCTCCTCACATTCAGCTTTTGCTTCCTTTGCGCCTCCCAAAACTTAAGGAATGAAAATAATAAATCTTTATAAAATAAAAATCCAATGAAAATTTAAATTTTCAGAGAATCAAGTACCCAACACACAACATAAATCATATTTTTTTATTTAAAAATATGAAGTTCTAGATCATAATCCCAGAAAATTAAAGTTCAAATATAAATTTGAGGAAAAATTATAATAGCATTGGATTGCTATCAATAAAAGTTTCTAAATGAGGATACAGTATAAATTAATTATGGACAATTAATTTTTACTTTCCTGAAAAATACACAATGAAATTCTTAGTTATTTTGAAGCAGAAAATATAAAAATATGACCCAATGCAGTCCATGCATTAGTTTAGTAGCCAAAGGAGAATAACTATGTGTAAATGAAATAAGTTACAGACAGGATGGTTTTCCAGCAATAGAATATATATCCATTTTAAGTTTACAGAATATTATGCCCGAGAATTTAGTATACATATGCATGGCTTGAAAAAGATAATACATATCCCTGGAATTATTAGTGCAGCAAGCATTTAGAAAAAGATCCTTCATAAAAATTAGTGGAAATCTCTCAAACAAATATGGAGATTGGGAAATATGTACAACAAAATTGACAGCTATGAAAAAGTGATGAGCTTAAATGAAAACAAATGCCTGTGATTAACATAAAAATAAAAGGTAGCTCATTTTTTTAGCATGTGATGTTCTTATGTGTAGTTTGGCTGAAAAATAAAAATATTACAAGTACTTGTTAGAATGAGTATTTTTTTTATTTAAAAAATTCTTGCCATATTGAGTTTTCGCTGTATTTAAAAACCTAAGTCCATGCCTTCATCAAGATATGAATGGCTGACAAGATTCATATATATTTTATCACCTGCTAATATCAGCTATCATATCTTCTAGCTTCGTGAAGATCTCACCTAAATTTTTGGTGTTCAAAGTCTTCTTAAGTGAGGTGGGGGTTTCATCAGCATCAACATTATCTTGGTCTGCTGTCATTTGTTCCTGTAACTCAATCAAATCTTCAGTGTAAAGCTCCTCTGCATGAAACTCCAACAACTTGGTGAGATCAGCAGCATCCATCATTAGATCGAATATCCACTCCATTTTTTTAAATTTCTTCGGTTATATTCTTTGTTATCTCTTTGAAGCTTTTATTACCAGTAACAAATTGAGGACAACTCCCTCCATACACCATTCAAGGTAGATTCCTTCATTTTGTTCCAGCAGGCGCTGATGTACTGCATGAAGGACATTGTAACCCTTCCAAAAATCCTCGCATGTCAGAGCAATTCCACCATAAGTGGCTTTAATAGCTTGAGCCATGTTCCTCCTAAAATAATATTGCTTGAAGGTAGCAATAACAGTTTGGTCCATGATGCAACAAGGTGGTGGTGTTTGGGGGCAAAAACACCGCTTTGATCTTAGGGTGAAAATTAGCAAAACTCATGGATGACCAGGATTAACAATGCCTTAAAATCCAAATTGTTCTTAGAGCAATAACTCTCCACTGAGGGCACGAAATGGTGCATAAACCAAACCTCAAAAAGAAATGTAGTAATCTATGCTTTACGATTCGATTTCCAGATCACTGACAGTGCACTTTTTAAAACCCTCTTAAAAGGCCTGGAATTTTCATTGTGGTACAATAAGAGAGGCTTTAGCTTAAAATACCCAGCTGCATTACCACCTATCAACAGAGTAAGATGATCCTCGGGAGCCTTAAACCAAGGTATACTCTTCTCCTTGATCAAAATGTAAGTGCGTGCCAGCATTTTTTTCCAAAAGAGGCCTGTCTCATCAACGTTGAAGACCTGACAGGCATAGTATTCTACTTCTTTGAAAATTTTAGCTAGAGCCCTAGGAAATTCATTCGCTGCATCAACATCTGCACTCACACCTTCACCTGTCACTTTGACATTGTGTAGCTTAGCATGGATCTTAAATCTGCAGAACCACCCCCAGTTTGCATTAAATGGTTCACTATCACTTGCACTAGAACTTTCCCCTATACTATTTTTTAAATCTTCATGAAGTCTCCTTGCTTTTTCCTGAATCATGGAAAGGCTCAGGGGAATACGACACTGATTTTGGTCTTCCATTCAAAGCTTCAAATGTCCATCCATCTCTTCCATAACACTACAACTTGCACAAGCTGCCTCAAGCTGCCGCAATCTGCTGAATATTAACTCCAATTTGAACATGATTCATCATTTTCTCTTTCACAATAGTACTAATGGTAGAATGGCTCAAATCTAAGTCACATCCTATTGCTGCCATAGACTAACCTTTCTCAGCCTTGTTTATAATGCTTATTTTCTCCTCAAAGGTAACGGTATGCCATTTTTTTGGATGTTTTGCATTTATGTTTCTCTTATCATCCATTTTGATTAAAAGTTTCACTAAAATTGTTTAAAACTAAAAAAGTCACAAACATTTTGTGCGGTGGCATGTGAGATACTAACTGAAGTCATCACGAGAGTATGGGTTCTTGGCATTTACACGTAGTTCACATGTCGCTTGTAACGCGCTGCAGTCACAGCCACTGCACTTACAGTGAACAGTGGTAAGACTTGAGCGGTGCACGCAGTTGACTTCCACCATCTTGAATTAAAGAAATCCTCCATTGCTGCTTGAGTACAATTTCGGAATTTTGGTGAGCATCTAGCAATATGTCTTTAATACAAATGCACAGTGGCAGGCTGTGACTTTGTACTCTCACAATATGTGATATATGCTAATAAATGTTTCTTAAAAGAATTCAACATTCTTTCTTTTAAGTCCATTTCTTCTATCCATCCAATTTATATTTGCTACAATTATCGTACTAAAACGGGAGAGGAAGGGGGTGAGGAACATCCCGTGGTGACATCACGATGCCGAGAGCACATCTTGAGATTAAGTTATCAGTCTTTCCATAAACATATTTGGATCAAGTATAATAGAGTCTGGTGAAGTCAATGTCCTGCCGTCGGTCGTTGATTTTAGCAATGGTGCTTGTAGTTGCACTGACGATGTCCAAGAGACTGCCACCGATTCCAGTTGTGAGATAGATGTGTGTCACTATTAAAATGAGGAAAGTGGTCCGGATGTGCTGTTACTAAAGTGTCAATTAAGGTACCTCCTTTTTCGCTTATGTTGTCAAGAGCAAGACTGGATAATTTGCATAGTAAAGAAGTTTGCGTGATTGAGGACAACCAAGACATAACTATTCTTCCAATTATAGCCACGGTGACACCAGATGGCACGGTTCCTATACTTCTTGGCAATTTACGTGGTAGCACTCAAATATTAAATTAGAACTACAGGATCAATATAGAGCTATTCACCAAAGACCAAAATGTACCTGCTGTGAACGAGATAGATACAGGCAACGCAGAGTTATGGCCCGAACCTCCCATTGCTGAAGAATTGCTTTCACTTTTTGACTTAAAAGAAGTTCCGTTCGAGGCTTTTGAGCCACTAAAACAGCTTATTAGGGATTATGCGGATATTTTTATTCATGACAATGTGCGCTTAGGATGCACCAACATTGTTAGACATACTATAGATGTTGGCGATTCAAACCCCATCAAAAGGCAACCATATGGAGTACCCCACTCTCAGCGAGCTGCTCTGAACAAAGCTATCCAAGACATGTTAGATCAAGGCGTCATATCCCCTTCCACAAGCCCATGGTCTGCGCCTATAATTCTAGTGAAAAAGAAAGCCCTGGACAGTACCGACCATGTATCGATTACAGAGCTTTAACCACTCATCTGGGTATGCCGTATATATACGGCATAGCCGGATGCTCTGGTGGTGGGTATGCCGTATATATACGGCACAGAGATTTTTAGCCTATTTGCTATGGGTATGCCGTTATATTCCGTCACGCAGCTTTTCTCACTCATAGCGGCATCCTTTTAGTTTACCGTCTTGCCAGTAGATGGACTTTCCTTCCTTATTTTAGGAAGCTATACGTCTTGTATCCAAAGCCTGCATTTGCCATGAGGGTTGCATATCCCCTGCCCCCATTTTTTTTAAGTCGGGGTTTGACATCTTGGATTATTTCACACCCTCATGCGAAAAATTTTTTTTGTCGCCGCTTGCATCTTACTTTCCTCGAAGAGCATGCCCGTTTTTTGGCACCCTACTTTATATCCCCACATTGACGGTTTTGCTCCAAGGAACCATTGTTTTTTTGTTTTTCCGCCTTTTCTTGATGTACCCTTGTAATCCCCCAGAGCGGGTGGTCTGCACAGATGTGCACATAGGAGAGTGGGTAAGTAATTGAAAAAGTTCAGTTGGCCTTTGAACATCAGAGTAGATGGTTTGCAGTATTATTTGGAGCTTTTATTCGTGAAAATTTTACTGTTCTTTTTGCAATAACTTTTAAATTATTTCATTCAAATTATTTTGTTTGAAATAATTTTTATCTCACCGTTGTGAAATGGCTTCATCCAGTAAAAGGAAACGTACTGAAGCCACAGAAGATGAAGCATTTCATTTATTGGAAGAGAATGATGACGAAAGTCTTCCCAGTGAGTTTTTGGAGCCTGTTTACATCAACACTGATGTAAGTGATAGTGAAACAGACGAAGAAATGGATCCACTCCGGGAAGAGGAGGAGTTAACGAACCTGCCTGGACACCCTTGGAATACACATGAAGAAGTGCGAAACAAGTTTACATTTACAGGTATCCCCGGTTGAAATGTACAGGTTGAGGATGGAGATGATATACTTGAATCCTTGGAGCTATTTGTTGATGACGAACTATGTACGATGATAATAGCGCAAACTAATACTTATGCCAAAAAATTTCTTGATGCAAAATCTAGCCTAAAACCATGATCTAGAGCACGTAGTTGGGGGGAGACAACTGCAAATGAAATAAAAACTCTTCTTGGTATCTTCATACTCCAGGGAATTGTACTAAAACCGGATTATGTTATGTATTTTAGTAAACGAGAGCATTGCAACTTCTTTTTTCTCAAAAGTTTTCAGTGAAAAGAGCATTGCAGTTGGCTTCCTCAGGTCAGCTGTTTCTTGTGAAACAGCCGATAAACGCGGTGAACTACAAAAAAACATGCAGCCTACAGCCGAACGCCACGAAAGCCTTCACACCATATATATAATTATTTTGTTTCTTTACGTAATAAATATAATTTTTTCTATTTCAATATATTGTGTTTTTTAATTATACATAAAGTTTACGTCTTAACTTTTATTAGTGATAATATGATTTTTATGAATATTTTGAGTAATTATGTAATTTTAGACCGTTTTCACCCCATTTTTTGTAATTTTCACGTAATTTTATTAATTTAAATTTTAATTAATATTTATACATAATTGTTCATCCTCGCGTGTTAAAAAGAGTCTAATGTTTTAAATAAAAAATATCCAATCAAATACTGAACATTTACTACATTTTATAAATATAATTCAAAAGGTAAAAATTCGCCAAATTTTCAATTTAAATGCCCACTGCTGGTGCGGCTTCGAAAAATTAAATACCCAGATGAGTGGTTAAAGAGTGCTACAAAGAAGGAAGTTTTCCCTATTCCTAACATGGACGAAATGTTTGACCTATTAGGAGCGTCCTTTTTCTCCACCATGGACTTGTGTAGTGGTTATTGGCAGGTGGAGATGGATGGAAGAAGTAAGGAATACACTGCGTTTAGCACGCCCGAAGGACATTTTCACTGCAACAGAATGAGCTTCGGTCTTGCAAACGCGCCTTCAACCTTCATGAGGCTGATGACAAAGGTTGTCGGGAATCGTAAACCAAGGCTGTACCTTTTATTTAGACGACGTTTTGAGATATGACAAAACCTGTGTGGAACATGTAGCAGGTTTACGAGAAATCTTCGGAAGGCTTAGGAAGGCAAACTTGAAACTAAAACCACAGAAATGCAGATTCTTCCAAAAACGCGTGAAATTTTTAGGCCATGTAATTTCTGCTAGGGGCCTTCAGCCTGATGACGGGAAAGTAGAGGCAATAAACAATTTTCCAGTACCGACAAATGTCCTACAATTACAGTCTTTCCTCGGACTTTCGGGCTACTACGGGAAATTCATACCAGATTTTGCCAAGATTTCTAGCCCACTTACAAAGTTGACAAGTAAAAATGTGGGATATACATGGGAAACAGAACAGCAGGGAGCATTAGAAGTTTTGTGAAATTCCCTTATATCGTATCCAGTCTTGCGATTTCCAGACTTCTCTAAACTGTCCATTTTGACGACGGATGCGTCTCCTTTCTCTACTGGTGGCGTATTATCTCAGGAATTTGAAGATGGAGAACATCCTGTAGCTTGTGCTAGTAGACAGTTACACAAGGCCGAAATATCCTATTCTGCAACCGAGTTGGAATGTTTAGCCGTAGTGGACATGGTTAAAAATTTTAGAGTCTTTCTCCTAGGTCATCATTTCACTCTGTATACCGATTACAAACCCCTTCGTTGGCTCCTTACCCTTAAAGAACCAAAGCCAAGACTTGCTAGATGGATTATGGAGTTAACTGAATATTCATTTGACGTTAAATACCGCCCTGGCAAGGAGATCGCTCACGCTGATGCACTCTCTCGCACAACCATCCCTATGGTCATAACCTTACACAACGATGAGCAATATGAGCCTGTGTGGGATAAACAACAGGTTGCCAAAGAGCAAGCAGGTTGCCCGGAGCTTCGATCATATCATGAACTAGCAAAAAAACATGACCTCAGCTACTTTTACGATGAAGATAGTGTGTTATACAAGGTTCATGCGAAAACACCAGATCCCCAGTTTACGATATGTGCCCCAATACTCATGAGAAATTACATACTACGACGTTGCCATGACAACCCACTAGCAGGACACTTGGGGTTTGACAAAACGCTACAGATAGTCCAGAGAAAATTCAATTAGAATGGGTGCTATGTAGATACTCAGAAGTATGTACAGCGATGCTTGGAGAGCAAGAAATGGAAAGCGACAAAACCAACAGTGCCACTGCAGCCTGTCACAGAAGCAACTTACCCTCTAGAAAAACTTTCACTCGATATAGTAGGCCCTCTACCCAGGTCAGACAAAGGCAATCACTTTGTACTGACTTGTCAAGATTATTTCACGAGATACCCCGAAGCTTTTCCCATCCCAGATCAGACCGTGAAAACCGTAGCTCGTGTATTTGTTGAAAACATCATCTGTCGTCATGGTGTTCCAAAATACCCTCTTACCGACAGAGGTGCCAATTTTACCTCCCAGTTGATGCGTAGCATATGCAAACTTTTGAAAATAAAATCTATATTTACATCTCCCTACAATCCAGCTGCGAATGGTAGACTAGAAAGGGCCCATCAAACCTTCGCTACTGTCATTTCTCACTATGTCTCCCAAGACCACAAGGACTGGGACGACCATCTTAATTTTGCTCTATTTGACTACCGTAACAGCAAGCACAGGATAACAGGGTTCAATCCCTCACAAGCTGCTGAGTTCAACAGAGCTAATTCTGAGGCTGAACACGACAGGTATAACAAAAATCTAAATTTAATTCCAATCAGTCTGGGTCAGTTAGTTCTATTACGTAATATAGTGCTCTCAAAGGGGCAAGACAAAAAACTAGTTTCCTGCTGGTTAGGACCCTATGAAGTAGTGAAAGTCAGGAGCTCGGTAACGTACGACATAAGAAATCCTCAGGATGGACGCGTGCTCACAGCTCACCAGAGGAATTAGGTGCCTGTATCCCCTGACCCTACCCTTTCCAAAATCCTGCTAAATGATGATCGCACTGATCAATTGCTACCCCCCATTCCTGATGCCATACCAACAGAACCTGATTCCTCCCCCATTTCCAAATGAATCTGATCCACCCTTGCAGCCACAGTTGTCTCCCCCTCCTAACTCCATATCTGTTCCTGCCCCTAACTCTCCCCAACCACGTTACAACCTAAGACCTAGACTAGGGAGGACACTCCCTCAATAACTGTGCTGCTTATGTTCTACTTATAGTATGGCACCAACCATCTCCTCAAGGGAGTTGAAAAGATTGAAGGACCTTTTTGGGAGTCCACTTCAATCACTAGTAGTGGACGGAGGCAGTTCCAAGGTCCCCAATACTTGCCCACCCACACCGGGCAAAACGTTGAAACTTTCTATTCTCTGGAGACTGTTCCACACACCGCAGAAAAGGCAAGTTCCTGATCCACCCAACAAACTTCTGGCAGTGCTTGACAGGTCACTGCCTGTTGAACCACCATCTACGCTGGGACGTGATTTGGACTCTCCTTCTGGGGTAGGACTAGAAACGCCCCCTGAAGGAAGTGGACTACAATAATTTTTGCCCAAGGACCCTCGATCTCCAAGGGAAGCACTCCCTACAGTTAAGGTGCCTGCCGACCTTAAAATAATCCCCCACTATTCTGGAGAGCGTGTCGTCGAGATGATGCGTGATCCTTCCCCTTATGTAATAACGCATCACGACCTCATCAACACTGGTCGAAAATGCCACAACAAAAAGTGGCGCGAGCTCAATAAGCTTCGTAAAATGAACCCCAAGCTCGAGAGATTCCTTCTAAGTGCGCAGTGACTTTTGGGTTATATGACCTATGGTACAGACTGTCCATGACAGAAATCTTCAGCTGGTGTAAGTGACATAAAATAATGGTGTGCAATGTTATTCCAGATACCATGGCCTACCTGATGAAAACTATGTTGCTGTATTTTGTGTTGTCTGCGATTGTGCCATCAATGGACTCCTCAGGACTTCTATTGGTGCCACAAGGACAAATTATGTTTGCAACAGGAGAGCGGTTTGTTCATATAGACTTACATATTGACACTTTTGGACAAGCAATAAGTGAAGTGAATGAACAATACTCAGAATTTTGTAAGTTAAGTTCAAAAGTTGCAGCACAAGCGGGATCAAATGTCGTGCTAAGTTTACATAATATGTCACGAGAGTATGAACATAGTTTGCACTATGGAATTTCTAGCTTAAGTGATGATCTTAACAATCTAATGTATATTTCAAATCGCAATCGTGTAAATAGAGGATTATTTGATGTGGTAGGTTATGGGTTACATTTTTTGGCAGGTACCGCAACTAATGATCAGGTTAAGATGTTGTCAAAAAAGATTTCCAAACTTGCAGACCAGACTAGACAATCTTTAAATTCTAGATATACGTTTCTGGAAAATACTTCAAATACCTTAAACAGACATGACAAAATGCTTTTGCAAACGTATAAGGCTCTTCAAGCTATGCATCAAACCTTAAATTATAGCAACACCGAAGTTTCCCATGCTATTTCTAAAGCAAATCTTGCGGATAAACTTTTTAGTGTCCTACATATAAGCTTTTCATCTCTCTCTCGACATATTTCTCAACTTGCCCATGAATTAAATCGCTTAAGTAATACTGTTATGTCAGCAGAGCTAGGTACATTAACCCCTTCTATCCTATCCCCTACTTATCTTAAAAGCATCATTCAGAATGCATCACCCACACTTACCTCTGATCTAACATTCATTGGTTATGAAAAGGGTGATATAGTGCCTATCTATGGCATCGCCCGAGTGATAGTACTACAGAAATCAGGAATCTTAAAGTTACTGGTAATACTACCACTTTTTCACAAAGAAAGGAGTTTCAAGGTACTTAAGGCACACTCCTTTCCATCTGCGATGGCTCAAGATCACCAGGCTGTACTCCTGAAACCAGACTCGCCTTACCTAGCGGTGATGGCTAGATGTAATGGCTTTGTTTTACTTCCTAACGAGTACGCACAGAACTGTATCAAAGGTGACATATACGTTTGTCATCCTACCTACCCCATCCTTACCAATGCAACTAGCTCCTGCAACATAGCCGTGCTTCTGAATAACAGCGATAACATCAAACTTAATTGCGATATACATCTTGCTAAATTCCCTTACACAGTCTACATCAAGGGTGAAACGCCTGGCCAATGGTTCTACAGCGTAAGCAAGGAAACCATACTTAATATCGTTTGCCTGCAGAAATATTCACGATTGAGTAAAGCTGGTCGAACGGCTGGATACCCATAACGTATCAACAATTTCTATGTCTGAAATAGAATGGAATGTTAGGTTGTTGTCACCAGTTGACTGGAGCTTAATGAGGATTCATTATTTTGGTATATCAACCATTGCTATCTTTGTAATATTACTCTGTTGTATTGCTTCACTATTATACTACAAATTTAAGAAACCTGTTATGTCTGCAGATGTACCATTGAAAATTTTAACTACTCAAAATGTACCACCGAGTCTGGCGAATAATCCTATTAATGTTTATAACACTCCACAATGTGCTCAAGATTATACAACATTCATAGCTCCTGTACATGCACCATTGTTTCCAAGGTTGAATTAAAACTTTTATGTAAATTCGGCTATATAGGTAGCCCTCGATTTACGCCGGGGATGCGTTCCTGGATGAACCGACCTAATCGGAATCGGCGTAAATTGAAACGATTTTTTTAATGCAAATCAATGGGAAGTCAATGACATGCGTTCCCGGCACCCAAACATTGACAAGTAATATAATGGCATTACATTTAAAGTTCTGAAATAACATAAATATAATAAAGGGAATTTAAAAAATATATTTTGTACACTTACAACCAGCAATGGCGTAATGAAGCAGTGTTACTTCTCTGACGAAGTCCCTGGTTGAGGATCGTCACATATTTTAAAGAAAACATGCAGTGTGGACTGTTGTGATTTCTTCTTTCTTTCTATCAAAATTTCATGATAAGGCCTCATGGCTGCCATAATGCTCCTCTTCGCTGTAGCACTCCGCTTCCAGTCGTGGTCAATCTCGCAGTGCTCATCAGCGAGTTTATCTATGTCTGAGAGGATGCGCTGGAGATCGCTTGTCTTCATTTCACGTAGAGGAAGTGTACAGTCGTCTCTGCTATTACGCGATAGTTGCATTCATGTAAGATGCCGACCTATAGAAAATCACATAATAAAAATAATCCTGGAACCTACGCAGAGATTAAATTTGTCCTTTGATAGGTTAAAGCGCCGGGAATGAAATCGCATAAGAGCAAACTCGCAAATGAAAAAGTTTACATTTTACAAGCAGCTTTTACCAATTAATCGATTTCATTAGAGCAAATTCGCAGAGATGACTGTATTTATAATTTTTATTCAAAATCAGCGATGTAAGAATTACGATTTAGTATAAGAAGCAATACAAGAAATTTGTAAAAAGTTTTAAATAATAGTTAATATATTTTTTCACTTTTTGACCTCCTGGTTTCAAAATCGACGTTATTCTGAATCGGCGCAAATTGGACCGGCGAAAATCGAGGGCTACCTGTATCCGTCTCTAGGGAGTAAGCGAGTGAAATTCAGGTGTATTCTTTTTTTTTCTTTCCTCCATCCCATGGCCTCAACTGTCGCCAGGGTGATGTTGTAAGGATGCCGAAATGCAAGGCATCGTAGAGTCATCCGCAGCACCACACTCCTTTTTTGCTATTGCAGTGAATCAGATTCTTAAAGGCATGCAATCTCAGGGCAATGCACCCTTCGGGTGATTCCCCGCTCGCTTACTCGCCCGCTTCGTGGGATGACTAGCGCTTGACCTTTGTATCTCGTGCTAGTATATAAGCACTGGTCATTCCTGATTTGGGGCAGTGTGTCCCCTCGCAACTCCTCTGTCAGTGGGATCGGCTACGTTTGCGTCAACCTTGACCAGCTAGCCCTTCCTTACGCGACTAGGATTGCCCATTCCCCTGCGGTCCCTCGTCCGTTGGTCCAAATACGTTTGTGTCAGCCTTGACCGGCCAGTCCGTCTTCACAGGCTACGTTTGCGTCAGATTTGACCGGCTAGCAGTTCCTACGAGACCAGGGTCCCTAAGGGCACTGCGCTTCCTGCCCCTCACAGGATTTAGTCAAGTAAGTATTTTTGGGTATTACTCATTCCTGTTGTATACTATGTAAACGTTTGTCAATATAGTCCTTCTCATACCAAATGTCTTACAATTACTCGATACTCCTGATGTCCCTACGACAGTACATACCCATGACATGCTGCTTTTAATTTGCTATATAGAGATAAGTTTTTACTTTTTTTTGATTGGCTTTCAAAATATTATGATATGCTGTATTTCTTCACCGTTAATCTCTTTCAGTTACTAAAATTTTTTTAATGTCTCTAAATCACTTTCAGAAATTAGCTCATTCTTTATGGAAGGAAATCATTTTTTAAAAAGTAGATAATTTTCATCAGAGAATCCAGCTTTTTAAATATGTGATAGGTCGCTCATCGACTTTCACTGCTTCACTCATGAATTCCCTTTGCTGATGTCTTTCAAATTTTGGTAAATTTTGCTTTACTTTATACCCAAAAAAAGATATTTTTTTCGGCATTGTAAACTTTTTAGCAAGTCATTCATAATGTTATACAATTCAGTTGGGCTTGTACCTTTTTGTTCCAAGAATTTTACAGATGTTACAATCAAATTCATGTAATTATGTACAAAAAAGATGTAATTTTCAGTGTATGACAATTCATTTACAGTTAGTATTTCATTTTTTTGGTCCCTGATGAATGTCCAAATGATATAATCAGTATTTTCCTCTCCTTGCTGAATAAAATAGGTTTTGATTGCTGCCCAATTCTTTAACAATCTATCAACAGCATTGAAAAGTGAAATCCAGCATGCTGAAACATGTCTTAACATTAAAGAGTATTCTTCACCAACAAAATCAAAAATACTCTTGAAGTTACTTGCGTTTCTAGAAGATGATGAAAACTCATTGAAAACCTTAATTACAAGACTTTCAACATCATATTTCAACAACTTTGTGCCAAATTTGGCCATATTATGAATAATATGGCAATTGCAATTTGCTTTGATAATATTTGGATTGTTCACTGAGAGCTTTTGAAATACTGAATTACGTTCACATAAATTAACAGCTGCATTATCTGCTGCATAAGAACAAATAAATTTGGTATCTAAGCCATAAGTTAGTAAAATATTTACAATATTTTTGGTGATTGATGATGAATTTTCTTCTGAATCGTCATAGAAATCTAACAAAAACTCTTTAATACCTTCATTTGAGTTAAAAAATCTAAGAATAAGGGGATAACATTTTATATTACCTTTGTTAGAAGCATCTGAAGCTACAGAGAAATATTTTTCTCTACACTCATTCTGCAATAATTTTCAAGAATATGGAGCCATAAAGTTTTGAGCTAAACATTCTAATTTAGTATGACCACAATCTATTTTTGCTCCCACTTTAGACTCGCAAAATATCTTACACGATAGCTTTATTCCACACTCTGAATACAAGTAACTGTGGTTATGTATTGTTCCATGATAAGCAAAACATAGTTCAGTGACACTGCTGTAATCTATTTCCTTGGAAGAAGGTGTCTGCGAAAGAAGGCAGAAATGGTCTTTGAAGTTTTTGTTATAAATGAATTTTGAATATGCTACGCAGTTTCCAGATGTTTCTTCAGCACCTTCAATTTTTAAAGATATCAAAGAGGGAGATAAAATGCATTTTGCAGTAAAACGATCATTGGTTTTTGCAATCCATGATGAATAATTTGCATCTTTGAGCCATTCGTCTTTGAATGCGCAAAACCTTTTCTTTGGTGGTGGAGATGATAGTCTTTTACATGATTTAGCAACTTATATTTATCCAATTGGGCTGAATGATCATCGGAACAGTCACCATTCATTTTTTCAATACCCTTTTCATAAAAAAATTAATTTTTTTTAAATTATACTTATTATTTATGAATTTTAAAATATTACTGATAAAATACTTCTTTGAAGTTACTCACAATAACATCATTGGTTGACTTAAAATTTCTTAGAACTTCAAGCTATTTACTAGCACGCTTTAAACAAGCTTCTGTAGGATATATATCTGAATATGAAGATGCCCCTATTACATTTGTGACAACTTAATAGGTATTATAGACATAAACAATTGAAGTATAATTTATGTTTGTGAATAAAGTAAATATTGATACTACATATAAAAATGAATTTTCAATAAAAAAATACTACTATGTTGTATGAAAAAGTTGGGACAATTTGGGAAAGAAGCGGGGCATGTGCCAAAAATCATTCAAAAGTCGCGACTGTCACGCTAAAATCGGGACAGGTGGCAACCCTATATACATATGAAACACTTTTTTTAATGGTCCTTGAAGAGACAATTTTAATTCATCCAAAATCTGAAAATTGTCCACAAGATAGAAGTGATTTAAGATCCAATTGATATCTTTGTAGTATTTAACAAGATAAGAATTTTTGTTTGTCAGAAATACAACTACTTCCTCATAAGTTCATACAATCTTCTTAAATACTCTATCTCTGGACAGCCAGCAGACTTCTGCATACAGTAATAATGTGCAGGGCCAGCCTTAGCAATTTCAGCGCCCTGAGTGAAACTTTTCTTGGCCTTGCTGGTTGCTTCCCCTCTTTTTCACGTAATCATTTTTTTTAAGATTAATAAATAGATGTATGCATAAAAATTAAGTATATTAAGTGGAATAGAAAAAGTATAAACTATGGAAAGGTACGTACTCACAAAAATGTTTTAATAAATGTTAACTTCTCTTGCTTTCTTGTCTGCAAATGTTTTGACTAATTCAAAGAAATCCAGGTTTTGAACAATGGAATTTTCAATTGAAAGAGTAGCTAGAGAACTCAATCTTTCTTGGGACATGGATAATCTTAAATAAGTCTTAATGTGTGTGTTTGGAAAAACTTCTCTTAACACTGGCGACAGAAACAGACATGGTTAACCAAATCCTTAAAGAAACCCATATTTTAGGGTACAGGTCTTCCATGTTGGCTTTTTTAATGTAATTTAAAATATTTGGCAGAATGGGAATTTTTAAGATTTCTTAAAAATTTTTGAATGCTAAGTAATTCACCACATAGAGGAGCACCTTTGATATCTGCATCCGAACCAACAGTTAAAGCCAGTTGAAGATCTACACAGTGTTTTATAAGCTCTTCTTTCTTCGGTAATTTGTTAATGTTGTGCAGGAAACCCCACGTTTCTGTGTGTTGATGCAATAGCTTGAATCTTTCTTTAATTGACATCAAAATTGCATCGAGTAACGCGTTGAAAAATTCAATTTCAAATTTTTTCTCTGGTGTCATGATTGGGTCATCGTGAGATTCATAATCAAAATGACGTTTCACATATCTTATTCTTTTCACATTGAAATTCAGGCTCAACTTCCAGGTCAATAGCAAGTTCCGTAGCAGCTGAATTCTCTCTCTCTCTAAACCGTTTTCTTTGTATTCTTTCAGAAATTTGTGACAACTTTCAATTAACTCAACAGGCTTGCACACATCAAACTTTTGACTTTACATAGACTTACCAACAATGTTAATTTGGAACAGTACACCACACCAAATGACCAATGAAACTAAAAAAATAAAATCTTTCAATTGATGAGAGTACCTTCATGAGCAACATCGGGGTCGTGTCTTTCCTCTTTCTAGGCAAGAGTGGCAAGTGCATCGTGGACATCACCAATCTGGTATCTAAGAGCTTTTATACAGGCAATTTTCACCTCACAATGCATGTCGCTAAGTCATTTTAAGGTAAGAGATTTTTACATGATCAGCTAAGATCTTCCAATGGTTAACTGAGGCAGCAAATAAAGAATAGTCTCCCTAAGACACCAAATAAAGTGACAGATATGACAAATGATTTTGCTGCATCACATAACACAAGATTCAATGGCATCTACTACTACTAAAAGTGCTAATGGATTTTGATCTAAAATTCGCCTGTGTACACCACTGTTTTTACCTTTCATGTTCGCTCTATTGTCATAGCCTTGACCAGTGGAGTCATCTATAGAGGTAAATCCCAGGAACTGTTCACAGATTTCAGCATCAGCATTTTCATGTCAAATCAAGAAATCTTATCGTCAAAGACAGTTGCTCCACATGACTAATATCTGTTATACCATCAGCTACTATAGAAAAATATTTTACATTTTGAGTGCATGAAATTATTTTGGAATTAACTTTTTCTGCCATTAATTCAATAAGTTTGTTTAAAATATTTTTTTGCAGTAATGATCTATTAACTTGCCTTTCAAAATGTGACTAATGTGTTCTTGCATAACAGGAGAATTTTGCCAATAATTGAATGAGACCTAAATATTTTCCATTACTGTGTGTATACAGTTTATCGGACGATCTCCGAAATGTCACATAATTTTTTGCAAGGTACAAAGTAATTTCTATTAATCTGGTGAAAACATTTTTCCAGCACTTGATTCTTTCTGAATCAACAGTTGTTCTAATTTGTCAATTGTGTTTCCACCTTTGGATCTTGATTCAGCTTCTATCCACTCCTGATAAAATTTCATGGACTACTACTGATTTCATGAGATTTCAGGGTTGGAGATTAATGGGCCAAGTCATTGAAGCCATCACTTGTTAAAGGCGTTCTGGAGCCTCAGTCAAAGCACAGACAGCAGAAACAAAACATACAATCCACAGTTTCTGAATACATTAACCATCGATGCAGAATAAATTCGTTATTTGCAAGTTTACAGAAACAATGACTATCTGAGAAATGATAACCATCTTCATCTTGAGGGTAATGCATAAGCTGAACTTTCTTTAGACGATGAAGAATTAGGAAAATTATCATTTTACTATCACAAATTTTAGGTCATAAAGCTGGATCAGATAAGCTTACCAGGGATGTTTGGGAGGTTTGAGTGTCACCAACAACTTCTGAAAAATCAGACAGAGCCCAGATCCTCTTCTACATTACGACGATCATCAGTATTAGTTTCATCCAATAAAGCAGTCAAAGTTGATGTTAAAGCTTTATCTTGATTACAATTTTCATTCTCAGTAATTTTTTATGTAAAGTATTTCTGCAGATTCATGGATTTTTTACTTGGTTCAAATTCAAGCTCCTTCTCAGCTCTTCTTTTCCTGAATTCTGCACCTGATGGATTCTTTTTAAGACTTTTTGATGACATTTTCAGTTTTTAGGATCAAATTGAAATCATTAAAAGAAAGAAATTGATTGATCATTAAGAAAATGGAATATTAATAACAAATAAGAGGGCAAAAAGTGTGGGTCACACAGTGTACTTCAAGCTCTTTTACTTTAATGTTAAATGCAAAAATCAGAACACTAAACACTGAATGAATCTCGAACAACAGAATCGAAAGAAGGTTACAAATTTGTGAACAATAACTTCAAAGGGCGCCGAAGAACTGTCGATCTAGCTTAAACCTTGAACTGCGAAAATTTAACTGAGTGTCTGGAACAGATCAAAGATCATGATGAAGTTTGTCAAACTATGCGTGTTTAGGCGTTTCCTTCAAAAATAATTAAATGAGTGCATCTGGCACCCCGAGTTGCGACTCTGCTCTATCGTCCCTAAAGCCCTAATAATGTGGAATGTGCAAATTCCATTTCCTCACATCTTATTGCAAATAATCGAGAATTAAGAGCACTGGATTTTATGAAATTCACCGTTTTGATATTTACTGTTAACACTTGATTTAGCTCTGCACTTAATTGTTTACTTGCCAACATTTCTCAGTGTATAATGCAATGATTACTTTGAATATGAGGTGCTAGTTCTTTCAATTTTGCAATTAATCCTGCATGTAAACCAGTCATGTTTGCTTTACCATCAGTACAAACTGAAACAATTTGTCATTTTCAAATCTTTGCTAGAGAAACAGTCATATATTGCCTGGAATATTTCGGACCCAATTGCATGTTCTTCTTCAACTATTTCTTTGCCCCAATCAATAAATCGTACGTACATAAGTATCATAAGCAGTAAGTATCAAAGCTCTGTTAACAATGTCTGTTGATTCATCCAATTAAAGAGCAAATGTTTTAAATATTTTTTATTTTTTCTAAAAGTAGCTGATGAACATCTTCACTCATCATTGTGATATGTCTTGCAACAGTATCATTTAAAAGGGGAATCTTTTTCATTTTTTTGGCAGAATTAAATTTTCCCCAATGATGAAAGGCTTTCTAGTTTTGGCTATTTGAAGTGAAATTAAGAACAATGCTTTAAGTGCTACTTCACTTATATTCCATATGTTACTAAATAATTTCTTGTCTTTTAATTTCCTTTCCCCTTCTCTTAAAAAACTCTACTGGCTTGTTTTGTTACTGATAATGTTTTGTTTCAAAATGTCATTTCAGGTTTGCTGGAAACATGGCGCCATTAGACAAAGCTTGGGAGCAAATAACACACTGTGGACTGTTGCCTTGACATGTGAAATTGAGGGTCATATTTCCAATGCACCAATTTGTTTCTTACTTTTTGCCGAAGTTGAATTACATATATATCACAGGCAATGTTTTGCATAGACATTGATGGGATCGCTTCTTCAACATTTGTATCACTCATTTCTAATTTTTCTTGAAGAAAGTCAACTTGCTTTGTTTGCTCATTTTACCCGAAGGGCAGCAAGCTGTACATCAATTTTATTAATGTCAAAAAATACTCAAATGCAGATACATTGAAGTGCATTTCCAGTGTGGATGTTGTTTTCAGAGTTGCTTAAAATTAACAAGACATTCATAACACATTATGTTATAACACGCTAATTATAAAATGATCTTAAACATGAATATGTAAAATGAAAACTCAATGAATATGAAGAAAGACTTGGTGCTTTCCCGGCGTATTTGATTGGTGAAGCATTCTCGGGTGGCAAGCCGGGTCATATTGACTATCCCCACCAACATTTCGATGACTATCTCTGTCGTCATCTTCAGGGAACCCGAGTGCCATGAGAGAATTTCAGGGGGGTTTATAAACCCATTGGTGTGTCATATGTCTATGCCTGATTGGCTGATTTGGTTCGGCCAATGGGCGCCATGCTCTTTGGCCAAGGTTGAAATGACCAACTTCCAAGTGTCACAAAGGTCAAAGCCTGTGTCTCTGTTGACAGTGCGATTGTCTAGTTTGATCTCAATGGCCATCTTTACTATATGATTCCAAAATCTGTTGGCCCTCAAAATTAATTTCATTTCCAGGAACTGAATACGGTGCCCCTCGGTGAGGCTATGTTCGGCCACAGTGGATTTATCCAGGTGGAGAAGCCTGATGCATTGGGTATGTTCTTTAATCCGGGTTTTAATGTGTCCTTGATGGGAACCTTGGTAAATAGTGACACCACGTCGAAGCTGACAAGGATATCATCCGAGTTGACTTTATGCATTGACAGGGTTTTGACAAATTCAGCCGAGTTCTTCACATGGTGCTCGCAACTTCCAGAGAGAGGTTTGAGGAGATAGTCGATACAACCTGGCTCACCACCCGAGAACGCTTCACCACTCAATGAATTTGTACGGAAGAAAGACTACAATTTAGATACTATGGCTAACAATAATAAACTAGTAGTGCATGGAACATGGCGAGTTATTCTCGAGCAAAATCTTGTATTCATTTGTTTGCTGGAATAAAAGGCACCAAGCTCCATGTTGCAGGCAGTTGTGATTTGGAGCATGATGCGAGTCTCTATGCAGAATATAACAAAACTGAAGGCAAAATATGCTCTCGAAGGTTTCCATAAGAAGTTTTGTTCTTAAACTAGAAAGATATGATGGTCAATGAGAGGTCAGTTAACTAACCCAATACGCATAAGAGAAGCTTAAATTGAGGCACTACGGTCCTTCTAGCAACTGTTCTGCTATGTCCCTTACTATAGCGACTTGAGTTTCCAATCCACGAAAATTTCTCATTTTATGATTATGACATATAGTTAACCATTAAACGCCGCCCGTACCTGTATGGGAATGCAAAATGTGACTCGTTTGCTGCCAGCCATACTCGTTTGTTTGGAAGTCACTAGATGTCGTTTTCATCATAGAAGCGAGAAATTTTGAAGGATTCTTCCTTGAGCCATGCTAACAAGAAGTTGAGGCAACCATGCTGCTAATTCATCACTGGGGGTGGGGAAGACCTCACACCAACTGTAAACAGAGATAAGGGAGAGTGCGGCAGCCCCACCCTTCTCATTTCATGTGGACAAGGAGGATAGGATGGCGACTAGTTACGAGGTCAGCCGCTGTAGCTGGAAGTGAACGAAGGAGCTTTTCTTCCACCTCCTCAATGTCATGGTCCTCTATAGTTATGTCCTACTGACATCATCTGGTAGGCAGATGACACATTGCGAGTTTTGTCTCACTCTCGAGCAAAATCTAATCCAAGAAGGGGCGACAGCTCTTCCCGTTGTTACTTCCCAAAGTGGAAGACCGAGCAGCACACAATAACGACACTCTGAGGCAAACAAATCAAACACTGGTCCATAAAACGAAATCGCCTTTGCTGTCGTGTATGCTCCAAGAGCAGAAAATATACTAGAACAGTGGTTAAGTGCAAAATATGCACTGTAGCTCTATATTTTCGTGCTTTGAGGAGTAAAACATGAAAAAATACTTTAAAAGTGGTAAAATATAGGAAAAAGTATTGTCAGTTATGTTTTATTATGATTTTTTATACTTTATATTATAGATTTACTCAGAATTTGGGTTGTTTTCTTTTATTTTAGTATAAAGGACGTATACCTGTCATTACCCAAACAATTTTTCTAAATATTACTTTTTGTTTGATTAATTTATCTCTTGTAGTTCAGGAAATAAAAGGTTATATCTGATTGAAAACAAGAAAAATTCAAATAGCCAAAAATAAGTCCGGCAGCTAGATTCGCCAAAGGGACATTTAAATCCGGCGTTTAAAGGTTCAACTATTCAATTTTTAATTTTTCCAAAAGCTTGCAGAGCCCCTACCTAATGGTTACAGAGCACCGGTAGAGAAACAATGAATTAGAGGACAAATAGTAAAGCGGTAAATCCTATAAAAAGAGGAAGACTGGAAAAGAATCAACTTACAGCAAACTCGAGATCATTCTCTCTACATGGTACCAGCAAACGCAGGCTATAAACGTTTCCATCGACGGTACCATAATAAGGGAAAAAGCTAAACAGATAGCTGAAAGAATCTGTTTAGAAAATTTCATGGCTTCAAATGAGTGTTTGAAATATTGTCATGGCCTCATGTGTAAGAAACTAGCAGGAGAAAGTGCTGCTGTTGATACTGAAACAATGCATCTTTGGATAGCAGAACTACCGAAGCTGCTAGAGGGATATGGTCTTTGCAATGTGTATAATGCTGACAAAACAGGCTTATTTTACAACTGCCTTCCGAACCAT
The DNA here is from genome assembly GCA_028673005.1 of Tanypteryx hageni. NCBI lineage: Eukaryota > Metazoa > Arthropoda > Insecta > Odonata > Petaluridae > Tanypteryx > Tanypteryx hageni. The sequence continues at coordinate 185,639,333 of CM054120.1, forward strand.
ACTCTTACTCTAAGGGACAATCCTGTCATGGCAGTAAAGCTTCTAAAGAGAAGGTGTCAATGATTTCTTTATTTCAGGTGGCCCGCTGAGCCTTCAAACAATTTTCACTTTTGAATTTTATTAACTCATCAGCTTACCTAACCATTGATTCATTACGGAGGAGGATAATTATTGAAAGTTTTCCATATATTGATAGTATGTTTTTAATAAATTGTGTGGTACTTCGCAAATTTATCTGTGTTGTGTGGCCCGCGATTAAAAAAGGTTGCACACCACTGCTCGACTGTAACTTTTTAAATCAAAATCAGTGAAAAGAATGTTTTCTTTTATACATGGGAACAAGATTAAACTTGAAGAAAGATTTGAAGTTTTCCTGGCGAATGAATATGAGAAATTTTTCTCAGGTTACTGCCCGGGTCATGTCATCGTTCAGGACCAATGTTTCGGTGTCTGACTTCAACGCCATCTTCAGGGTTACTGATGATGCCGATGTGGGTTTTAGTCTGGGTTTATATACTCTCGTCCAATGATTAACATTGTTAATTGATTCCGGAAAATCGCGATGTAAAGCGAAACAACGTTAAATGAATCAATATTTCCCATAAGATCCCATGTTATACAATAAAATTGGTTCCAAAATCTTGGGTCCAAACCTCTTGAAACACAAAAAGACATTATATGCTGTATTTTACGGAGCTTTATGGTACTACATATGATATGGTATCAGATCATAGATAAATCAATACAAAATTATTATTAACATATAAATGGCAGAAAATAAATAACTGGATTTCTTTTCAATGAGCCCAAAATTGGAAACGGATATATTTTACAATAGTACATCTAGAGACACAAGAAATGAACTATGTAACACCAATCCGCAGAAATGTAGTCGTACGATCTATAGAGACTGATGAGTTTTTACTAGAAAGTTTACATAGAGCCACAAACACCTCTGTAAATGCGAGTCCATGAGTTGACATTGCTAGAAAAGAAATGCAACAAACAAATTATTCCTTTCAATAGTTACTGTATGATTAATGAAAATCTAAGAGAGATAAATAAAACATTAATTTTGTTATTGAACTGCGAATTCCATTAGGCCAAAAGATCTGTCAAGCCACAGCTTATACAAACAGTGTTGCCAATTTTTTCAGCAACTCGCCAGGTTGTTCACTAAGAATTTCCTAGAGAATGAACAATAGTGCTCTCTCCAACTGATTGTGAGTAGGAAAACCAGTTACATTAGGCCATATATTGTTTCGTAACTTACATTTAATATCATCTAACTTGCAAAACGTGGTAATAATAACATCTTGGAACTTTTAAAGATATGGCAGTTGTCTTACAGCAAAATCATTTCCGATTATGATGTAAGGTCAATGATATTCCATCAAATTTTAGCCATAGAAATAGACTTGACATGGTGTCCATAATAGAGTAAGTAGCTTGTGCTTTCCGACGAAAACTTTCTTCCATTTGATCAATCCCCACTGTATTTTGAATAAGCACCTTCTCTCTTTTCCTTTATCTTTATGGCCAGCAATACCACTATTCCCATAGATGATATAGACTTCCGTTGTTATAGTTAATTGCTCAAAATCACAAAAAAGAAAACAATAAAATTTTAAAAATATTGTTTATATATGTTACATTCATTTTTGTTATTCAATGTTTTTGTTTAGTATGAAAGCAGATGCCATAATTTTAGCCGATAGCTAGAATTAGGTCGATTGTTAAATCGATTTGTTAGTTTTGTAAATGGTCACTATAGCATTATTTTAGGTGCTAGATCGAACCTAAAGTTATTATATCTAGCTACAAATTCGCTGGATTGACACCACTGGATATAAATGGCAATAAAATAAGGAGGCGTTAAACTCAAGTTATCCCAAAAGTACAAGTTTATAAATAGGGCACTCAGAAGATCTTCCTTTCTGCATAACTCACAAAGCTTGTAATGTTTCATTGGAATTAAGATGATTTTAATGACTGTTGGGGAGACTTTGAGAAGAAGGCCATTACTATCACTTTTATTTGGAGCCATTGCTACAAAATGCCACCATGCAAACAATGCAAATTTTATAAAAATACGTCAATCCAAAACACATTTCCCACTCAAATAATGCAATCCGCCGCAACTGGAGAAGCATTGTGCAACAGATGTGTGTGAGAGCCATCTACGCAATATTTTTTCATGCCTTATTTAAGCACAGAGTCAGGATGATGTTAACATGAATCATCGACAACGTTAATTTGAATATGGGTAATATTTTCGAACGATGCTAAGTTGAATCAACATTAAACCGAGAACATACTGTATATGCCTAAATTACATCATCAACAGCTATAAACATAACACAGAGACCACACAAACCTTCAGTTATCTGATAAATGATAAATAATAGCAGAGACTAAGGTAAAGATAATAATATGTTAAACATTTTTTTACCATCTGATAAATGAATATGACTAACATTGACATGACGAATATAGTTGCTCATTCCTTCTAAAAATACTGTTGTACTAATGGTTCCAGCTTTCTTTGCTGCCAATTTTATATCGTGATAAATGATATTTTTATAATGGTTTGATGGATAATTTAAAGAGCAAGAATAACAGCATGTAATAAAAGACTTTGGAAAGTTGATGTTCCTCATACTAACATTTTCTGGTATTATGGAGAATATCACTAATGCAAATGGAACTTGAACTGCTGAATATTGACCTTTATCTTGTATAAATGTTAAGAAACTAGCAACAAAACGAAAGAAGTTTTAACTTTGTGAAAAGACATTATATAGAATTCCAACAACGAAGGAAGAACAAAATTTTTACTTTAACTCCATATAATATACTGGTGATCTGCAACCATTTAATTTCACTCATTTGTGTTCCCTCGATTCTTGTGGCAAACCAAAATAATTTCAACAAGATTGAGTGGAACATTTTTCTCTCAGTAGCCAACAAAAGTAGTAGAAAATAATCACCTTTTCTACAAACATGGAGCAAATTATGGCTAAGAATACATTTTTAAATTGTTTAAAGATTTCAATCTACTTTTTAAATATTTCACAGATAAAAATGGCTAATTTTCCAATTACGAAGAAACTTTGTTTCAGTTTCATGTAAATGAAACAACAAATAAAAATAAACCACAAAAAATGTCTTTTTAAATTTTTTCCGAGATCTTGAGCTTGAGAATAATTAAAAACACAGTGATGTTCTTTCTGACATTATGATTGCAAACATGCAGTGGTAAACCAAGTACTGTGTTGCGGTGTACCGCAATATACCACAACAGATAAATTACATTACAATCACAGTTTCAACTTACTATGTTACCATCAGGTTAATCTGATGATGATATTGTAAGTAAAAACCAGTTATCATGTATTTGTGTAATGCCCAGAAAATTGTAAGAGACAGTTGAAATTTTTCCTCAAGCTTTGTCATAGGTAATTTTTTAGCCCTTCCTAAGCACAAAGTGCCAACAACGATAAATCATTGACAATGCTGAGTAAGCGTAAACTCGTAATAGTTCCACATGCAAGTTAGATGGCAGGAGATGATGATGATATCAATCGAAAGAGGAGACTATGTAGTTCACATATCTTCCATTCTTTTTGGTTCACATTGATTATTTGTTGAGTTATCATTTTTTCAATCTCGCAAAATATTACCTCGATTCTTTCAAGATGGCTTCTATAGTCAATGATAATTTCATTGTTAGAATTGGGGATGATGAATTGGTTTGTTATATAAATTCATTAAGTGACGACGAATGTTATTTATAGAAGGAAAATTTTGAAAATTGAGAAGATATTTGAGACTTAAATTTTTTTAAATGTGAAATCATAGCAAAATATTTTTTAATTTTATAAATAAATGTTATGAATACATAGTTTTATAGAATGTAATGTTTTATATATCATTTCTGGAATTACTGAAAGAAACATGTAAAAATATAAATAAATAGCGTGTATGTGATTTTTCATAGGGACTGATGAAAAAGGGCTAAAATTGCAGTTATGCAAATAATTTTTCTGTAATTTAATTTTTTAATATTTTTTGAGGATTTTTGCAATGTTTTACCTGGATGAGTTGCCTTTATGAAAATAAGTTAAATATACTACCAAAAAAAATAAAATACCAAACTTTATTCAATGTAAAGTTGACTTTTCATTTTTTTATTTAAAAAATTAAAAACAACATTTTTTTAAACAAAAAAAAATCACAAAATGAACTAAAATTTTCTTAATATAATTAATATCTGTAATGATTTGTATGGTTACTGAAAGAAACAGGCCAGAATATGAATACATAGCATGTATGTGATTTTTCTTAGAGATTAATGCAAAATTGCTGAAATAGCCATGGCACTTTTGGACATACCCACCAAATTGGCATGGGACTCCAAGGGTTGAGTATAAAAATATTTAACAGATTGACTGGGTAAAAATTTGCTAAAAATTGAATTCAATTTGGAAAACTTGTCGACAATGGGAAGACTTGAGTGACTATGACTAATGTAGGGATATATAGAGTTTGGTAACTCTCACACTAATCAATCACACACGATTATAACTGTTATTATTACTATATAAAACAACACTTGAAAAATGATTTAGTTTCTGTCCTCCACTAATCAACTACCTTACTTCAACATAAGCTACTTCAAATAAATTGGTTAAAAATCCACAAGAACTTTTTTATGATAATTTGTCTATAGACAGCTTAAAATTTAAATAATTTTATTAATGGTGCTCCAAATGAAAGTTGAATCTAAAATAGTAGATGGAGACAACTTATGACCTCTTACTGCTTTACATCATCATCATGCTTCGGTCCGAAGACGGGTTTTAACTGAATCGCTGCCTCCATTTCTCTCTCTCCCTAGAAGCCTCTTTTATACCTCTATAAGTATTATATCCCTGCTTTATATTATCTAATATTCCTATTCTTTTTCTCCCTCTTCCCCTTCTTCCACTAATTTTTCCTTCTAAGATCGTCCTTTGTAAACACTGTCTTCTCAATATGTGCCCTATCCAATTTGCTTTTCTTCTCCTAATTGTTTTTATTAGCGTCCTTTCTTCTACCACCATTTCTAATACTTCTTCGTTTCTCTTCCTCTCTGTCCATTTCTTTTTCATCATTCTTCTCCATACCCACATCTCAAAACTTTCTAAATATTTTTCCTCCTTTCTCCTTACCGTCCACGTCTCTGCACCATAAAGAGCTATGCTCCATATGTAGCATTTTGCTAATTTCTTCCTTGTTTCTAAATTTATTTTCTTGCTTGTGAGAAGCTCCTTCTTCTCGTTAAATGCTGCTTTTGCCATTGCAATCCTACTTCTGATGTCCTGTGTACTACTTCCATCCTGTGCTAAAATACTGCCAAGATATTTGAAACTACTTACTTGTTCCAATTTTTTGCCATTTACCATTATATTTAATTCTTTATGTTCCTTTGAAACCACCATGACTTTCGTTTTTTCTGTATTGATCTTCATTCCATATTGTTGGCCAACCTCCACTAGTCTGTCTGTCATCCTCTGAAGCTCTTTCTCGCCTTCTGCTATTAAGCCCTGATCATCTGCGTATTTAATGGTGGTAATACTTTCACCTCCTATCTTAAATCCTTTCTCTTCCATCAACGCTTCTTCTGTTATTGTTTCTGCATATATATTAAATATCGCTGGTGAAATAGGGCAACCCTGCCTCACTCCCCTCACTATTGAAGTACTTTCTGTTTCTTCTCCTTCAACCCTGACTCTAATCTTTTGATCAAAGTAAAGGTTTTTAAGCAGTCTTTTATCTTTCCAATCTATTCCTATTTTGTTTAAAATACCCAGCATTTTATCCCATTTCACTCGGTCAAAAGCTTTCTCCCAATCTACAAAACAAAAATACATACCTTTATTGACTTCTAGTGCTCTTTCTATCATCATCCTCATACATCCTATAGCATCTCTAGTCCCCCTTCCTCTTCTAAAACCAAACTGATTATCTTGCAGCTCCTTTTCTATTTTACATTCAATTCTTTTGGTTATTATTCTGGTTAGAACTTTAGCTGTATGAGAAATTAAACTAATAGTTCTGTAATCCTTACAACATTTTGCATTGTTCTTTTTCTCCAGTGGTACCATCACAACATCTAAAAAATCTTCAGGCCATATGCCAGTATCATATACTTGGTTAAAAATTTTTGTGAGTTGCTTAACTGCTTTAGACCCCAAAACCTTGAGAACATCCACTGGTATATCATCACTCCCAACAGCCTTCCTTCTTTTCATGTCATCAATTGCTCTTTTAACTTCAGACTCGAGAATACTTGGTCCTAGCTGATCTTCTTCCACATCCTCTTCTTCATTTAATTCAATATTTCTTGTTTCCTTCTTTGTCATACAGAACCTCAATGTATTCTTTCCGGACATTCTTTACATTGTCTGGCTCCGATACTATTTTACCACTTTTGTTCATGATTCCATTACGTCCTATCTTTCTTGCTTTTTTCTTGAATAGTTCCCTTGCTTTGCTATACATGAGGTCTGTTCTACAAATCCTTTCACATTCGACAATCTCCTCGCATTTTTCATTTATCCACTGTTCTCTTGCTTTATCTGTTTCCCTTCTTAAAGCATTACTTAACTCCTTGTACTTTCTTTGGCCTTCTTCAGTGTTTATGTTCTTCCACTTTCTCCGCTCTTCCATTTTTTGCAGCATGGCTGCTGTGATCCAGGGTTTTTTGTTTCTTTCACCCGTTATCTTTCCTACCTTCTTTTCCATTACATCTTTAATATTGCTATGGATGTATCTCCACTCCTCATCTACATTATTCCTATTTTCTTCATCTCTCTCCCCCAACCTTTCCTCCAGCTCAGTCATAATAGCCTCCTTGTTTTTAAGGAGTTCCTCTAAGTTCCATTTCTTGTTAACTCTTATGTTTCTCCTAACGCTCTTCAGTCTACATTGTATATTTGGCACCAAAAGGTTGTGGTCAGAATCGATATCTGCCCCTGGTAGTGTTTTCACATTTTTAACGCTATTTCTAAATCTTTCATTGACTAGTATGTAATCTATCTGGTATCGTCTCTGGTCTCCTCCATGTGTCAAGTCTTCGCTGGTGATGCTTAAACCATGTATTAGTTACAATTAATCTATTTCTATGGCAGAATTCCACAAGTTTATCCCCTCTTTCATTTCTCTTCTCTAGTCCTTATTTTCCCACTATGTTATCTTCCTGTCCCTCTCCGACTACACTGTTCCAATCTCCCATTACTATGGTGGTGATCCTTCCATTTCCCTCATCCTCCAATATCTCCATAATCTGTTCATAGATTTCATCTACTTCGTCGTCGCCAGCATTAGTTGTTGGCATATACTCTTGAATTATAAGCATATCCACTGGCTCAATCTGGAGTTTTACGGCTATTAATGTCATTAACTGTCACTACCTTACTAATTCTTTCAGCTATCTCTTTTCTCATTATAATCCCCACTTCCCTTTCCTTTTTCTCCCCTCCCGAGTAAATAATCTTAAATTTGTCTGAATTTATCTCGCCTTCTCCTTCCCACCGGACTTCACTAAGACCTACTATACTTACATTATTCCTTCTCATTTCCCTTTTTAAGTTCTCTAGTTTACCCCCTGAATTCATAGTCCTAACATTCCATGTGCCTATTTTTAATTTCTCACTACTTGCTTTCTTATTAATCTTATATTTCCTCTGTGCATCCCCTAGGGTAGTCCCCACCCGGAGATCCGATTGGGGGACTATTTTACCTCCGGAATATTTTACACCAGAAAGATCCATAGAGGTATTTTCAGCTTTTCAGCCTATCATGGGAAATATAATGAGGTAGTTTCCCCTTGCTTTCCTCATCGCAGTTTCACAGAGTGATTACCCATCTGTAGCTGTTCAGATCCACATGATCACCACCTACAGAGGTACTGTGCAAGCTGCTGCCCTTGCACAGGGGATGTAAAACCCCCAAGACTGCTTCTTAGTCTGACTCTTCCCCTCAGACCTTTCCAGCTTGGATGGTCCTACCAGGAGAATTATCTCCCGCCGGCATAGCTCTTTGGTTCGTAAGAGCACACAAACCCTCCCACCTCTGTAAGGTTATGCAGTCCTTAGGGAGGGCTGCTTTACATACGTATGCCTAAAAGTAAACTGTATAGTAAAGCTGAATCTGATTTCAAAGTCAAATCAACATAGTGAAGATGCTTTAAAAAAAAAATAAATAAAACTTGCGGTTGAATTGAAACATCTTTGCCATCTGCCTGCTTAGACTATAAACTACTATAAAAGGAATGAGTTTAATATGCTTTCCATCTCCAAAATGTAACCCTAATATGATGCTTCAACAAAATTCTACATTGGTTATTGTAATTCCTCATCTAAGACTTTGGTTTTCAAGTTTAGTCTCAATCACATTAACTAACATTTGACACCTTGACCTGTCAAGAAATACCAATAAGCAGAAAGCCTCACAAGCAAAGCGACACATATATGGCATAAATTGATAATACTATGGCATAACTCACCTCGGCCTTAACAGCATGCAATTTCAATCCTGTTTCCCAAGTTCCTACGTGTTGTCACCCATCATTCTAGCCATTCAATAGTGAACGGCACACAGATGGCCGATCCAAACAACATCAAACAGAGAGTGATGAATAACTGAAGCAGAGGCTCCCCACCCCAGTGCTCAGAATAAGTGCAGACTGCCCTGCCTCTGCTTTGGCCATCTGGGGTGGTCCTCTCGTACTTGCAGGCCTGGTGCAAATGAGTCCTTGTACCCCCTGATATTATCTCCCAGAGTATGGTGTTTATGAAATTATTTAGGTACAACCAGTTTGGCCAAACCATAGCTGTATTTATTATTTGTAATGGACTGCCATTAAGAATTGTACTGGACTTGACAGAATTGTATAATTAGACTTTTCATGATATATATTCTTCTGTACAAGGTAAATCAATATATAATGAATTTTATCAAGAGTGTATCTGCTAAGGTTTAATCTATAACATGTTCCAGTATGATATTTTAACATTTGAAACTTAGCCATGAATGTTCAGTGGCTGAGGCATCATTAAGATTTAAGCTAATGGTATGACTGATTCACACAAAATCTTGCAATATACATTGACATTATGGCACCAGATAGTGACAGTTGGGCATGGTTTATCAACCTATTTTGGTATAAAACACCTGGAAAAATTTCCTACAAAGTTTTGTCAATTTTCAAGTCAAGTTCCAATAAGGTAAAATTGATCAACCACGGAAAAATAAGTAAAAATTTCTTTTTGAAAATGATAATTAAGCCTTTCAATCAATAATTATTGGATTTACGAAAGAACGAAATTTTTCTCATCTAAAATTCAATGTCTCTGGCCAAAGTTGGCTACCATAAAATATTCAATATTATTATATCTCTTCATGAAGGAAAAATTTCTATTGCTTTTAAGTTTATTTTATATATTTTGTGGATTGATTTCTGTCTGCTTAAAAATTAATCACGAGCCTCCATGCAATAATACCACAATTAAGAAGAAATACGCTAAAACTTTTGTGTTAATCTGAGCACTGAATGTTAAAAAACCACAAGTTGACTCTCAATATAGTTTAAAAATCAGTTCTAAAATGACTGGATTTTAGACCTACGCTGAAGTATTACTTCGAGTTCCAAAATTTTTATATGCAATGCAAGTTAAAATTTTAACACATTATTTTTTAAATTAGTAGTTTTCTAAAGTAAATAAAAATTTTACCACAATGGTGTATAAATTTTGCAAAACCCTGCAATATAATTTCACTATTAATTTCAGACGAAGGTAAAAACTATCATTTACAAGGAAAAATATCTGCTGACTACACATCAAAATCTATGATATATTTCATTAGAGCTAATGATGGCAAGCAACACGTTCTTTATGAAAATATTAATTTATAAGAAATTACCACTCGGCGATTAAAAATTTTAACTAGTTGTTTGTTTCTCAGAATAAATGATATTATCTTTGAAGAATATACATTTAAAATAAGAAAAAGAAATCATTTATAAATATTACAGCCAATCCTTGAGATGTTCATGCAAATGTCTGATTATATCACTAATAAAGATTTGAATAATAATTCGATTTTGTATTTCAAAAGTGAATATCCACATAAACAATTGTTTAAATTAAAATTTTATGTGAAATGTAACAATAAGTTAAAACAAAATGTATGATTATATAACACAAAATCTTCAATTTAAAATATATCTGTTTAATATATGAAATATTCTCCCTTTAACTTTCTACAAAATTTCAAATCTAAGCCAGTGGTTCCCAACCTTTTAGTAGGCATGGCACCCTTTCAGAGATAAACAGAATTTTACGGCACCCTAGCCTTCAAGCAAGGTTTTTATACTTCCACAAATGAGTATTACAACCTTTGGATATATCCGTTTTTTGGTACCACACCATAATCAATTTATTAAGAGATAAAATTAATGCCCTAGTTACCTGTAAACACATTCAAATTGATGATTTATTTACAAAACTAATTTTATTGCAGCACCCCTAAAAATCAGCTGCGGTGCCCCAGCACCCAGGTTGGGAATCACTAATCTAAGCCCTAGAAAATTTTAAGGATAGTGGTGTGTAGAGGTATAATTAACAAGGTAACAATTACTGATGAAAATATATCAATGCTACATGTATAGCAGCATTTTTAATGGTGGAAGCAAATAAGACAGAAATATATATATTTATGATAATACTGCTGTAACATTATAAAAATAGAGAACAATTCTTGCTATCATATAAGTTAGCTCATAACTTCACAAATATTTATTAAATCCTTAAGCCCTTAAGTTTCCTTAAGAAAAATATTAATTCACTTTATTTTGTGCTTCTTAACTAACCCAGTCTAAACACAATTATTTAACTATTTCACTTCTAAGGAATCAGTCTATTGGTTGTGTGCTAGACTTGAAAATCTGGTATTTTAACTATCACGGGAAATATTACATTCTGAGCATGGAAAACAATGATGAATTAAGCTGAAACCTTACAAAATACAATAGAAGAATACAATATCATATTTACAATGATAATTGCATATAAAGTTGAGTCTGGCTGATTGCAGGCATGGAATTTATGAGGCAAAAAAAAGAGATGTATGACCAATAAATATAACAATTATGTAGGAGATTTTATATAAATTACTCCTTTTTCTTATTCATTTACAGGAGGCTATGGAGCTTTCAGATGAGAAAAGTTCCATACTGACCTATTCCATGTATTGCCAGTACTATGCAAATGTTAATAATTTCATATTGCATAAAATCAACATAACATTGGATAAAAATGCTGGATGCATATTTGAGTGGAATTATGTAATTTTTGAGGAAATATTTTCCTGTGGGACTGCATCGCCATTCACATATATTTTGTATAGGAAAAAATTGGTTCTGTAATATGATAATTTTGATATATGCAGAACTTAACAAGAATGTAACTATTTCTCACAAAGAGAGAAACCAGTACTCAAATGAAAACATGTTAATGAAATTATAGAATGTAGTATTTTAAGCTGGTTACAGGATTCACTAATAAAGGGAGAAATTTAAAAAAATACGCCAAATGCCCTGTGCATATTAATAGGTTAAAATGACAATTCTACTGTTTATTGGTTATGGATTAAACAAAGAAAACAAAGTTTTCAAAACAATCTTTACAAGCATCCAAATTAAGCCTTTTGCCTTCAATTCTTCTAAGCAGTGTTGTCAATCTAGCAAATTTTTAGCTTGATCTAGTGACTTCAAGTTTGATCTTGCGCCTAAAAATATAACAGTGACCATCGACAAAACTAGTGAATAGTTTTCACAATCTAGCAAATTCTAACTATAGACTAAAGTTACGGCATCTGCATTCATACTAAACACAAAAAAAATAAAAACAAAAATGTATATAGATAAGTAGAATATTCTTTTCATTTGCCTTACTTTTTAATTTAATGTTATTTTTTTGTAATTTGAACAATTTCCTAGAATACAGAAACAGTGGGTACCATTTACGGGAATGGTGGTACTGTTGGCCATAAGGGCAAAGGAAGAGAGAGGAAGATCACTTGTTTAAAATAAAGTGGAGATTACCTGATCAGGGAAGAAAGTTCTTGCCAGAAAACAGCAGCTACTTACTCTATTATAGATAACATGTCGGCTATATTTCTATAGCAAAAATTTGCTGGAATAACACTGACTTAACATCACCTTCAGAAAATATTTTGTCTGAGTTGCTCCCATATTTTCGAAAGTGCCAAAATTGAAATTTTACTGCACGTTTCGTGAGTTATATGACATTAAACATAAGTTAGGAAACAATCTATAATGTAATGTAACAGGTTTTCCAGGTCAGTTGCAGAGAGCACTAATGTTCATTCCATAGTGAATTTCTAGCAACCAAAAAGATGTGCTCTAGCAACTTGCTGAAAAAATAATTGGCAACATTGCTTTTAAGAAACTCGTTAATTCTTAGTCTTGAATTAATGAGCAATGAGTGCTCACAGAACTCTTTCAATTAAATCCAGTAAAATTAATAGGCATGGAATGATATAAATACTTTGGCATACAAAAGCTACCTTCGGCCATTCTAGAGCTTGGAAAAACCACTGACTGGCAAAGGTTTAAAGATGTTAGGAGATGGTGCCTTTGGATACAATAATGTCTGTCATCAATCACTATAAACCTTTTAAAAAGATAATTATCATTTCTTTGATAAACACAAAACCAAAAAAGATTTTGAGTTCATATATTGGGACACTGATTTTGAATATACAAAGGATTATTAGTAATATATTCTTCCTTCATTTGTTTAGCATGGGAAGCTGTTTAACGGATTACATTTTTTCTGTTCACCCAGTTTAAATAAATTATGCCGTAAGATTTACCAGTGGCATATCCAGGAATTTTCAAGGGGAAAGCTATCAGCCTCATCACTAACATCTCCACTGACCTTTTTTTAGAGATTCAACAACATAGGTTGCATAAGTAGATAATGACATCATTGATTGATCATAATTAGGTATAATAAACCAACACATATGATATAACATTAAAATCCATCTACTTTCGCATTCTTAGTCGATTTACATAAATTATAGAATGAGATCCTTATTTTGGCAATGATAAAATGAAAATCCAATCGTTCGTGCAATCCTTCATCAATGTCTTGATTTTGTATTTTTTAAATATTTTAATCTTAGATTAAAAAAGTTCCTACATGTCAGTTATTCCTGTGTTACACGAGTTGAGAAAATCATTTTGGGATTAGAACTCTGCCTAATGGGCTGACCAAAACTTTACCATTCCGAACACAAGGTATGAGAAATTTAATCCTGAAAAAATTACTACTCCCTCTGGAATTTCTTGAGATATCTTGTACACATACGGACAACGTGAAAACATAAACGAAATTGTTTATGAAGGAGTAGTAAAAATTGAAAGGGAAAGGTAAGAATAAAGTAGTTTTTTTAATATCATCCTATTGACCTGCTGCGTTACACGAATAAGCAGTCTCCCCACTCCTGTGTTACGTCAATTGTCATAACATTGTATTCAATATAACGCGCTAATTTTTCATAAAGTATAACAAAAAATAACTATTCTATGTTTAGCGATTTAATTTAAGAAAAATGCTAGGATAAGTGATGCGCGGCACGACATGTTGATATTTAATTAAAATAAAGTCACTAACTTGTAAAGCATGATTGCAGAACCCAGCAAACATTGTCATCTGTTGTTTTAACTTGGAATAAAACTTTTCGGAAATTTCACTCTAAAAATTAGCAATCTTACTAAATTTCACACAGTGGTACATTCGCGGAAATATGTTATATATATATATATATATATATATATATATATATATATATATGTGTGTGTGTGTGTGTGTGTGTGTGCATGTGCACACATGCATTAAAGTACAAACCTTAAAGGCAATGAGGAGATCCTTCTTCGTGCACTAGCAATGAATGACTGATGAAAAGTGACTGGAAATTATATGGAGTGAGAGTACATGCAGCATCAGAACATGTGAGACCTACAGCTTTCTTCCAAGTTCTATGTACTTGATGTTTAGCTTTTGCGCTTCTATTTTCTATAATAATCCAAGAGGTTGATTAGCCAAAAATACACATATGCGCGCTTTGATTTACTAGCCGGGCAGTAGATGCTTAATGAACTCAAATTTTTTAATAAATTCTTCATTTATCTTGGCTCATCCTCACAGCACCAAATTTCTTTTATGAGAAAACACTGAAGTGTCAAGCATTTTTTCACCACTAAGTGCCTTTCCCTCCAACCCACATAGCATTTCTTTCTCTCCTAAGCCTTCATGGGAAATAAGATGAAGAGCTAGGTATTAACAAAGAGAGAAACAACAAGGCCCGAAAAAAGTCTGAATATAATCGACCACTTAGCCTGAGAGGCACTCCTCCGGCCACCCTACCTCTCCATCTGACCGAGTGCCATGCACATGGGTCCCTTTCTCACGAGACTGCTTCAGTTTTGCAAGCCTTGATCGCATAACTCCCCTTTTAAAGAAAGTTAACTTGTAGGACGCCAAGTAAAACACTAATGAATTTTATTTACTTGTTCCGACGCTCACAATTATCTTAAGGTGTCAATACCTTTTCCAGAGAATATACATTGTTCATGGGGGGGAGGGGGGGTAAACCCCCCTGGAAACACCACTGAGATTTACCACCTCCTAGGTGTTTTGAAAACTAAATCTAATAAAATCTTTGTCAATAATTTTGAAGTGAACCAAATGATGTAAAACACTAAAGAAGAAGCCGTTTAAAAATACATATAACTTACAGTTCTTTTTCAGGAATTCAATGGCATTTAAGACCTTGACGTGGCTTTCGAGATTTATTTCACCACGGCACTGGATGCACCTGAAAATGAAAGGACGCAATGTATGTTACAACCATTGAAATCGTGTGTACAAACATAACAATCTCTTAAATTGTGGAGTTCAATCTATTTATACGGAATTTCTGCATACACCTACATAAGATTTGGGGTATATATAGAATTAATGTAAATGAAAAAAGAAAATTGTATATTTCCACTAACAAATTTATTATGACCGATTTCTGTTACAGCATCATTGCGTGATGAAAGTTTAGCCGAGGTTTCTATATACACGGAGAAGGAAGGAGGAGGTAGGGTAGGAGGGGGAGGTCTAGTCTGTTGCCCTTTGATTCGAAGTGAAGAAAATCGGGAATGAATGAACTGGAATGGCCATTCTCAAACAGGTGCTTAGCAAAGTATAATGACGCGCTTTGCAACTCAAAACAACATTTATGTTCCTTGATCCTATTCTTGAAACTTTTTCCAGTCTGTCCTGTGTATTAATTAACAATGTTCAAGGCTAGTAGATATGTAGATGACATTTTGTGTCTCTGGTCGGGAACTGCTCGCCAATTAACTTCATTTTTATCTCACCTAAATTCTCTTCACAATGCTATCAAGTTCACAATTGAAACAGAAATTAATGGTTCCCTCAGCTGTTTGGACTTATCTATGTCTTTTCATCAAAATAAGTTAAGTTTTCTCCTCTTTCCATAAACCTGCATATACTGATCATGTCATTCCCAAACACTCGTCCCACCACTTTCCTGTCAGAATGCGGCTTTCCATTCGATGCTCCATCGCCTCCTTAACTTCTCTCTTTCCATAGTTAATTTCGATAGAGAGCTCAATATTATAAAACAAATTGCCTTTAACAACAGCTACAATAGCTAGCTGATAGAATGCCTCCTGTCAAATAAATTAAAGAGAATCGCTTCACAGAAAATTATTTCCTCTCTCAAACTGTAACATATAGGAGGATACTTATGTTTAGGCACTTCCAGATGAGCTGGAGATTCCAAATTTTTTTCTTAGGTAGGTCTTGGTGCAAAACCGACTAGAAAAAAAACGAAAATCTTGAAAAAGTGCAACAATGCGGCCGCTAAATTCGCAATTGTTTACACAAATTTTCTAGGTTGATGTATTTCCGCATGTGCTATGGAGCTGAAACATTTTTTGAGGCAGGATTTGTAAAAAAAAAACGAAATAAGGAATATAGAAATTTTGATATTTTAATTTGTTTTGCCTTTAAAGATTCTTAAAATTTAAACAAATAGACAACTATTTAGGTTCTAAGAGATGAAAACGCTACGGAGGTGAAATCGGTATATTTAAAAAAATATTTGTAATAATGAAATATCTGTCTGAAACATTAATGTTTTTTTCAAGGTGAGATGATATGCTTGCAGAATGCAAGCACCTTCTACTAGTATGTTTTATCCTCCTCTGTAAGGAACGTCTATATATAATGATATATAGGAGGATACTAATATTTAGACACTTCCAGAAGAGTAGAAAAATCGACATTTTTTTATGACGGTTGTTTGATGTGTAAAACAGACTAGAAAAACCGGATATCTTGAAAATGTTCAACAACGTGGTCTATAAAAATTCGCAATTGTTTAAACAGATTTTCAAGGTTTGTGCATTTTCAGTATGTGCCAGAGAGCTGATTTTTTATAAGTATAATTTGTAAAAAAACGAAGTATGAATTATAGAAATATTGATAGTTTATTTTGGTTGGCTGGTAAATATTCCTCAAGTTTATACAAAGTGTTAAATATTTAGGTACTACGAGGCAAGTTGGGGGGGGGGGGCTGAAATTTTAAAGTTAATTAGAGGTTAGTGTAAAAGCACAAATAAACATTTAAGTAATTCCTTAAAATTTTTATTGCTGCCATTATAAATTTTTTAAAATTTAAACAATTAGATAAATATTATTTCACTTTGATATGAGCTAAAACGTTAAAATTTGGCAGAAATGTGTGGCATTAGTGCATCACAATGAAAAAATAATAATATTGTTAAAATTGAAAATTTTAGGGATTGTTTTAAGCATACATTTTTCCATAAGAAAAGAATGAAAATTGGTGCAGAGGTGATATCTTTTGGATTTAAAAAATATTTCTCTTAAATATTGTTTATCAGGGCAAGATGAAATGCTTGCAGAATGCAAGCACCAAATATTTGTATCTATTATATATGATAGACGTTCCTTACAGAGGAGGATATAGTCATATGATATACTAGTAGAAGGAGCTTGCATACCGCAAGCATTTCATCTTACCTTGAAAAAACATTCATTCTTCAGAACGATATTTCATCATTGGAAGTATTTCCTTAGTTCTAAAGATTTCTCCTCTGCACTGATTTCCATTTTCACCATATGGAAAAATAATGGATTAAAACAATCACTAATATTTGCAATTTAAAGAATTTAAATTTAAAGAAGAACTTTTTCTGCCAAATTTTAAAGTTGTACCACATTTAGAAGTGAAATAACATTAATGTAATTGTTTAAATTTTTAACGGTCGCAAAAATAAAATCATGAAGAAATTGAAATGTTTATTCATTTATATAGACTAAGATCTAAATTACTTAAAATTTCAGCTCCCTATATCGCCCGGTAGTATCTAGACATTTACCAATTTCTTTAAATTTTAAGAATTTTTAAATGACAAAAAATTTAAATATCAAAATTTGTATAATCCGTATTTTGTTTTATTTGTAAACTCTACCTAATAAAAATATTTCAGCTCCGTAGCGCATTCAAAAATACATAAACATTAAAAGATTGTTTAAAAAATTACGAATTCTTCATGGCGGCATTGTTGACCTTTTTCAAGATTTTCGTTTTTCTAGTCGGTTTTGTGCATGGTTCTACCAATAAAAAAAATTTCGAGTCTGCCGCTCTCCTGAAAGTGCCTAAATATTAGTTTCCTCTATGTTACTCCTCTGTAAGGAATGTTTATATATATATATATATATATATATATATATATATATATATATATATATATATATATATTGTCAACTTTCCTCTGTAAGAAATGTCTATATATAATGATGATGTACAAAAGGATACCAATGTTTTGGCACTTTCACTTTTTTCGCAGGTAGGATTGTGTGTAAAACCAACTAGAAAAACCGAAAAACTTGAAAAGTTCAACAATGCGGCAGCTAAAAATTCGCAATTATTTAAACATATTCTTAGGGATTATAGAAATGTTGATGTTTTAATTTGCTTGGCTTTTAAAAGATGTTAAAATTTAAAAAAATAGATAAATGTTTAGGTACTTCGGGGAAAGCTAGGAAGCTGAAATTTTAAGTTATTTAGAGCTTTGTGCATTAAAATTAACAAACACTTCAAATCTCCAACAAAGTGTTATAGCGGACGTAATAAATTTTTAAAATTTTCAACAGTTAAAAAAATATTATTTCACTTCTATATGTGCAACAACTTCAAAATGTTACAGAAATGTGTGGAATCGGTACCTTACATTGGATAAAGTATAATATTATTAAAATTGCAAATTTAAGGTATTGTTTCAATCAAATGTTTTTCAATAAGGAATGATAGAAATTTGGTGCAGAGGTGCAATTTTTTGAATTAAGAAATATTTCTAATAATATTTCTCTGAAAAATTAATGTTTATCAGGGTGAGATGAAAAGCTTACAGAATGCATGCACCAACTGGGTATGTTATATGTTACTCTATATGGAACGTCTATGTACAGGGTGATATGGAAATACCATCGCCATTGCTCTTTTTTCAAATGTTTCCATAGCAGTTTCGTTCAATTTGACGCAAAATTTAATGGCGTACCATTGCTCGATATTCCGATCCATTTTTACCGTTACAAGATGCACAAAACGACCTTGAATAGTTAACAAATACACGGCCGACAATCAACGGAACAAAACGCAACTGTTGTCATTGTATAACAATGGTAAGGGGTAGGAGGGAGCAGTGTTGCTACATCAGAGAGAAGGGTCGTCATTATGGATTATTCTATAGCTCCGAGAAATATTGACAAGGGTCGAGTTAGTAATCGTCCTCCCGAAATGAAGGAACGCGTTCTGATTGTTGAAAACATTAATAAAGTTAAACATTACAATGCTGCTCCTTTTATTCCTTCTATGACCCCTCTCACTCAGCGGCATGGGCCAAATGGAGCTGTATCTCGTTAACTTTTCTCTTTATTTTGAACCGCTTAACCAGCTCCCGAAGTTTTCGGTGGAATTTCCATATTACCCTGTATAATGATAACATCATTAATATAGACGTTCCTTACAGAGGAGTAACATATATATATATATATATAGGAGTATACTAATGTTTAGGCACTTCCAGAAGGGCGGCATACTCCAAATTTTTCATATTGATGGAACTATGCAAGGACCGACTAAAAAGAAAATGAAAACCTAGAAAAATTTCAACAATGCCGCAGCTGAGAAATCAAAATTGGTTAAGCAAATTTTCAAGGTTTATATATTTTTGGATGTGCTACTGAGCTGAAATTATTTTTATAGGAAGAATTTGTAAAAAAATGAAATAGGAATTATAGAAATTCATCTTAATTTGTTGGCATTTAAAAATTTATCAAGTTTAAACAAATAGATAAATGTTTAGACACAATGTGGCGAGATAGGGAGGTGAAATTTTAAGTTATTTAGAGTTTAGTCTATATAAACCAATAAACATTTCAATGTATCCAAGAAATCGTTATTGAGGGCATTAAGAATTATTTAAACAGTTAGATCAATGTTATATCACTTCTAATTGTGCTTTAAATTTAAAATTTGGCAGAAATGTGTGACATTATTAACACAATGTGGGAAAAGTATAATATTCCCAAAATTGCAAAAATTAGTGATTGTTTTACTCCATTAATATTCCATAATGAAAAAACGAAAATCAGTGCAGAGGAGAAATTTATGAATTAAAGAAATATTCCCCATGATGAAATATCTCTCTGAAAAATTAATGTTTTTTTAATGAGATGAAATGCAAGCACCTTCTACTAGTATGTTATATCCTCCTCTGAAAAAACGATAAACGGTCCACAGGCGAAATCTTTAGGATTAAAGAAATATTTCTCATGATGAAATATATCTCTGAAAAATTAATGTTTTTTCAAGCTGTGATGAAATGCTTGCAGTATGCGAGCACGTTCCACTAGTGTGTATGTATATATATATATATATATATATATATATGGATGTCAACAAGGTGTTGGGATGAGGAAACCCAGTGAGCACTCACCAATCAGACGACTTCAGGTTGGCGAGGCTCCGGGGATGTCGAAGCGACACACGTAAAATAACACAAAAACACAGAAACATCACAAACGTAAAGCTTTCGGAACTACTCCTTCTTCAGCTACAGAGAGAGAACTGATGGCGGTGACACTGGGTGGAGGCATGGGGGTGGAAGGGTAGTACGGAAAGGTCGAGGATTGGAGGAAACGGAGGGGGTTGGGGATGGGTAGGGTGTTGGAAGAAGACAGAAAGGGTGTGAGAAGCTTTCCTTCACCCACCACTCCTCTGCCTCCAATATCACCTTCCTGGATGTCGATCTCTCCATCCGGGAAAACAAAATCCACACCAGCGTGCACCTCAAGCCTTCCAACCGCCTTCAATATCTCCAGTTCAACAGCTGCCATCCCCTCCACACCAAAACCTCTATTCCCTACGCCCTAGCCCGACGAGGGCGGAGAATTTGCTAGGACAGAGATTCCCTGTCCGAGTACTGCTCCACCCTCGAACATGCCTTCTTACAGCGCGGATACCCGCCGGATCTGATCCGAGACCAAATCCGGCAGGCAGTCGCACCCGCCACCCCTAACTCCCACCTCAATACCCACACCACCACCGATTCCACCCTCCAACTCACCCTAACCACCCTGTATTTCCCCGGCATCCACGACATTCTGAAAAACATCCTGAAAGCCGCCCACCTTATCCTCTCATCCTCCCCTCACCAGATCCCATTTCCCAGACCACCGATGCTCTCCTTCCGCCGTCCCCCTAATCTGGCAAATATTCTATGGAAGAAAGAACCCCCAGCATCCACGCCTTTACACCCTGCCGGATCTTACCCCTGCGGTAGACCCCGATGTCTAACATGCCCAATAAACCCCCCCTGCAACTCCTTCTCCAGTCCCACAACTAACATCACCTACCCCATAACTTCCACCACCAACTGTACCACCCGCAATATCATTTACCTCCTGAGATGCACCCAATGTCCCGCCTTTTATGTTGGCCTCACCAGCAATCCCCTCAACATCCGCATGAATGGCCACCGCAACAGCGTCATTCTCAAACGACCGCTGCCGGTGGCCGTTCATGCGAACAAACATAATTTAAAGTTCAACAACTGCTTCACAGTGAGAGTCATTCGCGCTCTCCCCGACAATGCTTCGGCTCCCCAACTCCGTCAGTGGGAGCTTTCGCATATCCATCTCCTAAACTCCTTCACTCCCCCAGGCCTCAACCTTCGATAGCTTTTCACACCCTTTCTGTCTTCTTCTAACACCCTACCCATCCCCAACCCCCTCCGTTTCCTCCAATCCTCGACCTTTCCGTACTACCCTTCCACCCCCATGCCTCCACCCAGTGTCACCGCCATCAGTTCTCTCTCTGTAGCTGAAGAAGGAGTAGTTCCGAAAGCTTTACGTTTGTGATGTTTCTGTGTTTTTGTGTTATTTTACGTGTGTCGCTTCGACATCCCCGGAGCCTCGCCAACCTGAAGTCGTCTGATTGGTGAGTGCTCACTGGGTTTCCTCATCCCAACACCTTGTTGACATCCATATATTCATTTTACCTCTCCTTTTCCGTAAGTTGTTATATATATATATATATATATATATATATATATATATATAAACAATAATGGCACCATAAGTAAAAGCGTCAATATAGTATAGATAACATATGTAATGATAAAACTATACAGCAGAAAAAATATTCACAAATCTTTAAATAAAGATTAATTAGAGTCAAATGATGATCCCAATGATACTTGCACATCACTGAGATTGCATTATTTTGCAAAGATTTCGAAATTTTTACTAACCTCGCAGTCCAATTTTCCACCACAGCCACAACTGCATGTAAATCCGAACGCGGTGTCTGATAATGCTCAAGATTGTTTGCAGAACCGGTGTGCCCACACTTCATGCAAATCCATAAATCTTGTTCTATCTACTCATCAAAATAAACCACGTATTAGAATTCACAAAGCACACTGACCAATAGATGCATAACAAGTAGAGCGTAATTTCTTTTCATTTTTGGGGGTTTCAATGAAATGCTAAAATTAGTTGCCAAAGGAGGATTTATAATTTTTCAATGACAGTTATGTATATATATATATATATATATATATATATATATATATATATATATATATATCTGTGTGTAGATATATAATTGTAACTGAAAAAATCACAATACTGTACTTACACAAGTAACTCCCAGGCATACCTTAACATTAAAACAATTATCAGCAATAAGGCATCCGTTTCAAAATGCCTTAATCGCTCATAAACAATCTTCCAGTAAATTACCTGAGGAACTTTCTTGCTAGCCAGGGGAGTTTTCTTTTTTGATAATGGTCGTGCACCATCATCCTTCTTCTTCCAGGTCTTTTTGATGCAATTGATATCAACTGCTTTGGCAATATGTGGGCAATCAATGCCTGAAAAATTACATTAGTATTTCCAATCATATAATTTGGACTAAAATATGTCAAAAATATGGAATCTATAAACGAGTTTTCAAACTGAGTTTATGAAAAGTATCCTTTACCTGTACCCTCGTGTTTCTCAGAGGAATCGTTCGAATCTGAGTTATCAATACCTCGGACTTTTTTGTTCGGCATCGTGCTTATTTTAAATTCTACCAAGAATAAAATAAATAAACATTAAATTTTCACTCGATGGCACACATGAACCTTTTAATATCTAACAAAGAATTAATAATATCGTATACTTCTATTAATAAGGAGACCATGTGGTTCACACAGGAACTTTTTAAAATTACCTGACATAAGGAAGTGGAAATTGTATTAATGACTATTTTAACTTCGGAATGTGCGCGAAGAACATTCTAAATCACTCAACTATCACTATAAACGTGTCACTAAGAGTTCAAATTATCAACTTCTACTCCTTAACAGCATCTCAAACTTTTTCACGCAGGCAAAGGTTTTAGGTATTCTCTTGTTTCTTGTGCGGTATGAGCACCTCTCTGACACTTATACATTTTTGCGAATGTCTATAGAGGGTAGTAGCATCGCCGACCGTAGCGGCCTCCGTGTCTCGGGTTTTATTGTAAACCTTCTATAACTACCACTAAAATGTCTAAATTTAAGCTTTAATAATTTAAATAATAATAATATAATATAAGTTTAATATAGTTATAGTCTATACATTCATATTGTTCTTCACGTATTCCTTGGTGTCATGGGAATGACGTTATGGCGTCATTTTGATTCTGAAAAAATGTCGATTAAAGATAAACTTATCAGGAGCAAGTATTGTGCTGCAGTTTGGTGTACCAATTCAAATGGTTGCCGAGTTGATAAACAAATTTCGCTATACCATGTATGTTCGTTATGTTATTTGCTATTATTAGGTTGACCTGTTTGATTATTTAACTCGCTGCTTCAAAACTTGGAAATCGTGGTTAATATATTGGCTCTAGGAATTTTCTCCATTTGTTTTAAAATTTGCCAATAGTCTCTATATTATTTACGACTCGCCGGTTCATTCTTTGTGAACTTAGAGCGGAAGAGTAGGTGAAATTTGCCTGCGAGAGGAAATCATTGGTTGTGAAGTGTGAAAAATTTAAGGTTGTGCAATGAGCATTTCAGGGAAAGAGACTTTAAGTCCAAATATCCTAGACCGCTACTGAAACCTGATGCCCTACCAAGTGTTAGTATATGTAAGTTGGCGAAATTATTTACAGAAAATATGCAAGGAAACTAATATTTGTAACTAGAATACATTTATAATCTTGAATTCCATCATACAATAAGTTCTCAATATTTTACAATTTTTATGTGCTTTCCTCAGGTGAAAGGTGTAATGTTGGTGGGAGTTTTTAATGGCATGAACTCCCTTCATGTTCTGGTAAGGTGTTACATTTTTCTTTCTCTGTAACCCACTGTACTTGTGTCTATTAAACAATTAGTATGACAATTTCTGAATAACAAATAAATACATGAGTTCCATATCTCTTTAAAATAGATGACCAGCATATGGCAGAGAGACACCATGAAGAAGGAAGTCATGGCCTTCATTTGCCACCAGGTCCAGCAGCTGTTTCTTCCACACCAAGGAGACCAATTACAGGAAGGAGCCAGTATACACCTAGAATGCTTGGAAGAATTCAAAGGTATCGCAGCTGCATCACTGGTCTTCGAGCAAGACTGTTTTGCATGGGTACCCCAAAATCAATTAGCCGCTCCGAAGAAATGCAGGATATCATTAAAATTTCAAGGAGATATCTAACAGAGAGAAACCATAAGTTGTTTATGGCTCAAATGAAATTGGGGCAAATTAATAAGTTTGGAAGAAGGTGGTCATCATCAATGAAAGACTTTGCTTTATCTTTGTATCACCATGGTTTCCGATCTTAAAGACATTTGCAAAAAAGCTTGTCTGCCTTCTGTAAGGTGGTTGTTTAGGTGGCAAAAAAAAGGTTACAGTTAAGCCTGGCATTGGCAGCAATGATTTGGCTGCTTTAAAGGTAAAAGCTGACAACCTAGATATAGCTGATTTAGCTGTTGCATTAGTTGTAGATGAAATTTCCATTAAAGAGCATCTTCAATATGATTGCAGCACTGACACAATATTAAGGTTTTGCAATTCTGGACAATTTTCCAATCCTAAACAAGGAACTCAGTGCTTAGTAGCTATGGTGAAAGGTATTCACAGAAATTGGAAAAAATGCCTTGGATACTGGGTCACCCATGAAAGTACATCTGTTGATAAACTGCAAGAAATAGTTATGCAGTGTATTGAAAGTATTTATTGCATTGGTTTCAGGGTCATTGCTTTGATATGTGACCAAAGACCTCATAATCAAGGTCTTTGTAGGAAGCTTGGGATTTCTCCTGCGAAATCTTATTTCATGTTTTGTGAAGAGAATTTTTTTTTATGTTTGATCCCCCACATTTGTTAAATGCCTTAGAAACAATTTGCTGAAATGTGACTGACTTTGTTGGCAATGTATCTAAATGGAGTCATTTGAAAGAGTTATATGAGCTTCAAGATCCATTTAAGTTAAAAATTATCCCGAAAATAACACAATTTCACATAGATACCCGAGCATTTAAAAAAATGAAAGTTAAATTAGCTTCACAAGTTTTTAGTAGAAGTGTCAGCATTGGCCTTTCCGTTTATGCCATGATGGGAAAAATAAGTACAGCCAACTCGTTTATAACGAGCACGGTTGTAACAAGGTCACGGCTATAGTGAGCAAATGCTACCTCCAAGATAAGTTTACGAGCATTTACATACAAATATTTCACGTATATAACGAGCACGCTTCACGGATATATCGAGCAAACTTGGACCACTTCTCACTGTCTCACTTTCAATCCTCATAGTGACCCAAAATATGTAACCTTGTGTTCTCGAGTCTAGCCTCTACACCTTATCCCTCGGGGAGGTTCAAGACCGCGGCGTTGTTGTTAAAAAATAATCTCTTCGTCCAAACAAAGAATTCCCAACTTGCAGGTACAGTGGCACTCACGGAGGTCCTTTGTCCTCTCCTCCAAACCGCCAGCCCTTTTACAGCCAGGAGGTTGTGTTTGGAAGGGGGTAAGGGCATGTACAATGGTGCCCACCCTGTCGCTCAGCCGAATGCACCTAACACCCTTTCCCACGTAAATATGGGAAATCCCATGTTTAATCCATCTCCTCATTAACTCTTCCTGGAATTGGTATGCTCACAGTTTGCAAAGAAAGTTCGTAGCGTTGATCAGAAAAATCAGTTGAGATTTTGCCCTTGAACGAGTAACATGTCCGTGCATAAAAGGAAGTGTTTGTCTATTCGCGAAAAGGTTGATATTATTCGAGAGTTAGAACGTGGTAAAAAAATGTTGAAGTGTGTAAAAAATTTAATTTATCGTTGTCTACAGTTTCAACCTTATGGAAAAACAAAGAAGCAATTTTATCTGCACTAGAGAACAACGAACAAGAAAATGAGGAAGTGTGACTTGGTTACTGTTGATCAAGCACTTCTGGAGTGGTTTAAGAGGCAGAGAAATGCTGGTTTCCCCATCAACGGTACAGGTACAGGCAGATAAATTTGCAAAACAGTTAGGACACGAGAACTTCACATGCAATAACGGGTGGCTTGATCCTTTTAAAAATCGGCATAACATTGTTTATGCGAAAGGCCCTGTCAGCAGTTTCAAAAACGGCAAGTGAATGGGTGAAAAGTGTTTGGGAGGAGTGTCGAAAAGGTTACAGAGAAGACATCTACAATGCCGACGAAACTGGACTGTTTTACAACATGATGCCTGATGCAACGTTCAAATTCAAAGGTGACAAATGTGTTGGTGGCAAAAGACCTAAGAATCATTTAACAGTTTTAATGTGCGCAAACATAAATGGGACTGACAAAAAAAAACTTTTTGTTATTGGTAAGTCACAAAAGCCACGTTGTTTCAAAAATGTAAAGAAGCTTCTCGTTGAATATGCAGCTAATAAAAAGGCATGGATTACTTCCAATATTTTTCAGAAATATGTAAGTCAGTGGAACAACTAGTTACGGAGGAAAAATAGAAACATTCTACTCCTTGTCCATAACTGTCCTGCGCACCCACATATGCAGGAGTTATCCAATGTAAAACTGGTGTTTTTGCCTCCAAATGCGACTTCTATTTTGCAGCCAATGGACATGGGGATAATTAAAAGTTTTAAATGCCATTTCAAGCGATTTTTTGTTCTACAGTTGATTGAAAGGAGGGAAAGAGGTCTAGATGGCAATGACTCTGTATTGGATGTAATTCATTTGATGACAGATGCATGGTTCACCTACAACGATCATAAACTGTTTTCGAATGTCTGGTTTAACATCGGGAGAATTTTCGATTGATAACCATAACGTTGATGAAGATCAGAATGGCTTAAAGAAAATGGAATTGCTAATTTTGACCAGGTAAATGACATTGACAATTTTGTTCATGTTGATGATGATTTGATTACCAGTGGAATTCCTACGGAGAGTGAAATAATGGAGACAGTATAAAGCACAGCAGACAGTGATGAAGACAATGTTGAATGTGTCGAAGACACAATCCTTACTCAGGATGCCGTGGAAACATTAAATGATTTTTTTGAAAACATTGACATTTCCGATGGTGTTTTTAGTGCACTAAGTGTAATAAGAGGAAACTTAAGAGTCTTCAAAGTGAAATCTATGAAACAGGCTACTATTCAAAGTTATTTTTGTAAAAAGGGGAGTGATTAAGGATACAGCTGTGAGTAAATTTTATATGTACGTATGTTTACTTTAAATTTTCTAGTTTATTTTCATTTTTAGGTTTTTTCATAAATTTACTATATAAACTTTGTTTATATATTCACTTTTACTTCTTATGTCTTATTTCACCATACGCATGCATGCGTTTGCCTTCACGGATATTAAGTTTAACCGCTATAACAAGCAAAACTAAACAGTCCAGTGGCACTCATTATAGCAGAGTTTGACTGTAGTAGTGCTATCCATACCGCTGAATTATTTGAATTTATTGATAAATTGTTTGATTCTTTTAATAGCATACAAAAAAAGGTAAATTCAGACAAGTATCGGTTTGCCATGTCAGATGTGAGTCCTCGTATGTCGTTTTTGGAAGAAGCTTTTGATAAGTTGAGCAGAAGTAAGTTTCTGGGTTGCAAAAGGCAACCTCTCTGCTTAAATGGCTGGTTAATTAGCATTAGGAGCTTAATGAATATATATATTCATCTAAAAGATAATTTTAGTATTAAAGAACTAACCACATGAGTATTAAATCAGGA
This sequence comes from Tanypteryx hageni, assembly GCA_028673005.1. NCBI lineage: Eukaryota > Metazoa > Arthropoda > Insecta > Odonata > Petaluridae > Tanypteryx > Tanypteryx hageni. The sequence continues at coordinate 185,667,289 of CM054120.1, forward strand.
TGCCCTAGAAAATGTGTTTGCAATTGTTAGGCAACAGCATGGATGTAATGACAATCCAACTGTGTACCAATTTGGGAGGGGAAGAAGAAGAAGAAGACTTCTTGTGTCACCCAAGCCTTTCTATTTGACTTCCAATAGACTGGCAACATGGCTTTGTTGAGACCTTTGAAAGCGCGAGGCGTCTCCGAATGGTACACCAACATTGGCCTTAATTTTAAATTGCCAGAGACATTGGCACCCAACAAAAGCATTATCCTGTCTTTCGCAGCCTTGAAACGGCGATGAAAGTTTGTGAAGGCAGTTTCTTCTAATGCAGGCCTGTTTCATCAACATTAAAAATGAGATCAGGAGGATAATCACCCTCCTCCTCAATGGCCTGAAACTCTGCAGGATACGCTGCAGCTGCCACTGCCTCTGCACTTGCTGCTTCGCCACTTATTTTCACACTGTGGCACTTAATGCAAGATTTGAATCGCATAAACCAACCCTTGCTTCCTAAGAATGTCTCTTCACTATACTCTTTTATCTTAAGTTCCTCAAAAATTGACTTTGCCTTATCTGTGATAGCAATTTGAGTCAAGGGAATGTTTTTTTGATTCATGTCATCCACCCATAGTGGCAGTAATTTCTCAATTTTTTCTAAATGTTTACTTCTGCTATAACTCACTTGCGTTGCACTTATTCTCGTAACCTGTTGCATTTACTGTTTTATTTTATCTGAATTTTTCATTATGGTAGTCACAGTGGAAAGAGGCAAATTCATACTTCTACACTCATTAGGATGGGTATTACCACCTTCTATTCTACAAATTACGTCCATCTTATCTTCTAAAGTAATAGACCTACGTAACTTTTTAGCAACACATTCACTTCCACTTGTTTTACTGCACTTTTCTTACCAGACATGGTGGCTCTTATTTTATTAATTTAATCCACAATTTATAAATATAATAACACAGTTGCTACTGCAGAATAATGGTCAAACACGTTAGCTCTCAGTTTTCAGCACATTCAATGCATGAATAAAAAGCGAACTGAGCGCATTTTATCTTGCCTTTACATCTTACCCTCCTTCCACTCCTTTCCATGCCAGACACCCAAATGGGAAAACCCTCTTGAGGAGCGAGTGGAAAGGGAAACAAAACAAACCTTCTTAATGAGTTCGGTCCTTACTCCTTATCTAGGCTGAAGGGACGTGACTGTCGTTGAATGGTGTCAGTTTTGGAGGAGATTATCTCGCAATTATATCAATGAGTGGGTACACAAATCATTGGTCCTCATGATTGACTGTAATTCTTTCATGTGATTGATGTGTACAGTCATCTCTGCTATTACGCGATAGTTGCTTTCATGTAAGATGCCTACCTATAGAAAATCGCGTAACAAAAATAACCCCGGGACCTCTGCAGAGAATACATTTGTCCTTTGATAGGTTAAAGTGCCGGGAATGAAATCGCCTAAGAGCAAACTCGCATATGTAAAAGTTTACATTTTACAAGCAGCTTTTATCGATTAATCGATCTCATTAGAGCAAATTCGCAGAGATGACTGTATTTATAACTTTTATTCAAAATCAGCGATGTACGAATTACGATTTAGTATAAGAAGCAATACGAGAAAATTGTAAAACGTTTTAAGTAATAGTAAATATATTTTTTCACTTTTTGACCTCTTGGTTTCAAAATCGACGTTATTCTGAATTGGCGCGAATTGGACCGGCGCAAATGGTTACCTGTACTTACATCCATTTCTAAATTGACTGATGAGAGCAATTGTGAGGTAGCCATCAATGCCATTTTAATTAAAATTAACGATTTCATTGACAGTAGTAACTCGTTAAATCATGATCATAATGTTGGCAGTGAGGTTCATGTTTCTGAAAATGAGGTAACAAATAGCGAGGCAATTAATTATGAAAGCCTGAAAAAATGTCTTCACCTCTTGTTCATTCCTTTAATGGAAGAATTTTAAGAAATTCTTCCTTTCCTGAAAAATCATTAAACACCATCTTCACAACCATAGCCAATTGAGAAGTGTCTGATATGTCTGTTGACTCATCCAGTTGCAACAAGAAGAAAATACATTTTTGTAAATCATTTACCAACTCTTTCTCCAAATTGGTTGCAATAACTTCAATTCTTCTTGTAACTTTTCTTGCTGATAACTGAATCGTGTTGATTGCTGAGGTGATTTCATTTTTATTTTTAAAATCTTCGAAAAGTGAGTCAGCAATTGCTAACATGGCTTCTTTTACAATCTCGCCATCTTCAAATGGCTTTTTCCTCTTGGCCAACAGATGCGAAATTTTAAGTGATGCAATCGTTGCTCTTTTTGATTGCTGCACTGGTCTGGTAAAAATGCTCTGCTGTTTAGTTAAAATAGATTTCATATCAGAAATTTTCTTTTTCCTGATCTCACAGTTTAACAAATAACTAGTATTAAAATTTCTGTGGTCCATATTAAAATGTCTTTCAGCCTTACTTTTCTTTGAAAGTGCGACACAAGCATTGCACAATAAACAAACACTTTCCTTTCAAATCAATAAAACAAAATTGTTCTTCCCAATCAACATTGAAGTAATATGTGCTTTGCCTCTTATTACTCATAATGGGGATGAAATTTTCTACAAATGAATTAATAAACACAACACACTGAATATCGGGAAAATATCAGAAATATTGTGAACTGTTGGTCAATTTAAATTGATTTATGTTTAACCAATGAAGAGAGAAATGAGATATCTCTGGCTGTTTTTGTAAGAGATGAAGAAAAATCGCCCAAACACTGTACTTTGTATGCTAAGCGAAGAACGGAACTCTGAAACCAATGACTTTCAACAATAACTTGAGGCAAGTTATGCTACAAGACGGAGGACAAAACTCCGAAACCAACAACTTTTGACAAGAACTTGGGAGTTTCAAGCGACATAGGGATATAGTTTTCCCGTATCGAGTGCCTAACTTCAAATAGCCTGAACCGGCTAACGGAACTATAGTACACGAAGGGTTGAGAACAAGGATCTCAGTTAGCCTTGCACCCATAATAGAGATTGAAGGCGACATGACACCTTCACCTAGCATAAACTAGGGGCGGAGAATTCCTTATCTTTTCGTATAGTTTGTACGAGAACATTTGTATGAATTGTCAGCACAGGTACGGCAATCACACAAACACGATAGCGGCTTCTCCTACTCTCGGCGAGTAATCTCCGAAAAACACTGTGAAGGATGTATTTATACTAGGGCAGGATAGGGAGAAGGGAAAGGGACGTGGATAAACAAGAGAGGGGTAATGGAGGAGTCATCATGAAAAGAACTCGGTTAATGACAACAATGTCTTTATCCAACAATGTATGTCCCCATTCTGTTCGCTTATAAGTGCTGACCTTGACGATGTTATTTTGTAACAGGTATATGATTCGGCTCGGTGTGATGTAAGATTAAGATGCTGGTTTCAAAGTTCTATTCTTCATCTTGTTCTGCAACTTATTGGTCTTCTGAGAGTTTTCCGTAATTGTTTAACTTGAGTTCTCTTTTTGGCTGGCGGGCGACACACAAATGTCTTGCGGGCGCCCATGGTCTCTGCGTTGCCGACCTCTGCCGTAAACATTAAAATGTGTTGCAGGAACATCTACCTGATTTTACCGAGGTCTTTGCATGTAAACAAACATTTATTCTTGTTTATTTTATGAATTATTGGTAATTTAGTGGATATTTATTTTTCTTTTCATAATGGAGGTTGAAAGATTAAATAAGGTTATATGAGAACTTTATTAAATCTACATTCATAATAATGTTACTTAAAAATTAGAAGGCAAGGCCTCAGATCGAGGTTACGGGTAAGGCTATGCTCAGAACAAGAGATGATTTCACTGTTTCAAAAACATAACTCGTGTAATTTGTGACCCCCCCTAATTTTTGGCTAAAAAATAGGTCTAAAAAGTTGCAAATTACGCGAGTATATATGGTAGTTTGGTGTGTGCGAAGGGATAATGTGTATGGCGGCGGAGAGTCTGGTCGGCCGGCATCTCCCATAGATCTTAAATGCAACAATGCATTCAAGATCTATGGCATCTCCCACAAGGCGCTTGCATTATGCTCAGTCAACTGTTGCCTGTCGGGAATATTACCACCGTTCACTGCTTGAAGGCTGGAACATTTTGCGGTCATTGTTTAGCGAGTGAGGGATAGCACATGAGGTCAAGTGAATAAAAAATAAGCAAATGTTTATGCTTAAAATTTCTCTCACTTTTTAAGCAAATGCTTAATTTGGGGTGAATAAAAAAAAATAGCATTTGCTTTTGCTAGAAAGAATAAGCATTTGCTTATTTTTAGGAATTTTCTTAAGCATTTGCTTAAAATTGTGTCAATAAAACCGAGCTTTTGCTTAATGCTTTAAGCATATGCTTAAACTTTTTTAAGTGAGGTAAAGGGCGTGCTAAAATATTTCTAAGGACTCTATTTTCACGATAATTGATCTTAAATATAAATATGGTAATTTATGGTGACACGAAAGGTTAAAAAGTTTCAACAACCAACGGTTATAAAAATTTATATCGTTTCCCTGAAGAAAATCTTAAGTACCTATATTTCAAATCTGTTACTCGGAGAATATCAAGAGAGACGTGGCAGGGTACTGTCTTCCAAACAGAAGATAGAAATATTTTTAAGGTACTTAAGTGATCCCGGATTTCAAATAGGAGTCGGGGAAAATCACGTACAATACATACCTTTATGTAATACAGACAAATTTGTGGCATCCAAAATCACTATAAAGGCAAATGACTGGATAAAATTACTATAACTAATTGAATAAAAAACACCCATGATTTGTGATATTATCGAATTCAGTTATAAAAGAAATAGTTAAATAAATTATTAATTAACTTTTTTAAAAATATTATCCAATATATTTATGTTTTTAGTTTGAATTTCAACTATGTAAAACTTTAAATGTAAACAAAAACAAGTGAAGGAAGAGTTGCAAAGAGCTTTCTTCTGTAAAATTTAAGCACTCACAGATTGCAGAGATTTGCTCACTTTGTTAAATCTTTCCAGGATATCATTCCACAACAGGGTCAGGAAGTACATTTCCAGGGAGTCAATTGAATTAAAAAGAACTGAAGCCTCAGAACGCGTAGATGGTTTTTCACTTGTGTCACTGGCGATTATCTGAAGAGCTGCCATGACCTAATTCCAGGAGCAACATAGACTTCGGCAGGCATCACCCCGAGCAGACCATCTTGTCTGAGAAAGGCTCTTCACAACTATTGAATTTGGCTTCAGTTGAGATAACAAAACTTCCCATCTGTGTGTCGAGACTGAGAAAAAATTGTACAATTCCTGTAAAATACCGAAGAAAGGTATAGCAGCCTCACAACACTCAGCAGTACATGATCCGACAAGATTCAGTGAATGAGCCGAACAGGGGACGAAAACTACCAGAGGATTTACTTGTTTTATTCTTGCTTGAAGACCGGAATATACACCCGACATGTTGCTTGCGTTGTCATAAGACTGTCCGCGACAGTTGGCGATATCCAAGTCGTGATTTTTCAAGGTCTCGAGAATGACGTTAGCCAGGTCTTCTGCTGTATGGCCACAATTTGGTATGAATCTTATAAATCGTTTGACAGGACATCCCTCTGCAGACACATATCGTACTATGAATGAAAGTTGATCCACGTGGGAGATGTCAGGAGTCGAGTCGACAGGGATGGAAAAATACTTGGCATGCTTTATCTCAGTCACGATCAGTGCTTATGACCTTTTCTGCCATGATGTTGATAATTTCTTTGCATATTCTAGACGAGAGGTATGATGTTGTGCCGCATCCTTTGTTTCCGTGGCATTTTATGTGCATGTCCAGAAAAGGATCGAACTCAGCCAAAAGTTCTAGGGTCATGACATAGTTCCCACTGTTTCTCGATCCAAATCTCTCCTGTGAACCTCTAAACGGCAATCCGCGTGCAAACAGTGACCTCACAACAGCCACAATACACCTCAAAACCTCATGCCAGTATTTTATTTCTTCTTCCATTTGAAGAACAAGACTCTTGTGAACTCTACCGCCAATGTTCTTCCTCGCTAACAGCGTTGCACATGCTGACCTGTGATCGTCTGAATTTTCATGTTCCTTCATCCTCTGACCTGCATTTTTCCAGTCGTTGTACCCTTCATCATTAGCTAGCGACCCCGATTTTCCAAACATCTTACAAGGGGTGCAGAACACGGTACCTTTGCTCTTCGAAAATACTAGCCAAGGCCGAGGTCGTTTTTCACCATTAGGCAATGTTCGGCTAAAGAATGAAAGGGATAGATACCTGGTTGTATCTGTGTACTGGCACTTCGAAGAAGATAAATCTGCATCCATATTTTGTTTCACGCCATTTTGTACTAATTGTTAGAGTGTGGCATCGGCATCGTCCAGTATCCACTCGGCAGGATCGTCACTAACAGATAGAAATGATGGAATCGCAAAACGTGTTCGCATGCGATTCAGGATGTTCACCAGAATCTTCTCCAATGACTGATGCAGGGTTTTCAGAAATGAAGTTTTGAGGAATTTTAGGTAGCTCGTCACAGTCAGACACGCTTGCCAGTTGACGGTCGTCACTCCAATCACCAGAGGCTGATGCACTGGTACTAGTACTAGGTCTGGAAGAGGTGAAGAATGAGTCCAACTTAGGAACATTATGAAGAAGCTCTTTTTCCTTCTGCAATTTCTCCTTATTCCTTTCTCTTTTCTGGAACCCACTCAGTTTTTTTGTTGACATCAGACATCGGTAATTTCTAAAAAATGAGAGGATAATGAGTAATAGTCAAGTGATCATTTAGCTTAAATAGTAACTCACACACAACTCTTTAACACTCTACGAGAATCAACTTTCACTATCGCAGGTCGCTGTGATTTCTTTTCGCTTGATCTCTTCTCTTGATCTTACTTTACACTGTGTCCTTGCGGGCTGAGCCCTCTGCTTATATAGTCCCAGGATAGTGGAAGTTGGTGGGGGTTCGACCAATCAGAATACATGGTAGTATCTACAATATTCCAGAACGTTCCCTAATCGAACATTCTAGAATACAGGTCCATGGCATTCTGGAACATTCTTGAATGTTCCATAGTCTTCCACAGAGTTCTAGAACATTCGACACTTTTCCAGAGTTTTCCAGGACTTTCGAGAACTTTCTATATGCATACAATATCGAAATATCTAGAACCTTCGAGAATGTTCCTGTACTACCATTCACTAATCATTTCCGGAGTATTCTATCTTACGGGATTATTCTATAAAATCTTAAGACACTATACACTAGAAAATTCTATCACAATCTTTAGCTTCTGTCGCCAACAGTACTCGTATCGTAACCTTAACTAACCTCAGCAAAATCACGTGGAAGATAAAACCTTGGAGCCGCAAAATTGTAATTGATACAACTTTCTAACACACACTTTCAACACGAACTGACAAGTAGTGACAAGTTATAGAATGAAGTCAGGTGCGATGCAAAACAAACAAAGAACACAAACACAGTTTTGCCAGTTGACTTGGCAAAAAATTAACTATGGTCAATTATTTTCTATTTTGTTCGAAAAAATTGACATTATTTTCCGTGTCCTGTGTCCTCAATGTGTACCATTTCGGCCCCTGGTCGGGGCCCCCGCCGAGGTTGGGGCACTAGGCAGCTGCCTAGTTTGCCTAGGCAGAAGTTCGCTGCTGGTTAGGGGCACCTGTGGTGGAATGGGTGAAAGGGTAGGTATTATTGTTTGAAGATGCATCGACTGCAGCAGTCACTGTTCCTAGCATTCGGGGGTGGGAAAGATATTTATGGCGGCAAGGAAACGAAGGAGGAGGAAAAACTGTGCAGCGGTATTGTTTATCGTCACATCGGAAAGACGCTCTACGACACGTTAAAGTATCCTCCAACCGACGCTAGGCGGAGGTAGTGTAGTCATAGCAGAAGTTTTGTACTTGAGGTGCGGAAAGTTTGAAGCAAATGTTTTGTGTACATCAGATTTTGGTAGAATAATTTTTCATTTGAGGTAATAAGAAGGGCGGAGAAAAAGCATGAGAAAGGGAGGAAAACCATTACTATAGAAAAATCTGAATATTCATTAAAAGCGGATTAAAATTTTAAAAACTGTTAAAAGAATTAAAAATCATCGCGCTTTGCACGTTTGTAGAAAAAATAAAGTGGAAGAAAAAAGAAAAAATGTTGAGAATTCGAACCCACGACCTTCCCATCCCTAGGCTTTGACGATAACCACTACACCAGTAACGCCACATGAACTATTTTTAATGAATCGTGAGAAGTCTTAAAAAAAACTGCGTAAATGATAGCCCCAAAACCATTTAATAACCCTAACTTAATTACAAATGCAGTATGATAACCTAACTAACAAGGAGCCCAGAGGTTACAGTGAAATAGGTAGGGTGGCAGGCGGTCTTCTCTCCAACCTCCTGAGCCGGCGAGCGAGAAACAGGAGCAGCAGTGCCGAGCGGTCACGGACGCGTGCAGTCGCCACGGCGCTCAGATAAAAACAGGCCTCGAGGTCGTCCCCTCGATGGCTTTTATAGGCCCCGAGCCGGTGGCGGGCCCATTAAGCGAGTCCGTCACAGGCCAGGATACTCATGACCGCACCGCCGCGGGATAAGTCCCTTTCCTTCTCCGGACTCAGGTCCTAGAGGGGTCGAACCGGCCCGCGCGAACGGTTCATACATTATGCAGTTATTTGCACCGCAAATTTTCAAATGCAATTTCTGCAAAAACTACCGCCGGTATACAGCCATATGGGTGGTAAATCGTGAATATTGACCTGAGGACTAGCCGACTCGAATTTCATCAAAATCTCAGGTGCACTTATTGAATGTTTCCCTCTTAGAGTAAATCCATTGAAATCTAATATCATGTCTTACACTCTCCGCAAATCACCATATTCTCATCAGTATACATTCTCTGGTGAATTAATCCCTTCAGTCTCCACCCACAAGGATCTTGGTGTATATTTCAACACTAAACTTCTCTTGCTAACGGAATTAGAGCCCTCATAGCTCGCTTTACCAGACAAGGGTAGGCTTGAGTAAAGCTACACCAAAATTCTCCAAGACTTCAAGTAAAACTCAAGTCGTATAAAGTTCTTTGTCCTAAGGTCAATATGGTCATCTTTGGCAAGGTCTGCATCATTAATACAATTTATATCAGCAAGGAGAGGATTACGAATCCATGGTTCAACTTTAATGTCATCTGAGCAGAATTAACCTTTGAAAGAGTTCTGCAGTGTTTCCAGGTGTCTGCACATTTCTGCCAGCAAAGAAAGTGATAGCTTTTTCTCTCTCAACTCCATCCTGAAAAAGCACTTCCTCCAGCATTGAAAAGTTTGCATAGTTGTCTGCCTCCAATCTCCTCTTCCACAGTGGCAGCTTGGCCAAAAGAGCTTTTAGTTTTTCAGTAGCATCCATATTGGTGACTACAGGACCTTGAATTGAAAGGTATACCTCATTCATATGGTTAAAAATATCCACCAGGTAAGCCAAGCCATGGATGAACTCCTCCCTGGCAAACTTCCTAGAGTGGGCTTTCCTTTTTTTTTTAAGTAAAACTTCTGCCCTAAGAACTATCAAGCTCTTCAAGACTTGTACCCTGGAAAGCCAGAGAGTTTCTGTGTGGTAGAGGAGGACTTCATATTCTGCTCCCATTTCTTGACAAAGCTTTAATAAGACGATGATTCAGAGATGAAGTTGATGACTTTCATGGTAGTTGACAAAACTTCTTTCAGAATTGTTGGCAGAGTCGGATGCCAGTGCATGCTGAAGTAAAAAACAATGAGTCAATGAGCTTTCTTCACACGAAAAAATCGACATTTTTAGATGTATTTTCAGGATGGACAGATGTGGGCTGCTCCTTCAGCTTTGTTGGCTTCATGCTTTCATTGACAGGAATTTTGCCACACAAAAAACACTGGCTTTTGTGTCCCATCACGTTCAATAATGCAAGTAAAGCATATGATACGTAGGCTTCATCGTACTTCCTTTTCTTTGACATTTCCAACTTAAACATGGTCTCCAAAAAAATTATAAAATAAAATAAATAAAGCTTTGTGATGTAATTTATATAAAAACAAAAAACCAATAAAGAAAAGTTAAATAAATAAACTTAGGCCAGCTTTGTGTATGAAACAATTAAGGCATGCTTTTCATTGAATAGCGAATCTGCACAATAAACTGCAGTTGAATCTTATTAATGCATACATTCAATATTTCGTGAAAAGCTAGATATCAATAAAAGGCTAGTGAAAATAAACTTCAAATTTTTTTCCGTCAAGTGCACGGTTCTCTGAAATCCATCCATGGAACCCTAAGGGGTCAGTGCACCACAGGTTCAGAACCCCTGCTTTAACTTCTTCCTATCCATAGTTCGCTATCGCCATCTTCCCCTTCGTAACTGCACTCTCCACCACACAATATTTTCTTGGTATTCCAGCATTAAAGGATCATCTTTCTAGAAACGATCACAACTTCTTCACCAATATAATAAACAGAATATACAGGTCTCCCGATCTTATCTCATCCTTTCCTCTAAGGGTCCCCCCCCCTGTACCACTTGGCTAAATGACCTGTTCCACTGCCTCTTCCTCACTAAACACTCCTTTCTGTTCCACCCTCCCAGTTCCTATAATAACCTGCTCAAGCATTTCCCCAACACACACCCCTTTGCTAGAACCACTGCATAATACCTTCTCATCCCCATTAATTCATGTTTTGGACAACCACTTTTTGTGTAATATCAGTGTCTTGCGTCACTCATCACTGCTATTTTGTTAATATTTTGTCAATATTTAATTAATGTTGTTATGCATCCATTGTAATTGGCTTCATGCTATATTTGGACTTTATTAATAATAAATAAATAAATAATGTTAGGTCATAGATTAATTTGTTAAACGTATTTTATCTGCATGATATTATTTTTAAACTTTTAATATCCTTTTAAACTAAAGGACGCAGATTCGGGTCCCATCTCGCGTGTTATGATTTCACTAAGGGTTTTTAACACGATAGATTACAAGCCTTCCATGACTTATAACTCATCAGACCAAAGGCATTATATCATCGGCTATGAAAGATTTACTGAAAACATGAATTTCATTTTCACTTTCATACATTTTCTCACTGGCACGGTGTGTTTGCTTTTAAAAGGAATGGGCCGTCTTACCCTGACGTCTGGGCCGTCTGTGTACCACAGCTTGATTGAAAAAAAGCTGCCAGTCTGCCCCTGTCTACTGAGCAGCCGGGCAATCTTCAAATCGTCATTTAAGTTAATGGCAGTGAGCCAAGTGAGTGAGCGTTTAGATAATAAATACGGATTTAACACTGAGGAAAAAGATAACTACAGTAAAACCCCGATTTAATGTTCCCGCATTTAGTGAAATCCCGGATTTAGTGAAAAACCCGCATTTAGTGAAAAAATATTATGTACTCGTACTTCAATTTTTATTTGACGCTTCCCGCATTTAGGAAACTTTTTCATGTGCAAAAAGAAATCACAAAAGAAACATATTGTACGTAAAAATTACGATATACGCTCAAAAAATTGTGAATGGCTCATCACGCGCAAGCGGCTACATTGTCTGCTAAGACGGTAGCAGCCGCAAGGAAACCGTAAATCCTACAATGTAATGAATCCTGCTCGTATGTTCCTCATTTCTGGTATCACGCTCAGTTACCTGTTGTCATAGTGTGCTATATACTCGACGTCGTTTACGAGAAAATGCCCTTTGAAAATCACGATCCGAGAGTCATCGAAATAAGAACGTTAAAAGTCCTTTCCTAATTTTCTTGGAGCGTTGGTCTAGGGGAAACGAGTTGGATTTAAAAAATTTTTGCCGGGGTTCGATTCCCGAAGGGACCAATTTTTTTTTCTCCGGTTTTTTAAATTTGTTCGCAATTTCCAGCATATCATCGATAAAACATGCAAACCATTTTAAAAAATTTATTCAATGCATTATAACCACTATTTTCTTCATCGTAATTCTTCACCGTAATTCTTAACAAACATAATTTTACGGATCACCCATTCGCTTTACCATCTCGTCATGTATTGATCATGATTTAAAGTTCTTATTTTGATGACTCTCGAATCGCGATTTTCAAAGGGCATTTTCTCGTAAACGACGTCGAGTATATAGCACTATGACAACAGGTAACTGAGCGTGATACCAGAAATGAGGAACATACGAGCAGGATTCATTACATTGTAGGATTTACGGTTTCCTTGCGGCCGCTACCGTCTTAGCAGACAATGTAGCCGCTTGCGCGTGATGAGCCATTCACAATGGTTTGAGCGTATATCGTAATTTTTACGTACAATATGCTTCTTTTCTGATTTCTTTTTGCTCATGAAAAAGTTTTAACGTTCTTATCTCGATGACTCTCGGATCGCGATTTTCAAAGGACATTTTCTCGTAAACGACGTCGAGTTGGCACCTAGGTAGAAATAGGAGTCCGTTATTTTGCATATAATTTCATTCTGCAAAGTCAAATTCCGATTCGAGTGTCACACCTTGGGGGCTTCCCTTGTGAGACATGTCAGCTGATTACTCCGATCCCGATGACGTAATGTCTGTCCCCTCTCCGTCTACCTTATCTAGCAGTTGAACTCTTCGTTGTGCTGCCTGCCTGTTCGGCGATCACTGTGTAAACCTGAAGCAATTGTGAAAAATATTCTTTCTACTATTTTTATTCCTTAATAATGGCTACTAGTAAAAGGAAGAAGCTGACAATTACGGAAAAAGTGAAAAAAGTGGAAAAGAACCCAAGCATGCCTGCGATAGAAATTGCACGCAAATTTAATCTTGCACCGTCTTCATTGTTTTGTATAATGAAGAATAAACAATTAATACTTGACGAAGAAGTGAAATGTGGGGGTAAAGCCATCAAAAGAAAAAATATCAAATCATCACCATATGATGAAATGGAGAAGATATTGATAGAGTGGTTTGTGGGAATGCGCTCTGCCAACCTCCCAATCAATGGTGTACTGTTGAAGGAGAAAGCAATTAGGGTAGCAACTAGGCTTAGAATAGAAAACTTTAAGGATTACAATGGATGGCTGGACAGATTTAAGAAGCGCCATGGACTTGAATATAAAAGTGTTTGTGGCGAAAGTGCTAGTGCTGATGAAGGAGCTGTTCACTACTGGAAGAGTGTAACATTGATAAGGTATTTAGAAGGCTATAAGCCGAATGATATTTTTAATGCAGATGAAACGCATTTTTTTCAACCTTCTTCCATCAAAAACTCTTGCTACTAGAGGAGACAAGTGCCATGGTGGAAAGAGAAGTAAATATAGGATAACTGCACTTTTATGTGCAAATTCAGATGGCAGTGAAAAGTTGACGCCTCTAATAATAGGTAAATTTGCCAAGCCAAGGTGTTTTAAAAATGTACGGGCATTGCCATGTAAATATGCCAGTAATAAAAATGCATGGATGACAACGGATATATTTAAAACATTTTTGAAATCATTAGATGCAAAGATGGGTGGTGCAAATAGAAAAATTCTTCTATTTATTGATAACTGTCCGGCCCACCCTCCAGATACTGATTTTCTTCGCAATATTAAAGTGGTGTTTTTTCCAGCTAATTGTACTAGCCATCTGCAGCCACTTGACTTGGGCATTATTCACTCCATGAAAGCAAAGTACAGGAAGGCTTTGGTGCAGAAAGCAGTATCCTACATCTAGATGAATAAACATTTGAAACTGAGCGTCCTTCAGGGTTTGCATATGGTAACAGCTGCATGGAATTCAGTTACACCTCAAACAATATCAAACTGTTTTCATAAGGCTGCGTTCAATTGCAACAATGCTATGGAAATTGATGTAGATATCGATGTGATTGACCACAAAAATTGGTTGAAAATTGCACCTGACATGGACACAAATTTTGAAGAGTTTGTCCGGTGTGATGATCTTGAGAGTACGTCTGGTCCTCCACAAGACGTGGAAGAAATCTGTAATACCAAAGAGGCAGAGGAAGAAGAGGCAGTAGTAGAAGAAGAAGAAGAGGCAGTACAAGAAGAAGAATCAGTTCCCACACTTGGTGAAGCGGTTCAGGCACTTGAAGTGGTGCGAAGATATTTAACTTCTTTTGATGTGAACAGCACTACTATATCAAAAGTAAATTCTTTGGAGCGAGAAGTTCTGAATGTTCAGAGCACCTGCCAGATGAAGCAAACAAGTTTGCTGGACTATTTTAATAAATAATTTTCTTGTAGCTATGTATGCTTGGTTTTTGAATAATTTTGATATTTTTTGTGAAATTCCAAATATATTTTAATATTTTCTATTTAATGTTGTATGATGAAGCTTTTTAAAGGAGGGATGAAAAATTGTTTCAAGATTTATGTCAATTTTGAAAATACTTTTAAAATTTTGAAATTATTTTTTGTAATCATATGAATGATTCATTACAGAAATTTTCATATTCAATAGCAATAAGGCTTGTTTGTCACTGGAATTTGTTTAGAAATGTTTATTTTAAAAGTATTAATATAAGTATTGTGCATACAAAATTGAAAAATGGATTTTTATTTAGAGACCATTTTCAGTGGCCTTATTCTGGTATTGTATAATGGAACTAATACACAAGCAAAAAAGATAAATTTAACTCATTTTAATTGAAAACCTCCATTTAATGAAAACCTCGATTTAGTGAAATATATTCTAATCCTCCAGCGATTCATTAAATAAGGGTTTTACTGTATATGTAATATTTTAATATTTAAATATTTTCTTTTTCTTTTCTCAGTATGCAAGCTATCACCAGGTGTTGAAACAACACAATTTTTAGTGCATCCTGGGATGCCAGTACCCGACTATGTAATGTCGAGGGAAAAATGCGTATGAAGAGACATACACCTCATCAGTATGGTGTGTCATTCATTTGGAATCTGGTTTGTTAGTGATCAGCGGATAAAACTATTTGTGTGTGGCGTAAATAAGGAGTTACTCAGAGAATTAGGAGGTAAAGGCAGTTGCTACTTATCAATAATTGAACATTTTATTTAAGTTGGGAATATATGCCTCGATTGTGACGGCACCTCCAATATGTTTAGAAATTTTTAGTACGTTGGTAACAATATCATTCATTTAAATTATAAATGAATATAAACAAATATCAGACAAAGCTAATTTTCCTGACATGCTTACTTCTGAATAAAAGCGAGAAATTATTACAATTGGCCCTTGTCAGCCAAAAGGCCCTTTTATTTAAGATTTAACTGGGTGTAATAAGAAAAGAAGTTTTAATGATAAATATTATTATAAATACAATGGACAAATAAAAATTAGAAGACAGTGGTTATGTTATTCAACCAAACTGAATATTTGTTATTGTCAGCCATGCTGGTTTTTTGACAATTCACAATTAGATTTAACTTTCATAAGAGGAACAAGTGATTGGGCTCATTTGAACAGAAATATAGAAAGACACGAAAAATCAAATCAGCATGGAATTTCCTGTGAGGTTTACCATCGTCGACAAATTGGTTCGACTGTTGATTTGGTTAACCAGCAAGAAATAAAAAATGTTGTGAATTATTGCTGCAACATATAGTCGATGTAACCGTCACGTTGGCTGCAAATAATTTACCTTTTCAAGCTCATAGAGTTTCAGATCCAGAAGATAAACAAAATTCTCAAGGACAATTTGTTGAGGTGATTCGGCTACTTTCTCGCTACGAAAACGTTTTGGCAGATCTATTAAAGTGTCCCAAAGGCAGTAAAAATTACCCGAGTCCTGATATACAAAATGAAATAATTAATTTACTTGCCAGTGAAATTAATGCCGAAATTAAAAGCAAAATAGAAGAGGCCGCATTTGTATCTTTCATAACAGACACAACACAAGATATATCGAAAATCGACCAGCTTTACTGTTTTTCGCTATGTACTAATAAAAAAGATAAAAATGAGAAACCGGTCCAACTGGAGATAAAAGAATCATTTTGTTGCTTTACTCAGATTACAGATTAAACATCTGAGAGGTTAAAAAGAATCGTTTTAAAAATAATAACAGATTTCACAGATATGTATATCCAAATTATGTGGTCAAGGTTATGATGGAGCTGCGTATATGTCTGGTGTTTATTCAGGACTCCAAACAAGAATTAGGCAAAGAAATCCTGCTGCTTAGTTTGTACACTGTTGTTCCTATAGCTTAAATTTAGTTATTAATGACAGTGTCTAATATCCAGAAAGTCAGACAATTTTATGAGCAGTTAGAAATCATTTATGTTTTTTCAGATCAGTAAGATGATGCACATTGCTAATGAGTATAAAACAAAGCAATCTGAATCAAACGTTGAAAAAAGTCTCTCACTACATTCTCAATATTTTGATATTTTTAAAATATTAGCATATTTATCATTAGATGGTAAAACCACTGAAGAACAGCGCCAAGCTAAAAATTTAAATAATTATTTGAACAATTTCCAACTGCTATTTTAATAATAACATAAAATAAAATACTTTGATCAATCGATGTAGTGCCTAAAATGCTCTAAGTCAAGAAAACTTAGAGAATTCTGTAGAAATTATCTCCTCACTTGTTACCAAAATAAAGAATTTAAGGAATGATTGGGAGTCTGTTAAAACTGACGCCATTGAATTATCGACAAAATGGAATATTGATCCTACTTTTCCAAAAAAAAAGATTGCATCGTGTGAAAATATTTTTTGATGAATTGCAAGCTGATGATCCCATTGACAACAACGTTTTAAAGTTGAGGTGTTTCATCGAGTGATATATGTGGTAATAAGTCAACTATGTAGCAGATTTCAATCTGTCCTGCAACTGTGACAATTTTAAATGTTAATCTCCTGCATTTCTCCTTGCATCTTCTGAGAAAATTATTTTTGAATCAGCAGATTTATTATCTTCAGTATATCCATCGGATCTTTCACCAAAATTTGGATCAAACTGCTTCATTTCAAGCTATGGTTTTCAAACCGCCTAACAAAATTAACAACAATTCGCGAAGTATCAGAACTACTTTTAATTCACACACCAGCATCAAGCAGTTTCTTGGATATAAGAACAGCTTGTCTTATTTTTCTGACTTTACCAGTTACAACAGCAACAGCAGAAAGAAGCTTCTCAAAATTAAAAATAATAAAAACATATTTGCAATGTACCATGTCGCAACATCGATTAATTTAATTAGCCACAATATCAATAAAAAAGAAAGGGCACGTCAACTTGACTTGGATAAAATTATCGATATATTTGCTGAGAAGAAAGCAAGGAAATCGAAATTTAATTAGTAATTTACCTTTGCCTGTATTGTCGGAGCAATTTTGACCAGAACGCCATATCTGTTGCTGTTTGAACACTAATCAAGGTATCAGGGAGGAGTTTCACTGCTACTCAGCTTACGTTGTGCTCTTGACCATGTCGCATCGATATTTCGCGTTTTTGCGCTTTTTATTACGTCTTCGACTTTTTTATAGGGCAGTTTTTTTCATATTTGAATCAGTGTACTATGTATAAAATATTCTATTAAAGTTTTTTATTGCTATCACCAAAAATTAATTTGTATACGAGCATTTAGAAGATGTAAGCAAAAATGTATTTATAAAATTTCTTGTAAGTAATACCTAACTTCAATGCTAGATAATATAAATTAAATTGTTTATAACAACGTTTTTTATTTCTCACTTTTCATGTATCTTAGCATACAATTGATTTTTGTTTCACTTGGATTGATTGAGGGTTCATTGAAAATTTTGGTAAAATCTGACCCAAAGATATCAATTACTACGTATGTCGATTTGACGCTATTGGTTAGGGCAGTGGTTCTCAACCAGTGTGCCGCATCACATTAGTGTGCGACATATTTTTCCTATTTGAACAAAAAAAATTCCAAACAAATTTAAATGATTACCTTAAAATGTAAAATATAATGATTAAATCGTTAGTTTTTACATAAATGATCCAAAGAAAGAAATATATTTTTGATTGAGTGTGCCGCGGTGCAGCGACTAATGGTGTCAAGTGAAAAAAGGTTGAGAACCACTAGGTAGGGGTACACCGGTAAGGGATTTCATTGAACAAGGGGGCGCACAAAAAAAAATTTGCTCCAGGGCGCTGGATTCGTAGCTACGCCACGGCCTTTTAGTGATACTTTTAATATACCATTAAAATATCCCAGCGAGAGGTAAAATTAGATAAAATATGTATATATTTTGTGCAGAGCCAAATAATGCAATCATAGAAGAATTTACAGAAGCCGCACGTACTCCATCCAAATTGAGACTATGGGCTGAACATGGTACAAAATTTGCAAATCTATTTTTTGCAAAGTGACAGCTTGGACACCTCTGTACATGCCTGACATATTTTCTCCATTATCATACCTTTGGCCTTTCACATTTTGAAGATCAATCCCATCCTTTTCAAACTTCTTTATTATTTCTTCTGCTAATCCACTTACACTTTTTTCCTTGGTTTCAATGAAGTTTATGAAACCTTCTTCTATAGATACAATTCCATTGTCGATTCTCAATATTTTGCTTTTTTTATTTTGGATATAATTTCATTGTGAACTGGATTTGCTAGTAGCCCAATAAATTCATTTTGTATAGCCAGTGAAAAATAGCTCACTTAACCTTTTTTGTGATTTACGATATGCTCTTTTAGTTAAACATCATAATGACTTAAGAAATATTCTCAAATTAGCGTTTTTATAACCCTACACAATTCTTGAAGTGGTAAATTGTTTTTGGCACTAAACATCACAGCATCAGAATTATTTTCAGAATATATCTCCATATTTGTTTATCAGCTTCAATAGCTTTTTGTAGTGCATAATCAACATTCTCCGCTCAATAATCTTTTTCGTAGGGATTTCCATTTACAGAAATTTTCACGATTATTGGTTGAATTTTCATTTTCTACAACATGGTTTAAATTGTTCCTATCATTAAATCCTGTTTTCTGATTTGCTATATTCTGTTTTGAAAAGCGCCGATCGAATAATATGCATGGAAAACAAAAAATGGACTTAATAGTTTCAGAGTAAATAAGACGAGCTCTATGGTTTCACCATTAGAAAATGTTTTATAAAACCAGTCCCCTAAACATTTTCTTCCATCTGCCGATGTTGAGTCACAAAAATCCGCAGCTTTTCCCTGGTCAGGTCCACTTTCAATAAGGTGCCATCTATTTTTGTCGTTTATACAGGGCCAATATGGTGGATCGTTAAAATTGATTTACATTGCAGTTGAATTTTGTTGCCGGTCGCGGTCATTCTTAATGTCAACAATCGTAATCGGTGACGAAGTTGAGACCTCGAGATCATTGTGTTGGTCAATCTCGCTAACGGTCCTAACAATGGGTGCTTTACTCGTGATATCGAAGGTGTCGAGTTTCAGATCTTTGTCAGCAATCAATACTGAAGTTGTAACATCAAGACCAATTGCTGTTCGATAGTAACAATAAATGCAGATTATTGCATGATAATGGTTGTTCTCACTATTAGACACCGGTGCCGAGCTTATGACGTCGGAGAGGTCCGCTATTGGCGTATTTCCAGCGTTCGATGCATTTTCCACTAGCCATTTTACCATTTCTTTCGACATCTTTTCATTTTCTACTCTTGACTTTTTTTTTCTTCGTTTGCGATATTCTGCTCCAAACGGTCGTTTAGAATTCATGATGCAGCGTCTTGTTCTGATAGTCTGAAGTAAAATAAATTATAAATGAACAAAATTCGTCAAATATTAAACAAAAATGTCTTAAATAGAAAATATTTAACAAAAACCAATTAGACAACCGAAACAACTAGAAAAACGAAACGCAGTTCGTAACTCGACAACTCTTGCTACAATACAAAGCAACAATGAATGGCCACTATTTTCGGCGAGAGCGGAAAGAGTGGGGGAATCGGTGGGCCTGTATCTCCCGTTGGCCTCGGGTGAACATATTCCCCACCTCGTGATCGCGACGTACAGGCATCGCAGAACTTGGTGGCACTCGCCTGCGCGAAGCGTGACCTCAGGGAGGGGAAAGCGTGCGTGGACGGGGTAGGCAGAGGGAGCGGAGGGGAAAGGTGAGCGCATGGCAGGCAGAGCTGCCAAAATACAGTCAAACTCGTTTATAACGAGCACGGTTGTAGCGAGTTCACGGCTATAGTGAGCAAATGCTACCTCCAAGATAAGTTTACGAGCATTTACATACAAATATTTCACGTATATAACGAGGACGCTTCACGGATATATCGAGCAAACTTTGACCACTTCTCACTGTCTCAAACGCGGCGGCGGTCAGCCCCTTCAATCCTCATAGTGACCCAAAATATATAACCTTGTGTTCTCGAGTCCAACCTCTACACCCTATCCCTCGGGGAGGTTAAAGACCGCGGCGTTGTTGTTAAAAAATAATCCCTTCGTCCAAACCAAGAATTCCCAACTTGCAGGTACAGTGGCACTCGCGGAGGTCCTCTGTCCTCTCCTCCCAACCCCCAGCTCTTTTACAGCCAGGAGGTTGTTTGGAAGGGGGTAAGGGCACAATGGCGCTCACCCCCGTCGCTTAGCCGAATGCACCCAACATCCTTTCCCACCTAAAGATGGGAAATCCCACGTTGAATCCGTCTCCTCATTAACTCTTCCTGAAATTGGTATGCTCACAGTTTGCAAAGAAAGTTCATATCGTTGATCACAAAAATCAGCTGAGATTTTGCCCTTGAACGAGTAACATGTCCGTACATAAAAGGAAGTGTTTGTCTATTCGCGAAAAGGTTGATATTATTCGAGAGTTAGAACGTGGTAAAAAATGTTTAAGCGTGTAAAAAATTTAATTTATCGTCGTGTACGGTTTCAACCTTATGGAAAAACAAAGAAGCGATTTTATCTGCACTAGAGAACAACCTAACAACGAACAAGAAAATGAGGAAGTGTGACTTGGGTACTGTTGATCGAGCACTTCTGGAGTGGTTTAAGAGGCAGAGAAATGCTGGTTTCCCCATCAAGGTACAGGCAGATAAATTTGCAAAACAGTTAGGACACGAGAACTTCACATGCAATAACGGGTGGCTTGATCGTTTTAAAATCGGCATAACATTGTTTATGCGAAAGGCCCTGTCAGCAGATTCAAAAACGGCAAGTGAATGGGTGAAAAGTGTTTAGGAGGAGTGTCGAAAATGTTACAGAGAAGAAGACATCTACAATGCCGACGAAACTGGACTGTTTTGCAACATGATGCCTGATGCAACGTTTAAATTCAAAGGTGACAAATGTGTTGGTGGCAAAAGACCTAAGAATCGTTTAACAGTTTTAATGTGCGCAAACATAAATAGGACTGACAAAAAAAACTTTTTGTTATTGGTAAGTCACAAAAGCCACGTTGTTTCAAAAATGTAAAGAAGCTTCCCGTTGAATATGCAGCTAATAAAAAGGCATGGATGACTTACAATATTTTTCAGCAATATGTAAGTCAGTGGAACAACTAGTTACGGAGGAAAAATAGAAACATTCTACTCCTTGTCCATAACTGTCCTGCGCACCCACATATGCAGGAGTTATCCAATGTAAAACTGGTGTTTTTGCCTCCAAATGCGACTTCTATTTTGCAGCCAATGGACATGGGGATAATTAAAAGTTTTAAATGCCATTTCAAGCGATTTTTTGTTCTACAGTTGATTGAAAGGAGGGAAAGAGGTCTAGATGGCAATGACTCTGTATTGGATGTAATTCATTTGATGACAGGTGCATGGTTCACCTACAACGATCATAAACTGTTTTCGAATGTCTGGTTTAACATCGGGAGAATTTTCGATTGATAACCATAACGTTGATGAAGATCAGAATGGCTTAAAGAAAATGGAATTGCGAATTTTGACCAGGTAAATGACATTGACAATTTTGTTCATGTTGTTGATGATTTGATTACCAGTGGAATTCCTACGGAGAGTGAAATAATGGAGACAGTATAAAGCACAGCAGACAGTGATGAAGACAATGTTGAATGTGTCGAAGACACAATCCTTACTCAGGATGCCGTGGAAACATTAAATGATTTTTTTGAAAACATTGACATTTCCGATGGTGTTTTTAGTGCACTAAGTGTAATAAGAGGAAACTTAAGAGACATCAAAGTGAAATCTATGAAACAGGCTACTATTCCAAGTTATTTTTGTAAAAAGGGGAGTGATTAAGGATGCAGCTGTGAGTAAATTTTATATGTACGTATGTTTACTTTAAATTTTCTAGTTTATTCTCATTTTTAGGTTTTTTCATAAATTTACTAAATAACCTTTCTGTTTATATATTCACTTTTACTTCTTATGTCTTATTTCACCATACGCATGCATGCTTTTTCCTTCACGGATATTAAGTTTAACGGCTATAACGAGCAAAACTAAACGGTCCCGTGGCGCTCGTTATAGCCGAGTTTGACTGTACTCGCATTAACCCTGGAGAGGGCGCGCGGTCTTTTCGAGTGTAGTGAGTGAGAGAAAGCATTTTAAAGTTGGCAACGAAGGAATGCGACCGCAGGTACCCTGGTGGAGGGGTGAGGGGGTGCCGGTGGTGTAGTGGTTAGGACGCTGGCTGCTACTCGCCCGATGCTTGAATAAGTCATCGGGTACGAATCTTGCGCGAGTAGGATTTTTCTCAAGGTCACCCGGCCCCCTAATTGCGTAGTTTGAGGGGACCGCGCAAATTCAGCTGTTCCGTCCTTCGGAAGGGACGTTAAGCTGTTGGCCCCCCTGGTGTTCTTTGTAAGAGCAGGCAAATGCCGGCACCGGGTTTCCCTCCTCCCTCCCCGGTTATTCATTGCACTACCTCTGAGATACCCATTTGTGCTGTAAGAGAGGCGAATTGACTGGGCATTCAAACAAACAAACCAAGTTCTGCGATGCCTGTACATACACGAAATCACGCGCAGTTTGAAATTGCAACGCTCGGCTCAGTTTGGTTTTATAAAAATTCACACTTTCCTAATGGCGTGCTAGGGATAGTAGATGTATAATAATTTTTTATACATTTTTCTGCGCCCCTCAGCTTTGCGCCCGAGGCAAGGGCCTCACCTCGCCCTTGTTACGTCTCTGACCCTGAGAAAGCAAAAGATATTCGAGTTCAGTACTTGCAGTTTCTTGGAATTGAATATTTGGAGATGGAATTGATCGATTTTCATAATTCAGACTTTTGGGTCGATAAGTTTTCTGCTATGAGCGACGAGATTTCTAAAAACGAAAACCAGTACTTACTTATTGTTAGATATCTGCACACGTACTTGGTCTCAGCTGCCATCAAAATTCTCGGAAATGAAGAAATTTGCATTCTCCCTTTTGTAGGTATTCGGTACTATTAATAGTTACTAATGACAGCAAGTGTTTTCTCTAATGAAGAATACTTGAAATCCTTTACGCAATCGGAGGTACCTGTGGTGTTGTAGTTTGGACGCTGGCTGCTACTCGCCTGCTGCTCGAAAGGGCAGCGGGCATGAATCTTGCGAAAGTAGGATTTTTTCCAAATCCTGTTTGTGTGGATTGAGGAGACCGCGCAAAGCCAGCGTTCAGTCCTTCGGAAGGGACGTTAAGCCGTTGGCCCCCTGGTGCTCTTCGTTAAGAGTAGGTTAATGCCGGAACTGGGTTTCCTTCCTCCTTTGTGATTGTGTTCGGTGTGGAAGGAGCTATGGCTATAGTAATCCAAGATGTTGATTAGCCAAAAATACACACACACCGTTCGCATTCGCCTGACAATAGAAAATTATGAAGCTTGTCTTTGTCTTCAAACTATTAGCTATCAACTAGACCTGACCAAACTTGCATTAAAAGTGGAAGGACAAGGAAGTCATTAAATCAGTCTTTATTATTTAGTTTATTTTTATAAAAAACAAAAATGATTGATATTTTTTAATTATGTTCGTAATTTATTTTGAAATGTCTTATTAAATATAATCATAGAAGCTGATGCTAATTCTGACGAAAAAGTTTTACAATTTGTTATATGTAAAGTTTTTAAAGCAATTTAACATTATTACTGTAGTAATTTTATAAATAAATCATTATAAACAAAAAATAATGCTGTAACCAAATTTTATTAAGTGGCACGCGTCGAAGGGCTCAAATAGAAATATTCGTGAATGTAACATAGGGTTTTCTTTAAGACTATAAATTTTGTACGTACAAATATTACGTCTGTTGCTCAAACTCAAATACATATTTGAAAACACATTTTTATTTTATGCCAGTTTTACGATTTTCCACTACTTCGTGCTGCTATTCCATTTTTTATGCAAAAGTGGATTGATTAATTTTTCTGATATTGATATAAGGATAATATAGATTTAATAGCGAATAGAGCGATAAAAATTCCAAGCAAAAAAAAATATTTTATTTTTACGGTACATGTTTTATAATAAAGAAAGTCGATGCAACATAAGGAATTGAAGAAATTTTATGAAGCAAAAATAAAAAATTCAAAATATAAAAAATTCAAAAAATGAATTTGTGAGCTCACCTTATGAATCGTATAAAATAAATGATGCAGGTTACTCTTAGAGCAATAAAACGGATGAATAAACCTGGTGGACCTTTCGATCTGCCCCAAAGAACGGATAATACGCTGAAAAAATGCGCATATTCTTTCCAACCGTTTAATGAAAACGAGTTTCCTACATAGTTTATAAAAATATTAAATTTTAGATAATTCAATCATGAAGAATGAGTCTCTTGTCCATCTAATGTCCGTGAATTACTTGGCGAATTAGATATCCTTGAGCAATCTCCAGGCGTTTCAAAAACACAATGTTGGGGGCACCTTATTTCCTGTAAAGTCTGCAATTTAGGAGGTGCCAGGGCAGCTCTTAGCCTCTGCCAGAAGAGGCGCTGCTTACCAGGTTCAGGATCCCATTGTAAGTATATTCTGGTACGTATTAAATAGCGTAGCATAGGAGTCAGATATTCTTCAGAAACAGGTCCTAAGCGTACTAATACAAGGGTCATTCCTCCTTTACCAAATTCGTCATCGTAAAAAATTCGATGCTGAGCCATTCGAAGCTCCCACATACACCACTGAGATCGTACAAACGCATCACTTATAATTAGCACCGTACGCCTTGACATCTCAACACTTTCAACGATAGCTTCTGATATAACAGTTCCAATTTCAAAGTCCCTCTCATAAACACACAGGCGTAGATAAGGATAATAATCTTCTAACATACTCACTAGTTTGACAATAAAACCCTGGTCTTCATTACTGTATGAAATGAATGCATCGTAGCGATAATTTTTCTGAGGGATTCCTCCTACTGATTGAACGGAAGAATTACATTCAATTCTATTTTGTAGCTCTCCAAGTCTTCGCTGACGAACTCTGGCCAAAAATATCCAGTACCGTAAATACCATCGATATCGATATATAACTGCAACAAATATCCCAATAAGAAGGAATAAAAAAAGCAATAATGCATAGAATGCATGAGGCAGTGAACGATTTAAACCAGAGTGAGAGGGAAATCTTTCTGGGAGAGAAGCACAAGACACCGTCGCTAGAGCTGTTTCTATGAAATCAGCTATACTTACATCTCGCCAAATATCAGGAGAAAAACAAAAGGATGAGCTTGAGCGCAATCGAGATATTAAGTTTCTTACCGTAGCATTTGTAGCTGCGGAGTCATTCGAACTTATTTTAACCCTTTCAACAAAATCATTCTTTGCAGCGAATAAATAGCAATCGCATATAAAGGGATTCCCGCTTAGGTCGATGCGTGATAGTTTTGAGAAATCATCAAGCATTTCACTTGTCAAAGAAGATAGCTTGTTTGTGGCCAGAAACATTATACGCAGACGTGAGTTCAAGCTAAATATATGTTTACTGTGCCAAGGCGACAAGATGTTATCAGAAAGATCGACGCCTATGAGATTGGTAAGATGTGTTAGATGGGATGAGTCTAGCGTTACTAAACCATTGCCTCTGAGGTCTAGATATTCAAGAGACTCGAGAGGAGCAAACGGAGATCCAACAATATTTTCAAGACCGCAGCCACCAAGCTGGAGCACTTTTAAATTCGGCATGCCAGACATGGATTCAGCAGTGAGCTCTGATGATGGAAATCGGTTATTCTGAAGATCTAAAAATTTGAGATTTTTTAATGGAGAAAAGCACTTTATTCCGAGACGGAAAAGGGTGCAATTTTTCAATGACAGGAATTCCAGAGAATTCAATCCTAAAAACATACCCTTCGACAAACCAACCAGTCTATTGAAAGAAAGATTGAGGGAGGTAAGATTAGTGTTGTTCACGAATGCTCCCTCTCCGAGGTAGAAGTACGATGGGAACAAACGATCGGCGGAATTTGACGACAAATCCAAAGTTAATAGTCCCGGAGGAAGTACTCCTTGTTCGATCCTCGCTAGTTTATTGCGCCCTAACAACAAGACACGCAATTGCGGCAAATCGGAAAAAGTTCCGGCCTCAACATCGAGGCTAACCACTCCGCGGAGATCGAGAAAGCGTAGTCTTGGCATAAGAGGAAAGGAACCAACGGTCAAACTCTCAAATTGATTGTGTGCTAAAACCAACTCCGTCACATTTGTCCTCGCGATGGCTTGTAGGAGAAAGTGTGGAGGGCGACGACGGAAACCAGAACGATAAAGATCCAGCCGCTGTAAAGGTAAGTGGACCAATGAGCTCATCAAGGCTGAAAGTACCGATGCTTCCAGGCTGTTTTCTCCGAGCCGTAGGACTCTAAGGTTGGATAAATAACCGAAAGCTTCCGGATGAATGTATTCCAGCTGACACAAGATGAACGATACTTCGCGAACGGTACTACCGTTGAGTGGCGCCAACTCACTCTTGTCGATGGAACGAAACTGATTCTCGCTTAGTCCCAAGTGTAACAGGCTGGGAAGAGATAATGGTGACAAAGCGCGCGCGACATCTGAAACGTGTTGGAAGCCATTCTTCGTCAGGCGTAATTCGAGCAACGAGTCGAGGCCTTTGAAAACACCTTCCTCCAAAAATTTTAGCTGTCCGTTAAAAGAAACTGAAAGGTTTGTGAGCGCTGCCAAACCTTCGAAACATCCAGGCTCGAGCGAATTTAGATTTGGATTTCCCTCTATTTCGAGTTCCTTGATGCTTTTCAAATTATATAAATCATCTCGGAGTATCACTCGGATAGCCGAAGTCTTAATACGAATTAGAGGGGAACTGGAGAAATTCAGATGTTTGGGAAACTGTTCACAAGACGCACCAAAACATATTGCCCACTGACCCGGCGATTCGCGGCACGTGCAACCACTTTCCGAATCACGTTTCAGAACCAAATTGGGAGCAGCCTTTACATCGGGGGTAGTTTTCTGTAGAAGAGGCATCGGCCAGCCGTGCAAATCCTCCGACCAGGCGCTCATCTCCTCTTCCAAATCGTCGTCTTCCTCATCCTCGTGACAAAAGTAGCCATGGTAAGATAGAACGGCACAGGCAGTTAGCGCCACTAGCCACACGCCGCAGCCACGCATTCCACTTCCGAGTGTAAATTCCAAGCCTGGTTTTAATCCTCGGAAGGGCTCCAACCACCTCTGACTTATGAAATGATCTCTTATAAAAAAGTAAGGAATACTTTCTCTCCGTTCAGCGGCATCTTGCTTTCCCAACATTCTCTCGTTCACATCTATGGACAAAGACAATAATGAAATAAAAGTCAAATCACAGTGTTACAAAGGAATTTTTGTTTCCCTTTTTATTCCCTTAAATCAGGCATGCCAAACGACCGGGCGGCATGTGGCCCTTTCTGTGCCTTATTGCGTCCCGATAGCTATTTTTGTCTCTATGAATCGTGCGGGATTTCATATAAATTCTTCATTTTAGCGAAAAGGAGACGATATTTTTTCATAGTTACCGAATTACAACAGAATGCATATTATAATTTTTTTTTTTAATTGCAAAACAGACATGTACTCTAGCTAAAGTCTATAGTTTCCTTTTCTGGCCCTCATTAATCAATTGCGGCCCATCTATAATATTCATCACTTAAATGCGGCCCGGAGTTTGGCATGCCTACCTTAGATGAATTGAATAAGGAAAAAAATTATAACCGAGAGGAGTCGTTACAGGGGATTGGATAATTGTACTTCAAACAAGTCTCGTTATGAAAATTCAATATCTGGACGTTCTTGCGTCCAAATTAATGGATATCCTTTTCGATGAGATCAATAAATTAACAGCGTTCTAAATAATTTAAAAAACGATCTTATAGATTCTCCTTAAAAAATGCTTAGTTTAAGACCTTCGAGTTTGAGAATCTGGAATATCATGTAGACTGTAATTATTTTTTCAGAATTTGAGGGAGCAGAATTGGTTCGTACAAAATGACCTGAATCTATGGATATGGTAAGAGAATAATACGATGTTTAGTTACGTACTTACTTAAATTAAGAAGCGAATTTTCTAGTTGATAGTAAGCCCTTTTAAACATATAAGTCTAAAAATGAATGGTGAATTATCAGGCAGGATATCATTTTGATAACCTTATTGCACCGATCCCTGAAATATTAGGAATAATCTTTCAAAGAAAAACAATCCTTCCAGGATGCCCTCGAATTTGGGGAAGCTTTTCGTATGGAAATTTTAATTTTGTTAACAAGGATAATAGAATACAAAGTTTCATAATACTTTTTCGTTCAGTCATGGTATTTTTTATTATTCTACCATAGAAAAATCTGACTATAATTGAACATATTTTTGTTGGTAATATTTGATCGTGGAAGACATCCCATATTCTACTAAAAATGGCTAACGAACGGCTGTAAAATTGTGTTGATACAAAATTGATTTGCAATTTAACAAGCTAAGTCGTATAAAAAGATAAAAGAAGGGAATCGCATGAATCATTAAATAAAACTGGTAGAATACGAAGATGACCTGCTCAAGGTGCTGCAGGCTGACGTTTTTCTAACATTTAGATAAAAGGATTTCGCAGACAAGTAGAGGCTACATTTTTTGACAAAAAGTTAATTATTTTATATCGTCTGTATATAGATATTCAAAGATTTAATACATATTCATTCTGATTTCCTTGCATAGCTGAGTGTGATTTATCGACATTTACTGCGTGTTTGTTTATTCAAATACGCCCGCATATACACACGCACCCATACCGAGTTCCTATTATCTAAACTGATTGGGGCCATAGATTGTTAGGAAAATAAAAAAAATTGGAGTAATTGTTCATTATTAAAAATCGTATGTTAAAATACCATAAAACATGCACGTACATATAGTTCACTATATATTTTTAAATGTCAAAACCCTAATTTACGTAAAACGTAACGCAATACGTAGAAAATGCAAAATTTATTTTATGAATTTACTGTAGGATTGATGGCTTATTAAAGAAAACTTTATACAGCTTCATCGCGTCAACTTTTTAATCACCAACCACTTAACCCAATCCGGCGGTGGAAAACGGAACGAATCAAACCCCCAAACACATAACCCAACCTGGGGGAGAAAATGGAACGAACCAAACCCCAAACCCCCAAACATTTAACACAACCTGAGGCGCCGAATCATCCCGGCGTCGAATTATTCCGTTGCCGAATTTCCCCAGCGCCGATTTGTCCTGCGCCGAACAATCTCATTGCGGTAGATTCGGGGTTGGGATAGTTTTGGTTTCATTTGGTTGGATTGATAACTCTATCCTTGTATTGATTCGTATTTGGTATGTCGAGTTGTATCTTCAAATGACGTAATACGAACTTTAGATGTAGAGAACTGCTACGCAATTCATTACATTTCACAAAATCGGTAATTAAATGTACCGAATAAGGTGTTCGAGATACCAGGACAGAACACTGAAAACTGGAACAAATTTGGGGTGGATATAGGATGTGAGCCCCGCCCAAAATGATTTGGTCACATCTTGAATTGCCCGGGAAAATGTCGTTAAAGTGCATTTTCTAAAAATATTTCGGGATTTGCCCAAAATGCCTGGGGATACATATATATATATATATATATATATATATATATATATATATATATATATATATATATATATATAACAGCTTACGGAAAAGGAAAGGGGCTCGCCTACCTGAAGTCGTCCGATTGGTGAGTGTTCAGTGGGTTTCCTCATCCCAACACCTTGTTGCCATCCATATATATATATATATATATATATATATATATATATATATATATATACACGGAAAAGGTAAGATAAATGGGTAAATGGATGGCAGCAAGTTGTTGGGATAAGGACGCTCAGCGAGCATTCACCAATAAGGTGACTTCAGGTGGGTGAGCTGCTGGGGGTGTAGAAGTGACACTCGTAAAACAAAAACACGCAAGTTTTCGGGGATGACCCCTTCGTCAGCAACGGAAAGAGACAACTGATGGCAGTGACACTGGGCGGAGGCATGGGGTGGAAGGGTAGTGCGTGAAAATCGAGGATTGGAGGATACGGAGGGGGTTGGGGAATGGCAGAAAAGGAGCGAAAGCGAAGGTTGGGCCCAGGGGGAGTGAAGGAGTTAAGGAGATGGATATGGGCAAGCTCCCACTGATGGAGTTGGGGGGCCGAAGCATTATTGGGGAGAGCACGAATGGCTCTCACCGTGAAGCAATCATTAAATTTTGGGCTGTGATTGTTCGCATGAACGGCCACAGGCAGCGGCCGTTTAAGAATGACGCTGTTGCGGTTGCCGTTCATGCGGATGTTGAGGGGATTGCTAGTGAGGACAACATAGAAAGCGGTACATTGGGTGCATCTCAGGAGGTAAATGTTATTGCGGGTGGTGCAGTTGGTGGGAGAAGTTATGTGGTAGGTGATGATTGTTGTGGGGCTGGAAAAAGGAATGGTATGGGGGGTTTATGTGGCACGTGAGACATCGGGGTCTACCGCAGGGGTGAGATCCAGCAGGGTGCAGAGGAGTGGATGCTGGGGGTTCTTTTTCCATAAAATGTTTGCCAGATTAGGTGGTTGGCGGATGGAAAGGATCGGTGGTCTAGGAAATGGAACCTGGTGGGGGGAGGATGTGAGGATAGGGTGACCGGATTTTAGGATATTTTTCAAAATGTCGTGAATGCCGAGGAAAAAAGGAGTGGTTAGGGTGAGTTGGGGGTGGAATTGGTGACGGCATTGGTAATGGGGTAGGAGTTAGGGGTGGTGGGTGCGACTGCCCGCCGCATTTGGTCTCAGATCAGGTCTTGCGGGTATCCGCGCTATATTAATGCCTGTTCGAAGGTGGAGCAGTATTCGTACAGAGAGTCTCTGTCCGAGCTAATTCTCCACCCTTGGCGGGCTAGGACGTAGGTAATTGAGGTTTTGGTGAATATATATATATATATATATATATATATATATATATATATATATATATTATTTATTTATTTACTAGGGGGAACGTTTTGAATCTGTTCCATTATGAAAAAATAATAATTTTGGTAAAATTAGGTTAGTTTTGAATAATATCTGAAAAATCGCAATATATCATAATGCTAAACATAGGTGCACTCATTTTTAAATAAGTTTAAATTTTAAACTTATTTGAATTGAATTGTAGATACTTAGTATTGAAAATTATGATGCAGCACTATTTTAAAATAGTGAAAAATTACAAGATTTTTATTTAGTAAAAATAAAATTTTATATTTGATATTTAACCTTTGTTAATATTTCAAATAGTGTTACTACAAACCATGGCTTATAATTTACATTTAAATGATAATGAAATCCTTTCTTTATTAAAATTTGCTCTAAATGAAATTGCTTCGAATGAATATATCTCTAGCATTCATATGAGTAAATTTAATGAAATTCTGTCTTTCAATACAAATTTTAGACCTCAGAATGTACTTTTGATGTGGAATTTATTAGACGAGGTTAAACCTATGCGTCACCACATTCAAATTCTTCCCTCAAAAGCCATGGTTAGAATGACACATTTAAGTCAAGAGGAACAAAAATCGTTAGCAGCTAAATGGTACCGGTCTAGATATCCTGAGAAAGTTAAGGCATCTATAGAAAAGTATCAATCTTCACATCCTGAAAAAGTTAAGGCGAGTATAGAAAAGTATCAATCTACACACCCCGAAAAAGTAAAGGCATCTAGAGACAAATATCAGTCCGAAAATCCTGATAAGATACGGGAATTGAAAAAAAGACACCAGCAATTACATTCATTGGAACAGTCAGCACGTCAAAGAGAATATTATAGAGTACCAGAGGATTTAAGAAATATAAAGTTAAATAGATGTATTGGAAATAAATCTGGAAGTGAATTGAAAGACGTCGTTTATTTAAATTTGAAAATACCGTCATTGTTAGATAAGAGATGCCAAAAATGTAATTATTGTGGTGCAGTGTTTTTGATGAAGAAAATGGTAGAAAATATCGGTGCTGTGGCAGTGGCCGATATTTTTTGGGTCACCTTCCTAACTTGAATGCATCGTTTTATAATGATAATTATTTTTTAACAAATTCAAGATGTTATAATAATATTTTTGCGTTTTCTGCTTTGGGAGTCTCACATGGCTTTCAAGATGCACCAGGAAAACAGGGGCCATTCTTAGTTAAAATTCAGGACAGAACATATCATAGAATTTTTAATTTAAATTGGTAAGAGAAAAAGGACATTAATAACGTAGCTCTTTATATTGATGATGGAGCAGAATGTAGGAGAATTGTAGAAGGTAGACAGCTAAGCATAGATATTCTTAAACAGATAGAAAATTACATAAATCAGGTCAACCCTATAGTATCTTCTCTTAGACATCTAAGTGAACATATATCTGGAAATGCCTGCACTGTTTTTGAAAAAATGAAAAGGAGAACTCATTGACCAATTTTGGGCAAAACCCTTCAGATAGAAGAAATAGCTGGAATTATAAAAGCTGACCCAACAAGTAATCCAAGACAGGTTATGATTTGGAAGAATTGTGAAGGAGAGCCCAATTTTGTAATCATATTTAGTGAATCTTACGAAATTTTATAATATCTTCTTCTTTTTCCACATGCAACATCTGGATGGCATAGTGAACTAAAAGATAGGACAGGAAAGAAATACACTCAAATGAAATACTATAGACGGTTACTATTATCTGAGAGTCGATTTACAGATTTATGGCATCTAGGTCAAGAATACTTTGTTAACTTGTACTCTAGGGTTGAAGAAGAAAGACTTTTATGGTTAAAGATGAACCAGACCAAATTCATGAGGATAGCTTCAAGACAAGATATAGATGAAACCATTCAGGCAGAGGGTGGGCCTCAAGCAGGAAAAGTTTATTTACTAAGCTCCTTTACACACAGTCCATGCTACATGCAAATAAAACTACAAAATGGAATGGCTTTAGTATCTAGAAAAGTAAAGCCCAGTTTTTTCATTACCCTGACATGTACTCCACAATGGGTGGAAATTCAGATGAGTCTTTCAAGAGGACAGCATGCACTTGACAGACCTGATTTATGTAACAGGGTATTTCAGATAAAGTTAGCATTGGTAATATGATTAATGCATAGTAGTAAATTGTTTGGAAAATTAATATACATCATGTATGTTATTGAGTTCCAAAAGCATGGCTTACCTCATGCCTATATTGCTGTTAAAGTTCAAGGTGAGCCAAAACTTATATCAGATATAGATCTTTTTATAAGAGCAACTATTCCATCAGAGGAGGAGGCTGAAGGCCAGCTAAGAAAATTAGTTTTACATCATATGGTTCATGGACCCTGTGGATATGATAAAATTAATGCTGCATGTATGGATTCAGAGAAAAAGATCAGTATGAAAAATTTTCCTAAACCTACTTGTGATTCCACTTATATTGATGAAAGAGGATATGTACATTATAAATGCCCTGGTAGTACAGCAGTTAAATTAAAGTCAGGGAGGATAGTAAGTGACCAATGGATTCCATATTGCCCAGCCTTACTTCTGTTGTTAGAATGTCAATGTAACATAGAAATAGCCAGTTCAGTGAAGGTTATAAAATATCTGTTCAAATATATTCATAAGGGACCTGATTATGCTTGAGTTGTAGTTGTTGATGAAGATATTAAAAACGTAAATGAAATAGAGAAGTATATATCATTAAGGTATATCAGTGCATCAGAGGCAATATGGCGAATACTTGACTTTGGTGTTTCTTCTTCACATCCTAGTGTTATGGTGTTGCCAGTTCACTTACCACAAAGAGATTCAGTAGAGTTTCAACCAGGTAAAGAACAGCAAAAGAGTATCTCTAAATTAATTTTGTATTTTCAAAGACCAGTGTCTGCTGAATTCAAACAATTAACATATTTAGATTTTTTTTAAAGCTATAATATTGAAACTAAACCACGAGAAGGAGCACAACTTCCTGTTATAGAGCATTCATCTGGTCGACATTGGATATCTAAAAGAGTTCTTGGACATTTTGTTGCAAGGTTGCTGTGATTATTACCAATATTAGGTGAGGTTTATTATTTCAGAATGCTCATATTGAAATTTCCTGCTTACAGTTATGGACAGTTGAGGAGAGTGGATGGAAAGTCATATGACACTTATCAGGGGGCAGCTAATGCACATGGACTTTTAGAAAATGAAAATGAGTATAGAGAGGCACTTAGGGAAGCAGCAATTTTTAAAAGTGGTAGTAGTCTTAGAAAATTGTTTTTGTGTTTAATAATAGCTGGTGCACCTGCAGGAATTTCATGTACAGATTTAAAAAATCAATTATCTGAGGACTTCTTAGAATGCTATTTAGGAAATGAGAACAGGGCCTACAATTCAGCCTTAATTGATATACAAAAAAAGTTGAGAAGTCATGGTAGAACATTGGAAGAATTTGGTTTGCCTAGAGCTATAAATGATAACACTGAAGTTGGAAGGGAGATAGTGAGGTGGAAAGATCACAATTTAAAGAATTTTGTGGAAGTGTGGTTTCCGCTACTTAATGATGAACAGAGATTTATTTATGATTATGTTTGTAAGTTGGTTTTAGATGAGAAAAATAGTAACATAAGTTTTTTGTTTATAGATGGGCCAAGTGGTACAGGAAAAACTATTCTTTTGAAGGCAATAACTGCAGCTTTACGGATACAAAAACATATTGTATTATGCACGGCTTCAACAGGTATTGGAGCAGTTAATCATGAAGGTGGTATAACAGCTCACTCAATGTTTAAATTGCCACTTGTGACATTAAACCCAGAAGCCTACTGTGACCTGGAATCTAATGGAGAGAGAGCAGAACTAATTAGAATGTTCAGCTTAATCATTTGGGATGAGGCCCTTATGGCTCCAAAACAGCTTAGAAACACTAGAAAGAATATTGAGAGTTATATGCCAGTCAGAAGTTTTGTTTGGTGGAAAATTAATTTTACTTTCAGGAGATTTAGACAAATTGCACCAGTGATAAAAGGAGGATGTATGGCAGACTCTTTCATTTCAAGCATAAAAAATTCACATTTATGGTCAGAGGTCAGAATAATGCATTTAACAAAGACAGTTAGATCACAAGGAGATGAGGATTATTCAAGATTTATCCTTGCAGTAGGGGAAGATAAAGCAGCTAAAATACTTACAGATAATGTGGAGGTTATTTCTATGGAACAGATAACTACCACAGACAGTTTGGATGATCTCATCAACTTTGTCTATCCAGGCAATATCCTAAGTAGCCCTGATATTTGTTGTAAAAGAGCTATATTAGCAGATACAAATAGTAGTATTGATGACATAAATTCAATTATCCTTGGAAAGTTAGATGGAGAATCAGTAGATTTATATAGGACTGATAAATGTGAAGATAGGAATGAAAATCTGCACACTGAGCATCTTAAAGCTAATTTTTTGCATACAATCTCTGAGCCAGGAATACCAGATCACAAAATTATTTTGACAAAAAGGGGCTGTATGCATTCTAATTAGAAACGTTTCTTTTGATGATGGATTAGTTAATGGCACAAAGCTTATTGCAAAAAGTATTTCCAAAAGATTGGTTGAAGCATATGTACTAGGACAAGGTAGATCTCAAAGTGTCTTCATTCCAAGAATTTGTTTCAAATTTCAAGCAGGTCGGGCAGGTAAAACAATTCTTCGAAGACAATTCCCTCTTAAGTAAGCCTATGCTATGACAATTAACAAATCGCAGGGACAAAGTATTGGTATTGTAGGATTAGATTTACGGAACAATGTATTTGCACATGGACAGTTATATGTAACTCTTGGGCATGTAAGAAACCATGAGGATATACGTGTTTTACTACCTAGCCATAGAATATCTCATGATAAGATTAGCTGCATGGTTAATATTGTACACAAACCTCTCCTATAGAAATTATTGACAATTACTATTTCCTTTACTTATGGATATTAATTATAGCTTCTGAACTTCTCAAAACATTTTAAACATTTAAAATTTTTAAAAAGGGTTAAATTGAATTATGAACAGGAAATGAATGTGGTTGTAAATCTTAAATAATTAAGTTTATATTTCTTGCCAAGTAAATTGAAATCAATGCTGTATTAGTTTAATGAATGTTTGCAACCAGAAAAAAAAAGAAAAAAATTTCCCTATAAACAGAAGCCACCCATGTGAGTTAAAAGTTGTATTGGGAAGAAGGTGGTAAATTTTTTTTGCTATAGTTTAATAATTGAATTAAATAATAACCATAAATTTTCAAGTTGTTATTTGTATCCTAGAATGTAATATTTTGAATAAATAGCATATACTGTCCGCGTCAAAAAGACGTGGATCTCAACTTTGACGCGCGACAATTTGCGCTACGTTTATTAAAAATAATATACAAAAATACCATACGAAAGCTTTTCTTATGCTTAATTTAGGTTTGGTTTTTAAATATTTTTAGAAAGAAAATGTAAAATTTTACGGCGAGTTAAACACAGAAACTACCCGTAAAAACCAGCTACGCAGCCAACTTTCGCGAAAGTAGTCATATATAATAATTCATAAACGAATAACTACTGAATAAAATCGTTTGAAATTTAAAACAGTGATGAAGCAAGATATAATAAAGGCAATGCAATAATTTTCTAGGCTATATGTTAATTACTATGGTTTTAATTGGGTTACAACTTTAAAAAGAAACTCGTCAGTGGGGAAAAATGATAGAGGAATTAAAAAAAAACTGTATGTATATAAAGTGGTATTAAAGGAAGTTATTCTGAAAGAAATTTTATTTTCTTTCTTCTGCAACGGGATTCCACACAGTCAAGACTAACTAATTGAATTAAATAATTTTCCAAACTTTATTCCTCTAACCCTTTCGGTGGGCCGCAGAAAATTCAATATTTGCTTCAATGCCTGGCCGGTCCAAGATATAATGAGGTACTTGGTCGTTTTAACAGACCATCTAGTAAGATAATTGCACTGAGTAGTTTGAAATATTAAAAGCGCCCACATTAAAATGTTGATAATCTAATCAAAATTGAAAATGGGATATTTATCATATTTAAAGGACTTTTATTTTTAAAAAGTAGTTTTAAATACAAAACATCCTTTAAAAATCTTAAGACGCATCTGTAATATTGCATAAGGATAATTTTTAATAGGCCAAAATGTCTGTTTTTACTGGGTGGCAGTCAAAAAGGTTTAAATACCTCTGTGGTAACCGGACAATCGGGACTTCTTCAAGGGAAAACCACTCTGCACCGATAATGGAATTGCGTAAGATACACAATCAATAAATTATTCACAATCGTTGTTCACGCAGTGGCTCCTTGACGATGTCGTACCGGTATATCTTTTAACGCCCCCGCCGCATAAAATAATGCCCTCCCCCACAACCAATCCAGTTTGTCATATCTCTCTCACCGATCCTGGTGCATCATAAACTTCGAGCAGTCCCATTCTACTTATGATAGTAATAATAATTCTTATAAAAGTTTCAATGCTGTCTTTGTACAGCGTTCATGGTGGCAAAATTTCCTAGTAGACCATCAAAATTAACTTTAGGTGCTTATTCACTGTCAACGCTTAAAATTCCCAGACATTTTTCTAATCCGACTCATAATTTTTCCTGTGTAGTTTTCCAATATTTTTTATTTTGAAAGTTCTCAGTCGCCACCTCGACAACAAAAAGACGATACGCATGCCCGAAAGCATTAGCATCGTTTTCTACTTTAAGAAATTTGGCAACTATTCGGTTTTCGTATTGCTCTTCTCAAATCCTTTCGAAAAATAAACTCTATAGGACTTTTCTGTAATTGTAGAATACTTTTGTTTCCGGAGCTTTCTTGTTTTCATAAAAAATAATTCAATGATCAGGTTGGTACGTTTTCTAAAACACACGATAACATTACTAAACCCATAGAAAATATGCGTATTTTAAGAATAAAAGAATACTATAAATATCGTCTAAAAACACATCTATATATTTGGTGTAATATGACGACATCTTCGCCCGAAAGACATGGCTATGCATCTAAATACAATATTAAAACTTTCAAAATACAGATATGGCGTGACATGAGATTTTCTAACACGTTTAAGGGATTTTCATTCGATTGTGGTCGTGTCCTCCCCCTTCATCCACTACGCGGGAATTGTGGGTGTGTCCGGCACACAGGCCATTGGTTTTCTACTATTTTAACGCACTTTTGTTTCGTGCACATTATATTAGTTATTATATTAGGCGCGAAACAATTGCAGTACGGAGGAGATTAAAAGCATTTTTCATTAAAGAAGTATGTTTGTATGTCAATGTTTATTACCAGATAAATATGTATAAGTGTTTTTGTCACTAGTTCCGATTCATCGATTTTCCGATATTTTATATCTACTTCCAGGTAATCTTGTGGCATATATCTCGTAATGGCGCGCATCACCAACTTTGCTCGGCAACTTCACTGAAGCGTCTAAACGAATTTAAGGGATGTGCCTGAAATAACGCATGAGTAGGTGACTTGATTTTTTGGACGGAAAGGCTTACCATTTCACAGTGCCATGCAGACCTAGCCACCGATTTCTACGAAGCAGGCGTATTAATATTCTCTATGAGGACTACCCAAAGAGGAAGAGAAAGAGAAACGGAAGCTGGAATTTCCCCGAATGTCTCGCGTGTAGAAGACATCTCTGCCGACGTTGAAGGCAGAGTTGTGGGTAATCGGACGTGTAGAAGATGAAAGAGCGAGGGTAAGTTGGAAAATGAAAGGTAAGTTATATGTTTTACTATTGACCAAGGATAAGGAAGAGAAAGTGGGGTATTTAAACTTCGTTGTGCTCTCTATATAAGACCATTAATTTCTCAGTTTGCACAAGAGAGAGGCTATAAAAGAGAGACATCTTTACTGTTATTACAGTTAAATCTTATATTTCTCAGATTGTCAAAGTAGCAGAACTACCCCGAATCGATTGTTATTTTTCGCTATATTTATTCAGTGTACTAGTAAGACGTTTATTGTACCTCTTCAATTGTGCGCGAATAAATTTATACTTTATCTTCGAATGGATCATCTTTATTTTTCAACGCTCCTGCAAAATCTTTGTTAAACTTTTTAAATTTCATGTTCCATTTATCAATACGGTCTTCCACCGCTTCTGTCGTTTAAAGATGAGCTTAGAACAATATAATTTACGGGATTTTTAAGGATTAAGAACGATTTTGAATGGTGGGGATGTACACGGAGCTAAATAAATATAACGGAAGATTAATGTTTGGGGTCGTACGCTTTTCTCGGTGAAAAATGTTTGCATAGACGTGCAAGCATGTTTACAAGGCCATACACGAATTTGTAGTTGTGAACCAATGACTGATTCCAAGGAAGAACGACTTAATAAATTCTTAAGGTCAATTACAATTACAAAAATTTTAACCATTAAGGTTTTGTTACAATGGAATCATTTACATTAAGAAATCGAGTTAATCATGTTTTTAAAACGAGATTCAAATATTATCATAGCTCAGTAACTGTATTTATCGATAATAATGGCACTGATTGTATTAATTTGGTAATAAAAACAATATTTTGTTTAAAAACGAATAGTTTTGCTTAACTGGAGATCCCTTATATCCTAAATTGTTAATAATAATAGCGCGAAAATCCATTTATTTAATGAATATTCGCGTTATCAACTTCATTTGATCGTCATAAATTCCCGAATAGTCTTTAAAACGTGGTCTCTTCCGTGATCTTTTTCTACAACTGAAACGCGTTGCC
Source organism: Tanypteryx hageni (assembly GCA_028673005.1). Lineage (NCBI taxonomy): Eukaryota > Metazoa > Arthropoda > Insecta > Odonata > Petaluridae > Tanypteryx > Tanypteryx hageni. The sequence goes on from CM054120.1 coordinate 185,707,458, forward strand.
AAATCGTCGTGACATGAAAATCATCTGGTGGAGAATGTTTGAATACTTAATTAGTAAGTAGAGGATTGCCGTGAGGTCTTTGAGCACACTCAAAAGCGACTCTCAAATTTTTCTCTTTTTTCGTGACGCAAGCTATAAATGTATTCCTTGAGTATAATCGCTTAACCTGACGCTTAAATCACCAATGTTGTTTAAAAACTACTCTCACCCTTTAGCGACACAGTTACAAATTCTGAGGGTATCTTTGGGTATCCTAAATAAAATTGGTTAGCTTTCGTGTGATCAACAATACCTTCGATTAAATATTCAGAAAACAGTATAAACAGATCTCTTTTCCGTGAAATTTTAACTTAAGTTTCAAATGTAAAGTCACGAATTCACCGCAATTTCTATTAGCTTGAATTGCCTACAGTCCTATTAATTTTCCATTATCATCAAAACTCCATTGCAAAGATAACGCGAATTTTTAACTCGAGGATTTCTAAAAGCATTTCCAATGATATCGAGTACTGCTTATGTTCCGTTAAGTCAGATTTTTACCGTTCTCAAAGATCGGAAACTCAGTTGATGATTTAAACTTAAATAGTGGGATTAACGTTTGCTTACCTCGAAGTCAGCCAGTCTTCTCCGTGTTGTGCCATCACTTGTTCTTGCTAGCACTGCCGCCTTTCCAGGTGACGCTGATGTTGAATAACAAAGTGATCGGAGCGCCGTGGTTGAGCGTCCTCCGTATTCTTCGCTAAGGTATGCATGTCTCGAGTTCGCGAATTTACTTGAAGAGTGACGAGAGAGCCGTCGAAAACTTAGACATTTGAAGATACACCTGCGTCCTCTTGTAATATTCTTACCACCTCTTGTTTCTTCTATGGTGTTTTTAGGTAAAAAAAACTGACATTTTTTGGAAGATTGGAGAGAAATTAAATCTCAACTTTGGGTCATAAATTTATCTGTAAGTTAGAAAATTTTAAATTTGAAAAAGATAACATTCCAAATTTTTATACGAAAAGAATCAATGCAAAAAATCATACGAATCATATAATCGATATATTTATATTAATAAATACTATGCGTGCAGCCACATAAAACTCGAAACAATTATGCGATCACGAGTACTCTTATTTCTACTTTTGGATAATAAATTACAAGAGCAACATTAATATTAATGTATGATTAAACCTATGAAATGGAGATGAATAAATGACAGCATCGTAAAATCTTTTCTAAAAATCATTAATACAGGGTGTCCTGCCTTAAAAGTCAATAAAATAAGCGATTATATCTCTGCAACAATGTAGGTACTATGTTACGTTTTAATTGCATTTACGAAGGCAAGTCCTCAAGTTTTTCCTCCAGCGTCCCCAACGTCAAGCGGACACGCATGCGCGCAGGCACGAATCATATTACATAGTTCTTTCGTCAGATGTGAAGATGTTCTCCGTCCGGCAGAAAGTTGACATTTTTCTCTGGCTTACTGAGTTGAAGGCATATACCCGTGTCCGACGCAAATTCAGCTAGGTTTACGAAAACCAAGCAGCACCAACTTACAAAGTGGTGATGCACTGGGATCAGCGTCTAAAGGAGACAGGAAGTGTGTTGCGACAACATGGCCCTCCACGCCGCAGTGTATCGGAGCGGAAGTTGGAGCAAGTGCGGGAGGCATTTCAAAGAAGCCCACGAAAGTCAGTTCATCGTGCAAGTTTGCAGCTATGGATACCTCACTCCACTGTGCACGACATTTTGCGTAAAAGACTGCGACTACGTGCGTACAAACTCCAGCTGCTCCACAAAACTACACATAGAGATCGCGGTTTAAGAAAAGAGTTTGATGTGGAAATGCTTTCCCGCATTGAAGGAGAAGAAAACTTCCTTGAAAGGGTGAGCTTTTCCGATGAAGCAAGATTCCGCGTGTGTGGAAAGGTAAACTGGCACAACTGCCGAGTTTGTGAACGTGAGAATCCGCACGAGATGCTGGAACATGAGCGTGATTCACCTAAGAATAACGTGTGGTGTGCGCTTACAAAGGACAAAGTTAACGGTTCTTTCTTTTTCTAGGAACGGACAGCTACTGGCGAAATATTTTTAGCTATGATTCAAACAAATACATTGCATCAGATTCCGGCAAAATTCTTTTTCCAGTTGGATGGAGCACCGCCTCACTTTTCTTGCCGTGTCCGCGCCTTTCTGGGTGATTAGTTTCCACGTCGTTGAATTGGAAGGGGAGGGTCCAATTCCTTGGCCCCCTCGGTCTCCTGATCTAACTCCTTTAGATTTATTTTTTTGGGGGTTCATTAAAGACATTGTTTATAAAGACAAGGTGCAAACTGTTGACTAATTACGGGACAGAATTCTGAGAGCTACCGTTTGTGTCACAGCTGCCATGCTTGTCAACACATGGCAGGAAGCTGAATATCGGTTTGATGCGTGCCGTGCCACTAATAGTGCTCACATTGAATTGCATTAAGGGGAAAAAAACTTAGTATTGTAGGGCTTTTGAGGATGTTTTCACTTTTTCAATAAATATAATGAGAACGGAGATATAATCGTTTGTTTTATTGACTTTTAAGGCCGGATACCCTCTATATTAATAATTTATTACAAATATAAGGAAATGGCATGTAAATGACTTAGGCTTTTCGTAATTTCATAATAATAATTTGGTTTAATTATTTTTGAAAAATTCTGCAAGATATTTTAAAACCCTAGGACAAAATTATATATGAACAAAAAAAAATTCAATTAAAAATTGTCGTTTGTGCGAATAAAATTACAGAAATGCAATAATGCATGAAAAATTATTATGTAATAGACGTTCTAGATCTGGTTTAATCAATGGTTATAATGCCACTGGAGCTAACTAGATAATCTGATGGCGCTAATAACTTTAGCATTGGCTATTTTCTAAACGTTTTGCTCACTGAACATCTATCGAATTCAGTGTTTTAAGTAATTCATTTTTTAATTTACAGCTTAGGTAAAATGTATCTTTTCTACCTCATAGAATAGTATAGCAAATAGAATTGAATAATCCATTCAAAGATAATTCACAACATTTGTAAAAGGATTTTATTTTGCGATTGGAACTAGTTTTGTGAATTACAGTGTTTTATATTCATCTTATTATCCAATGGAAGAGAATATATATTTAGAAAATTCATCTCTTGAACATGTAATACGTATACCGTTTTCGAATATTTCTGCCCTTGCAGTAAAAAGAAAATTTCAAGGCTGGGCCAATTCTGGGTGGTCACCCATAAAGAGATCACGAAGGTCACTACATGGGTCGCGGCATGAAAAGTTAACCCCTCCGTGAATTACTTTATCATTGATGTACCAGAGAATTTCCGAGTTCGTCTTATAGTTGAAAAAATCAAGAATGAGCACTTAAAATTCCAACAATTGAAAAAAATTCTTATCTGAGGTATCTCCAAATTCATGGTTTTTTATAACCTTGTAATGGCTACTGAAGATACCTGAATTCTCTCAATAGTGCGAACCGCAAGCTAAAAAATCCTTCTGAGACTGTGATACCTGCGCTGTGAGTTTAAATATTAATTTGGCAAAAGTGAAAGCTTTACGGACACCATATTCCTGTTTTAATTTGGAATATAATATTTCAAGTCATTTATTGTTCAAAGTGGCGCGTGTGTTTTATTATCACGAAATTTATGAGCTTTCCTCAGCATGTAATGAAAAGGGAAACCGACACAAAATGTTAGTTAAAGCAAATTGTGCATTTTTATATATTTAACTATCTGACACTCTTAAAACTCTTTTAGAATGTGCATATGGATGAAAGACTACCATATGCAAGCATGCCATCGGCAAGAATAGAACTCGCCTCCCTGACATAGAATGCCAGACACGCTAACCGCACTTCTAACAAGCCCGCTATAAACAAGCGTAAACCAATAAGCAACCAAAATTGTTAGCAAAACCCAAATATCATTCGATTGTAAACAGTGAAATGTACGATTTCCTTTACTTCTTGGAATTGAAGTAAATTTTCGAGCAAAAGTAAATACTAAGTCCTTTCTCGTAAACATAAAAAGTATTATGAGGAATTGATAATTATTGCGAAATCATTTAATTGCATGATGTGACTACAAACGATAAATATTTTTACATTCTTATCTGTATAAAAAAAATTATGACTGAGGGAGAATGAGATCTGCCAGATCGTCAAGTTGTCCGAGGATTATTCGTCCTTGATCCGCCATCATTCCGCTAGCAGATTCAGCTGACTCGATTGATAAAATATCGACAGCTTCCTGTAGCCTCACGAGTAAATCCTAAGGCAAGAACGAAAACTAAATTATAAAATTCATCTGTTATCTACATGTAGGAAAATATAGTCAAATAAATAACTGAAGTTACTCAGTACCAGAAAGTTGAATTTTCTGAATGAATTAGTTACTAAATATAACATTCATAAGGGAAATGCCCTCAATAACCTCTGAAATACATATTTTTACGAATTATCATTGAGATAATAAAAAAATGCAGTTTTAAATATTTATAAATAATATCTACTAACCCTTTCAACGACTCTCGGCTGCCTGTGTTTCAAAAACGTGTCAACAATATTAGCCACTTTTTTGGAGTAGAGCTCGTACAGCAGTATGCCTCGAATCTCTGTCATTCCTAAAAATACAGTAGAAATGCGAAAGATGCAACTCTTCAAGAGAAAATATGTTACTGTCAAATTAATAATCACGTCAAGGTAATAGTTACCTGGAGAAAGAATATCTACCACCTCTAACAACTCCTTAGAGATACATTCTAATAATTTTATTTCTGGTGGATCCTTATTGAAAAGACGTACAGGAGCAGCACTCATTCGTGCCTGTAGTAGCCTTAAAAGTCCGAGACGGGCGCCGACTATGTACTGGTGATTTTTATGCAAGACAGCGTCAGAATTCCGTCGTAGGTAATTTTGAGTTTCATTAATATTGTCTTCTTTGATTTCCGATAGTTTGCTGCCAAGTACTTGTAAAATTTGATTCGCTTGGGAAAAAGCCATGACGCTTCCGCATCCTGCGTCTTTTCTCGCATTTTTATTCGCCTTTCCCCAGCACTCCCAAGAATATAGATTTTCATTCAGTTTACTGCCGTCTGCCGAAGAATTCTTTACTGGGACGCAATAGCCCTCCGTGCACATTAAACACTTAATTCCACTTAGAAATGTTCCCAATTCGGTCGGGTCCTCACACCTCAAGCAGTTGCAATCGAAAAACTTGGAGGCGTATAAATATTTTTTCCTGTCCAACGTTCCCCAAAGTGGATCAGTGTAACATATAGACAATCTTTCACCTTTAGAAACAAACGTTGTGGTACGTATTTCGACCTCTCCCAACGACGGGAAACTCTTTCTGCAATTAGGAACACAATTATGCTCGAGCATTGAGGCCATGTGATAAACGGCAACGAAAGATGACACCGGACCATCTTCGTACATCCATTGAGTAAGGGGTACCTCGTGGCCATTGACCATTAAAATTCCGATGATTTTTCTCATGTCTTCCAAGTCACCGTCATCTAAATTGAAGAAATTTTTAGTGAACTTAACTACCCACTCGTCGTCACCAGCGGTTGGACACTCTCGTTCTCTCCTTTGCTTTCTGAGCTCAGAGTGTGATTCGAGGTTCATCAGTCTCTCCCACGCTGTTTTATTATGATCGCGAAGGTATAGGCATCTAAGAAGAGCAACAGAATGATACATTGGATGGTAGTGATCGAATTCCTTTATGGATATCTTCCAACTATCGCTTTGTTCGCCGTCACATTTGCGATGGACTAATTTCCTGCGACAAGTGTAAGAACACTCGGGAACATGCTGAGGTGTTCGAGCGCATTCTACACTGCACATTGGCCACCCACAGGTGGAGCATTCTGTGGAGTTTTTCCCGATGTACCTAAAGCACCCGAGGCAAATCGGTCTGGTCCACTGCTTCGGCGCTACTGCCAAAGGATCCTCGCGAAGAATTGTTGTCCCAGGCGGCAAGTCTTTGGTCGCGATGAGGTGTCTTCCGAGAGTTTCGGAGAGTTCAACCGCGAATGGACGGCAACGGACCTTGTGTCGAGCCTTCCAATCGGATTTTTGATGCGCTTTGCTGCAGTAGTGTTGAGTTTTACATCCGCTGCATCTAAAGTTGGAGGCTGCGCCACAAACTGCGCAGGGTTTAACAATCACCATACCTGAAAAATACAAATAATTTCAGTATTAAGGGATTAAGAATTCATTGTAAGTAATTATTTAATCAGTGAACTTAGCAATGTGCATTATTATACATCGTAGTAAGTACATGAAAAATGGGTCAAATTAGTGAATAAATAAAATGAACAAATAAAAGGCAAATCTTTTTAGAGTTTCTTGTGTGACATGATAACGGCAGAAATAGTCTAACTCAATTAGCGCTTCTGTTAAAATTGAATAAATAAAATTATATAACTGGAGTTGTAAGGTGGTTTATTTTCATTGAAAATTAGAAGTTATTCGGTTTGAAGAAGGAATAAATTTTAACTGGATTGCTGCTTTTTCACGGAAAGAAAAATTAATAAATAGAACCATAACCTATAAGATATTCATGAATTAATTCTACGGGAAATTTAGAGCTGGCAGGTAAATGGAATCTCATGGCGTTAAGAACTGAGAATTTTACAATCGACATCAAATACAGTGATAAGATGAATTCTTATATTTAAATATTAATATTTCTGATTTCAATGATTAATTTTTTATTTAGATATTTACATTTTCAGGCATATAATTTTATGATAAGCGACAAATATTTTTTAGTCCATCTATTTATCGTAGAGAGCCTAAGAGATTAATCGCAAGACGTATTTCTCGGAGACATCAAGGAATTTCGAGTTTGGTAATGTAATCAATGATACAAACACTAGAGGAATCCAGTGATTCCAGGCACGCCTCCCCCATAGAATCAAAAATAAGTTATAATAAATAAAAATTATAGTAAAAAATCAAGGAAAACTATACGATAACCCATTTAAGTGTTTATTTCAATATTTAATCCACATATTAGAATATTTAATAAAAGTACACAATCAGTATACTAAGCATTATGCTTTTCTGGTCATCATATTTTTTAGGCTTTTAGAATACTCTTTGTGCATTACTCTATTTTAATGTTTAACGACCAATATCGAAAAGTACTTATACTTTTCTGATCATATCAATTTATGTTATATAAGTTGAATGTCTTACTTTCAAATTAATTTTGATTTATATTTTAGAAGTACATGAAATAAAAATCTGATGTGGCCATCACATGACTTTCTCCATATCTGTAATATTTCTATAAATTCCAAATAGGTTACATAATAATAAATATTTTAAGAAACCGAGAAAATTTTAGACTTTACAAAGAACAGAAATAAACTCAAACCATAGTCTTCTGACATTGGATATAGCCACACAGCTCCAACAATTAAGAAAAAAAGGAAGCGTTACTAAGACGTAACTAAACGTCAATTGTTAACAATAGTCGTCGGTAGGTGGCGTGGTGGTGGCAGCTAAAAATATAAGATATCTCTTAAACAATGCATTATATGGGAAAATGTTTCAAACAAAGGTTGTAGAAAATTAAATTTCCAACAACGTTTATTCCAGTACATGTTTACATCTACCAAATATTAAAGCAAATATTTTAAAATAACGGATAAGTGACAAGAATAAACACCCGGTTGACCGGTTTTTACCAAAAACTAATCAGTTCTTTTAACTTTTATAAAAATGTTGAATATAAAATTTCACATTGACTTGATTAATAGTTTTTGAGTTAGAGCACCCACAAAAAGTTATCAAATACACACACACACACAGACATCATTGAGAAAATGGTCAAAACGGGCTCAGAGGACCTCAAACGTGTATTTCCTTTGAAATCTCGAAGTCGATTTTTTCATGAATATAATACTTTCCCCTGTACTACGTGTATGGAGAAAGTAAAAAGGTTAAAAGGGAATTCAATTTCAGTCATTTTATTGATTTCCCTCAGAGAATAATCAAAATTTATGAAGATCACTTTTGTCATATTTTGGCCAGACTTAAAATTTTAACTTGATCAAAATTATAATATCGTTATATGAAATATTCAGGACTGGAAACAAATAAGTGATACTAAATTAAAAACAGTTATTTTTCGGAATTTAACACTAACGAATAAAAAGACTTTTATGTAAGAGATAAACAGTAGACAAATGAAGAAGGTCAGGAAATATATGAAGCCGTTCTTTCGAAAATCACTCAGAAAGGAGAACGGGAATCATAAAGAACGTCCTGGGATAGATATGGCGGATGAAACTGAAAATATGAAGCTTCATTTTGATAAGTTGGTAAAACGAAATCAAACTTTCAAACGCATTATCCTTCTTAAAAATTTGAAAAATAAGCTATGACAGATTGGGTAATCGTGTGTCTCGTAAACATAAATGGCTTTCAGCATAAGCATTGACTGCGCCTCGTATAGATCCACTATAACTATATTTTTGGACAATTATGTTTTAGAGCTCTTAACGGCGAGTTATCTGTGATGGATAGCTGTAATCGTGAAAATTTCCGAATATAATTAACATATTTATTTTCTTCCTTTTTAAAATACTACTTATTTACATTTAGGTAAATTTTTAATGTATGTCTTTATTTGAATGATCACGTAGATTTAATTACAAAGATTCACATTAAGGCGTAGAAGAAATTCTAAAGACCTATGAGTGTACCTCATGTAAAGGAAAGATGCGTCCTTGAGAAATAAAGCGAAACTCAATAGGGATAACAGAAAACAATGGACATATACCTTTGACTAAAATATAATTTTAACTAGTCGCGTTAAGCATTATGTTTTAAACAGTCACGTTGATATGACGTTCTCAACTCGAATTTTTCATAATCGCAATTTGAACAGTTGTTATTTCTGAAACTTAACCGATATTAGATTCATCGAAAGATTTATTAAAACACGTGAAAATTGCAACTATACTCAAAGAAGCTAATTGATACTTATATTTATTAAATGAATTTTTTTTATCAAGATTCGAACAATTGTGAAGCAAAATTTTGAAAAATTACGAAGTTTATAAAAATTCTTTCAAAACCATTAATGGCAATAGATTAAATCTATTTCACCTAACATATCCATACAGTTGCTGAGAAAAAAATTCTGAAATTTTCCTATTTCAAAGTGACCGTCAGCATTAAAGCCGTTTATCTGGCCAACTAATGGAACATCTTCGGTTCCAGGAGATTAGCGCGTTAAAAACTCCTGACACTGGACTCCGTGGCGTGTCGTTGATATTTCCAGAACCCCGCGTGCACTTGGAGGAGCGAGAGAATCGTGTAAGAAAATAAAATCGACACACCGCTTCAGAAGAAGACAAACAGACTTTTCGAACTGGCTAAGTTCCAGGACATTAAAAAAAACAATGTCAGAAAAAATAAAACAGACTTAAAATAAACGAAACGAAACGAAACCTCTTCGCGGATCGAAACGCGTACATCCGAAGAGAACGCATCTCAACGCTAATCCTCACTGACGTCGAAAACTTTCGATGTGAGTTTGAAAATAAGGAAGAGTACGCGAATAAAATTCGTTAATCCCCGCCTCTTCGCGCACTTTTTTCGGTTTAAAATGGTAAAACAAAAACCTTCCTCGGAACGATAGCACATATAATGTTAGGCGATGACAGACACTCCGTGACACTCCTCTTTTTACACTCCCACTACCTAATTGTCTCCTCCTCGTTAAACGGTGCCTCGCATTTCAAAAACCTCCCGTAAGAATGGACCTTCTGGTCTAAATTTTGCCCGAATAAAGACGATTATCTATCTATATCTATCTATCTATCTCTCCCGACAATGCGCGAAAAAGCCTCACGCGTTAAGAACCGGTGAGCTCCTTACCACATGCATTCTTCCACATCCTTCCTAAAAAGACAAAAAAATTATCGTTCATAATCCATCCCTTACCTCCGGGTTCCGGTATCTCTCAGAGGTGAACCAGCAATACTCGCGAAGGGGCACCACGAGGAAACTAAAAAGCGCTTTAGTGGTGGGGGAGGGGGAGACAAGAGAATACACGTCTCTTGTCTAGAGCTCCAGAGTTCTGCTAGGCCCTGAATTACTATTTATAGCGTTCAACAAAAATAGCTTCCCTCAGACCACTGGCGGAACTGATAAAACAAAAGGCTTGCACTGGCTGTAGTACGGCCAAAGGTGTGAAGGGAAGATGGGGACGGAAAGGGAATGAAGAGGGGTGGCAGTAAAACAGATCTCAGGGGAGGAGTTTTGTATTTCGGTGGAGGGGAGATTTATAAGTAACTGAGAGGTTTTTGATGTTTTGGAAGTGCGTTTGTTGACGTTTACCAGCTGTTAGGATATAACCATTAAAGGAGAGACCTTTAATTCTCCCAATAACTACAAATAAATAGAGCTCTATGGTCAGAAAAGATAATGAAGACCTAGTCATGCCATCGATTACATTTTTGTACCTAAAAATGAAACAATGAGGGAGAAAAATCTCCTAATGGCAGCAATTGTTATAGATAGCATATATGGTGAACCATGGCGGTAAGCCCAAATTTTCATAATAATATTTCAAGTTTAGTGAATGAATGATGCTGGATGACATAATGATAGTATTATCACAACAACCATAAATCCGATTTTGTATTTTTGTCTTAGGAATTCGATGTTTTCTACGTTTCTATTTGTCGTAAAAAGCGCTTGGGCATACGTCACTGTTTGAAAAGTAAAATAAACATGGGATAAAGTATTCACACACCATTACACCAAACATACCTTCATATAAATGAACGTGGAAATAAGACGAAGAGCGGAGTGAGCTGAAGGGCTCAAAGCAGCTTACACCAAGAAATTCTGGTGAATGCCGTTTTGTTTCGATAAATGTCAATCGTGTTTTATTAGCAGAACGTTTTGGAGTAATCGATCTATTTCACTTGATTCTGTAATGATCGGGTGTAACTTCTTAATGAAAAAATTGATTTAATGGCGCCAGTGGTATCGCCTGAAACAGTTGATTCTCCGATAATAATTCTTTTGTGCGGTTTGCGCTCTCACCTCTCGGAAAATCTTTACTCCCATCTAACGTATATATATGCAAGCGCTCTGTCCTTAATAAATTCATCTGCGTCCATAATCTTTGTCTTTACATGACTTGAAAACTGTTTCTTCCTTTAAAGCAAACGGTCGTAATTCCTTATGAGGGCATTGGGAAGCTAGTTGCAACTTCTCAGCACACGAGTTTTTCATTCGTTACAAGCAAAGAAGTGAGGACGGAAAACCCTAAAGCCTGGTGCACAGTATAAGGTTTTTGGCGAGAATATTGAAATTAGATGCAATAAGAAACGTCGCTCCATTTATTATATTTCGGTATTTAGACACTTATTTAAATTAACAAAATGTTTATAATAGCATTGTTTTTCCGATCTGTGGCACATACGCTATGCCTAGATTGATTTATTATGAGATTAATGCTGTTGCAGAAATGATTTTGTTACTATATATATAAGTTTGTTCCTAACAGACAAAATACCAAAATACAAAATAAAAACAAGTGACTCCATTCAATTTGCATGTAATTTTGTTTTTGAAAGAAAATATTCAATAATGTGGTACGAGAATATGTATAAGGTTGACGTCAGTTGACAAGAACTATAGAGAGAATTAGGTTAGTAGAGTGGGGCCCGGCAAGTTGTTTGACTAGTGGCCCGTATTGGTTCTCGGCGCCCCTGCCCTATCTACCGATAAAACTAAATCCCACTGTAAAGCCTGTCAAGTTGCATTTACTAATCAATTATCAGGAATACGCTTTAGGCTTGTTAAATTACTCTGCCTGAAAATAGCGATTAACTGGAAAGTCTTGCAGAAATTAGAATAAAAAAGAGAACTCGGGAAAACCTTTATTTCTTCTATATTAGGAAAAATACGTGCGACACATTAGTTCCTTTTGGCCACCCACGCCATCCTGTTGTAACGCCTCTGATGTAGATACAAGATATAATTTGACAAAGATTAATATTTTATTTACTAAATTTTATAACGCGCTTAATGTAATAATACAAAAAGTGTAGGTTGCGTCACTTTGCAACGTATGTAAACAAAATATCCGCCAAATGTGTATGTATATATATAATTATGATGATGATGACATATAAAGTTTGCCAAGTGAAATCTGTACTGCCGCGCCTGCATATGAAGCCAATCATTAGAATGAAATGCTTTGAAAGAGCGTTCAATGCAACTAAAAATAATTTCCATAAGACATGTATATCCCTTGGTTAAAGAGTTTCTCAACAAAGTCCACCACCAATCATATAAACCGCGCTTAGCAACACACCAAACAAGTGCAGGAAAATAGACTCGTTTTATCACTAGAGAATTCTGTGAGGCATGAGCTATGTGACGATGGCGGTGAAAGATGCTTGATTTATAGAGTTCTCGTCAAAGAAATCGATTCGACGGTTTTTTTGAGTTGGTTGTTCTTAATTATTTGGTCGAATCACTTTATTAAAAAGCGATTGTGACTTTTAATTTTTTATTGAGTTAGTACGAATGACGTTTGCACTTAATGTACTTGGCCGAATCTCATCATTAAAGCACAATTATTAGTCATAATATTTATTGGGCTGGTATGAATCACGTTTACACTAATTACATTTGGTCGAATCCCTTATTTAAAACGCGATTATGACTTATAATTTTTAGAGAAATGAATTATTGATTGAAAAGTTTCTTCATGTATGTGCCAGTATGAATCATAGTGGGGTGTCATACTTACTCAATTTTGAGTAATTTAATGTTTTCAAAACCCTTTCACAGAAAAATCAAGAAGCATAATGGAAACTTTTGGTTATGATATTCTACAGTAAAAGAGTTAAAGCACCAGGAAATATAGCAAAATCGAGAATTTTCTAAAAAATGTGTTTTTTAAAGGATAGATATGATTTACACTACTATCATATTTATGATAAATGAATGAGAAAAACTACTTAAGCCAATATCATTTATTTAAATAATCTTCAAGATAAGAACACCTTCATGTCACAAAATTCATTTATAAATTTTTTAAGAAAACGATTTATGAATATTTTAAGCAAAGAAATTTGAAAATATTTTTAATTTCACAATGAACAATAGAAAAATTTCTATACGGATAGACTTTTGAGCATCTCAAATCTTCACCTGGATCTTTGTCTTGTTCTGGTCATCCGCCCATCGGATACACCAAATGTGTCAATAAATTTTTTTTTGCAAACTGGCACAGATAAACCCTGCCTCGGCTTAAGAAAATACTTATTAGAGCCACTGCATATAACTCTTCCTTCTTTCCGTGACCTTCTTTGTTTAATTTTATTTCTTTGAATAAAATCACCTAAATAAGAATTTTATCGCTTGAAATCACCTATCAACCAAAACTTGTCATACATGCACTCTCCTTCCACAGTTAATAATTTATAGTTACCATTTTTTTACAGTTACAGGGATTATCCACAATTTTTTTCGACAACTTGATCACCACTTACCAGGGATGTAGTCCTAAAAAGAAAAGTACCAGAGCGCACAATGCTGGCCGAGACCTGACTCCTTATTGGTTGCTGACGTGATTCAATCCTGAGTATACGCACTTACGTGCTTTTTAGTTAAAGCGCTGACCACTCGCTACTGTGGCGCTTCTGCATTGCAGAATCGTTTTGTTTCGAGTTGTTGTCAGCTTTGTTCGGTCGTCGGCAAGTCAGGAGAAGGCTACCTGGCCCCTTTTGCTCACCTGAACTTGCCTCCAACAGGTACGGTGAAGCCTGGTCTTCTTGCGCCTGTCTCCTATACTGTTCTTGGCCCTGAAACGGTCCCAGAACATTTCCCCCATAAAGAAGATCTCTTCTACCATGGAAAGTAACCCGAAAGGGTATGTTGGTAAGGCTGCCCTTACAGAAGGGAGTCTCCGAATTGTCTCGGCTAGTTCCCGGTCGTCGCCGCTGTCCAACAACTCCTCCTTTGGAAGAATTACCCCGACGGAGTACAGGGAGATATGCGCCAAGAAGGCACCGGATACTGCAGCCCACGTTGCCGTCGAGGCCCTCCCTTGTACCTCGGCACAGGGCCAGAAATTGAAATCCTCAGTAGGCGCAAGCGCGGTCATACACGCGGCACTACACCTGCTGAGGCTTGAGAAGGAGAACGCCTCACCCGAAGGCCCATCCGGTGCTTCGACGTCCCGGGAGGGAATCCTGCTCCCTCCCTCTGGTCGCCCGAAGCCTGACCCCACAGCCACCTGTGTCGACAATACTGGCCCTGTCCAGAGCAAAAATCCGCCGTCGCTCCGGTCGAGTCTATGGACTCGACGGGCGGAGTCCTCGGCAAGAGGAAGATGACCGTGGGACAAGCACCTGGCTCCTCGACCGACTTTTTGGCGGACCGGTCCGCCCCCATACTTGGTGCTGTCGCTGTCGTCAGCACGGACGAGGACGGAGAGTTTACGCCCGTTACCAAACGGAAGGAAAAGAGGCAGAAGCCTTCCCGTCCCCCTGCTGGGGGGGAGGGAAGAAGTCCCAACAAGGGAGCGCGTGCGAGGGTCCGCGTATCACCGATCACGGCACACGGCATCCTCTCACATAAGACCATAGCCGCCGAGCTCAGCAAGGTGTACGGCAAAAATTGGAGCTGGAGGTCCACAGGGCCTCCACACGAATAGTCGTCCATACGCCTGAGCACCACCGGGCAGCGACAAAGGTACTGGAGGACGCTGGTGTCCAGTACTACACTCAGCTTCAGCAGGCGGTCCAGGGGACGCGCCTGCTCATAAAGAACATTGGGAAAAACTAATCTCCTGAGGATGTCGCAGTGGGTCTGTCGGCCAAGCGCTACATTGTCCGAGGCGTCCGGTAGATGACTACGATGGAGGAGAAAGAAGAGAATCCCCATAGTAAGGTTTGTTGCCTACCTGGAGAGGACTCCCAGGGTCCCTCCAGTGTCAGCAATCAAGCTCTGTCACTGCTCGGTGAAAATCGAGCAGTCCAGGCAAAGCAGAGGGCCGTTGACGTGATACAATTGCCAGAAGTTTGGCTACGTGTCGCACGCCTGCAAGTGCGACACGTGCGGCTTTAGGTGCGCTGGCCCCACAGGAAAGACGACTGCCCTGAGACACTCTCCGAGCCTGTGTCATGCGCCAACTGCGAGGGCGACCATCCTGCCACGCACCGGGAATGCCCGCCATTCCTGGAGGCGCTATTGAGATATGAAGAGGGGTAGCAGAAAACAGTGCGAAAGTCGCTACAGGTAAAGGCATCGAAGATCACACCGCCCCGCCTTAAGATGAAGGCCGCCCTCTTGGCAAAAGTGGACGCCTCCCGTCCCTATGCCGCGGTGGCTGGGGGCACTACTAAGCCGACTCTGCCGGCTAATGCCCCATCACCGTCTCAGCAGCCAGGTGCTGCGCCGACTAAGCAGGCGGATGCTCCCGCTGCAATCGCGCCGATTCCTGGTCCCGTTGTCAGAGGGGAAGAGCTGGCCCCAAAGAAGCCCTTTGGCCACCGCCCTCCGGAAGGAGAGGCGCAGGGCGGGCAAGGAAAAAGAGCAGCAGGTGAAACCCATTAAGGCTGTAACAGCGGACAGTGTGGCCTCCAAAGGTCCTGCCGCGGCTACTATGGCAGTAAATAAGGCCGTGCAAGAGCCTTATGCACTGGTGGTCGTGAATTGGCCAACCGAGTCCGCCGAAATGGCCCCATCCAAGGGGCGTAATACATCGGCTAAGACCAGCAAGGCGCAAAGCAGGGCGCCAAAGTCAGTCCGGTCCGACTTTTGGTGAACGGTGGTGATAATTTGGGGGCGTTGAGGAAATACATCCCCTCGACGTCCGGCCAACTCCCCCTCTCTCTCCTGGAGGAGTTGGTCAAGAAGCGCATCCCGGCCCTCAATAATGGGGATTAGAGGATGCAGCGTCGTAGTCCAATAGAATGCCCGAGGTGTCAAAGAGAAGACGGAAGAACTTCGGGCGTTCCTACAGGAGAAGCACGCCATCGCCGCCGCCGTTAACGAGTAGCACCTCCGCCCGGCGGATGTGTGAAAGATCCCTGGCTGGGCGATTTATCGCGCAGACAGGGTTGGCCAGCCTGCCAACGGGTGCGGGGCACGGCGCCTCGGCACTGCTGGTCCATCGATCCGTGGAACATCGCCCGTATCCGGCGCGAACCTACGGGTCGATGGAGGCTCATCTGCCGACATCAGGACCTGTACCGGATGGATCAGGGTCTCCTTGGTGTATTATCCGTCGGGAAGAAAGTGGGTTCCGGATGAGGTCATGGATGTCGTCGGGAATGGCTGCCCCTCGATCGTCATTGGGGAATTGAATGCTAAGCACACCAGTTGGCATTCCAGAGTCTCCAACCCGAAGGGCCTGCGGCTGAAAGGTCTCACCGATGAAGAGGTGCTCAGGGTGCTTGAGCTCACTGAGCCTGCCTTCCATCCGTCATGGGACGTCCTCGATGTTGCGGTCATCAACAACGTCAGGGCGTCCCTGAGTATGCATTCTATATGCGATATGTCCTCTGACCATAATATGACCCTGCCACTTCTGGGGAACTTGCCAGTGCGAGTACCACCTTCGCAGCGTCTGGACCTTGCTCGTGCCGAGTGGCAGCACTTCCGCGAGTTCATCGCGGAAAGGCTGCCGGTCGACCCAACACCGCCCAGGACGTGTGAGGAGGCAGACCGAATGGTCCACCTCACCATCACCATCCCGAAGGCCATGGACGCTGCGATACGGAAGGTAGTCGTAGCCGGGGGTATACGAATTGCTTTGCCTCGTGTCGTCAAACCGACGATCACCTTGCGCAACAGCGTGCGACGGAAGTGGTAGCGCCACCGTACGTTGGACCTCAGGCTACAGTTTGACTCCATCAACATGAAGGTCCGAGACATGTTGAAAGACGTGCTCTCGGACGCGTGGGAACCTTTCCAAGCTTTCCCTGGAGAACCAATCCATCTGGAAAACCTGTAGGAGACTTTGCGTTGCCCAGCGGCGGGACCCCTGATCGTCCAGGGGGACTCCGTTGCGAGGACTCCGGAGGAGAAATCCGGGATTACGGAAGAATAACTGGAGGGGGTATTTTGCCCAAACCCGACCACAGTTGAGTCGGAAGCGGTCGAGTAGGACATCGCACAAGAACTCGGGACGCTTGATCGCGGACCCTTGCTCGATGCTGCGGAGCTATCTCACTTCGAGGTGTGCTAGATCGTTGCAGTGATAAGTCGCTTTTGGCTGAGGAGGGTTCCCGGTGCTTCGACGGCCCGGGAGGGAATCCTGCTCCCTCTCTCCGGTCGCACGAGGCCCGTAACTGCCACCACCTTTCTCGGCACTAATGGCCCTGTCCAGGGCCAAGAATCCGCCGCCGCTCCGTTCGAGTCCATGGACTTGACAAACTGAGAGATCGGAAAGAGGAAAACACCGTGAGGCAAGCACCTGTTTCCTCGACCGCCTGTTTGGCAGACCGGTCCGCCTTATCTTGGGTGCTGACTCTGTCGCCAGCACGAACGAGGATGGTGAGTTTACGCCCGTAACGTAACGAATAGACCAAGAGGCAGAAGCCTTCCCGTCCTTCTGCTGGGGGGGGGGGGGGATAAAACCGCTAAGGAGGGACAAGGTCCCGATAAGGGAGCGCGAACGAGAATACACATATCACCAATCACGGTGCTCCGGATCCTCTCCCACAAGACCATCGCCGCGGAACTCAGTATGGGGAGCGGCGACGAATTCAAACTAAAGGTCCACAGGGCCTCCACTAGAATCGTCGTCCACACGCCTGAGCACCACCGTGCTGCGACGAAGGTACTGGACGACGCTGGGGTCCAGTAACATACTTAGCTTCTGCAGGCGGTCCAAGGGACACGCCTGCAAATAAAGAATGACGGGAGAGGCTATTCCCATGAGGACATCGCAGCGGGTCCGTCGGCAAAAGGCTATATTGTCGGTAACGTCCGGCAGATGACTGCGATGGAAGGTGGGAAGATAATTCCCATTGGAAGGTTCGTTGCCAACCTAAAGAGGACTCCCAGGGCCCCTCCAGCATCGGCAATAAAGCTCTGCAACTGCTCGGTGAAAATCTAGCAGTACAGGCAAAGCAGAGGGCCGTTGACGTGATACAATTGCCAGAAGTTTGGCCACGTGTCGCACGCCTGCAGGTGCGACACGCGCTGCTTTAGGTGCGCCGGTCAATATAGGGGGACGAATGCTCTAAGCCGCTGTGTGAGCCTCCTGTATGCGCTAACTGCGAGGGCGACCAACCATCCTCGCACCGGGAATGCCCTGCAGCACTTCCGGGAAATCATCTCGGGGAAGCTGTCGGTCGACCCAACACCGCCTAGGACGTGAGCGGAGGCAGACCGTATGGTCAAATTCCTCTCCACCACCATCCAGAAGAAAATGGACGCTGCGATCTCGAAGGTGGTCGTAGTTTGTGGTATACGCATTGCCCTGCCTTGTGTCGTCAAGGAGACGATCACACTGCGCAACAGCGTGCGGCGGAGGTGGCAGCGCTACCGTACGTTTGACCTCAGGCTCCTGTTGGACTTCTTCACCAGGACGGTCCGAGACATGTTGCGAGACGTGCTCTCGGACGCGTGGGAACTTCATATCTCCACGCTTTCCCTGGAGGACCAGTCCATCTGCAAATCCTGTAGTAGGTTGTGCTGTACACAGCGGCGGGACACCCTTATCGTCCAGGGGGATACCGTCAAGAGGACTCCGGAGTAGAAAGCCGGGATTACGGCGGAAAACCTGGAGGGGGTATTTCGCCCAAACCTGGCCACAGCTGAGTCGGACGCGGTCAAGGAGGACATTGCGCTGGAGCTGGGGACGTTATATCTCAACCCCTTGCTGCGAAGCTCCCTCACTTCAAGGTGTGCGAGATCATTGCTGTGATCCGCCGCATTGGGTTAAGGAGGTCTTCCGGAGACGACGACATCCAAAACGTCGTCCTTTGACAACTCCCCGTCGCTGCAACAGAATTCCTGACCGCCGTTTGCAACGGTTGCGTCGGGATTCCATACTTTCCGTCTGCCTGGAAGAGGACAAAGATCATCTGTTTCCCGAAGAAGCCGGGGAGGGAGGTTGATCCCGGAGACATCCGGCCAATCTCTCTCCTGGCTTAATTCGGGATGATCTTTTAGCGTCTAATCCAGAAGCCGTTGCAACACGTTCTCATGGAGAAGAACATTCTCCCGGATGAGCAGTTTGGCTTCCGATATGGGCACTCAACTATCCAGCAACTGGGAAGGGTGTTGCACTTTATCACCGATACCTTTAACAGGGACCACGCGGTTGCAGGGGCATTCTTCGACATCTCGAAGGCCATCGATCGCCTGTGGAATCCAGCACTCCTGTTGAAGATGTTTATACTCCAGTCCCCAGCTTGGCTCGTGCGGCTAATCGAGTCGTACCTGCAGGGCAAGACGTTCCGGGTGTTTTGGCTCCTGGTCCGATCGGGACTGCGACGCATCTGCTCCGGCGTTTCGCAGGGGTCCGTCCTGGAGCCGACATTGTTTAATATCATCACCCAAGATCCTCCCCGGGATTTTGGTGGAACATTAGGCTTGTCCTGTACGCTGACAACCCGGCGCTCTTGTCGCACTCCAGTGAAAAGTACACGGCTTTGGAGACGTTGCAGTGCGCCATCGACGATCTGGTCACCTGGTACCGTCGATGGCGCATTGCAGTAAATCCTTCGAAAACCAGGGCCGTCGTCTGTCATCCTGGAAGAGGAACGCCGCCTGGAGTCGACCTGTCGGTGAGGGGGGGCGTCTCCCCTGGAGCCAAGAGGTCACCTACCCGGGAATAGTGCTGGACCGGAGGCTTCTTTGGAAGCCTCAGGTCGAGTGTGTCCTCCGCAAAGCACTCGGGGTGTTATCAAGAATCCATCCGATTCTGCGCCCGGATATCTTGTCGTCCGACACCAAGGGACGCCTCTACCTCAGCTGCGTGAGGTCTATTTGGACGTACGCAGCTTTGGTCTGGTCTGGGGTGCCCAAGACCACCGTCAACAGGCTGCAAGTTGTGTAAAATAATGCACTCCGGCTGATACTCGGTCGTGGTAAATTTTAGATTTTAGTGTCATTCCCTCGTTTATATATCCATGCCCGCTATGTATCAGATTCCCACCCGTTCCAGATATATTGGAAATATATGAATTATATTTCAGTTAATTATTTCCCAAAAATTCAATATTTGAATATTTTCAGATTATTCTGTTACTTCCACGATTACACCCCATACATTCTATGTATCAGATTCTCACCTGTTCCCGATATATTGGAGAAATATCAATTACATTTTATTAATTATTAATTCTCAAATATTTAATATTTCTAAATTTTCAGATTTTTCTGTTACTTACACATTTATATCTCCTTTCATGCTTTGTCTGCGACTCTCACCCGTTACCGATATATTGGAAAAATACTAATAATAATTTAATTTATTATTTCCTAAATATTCAATATTTCACGGTTTTACAATATTGTGTTACTCCCTTGTTTATATATCCATGCCCGCTATGTATCAGATTCTCAGCCGTTCCCGATATATTGGAAATATATTAATTAAATTTAAATGAATTATTTCCCAAATATTCAATATTTCAAGGATTTAGGTTTTTGTATTACTCCGTCGTTTATATATCCATGACCGCTATGTATCAGATTCTCACCCGTTCCCGATATATTGAAAAAATATTAATTATATTTTAGTTAATTATTTCCCAAATATTCAATTTTCAAGGTTTTCAGATTTTTCTGTTACTTTCACGTTTATATCGCCATGCCCGCATTATACCAAATTCAATCCCATTCCAGAAATATTGGAAAAATATTGATTATATTTAATTAATTACTTCGCAAATATTCAATGTTTCAAGGTTTTCGTAATTTTCTGTTACACGTTTATATCTCCTTTCACGCAATGTCTCAGATTCTCACCCGTACCCGATATAATGGAAAATTATTAATTAAATTTTAATTAATTATTTCCCGAATATTCAATATTTCAGGGTTTTTTATTTTTCTATCACTCCCTCGTTTACATACCAATGCCCGCTATTTATCAGATTCTCACCCGTTCCCGATACATATATTGAAAAATTTTTAATTATATTTAACTAATTATTTCGCAGATATTCAAAACTTTTTAAGGCTTTCAGATTTTTCTGTTGCATCTCCATGCCCGCTATATATCAGTGTCTCACCCGTTCCCGATATATTGGGAAAATATTCATTATATTTTAATTAATCATTTCCCAAATATTCATAAATGCAATATTGTCAAATTTTTAAGTTACTTCGACGTTCATGTATCCATGTACGCCATGTATCAGACTCTCATCCGATCCCGACACATTGAAAAAGTATTAATTATATTTTAAGAAATTATTTCTTAAATATTCAATATTTCCATGTTGGCAGATTTTTCTTTTACTTCTACGTTTATATCTCCATGCCCGCTATGCATCAGATTCTCACCCGTTCCCGATATATAGGAAAAATATTAGTTATATTTTAATTAATTATTTCCTAAATATTCAATATTTCCAGGTTGGAAGATTTTTCTGTTATTCCCTCGTTTATATATCCATGCCCGTTATGTTTCACATTCTCACCGGTTCCCGATATATTGGGAAAATACTAATTATGATTTAATTTATTATTTTTTAAATTTTTAATATTTCAAGATTATTTCCTAGTTTATATCTCCATGCACGATATAAATCAGATTCTCCCCCTTTTCCGATATATTTAAAAAATATTAATTATATTTTTAATTAATTATTTTGCAAATATTCAATATTTGATTGTTTTAAGATTTTTCTGTTATTTCCACGTTTATATCTCCATAACTGGTATTATTAGATTCTCACCCGTTTACGATTGTTTGAAAAAATATTAATTATATTTTAATTAATTATTTGCAAAATCTTCAATATTTCAAAGTTTTCAGATTTGTCTGTTACTTGCACGTTCATATCTCCATGTCCGCTATTTGTTAGATTCTCACCCGTTTCCGTCATATAGGAAAAATATTAATTATATGTTAATTAATTTTATCCCAAAAATTCAATATTTGAAAGTTTTCAGATATTTTTGTTACTTCAAAATTTATATATCCTTGCACGCTCTGTATCAGATTCATATCCTTTCCCGATATATTGAAAAAATATTAATTATAATTTAATAAATTATTTCCCAAATATTCAATAATGCAATAATGTCAGATTTTTCTGTTACTTCCACGGTTATATATCTATGCAAGCCCTGTAAGCCCGGTAAGAGAAGTGATCGACGCTGCCCTCCTGTGAGCCTTCGGACGGTTGTTTCTCATTGCCTTCACACTGCTTTGGTGGGTTATATGACTGTGCTATTATTATGTGGTGATATTGAGTTAAATCCGGGGCCTAATCAGGGCTTCCCCTTGTGTTTTTATTACCAAAATGTGAGAAGTATTAAAAACAAATTGTCAGCTTGTGACTTGTATGCAACGGTTTTGTCACAGTTGGATGTGTTAGCTTTTACGGAAACTTGGCTCAATTCTTCCGTTAAGGACAGTGAATTTGCATTCTCCAATACCCACAAAATTTATCGCCGAGATCGATCCTCTGAAATTTCTTTCGCACGCAATCCATCTTGATCATCTGCCCATAAAAAAAGTGTTTGTTGGCTGTTTTTATCGGCCCCCGTCGAGCGATATCAAGGTTTTAGAAAACTGCCTCACTTCTATTATGCGAGTGGTACCGCATGGTCCTGTACATATGGCTGAAACTAAATTTTGACACTTTAGAAGTAGAAAAATCCTTTTCTTGGCCCTTCTTACTGTAAATACCCCAAATGGGAATGTAAGCAAACATAGGTGCTCATCAAGAGAGCACCCTTAGCGAAAATCGCTGCGGAGTTGCAATCTTTAGAATTAAAAGAATATTTGTTATGATGAAATGCCTGTCTGAAAAATGAATGTTTTTTCAAGGTGAGATGAAATGCTTGCAGTATGCAAGCACCAATTACTAGTATGTTATATCCTCCTCTGTAAGAGTCGTCGATATATAATGATATTGCTGAAATTATATTAAAATAAAATTAATTCCTGTTGTTACATCAGCGCCTGGATTTTCGTAGTTTATGAATAATTTTTTAATTTTAATTAATCATTAATTTTAATTAATTAATTAATCTTTTTTTTAAGGGGCCCAATATTTAATTATTCGCCCGGGGCCTCAACCGACCTTAATCCCCCGCTGCTTACATATACTGGAATTGATCCGACATCATGGTCTCGCCTTCCAAAATTAAAGGAAAGTCCGAAATCTAGAAATATCCTAACAAAAATCAATAAAATCATATCAACAAAAATGAAAAATTACATGACTTTAGAAGATACACATTTGCTAATCTACTACGTTGCATACACAACAACATGCCTAAATGGCCAAAAAATCTCACCACAGTCTGTTGGAAATAAAAGAACACAGGATAATAGACAACCTTGGCAAAGAAGAGTAGAAAAAAGGATAAATTAACTTAGAAGTGATATAGGTAAAATAACACAAAAAATCAATGGAAAAATAAAATCAACAAAAACAGAAAGAAATCCAAATAATAATTAAAAGGACAACA
The DNA here is from genome assembly GCA_028673005.1 of Tanypteryx hageni. Lineage (NCBI taxonomy): Eukaryota > Metazoa > Arthropoda > Insecta > Odonata > Petaluridae > Tanypteryx > Tanypteryx hageni. The sequence goes on from CM054120.1 coordinate 185,731,141, forward strand.
GAAGATAATCTAACCATTCAATTAGACACACTAAAACAAAAGCTAAAAGCAAATGCAAACAGACTCAGGATAAGGTAGAGACGGGTAAGAGTACGCACTTAGTATCTTTTGGGTCGTAAATTTTTTTCTATTATGGATTTTCAAATGCTAATGCTGCAGAAGGAAAGACATATTATCTAAGAATCATTTAGGGTAAAAGGAGTGATTAAGAATTTAGTAGTCTAAATGCAACGTGCATTTCTTTCAAGCTTTGCAAATGCGTACTCTTAGGCGCCCTATGCTGGTAAGAGTACGCAGAATGTCGGGTAAGAGTACGCATCTATTACATTTTTACTTTTAATTTATTTTTAACACAAGAAGTAGATATGCATCAAAAGTAAATGCAATTTTGATATTTCAGGCAGTACATAGTGTTTGGCACAGTTAAAAAAACCTATTTTTAACAATAATCACAAATAATTTCTCCATTTCCTTCATAGGATGTACAAAGTTCATGCCACCAGATACAGCATTCTCCACATTTTACCCAGTCATCATGGTTAAACGATTCATCACATCCTGGGCAAATTGTCACTTCAGAAGTGGTCGGGTTATCGCTAGATTGCGAGAACTCTAACTGAAGGTTCCGCTTGATGGAAGGTTTTGGTTTCCTTGCCTTTGCATTTTTTTCCCAATATTTTTCTTTCATTCTTTCTTGTCTTTTTTTCTGCTCTTTCTCTCGCCCTTTCTAGTTTCTTACGCTGGTCTTCATACTTTTTACTTTTTAATTTTTTTCTCCAATTGTGCATTCCTGTAGGGAGATGAAGACAAAATTTCTGATTTCTGCCCCCTTCTAATTGTCTTTTTTGTCTCTGACATTTTGGCAAAGGTAAATAGAAGAAATTGGTATTTTATCACTAGAGGAACTACCTTCTTGTTGAGCTACATCCATTTCCGTAACTGTCATTTCTACTGACAGTTCTCTGTTTTCCCCATTTTCCATCTCTACATGTTCCTCGTGTCTTTCTACGCCTTGTGATTGTTCATCATCGTCACAAATTGGTATTTCAACATGAGTTCTTCATCTGAGAAAACATCGGGGTTAAACGGATAGATACCGGTTTCAGAGAAAGATTTCTCAGCCTTTGCAGCTGTTGCTACTCTTTTAAACGCAGCATTGAATAGACCAGAAACTTCCATCTGAGTAATGGCCATTGTTGGGTGAGAACACATCCATTTATGAACTTCTTCTGCGTAGAATTTTTTAAAGGGCCCAAAAACTACTTTGTCTAATGGCTGCAACATGTGACTTGCATGAGGCGGTAATGACAAGGGAACAATGTAATTTTTTCTACAAAACTCTACAGCAAAGAGGGAGCAATGGGACACATGATTGTCAAGAATTAGGAGGACAGGATCATCCTCAGAAGGTTTCATATGCTGAACAAAATGCTGCAGCCAATCCAATAAAAGTTCGGAATTCATGTAACCAGACTCAGCAATCATACCAAGGGTTCCAGTTGGGGCATTATTAAAAAGTTCCGGTTTATTCCGTTTGCGAGGAAAAATTAAAGCGGGCGGGATGAAATTTCCTGTTGGGCTAACACGAAGAACCGCTGTAATTATTTGACCTCTCTCTGCTGACTTAATTTTTCGGACTGACTTTTTCCCAATTTTGGCATAAACTTTGGGTGTCTTATCTATAGCAGTGGATACTCCTGTTTCACCCTTATTAAACATTCTATAGGGAGGAAACTTGTATTTTTCAAAACAATTCCTTAGATTGTCGAAAAATAGTTTCACTTGAACTTTGTTAAAACCCATGGCCCTGCCTAAGCTGCATTGTTCTGGAGATCGAAGAGAAAGACTTTGGTTTTTACAAAAATTGTACACCCAGTCCTTCCCTGCTTGCTTTAGCTCATTATTAAAGTGATTTCTCAATCCAATTGCAGATGCATATTCATAAGCCACTTTCATTAATGTATTTCTAGTCATGCCATAAAATCTGGCATCCAAGTCTTGGATGTGTTTTGCTAACTCTGCTTCCATTTCCTCACTAAAGACTTTTTTAAATCGACCAAGCGATGCAGGAACACTGCCCTGAAATCGTCAAAACAACAAATGTTACAAAATTGATTTTTGTTGATTTTATAGTAACTTTTCATAGAATGAAATAAGACAAAAACTCACCGATTTCAATCTTTTCCGAAGAGTGGCTTCATGTACTCCTATCGTTTTGGCTGCAGCCCTCTGGCTATACCCATCTTTGATGAGTTTTTGAGCTTCATCGAACTGTTTCTGGGTAAACACTGTTCTATTGGATTTTCTTTGATATTTTCCCATAATTATGAATATCTGAAAGTGCAATAAAATCCACAACATATCAGGCGCGTCGTCCATGAATTGTTAATGCTCGAAGAAGCATAATAATATGGAAAAACTGACTGTAATGACGATATTAATTATGCATAGTGCAGTTTTCGTATGGCGGGTAAGGGTACGCACACCTCAATTGGATGCGTACTCTTACCCTCCACTGAGAAAGTTAAACATTTCTCACGCTAGACGACATCACTTGACTCACTTCACAACCACAACAGTGATATTTCATGCTCGAATAATAGTACTTTGCATTGATATAGAAGTAATTTCATTAAAGTTCTTCGCAGAAACTGGAGGTCTTAACTTCCAAAGTCAGAATATTACAATGAAAGTACCAAAAAGTGTTTCTTACCTGTCAAAATCACGAAAATTCACGGAGGCACAAACCAGCTTTTCCACGGAAGTTCTGGGCGTTCGTCAATGGGCGTCGTAATAATAGGGAAATACCAGATATAGTTTTTAATGGCCCTCGTCTAGCTGAGGGACTCAATAGACCAGAACTTTGTAAGAATTTTTTTAATGAATGCTTTGTTCCCCCTCGTAACATCTCCAGTGAGTTTGAAGACCCACACTTGCATCATGTAGCTTCTAATTTTACATTATCTGACTTACAAACTTTTCCATGTGAAGTCTATGAATTCCTATGCAAAATTAATCCACATCGCTCTATAGGCCATGATGGACTATGTCCTGTATTTTTCGCAACTGTGCTTCTTCTCTCTGTATTCCATTGAGTATAATTTTCAACAGATGCTACTCCTTAGGTCCCTTTCCCTCTCAATGGAAACGTGCGAATATTATTCCGATTCATAAATCAGGTTCCAAATCGGACGTTACAAATTACCGACAAATTTCTTTACTTCCTATTCTTTCTTCAATTTGTAAAAAAATTATTTTAAACCGCCTCTTTTATTTTACTTCTCCGCACTTATCCACCAAACAACATGGCTTTGTTCCGGGCCGCTCTTGCTTGTCAAATCTAGCTGTTTTCCAAAAGCCCTCTGTGGAAGCCTTAGAAAATAATTCACAACTAGATACAATATTCCTTGATTTCTCTAAGGCTTTTGATTCTTTGAATCATAACCATCTACTTCATAAGCTCAGCCATCGCTTCAACTTGCATGGAAATTTCCCTCTGCTATTACGTAGTTTTTTAAATAACAGCTATCAGCGAGTCATTCTTTCAGGCCATACTTCAAATTGGTCAATTGTTCCTTCAGGTGTTCCTCAGGGCAGTGTTCTTGCCCCCTTTTTGTTTAACCTTTTTATTGATGACTTAGCATCTCAATTACGTCCCTCTCAAGCCAAAATACTTATGTATGCAGATGACTGCAAAATATTTAGGCAAATTCACTCCACCGAAGACAGTTTAATACTTCAACAGGCACTCAATATCGTAACCAACTGGTGTTCTGATTCTTCTCTTCGATTTAACCCAAACAAATCCACCATAATGACCATAACTCTTTGCAAAAATCCTCTAGAATTTAACTACACAATTGACTCTATTTTATTACCCAGAACCATTATTCAGAAGGTCCTAGGGGTATTAATTGATAATAAGTTAAACTTCACAGCACACATAACTGCAACAAAACGCAGAGCTATGTCCCTACTAGGAATATTATACAGATTTACGGACATAAAGGATGCAGCTTCCCTTAAATTATACTTTTCCACATTAGTCTTCCCAGTTGTGAATTATGCTTCCCCTATTTGGTCTATGGCTGCAGCCTCTAATCTTTCATCTCTTGATTGTGTACTAAATTTCTTCGTTAGAATAGTTAAATATCGTATACCCTCTCTCCGAACTTCCTCTAAGGAAGCCATCCTAACGGTCTTGTCCCTAGACCAATTTTCGGTATCTTGTCAAAAATCTGACCTCTCCTTATGTTATAACATTTTAAACTCTAATATAGACAGTCCAGAACTCTTGGCCTCTTTAGGTTTACGAGTACCCTCTAGAACGACACGCTCTATGGATTTACTCCACATTCCAACCACAATCTATTGTTAGGCACTCTCTTTTTTTCCATCTTCCTACCCTATTTAATTATCTACCTTCCCACATAGATCCGTTTATCCTTTCCTGTAAATCATTTATCAAAGGTTATATTTATACATTTACCTCATTCTCACCTCTGATTTCTCTGTCCTCTATCCGCAGTGTTATTTTCCCTTTTCTCTTTCGTGTTGTATTCTTATTATTATTCTCTGTATTTTTCCTGTATTTTATTCGCTCTTATTTATACTCATGATGTTATATATTTCACTCTAAAATGGCGAATGCTGTATGTGAAATTTTTAATTAAATAAATAAATAAGTAAATAAATCTACAACTCCACTAATGTCTAATGAGCCAGGTATAAAGACTCACTCGCAGTGTTGCCAATGGCTGAAAAAAATGCTGCATACTCTTACTCGCCTGCATACTCTTACCCTCCTCTACCTTATACAAAAAAGTAGAGACAGGAAGATTCATAACTCCATATTTTTGACGAACCCTAAACAATTCTACAACAATCTTGAAAAAAAAGAACTAGAAATCAGAGAACATCCCACTATCGAAGATATAGGAACTTTTGGTCAAACATCTGGTCCAAACCAGAAACATATAACAAAAATGCAACAAGGATTTCAGAAGAAATTTTCAATGCCACAAATGTAGAAGCAATGATCCCAATAAGAATAGATAAGACTGATGTAGAAATAGCAGTAAAAAAATACATAATTGGAAGACACCAGGAATTGACCATATTGAAAATTATTGGTACAAATATCTGAAAAGTGCACATGAAAAATTAGGTAAATTATTCAATGACTGTATACATAATCCACATAATATGCCAAAATTCTTTACCAAAGGAATTACCTATCTTAAAGCCAAAGACAGTGATACAAAAAATCTAACCAAATATAGATCTATCACATGTTTACCTACAATATACAAAATACTAACATCCATCATAACAATGAAATTAGATCAAAATCTTAGTTTCAACAAAATCTTAAGTGAAGAGCAGAAAGGATGCAGAAAACGTTGCCGAGACTGCAAAGAACAAATCATAATAGATTCTTCAATAACCCACCAAGCAAAATCAAACAAAAGAAACATCTATTGCACATACCTAGATTACCAAAAAGCATTCGACAGCATCCCACACTCATGGCTACTCCACATTCTTGAAATCTACAAAGTAGATCAGACAACTATTGACTTCTTGAGAGATATCATGAAAACATGGAGAACTGAAATACATCTACAAACAGCAACCAAGAGGATAAAAACTACAGAAATAACAATAGCCAGAGGAATATTTCAAGGAGACTCCCTAAGTACTCTTTGGTTCTGCATAGCACATAATCCACCCTCTACCCTACTTAACCAAATGAAATATGGATACAAGATCAACCATAACCAAGATAGCCATTATATTATAAACCACTTACAGTACATGGATGACCTAAAACTAAATGCAGCTAACAATGAACAATTTAAATCAGAAATTCATATAACAGAAATATTCTGCTCAGACATTAAAATGAACATTGGTATAAACAAATGTAAAACATGCTACATAGAAAAAGGAAACCCTCAAGAACATGAAGGATATTCTCTCAGTACAGATAGAAAGAAAATTGAAGCCATGAGTGAAGACGAATATTACAAACATATAGGATTCTCACAAACACCCATAATAGATCATTCAGCAATAAAACAAGAAATACAAGATAAGTTTAAAGTATGCATAGAAAAAATACTCAAAACGGAATTAAATGGTAAAAACATGATCAAAGCAATAAATACCTATGCAGTACCAATCCTCACCTATGCCTTTGGTATAATAAATGGACAATTACAGACCTTGGCTCATTAAACACACTCATCAGAATGACAGGTAATGAGTAGCTAATTCACCATGAACATTCAGCCGTCGAAAGATTATCCTTATCCAGAAAAGATGGAGGCAGAGGATGTTTCGATATGAAACACCTACACTATGAACAAATACAAAATCTCCATCAGTACTTCTACTATAGACAATATAGTCCACTACACAAAGCTATCATTTCAATAGATAAATCCGCTACACCACTACAACTACAACATAAAAAATATGATACAAGTAATCATATAAAAACACAAATCCAAAAAATTGACTCCTGGATAAACAAAACACCCCATGGTAAACATCCCTACCAACTCCCATAACCACACAAAGACAAAGAAGCATTTAATAAATGGCTTGTATATGGGAACCTGTTTGCTGAAATCGAAGGTTTCCACATAGCCATTCAGGACAAAATCATAAAAACAAAGAACTACATGAAATATGTGATAAAAGATTCAACAATAAGTAATGATAAAAGCAGGAGAAGTAAAATCGAAAATGAAACAATACAACACATTACAAGTGGATGTAGCACCCTAGCAAGTACAAAATATACACAAAGACATGACAATGTAAGCCAACATATACCAAGCCATATGCAAGAAACACAAATTAATAGAAAGCAATATAGTACCATGGCATGGATAACATTTCCAACCACCACAAATCAGGTATATATCAAGTCACTTGCAGTTCATGCAACAAAATTTACATAGGGCAATCTAGACGCAAACTGGAAACCCGGTTTAAAGAACACCTAGCACATTACAAAAACAACAGATTAAACAGATCAAGCATTGCCACTCATATTTTTGACACTCACCATCCCATCACCTCAGAAAACCTATCTCTGCTAAAATCAATCAATCAGTACAGTAAACTCGATGCATACGAAAGCATCTACATACATAAAAACAGAAACACGGTCATGAACAGCGACCTAGGTATCATCCCACACTCCCCCCTTTTTCAGTTAGTCATATGGTTTTTCTCACCTTTCCACCCCCCCTTTCCCAACGGTTACTCTCGACATATACCTTTCCTCATACCCCCCACACTACTGAAGATGACAGCGTAACTGTCGAAACATCGGTGTCTAGTTTTGTTTCGAGTCTACTGTGTGAGTGCCTCCTTCGAGTGTGTGTGTGTGTGTTTTCTTCACAAGAATTAGGTCCCGCCGATTCCTCCGGAGACTTACAGCGCGTACGTGAGTTTTCTCTTTCCTTTTTTTACGGTGAAAGATCTATTACCTTTTGCTTACTTTGTATTGTATCACCGATTCTCGCAATACCCTTTTATCAGCTAAATATGTGCCTATAGGACAGGTCACTGACATACATAAACAAATACAATGGAAATATATGATTACAAAACATTAAAAAGAAACAAAATTCAGCAGATCATAAGCCTTCAGATCACCCACAGCACACAATCATTTCTTATCTACAAATTCATCAATAGAGTAATAATAGTTTACAGTTAGATATTCTTTTAAGGCCCTTTTAAATGGGGGACTGATATATATCGGGAATTACCGAAATTTTTATGAAGTTTTATGGTATGGCTACTGTCATAGGCAAACATAAAATGTTTCGTTTAATTTTTAACAGATATTTATAAAAAAAGCGATTTAAAACAGACGAGTTAATATCGAACCCGATCACATCCGATAGGTAGCCGAAGTTTGCCGAGTGTTTAGTGAAGTCAGCGCATCCCACGATCATCCTAGCCGTGCTAGAAGACATTGTACCGATATACAAGTAGTAGCTTAAAATACAAATCTGTTGTTTTCCTCTATCCGCCGTCTTAGAAGAAATATTGGTAGAAGTACTGCACCTTCCTGCATTTATTTCGCTTTGTGTGTTGCAAAATGGCATCAGAAGGGTTTTGTGTAGTCAGACCTGATAATTTGCCCAACGTCGATTTGTACATGCTTTTACAGTACATTGGAAGTCGTAGGGAGCAATATTCAGATGTTGAAATTGCGTGGAGATAAGGCGGTCAGGTTTGTATTACATTTAGTTGATAAAACAAGTTCGATGTAGCGCTTTTATTTTCAGTTATTGTAATAGTACTATTATTTCGACTGAAACGCAGAAGATATGAAAAAGATAGATTGACGTCTCAAAACGGCTTTCCCATATTAAATAAATAAAACTACTCTAATTTTAACTAATATTATAGAATATATAATTATGTATTGTTTCCCAGGCTGTCCTAGTATCTAGTAGGTGAAATATTGTTAGATAAGTATACAAAAGGTAATGGACGAGGCCGAGACTTCGTGGAATTCCAGAATAAAATAACATGAACAATACTAGGTAATATATTTTATTTATATTAAACTTTTGCTAATTTCCACAAAATATATTAAGTAAAACACGACCGGTTTTGGTGATAAATCCCCATCATCTGCCTTAACAGAAACATCCGGTCAAATATTGACAAATATACAAAATTAATGAGAATAAACTTAGTTTCCGTGTCTTGTCTATCGGAAATGTGGCGAAGTTTGTTATTTTAAGTGTCTATATGCCTTAGCTATTACCTGCACTTGTGAAAAGGAAAACTGTAGAAGTGTTTGTAATAACTGCATGTCTCTTCTGAATATGTCGCGAATTTCATCGTTGCTTCTCTGGCTTTTTTCTCGCTTTGAGGTCAATGAGGAAAGACTATGTTAGTAATGCCGTTGGATTTGATAAACTGAAGCGAGAAGGAAAAATTGGTATTGTTAAAGGCAAGATTTGCCCTGAACAGAGAATAAGATAAAGAGGTTATGAGGTGAGTTTATTTGTAGATGAAGAAGATTTAAATCACGTCTGTGGAGTGTCATGACTGCCCTTATTTAGCAAAACATGGTCCTTAAAAATACCATGCTGTCGTGGCTATTATCTGAACAAATTTATTAAAATATTTAAATTACAGAACTAACTTAATGTGTAACATTTGTAAAAGTATTTGCTTAAATACTTGGTACTTAAATATAAGCACTGCAATAGTAATTATTTGCTTAATAAACCCATAGCCCAACGATTTCCGTAAGTTTGATCTTACGTAATTAGAATAGGTATGGAGGTTTTGTTGAAATATATATACTAATCTTGAAAACATAAAAATATAATTTACTCTTGCAACGTTCTCCAGAAATATATGCTTCATGTCAATGTAATGCCGACATTAGTCAAACTAAAATACGAAGCAATAAAATTACGTACATACATATAACTAGTACTTAGATTAAAATGATCTTCGCAGACAAATGCAGTTGTACGTTCCGATATATCAGATGCGTATCTCCTCATGACTTTCAACCACAATATTCTCCGCTTCTTATTTCTTCCCAAGTATCTCGGTAGCGTGAAGAACAATTTTCTCGGGGTTTTAAACGTTGTATATAAGCAGTGAGGTATCAGACAATACTTATAACCCTTCTTAAGTTTCATATTCTCCATTTTAGCTACGATATCAGGAAAAGCAACAGGGCGAAGTATCAAAACTGCGTGCTTTCAGTACGGTCGTAAGCGTCGTAAGGCATGCGATGATGATGTCACTTACCCCTTACTACTCTCTCTCCAACCAGGATGACGTTTTCGCGGGATATTTAAAAGAGTTATTTTAAACATTTTTTTGCATAATGATGACGATTTAACAAAAAAATATTCACGGGGAGTAATTAAGTCAATTACAAAGAATAGAAAAATATATAATTAAATATTTGGACAGTCCCCCATTGTAAAGGATTGGATATACTTTTAATTTTCTTGGGTAGTTCGTTAAAATGTTTGACACCAGCATATCCTGGAGTGAATTCATACCAGTTCAAATTATGGGTGGACACACTAAAATCAAGTTTAGCTCTTGTGTCATGATTATGAATTTTGGAATTCATTAAAAGTATTAACACATCACTGTTGCCTACTGCAAAGAGAATAGTGTGATACAAATAAATAGAGGGGAGAGTAAGGAGGGACATCAACTTAAAAAACTCTTTACAACTTGTTCTTCTATTAATTTTTGCATTTTTGCAAGAATTCTAATAGCCCATTTTTGTAATTTAAAAAGTCGACCTGTATGGCAAGAATGGCCCCATGCAACCGTGGCATATTTAAGTCTAATATATATATAAATGGATGTCAACAAGGTGTTGGGATGAGAAAACCCAGTGAGCACTCACCAATCAGACGACTTCAGGTTGGCGAGGCCCCGGGGATGTCGAAGCGACACACGTAAAAGAACACTAAAACACAGAAACATCAGTTCTCTCTCTGTAGCTGATGAAGGAACAATTCCGAAAGCTTCTACGTTTGTGATGTTTCTGTGTTTTAGTGTTCTTTTACGTGTGTCGCTTCGACATCCCCGGGGCCTCGCCAACCTGAAGTCGTCTGATTGGTGAGTGCTCACTGGGTTTCCTCATCCCAACACCTTGTTGACATCTATTTATCCATTTTACCTTTCCTTTTCCGTAAGCTGTTATATATATATGCAAAGTAAAGAGGCAAACAAGTATTGATATTGGTCATGTTTCTAATCCTTCTTAAAATGTAGCATCCCATAACAACTTTAGAACAAACTGTGTCACAATGTGAGTTTACCAGTTTAAACAACTGTTAATAAATATACCAAGGAACTTAAGCCTTGTCCGAAATGTACACTTCTGGCTATATAGTATGCTTGGCCTTGTAGGTAGCGAACTTTCACCTCTTCCGGAAACACCCGAAGTCTGTCCGAAATCGTAGCATGCAAGATTGACGGAAGCGGAAGTCGAACATCGTAGCCAGAGGAAGTGCAGTGGTGCAGTCATTTAAGCGAATTTGGGTGGAGTCATCCAGTCATGCACAGAAAGGGAACTTTTTAATGTAAGTACGATCATTGTGCATCTTTTAAATGTGATATATATTAAATTGTGAAGTTGTAAGTTTATATTAAAGAACTAAATTACCTTATGCGTTGCATTTATTATAAATAAATACATAAATTACGTATTACAACTTAGTACTAAATTACTACCACGTTTATCTCGCAAATCTTTAACTATGAAATACTTAAATATAATAAATAAATACCTATGTATTTATTCTTCAGGGACGGATGATCTAACGTTGAAAATTCATTGCCATGAGAATTAAGGATGACAGGAAATTCACGTGGAAAAGAAAGGCTGAGTCAGCGTATGAGTAAGTACGGTTGGACATTGTAATTTATGTATATATTAATCCATAGCGTGAAATAAAAAATTTGAAACAACAATCACAAAATATACAGTTCTTCGGTATTTCCGATTTGATGAGTAAGTTGTTTGGTATGAGCGGGCAGTGAACGGCACTTAAGTCTTGTTGATAACTTTATTAATTCCATTCATTAATATTGCAACGAGAAGTAAACACCATAGCAATAATTTATAGAAATGCATTTTCAGTTATTTCTATTGTTTTCTTGTAATAATTATAAGTTTTATAACGTTAATATTATAGCATTAGATTTGTATCAAAGAGTAGTAACATTCCTGTTCATTCGTTTTACAAATAACATGTGTAATTGTTTTTCGTTTGTTGAGTCGTATGTTAGTTTCTGGAAAATGTTCAGGATCTAAGCCTAAAAATTAGCCTGAGGATAATGTTCATAAATTCTAAAAACATCTATAAACGAATGAAAACTTTAATCCTTATTCCACAGTATGGTGCATGTCCTGACTTGGTATCTTAATTGTAAACAATTTAAAAAGGCAAATTTATATAGCCTTTCCCAGTTTTCATTGCTTTTCTTATGGGTGTTTAAAATTGGACTTTGGGTCAAAAACATCCCTTAAATATAGCTTTTTCTGAAATTTCGGATTTTCCCCAAGGTTGTAACCAATGACCTATACTCATGCCAAATTTCAGCTCTGACGCACTTCTAGAAGTACCTTTGGTTTTATATAATATATCCTATATATATCATCTATGTAAGAAGCAGCTATTTATAATGATAATGAGTTTAATTAAACAGTTGAGGGAATTGAACCTAAAAAATTTCTAAAATATGAAACTTAATTTTAAATTAGAGAATCTTAATTATTTTTTATTGTCTTTGTTACAGAAAGTTAAAACAAGAATTAAGTTTGACAGATAATCTAACGTGGACCAAGTTAAAAAGAAGTGGCAGAATTTATTGACCAGATATAAGGTATGCGATTTCAAGCATGTCTTTATACAATTATGAGTACAATTTATGAAATTGCTTGTGAAAATGTTTCATATTATTACAAACAGGAATTGAAGGGGCCCAAAACTGGCCAAGGGTGGGAAGATGTAGATGATACCCCAATTTCCTGACCTTTTTTCAAGGCGTTGGATGAGCATCTGGGCCAAAGACCCATCATACATCTTTCTCTTCTTATATCCTTGGACTCCCCTACACCATCAGTTTTCCAGCAACCTGCCCAACCCTTGAATGTAACTCTATCATCTTCCCAATCCTTTGACCCCACTGTTTTCCCCTTCATTCTCTTTACCTTCTTTTGGTGTATCATCTCCACTTCTGATTCTGGCAGCCACGCCAACCTCCAGAAAGAGGAAAAGGACAGGAGTGGAGGAGATGTTTGAGGAGCTTGTTGACCATATTGAGTTATTAAATATATTTCTAAATCGTACTGAAGAAAAATAAAGCTATTAAAAAATAAATATTTTTTATTTATAAATTCCTATGGCATGGCATTTTGTAGGACAAAGCTATTCTGTTTAACCCTCAGACTACCAAGGTATTTTGCACCTCAATCTTACCAAGGGGAGTAACTAACTGAATTGATCTGTAAATTTCTATTGTAAATATTTTTCATCAGAATTGGTAATTACTTTAATTTGTTAGTAATTTAGTCATTTTACCTACCCATACTTAGTTATTTTTATTTAAACAATTATGCTGTTAATTGAAAAAAAAATTTCTATGAAATTGTTTTCGCAGTTTACTTGGCTCATCAAATCAAAAATGTTATAATATCTTAATTCATTAGCAAACCAGATGTTTCATTGAAAGTATCATTGGTTATTTATGAATTGAATCTATAGTAACACTTAGCAATTTATCCGATAGTCTATAACAAGAGTTCTAACCTGGTGCTCACAAGCACCACTGTGCTCTTTGGCAGGTGCTCTTAAGCAGCCTGGTTATGCACGATGCTGAAATTGCATTTACTAACATCATTAATTTAATTTCTTTTTAAATGATATAAGGAAATTACTAATAACATGACAAGAGAGAGGATAATTTCATAAACTATTTTAATATAAAAATAATCATCTTGTATAAACAAGTATGAAAATAATTATATGACAAACATGTATTACATATATATCATTCTATATAGACGTTCCTTACAGAGGAGGGGGAGGATATAACATACTAGTAGTTGGTGCTTGCATACTGTTAGCATTTCATATCACCTTGAAAAAACATTAATTAGAAATAGTCTTTTCATTCTAAAGATTTCATTTCTGCAGCAATTTTCGTTTTTCCCACATGTAAGAATAATAGTTTAAAACAATCTCCAAATGTCGCAATTTTAAAAATTTTATACTTTCTTCATTATAAGGTTCTAATACCACACATTTTAGCTAAATTTTAAAGTTGTAGCACTTCAAGAAGTCAAATAATATTTTCTAAATTATAAATTTAAATAATTTTTAACGGCCGCCGAAATTCATGTTTGATAAAATTGAAATGTTTATTTGTGCTAGTTTACTACTTTTTACATAACTTGAAAATTTCAGCTCCATAGCTCATCCCGTAATGTCTAAACAGTTATCTATTTGTTTAAACAATGAATTTTAAACTACCAAACAAATTAAAATATAAAATTTGTATAATCCCGATTTCGTTTTTTTATGAATTCTACTTATTAAAAAAAATTCAACTCTGTAGCACATGCGGAAATACATAAACCATGGAATTTTTTTAAAAAATTGCGAATTTTTAGCGGTCGCATTGTTGCACTTTTTCAAGATTTTCGTTGTTTCTAGTCGGTTTTGCTCAAAATCCTACCTAAGAAAAAAATTTCGAATCTCCAGCTCATCTGGAAGTGCCTAAACATTAATATCCTCCTATATCCTCCTCCTCCTCCTCCTCTGTAAGAGTCGTCGATATATAATGATAACATATAACAGGAGGATACTAATGTTTAGGCACTTCCAGATAAGCTGGAGATTGGAAATTTTTTTCATAGGAAGAATTTTTAGCAAAACGGTCTAGAAAAAGCAAAAATCTTTAAAAAGTGCAACAATGCGGCCGCTAAAAAATCGCAATTGTTTAAACAAATTTTCAAGGTTTATGTATTTACACAAGTGCTACGAAGTTGAAATTTTTTTATAAGTAGAATTCTTAAAAAAACGAAATGGGGATTATACAAATTTTCATATTATAATTTGTTTGGCAGTTAAAAATTCTTAAAGATTTAACAAATAGATAACTGTTTAGGTACTACGGGATGAGCTATGAAGCTGAAATTTTTAAATTATTTACAGAGTAAAGAATTTGCACAAATAAAAATTTCAATTTTACCATTTACCTTGAAAATTTGTAATGGAAGAAGAAGTAAATACCATTATTCAAAATCTAAGTAATTCGAATACCTGTGATATTTATGGGATAAACTCCAAAGTTGTAAAGCATGCTAGGGAATTTCTAAATAAACCCTTAACTAAACTAATCAATAACTTTCTTATGACAGGTATCTATCCATCTGCTTTGAAAAAAACAAAAGTGTTGCCTATCTATAAAAAGGGTCCAATAAATGATCCTGCAAATTACCGACCAATAGCAATAAGCCCTATTCTTGTCCAAAGTGTATGAAATGGCTATAATAAGCAGATTGAATAAATTTATTGAAATACAGGACATACTAAATGACAGGCAGTTTGGTTTCAGAAAAGGTAGAAATACTATAGATCTTGTAGCTAAAGCCATGTCATTTATAGTAAATGGCTTTGAGGAGAAGCATCATATTGAAGGCATTCTGTGTGACCTCACAAAAGCTTTTGACTGCTTATCGCATGAGATTCTTCTTGCCAAATTAAATCATTATGGTTTCAGAGGCAAAATTTATGATTTAATGAAATCTTTTCTAAGCAATAGACTTCATGTTGTGGTAACTAAAAATGGTAAATCCGAAAACATTAACCATATCCATGGTGTGCCTCAGGGCTCAATACTCGGTCCGCTTCTTTTTATATTATATGATAACGATTGCCCAGAAAATATTATGTCATATACCCTCCAATTTGCCGATGATACTAGTTTTTTTGTTAAAAACTCAAATCCTGAGGAAAACAAAATGGAAATAAAAAAATCCATGGAGAAATTGGAGGCATGGTTTGCCTGCAATAAATTAAGCCTCAATGCTATCAAAAACCAACATATACATTTTAATCCATCTAAAAGCTTCTCAAACAGAAATGAAACAGGCAAACTGTTAGGCATAGTTTTGGTCCCTGTACTAACTTGGAAGAAGCACATTGAATATTTAGAAAATAAATTGTCAAAATTAATATATCTTTTAATAAGACTAAGGACTGAGGTATCCTATGATACCCTCAGATGTGCCTATTTAACTCTATTTCATAGTGTTATGTCATACGGTATTCTATTATGGGGAGCATCATTTGCTAGTAAAAAGATATTTATTATGCAGAAAAAGGCAATAAGAATTATACATAATCTCAAATCAAGAGAACATTGTAGAGATGTTTTTAGATGTAGCAATATCTTAACATTACCCTCTGTCTATATCTTGGAAGCTATCTGTTATGTTCACTCTGGCTTCAAAAATATTTTACGTGGTGATATTCACAAATATGAAACTAGATATTGTACTAATATTGATATGAAATACTGTGGGCTTGCTACAAGCCAAAAAAATTATGAATATTCTAGTAAAAAATTGTACAATTCACTCCATATTAATTTTAAATCTATGCCTGCAATTATATTTAAAAGAAATATGAGGGATATGATGTTAAAGGGAGCTTACTATAGCATCAATGAGTTTATCTCTGAAAAATTGTAATACACAAATAGTGTCTTTTGTACTGTATTGTCATGTTTGTGCACTTTTCTATATATTGTATTCTACTGTTCTTTTATTTTTACTATGACCTTGACAATGTAATGCCCCATACAGGGGTCACTGCAGTAAATAAAATTATTATTATTATTATTATTATCATTATATATCGACGACACTTACAGAGGAGGATATAACATCTAATATATAACATACTAGTAGTTGGTGCATGCATACTGCAAGCATTTCATCTCAACATAAAAAACCTTAATTATTCATATTTCATCATTACACATATATTTTTAATTCTAAATAATTCACCACCGCAGCGATTTTCGTTTTTCCCACATGTAATAATAATAGTTTAAAACAATACTCATATGTTACAATTTTAAATATTTTACACTATCTTCAATATAGGGTATTAATGCTACACATTTTTGACAATTTTTAAAGTTGTGCCCCTTCTAGAAGTAAAATAATATTTATCTTATTGTTTAAATTTAAATAATTTTTAACGGTCGCCGTAATTTATATATGGTAAAATTGAAATGCTTATTTGTGCAAATTCACTACTCTGTAAATAATTTGAAAATTTTATCTTCCTAGCTCATCCCGTAAAACCTAAACAGTTATCTATTTGTTTAAATTTTAAGAATTTTTAACTGCCAAACAAATTAAAATATCAAAATTTGTATAATCCCTATTTCGTTTTTTTATGAATTTTACTTACACAAAAAATTTCAATTCCGTAGCTCATGCGGAAATACATAAACCATGAATATTTGTTTAAACAATTGCGAATTTTTAGCGGCCGCATTGTTGCACCTTTTCAATATTTTTGTTTTTTCTTGTCGGTTTTGCACAAAATTCTACCTAAGAAAAAAATTTCGAATCTCCAGATCATCTAGGAGTGCCTAAACATTAGTGTCCTCCTATATACTCCTCCTCTGTAAGTGTCGTCGGTATATAATGATAACATATATATAACATACTAGTAGTTGGTGCTTGTATACTGTAAGCATTTCATCTCACATTGAACTATTTTTAATGAATCGTGAGAAGTCTTAAAAAAACGGAGTAAATGATAGCCCCAAAACCATTTAATAACCCTAACTTAATTACAAATGCAGTATGATAACATAACTAACAAGGAACCCAGAGGTTACAGTGAAATAGGCAGAGTTGCAGGCGGTCTTCTCTCCAACCTCCTGAGCCGGCGAGCGAGAAACAGGAGCAGCAGCGCCGAGCGGTCACCTGGTCACGGGCGCGTGCAGTAGCCACGGCTCTCAGACAAAACATGCCTCGAGGTCGTCCCCTCGATGGCTTTTATAGGCCCCGAGCCGGTGGCGGGCCCATTAAGCGATTCCGTCACAGGCCAGGAAACTCATGACCGCACCGCCGCGGGGATAAGTCCCTTTCCTTCTCCGGACTCAGGTCCTAGAGGGGTCGAACCGGCCCGCGCGAACGGTTCATCCTCCGTCTCTACTCCCTCAGCCTTTCTCCCCCGTCGAGTGAAGGAAGGGGCGTCGCTTCCGGCTCCAGCCGACAGGCGTAGACCTCGGTCCGATTCCAGCGTCGATACCTTTCGGTTTTCCACACTCCACTCAACGTTTAACACTCAGGCTTATCAGCAGGACCTCAACACCTCCACCAGCCCTTCACAACACTTAACCACTCAAAAATTCTCATAGGAGTCCAAGGCGCCAGCACACCTTTTCGGCCCCCTCCCACAAACAGGTGTCTTCCACACACTCTCAATATTAAAATAGATGAATAATTCCAACATCACAAGAGAACTTAAAAAAATAGGTAGCCCATCTTGAGACAATATATGTCTTTGATCACATTTGGTTTATAAACTAAAAGCACTTGTTTCTTCAGATGAAAAATCTTTTGTACACAAAGTTTAATTAGCATGTTTTACGCCTAGTTTACAACTTTACAAAGCACTCTGATCGTCCTGCATAAACAATGCCAATGCATCTTATTATCATTTCACTCTACACTGAAATCATTTCACTGCTAGTCCACAGTATTCCTTCTTCCTTAAGCATATCAGAACAAAATTATTTGTTTTCCCAAGCCAGATCCCTTATTCACATAACATTTTAAGTAAGTTTTAACAATAGAAAATTAAGTTTTACAAATGCAGAAAACAAACACCTCCAGTAACTTTCTGGACTAGACATACAAGATATACAATTGCAGATTCCTTAGGCCAGAAAGGAACAAACATAACAACCCCCAAAACATGGCCCCAGCCAGACAGAGACAACAAACGAGAAAGAACCCACGCGATACTCGGCCCCGCTGCTTCTTTCAATCGCTCGCACCTCCAAGAGAGTTAGAAACGAAAAAGGTAAAAATAGGGGTTAGGGATTAGGAAGGACACTGAATTACCTCTGGTGAAATGGTTTAATCTGCGAGACATGGCATTTACGCTTAGGTTCATCCGTTCCCAGATCGCCCAACTCGACCGTCACCGGACTACTAAATCTAATAATGCGAAGTGGGCCAGACCACTTTGGTAGCAATTTGCCGGAAATTTTATTCGGGGCCGAACTCACTGGATGCAGCTTATAAGAGGCGACTTGACCCGTCGAAAAAGGTTGATCCCTCCTCTAAAGGTTATACCGAGCAGCTACTAATTTATTGGCTCGTCTCAGACATTGAAGCGCGTCCGTCCACCTTTCCTCAAGTCTTTTATTGTCCCCCGATTGCGATATACTTTCGTCGATGCCCCATTGGATCTTTAAGGGGTGATTCAATTCTCGTCCAAAAAATAGGCTTGCGGGAGTACATTTTGTGCTCTCGTGAAACGCCGAATTGAAAGCAATCGCTAGAGTATGCAGGCTCTCGTCCCAGTTGAGTTGCGAGTCGTGATGGAACACCGTAAGAGCTGCTTTTAAATTTCTATTAAACGGCTCTACATGCGATGGTTGCGGATAATAGGGCGAGGTAGTAACGTGTTTAATCCCCCAGGAGAAGCACATATCGTTAAACTCTTTCGCCGTGAATACCGATGCATTATCTGAAACTAAATATTGCGGAACCCCCGCTATGCTAAACACTCTGTTTTAAACATTGGACCGTGGCCGCTGCTGTCATCTTCCGCATAGGGATCATTAACACGAACTTGGTAAAGGCATCGATGATGACCAGGATCACGCTATTTCCCGAGCGCGTGCGCGTTAACGGCCCCATATAATCTACGAATATTTTTTGCCAAGGCTCCGTCGCCACATCCACGGAATGGTATCCCACTTGAGTGTCACGCGCAGGCTTGGCGCGTTGACACTCGGCACAAGACCTTACGTAATTTAAAATTTCTCGGTGCATATTTGGCCAAAAAAAAATCTCGAATTATCTTTTCCTTAGTTTTTTTATAGCCCAAGTGCCCTCCGACGGGAGAGTCATGGAAATACGCAATCACCATGCACCGAATCTCCTCCGGGATGTAGACCCGATTTCGCCTTCCCCTAGGTGTGCGGAACACTAAAAGTTCGCGTCCCAACCGTAAATTCCTTACTTTTTCTCCTCGTTTTAACCTTTCCTTTTGCTCGCGGCATACCGGGTCTCTGTTCTGATAATCCTTAATGGAGGTAAAGGATATCGGCGTGTCCTGCAACACGCATACCCGGGACTCTACATTATCCTCACACGGTCGCGTCTCCTCCTCGAACATTCGGGACAAGCAATCCGCGACTACATTATCTGCCCTCTTTATATGTTTGGTTTGAAATTTATATGGTGACAGGCGCAATATCCAACGTCCTACTTTCCCCAGCTGCTTAGGATGACTCCGCATCCATGACAAGGCTTAATTATCCGTATACAATTTAAACTCCCGACCCCGTAAATATTGTTCAAATTTTTCCACGGCGAAAATGACCGCGAGGCATTCCGCCTCGTAGGTGGTGTATTTCCTTTCGGACTCGGTAAGCGTGCGGCTAGCAAACGCGACGGGAGCAAGATGCCCCTCTGCCTCCTGCGATAGTACCCCCGCCACTGCGTTAGACGACGCGTCCGTATGCAGCACGAAGCTCTTAGTAAAATCGGGAATGCGCAAGACCGGCGGTGTCGTAATTTTATCCTTTAAATTTTCGAAGGCTTGTTGTTGCGCGCGGCCCCAAACAAAACGACTGTTTTTCTTTTTCAACTGATTGAGAGGGGCCGCTATTTCCGAGAAGGCGGGAATAAAACGCGCATAATAAGAGCACATGCCTAAAAAACGTTTAGCAGCTTTAAGGCTGCAAGGAGTAGGAAAACTATTAATCGTCGACGCTCTCTCG
This sequence comes from Tanypteryx hageni, assembly GCA_028673005.1. Lineage (NCBI taxonomy): Eukaryota > Metazoa > Arthropoda > Insecta > Odonata > Petaluridae > Tanypteryx > Tanypteryx hageni. The sequence goes on from CM054120.1 coordinate 185,751,724, forward strand.
GGATCTATCTTAATGCCCTTACTCGACACTATATGACCCAAGTACCTAATTTCCCTTAGAGCAACGGATACCTTTCTCGGGTTTACCGTAACCTTCGCCCTTTTTAATCTTGTTAAAACCTCCCCTAAATGCGCCAAATGCTCTTCAAAGGTCTCACTAAACACGACGACATCGTCGAAATAGTTCAAGACGAATTCGTATTTGATGCCACTAAATATTTTATCTATCAACCTAGATAGGGTTTGGCCCCCCGTACAAATTCCGAACGGCAGCCTGTTGTATTCATATAGTCCAAATGGAGTAATAAACGCCGTCGCTCTTCTACTGTCCGGAGACAGCGGGATTTGATGGTAGGCTGAATTCAAGTCTAAAATAGTAAAATATTTCGCTTTCCCAAAGTACATTAACGCGTTCTCCACCGTAGACAATGGGAAGGCATCCAAACTCACCTTACGGTTAAGGCGTCGGTAATCTACCACCAATCGCGAGGTTTTTCCTTTTTTTTGGTATTAGAAACGCCGGACTCGCGTACGGCGACTCGGACTCGACGATAATTTTTTCTCGCAAGAGCTTGTCGACTTGTTCCTTCAATTCCCGCATTCTCGCGGGATTACATTGGAATGGCGGTGATCTGACCGGTTCGTTATCGGTTAACCCCAGGTTGTATTCTAATAAATCAGAGTACCCCAAGGCCTCTGTAATCACGTCGTTATATCGCCCAAGCACGGTACTTACGCGCGCGTGCTGCTCAGGTGTCAGATGAGTAGAAATCCCGGACTCTCGATTGCTTTCTGACGATACCTGATCCGGCCTCTCCTCAATTAGGGCCGCATTCACTCTGGGCCGAAAGGCGAACCGGCAGGTTCGATTGACAAAGTTAATAATCATACCCGTAAGATTCATAAAATCAGCGCCTAAAACGATCTCGAGCGGAGAATCCGCTAGAATAAAAAATTCTTGTTTCCACGACAAGCCGTCTATGTGGACTGTAAGTTCCACCTTATTCTCAATTTTACAGGGAGAGGAACCGATTCCGCAGCAGGTAACGTTAACCTTCGTAATATTGCACCGAGATAGGTCCATTTTCTGCAAAAAGGCGTTGGCCACGCAGGAATGGAAAGCGCCCGAGTCAAGGAGGGCGGTAGTCGAAACCTTATTAACAACAACTCTTAGTTTCGGTGAGGAAGCGGCGAGGGGGGGCGAGGGCCGATACAATGCCACTAATTTTCCGCGGCTACCTCGTGGCTTCACAGCTTCGCGGACCACTCGTTTCCCGAACGGAAATTCCGACCGTGCGAGGGATGCGTGCGGGAAGAAGTATTTCCTCTTCTCCAATTCTGCCCGGCCTGTCGAAAACTCGGACGTTGGGGCGGCGTTGAACGAAGGTTCGGTGGACTTGGGGCCGATCCCCCGCGCACCTCCCTTTGATTCTGTTCGGAAAAGTCCTCGTCGACCATTTCCCCCGCTGTCTGTGGCTCTCTGTAAGACTCCGCGATCCCACGCCTTTCTTCTAGGCGGCGGCCCCATTGCGTAAGTTCTTCAAACGAATCCGGCGCCTTAATGAGATACCACGAATAATTCGGATTTAAATTACTACATACAACCTCAAATAATTCCGCTTGAGCGAGCGGTTTGCTCAGCCTGTTATTCATTTTTTTCATTAGGATAAGATATTCGCTTAACGTCTCGCCACTACCTTGAGTCCGATTATATAGGTCCCTTTTTAACCGCATCTGATAATTTGGCGCCCCAAAATTAGCCTTGCACTCAGCTCGGAAATAGCTTAAATCAGGAAATTCGTTGGCCCAATACCAATCCTTTGCCTTCCCCCCTAATATCTCGGGGAGTAGTTTAAGCTGCATTTTTTTGTCTAATTCGAAATGACGAAAGAAGCGGTCTAAGACTTCGAGAAAGTCCATAACGCTTTCTCCCAATTCGCCTCGGAACCCCAGTTCCCACCGACGTGCCGCTTCTACGATGCTTTCCAGGGCCCTAATATTGCACGTAGTATTTCCTTTTTTTTCCTCCATCTCTAATTGTAAATGTGATTTTCCTTCCCTATCGCTCCCTTCAACTCCTTCCTCGTCATTAATCGAACGCACATAATCACGTACCTTCTTCCGCAACTCATCCACTACGCCCTCCGTTTCAAGTCCAAATCTAATGCACAGGTCCACCAATTCCGCTTTGGTGAGTTGATTAATCCAACTCGTCCCCGAGGGCAAATTAGTTGCCATAGGAATACCCGCCGAAAAAACTAACTCTTAACCACGCTCTGCTACCATTGAACTATTTTTAATGAATCGTGAGAAGTCTTAAAAAATACGGCGTAAATGATAGCCCCAAAACCATTTAATAACCCTAACTTAATTACAAATGCAGTATGATAACCTAACTAACAAGGAACCCAGAGGTTACAGTGAAATAGGTAGGGTGGCAGGCGGTCTTCTCTCCAACCTCCTGAGCCGGCGAGCGAGAAACAGGAGCAGCAGCGCTGAGCGGTCACCTGGTCACGGGCGCGTGCAGTCGCCACGGCGCTCAGATAAAAACAGGGTCGTCCCCTCGATGGCTTTTATAGGCCCCGAGCCGGTGGCGGGCCCATTAAGCGATTCCGTCACAGGCCAGGATACTCATGACCGCACCGCCGCGGGGATAAGTCCCTTTCCTTCTCCGGACACAGGTCCTAGAGGGGTCGAACCGGCCCGCGCGAACGGTTCAACATTAAAAGAACATTCATTTTTCAGACAGAAATTTCAACATTACAAATGGTCTTTTAATTCTAAAGATTTCATTTCTGCAGCGATTTTCGTTTTTCCCACATTTAGAATAATAGTTTAAAACTATCTCCAAATGTGGCAATTTTAAAAATTTTAAACTTTCTTCATTATAAGGTTATAATGCTACGCATTTTGACCTAATTTGATAGTTGTAGCACTTCTAGAACTAAAATAATATTTTTCTAATTGTTTAAAGTTTTAACGGCCGCCGCAATAAATATATGGTAAATGGTATGGTAAAATTGAAATGTTTATTTGTTCAAATTTAATATATTGTAAATAATTTGAAAATTTCAGCTTCCTAGCGTATCCTGTAGTAACTAATCAGTTATCCAATTGTTTAAACTTTAAGAATTTTTAACTTCCAAACAAATTAAAAAATCAAAATTTGTATAATCCCTATTTCGTTTTTTTAAGAATTCTACTTACAAAAAAAATTTCAACTCCGTAGCACATGCGGAAATACATAAAACATGAAAATTTGTTTAAACAATTGCGAATTTTTAGCAGCCGCATTGTTGCAGTTTTTGAAGACTTTTGTTTTTTCTGGTCGGTTTGTACAAAATCCTACCTAAGAAAAAAATTTCGAATCTCCAGCTCCTCTGGAAGTGCCTAAACTTTAGTATCCTCCTGTTATATGTTATATCCTCCTCTGTAAGAGTCGTCGATATATAATGACTAGTAGTTGGTGCTTGCAAACTGCAAGCATTTCATATCACCTTGAAAAAACATTCATTTTTCAGACAGACATTTCAACATTACAAATAGTCTTTTAATTCTAAAGATTTCATTTCTGCAGCGATTTTCGTTTTTCCCACATGTAAGAATAATAGTTTAAAACAATCTCCAAATGTCACAATTTAAAAATTTTTACACTTTATTCATTATAAGGTTCAAATGCTATACGTTTTAGCCAAATTTTAAAGTTGTAGCACTTCAAGAAGTCAAATAATATTATCTACATTATAAATTTAAATAATTTTTAACGGCCGCCGAAATTCATGTTTGATAAAATTGAAATGTTTATTTGTGCTAGTTTACTACTTTGTACATAACTTGAAAATTTCAGCTCCATAGCTCATCCCGTAATGTCTAAACAGTTATCTATTTGTTTAAACAATGAATTTTAAACTACCAAACAAATTAAAATATAAAATTTGTATAATCCCGATTTCGTTTTTTTATGAATTCTACTTATTAAAAAAATTTCAACTCCGTAGCACATGCGGAAATACATAAACCATGAAAATTTTTTAAAAAATTGCGAATTTTTAGCGGTCGCATTGTTGCACTTTTTCAAGATTTTCGATTTTTCTAGTCGGTTTTGCAAAAAATCCTATATATGAAAAAATTTCAAATCTCCAGCACATCTGGACGTGCCAAAACTTTAGTATATAATATAATAATATTTTTCTAATTGTTTAAATTTAAATAATTTTTAACGGCCGCCGCATTTCATAAATGGTAAAATTGAAATTTTTATTTGTGCAAATTCTTTACTCTGTAAATAATTTGAAAATTTCAGCTTCATAGCTCATCCCGTAGTACCTAAACAGTTATCTATTTGTTAAATCTTTAAGAATTTTTAACTGCCAAACAAATTATAATATGAAAATTTGTATAATCCCCATTTCGTTTTTTTAAGAATTCTACTTATAAAAAAATTTCAACTTCGTAGCACTTGTGTAAATACATAAACCTTGAAAATTTGTTTAAACAATTGCGATTTTTTAGCGGCCGCATTGTTGCACTTTTTAAAGATTTTTGCTTTTTCTAGACCGTTTTGCTAAAAATTCTACCTATGAAAAAAATTTCCAATCTCCAGCTTATCTGGAAGTGCCTAAACATTAGTATCCTCCTGTTATATGTTATCATTATATATCGACGACTCTTACAGAGGAGGAGGAGGAGGAGGATATAGGAGGATATTAATGTTTAGGCACTTCCAGATGAGCTGGAGATTCGAAATTTTTTTCTTAGGTAGGATTTTGAGCAAAACCGACTAGAAACAACGAAAATCTTGAAAAAGTGCAACAATGCGACCGCTAAAAATTCGCAATTTTTTAAAAAATTTCCATGGTTTATGTATTTCCGCATGTGCTACGGAGTTGAAATTTTTTTAATAAGTAGAATTCATAAAAAAACGAAATCGGGATTATACAAATTTTATATTTTAATTTGTTTGGTAGTTTAAAATTCATTGTTTAAACAAATAGATAACTGTTTAGACATTACGGGATGAGCTATGGAGCTGAAATTTTTTTTATAAGTAGAATTCATAAAAAAACGTAATCGGGGTTATACAAATTTCGATGTTTTAATTTGATTGAAAATTAAAAATTCTTAAACTTTAAACAAATAGATAAAAATTTAGACATTACGGGATGAGCAATGGAGCTGAAATTTTCAAGTTATGTACAAAGTAGTAAACTAGCACAAATAAACATTTCATTTTATCAAACATGAATTTCGGCGGCCGTTAAAAATTATTTAAATTTATAAATTAGAAAATATTATTTGACTTCTTGAAGTGCTACAACTTTAAAATTTTGCTAAAATGTGTAGCATTAGAACCTTATCATGAAGAAAGTGTAAATTTTTTAAAATTTTTACATTTGGAGATGGTTTTAAAAAAAATATTCTTACATGTGGGAAAAACAAAAATCGCTGCAGAAATGAATTTTTAGAATTTAAAGAATATTTGTAATGTTGAAATTTCTGTCTGAAAAATGAATGTTCTTTTTATGTGAGATGAAATGCTTGCAGTATGCAAGCACCAACTACTAGTATGTTATATCCTCCTCCTCCTCTGTAAGGAACGTCCTTATAGAATGATAGGAGGATACTAATGTTTAGGCACTTCCGGATGTGCTGGAGATTCGAAATTTTTTTCATAGGTAGAATTTTGTGCAAAACCGATTAGAAAAGCGAAAATCATTAAAAAGTGCAACAATGCGGCCGCTAAAAATTCGCAATTGTTTAAACATATTTCATGGATTATTTTTTCCGCATGTGCTATGGAGTTGAAATTTTTTTGTTAAGTAGAATTCTTAAAAATACGAAATAGGGATTATATAAATTTTGATATTTTAATTTGTTTGGCAGTTAAAAATTCTGAAATTTTAAACAAATAGATAACTGTTTAGACATTACGGGATGAGCTATGGAGCTGAAATTATCAAGTTATGTACAAAGTAGTAAACTAGCATAAAAAACATTTTAATTTTACCAAACTAGAATTTCGGTGGCCGTTAAAAATTAATTAAATTTAAACAATTAGAAAATATTATTTCACTTCTAGAAGTGCTACAACTGTAAAATTTTTCTAAATTGTGTAGCATTAGTACCCCATAATGGAGAAAGTGTAAAAATATTTAAATTGCAAAATTTGGGGATTATTTAAAACTATTATTTTTACATTTGGGGAAAACGGAAATCGCTGCAGAGGTGAAATCTTTAGAATTAAAAGAACATTTGTCATGATGAAATGTCTGTCTGAAAAATAATTGTTTTTTCAAGGTGATATGAAATGCTTGCAGTATGCAAGCACCTTATACTAGTATGTTATATCCTCCTCTGTAAGAAACATCGATATATAATGATAGGAGGATACTAATGTTTATACACTTCCAGATGAGCTGGAGATTCGTATTTTTTTATTATATGGGATTTTTTGCAAAACCGACTATAAAAAACGAAAATCTTGATAAAGTGCAACAATGCGGCCGCTAAATATTCGCAATTGTTTAAACAAATTTTTAAGGTTTATGTATTTTCGTATGTGCTACGGTGCTGAAATTTTTTTAGAGGAAGGATTTGTAAAATATCGAAATTAGGATTATAGAAATTTTGATATTTTAATTTATTTGGCAGTTAAAAATTCTTAAATTTTAAACAAATAGATAACTGTTTGGGTACTACGGAATGAGCTAGGAAGCTGAAATTTTCAAGTTATGTACTAGGTAGTGCATTTGCACAAATAAACATACGTATCTTTCCATAAATATATTGCGGCGGGCGTTAAAAATGTTTAAAATTTTAACAAATAGAAAAATATTATTTCAGTTCTAGAAGTGCTACAACTTTAAAATTTGGCAGAAATGTGTAGAATTAGTACCCTATAATAGAGAAAGTATAAAATTATTAAAATTGCAAAGTTTGAGGATTGTTTTAAACTATTATTTTTACATAAGGGAAAAAAGAATATCGCTGCGGAGGTGAACCCATGACTCCATTAGAATGCAGTATTCGTAATAAAATCAGATGGTCAGTAGAGTCAAAGGCTTTTGAGAAGTCGTAAAAAATCCCTATTATATTTTCCTGATTATCAAGGCCTAATAGAACTAAGTTAATAAACTTATAAATTATCATTTCTGTGGATTTATCTTTAATGAAACCTAATTGATTGTTAGATAGAATATAGAATTTTTTTCACAAAAGGAATAATCCTTTTGTACTTTGCATGTTCAAAAATCTTTGAAAAATTATTGACGACTGAGATGGGTCAATAATTTTTGATAGCATGAAAGTCTCCTTTAAAAATGGGAGTAACTTTTGCAATTTTTAATTTCTGGGGAAATTCACCATGTAGAAAAGACTCATTAACTAAATGTACCAGAATGGGGGCAATACATTTCTTTACCTCTATTGTAAATATTATAACAGGAATGCTGTCATATCCACTAGAATAGTTACCACTGATTTATTGAGTATATCCAACATTTCCTTTTCATTAACCTGATAAAAAAAATTCAGTTAGAAACCACTTGTTTAAGTATGGGAGTTATAAAAGAAAGAGAGGAAGTAGTAGTAGTAGTATTTTTATTCACCATAGGCAATACATTGCATGGTTTCATCAAAACATAAATTTGTTACATTTCAAATATCAAACAAGATGAAAAAAACATTCATATATAAAATCCAACTCATAAATTAACAGTATAAAATACAGCATCAAGAAAAATAGGAGATACAATACAATCTTTGATTACAACAAACATTACAAGGGGATTATATATGAGAGTCACTCATAAACGCAGTAAAACTGTAGAATAATTTTTCGTGAAGGAGCTCCTTAATCTTTAATTAAAATTTTTTCTTTTCTAGACATTTTACTGTATGGGGTAGTTTATTATATAGGAGAAATCCTCGGTTAGTAATGCTATGAAAGCTTTTTGTGGTTCTATGGCTGTTTAGGTATATAGAGTTAAGTGATCTTGTATTGTAATTATGAAAATCAGAATTTTTTTGAACATACTTTTGTTGCTATGAATGAAACAAACTGTTTCCAGTATGTATATGCAAGGCACTGGTAGAAATTTTAGTTCTTTAAAGAGTTGTTTGCTTGGAGTCCTTAATGGAACTTGTTTCATAATTTTTAATATCCTTTTTTGTATTTGAAAGACTTGAAATATTGTAGGGGAAGACCCCCACAAAAGGATACCATAATAATAATAATAATATAATAATAATAATATTTTTATTATCCGTGTGACCATACAAAAAATATTGCAGGTATAGGAGTTGTCAAAAGAGAAAAACTGGATATACACAAGTGATAGTAAACATTCAAATACAACAATGAATTGGAATACCAAGCAAGCAAGAATACCATATACCTATACATGAATGGAAAAATCCTCTAATTTAGGATGATACAAAGGAAATACAAAAATTAAACAAAAATCACTAAATAAAAAAATTAACAGGATCATGACAACATGTATTCATTCACATCATAAAAACATTTTTCCATTAGAAATTTTTTTACCTCAATTTTGAATCTACTGATATTGTTAATGAGTTTGATACCCTTTGGCAGTTTATTGTATAGTTTCAATCCCATTGAAAGAGGTCCTCTATAAGCCATCAATCTTTTATGAAACCCTAAATGAATATTTAAATTACCTCTTGTGGCATGGTCATGGTAATCCATATTTTGAGGAAAAAGATAGATTCTTTTTTATCAGCACTGTTAGACAGTATATATACACACAAGGGACAGATAATATACCAAGTTTCTTAAACAGAGGCTTGCATGTTGCTCTGTAAGGTTCACATAGCATACTTCTAATAATTTGCTTGTGTACAAGAAATACTTCCTGCAGCAGAGATGTTGAGGAGCCCCAGAATATTATACCAAATGATGCTCTAGCATAGAAATAACTGTAATAAGCAGATTTCAGTATGTCAATAGATACACTGTTTCTTGGGAATCTGATACTGTATAAAGATGAATTCAATTTAGGTATAAGTTTGGAAACATGGGTGGACCATTTCCCAGATTGGTCAACATGTAAGCCCAAAAATTTGGTACTCAAGGAAGGGAGAATTCTTTTATTATTTAAAATCAAATTTAATGTATATTGGGAAGATTCTTGAGTAAAGAACAACAATTGGGTTTTACTACAGTTGAGAGATAATTTATTAACTTGACACCAATTCCGTATGTTGTTTAAGATATTTTGATTTTCCAATTGAAGTGAGTTAATGTTTGGTGCTGAAATTCGGAAATTCGTATCATCAGCAAAAATAATGCTTTTTATGTTTGGTTTTTGCTAATTAATAATATTATAACATATGCAACTTAGTTTTTAATTTAGTTGGGTTATATGTTGTTCCCATGACAAATCAGACCCAGAAATTTGGTTTGATTTTTTACCTTAATTTTTGTGCCATCAAATTCTACATTTAAGGGTTCTGTTTGCTTCATATTAATATTAAAATCAATAGAGATAGTTTTAATAGTATTAAAAAATAATATATTTGTTTGTAACCAAGTTAGTAAGTCATTCTTTGTTTTATTCACTTTGTATTGAAGGAAATTAAAACTGTTACTCTTAAAAATTAGATTTGTGTCATCTGCAAAAATAACTGGTTCAGATAATGGAAGATTTGTTGGCAAATCATTTATGAAAACCAGAAAAATAATAGGGCCCAAAGTGGAACCTTGAGGCACACCGCAGATTAAGGGGAGATAGTTTGAGTGAACTCCATTAATTTCAACAATTTGCTTCCTGCCCTCTAAATAAGAACATAATCACTGATTGACCTGACCTCTTATGCCATAGTTCTCTAGTTTTTGGAGAAGCAAATTATGGGTAACCACATCAAAAACTTTTCTAAGGTCTATAAAAATGCCATAGATATATTCATTGTCATCCTTTGCTTACAAAATGCTGTTTAAAAAGGAAAATATTGCATCATTAATAGATTTATTTTTCCTAAAACCATATTGGTGGATATAAGATCTTATGTTTCCAGAAAGGGAACTAATCTGTTATATATGGCCTTTTCTAATATTTTGGAGAAAGCTGAGAGTAGGGAAATAGATCGATAATTTTCTTTATTACTTTTGTCTCCTTTTTTTAAATAATGGTTTAACCTTAGCCGTTTTGAAAAGATTGGGAAAATCCCTAGTTACAAAAGATTGATTACAGATATCAGTCAATGGCTTAGAAATAAATTTTGCACTGTGTTTAGACACACAGTCTGGTATCCCATCAAGGCCACATGAGAATTTATTTTTCAGTCTACCGATAATGCTTGAAATATCAGCTTCACTTACTGGATTTAAGAAAAAATTTGAGGAAATACTTGAGTAGTAACAAAGCTTGGGGCAGTAGAGCTAAAGCCTGTTTGAGATATACCAGCAGTGGAGAAATAATTGATAAATATATTAGCAACATCTTGGGATTCAGTTATCATGTTATCATTTTGACTAAGTTAAATTGGTTCTTCATCTTTGAGATAACTCTTCCCTACTCCACGTTTGACTGCTTTCCACATTACTCTGCTCTTATTTTCAGATTGAAGGATAACACAACTGTTGTGCAATTTTTTTGCTTGTATTATGACATTTTTTAAGATTTCACAATATTGTTTATATTTTTATTTTATGCTCAAGTCGTTTGAGGCGATGCATAGTTCATATAACACCCTTTTATTTCTACAAGAGGTGAGAATGCCTTTTGTTATCCAAGATGAGTTTATATGTAACTTATGGGTTTGTATTATCTTCAAGGGAAAAGCTAGGTTAAAATTGAAAGTTATAACATCTAGAAAATGTTTTGTTTTTAAGTTCAGGTCTGTCATGGCAGATATATGAGGCCATTTCTCAGATGACGGAAATATTGAAATATTCAAATGAAAGGTAGGCGAAAATTTCCCCCGATTTAAAAAATAATTCATTCAAAGATTTGGCAGTAGTACTTCCTTCTGAGACTATTTTACCTTGATTAGAAATGGCTTCAATGCCACACTTTCCCTGACTGATGAAGGTAATATATTTTATTAAGTTCCAAGCCACTTTTGTAGGTTAACTGGATTTGGTTGTGTATTCTATATTATACGACTTCTTAGCAGCCAGTATATTTTTAAGATACTGTTTCTTGCACTGTAAGTAATGGCCCTTGTCAGACTTCAAATTTGAAAATTTATATTTATTTCAGGCATTAGCCAGCATTTGTTCCTGCTCTTTGAAATTTTTTTATCAGCAACTAGCTTAAACGGAAAACAAATTATAATTATACAAAAACACCTTAATGAAAATATCAAATTTTTTGGCAATGGTATTGACCATATATGCTTCAGTGCAATTTTCCTGGTGTATAAGTTTAGCAAATTCATTTTTGGTAGACCATGAAAATATTATTCTATATTCTATAGATAATGTGGGTTTGAAGAATTTGGCAACAAAGTCACAAGAAAAAGAAATCAGCAAAGCATAATGATCAGACAAGCCAGCATCAATTACTAAACTATTAGTTAAATTTAAATTTGAAAAAATATTATCAATGATAGTTGCTGACATTTTACTAACATGGATAAATTCATTAACCGTAGGATTTAAATTATAAACTTTAAAGACATCAAGAAGTTGAGTTTTCTGTGAGCAATTAGGTCCTATATCAACATTGAAATCACCATATACAATTATCAATGTAATGTTTTACACGGGTTATACAAGGCCAGGGACAGATTAGTAGCAAAACAAAGAAAATCACCATTAGGAGACCTGTAAACACACATAATTGGTATTCACTCAGAACTTATGGCCACTTCAACTCAACATCATTCAAAGTCATATTATTTACAATAATAGTTCTATATGCATCTTTAACAATAATCAACACCACCATTTTTTGACAATAAAATCTGCTACAACAAACCCAGTTATTTTAATACTGGGGAGTTCCTTGGATGAAAGTCAGTGCTCAGTTATATGAATTAACTCTCATGGTCAATGGCCAGTCCCAGGAATTTCTTTTCATGACCTAATCTTCTTAGCATACTCACTCATTTTGCTGAAATTCAAACAAACTTTAAGCATCACCGAGATATAAAAGGGATGGATGATTTTGATTTAATAAACGATGCTTCTACTCTTCCGTGGTATTCTATTGAATTTATAGAGTATATTGATAAAAAAGTTGAAGCATTAAACACTTTATTAATGCAATTGCTTGACCACTTCCCGCCTGAAAAGATCATTTGCATTTCCAAACCTTGCGTGCCCTAGCTTAATGACAATATTAAAAGAATGATGGCGCATCGTGATTCGGTCTTTCGTTTGTTCAAAAGAACTAAAGATGATAATATTTTCGACAAATACAAACGCATTAGAAACAAAACGAAACAGTTAATCAGAAATGCAAAAATTAGATTCATTCATTTAATAGCTAGTCCGAAAGAATCACACTCGATTATTTGGAAAAAAACTTAGGTCGATTGGTATTGGAAAACAAAATGATTTTAAACTGCCTACATACATATCATTAAACATGTTAAATTCTAAATTTTCTACACCCCCAAATGTAATTGATGAAAAAATAAAAAGGGAAACTACTAATGCAATCACTGTCGCGGAAAAATCAAATAAGGATTTTAACCTGTTTAAGTTCATTCCTGTCACTCAATTACAAGTGCTCCATGCATTTAGTAAAATTACATCTAAAGCTCAAGGCTCCGATGGCATTCCCACTATCTTTCTCAAAAATTGATACATATTATTCTACCAGTATTAACTAATATATTTCATTGCTCCCTATCTTAAGAAAAATTTCCATTTCAGTGGAAACGCACTTTCATAAGGCCATTACCAAAGAAATCGAAATCAATGATTTTCGTTCAATAAGCTATTTACCAATCTTATCAAAAGCCTTAGAAAAATTAGCATATGAAAAAATCACACTCTTTATAAACAAATATCAATTGTTAGATCACTTCCAATCTGGCTTTCGTAAATCTCACAGCACCACCACTACTCTTGTAAACATCACCGATGACATTCGCCGCGCTATGGATAAAAGGGAAGTTACAATCCTAGTACTACTGGACTTCAGTAGAGCTTTCAACTCGATAGACAAAAATGTTCTGCTTTCTAAAATGCTAACAATGAACTTCTCGCATTTGGCCATAAATTGGATAACTTCTTATTTAAGCAATCGTTCCCAACGAGTTATTTCCATTGATTCTTCATCTGATTGGCTTATAAACAGAAGAGGTTTCTCACAGGGCTCAATTTTGGGTCCCCTACTATTTTCTTTATATATAAATGACTCCTCCATGTCACTGAAATACTGCACTCATCACCTTTATGCAGATGACTTTCAATTATACACAAGTTCTACTGCAAATGATTTCGCAAAATTCCTAACAAAATTCAATAAAAATTTATAAACGCTAGAAGTCTGGAGTAATAAAAACTTTCTTAGTATCAATCATAAAAAATCACAATCTATCTTAATTGGTTACCTTAAGATATTAGCAGCTATTAATCAATCCCAAAGAATCCAGATCAACATAGCAAATTCAACTATACCTTATTGTGAAGTGGTAAAGAATCTTGTTTTCCTTATAGGTGAAACCCTCTCTTGGGCCCCACACTTATTCCTCATCACAGAAAAGTAATTTTCAACAAGTCCTTCATTGTAACTGCTTGCAGACTATGGAACGACCTTCCCCAAACAATAAAAAATTCGCACTCGCTCTCCCCATTCAAGCAACACTGCTATCAATATCTCTTATCCTTGCAATGGAACAGTTAAACGTGCTTAATGCTTCAATTTGATTGATTTATTTATTATTTTTTTATGTATCTTGATTTTGACAAAATAATATTTATCGTAAATGTTTGTATTTTACTGATTTATTTGTATTTTATCTCTTCTTTTGATTTTGTTCAGACACACCAATGCAATTTTATCAATTTTATCAATTTATCAATCAATTTTGATATTTTTATATGTTTATTTCATCAATGATCTATTCGGGTTAAGCCAGTATATTTTTCTTTATCACTTTATGATTTTAATAAACTTATAACTTGTTCTAAATCTCATTTATGTTATGTCTTTAGTGAATTTTAGTTGGTTTCGCTGGTTTTTCACTCCCCCCTTCTTGGGTGGGTGCTTCCCTGCAGTGGAGTTTTTTACATGGGTTCCATTATTCAGCAGTCCATACTTTTTCCCACAAAATGAAATCTTTTCTTTTTAAATACTTGTATTTTTATCATCACCTGTATTTACGTTGCTAATCTTTTATGTATTATTATATGTTTCATGACGAGTGGTTTGGCGGAAAATGGAATTTCCTAGTCTCAATCTTGCCCCAAATAAATACTAAATCAATCTATCAATCAATCCCTCTCTCCCTCCTTCTCCCTCCCTTCCTCTCTCTCTCTCCCTCTCTTTGCCTCTCTTTTCTCCCACCTCTCTGACTCCCTCCTGTCACAATCCATAGCTCTCCCTCTTTTTCTCCACCTTCTTCTATATCTCTTTCCTCCCATCCTTTTCTAATTATTTATCTCAGATTTATCTTCAGATTTTACAATATTATACTAACATATAATATGTTTCAATGCCAGCTGTATTAGCTGTGATTAGCAATACAAAGTTCTTCTCATAGCTCGGCACCTCCAGCGTGCCATGCATTGCCATAGAGTTATATATATAGATTTAAAAAATATTTTATGAGGTTTCATGCTAGCTCTAAATGAAGCAAGTTTTAATAACAGCACAGAAAATTGATATTTATATTAAATTAGTTTATAGTGTTAATGGTTACTAGGATGTCCATTGCAGCTTTGCTTGCAAAGATACCAATAAAAATTGGTTATATATTGTAGAACCCTGATTATCTGTCACATTCTGTTAATTGTCACCCCACTAGATTTCTTCTTTCAAATTTTGAACATACATTCATAGAAACAAGAACTACATTCATCCAAGTAAAATATCTGTTGTGTAATGTTTCTTGTGTAGGTATATGGCGTTATTTCAGCCGTTCCTAGAAAAATTTCCTGTACATTTCTCGCTAATGATTCAAGGAATGGATATCACACGTTTTCGCATACGCAAACAATTCCCGGAATTATCATCCCCTTCTGTTTACCGTTTGTCACTTAAACATTTCTGTCAGTTACGAAAGATCAATCTGTGTGGTAAGGTCATGTGCCCTACAATGTGCCCTACATAAAAATGGCAGAAAAACGATGTTTGATGTTTAAGGTTAGGAGATAGTGCTTCCAGGTTAAGAGAAATTTACGGTTTTGTAAGAACTACCATTAACGATTTGTAGCGGGATGGCGACAACATTGTGGACTTGGTAAGTAAAATCGAAGAGAACTATAGAATCGTAACTTGATGGAAAACGATGAAATTTGTTACTCACCACCAACTCGATATCACAATGTTTCGGTGATTCGTTTAACAACGGAGTAAACGAATTACTCTAACAGGGTTAATAATTACACAGTCACTCAGTCATTCAGTCACTCACCCACTCAGTCACCCACCCTCCCTCCCCTTCCCCGTCCACATCCCTCTCTCTCTATTATCCTTCATTGTCTTGATCCGGAGGCCTGACAGAAAATCAAGGTTCCACTGCATGTGTTAAATGATTATTATTATTATTACTTTTATGTATTTCAAAAGATTTATCAATTCTATTATTTCACGTTTTGTTTATTTTACTTTTCGTGGCCGCATATGAACGGACTGAGAGAGAAGGGAGACAGAGAAAAGGGGAAAATGTAAACTCGTCCAATAATCCGTTGTTAATCATCAAGCGTTAACATAGGTGAAAAATCTGCTTTGTAAACTCTGTCGATCTCAGATAAATGTAGTCCATCCCAAAATTGTTTGCTCGGTTTTCTGTACACGTTGACTTTGTTCCCACCCTTGGGTTGGGTATGAGTTCATTCGCTCGTTTCTTCAGTATTTGTCATTATTTCTAATTAAATTCCTCCAAGTATCGCGATTTGCCAGTTGGAGAAGAAGCAATATAATAAACAATACTGAAGAAATGAACGGATGAATTTATACCAACCGAAGCAGCGGATGGGAACACAGTCGACGTGCACTACCCAAACCAATCCGAAGGTGGAAACAAAGTTAACGTGTACAGGAAACCAGCCCCAAACTAACTAATTCAACCTAACGCGGGTGGCCGAGGAGGATAGATAGATAGATAGGTAGATAATCGTCTTTATTCGGGCGAAATTTAGACCAGAAGGTCCATTCTTACATTTAACCCTGGAGGATAGAGAATCTCCTATAGCTAAGAGTCATCATTCGTTCATTTATTCTCGGAACTGTACTACTATAGTGGAGGTGGTGTTTAGATGAATAGAAATCCTGTGAGAAGGATAGCGTGGGAGGAACATTAAGGGGGAATACTAATACAGTCGGTCGAGATTACCTAACTATAGGACGCAGGTAGAACCGGCCGAGCATACCTATCCCTTTTAAATGAAAATGTTTGAATCGGCCGAGTTTACATTATGGATTACCTGAAACTCGACTAATCTATCGATTTTACAATCGCAGGGAGAGGGAGAGAGCGAGAGAGAATAGGGAAGGGATAATGAGGGGAGATATAACTTGAGGTAGAGCAGTTGTTCCCAACATGTGGTCCCATGGCTATGAGGGGTCGGTGGCGGCGAAAATATTGGGAAGCCAACTTCGAGAAAGATTCCGGACCGAGGTAGTATTGGGAGGCCGTAATCTGTGTTCAAAATTTCAAAATGTCCCAATATAATTCATGATTTACCCGCATTAAGACGGCCCGAAGGAGGGGCGGAGATAGACCTTGAGATAGAGCAGTGATTCCCAACTTGGTGTCCTCGGACTAAAAGCGCTCCGCGGTAGCGATAAGGTTGGGAAGACAAACTCGGGAAAATTACATGACCGAGGTAGTATTGGGAGGCCGTAAGCTGTGTGAAAAAGGTCCCAATGTAATTAGTGCATTTACTCGCATTGTGATGGCGAGAATGAGGGGTGGAGATACACCTTGCGATAGAGCAGTAGTTCTCAACTTGGGGTCCTAGAATTCAAAAGGGTTCGCAAGGATGAGAAAAGTTCGGGAACCACTGAGATAAAGGACAGATTTCGCATTTCAGGTAGCGAACAGTGGCGGCTCGTGTAAAGGCACTGCGGAACTGCAGCACCCCCTATTTCCACTTGATATTATCGATAACATTTAATATAATGAGTCCTTTTCTCTTTAATTCTTTCTTTATTTTTGTAGTACAATATATATTCCTTAAGCTTAATGTCAGTACTTCAGTAGCCATCCCCCAGTTTATGAAAAAGATACAAAAATCTTTGTATGGTACTGTGCGCTTCACAGTGCCAGCGACGTGGTGTTTGACTGTTGTGCGCATGCGCACATAGAAGGGGGGGTGGGGAGGAAGGCGGGACTGCCAGGTAGAGAGAGCACTGTTGCTCTCGCAGTGCTGGCTCTGGCGTGATGGTGGAAGGAAGTTTTTTTTTACCCAGCGTGTGTTGTGCTTAAAAACCGTGTACCATATTCTTGAATGTGATAAAGTGTTGAAGAGTGTAGAATTAGATTATTATTCTGCTTCCAGCTATTCTATTTGATTCACTTTTTTCGGTTCTTTTATTTAACAGAAAACTTTAACCGTGGCCTTGCATCCCCAAGAAATAAGTTCTGTGACTGTAAGTGAACTTCAACAGCTTAAGTTTTCACAGCTATCTCTCCATGAGAAAGTTACAGTTAAGAAAAGAGGTCGTTCAACACCTGATATTCTAATATCTCAGCCAGGCAAAAGCAACAACAAGAAATATATTCGTAGCTTTAATTCTGAATGGTACCAACGGAAAAGTTGGCTTTGCGGCTGTGAAGTAAAAAATGCACTGCTTCCCGTGTTTGCTGTTTGGAGGTGATGTACCATGGACAAAAGATGGTTTTAGAAATATAAACAAAATGAAAGAAAAACTGAAAAGCATGAGAAGTCAAAGAAGCACGTTGATAATGTTGTTTCACTGTCACTTTTAGGAACCGTAAGTATTAAGGAGAAACTTAGTGAGGCATACAGGCTTTCAATCAATGAGCATAATATAAAAGTTAAAAAGAACCGTGAAATTTTGTCCAAAATAATAGACTGCATTTACTTTTGTGGAAACTTTGAAACTCCCTTACGTGGACATGATGAAAAAGACGATTCAGTAAATCCAGAGGTATTTAGAGGATTAGTAAATTTTGCATCTAAATTAGATTCAGATTTGAAGAATCACTTAGAAACCAGTGCAGTCTTCAAAGGTGTTTCTAAGACCATTCAGAATGAGATACTTGACTGCCTGCTACAAATATACCATGAGGAGATAAGGACGGAAATTAGAAAAGCTTCCTTTGTAGCTGTCATGGCTGATGACACAACAGATGTTTCGGAACACACTCAAATGGTCCTTGTTCTATGGTACGAATTGAATGAAGAAATATTTGAGCGTTTTTGGGGATTTTTTATTCCAGTAAATCAAACTGCAGATGGCATATAAAAACGTATTTTAGAACAATTGGACATAATCCTTCAAGGAAATGGACAAAAACTGATAGCTCAGACATTTGATGGTGCAAATGTCATGAAAGGCAAAAAAGCAGGAGTTCAAGCAAAAATAAAAGCAGTTTATAGTAATGCACATTTCATTCACTGTTATGCACATCAACTTAATTTAATAATGAGAAATGCAGCAAGTATTACACGAAACGCAAGAATATTTTTCTCTAACATTCTGGCTATTCCAACATTCTTCTCAAGATCACCACAACGTGTGTCCATTCTCAAGAAACATGTGGATGTCAGCATTCCACGTCCATCCTCTACAAGGTGGAATTTCAACATACGGACCATAAACAGAGTTCATGAAAATTTGCAACCTTTAAAAAACTGCCTTACTGAAATTCAGTCAACATCAAATGCAGATCAAACCATTGCAGAAGCAACAGGAATTTTTAAATACCTGAATGATGATAATTTCAAGTTTTTGTTAGAGCTTTTTCATCAGATTATGCCTCATGTTGAAATAATTTACAACCAAATGCAATCTCGAGAAATTAGTGTGTTTAAAGTTAATGAATTAACAGATTTCAAAACTGCTATTTTAGAATTGAGAAACTCAAAGTACTGTGAGAATCCTTCAAAGACACTCATGGCAGAAGCTAAGTAAGTGTGTGACTATATATGTGCTGATATAATGGACAGATATTCTTCCACTAAACACTTAGTAGCTGCTAAATTGTTCAACAAGAAATGCTTCACTAGATTTAAACAAAAGAGATAGTACTGACCACTGAAGCTTATCCCATGATTGACAAAGAAAAGCTTGAAACTGAACTAAAAGTATTCTATTGTAGGACTGATATTCATGAATATTGCAAATTAATTGAGCTGCTGAAATTTATCTTGGAAAATAATCTAGATGATGTTTTTAGTGAAATTACGAAACTGATAAAAATCCTCTTGACAATTCCCATGACTAAATCAGAGGAAGAGTGCTGCTTTTCAACATTGAAAAGAATAAAAAATTTTTTAAGAAGCACTATGAATTCGGAAAGACTAAATGCGCTTGCAGTACTTTCAATAGAGAAAAATTTCCTCAATTGTCATCCAGAGATCAAGGAGAAAATTATTGAACTTTTTGCGCAAATTAAAACAAGAAGAATGGATTTCATTTTTAAATGAATAGGTCAAGCTTGAACTGTAACAATTTAAGTTAAAGTAAGTAAAAAATGCTTGGTTTTTTTTGTTAAGATTCTATCAAGTTCCTGAATAAATTTTCTTTTTATACATGTTTTTTTCCTTTTACACAATTTTAAAACAAAGGCTAAAAATTTTCTGGAGCAGCACCCCCACTAATTTTAGCTACGAGCCGCCACTGGTAGCGAATGACACTCAACGTTCAACACTCGTTCCGAAATTAATTATATAGATGTGATATTATCAGAATTTAGCTGGGTCAATTTTTGATATTAGACAAAAAATTAAATGTCATTAATTTATATTTTAGTCTGAAGTCATAAAATCCATTTTTAGTGTTTTTTTACTTTCTCCATATACGAAGTATAGAGAAAGTATTGTTTTCATAAAAAAAATCGAATTCGAGATTTCAACGGAAATACAATACTATTTTCTCGATCATGTCTGTCTGTCTGTATGTGATAGATTTTTGTGGGCGCTCTAACTCAAAAACTGTTAATTAGGTCAATGCAAAATTTTATGTTTAACATTTTTTATAAAAGTTAGAAGATCTGATTAGTTTTTGGTAAAAATCGGTCGAACTGATGTGGGTGTTTACTCCTGTCATTTATCCGCTATTTTAAAATATTTGCTTTAATATTTGATAAATGTAAAAATGTATAGGAATAACAGTTGTAGGAAATTTTATTTTCTACAAACATTGATTGGTACATTTTTCCCTATAATGCATTGTTTAAGATATATCGTATATTTTTAGCTGCCACCACCATGCCACCAACCGAAGACTATTGTTAAGAATTGACGCTTAGTTACGTCTTAGTAACGCTCCTTTTTCTTTTCTTGATTGTCAACCGGAAGTAAATATTGATAACGATCCTAGAGCTAACAACATGTAATTTGCCATAGAAATATGGAGAAAGTCATGTGTTGCCTACATCAGTTTATTTAAATCTGCTTATCCGTTCTGTTTTTCTAGTTCTGTCTCATGTACTAACTCCTTCTAAACAAGAGTAACTAGAGACTTTTTTCATCAATCAATTCATAATAAGAATCCATTAGAATAATAACATATTCAGAAAATTCAACCGATGCTTGGGTGATGCCAATGCCTTTGCAAAACCCATACTGAGTACAGCTAATTATGAATTTATTATTATATATTATGAAGATATTTTTGTAGGTTGTTTGAAATATGCCTATTATTTTACGGACTACAGAAATGATAACAGCAGGGTGGTAATTGCATACATCATTACAAGCACCATTTTTATACACAGATCTAACAATAGATCCTTTAAGTCTATCAGGCATCTTTCCACTAGCAATGCTCATATTAACCTTTATCTGCCGTGACCACCCAATGCATCCCTTTAAATGGATTTGTTCAACGCTGTGAGTGCCCAAAATTTCCGACTGGGTTTTTCTACTTTGTATACAAACACGGAGGTTGCCTTTGTGTTCAAATCAGCTTTATGGGAGTGGAGTAACATCACATAAATTAGAACTCACCAGAAACTCGTTGTCTTAGATAATCAGGTCAAAGGTCAGGAACTTGGAATAGTGGAAAATGGTGTAGGGAATGAAGTACGGCTGCCTTCTTAAAGACAACCCATGTGCCTATGAAGCATTCATAATCCAAATGAAGGTCAACAAATAAGAGGAAGAAGAAGATAAGCAGAAGATCCTGTGGCTGAGAGCTTTATTGGTGACAGATCATTAGCGATATTTTTATCATGCTAATCTGGCATTTTAGGATCCACCTCATTCAGTCCATCTCATAGCCGTTCGGCTGTAAAAGAATGTGAGTAAACAATGTTTTTATTAATTTTTCTTGAGTTACCTGTGTTTCAAGCACCAATACAAACTTTTCACATTTTATAAAAGTAAAAATTATGTTACAGTCACATTTATATTTCTGCAACAAAATACTTTTTATTTGATTATTTTACTATCAGTAGTTCATGAGATATGGATTCAGAAATAGGCAAAAAAAAATTAAATACCCCGATTTAAATAAGGCAGCCTACTAGAGATATTTAAGCTCAGGGGATAAAGGTTAATGAAGTTACTTAAAAGGACTATTGGACCCTTTAATAATTAGTTTCAGATCAGAAAATCTTATTTATCAGCTCCAGGAGCTTTCTGTGTATTGAGCTTATTAACTATCTCCATTTCATCTCTACCAGTTATTTGTGGAATATAAAAGTAAGTAATCTGTCATATCACAACACAATGACCTTTATTTATATTTCTGTTTGATGTTTCTATAACTTTAAACAAAATGAGAGGAAATTTATCTACAATTACCTGTTCACTGTATTTATTGTCTATGTGTTTACAAATAATTTCATCTACATATCTCTCACCAGCAGGCCCTCCGAGAGACTAGGAGAAGCCCAGGGCACTTTCAGATTTGAGGCCCCTCACCGTAATAAAAATAAATAAATTTCCATAAGGAAGCGTTTCAGCATTATGTAACCCAATTTTGTGGTCGTTGTTCTCTGAATGGTTATTCTTTCATTAAATCTTCTAACTCAGGCATGTCAAACTTGCGGCCCTTTCTGTGACTTACTCCATCTCGATAGCTAATTTTTGTCTCAAGTGAATGGTGTGGGTTGTCATATAAATGCTTTATTTTAGCAATAAAAGAATTTTTTTTCATATTTACCGGATCACAATAGAACGCATTTTCTAAATTATTGTTTTTAATTGAAAAACAGGGGTCCAATATATATATATATATATATATATATATATATATATATATATATATATATATATATATATATCAAACGAAAGAGCGGAAAATCCTCTATCGATTTATGTGAGCGTTCCTCAAAACGTATTAAATAACCATCCAATCTCAAGCGCAACTTCGATAACGAAACATAAAGAATACCATGACAAACCAGTAGAATTCTTCCAAAATATGCGTAAGGAAATCCCAAACTTGAAGAATACAAAGCGCAGTGTGACGGGCATTGCGATTGATAGTGTTCTCATGTCAAATAACACGGATATGGCCGAAAACGTAAAGCAGAAATTATAGTTACGAGTACAACAGAGTCGCAAATATGCACTCCAAGCCGATGAATCCGCCGACTTTGTGTTTAATTAAGGGTAAAGCCTACTGAGTCATAATGTGAATCTCGGACGCAAGATGCCACCGCGGTCACTCGGATTTCGTGCACTAGTAGTTCGAATTTTGGACGTAAGGATTAGTCCTGTCGCACAAATGACGTAACCAAAAGAAGATGGAAGGGATGGGGCAGAACCAAGATGATACCCTCTTCCCTTCCCCGACCTAATCAGCAAAGGAGGGGAAGTGCCCGGCACACGGGGAAAATATTCTCTGGCGATTGAATGTGCCTGTCAACTTCACCCTCCCCTCTAGCTCTGCCATGAGTAGGCTGACCGTATATGATAACAAAGCATTAGATTTCAGGAGGAGACATCGGCGATTGCACTCACCGCACCTCTAGTTGCGAATCCGCCACACCTTTTTCCCCCAAGACCTAGCCTAGAAGGTCCTCGGTGTTCACAATAGATGCTCACATGATTGACCTTCCGTTTTCTTATTTTTCAATTCCATAAAAGCTGTCAGACTTACTATTACGTCCTGCGTCAGCGTTCGTTTCTTTTATCTATTGACGCTAGATAGTTCGTGAAATCTAATTAACCTTTATGTATTTTAAAAGAATACTAATTATATTACAATGACTATCAGGCAAAATAGGTGTTGGGATGAGGAAACCCAGTGGACACTCACCAATCAGACGACTTCAGGTTGGCGAGGCCCCGGGGATGTCGAAGCGACACAAGTAAAATAACACTAAAACACAGAAACATCACAAACGTAGAAGCTTTCGGAACTACTCCTTCTTCAGCTACAGAGAGAGAACTCACTTTTCCATATATCTATTTTACCTTTCCTTTTCAGTAAGTTGTTATATATATATATATATATATATATATATATATATATATATATATTTCCTATATTGTATTGTATTTATATTAATAAATAGTTATAGCAATTTTAAATTTATAAACAAATCACAAAAACCATATTGTATTAAAAATATGTAATTATTATTAACAACCCACATTGTAATTGAGCATTTTCTGACCGGCCGGGAACGTGGGTGTCACCACGAGGGACGGCCTATATTTGTGGTAAAACTTCTTACCAAACCAATGAAGAGAGAGGGGAGAGGGAGACAGTAAGGGTTACAAAGAAAACGAATGGGAGGTAATTGGATGAGCGGTTGGGAAAAGAAGGAGTGGGAAAGGAAGGCGAAAGCAACATAGTAGCAAACTGTTATAAAAATTACAAAAACTTGGTAAACACAAAGTTGAGCCTGGCCTCATTAATTATATACATAATGATGACATACTTAATTTAAATACAGAAAGTTGCGCCCGGGGCAGAAGCCCTGCTTGCCCCGCCCTAGTTACGGCACTGCTCTAAGGAAACGTATGAAATGTACATTACTCCTGCTCATCTCCAGGTTCACGTATCTCCATTGACCTGCACATTCTGGGGTTGACGATTTCCGGAAGAAGAACTTTGGTGTAAAAGAACACTAGTTTTTTTCCCATCATCTCTTTCCAAAAAAGATCGTCTTTTAGTAGTAGTCACACGACGCAGTCTTTTGTAGTCCAAACCACAAAATCACAGAAGGGAAGGCCTGTCACATGGAGCTGACCCTAAACTTGGTAGTAGTAATTGTGCTTTTTTTAAGTTGAAGGTCTTCGTCTAGGCAAAAGCACTTTAAATTTTATGAGGCACAATTTATTGTCATTGTTTCGGCCGATTTCGGGCACTTTATTTCCACAATCGGCAGTCAATCCGTCTGGTGAAGCAGCAAAGAAAGAGTGCTCCAGGTCCACGAAGAGCCCCGAAGGGAATACTCGTCTCCCAGTGATCGCCTCGTACTCCCTAATTGCATCTTTCTCTCGGAGCTGCCCATACCGCGTTGCTTCATTCTCAAAATGCATCGAGTACAAAAGGCGCTTCACAAGGGCGCTCCACTTTGATGTCTTTCTCCGTTTGCAGACAAGGGCAAAGTTAGAAGAAGTCATTCTGTTTTTTCTTTCTTCAAACCACCTATCGTTGGCAGCTTGACCTTGCGTGGCTCTCTGCAAGGCATCTCTTGATTCTTGATTCACTTTCAAGTTTTCAATAAACAAAGACGCCTCTTTCTCGAATTCGTCGTTGTCCATGTCCAACTTTTGGCACATTTCCCCGTAATCCTTTGCGCCATCCACGAAATTTATCTGCTTCTTGGGTTTGCCCTTTTGTCTTCTGTCTAGGCACTTCTTTACTGCCTGTAGACGTTTCAACTTGCGTTGGCATGTTGATCGCAGAGATTTATGGGGACTTTTTCCCGCAAGAATTTTCCATGCCGTATAACTCCACATGGGCCCCAGCTGAAAATCGAGGCCAGCACCGTAAGCTCTGTGCTGGTATGATCCTTTTTTTGATCTCTCAACCTGCTTTCCACCAACAAATTTTGCTACTAAAGCCATAAAATTTTCTGCGTAGTTACTTGTGTCGTTAGTCAGTAACTGGCCGGCTTTCCGAATCAAAGGCTTCAATGCCTCTTCAATTGTTTCAATGGAGCAGCTTTTTCGTTTTGTGGCCAATCACACACGCTACACCGGAATTAGCCATGTATCTATGGCCGTGACTTCTTTGCGACCACCCACCATTGACAATCACCGTAATGTAGGGAACTCCAGATGGTGTAACATCACCAAGTTTGATGGCTAATGCTTTTTCTTCTCTTAAGCATCAGATCCAAGATAATGTCTTTCCATGCTTATAAAAATGTTAAAATACATGTCAAGACAGTCAGTTAATGGTAACAACATTTGAATGCTTGAAGCTGTTATGATAAACTTGCACAAGAAACTACTTACTTTTCCCAACTTCTCTTCGTGCTTATGGAATGTTGTCTTATTTATACTACTGATGCCCAAAGCAGAAAATACTTCCTCTAAATTAGCATGGCCACCTCCTATGGACATAAATCCCCACACGGCACTATCAGCTATTGTAAGATGTGCCTTAGTTCCACAGGTAGATTTTGTGTGATCTTCCGGTTAATATGTGCTGTCAGGCTCACTAGTAACTACTTTTTCTGCTCTGCAATGCGGACACTGAAAAACTAAACGCCACACCAGAGCCTTCGTTGACGTTGATATCAAACGGAAATATCCCTGACTGCTTTTGAGGCAAGTTGCTCGATGGTGCTCCACAGATCTGATTTCTCTCAGAAAATGCCAACATCTATTATAAAACGGCCATGAATTTGGTTTAACTCAGGATCAAAAGTGGGATCTGGCACGTTTTCGAATGCCATGTCTTTCACCGCGCTGAAAATAAATGTGGACATTTAGTTTTTTATGCAATTTTCCCCTTTTATGAAACATTACTTCCTAATTAAAAACACACAAGCTTTCACAGAATGAAAAATATTTTTAACACGTTCACGACGGCGTGAACCAACCGGTAAGTCACGCTTGTCTCTCCTCATAGGCGTCGTGACCCACCGGTGGGTCACCGGCGATCGGGCCCGCAGCCGCCGTGTTACACCGGTGGGTCACGTCCCTTAAATTAAGAATACAGTTTTCTTGCTCGTACGACCCTCAGGAAGGATTCTGATCTTTATATACGCCCACAGATGTAGCGTAGGTTACTGTGTATGGTTATTTTGATAAAAAAATACGTAAAACTTATAATTCTAACAAGGTTAAATAAATCATTCAACGAACTTTTGGAACATGTTTTATTCCAGTTCAGTAAAACGGGATATACACATTTTGTTTTTATTAGATAGAAATATAATCAAAATAAGAAATTGTGCAAAAATTTGATTAAAATTCAATTATTTATAAAACATACGTAATTTAATTATACACTTTGATTCGCTATAAAAGCGATGTCTAAATTGATATTTTTTGTAGAATACAAATATAACATTCTTTAAAATACTGAATTTGAAAATGTACTTTCGAATACGATGCATAAATTCAACTTCTCTACACGTAATAAAACGATATATTTCAATATTGTATTTTACAAAATGCGAATGTCATAGATACACTGAAGTACCGCTGTGATCAGTTGAAAATCTTCAAAAAAATTTCTAGAAAACCATTTTCCGAATAGATTGGAAACTCACTCGTGCAAAAGCCAAATCAAAAATGCTCGCTATTTCAGGTGTCCTCCATCCCAACTCCGTCGATGAAGTCCATGGCCATCCTCACGCTACCCAACGGACGTCTTCGCCTGGCGTCCTGCTACCTGCCACCTCAGTTGCCCTTTGCTGCCTCTGATTGCGATACAATCTTTTCCTCGGACCATCCTACGCTGGCGGGCGGGGACTTCAACTCCAAGCACCCTAGTTGGAACTCAAGCGTCTCCAACCCAAAGGGGCAGCAGCTGCGTAAATGGCTGGACAAGAGACGCATCAAGGTGGCGAGCCCAGCAGAACCCACCCGCTTCCATCACGACGGGAAAGGTGATGTCCTTGACATTGCCTTACACCGCTCGTTGATTTCATCCATCTCGGCCTACAGCGTCCCCTGTTTTTCCAGCGACCATAACCCGGTTATTGTCAGAATGGGAATTCGGCCCTCTACCATACCGCCTGTGCCTTCCCTGGACCAGAAGGCGGCTGACTGGAAGGCTTTCAGACATCGGATTGCTGACTCCATCCCGTTGGACCTCCTCCCCCCGACAACGGCGATGGAAGTTGATGTCATGGCCCAAGATCTCACCGAGATCATCCACTCGGCTCTCCATACCTCTACACTAGTCCGGACCAAACATCCTCCGGACTACATGGAGCTTCCGCAGTGGATCCTTAGCGACATTCGGGAAAAGAACAGAGTGAGGAGGAGACTCATGCGCCGCGGCACTCCAGAACTGCGACGTGAGCTCGCCCGTATGCAGCATAGACTCCGAGATGACATCCGCGAGTTCCGACAGCAGCGATGGGACACGAAGATGGCGGCTCTTAACGTCTCCGACAGTTCCATCTGGGGAATGGCCAAGGCACTTCGGTCCTCCAAGTCCCAGTACTTCGCTCTTCAGAAGGACACAGAACTGGCCTGTTTTGATGAGGAAAAAGCAAACCTCATGGCAGACCACCTGGCAAACTGCTTTACCAACAATCCACCAGCACCCTCTTCGCCGGACTGCACCTTGGCTGATTTACCCTCCAACTCCAGAGTGGACCAGGAGGAACCACCGGCTGTTACTGCCGATTCCATCAAAGACATCATCTCCCATCTGCCACTAAGGAAGGCTCCCGGAGAAGATGGTCTACCCAACGAAGCCCTTCGTTAGCTTCCCAAAGCGGTCAGACCAGTACTGCTTGCCATCATAAACGCTTCCATCCGCATCGGGCACTTCCCGACGCTGTGGAAATCAGCGATAGTCAGATGCCTTCCAAAGCCGGGGAAGGCGCCAACCAAGCCGGACTCATACAGACCTATCTCTCTGCTTTCGGGACTTGGAAAGGTCTGGGAGAAAGCGGTCAGAAGCCTTCTGATGGCCCACGTCGACAAACACTCCATCCATCCTCCGGAGCAGTTCGGATTTAGGACGGCGCGCTCCACCACACAGCAGCTGATCCGGGTGGTAGAATTCACCGTGGATGCCTTCAACCGCGGGAAATGCGTGGTCGGGGCATTCTTCGATATCAGCAAGGTCTTTGACCGCGTTTCGCATGCTGGGCTTCTGAATAGGATGGAGGATATAGACTTCCCACCATGGCAGTGCAGACTGGTGAAATCCTTCCTGATTGGGAGTACCTTCCGAGTCCGCTGGGGTTCAGCACTCTCTGCATACAGGCCAATGCTAGCCGGAGTACCGCAGGGGTCCGTCTTAGGGCCCTTGCTTTATAACATTTTTACTGCGGACGTTCCAAGGAAACATCATTGGAACACCATGCTGGCCATGTATGCGAATGATGCTGCTGTGCTGGCGCGATCAACCAAGGCGTACCAGGCAACATCATGCATCCAACGGGTGACAGATAGTCTCACCTCTTGGTATGAAGAATGGAGGATCGCCGTCAACCCCTCCAAGACCCAGACCATGATGTTCCACCGGAAACGAAGAATGGACTCACCAGATCCAATATGGGTGCTAGGACAAAGAAGCACTCTGGAAAGATACGGCGGTGCACCTAGGAGTCACCTTGAACACGTCGCTTGATTTCCGGGACCACGTCAGGAAGGTCATTGGGAAGCTGAATGATTCCAGGTTTTCCCTCTCTCCACTCCTTCTCAACCGCTACGTCTCCACGACGATGAAGCTCACCATCCACAATGCATTCTACTGCCACAGATGCTTTACGGATCCCCGGCATGGAGCGGAAGGTTCCAACCCGGATGCAACAAGAGGTAGGAAGTTTGGCAGAACAAAAACCTCAGACTCATCCTTTGCCCCGGGCGAGGAATTAACACGGCAACACTCCTGGCAGCCGCAGGCGTCTCATCCATCACGGATATAATGCAGAAAGCGGCCGAGGTGTTCTTCGACTACAAGGCGACGAGCTGAGGGCAATCGGTGACAGAACAACGAAACCGTGGAACTGGAACAAACGACCCCGAGCGGCGACCGGGGACGTGGAAGATCAACCTCCGAAGAAACGTAGGAGGTGAGCGGGCAGAGGTTTCCCGCACCCAGATGAGGCAAACGTAAAATAACCGCGAAAACTTCCCTCAGAGCGAAACTCGCGGAGCCTGCCGGATATAGCCGACGCATGAAATAGAAACATCAGGGGCTTCAACTCCCTCCCGGCGGGCACTAGATAACAGGGGTGCCATCACACGCCGAACGTTAGAGCTACCTAACACTAACAACCCCCCCTCCCAACCCGACTCCCCTTGGGCCCAGCCTCCATCGAAGAGACGGGTGTGGGTACGGACGCATTGGCCGTGGAGTCGTCCTACGACAAC
Organism: Tanypteryx hageni; assembly: GCA_028673005.1. Taxonomy (NCBI): domain Eukaryota; kingdom Metazoa; phylum Arthropoda; class Insecta; order Odonata; family Petaluridae; genus Tanypteryx; species Tanypteryx hageni. The sequence continues at coordinate 185,781,478 of CM054120.1, forward strand.
ACCTCGAACCTATTACTGACATAAAGATGGTCCGCCGAAGCATTCCTAACTCCCTGCCTCCGCAGCACCACCCTACGATCTCCCCGAGTGGACACCACTCTCCACTCATCGAATTTTCCAGCCCGAGGACCCTCAGCCCGCGATAAGTAGTCAGAGGCAACCCCGATCGCTCTACCGGCTACTGCACCCAGGCGAACCCGAGCCGCCAATTTGGCGCGGCGAGTTTTCAAGGGTGACCCCGCACCCTCCACACGAACCAAGGCTGCCTCGGACCTTTCCACCCTCTGAAGGAGGTCCGCAACCACTCTCTCCAGCTCCGTGATTTGAGCCCTCATGGCCTCGCAACCAGCGACGCACAAGGAGGAGGAAACGGGAGTCCTGGGTGAAGCCATCCAAAACTCTTACCTAATTTATATACTAACGCAAAAGAGTTACAAAGAAAAGAAAAAAGCTGAAATGGGATAAGGCTAAAGAATTTGGTCTGTTTTATTGCGAGGACGCTCTTCGTGTAGCGTCCGAGAAAGGGTCAAACGCAGGTATAAAGTGAAATGCGTAAACAACACAAACAAGGTTATATCACGCACAGGAGATGATAGTACACAACAACGAAAAATATAAATACTATGGAGCGTAAAAATAAAACAACCTTACAAATTTAACGAGAATATGCTAATACATAATAACTACTATGATATAAATATTATTTTCTAAAGGGGAGAATGAAATTTCTAACAAAAATCTACGAGACTTAAGAGTTAACTGTTTCGGTAGAGAAAATATAAACTATAACTAATGTTATGACAAAATAAATTAGGTAATTTAAACGAGTGTTAAATAAAATTACCGAAGGATAACAATGGAATAAAGTAAATTGTTAGTTCTACTTAACACTACAGCTACTCAAATGCTACTGCTACTCTAATCGCTCGAAGATTCGTAGGAGTTCGCAGGAGCAAGTGAAAGGCACGTCTGTTCACTTCAACAGCCAGGTAAAGACTATACATAAATTGTTTTTATGCGCTTTAGAACTTTCGTTTGAAAGAATGATTTCGATATAATAAATAATTAGCGATATACACTTAAAAGTTACATCACCCTTGTTATTTCATATGCTAGGCTTAGTTAAACGTGCATTATCATGACAAGACTACTTGAATCAATCGAATGCTTCATTAATACGAGTGTTACTGTTGTGGGTGTGTCTGTGACGGGGTTTTTGTTGTTATAACTCGGAAACAATTAATCAGATCAGCGTGAAATGTTATATTTCACATTTTTGTTAAAGGAAGACATGCCGAATAGTTTTCGCTAAAACTCGGTAGACCGGATGTTGGTGTATGCTCTTTTCACCTATCTGTTTTTTTTAATATTTACTTTAATAGTTGATAAATGTAAAAATATGCTGGAATAACATTTGTAAGTAATGTAATTTTGTACAACCTTTGTTTGAAACAATTTCTCAAAAATATACCTTGTTGAATAGAAGGTCTAAATATAAGAGTGGACCTTACGGTGAAAATTTCGCCCGAATAAATACATTTATCTATTTATCTCCCTCTCTCTCTTTTCTTACCTCTCCCTCCCTCCCTCTCTGCCTCACTTTTCTACCAACTTGGAATTGCCCACGCGTATTTGGAGAACAAATCGAATACGGTCAAATATATTCAGAAGCCTTACTGATTTTTTTCAAATTTCGCATATCTTTCAAGTCGCATTGCCACGTTTAGTCAATATACGAAACACGTCGTAAAAGTTTCTTTGAAATCTTTTTCGTAACGGTCTATGCAACGTATGCGCATCCCGCGAATCCAAACAATTTTGAAGTTTACTTTTCGATACCTTTATATTCAAAGCTTTCCACAATTTATCCGCGCTAGAAAAACCCGCAGGATTTGCAGGATCGTCGTAAATACTTTCAATTACTTTATCGGAGTCCACGGTGCCTTTGGCTTTTGGACTTGAGATCCCCACCGCGATAAGTTTCTTCCCCATTTGATGTCAATTTTTCGCACGTCTCTGCGCGGTTTAATCTCCCCATCATCCCTTCCCATGATCTGTCTAACTCTGCACTATCTAACTTTATGCGCTTGGTTAGAGATTCTAAACTCATAAGGGGAGGTCCCTTCACCACCGTTCTTCTAACTCTATTTTCTTTTACCGTCGGGATAATAATGGGCTTTTTCTTCTCTGCCGCACCGTTTAAATAAGTATCCAAGGCACGCTTGTATAGATACCATTTATCTACATCACCCAAATCTTTCCTGTTGAAGATTCTTTGCATTTCTTCGTCTAATTTATATATTCGTGTTTTTCATCGTTGTCTGTCGAGAACTTCTTTGTCAATGAGCAAAATTCTTTTGAGACTCATTTGCGTATCAGGCTGCTTGTAATTGGAATTCTACTCGGGCTATCAAAAGAAGGGATGTGATTTTTGAGGTCAGTTCCTTTCAAACGACATTCACTTCCTGGGATACAATCCTACACAAGATGATATATTTCACCTTCAACTAAATCGTCAAGGTGTTCCAGGAACTTTAAAACAAAACCAGGTTTACTAGAAATGAAGGACCGGCGCAGATGCAAGTAAAGCAATGTGTCCACCTTATCGTCATATTTGAGTGGAAGTTATTTTTAAATATAAAGCAATATAAATAAGAAAATTCATGTATGTTCATAATCGGACCAAAAGGCATCTTCCCACGTTACCTTCTATGAATTTTATATTCACCCCATGCAAGAGTGTTTATACCATCCTCGCATATGTAGCGCTTATCATCCATAGCATTCAACGCTACTTTATTCATTTCTACATTGAATAAATCATGCTTCGTACTACGTATTACCACCATCTTCCTAAATTCTCTCGAGTTTATTTACATAATCATCGAAACTTAAGCTTTTATTAATCTCAGCTTCAGCGATCCCTTTCGCATCTTTTTATCTTTCTCATCTTTTATCCTATAGGAAAATAATTTGCTTCTCAATCCTACAAAGTGCGTAATAATACGCCCATCGCATTCATCTTTCATTTTTCCGATAACTTTTTTATTTTTGTTTGAAAAGCATGGATGATCCTTAGGAAATTTGGAGGTATCGTAAAAGTCCAATTTGGTCGATATATCCTCGTAAAAGTCATCGGTCTTTATTTCATATATGAAACTGTCAGTATCCATGTAGCATAGCTTCAAGCGGTCACCATATTTAGGCTTCATTCTCCTGTGGTGAAAGTCATACTTTAAAGTTTCGCTTAAATTTAGAACGCAAACCTATATTAATAGGTTTATCCATTTTAATTACATATTTCCTCAAAAGAACCGTGACAACATTTTCAGTAAATATCTTTCGGTCGAGGAAAGTGGAGTTGGAAATTAATGTACCAAACCTATTTTCGTTGGAATCCAATTCCAAAATTATTCTCTTGCGAACGTTCTCCATAGTTTTACCAAAATCTTGTTATTCATTAATTTATAAAAATCCTTTTCAAATTCATTAGTAGCAATTTTCCTACGTTATGTATTCAAGTCGATGCAAGTTTTTAACCATGGATATTGGTTAAATTCAATGACTCAGTAAAGGATCTTTAGCCTTAATCCGAGAAATAGAACCTGTTTTAAAAGCCCGAAATTCACCGCTTTAACGAGTAGCGGTCAAAATGACCGCTCCGGTAAACGGAGGTAGGCGTTGTGCCTGGTAAACCTACTGTTAAAACAGTTCCCCTCCTTCATCAAAGACACTATTAACTTCCTCCAATGCCTAAAAGCACTCCAGTACCCACTCCCACACCATCATGGTTACCTTAGATGTTTGTTACACAAATATACCCCACACCGATGGACTCGCTGCTCTTCAAACAGGTCAGGAGAGATGAAACCTAAATTGAAGTGAAATTTGGCAATAGAAAAATCACCCTTATTTCTCCACTCTTGAGTTGATCTTCATTAAGATAGGATGGTGAATTATAAATATGGAGAATTGTTTTCCTTTGTAGGCTTTTCGATTTTAAAAACTTTCTACTGAAGAAACAAATTTACTAAAACACCGGTTTTAAAAAATTTCAGAGATCATCCGAGCATTTTTTGCAGTTATACAAAACTGGCAGTTCTGTAAGAGCTTTGTTTTTTAACATTGGATATTACCTTGGATTACTAGAACTGATTGCAAAGTTTGATACATTTATATCTAACTAAAAAAAATATTATGGAGAGTGTGTCAGGAAAGCCTTCATACCTATCCAAGACAACATGTGATGAGTTTATGTAATTATGGCTGTAAAAGTAAGACCATTCATACTGGATGATTTGAAAAAAGCAGGATACTTCAGTTTGTCTGTTGATTCTACAGTAGATCATTTACATGCAGAACAGTTAACTGTCCTGATAAGATATGTATCAGCCAATGATGGTCTTCCCATGGAATCATTTTTAACTTTTATTGAATTTGATAATCATAGTGGAGAAACAATGGCAATGGTGGTCCTGGAATACTTAATAAATGACTCCAAAGTTTACTTTTGTAAAGGCTCAGGGTCATTACATGACAACACAACCAATATGTCTGGAAGGCAAAGGCGAAGAGTCCATTAAGGCTCAGCCTACCCTAAAAATTATGAAATACTGAATTACTCTGTAACTGACTTCCATTTATCATTATTCCAATTCATCTGTTTAAATTTATACGAGATCTAAACTATAAACGCTCCTCAATACTCGATCGGAGCCGCAGAGCCAAATGCATCGAAACGAAGGCTCTCGCTAGTCAACCTGCCTCGCGCATGCGCAAAGCGGTCTGGACATGTAGAGAGGGGGAAAGATCTTACTCGGCTCATGTATGCCTCCCGGCTCGCCCGAAGCAGCCTGAAGGCTAGCCTTGAGCGTAAGTGTAGATGCTCATATTCGTGCGTTTCTTTGTAGGTGCATTGTTATGAAAAATGATTAGAAGTTTTTCGAAAATGGATTCGTCACAGGGTCTCGTGGATGATCTAATCGAGGACAGAACGTATTTTTCTCGATTAACCTATGAGGATTAAATTAAAGGTAAGAGACCTACACCACATATAATGCTGCAGCAACAAGACGGCAAATTTGTGAGACGATTTCAAACGAAATGGAACACCACGAAACCTTAGTAAACTGGAAGTTTGATGCGAAACAGACTTTATTGTTTTTATTGTTTACTTTTTAGAAGAGACAGTGCAGAATGGTGTGAATTAGGAATAGGAGAGTAGAGTTTAAAGAATTTTGCTGCGAAAACAAATAAACATGAGGCTTCAACGAAGCACATTAGATGTGTCAACTAAAAGTCAAATGAGTGTCATCTTGCGGAATGCAAATAATTCATCTGGTAAAATTGAAGAGAGCTTTGTCGGGTTCTATGACATATCAAAAGACAGAATTGCACATGACTTAGCAAGTGTGTTATTAGATGTTCTAAAAACTTGGAAAATCGACAAAAACAAGCTAATATCACAAACTTACGATGGGTGTAGTGGGAGGGAGGACTGGTGGCGTCCATACTATTATTAAAGAGACATATCCCCATGTCATATTTATCCACTGTTATGCGCATCAGCTAAATTTAGTCTTGCTTCATTCTTGTAAACAAATTACACAAGTAAAATTATTCATAGCAAGTCTTACAGGGTTCCAAACTGTTTTTAATCATTCAAGTAAAAGAAATGCACTACTTACAGAAAGAGGGGTATCCCCCACAAACGTGCACACACACACACACACGAACACTGATTTTCTGAGCCTACCTTTCGCAGAAACCCACGCTTCGTTACTGCTGAAAGGTACAATGGAATACTTCAAAAACATTAGAAGAAATAAGTCCCATGCATGCCGATGTATAAGTCGACCATTGTAGCCCAAAAAAATTCCGAAACCTTAAAGTCAACTTATACGCCAAATACAAAATGATACCCTTAAATATCACAATAAAACATTGATATTTATGAAAACATTTGAGCTGCTCCACTGATTACATATTCTGTCATTTATTTTAGAAGATTTAAGATAATTATTCATAATATTTAATAAAAATAAAAATTTTAACTTTTGTTTTTATTACTGAATCTCAAAAATATAAATGATCTATTTGCAATTACAGGAACAGAGGCTAATTAGAAATACATTCCACCAATAGATGGCAATCATTATATATATAGATGTTTCTTACAGAGGAGGAAGGGGAGGAGGATATAACATACTAGTAGAAGGTGCTTGCATACTGCAAGCATTTCATTGGAAATATTACTTTCATTCAAAAGATTTCACCTCCACAGCAATTTTCGTTTTTCCCTTAGGTAAAAATAATAGATTAAAAAAATCTCAAAACTTTGCAACATTATGAATATTATACTTTCTCCATTATGGGGTACTAATGCTACACTTTTCTGCCAAATTTCAAAGTTGTAGTACTTCTAGAAGTGAAATAATATTTTTCCAATTGTTTAAATTTTAATCACTTTTAACAGCCGTTGCAATATGTTTATGGAGAAACTCAAATGTTTACTTGTGCAAATGCACTGCTTTGTACATAACTTGAAAATTTCAGCTTCCTAGCTCATTCCGTAATGTCTAAACATTTGTATCCTCCTCCTCCTCTGTTAGAAACGTTGATATATAATGACTAGTAGTTGGTGCTTGCATTCTGCAAGCATTTCATCTCAACATAAAAAAAATTCAATTTTCATATTTCATGATTACAAATATTTTTTTAATTCTAAATATTTCGCTTATGTAAAAATAATAGATTAAAACAATCTCAAAACTTTGCAATTTTAAGAATTTTGTATTTCTTCCATTACTCTTCACATTTCTGCTAAATTTTAAAGTTGTAGTACTTCTAGAAGTGAAATAATATTTTTCCAAATTTCTTAATTTTTAACATTTTTAACGGCCGCCGCAATATATTTATGGAGAGACTAAAATGTTTATTTGTGCACATGCACTACTCTGTACATAACTTTAGAATTTCAGCTTCCTATCTTATCCCATAATGTCTAAACAGTTATCTATGTTTTTAAATTTTAAGAATTTTTTACTCTTAAACAAATTAAAATATCAAAATTTGTAAAATTCCTCTTTCGTTTTTTTACATTTCCTGAATCTAAAAAAATTTCAGCTCCGTAGCGCATGCAAAAATACATGAACCTTGAAATGTTGTGTAAACAATTGCGAATTTATAGCGTCCGCATTGTTGCATTTTTTCAAGATTTTCGTTTTTTCTAGTCGGTTTTGCACATAATCCTACCTAAGAAAAAAATTTCGAATCTCCACCTCATCTGGAAGTGCCTCTACATTAGTATCTTCCTATATGTTATATGTTATCTCCTCCTCTGTAAGAAACGTCGATAAATAATGACTAGTAGAAGGCGCTTGCATTCTGCAAGCATATCATCTCACCTTGAAGAAACTTTCATTTTTCAGACATTTCATCATTACAAATAGTTTTATAATTCTAAATTTTTCACCTCCGCAGCGATTTTCGTTTTTCACTTATGTAAAAATAATAGATTAAAAATATCCCCAAACTTTGCAATTTTAAGAATTTATACTTTTTCTATTATAGGGTACTAATGCCCACATATCTGCCATTTTTTTAAGTTGTAGCACTTCTAGAAGTGAAATTATATTTTTCTAATTGTTTAAATTTTAAACAGTTTTAACGGCCACCACAATATATTTATGAATAGATTCAAATGCTTATTTGTGCAAATGCAATACTTTGTAAAAACTTGAAAATTTCAGATTCCTAGCTCATCCCGTATTACCTTAACAGTTATATATTTATTTAAATTTTAAGAATTTGTAACTGCCAAACCAATTAAAATATCAAAATTTCTATAATACCTTTTCGTTTCTTTTTAAATCCTAACTCTAAAAAATTTCAGCTCCGTAGCACATTCGTAAATCCATAAACCTTGAAAATTTGTTTAAACAATTGTGTATTTTTAGCGGCCGCATTGTTAAACTTTTTCAAGATTTTTTTTCTTACCGCCTCCCGTTTGAATATAATTCTTTACTGGCTTCACTTCCAAATCTAGACATTTTTTCACCCACTTCTTTCCGTAATCTACTACCTGTTGCGTAATCCTGTTTTCTCAAATATTTGGCGCTCTCTGTGTTATTTATGATCATTTCAATTGCTGGTATACATGTTAACTCATCTTATTTTAGGTATTTATTTTAATGTTATATTTTTTGCTATGGTTATATGTTTCAATGTAATGAGGCCTCTGTGCGGTTTTTGAAACTGAATAAATAAATAAATAAAATCTCGAAAAAGTCCAACAATGCGGCCGCTAAAAATTCGCAATTGTTTAAACAAATTTTCAAGGTTTATGTATTTCCAAATGTGCTACGGAGCTGAAATTTTTTTAGAGGTAGAATTTGTAAAAAAACCAAATGGAGATTATACAAATTTTGATGTGTTAATTTGTTTGGCAGTTAAAAATTATTAAAATTAAACAAATAGGTAAATGTTTAGGTACTACGCAGCAAGTGAGGGAACTGAAATTTTTAAATTATTTAAAGTTTAGTATATATAAACGAATAAATATTTCAGTGTATCCATTAAATTGTTATTGAGGCCGGTAAAAATTAATGAATTTTAAACAATTAGATAAATGTAATTTCACTTCTAAATTTGCTACAAATATAATATTTGGAGGAAATGTGTGGCATTTTTAACCCAATGTGGAAAAAATATAATATTCCTAAAATTGCAAGTATTAGTGATATTTTTACTCCATTATTGTTCCATTAGTGAAAAACGAAAATCGGTCCCGAGGACTAATCTTTTGAATGAAAGAAATGATGAATTATCTCCCTAAAAAGTTAATGTTTTTAGACTTTGAGATGAAATTCTTGCAGTATGCAAGCACGTTCTACAAGTCATTATATATATATATATATATATATATATATATATATATATATATATATATATATATATATATATGGATGTCAACAAGGTGTTGGGATGAGGAAACCCAGTGAGCACTCACCAATCAGACGACTTCAGGTTGGCGAGGCCCTGGGGATGTCGAAGCGACACACGTAAAATAACACAAAAACACAGAAACATCACAAACGTAAAGCTTTCGGAACTACTCCTTCTTCAGCTACAGAGAGAGAACTTTTACGTGTGTCGCTTCGACATCCCCGGGGCCTCGCCAACCTGAAGTCGTCTGATTGGTGAGTGCTCACTGGGTTTCCTCATCCCAACACCTTGTTGACATCCATATATTCATTTTACCTTTTCTTTTCCGTAAGTTGTTATATATATATATATATATATATATATATATATATATATATATATATGTTTCTTGAAGAGGAGGAGGATATAAAATAACTAGTAGAAGGTGCTTGCATACAGAGGAGGAGGATACTAATGTTTAGGCATTTCCAGATGAGCTGGAGATTCAAAATTCTTTTCCTCGATAGCATTTTGTGCAAAACCGACTAGAAAAAGCGAAAATCTTGAAAAAGTGCAACAATGCGGCCGCTAAAAATTCGCAATTGTTTAATCAAAATTTCATGGTTTATGTATTTCCAAATGTGCTACGAAGCTGAAATTGTTTTATTATGTAGGAATTGTTAAAAAACGAATCAGGGATTATAGAAATTATGATATTTTTATTTGTTTGGCAGTTAAAAATTCTTAAAATTTTAACAAATAGGTAGATGCTTAGACACTACGCTGCACATTAGGGAGCTGAAATTTTTAAATTATTTAGAAGTTAGACTATGAAAACGAATAAAAATTTTCATTTATCCATAAAATTGTTATTTTGGCTCTAAAAATTACTTAAATTTAAACAATTAGATAAAGGATATTTCACATCTAATTGTATTATAAATTTGAAATTTGGGAGAAATGTGTGACATTATTAAATCAATGTGGGAAAAGCAGAATATTTCGAAAATTTTAAATATTACTAATCGTTTGACTCCATTATTTTTCCATAGTGAAAAAACGAAATCATTCCAGAGGAGAAATCTATAGAATTAAAGAAATATTACTCATGATGAAATATCTCTCTGAAAAATTAATGTTTTATTCAAGGTGAGATGAAATGCTTGCAGTACACAAGCACCTTCTACTGATCATTATATATAGACGTTTCTTACAGAGGAGGAGGAGGATCCTAATGTTTAGGCACTACCAGATGAGCTGGAGATTCGAAATTTTTTTCATATGTAGTATTTTGTGTAAAACCGGCTAGAAAAAACGTAAATCTTGAAAAAGTGCAACAATACGGACGCTAAATATTCGCAATTGTTTAAACAAAATTTCAACGTTTATGTATTTCCGCACGTGCTATGGAGTTGAAATTTTTTTATAGGTGGAATTCGTAAAAAAAACGAAATAGGGATTAAACAAATTTTGATATTTTAATTTGTTTGGCAGTTAAAAATTCTTAAAATTTAAACAAATTGATAACTGTTTAGACATTACGGGATGAGCTATGAAGCTGAAATTTTCAAGTTATGTACAGAGTAGATCATTTGCACAATTAAACATTAGAATCTCTTCATAAACATATTGCGGCGGCCGTTAAAAATGTTTAAAATTTAATCAATTAGAAAAACATTATTCCACTTCTATAAGTGCTACAACTTTAAAATTAGGCAAAAATGTTTATCATTGGTACCCATAATGAAGAAAGTATAATATTTTTAAAATTGCAAAGTAGGGGGATTGTTTTAAACTAATATTTGTACATAAGGTAAAACGAAAGTCGCTCCGGGGAAAAATCGAATATCGCTGCGGAAGTGAAATCTTGAGAATTAAAATAATTTTTGTAATGATGAAATATCCGTCTGAAAAATGAATACTTTTTCAAGGTGAGATGATATGCTCTCAGAATGCATGCACTATCTACTAATATGTTATATGTATGTTATATCCTCCTCCTCTGTAAGAGGATAATAATGATAGGAAGATACTAATGTTTAGACATATCTAGATGAGCTGCATTTCCGAAATTTTTTTATTTGGTAGAATTTTTTGCAAAACCGACTGGAAAAAACGAAAATCTTGAAAAAGTGCAACAATGTGGTCGCTAAAAATTCGCCATTGTTTAAACAAATTTTCAAGGTTTATGTATTTCCAAATGTTCCGCGGAGCTGAAATTTTTTAGAGGTAGAATTTGTAAAAAAAGAAATTAGGATTATAGAAATTTAGATATTTTACTTTGTTTGGCAGTAAAAAATTCTTAAAATTTAAACAAATAGATAACTGTTTTGTTACTACGGGATGAGCTAGGAAGCTGAAAATTTCTATTTACAGAGTTGTGCATTTGCGCAAATAAACACTTGAATCTTTCCAGAAATATATTGCGGCGGCTGTTAAAAATGTTTAAAGTTTAAACAATCAGAAAAATATTATTTCACTTTTAGAAGAGCTACAACTTTAAAATTTGGCAGATTTGTGTAGTATTAGTACCCTATAAAGAGAAAGTATATAATTCTCAAAAATGCAAAGTTTAGGGATTGTTTAGGGAGATAATTCATCATTTCTTTCATTCAAAAGATTAGTCCTAGGGACCGATTTTCGTTTTTTACTTATGGAACAATAATGGAGTAAAAATATCACTAATACTTGCAATTTTAGGAATATTATATTTTTTCCACATTGGGTTAAAAATGCCACACATTTCCTCCAAATTTTATATTTGTAGCAAATTTAGAAGTGAAATTACATTTATCTAATTGTTTAAAATTCATTAATTTTTACCGGCCTCAATAACAATTTAATGGATACACTGAAATATTTATTCGTTTATATATACTAAACTTTAAATAATTTAAAAATTTCAGTTCCCTCACTTGCTGCGTAGTACCTAAACATTTACCTATTTGTTTAATTTTAATAATTTTTAACTGCCAAACAAATTAACACATCAAAATTTGTATAATCTCCATTTGGTTTTTTTTTACAAATTCTACCTCTAAAAAAATTTCAGCTCCGTAGCACATTTGGAAATACATAAACCTTGAAAATTTGTTTAAACAATTGCGAATTTTTAGCGGCCGCATTGTTGGACTTTTTCGAGATTTTATTTATTTATTTATTCAGTTTCAAAAACCGCACAGAGGCCTCATTACATTGAAACATATAACCATAGCAAAAAATATAACATTAAAATAAATACCTAAAATAAGATGAGTTAACATGTATACCAGCAATTGAAATGATCATAAATAACACAGAGAGCGCCAAATATTTGAGAAAACAGGATTATGTGCAAAACCGACTAGAAAAAACGAAAATCTTGAAAAAATGCAACAATGCGGACGCTATAAATTCGCAATTGTTTACACAACATTTCAAGGTTCATGTATTTTTGCATGCGCTACGGAGCTGAAATTTTTTTAGATTCAGGAAATGTAAAAAAACGAAAGAGGAATTTTACAAATTTTGATATTTTAATTTGTTTAAGTGTAAAAAATTCTTAAAATTTAAAAACATAGATAACTGTTTAGACATTATGGGATAAGATAGGAAGCTGAAATTCTAAAGTTATGTACAGAGTAGTGCATGTGCACAAATAAACATTTTAGTCTCTCCATAAATATATTGCGGCGGCCGTTAAAAATGTTAAAAATTAAGAAATTTGGAAAAATATTATTTCACTTCTAGAAGTACTACAACTTTAAAATTTAGCAGAAATGTGAAGAGTAATGGAAGAAATACAAAATTCTTAAAATTGCAAAGTTTTGAGATTGTTTTAATCTATTATTTTTACATAAGCGAAATATTTAGAATTAAAAAAATATTTGTAATCATGAAATATGAAAATTGAATTTTTTTTATGTTGAGATGAAATGCTTGCAGAATGCAAGCACCAACTACTAGTCATTATATATCAACGTTTCTAACAGAGGAGGAGGAGGATACAAATGTTTAGACATTACGGAATGAGCTAGGAAGCTGAAATTTTCAAGTTATGTACAAAGCAGTGCATTTGCACAAGTAAACATTTGAGTTTCTCCATAAACATATTGCAACGGCTGTTAAAAGTGATTAAAATTTAAACAATTGGAAAAATATTATTTCACTTCTAGAAGTACTACAACTTTGAAATTTGGCAGAAAAGTGTAGCATTAGTACCCCATAATGGAGAAAGTATAATATTCATAATGTTGCAAAGTTTTGAGATTTTTTTAATCTATTATTTTTACATAAGGGAAAAACGATTATTGCTCCGGAGGTGAAATATTTAGAATTAAATAAATATTTGTAATGATGAAATATGTAAAAATGAATGTTTTTTTATGTTGAGATGATATGATTGCAGAATGCAAGCACCAACTACTAGTCATTCTATATTGACGTTTCTAACAGAGGAGGAGGATACAAATGTGGAGGCACTTCCAGATGAGCTGGAGATTCGAAATTTTTTCCATACGTAGTTTTTTATGTAAAACCAGCTAGAAAAAACGTAAATCTTGAAGATGTGCAACAATGCGGCCGCTAAAAATTCGCAATTCTTTAAGCAAATTTTCAAGGTTTATGTATTTCTGCATGTGCTACTTAGTTGAAATTTTTTTTGTGAGTAGAATTCGTAAAAAAAGAAATAGGGATTATATAAAATTTTCATTTTTTAATTTTTTTGCCAGTTAAAAATCCTTAAATTTTAAACAAATAGACAACTGTTTAGGTTCTACGGAATGAGCTAGGAAGCTGAAATTTTCAAATTATTTGCAGAATTGTTTTTCACAATAGTTTTGTGGGCTGCACAAAAACCCTTAATGGGCTGGAAGCAGCCCGTGGGCCTTAGGTTGAGCACCACTGGTCTAGATTATTAATCACCTAATTTGTGGGTGATAAAGCTTGCATTCACTAATAGATCTTCCTTCCGTTTCATCAATATTTTTTGAGGAGTTGTACAGTAACATTTATTAGTAAAATTCATTTTTGTTTTATATTTTGTTCAAAAAATGTTGTTGATGAGGATTATTTCATTTTTCTCTTGACAGCTGAATTTAAACTCGCAATAAATAATTTTGATGTTAAAGTTTATAACTTTGTTTTATATGCCATATTAAAATGTTGTTTTTCTCTATCCTCTTACCTATTTTTGAGCATGGTGACATCTTATAAAAGTTCCATCAAAGTGATAGAGTCATGTTGGAGTGTTTTTCTTTTTCTTGACTGTTGAATTTTTATTACTGGCAATGTTCACTAATTTAGACCTGTATATCATAGTTCTTATCAGACTAGTCCATTCTGTTTATGGTTTTGGACACAATAAAGTCTTCCAAGTGAATTTAACCTACACATGTACATAACAATAATATTAATTAATTATTTAATACCTCAGAAATGGCATTTTAATATTTCATGGTGTTAGGGTGGTCTAATAGCATGATGAAAATTCAACAGATAATGGTATATCTCAGTAGTAACCTTGATTAAACAAGTCCAGAAAAGTATTCTTATATTTTAATATCATGCCCTTATGTAATTAGAAATATTTTCAATAAACTTAATTTTTTTAGAGATTTAATTGAGAAAGTTTATCACAAAGCAGAACATTTGACCATCTCTTCAATCATTAAATACATATGCATATTATGAACATGCAATCCAGATTGTGATGCAATTTATCATCAGCAATCATAGAATGGTGTATCTAAAAAATATGAAAAGTATAATAATAGTGAATGAAAATGGTTGTTTAGAAGTAATTTTGTTTTATGAGTGAACATATTTAATGTGAAATGTTGAGCTTTTAAAGTCTTCAAACCTGACTTTTTTCTTTGGGAAATTTTTTGCTATTTGGATTCAAAAGAAATAGAAAAAAGAAATTTAAATAAATATTTATTTTAAGGAAGTTTAGAAATTAATATTGCAATCTGTTAAACCATCAAAAATCAACCAAAAGTGTACAAAATTCTAATGAAATTAGGTCTCTTTAACTAAGTTCTAATAAAATAATATCAAAGTGTGATGTTTTCATTATAAAACAAAAAAGAATTATGACTTACCTGGACCAATTCTTTTGTGTTCTGCCATCTTTAAATTTAATGTCATTTAACTTCTACTAGTCTGCAATAGATGGTAGTAAGAGTACCAATGAGTGCTCAGCAAGTTTTAAGTGAAATATAGTGTGAAAGAATATTTGAAAAGTCAGCTCAAAATTAAAATATTGTACATTGGGTTGTACACCCGGTCTGAAGGGGTTAATCAGATCTGTGTTTTGCCGATGCTTCTATTAATAATCCAAAAAGATGCCTGCATCTAAAATATATTAGCGTTAATCTACATGCGTTCATCACATTCATGACTTGCCAAATGCCGAATACCGAAATCAGTCAAAATCTGCACCTCAAAACTGAGAATGGATATTAATAAGATTAGAATTTTGCGTTCTTGAATTCTTACTGCATTCCAAAATTACACAAATCAGGCATACCTATAAGACTCATCGTTTCAGGGATCAACTCTCCTACACACAGAATATCTCAATGGCTAAACTATCAATTCAAACAAGTACAACTAGATTATGACTCTCGCATCAATAACTCACAAGATTTCATCAACTGAATAAAAAACACCGCACTTGCAGGTAATGAAATCTTAGCTTCCTTATTTCCATGCATACCTATCAAAGAAACTATAAAATTCCTACAGACATGGTTATTAGAGAAGAATATTCCTAAGGAAGCAAAAGAATAATACGTTCGTATAACCTCCCTGTGCATGCAACAAAGCTTCTTTAAAATCAACAACACCTTCTATCAGCAAAAAAAATGTACCACTATGGGTAACTTCCTTTCTCCTTTCATTACTAATTTTGAGAAGTCTTGTAAATCTTCCTTCCCATATTTTCCAAAAACTTGGCTCTGTTACGAAGATGTCATTTTTGCAATCTTTTACACAGCAAAAGAAAGCATCCAGAATTTCATGCAACGCCTCTACCAACTATTCAAAATGATAAAATTTACACATGAAATAAAAAACAGTCAATCTTTACCTTTCTTAGATCTGCTCATTACAAGAAAACATAGCAAACTGCATTTCAACATTTACAGAAAACATACACACACCAACACATATATTTATATGGACTCTAACCACCATATCTCACATATATTGGCTCCCTTCCACTCCATGATTCACAGACTACTAAATATACCTCTATCGAACACAGATTTTTACATAGAACTTACATTTATCAAAAACTGTGCATTACACAACGGACAGGACTCATAAATCATCGACTTATGATTCAAAAACACAAGCAGAATATTCAAATTAAATCATGCACGATACTCACGAACCAAAACACAAAGAAAAAACACATAAAACTACCATATGCACCGAAACTAACATGACACGTGCTGCTTTAGGTCCGTTGGTCCCCTCAGGATGGATGACTGCCCTAAGCAGCTTTCTGAGCCTGCGTTATGCGACTACTGCGAGGGCGACCATCCTGCCTCGCATCGGAAATGCATTCCTGGAGGCGCTATTGAGATATGAGGATTAGCAGCAGAGATCAGTGCAAAAGTTGGTGCCGAGGAAGGCATTGAAGACCGCACCGCCCCGCCTCAAGATGAAGGCCACCCCCTCGGCAAAAGTGGACACCTCCCGACCCTATGCCACGGTGGCTGGGGGTACTGCTAAGCCGACTCTGCCGGCTAGTGCCTCATTCTCGGCTCAGCAGCCAGGTGCTAAGCAGGTGGGTCCTCCCGCTGCAATCGCGCCAACCCCTGGTATCATTGTCAGCCGGGAGGAGCTGGCCCCAAAGAAGCTCTTTGGCCACCGCCCTCCGGAAGGAGAGGCGCACGGCGGCCAAGGAAAAACAGCAGCAGGCGAAGCCCACTGAGGCTGTAGCAGCGGAGAGTGTGGCCTCCAAAGTCTCCGCCGCGACTCCTCTAGCAGTAAATAAGAACATGCCAGAACCTGAAGCACGGGAGGTCATAAATCGGCCAACCGAGTCCGCCGAAGTGGCCCCAACCAAGGGCCCCAATACATTGGCTAAGACCAGCAAGCCGCAAAGCAGTGCGTCGAAGTCAGTCCGGTCCGAATAGGATCCCGACTTTTGGCGAACGGTGGCGATGATTTGTGGAGCGTTGAGGAAACTCATCTCCTCGACGTCCAGCCAACTCCTCCTCTCTCTCCTGGAGGAGTTGGTCCAGGATCGCATCCCGGCCCCCAATAATGGGGAATAGAGAATGCAGCGTCCTAGTCCAATGGAACGCCCGAAATGTCAAAAAGAAGACGAAAGAACTTCGGGCGTTCCTACAGGAGAAGCACGCCTTCGTCGCCGCCGTTAACGAGACGCACCTCCGACCGGTGGAAGTGTGGAAGATCCCTGGCTGGGCGATTTCTCGCGCAGACAGGGTCGGCCAGCCCGCCAGGGGGGCGGGGTACGGCGGCTCAGGACTGCTGGTCCATCGATCCGCGGTACCTCGCCCGTATTCGGCGCGAACCTACGGTACGATAAAGGCTGTATCCGCCGACATTAGGACCTGTACCGGATGGATCAGGGTCTCCTTGGTGTATTATCCTCCAGGGAGGGCGTGGGATCCGGATGAGGTCATGGATGTCGTCGGGAATGGCGGCCCCTCGATCGTCATTGAGGACTCTAATGCCAAGCACACCAGTTGGCATTCCAGAGTTTCCAACGAGAGGGGCCTGCGCCTGAAAGGTCTCGCCGATGAATAGGGGCTCAGGGTGCTTGTGCCCACTGAGCCTACCTTCCTTCCGTCAAGGGACGGCCTCGATGTTGCTGTCATTAACAACGTCAGATTGTCCCTGATTATGCATTCTGTATGCGATATTTCCCGTGACCATAATCCACTCTGCTACTTCGGGGGAGCTTGCAAGTGCGAGTACAACCTTAGCAGCGTCTAGACCTAGCTCGTGCCGAGAGGCAGCATTTCGGCGAGTTAATCGCGGAAAGACTGTCGGGCGACCCATACCGCCCAAGACGTGTAGGGAGGCAAACTGAATGGTCGACCTCCTCATTGCCACCGTTAGGCAGGCCATGGGCGCTGTAATCCCGAAGTTGGTCGTAGCCGAGGGCATACGAATTGCTTTGCCGTCAAACAGACGATCACGTTGCGGAACAGCGTGCGGCGGAGGTGGCAGTGCCACCATATGTTGGACCTCAGGCTCCAGTGGGACTCCCTTAACAGGAAGGTCCAAGACATGTTGAAAGACGCACGCTCGGACGCGTGGGAACTCCACCTTTCCCCGCTTTCCCTGGAGGACCAGTCTATTTAGAAAATTTGTAAGAGGCTTTGCATTGCCCACCGGCGGGACCCCCTGACCATCCAGGGGGACTCCTTTGCGAGGACTCCGGAGGAGAAAGCCGAGTTGATGGCGAAATATATGCAGGGACTATTCTGCCCAAACCCTGCCACAGCAGAGTCGGACGCGGGCGAATAGGACATCGCACGAGAACTCGGAACGTTTGACCGCGGCTCCTTGCTCGATGCTGCGGAGATCCCTCACTTCGAGGTGTGCGAGATCGTTGCAGTGATCCGTCGCCTTGGACTGAAGAGGGCTTTCGAGGATGATACCATTCCTAACATCGTCCTGCGGTAGCTTCCTGTCACAGCAGTAGAAATCCTGTCCGCCGGTTACGACGGTTGAGTCGGGATTCCATATTTTCCGTCTTTCTGGAGCAGGGCAAAGATCATCTGTCTCCCGAAGAACCCTGGGACGGAGGTTAGTCCCAGATACATTCGGCCAATCTCTCTCCTGGCGGGTTTCGGAATGATCTTGGAGCGTCTTGTACGGAAGCCACTGCAGGATATTCTCCAAAATCGGAACATTCTTCGGGATGAGAAGTTCGGCTTCCAGGAAGGGCACTCCGTCTCCCAACAACTGTGTACGGTGACCCACTTTATCACTGACGCCTTCAACAGGAACAACGTAGTCGCAGGGGCTTTCTTCGACATCTCGAGGGCCTTCGATAGCGTGTGGCATCCAGCACTCCTGCTGAAGTTTCATCGAATCCAGTTTCCGGCGTGGATAATGCGGCTCATCGAGTCCTCCCTACAGGGCAGGATGTTCAGGGTGTTCTCTCTCTGGATCGGATCGGGAATGCAGCGAATCTGAGCCGGTATCCTGCAGGGATCCGTTCTGAGGGCGATACTCTTTAATAACTTCACCCAAGACGCACCTCGGGATCCTGGGTGGAACACTACGCTTGCCTTGTACGAGGACGATGCGCCGCTCTTGTTGAGCTCTTCCAAAAAGTACGCGGCCTTGGAGACGCTGCAGTGAGCCGTCGAAGACCAGGTGACCTGGTATATCGTCATTGGCGCACAGTAAACGCAGCTAAGACCAAGGCCGTCGTCTTCCACCCTGGAAGAAGAGCGCCCCCTAGATTCGATCTGACAGTGATGGAAGGGTCATCTTCTAGAGCCTAGAGGTAACATACCTGGGAGTAGTGCTAGACCGGAGGCTTTTCTGGAAGCCTCAGGTTGAGCGCTACCGCCGCAAGGCACTCGGGGCACTTTCGAGCCTTCGTCCAATCTTGCGCCCGGTTTCCTTGTCGGCTGAGACCAAAAGACGCCTCTATCTAAGCTGCGTGAGGCCCATCGTTGCTTACGCAGCATCTATATGGTATGGGGAGCCCAAGACCACCCTTTTCAGGCTGCAAGTGGTGCAAAACAGCGCATTCCGGCTGATACTCGGTCGTCGCAGATACGACAGCGTCAACCGGATGTTCAAAGAATTTTACTGCAAGGCAGCTGTATCGAGGCACAAAGAAGTGCAACTGGTAGGCGATATCAAGGTTAGGTGGTGAGACCACTACAAGCGCCCCATTCGCTAGAAACCCTCCCTAGCAACAAGCGTCCCCACTTGTAGGGAGAAGTTGATGCCTCTTTAACAAATGGACTAAAGATGTTTCCCCGAGAAAAGTTATAAAAGACATAGGTCCGCATTTAGAGCACAGCTGGAAATGCGAAGGAACCAGATTTGGTTGGAGAGATTCTATTAACTACACCACACAGATGCTCGCCGAGAGCCCTGAGTGCTGATTGGTTGCCTAGGTAATACGATAAGACTCAGCGCACTACCTGCTCTTTAGTTAACGCGATAGTCAGCTGTTTGCAACAGACCCTGCATGCGATTTGTTTCGACTCCGGGACTTTCGCTCCTGCTTTTGTGTGGTAGTTGCTACCGAAGGAAGGCTAACATGTTCCTTATCCTCACCGGGTAGTCTTCAGGGAGGGCTAGTTTTCCGAGGCTGGTCCTTTGGTTCTGTTGTGGCTTTGAAAAGGGCCTCCACTACTGTTTAGTCCATTATGGCCGGTGACCCATGTACGTCTGGGGTGTTGGCCGCCCTTAAGGAAGAGGGCCTCCAAATATCGATTAAGCGGTCGTGTACGCCAGGCGGCTCATTCGTAGGGATTCCGGCAATGCCGGTAGAATTTACTGGCGGCCCAAGTGATCTAGTTATTGCGGCCGCTTTTGAGGAAGATTGCTTCCAGATCGACCGGGTTGAGCCGCCCAGCTGCTTCAGAAAAGTTACCCTGCAAGGGTTGATAGATCAGGCTAAATTTACTCCAGTTCCTGCCACTCTGGAGGTCGAAGAAGCCTGCCCTTCAGCCATGTCTAGTATTCCTGAACGGGCCTCCTCTGGATGCAAGCCAAGTGGTTCTACAGCCCTAGTCTCCCTCTCACCACCTTTGAGAGATGGACATGTTGCCGTCATAGGCGGCTCTGTCCCCCCGAGTAGTGCGGCGGACAACCTGCAGACTTCCGCATTGGCCTTGGGCGCAGCAGTGGCCACGAGCGTGGCGATGGAAAACGGCCCTTTGCAAGGCCAGAAATCTACCGCCTCCCCGGAGGCAACGGATACCACGGAGGGGATCCGTGGAAAGAGGAAGATAGCTGGGACGGACGACGTTGGTCCCACTGACGCCTCACTAGCCGACCGATCGTCTCCCATTCTCGGCTTTTCAGACGAGAATTGCCAGGTCAAGGAGGAAGGATTAACTCAGGGATAAGAGGAAGAAGACTTCTTCGAATGCTAACGGCGGAAGGGTGAAAAGGGCCATAGCAGTAACGCCGGAAACCATTCCGGCAGAGGAGCGAGGACACGAGTACGCGTGTCACCCAAAATTGTGTACGGCATCGTGTCGCACAAGTTCGTAGCCAATTAGCTGAGATAGGTCATTGACAACGACTATGAGCTGGAGGTCCGTCTGGCTTCCACAAGAATATTGGTCCACTCAGCGGACCACCACGGAGCGGCCACTAAGGTGCTAGACGACGCTAGCGTCCAGTAGCATACCCAAATCCTTGATTCGGTGCAGGGAATGCGCCTTCTCCTGAACGGAGTTAAGAGAGGATACACGCCAGAAGACGTGTCGGCGGACCTAACGGCAAAGGGCTTCGGGGTTCTAAGCGTCTGCCAACTGACGGCTACCAATGAGGCAAGAGGGTCCTCATCGGTAGGCTCATCTCCCTAGCGGTATTCGCAAAGTGTGCCGGTGCTAGATTAAAATCTAACAGTTCTGTGGTAGCAGCGGACAGCTGACGTGTATCAACTGTCAGCGGTTTGGCCACACGTCGCATTCGGGCCGGAGGGACATACGATGTTTCAAGTGTGCGGGTCAGGACAGGAGCTCTGGCTGCCCAAATTCACCCGCAGAGCCGGGTAAGTGTGCCAACTGCGAGGGCGATCAACGGTCCTCTCATAAGGATTGCCCTGCCTATCTTGAGGTACTCAAGAGCTACGAGGAGGTTCAGCAGAAGAAGGTGCAGAAACCTGTGCCTAAGTCTGCGCCGGCCCTCCTGAAGGCCAAATCTGCTCCCACGGCGAGGGCGACTGCTGAGCAGCCGTACTCCGCCACGGTGAGGTGGCCGAGCGTGCCGATTCTCACGACTCCCGGCAAAACGCAGGTTCAGCGGCCCGTCGCTGTACATGTCCATCCTCCAACCCATTCCTCTGCGGGGCAGTCATCAGTGACGCCCCCTCCCGATGCTCCCGTTGCCCAGTGAGAACAAACAGTTCCCGCTTCCCCCTACAAGAGCTTCCTCCGTAAGCACAGGAGAAGAGGATCAGGGAGCAGCATATGGCCAAATCGGTGGTGGGTTTGGAGAGTGTGGCCGCTGGCGACGGCCCTGTCACGGCTTCGACCCCATTGACCGAGCCTAAGGCTGCCGCAAGAAAGGTGTTCAGCTCCTCGATCGCGGAAGCGGTGATCCCGACAGCGGGCACGACGTCAGCTAAAACCTGTTTGCCCCGTACAGTCATGCCAGAAGTCTCTGAGTCCGAGGTAGACCCAGACTTCTGGACCACGGTGGCCATGATTTGTAAGTGGTTGAGGGGGTACATCTCCTCGACGACTCCTATCGCTTCTGGAGGAGTTGGTGAAGGAGCGCATCTCATCGCCTAATACTAGCGACTAGAGGATGCAGTATCCTGGTCCAATGGAACGCACTGGGAGCTAAAGAGAAGATGGAGGAACTCTGTGTGTTCCTTCAAGATAAGAACGCCACCGTAGCCGCAGTCAATGAGACCCACCTCCGCCGATTGGATTCTTGGAAGTTTTCCGGTTGGTCGATTTACCGTTCCGACAGGCCCGGCCAGACGACCATAGGCCAGTGGTGGGGCGGGTCTGCATTGTTGATCCATTGGTCTGTGAAGCATCGCCCAGGCCAGAAGCGATCATACTAGTCGATGGAGGCCGTGTCTGCCGACGCCCTGACCAACTCCTAGTTGATAAGGGTCTTTTCGGCGTACTACCCGCCAGGAAGAGCGTGGGACACGGACGAGGTCATGGATCTCGTCAGAGACGGCTGTCCCTAAATTGACATCGGCGACCTGAATGCCAAGCATGCCAGCTGACATTCAAGGGTCCCAAATCTGAGGGCAAAAAGACTGCGAGACTTGGCAGGCGAAGAGGGCTGACGGCGTTGACACCCAGGGAGCCAACGTTCCTTCCTTCTGGGCATGCCCTCAACATTGCTGTCGTCAGCAACGTCAGGGTATTCGTTAGCATGCATTCACTTTGCGATTTGTCCTCGGACCATAATTGCTACTTCTGGGGAACTCGCCGGTGCGAGTCTCATCTACGCATCGTCAGGACCTCGCGAGAGCCGGTTGGCAGTACTTCCGTAAACTCATCACGGAAAGGCTGCCAGTCGTGCCCACTCAGCCTGAGACGAGAGATGAGGCAGATCAAATGGTCAACCTCATCACCTCCACCGTCCAGCAGGCCATGGACGCTGCGATAACCAAGGTGGTTGTAGCCAATGCTACCCGCATCGACCGGCCTCGAGTCGCCCGGGAGACCATCACCAGGCAAAACAGCGTCCGACGGCGGTGGCAGCGCTATCGGACACTGGATCTCAGACTCCAGCTGGATGGTCTGAACAGGACCGTCAGGCGCATGTTGCGAGACGTGCGCTCTGATGTCTTGGAAAACCATTTCCAAACACTCTGACTGGAGAACGTTCAGTTTGGAAGACCTGCACGAGTCTATGTGGACCTTAGCGGCGCGATCCCCATATTGTCCAGGGGGATTCTGAGATTCTGTCGCAGGGTCCCTAGAGGAAAAGGTCGGATTGATGACAGAATACCTTGAGAGGGTGTTCTGTTCCAATCCAGCCGCATCTGAGTCGGATACGGTGGAAGAGGACATCGCAGCGGTGTTGAGATCGCTGGATCGGGATCCCCTGCCGGATGCGAAGCTTCCTCAGTTCACGAGGGGCGAGATCGTGGCACTGATTTACCGCCTCGGGTTGAGGAGGGCTCCGGGGGACGACGGTATACCGAACGTCGTCCTGCGACAGGTCTCTGTTGCAGCAGTAGAATACTTGACCGCCGTGTACAACGGCTGCGTCAGGATTCTATACTTCCCTTCTGCTTGGAAGAGGGCAGAGATGGTCTCTATCTCGGAGAAGCCAGAGACGGTGGTTGGTCCCGGAGATATCCGTCCAATCTTTCTCCTGCCTGGCTTTGGGAAGATCTTTGAGCGTCTGATCCGGAAGCCCCTGAACGTCATATTTCGAGGGAAGGAAATTCTCCCGGACGAGCAGTTAAGCTTCCGTGAGGGGCACTCCACCACTCAACAGCTGGGTAGAGTGACCAAGTTCGTCACTGACTCCTTCAACAGGAAGCAGGTGGTCGTGCGGGCCTTCCTTGATATATCGAAGGCCTTCGACAGCGTTTGGAATTCTGCGCTTCTGTTGAAGATGGATCGACACGAGATTCCAGTCTGGTACGTGCGCCAATACAGTCGTACATACAGGGCAGGACGTTCAGGGTGTTCTGGCTCCAGGTCGGATCGGGACGGCCGCGATATGCTCCGGTGTCCCGCAGGGATTCATCCTGAGGCCCACTCTCTACAACATCTTTTCCCACGAACCCCCTTGGGGGTTAGGGTGGAACACCATCCTCGCCCTGTATGCGCACGACGCGGCGCTCCTGTCCCGTTCTACCAAAAAGTACGCGGCAGTTGAGAATTGGCAA
The DNA here is from genome assembly GCA_028673005.1 of Tanypteryx hageni. Lineage (NCBI taxonomy): Eukaryota > Metazoa > Arthropoda > Insecta > Odonata > Petaluridae > Tanypteryx > Tanypteryx hageni. Next base: position 185,805,941 of record CM054120.1, read on the forward strand.
TGCGCCGTCGACGATCTGACCACCTGGTATCGTCGATGGTGCATTGCCTTCAGCCCTTCCAAGACAGAAGTGGTCATCTTCCACCCTGGGAGAGGAGCGCCACCTGGAGTCGACCGAAGGTAATCACCTGGAGCCAAGAGGTCACTTACCTTGGCGTAATGTTGGACCGGAGGCTACTTAGAAAGTCTCAGGTAGAAAGCGTCCGCCGCAAGGCACTCGGGGTCCTGATGAGTCTCCGTCCCATCCTGAGCCCGCGTGTCTTGTCGGCCGACACAAAGAGACGCCTGTACCTGAGCTGCGGTTGGCCCATCATAACCTATGCAGCTACGGTTTGGTCCGGAGTGTCCAAGACCTCATTCCACACGATCCAGGTCTTGCAAAACATCGCCCTCCGGCTGATACTCGGTCGTACCAGATACGAGTCTATCAGCTGGTGTCACGAAGAAGAGAATGTGGAATCACTGGACCTCCCCTGGCCGAGGATCTCCAGGGAGTTCTACGCGAAGGCGGCAGCCTCCCAGCACCGAGAGATGAATGCGCTCGGCGAGATCCGGGCTAGGTGGTGGAACCGCTACAAGCAACCCATTGCCAGCCTAGACTCGCTGGAATCCCTCCCTCCTAACAAGCGACCTCGCTTGGAGTGAGGGACAGTTGCCCTATTAAATTAGTGGCAAATCGACAAAATGAGCTAGTTTTCTCAGCTACAATCTCTCATTTACAGCTAAGCTGGAAATGTGGCCATGCCAACACATTGTGTGGTGGGACATACAAGACAAACACCCCACACTACTGATGGTGACAGCTTAGGTTTTGAAACATTGGTGTCTAGTTTGAATTCTTGGTTCGAGTTTACTCTGTGAGTAAATTTTTCATGTTTCTGCCCATTTTTGGTCTATTCGAACACAGTAAAGGCTGGTTCACACTGGTGGGATGGTCGGAGGACAGTAACGGTAGGGAAATTTTAGACCAAATATAAAAATCGTATTTTCAATGGAGAAGGCCCAAATTCGTTCACACTTGTAGGGGAGGATGCGGATCGGCCTCGGTACGAACCCCTTGGTTCGGTCGAGCAGGCAACCTTTGTCCCAAGCCCCTTCGAGTCTTAACGTTTTCGGTTATTATCGGCAATCCTCGGTGACAGCCGAAGTGAGCTTGAATCTTTTTGCTAGTTAGGGGCATACATAAACTACGTCCCGCTGTAGGTGGGTGCCCAAATGCGACCGTGCCGCACCCTAGTCTTAACCTGCAAGTGTGAATGGTCTCCTCAAAAATAGTCCTGTCCCTAATTGAGCCTTCATCGCGACTGTTCTACGACCGTCTCTCCTGTGTGAACCAGCCTTATTAGGATTCTGAGGAACGAAACGATATCGTTAGAGTTAAGCTATTCCTGCCTCAAGTTTAATTCGATACTAGTTGCATCTAAGACTTTAAATCCCTGTGGTTCGTATGGTGTATGAGAAATTTCTCACAGGAATTAATATCGCAGCGTCTCCGAGTCATCCTGTTATGATGATGTCGACAAAGCAAAACTGCATAGGGTACTCGAATTAAGGGTCTAAGAGCTTGATCATCTAACTCATTCATGCATCTTACACAGAATCGACTACATATTTGATTCAAACAAAGAAATTTTTATTACTAAAAGGTATAATAAAATTGCAGTTTCTGTTGATACAAATTATAGTCAAGTTTATCCTGCTGATAGTGCTAAACGCTATTTCCAGAAGGACAAAAAGGAAAAAGTAATGCCAATTCTTTATGTCATTTCAGAGTAAAAACTTTATGGGAGGAGTAGATCTACTTGATAGACAAATATCACTGTGTTATGTGCTAGCTCAAAAACTTTTGGCTCAATCGATGTTTTTGTAGCTTGAACTCCTTTAGCCAAAAAATGAAAGGATTATAAAACCCAATGCATTTCGTTCACAACGTGGGCATCTGCGACCTGTGAACTACAGTGACTGAAAGTCACCTGTGGAGATGTGAGAGGATTTCGTTTTGAAGAGGAACGAACGACAACTGAAGTACGAGCATTTTTGGCGTGTTTGTTCTAATTTGTTAGTTTGTATAAGGTATTGTTGAAATCAGTGTCTGTGTTTCAATTCAAACAAGAATTCTACAAACAAATCCAAGGCCCGTCCATGGGAAACCAGCTATCACCTTTCATTGCAAATATTTTGTCCTCTTTTGGAAACAATTGCAAAGAAAATTTTAATTGCTTCCCAGAAACTTGGTTCTGATATATAGCTGATATAGTTCCAATTTTTGACTTAAATAAACCAAAATTAGATGACTTTGTGAATCAACTCAACGACATATATCCCACCATAAAGTTCACTTACGAAATACAACAAAATAATACTTTACCATTCCTCGATTTATTAATTATAAAAAATAAACATTAAATAGAGTTTGATACCTTTAGAAAACCTACACACACTAATAATTTTATCCCTAAAAACTCCTTCCATCTTATCAGCCTGAAAACAGCGGTTTTTAACCATTTAGTTCAATGCGCCTCTTAACAAACACAGATATGAAAAAGCACTAAAACATATAAAAGAAATAGCAACAAACCTGGGATTCAACAACAATTTAATTAATAAATTAGTTAGAAAACACAGTTTCAAATCTTTTAAATGGAAAATAGAAAGGATAACAAGTACATAAAACTACCTTATTTCCCACCACTAAATGAAGGTTTGGACAGGATTTTTAAACAAAAGAAATACTCAACAGTATACACGAATCCACGAAATTAAAAAAAAATATTAGGTAGTATAAAGACAAGATTGAAAACTTTGACAAATCAGGAATTAATAAGATACAATTTTCACACTGTGACAAACAATATATAGGTCAAACAAAAAGGAAATTCGTCACTCGGTTTAAAGAAAACTTAGCACACTATAAATATAACCAGTTTGAAAAATCAATTGTAGCTAATCACATCTTCAAGACTGGACATGTCATAAACTTTAAAGACATAAAATTAGTAATTTCATCTAACAATTCACTCAATTCCTTAGAGAACCTACACATCTATAAAAACCGTGAAACTATCATGAACACAGACACTGATTTCAACAAAACTTTACACAAACTCACTGACTAGAACAAACAAATTCCAAAAAATGTTCGTACCTCCGTTGTTGTTCGTTCCTCTTCAAAACGAAATCCTCTCACATCTCCACAGTTGACTTCCAGTCACTGTCGTTTACAGGTCGCCGCTGAAGATGCCCACGGTGTGGGCGAAATGCATGGGGTTTTATAATCTTTTCGTTTTTTGGCTAAAGGAGTTCACGCTACCAATACTAATATCACTGTATAGGATAAGAATACGAGAAAAAAAATGGTGGTTCCCCATTTTTACATATTTGCTTGATATAGCTGTCATAAACAGCTGGGAGATTTATAAGATAGTAAATCCAGAAGAGACTGTTTCCTTGCTTGATGCATGAAGAAAAATTGTTTTAGCATACATATGAAAAAACATTGCTACAGTTCGTAAACGATCCGGTCCACAAAGAAATAAGATTTATGTAGGAGAAGTTAGTGAAGCCATTAGATTTGATGTAGAAAATTATCTCGTTACACCAATAGCAACCCAGCGACGCTGTGCTTCAGGTGGTAAGAAAACAACTAGGATTTGCGGTCGCCGTAATGTCCCACTGCATGATCGATGCTTTATAACCTTCCATGCAAAATTAATTACTTTGACGTTGATGTTACACTCCTATGCAATTATTATCCAGGAAAATGAGCTTTTACTTTTCTGTGATAACTTGTGATGCTGTTTTTTATCTTATTTATTACAACATCAGATAATTTTTTGTAAATTGAAATCAGAATTGTATGGAATTTGACGCCATAAAAAGGATATATTTTTTACCTACACAAATATGTATACCGCTATAATGGCATGCTTAATATGTTAAACAAAGTGCCTAGTCTTACGTCATTTGGTAAAAAAAGGCCAAATATTCTTCATTTACCAGAATATACTTAAATAATAAACGATTTGTCAAAGATTTTTCTTTTTTCATTCACCTATATTGAAAATACCTGTATCGGCCATTTCCCCAAAAATGGGACGTATTTTTTATATTGAAAATATTTATATTTTTTCATTAAACTTTTGTGACATGTTTATTAGGTTTTTATAACATAAAAAAAATAATCACAAAGAAAATCAAACAACATAATTATGGATTTTAATGGGTTAACGCCTCATTTACTACTCATTAGACATAATCCATATGATATTTTTTGAATAATTAATAGTAGAATTCACATAAGATTGAAAATGATAATGAGAATTACATATTAATACTTGTCAATGAACATACATCTAAGTATTATAATTCCAAACTACTCTCCTCATTATGACAAGTATCACAACATTATGTTATTCTTACATGTTTTTGTAAGTAAATTGAGTGCATAAATTGCATTTTACTGTTGACCAGATTTTTTTTTCATACAATACACACCTTCCTTATTTTTTCTCACATGTTTTTCACAAGTATCATCACTTTCGATGGGTTCTCGGTATTTTAATAGCAATAATTTTATATCAGCTGGTAGTGAATTTATTTTCGCTCTTTGAGTAAGATGCGACTCCATCAGCGACTGCGATAAATTCTTTAAAAACTTTCTTCTATGTTGCTTAAGGTTTTCTGTTAGAAAAATAATCCTCGTTTTATTGGTTAGTGAGAAGAACACTGCCATTCATCCGGCCATTCTTGAAAAAATTTCACAATGTCATCATCTGTCATGCAACTACTTTTAAAATAACGAAAACTTAATTGAAAAGGGAGGTTGTCTATTTTTATGTGCTAACAAAATTTCACTAATGAAAGCATGGAGAACTAGCCTTTCCCTTGATTTCAATATAAACAGTTGAATATATAAATCACTGGTTGTAACATTAAAAAAAATAATTTAGAAAAATCTTAATTAAATTAAATGACTAGGCGCACGGCTGACTCGATACACCATCAGTAATTTAAAATCCAATTACACTAACAAATGACGGTCTAACTGCTCTGACAGTAATAACACTGTGCTTGGAAGGTAGTCAAAAAGAAAGTAAAGAATACAAAAAGGCTGATAGATATCAGAAATGTAGCAATGTTGCAAAATATCAATTAGTAAAAATGGCGTATTCTATACGTGAGCGTGCCCACTCGAGGATTAAAATATCGCCCCTTGGCACAAATAATTTAATTTTTTCAATTGTGTACTTTCTAAACGCATTTTCGAAAATTAAGAATAATTTAGATGTTTTGATTTTATGCATGATCATTCCTATTCTTGAAAACATATAGTTATGTTCGCTTTAGGTCCTAAGACAGCGGTTTTCAATCTTTTGCATCTTACGTTTCACCAACTATTTTGTCCAAAAACTAGAACATAAACAAAACTCCAACATATCCAAGAGGTGGATTTTTTCTTAAAATGCATTTTAGCATTATATAAATGATTTATTAAAGATTTTAAGGACATTAAATATTGCAATAATTTTGTCGAGAAGAAGTTCTATAATATTTTTTTAAAACTTCGCGTGTCCCTGATTGAGAAACACTGACAATATAAAGGGACAGCTTTGATAGTTATGGAATGGAATGGGCTTTTCTTGGTAAATCTTATTGAATGAGAGAGGTGGTATGTAATTAAAGCTCATGATGCTTCCAACAGAATACAATGGTCATACATGAAATAATTGAAATTGCATTGCATTAAGGATTTTAACACGTATTTGTATCACTTTTGCTGGAGCAGTTAGTAAATCTCTAAAATATAAATTTTAATAACAAAGGTGAAACACTCCTTTAGCCAAAACAACTAGAGGGCTACAAAACCCAATGCATTTCGCCCACAAGGTGAGCATCGTCAGGGGTAAAACCTGTTTCAACAGTGACTGGGAGCCAACTGCCAGGTTGAAACGGAAAGTATTAAGAAGACGACCGAGAAACAAGTGAAGCGCGGAAAGATTTTTCGGCGTGTGTGTCGTTTAAATCTGTCAATTTGTATAGGGTCTTGTTGAAATCTGTGTCCGTGTTCATAAGTGTATCGCGGTTTTTGTAAATGTGAAGGTTTTCTAACGAGTTTAGTGAGTTATTGGCTGAAGTTTTCAATGTTAAATCGTTTACGTGTATACTATGACCTGTTTCAAAGATGTGGTTGGCAACGCTTGATTTTTCAAAACGATTATATTTATAGTGAGCCATGTGTTCCTTGAAGCGTGTTAATTGTACTGTCTCCCCAAAATACATAAAGATGACAAAGCCATGAGACCAATTGCATCAGGAATAAATAGCCCAACCTATAACTTGGCCAAATGGCTTAATAGTGAATTCAAACAGATGTCCTTTCCCGACAAACATTCTGTTAAAAATACCTATGACGTGATAAGCAAACTAAAAAACATAATATTAAAAGAGTCTGAGATTTTGGTCTCCTTTGACGTTAAAAGTCTCTTCCCAAGTGTACCTCTGGAAGAAACATCACAAATTTTAAAATCATTGTTACTAAAACAAAATTTCTCAGATGAAATTGTTCTCGAATATTTACAACTTACTAATTTATGCATGTCACAGAACGTTTTTCTATTTAAAAATGAAATTTACAAACAAACACAAGGCACTTCTATGGGAAACCCCCTATCTCCTTTTCTAGCCAACATTTTCATGTCCTCTTTTGAAAACGATTGCAAAGAAAAATTTCATTACTTTCCAGATATATGGTTGAGGTACGTGGATGACATATTCACAATCTTTGATTTAAAAAAACAAAATGTAGATGAATTTGTTAATCAGTTAAACAACATATATCCTTCAATTAAGTTCTCTTATGAACTTCAAGAAAACAACACCTTGCCATTTTTGGACTTGCTTATCATAAATAATAGACAACACATCGAGTTTGACATTTTTAGTAAACCTACACATACTGATAACTTCATTCCTAACAACTCCTTTCACCCTATGAACCAAAAAATAGCTGTTTCAATTTTAAACACACAGATTATGTAACATCCCCTTCAATAAAATCAGATATGCAAAGGAACTCAAACACATAAAACAATTTGCCGCTAAACTTGGATACGATATTAATTTAATTAATAAATTAGTGAGAAAACATAACTTTAATAAAACCTTGTCCAATGCCACTTCCCTCAAATTAGACAACAAAAAAGAGGACAAATATGTAAAATTGCCTTATTTTCCACCATTAAACAGAGGCTTGAACAAAACTTTTAAACATAGGAATTATACCATAACATATACAAATCCTTATAATTTGAAAAATTTACTGGGCAGTACAAAAGACACAACAGATTCTTTGAACAAGTCCGGTATTTATAAAATACAATGCTCACACTGCGACAGAAAGTACATACGACAAACAAGAAGGAAACTAATAACACGCTTCAAGGAACACATGGCTCACTATAAATATAATCTTTTTAAAAAATCAAGCGTTGCCAACCACATCTTTGAAACAGGTCATAGTATACACGTAAACGATTTAACATTGAAAACTTCAGCCAATAACTCACTAAACTCGTTAGAAAACCTTCACATTTACAAAAACCGCGATACACTTATGAACACGGACACAGATTTCAACAAGACCCTATACAAACTGACAGATTTAAACGACACACACGCCGAAAAATCTTTCCGCGCTTCACTTGTTTCTCGGTCGTCTTCATAATACTTTCCGTTTCAAACCTGGCAGTTGGATCCCAGTCACTGTTGAAACAGGTTTTACCCCTGACGATGCTCACCTTGTGGGCGAAATGCATTGGGTTTTGTAGCCCTCTAGATGTTTTGGCTAAAGGAGTATTTCACCTTTGTTAGTTTTGGCCAAAGTTATTGAGCTACTATCTATTATAAATTTTAATGATGACAGATAGTGACATTTTTACTGGTACTGATAAATTTCTTCAAATTTTTAGTATTTAATATTGAAATATTTCCATCCTAATCTGTTAACAAACGAAATGCATTAACACGGCTATTTCTAAATGCTCAAAAGAAAATTATCAAGCTCGCCTTATGGCTGGTATCAAATGATAAACCATACCGTTTCAATAGCCATAAAAACCTAAGATCGGAGAATCATCTGAACTGATGATGACTGGCTAATTGTCCTAGCTTATTTGTGAGTATTAAAGCGACGCATTTTGTAAATTTGATTTCGAAATATACCGAATTGAACGAAACCTTAATTATACAGAACTATCTAGCTCGTCTTATGGTTGAAAAAATCAAGAACGGGCTATTTGGAAAATATACTTGTCTCAGATATTTCCAATAGCTACTACAAGGTTAAAAAATACCAGATTCACATTTCGGATGCAAATCAACGATCTTCAGTTACAATCTTTTTTCAGCGAATTGCCGTTGTAGACGGTTGCTTTGTTTTTTTAGCCTTTTTGTGGCTATTGGAGTTACCTGAGGTAATTATTTATTAAAATGCTTGTTCGTGTACAATAAATTTTGTACGACAATAAATCTTTAAAGCAAGGGCTATTCTTTGTTCCTCTACTCTCTGCTTCACAGTAACGTTAAATGGGACAGAAATGCCTCCTAAACTACTCAGAGCTAAAGCATGGAGCTCTGTAAACATGCGAACAGCTCTTAGTCACGAATTTCCGCCATAGAGCTGAGGCGTGGTGTTGTAGAGAGACTCCATTGTACGGGAGACAACGTTTAATCTATACTACAGAGTTCTTCAGAAAATGGACAATAGATTGAATCACTAGAACGTTTACATCAACGTTTAATGTTTTACTATGTTGGTAAGCGGATTAACTCCTATAAAGTGAATCATTGCTATACTTTTTCTCAGATTGAGAAGTTTGTAGTAGAGAATATTTTGAAATGAAAGGTTATGTAATTTTTTATTAAAATAATAGGATCTAAGTAATTAAACGTTAAACGCTTTGGAACTATGTACATACATTTATATATATATATATTTTTATATCTTCAACAAATACGTGAGACATTGCGAAAATAACCTAAATTTGCTTGAATACATAGATTGCTTTGGAAGTAGTGTTATATATTTTAAAAGAACGCAACGGATAAAAAAATTCAAGGGGGCTGACGTGAAGCGGGAGTAATTAAAAAAGAAAATTCAAATTTTGTAAGACAGTTAATTTTCAGAGTTACTTATGTAGGATTTCGATTTGGACTGGTTTACTAAGGACAATTTAATAAAGGAATAATCTATATATTTGACATTAAGTTATTAAATTATCGTTCAAATTTTAATTATTCTTCATACTACTTTGCTTCTGAAGTTCATTTAATGCCTCCGTTAATTATGACACACTCCAAACAGTACGGGATGTGGTATAGATGATATTAACATCTACATAAAATACTAATGCCTTACTTCAAGGAGCGAAAAAAATTTAACATCATGCTTTAGTTCCATTCATACTTTGAAACGGTTAATTGTTTGCATGCATAAAATTTAAATGCAAAGCAATTTCGTTAAAAAGTTCTAGTTACAGCAATACTTGTACCGTGAACTTCCTTGATTAATACCAAACATGATTCTCTACAGGAAATTTATTTTTATGCAGTACCGAATCGTACGTACCGTACCGTACGAGGCGATAATCCGGGCTCAGAAGCAAAGGCAAGTCGCAAGCGCTTATTTTATTATAAATATTTTAAAAAATGGTTTTCGAATCGAATTCACGTATTTTGTAATAAATGGAATACATTTATTATTTGAAGCTAAATTCAAACCTGCATTTATGAGAGATTGTAGGCGGAGTTTTTCGGTCTTGCCCCGGGAGCAAACCTTCCCGGCTAAGGTAATGTTATTATACCTCAACACTTATAAACTCAAGACATTTATGCTCTTTAATCCTATGCTTTTCCGTTCTCATCGAGTGGCAACTATTGCACTTTAAGGAAAACATGGTGTATATAAATGTTAGTATCTTGGCAGTGTCTGATGCCGACATCCGCCGGGTGAATCTGGACAATAAAAGCGCAAACGTTATCATATAATGTAAATGGAGAAGCCATATAAAAAAAATTGGAAAACGTTTGGATAATTTATAAAGTATCATCAGCAGTGTTTTCTTTGAAAATCTATCTAGAAATTTCAACGTAATTTACATCTGGATTTGAAATCTTTATTGTACCTGCCATTTGCTGTCTAGCTATTAAAAAAAAACTTATTTGAAATTTTCAATAAAACTATACAATATTTGCCAGGTTTGCCCGAATAATGTTGACATTAGTCATTTTCGGGAATTAATCGTAATATTTTTACGCGTATGTATGTCTGAAAATGCAAATACTATCACTATCATACGTGCGGGTGAAAATATTTTGTCCGACTAGCCAGAGCCGTAACTAGCTAATTTTGCGCCCGAGGCAAGAGGTTAACTGTCGAGGTGTATATAACAAGAGGGAAGTGTTTCTAACGTTAGTTGATGCTTGCAATTCCGATGTAGTTATAGGGACAGAATCATGGTTAAAAAGCGATATAAACTCCAATGAGATTTTCTCACCTGGTTTCACGGTATATAGAAGAGATCGCGAATCCAGAGGAGGAGGGATTTTCATTTGTGTCAAAGACTTCTTTAAATGCACACTTGAATGGGTAAGAAACGATTGTGAGGCAGTTAGTGCCTGGCTGTCGAAGGGTAAGGACGTGCCTTTCACTTCCTCCTGCAAGAGTTTCTGACCTGCGGGTGACCGGCGCTTTAATAGCAGTAGCTGTAGAGTAGCTGTAGCAGCTGTCCTTCCGTAGCTGTATCGTTGTGTAGCAGTAGAAGTAGAGTCGAAGTAACCGTACTGATAAGTAGAACTAACATTTATTTATATTGTTTATTGTAGTATCTCTTAATCCCAATATCGTCATTTTTCAGTAGTATTTTTCTAGCACTTGCTTTAAAAAAACTCATATTCAGGTAGTAATTGTTTCTGTAAGAACTCTACGCTGTTTGTGTACTAACTTAACTTGTTTTAACTTGATTATCGCTGTTGGTGTACTAATTTAAATTGTTTTAACGCTTGCTTGTGTTTCTATCTTGCCTGTTCGCTAACGTTGTTTGTGCGGTGAGTCAGCGCTTCCCTTTCACTTTTTACCTGCGTTCCTCTCTAGCGTAGACCTTAAGTCCACGAATTAGTTAGTCACTTAGTATAACCTTAGCTTGAAGTTTAATTTAATTCATAGCTAGTACAGATTAGTGTTTAGGATGGCTTCACCTAGGATTCCCGTTTCCTCCTTTCTATGCGACGCTGATTTCGAGGGAATGAGGTCTCGAATCACGGAGCTGGTAAGAGAGGTTACGGACCTCCGTCGGAGGGTGGCAAGAGCGGAGTCGGCCCTTGTTCGTGTTGGGAGAACGCATCCATCCCCGAGAACTCACCGTGCCATGATGGCGACTCGGGTGCGCTCGAGTGCGAAAGTCGGTGGTGTGATCGAGGGTGTTTGTGGGACCTCTTCGGGGGCTGGGGTCGCTCCAATCCTGAAACCCAACGATTGGAGAGTGGTCTCCAACCGGGGGGATCGTGGGGTGGTCCTGCAAAGGCTGGGAGCTGGGAATGCCTCGGCAGACCCTCTTCCAGTTTGCAATCGGTTCGCGGCGTTGTCGGAGGACGACACTTCGGCCGATGCTCTCGCATCCGCTCCCGTCTCTTTGGCGGAGGCTGGATCTATGGGAAGTCGGGGTGGGAAGGGAGGGCTCCTAGTAATAGGTAGTTCTAATGTCCGGCGTGTTATGGCTCCCTTGCTAACTCGGGCCCGCCGGGAGGGAGTGGCTGAGCGGGTGTTCTCCAGGTGTATACCAGGAGGAACGGTCCCCCAAGTGACGAGGGCGGTACGGGAGTCGGTGGAGTCAACAGGTTGCTCTAGGCTGCGGATGGTGGTCCATGTTGGGACTAACGACGCCTCTAAGCGCGGGTCCGAGGAGATTCTAAGTTCTTTTGAGGACTTGGTCGCCGAGGTCACTCGTGTCCGAGAGGAGTCGGGTTCTGATGTGCGGCTCACCATTTGTAGTATTGTCCCGCGGATTGACTGTGGTTCGGAGGTTTGGAGCCGCGTGGCGGGGCTAAACCAAAGGCTATGGAATTTCTGTGTGGGCATGGGAGTCGACTTTGTTGATCTCCGGCCGGTTCTCGGATCGTGTAGGGTACCCCTAAACGGCTCTGGAGTTCATTACACGACCGAGGCTTCACAGAGTGTAGCGTGTAGGATCTTCGACCATGGTAGGTCTTTTTTAGATTAGAGAGTAGGGTAGGGTGTAGGCGTATTAGGAGATTTCATAGGGGCATCGAGTGTAATACAGTTTCTGGTCGCAAAGTGAGAGAGTCCACCTGCGAAAGTCGTAATAGAGCAGTTAATGCTTCGGGCGATAACGAGAAATTAAATATTATAGTCTTAAACTGCCGCAGCATTCGTAGGAAGTCTGCCGAACTCGAACACGTAATTCGCACGTTGCATGCGGATGTAGTTATAGGTACGGAAAGTTGGCTCACTGAAGATATCGCTAGCCAAGAAATTTTTCCGAAAAGCTATAGAGTATACAGAAAAGACCGCGCCAATAGAATAGGTGGCGGAGTATTTTTGGCAATAAGTGAAAAGTACGATAGTTGTCAGATCCCTATTATCGATGAAACGACCGAGAGCATGTGGTGCCGCCTAGGTAAGGATAATTCGAAAAAGATATATTTATGCTCATTTTACAGACCACCTAATGCCAAAGTTGATTATATTTTAAGTTTAGAGAGGCAATTAGCCGAGCTTAGATCTATTATGAACGACGGTTACGTGATAATTGGAGGCGATTTTAACTTACCGTCAATCGATTGGGAAAACCTATGTTTCGTTACGGGAGGTAAAGAACGCGAATCGTGTGAAGCCTTAATTGACACGTTTCATGAATATTCCTTAATCCAGATGGTACATAAAGCCACGCGTTCGGGCAATGTTCTCGACTTGCTTGCTTCTAACATCCCGCATAGGATAACTAAGGTATCCACAGAGGAGGGACTTAGCGACCATCGAGCTGTGTATGCGGAGTGCGAATTAAAGCTCAAAAGACAGCCTAAGCCTCTTCGGAATGTATACGCTTTCGCCAAGGCCGACTTTAAAAGTTTCAGCTTACATCTCAAAAGTACCCTTGTCAGTTATCTTGAAAATACAGAACGATTAGGTATGGAGCCATCATGGTTATTATTTAAGAATATACTAGGAAGAGGTATCAATAGATTTATCCCCAGTAAGTTAAAATCTGATAAGAAAGAACCTCGTTGGTTTAATAAGGAAGTCAGGATTGCCTTAAGACGAAAGAGGCGTAGCCACGCAAAATTGAAAAACATACCTACCACCGCTTCCGATGAGTATCGCACAGCTATAGTCCATGAGTATAATAGTGCCCGCGTACTAACGAGAAAAACCATGCGTAACGCATTTAACACCTTCCGGAATGAGGTATTAAATACAAAATTGAAGGAGGATCCAAAAGCGTTCTGGTCCTACGTAAGAGAAGTCAAGGGAGTGGGTCCTTCAATACCCTCCCTGCGATGTGACTCCGGAGACATCCTTCACGATGGGGAGGATAAAGCTAATCTACTAAACGTTTACTTCGCGAAGGCGTTCACGGCAGGTGGAAATATACTTAAAGATAATCTTATTCCCGATGGATGTACTCGGATGGATAATATTAAAATCTCTGAGGCAGGAATAGCGAAGCAACTGAGTGCGATAAAGCCCAACAAAAATCCTGTACCAGAAGGAATTCCCGCGCGTGTATTAAAAGAACTAGCAGAAGATATAGCTCCCTTCCTTCGGATAGTTTTTTTGAAAATCACTTACCCTCTGTGAGGTTCCTGATGATTGGAGACTAGCATACGTCACACCCATTCACAAGGGAGATGACAAAGAAAACCCCGAAAATTATAGGCCGATTTCTCTAACATCATTATCATGTAAGATTTTGGAGCACATTATTGTTAGCAACACAATGCGTTACCTCGAGAGTAGATCGCTCTTAGTCAGCTGTCAACATGGCTTCAGAAAAGGTAGATCCTGTGACACCCAACTCGGTCTGTTTGTGAATGATGTTTTATCATGCGGCGAAAATAATAAGCAGGTCGATGCAGTGTTCCTTGATTTTAGAAAAGCTTTTGACAAGGTTCCCCACCGTAAGTTGTTATTAAAATTGGGAAATCTTGGCGTTAATGTTAAAGTCATTAACTGGGTTCGCGCTTTCCTTTGGAATAGAAAACAAAAAGTAGTCATCGATGGTAAGTCCTCGAGTGTAGCAGATGTAGTCTCTGGAGTGCCGCAGGGTAGTGTGATCGGACCTATGCTTTTCTTGCTTTATATAAACGACATCAGCTCAGTTGTAAAAAGTAATATCAGGCTTTTTGCGGATGACACCGTAGTCTATAGAGAAATTAGTGGTCCTAGCGACCATCGTCAGCTTCAGGATGATCTGGATGCGTTATCTGTTTGGTGCAAGGAATGGCAGCTAGAAATCAATCAGAAAAAGAGTAACGTTCTAAACTTTTGGAAATCTAGAAGCCCATCGTCCGTGTTTACCTACTCGATAGATAGTGAGATCATTCCTGTTTCGGAATCCGTGAAATACCTCGGGGTAACCTTGAATCGTGACCTGTCTTGGGACACCCACATAAGACGAGTGATAGGTGCGGCAAATAAGAAGTTGGCTTTTGTGCGTAGGATAGTCAGGAAAAGCACGGAAAAGGTGAGAGAATCCTGTTATTTATCGTTGGTTAGACCTCAAATGGAATACGCAGCAGCGGTTTGGGATCCATATCAGAGGGGACTCATAAAGGATTTAGAAAAAATACAGCGGTGAGCAGCTAGATTCGTGAAAAAGAATTACGATAAAAAACAGAGCGTTACGTTACTCATTGATGAGTTGAGTTGGCCATCGTTGAAAGATCGTAGATTACAGGCGAGACTTAAACTTCTAGATAAATATAGGTCGGAGATATTCGTAAATGAAATGAAGGATATTATTCGACAACCAACGTATATCGGACGGAGGGATAATGACGACAAGATTCGCGAAATAGATAGTAGGACGGAGAGGTATAAGGAGTCCTTTTTCCCTAGGACAATACGTGACCACAATAGATAACAGTGAATAATAATTAGTTAGGAACTTGGTGCGCGGCACCCCCTGCCATCCACCGTCAAGGTGACTTGCAGGGTAATATGTAGATGTAGATGTAGAATGTGTATGAAATTAAGAAATCATTTCTTAAAAAAGCAAATCGATATTATAGCAGCGTATAGGAAACCGGGAGACGATTATTATTTGTTAGAAATGTTAGCGAATTTATTCATCGAAAATCCGTTAAAGCAGGACATATTTATTGCAGGAGACCTAAACTTCCCTTCGGTTAAGTGGGATGGGTCATCTGCGGGGGGCGGGAGGGCTCAGGAATTGGCAAACAGCCTTATCTATGAAGGGGGATTCACGCAGGTGGTAAGACGGCCAACCAGGAGGGGTAACATTCTGGATGTCTTTCTTTTAAGGCCGTATGAGTAACTTATTTGCTCGGAGTCAATGGCAGGTATTAGTGACCACGATGCTGTTTATTTAGAAATAGACTGGGTTGTTACGAATCCAATGAAGAAGAAGCAGAAAACTAAGGTATGGCAATATAGCAGAGGCGATAGAATTGGATTTCGACAATATTTAACGGAAAGTTTTCCAAAGTGGGCAAGTGAAGGGGGAAGGGCAGAAGAAATGTGGGTAGCGTTTAAGAAATTATTGTTGTTAGGACTACAGAAGTATATAGAAGTAGTAGTAGTATATAGAAGAGTATTATAACAAAACTATTAGAGTGCTGAAAATAAAAGTAAGAAAATCACATAAAATGAAACATTTTGGATATTTATATTCTAGTAAATATGTTAAATTAACGAAAGACTTGAACAAAGATAAAAGAAGGATGAAAGAAAAATATCTTATAAATATTTTAGATAAAAGTAACGGCAGTGACTTCTATAAATATCTTAGAAGACGTAGGGAAAACAGAGAAATCAGCTACGATAAAAAAAAATGCAAACGGTGACATAATCGTAGGAGACGAAGAGAAAGCAAATGAGTTCAATAGGTGGTATACTAGCGTGTTTAGGAAAACTGAAAATGTTGAGACTTTAGTGCAGAGGGTTACAAAGGAAAGAGCGTCGTCGTAAACGGAGTTAAATAAATACACTGGATTGACGCAAGAGCCAAAACACATTAAGATTCGGGATGCGTAAATTTAAAAAAAAGTGGCGAGGTTAAAATATCGCAAATCTAGGGGACCAGATGATATTAAAGAGGCATTAAAGTTGGGTTCTAGGGAAATAGTACCGTATCTGCGATTATTATTTACTGTCATTTTAAATAATGATAGTATACCGACGGCATTAAAGTTGGGTTCTAGGGAAATAGTACCGTATCTGCGATTATTATTTACTGTCATTTTAAATAATGATAGTATACCGACGGACTGGATGAAGGCGATAGTAATACCTATTTATAAGGGAGGGAACAAAACCAACGTTGAAAGTTACAGGCCTGTTACTCTAACATCAGTAGTTTGCAAGCTGATGGAAAAAATAATAGCTGACTACTTGCGCAACTTTTGGGAAGTAAATAATTGGCTATGTAAAAATCAGCATGGGTTTAGAAAAGGCTACTCTTGTGATATTCAGTTACTAGGACTAGTTCAGGATATTGCAGCCACAATTGATGAAGGGGAAGAGGTGGATGGGATTGAAATAGATTTTGCAAAAGCATTTGATACTGTCTCTCATGACATTCTTATAGCTAAATTATGTAAGTTAAGCATAGATAAGAGAGTGATCTCATGGATTAAAAAAATCCTTATTGGTAGGGCTCAAAGGGTTAGAATAGGTACAAGTTTGTCGAATTTTGTGAATATCACATCAGGGGTGCCCCAAGGAAGCGTTTTAGGTCTGTTACTATTTCTTATTCATGTTAACGACCTTCCGAATAACATTAATTCAAGGATTTGTCTATTTGCGGATGATTGTATTATATATAGGCAAATTAACAGTGAGGAAGACCGGGAAATTTTACATCTACATCTACATTATACCCTGCAAGTCACCTTTTTGGTGGATGGCAGGGAGTGCAGTGCACCAAGGGTCCATAGTTTTCCTACGTTATCTTTTTCTATTATGGTCTCTTATCGTCCTAGGGAAAAACGATCCTTTATATCGCTCCATTCTACAGTCGATCTTGCGAATCTTATCCTCATTGTCCTGCTTTCCGAGATACGTCGAACTTCTGATTAGTCCTACTACCTCATTCGCTAGTCCCTCCGACATAAATTTTTCCAGAAGTTTAATTCTAGCCTGCAGCCTACGTTCCTCTAACGATGTCCATTTCAGATTTTCTATTAATGATGTTACGCTTTGTTTACTATCGTAATTCCTCTTTACAAATCTAGCTGCCCTGCGCTGAACCTTTTCTATCTCGTTAGTGAGTCCCTTTTCGTAAGGATCCCACACAGCTGAAGCATATTCGACCTGCGGTCGAACCAAGGATAAATAACATAATTCTTTCACTTTTTCGGAGCTATTTCGAACTATTCTCCCTATAAAGGCCAGCTTTTTGTTAGCGGCACCTATCAATCGGCGAATGTGGGTGTCCCACGAGAGATCACGATGGATCGTGACTCCAAGGTATTTAATCGACTCTGAAACTGGAATCTCTACTCCGTCCAACGAATAATTATTATTCAACGAGATACTCTTGGTTCTCCAGAAGTTGACGCAGCTTTTCTTTTGGTTTATCTCTAACTGCCATTCCTTACACCATGCAGAAATAGCTTCTAGGTCATTTTGGAGATACTGGTGGTCTTCCGGATTGCTTATTTCTCTATAGATGACGGTGTCGTCCGCGAAAAGCCTAATTTTACTTATGACTACTGAGCTGATATCGTTTATATAAATTAGAAAAAATAACGGACCAATTACACTAACCTGTGGAACGCCAGAGACAACCTCCACTAAGTTCGAAGATTTCCCATCTATAACAACCATCTGCTTCCTATGATTTAAAAAATCACGGATCCAACTAACGATTTTAGAATTAACGCCTAAGGTTTCTAATTTCGGTATTAACTTCCTGTGAGGTACCATATCAAAGGTTTTCCTAAAATCTAAGAAGATAACATCGACCTGCGTATTCTTTTCTCCGCTTCTCAGTAAGCAATTAACAAAAAGACCGAGCTGAGTATCACATGACCTACCTTTCCTGAAGCCGTGTTGACAATCATCTAACAATAAATTACTATCAAGAAATCGCATTATGTTGCTAACGAGTATATGCTCGAGAATCTTACACGATATCGAAGTTAAAGAAATTATAAGTGTGTTAGCATGGCTAAATCCAGCTTCAACCATATATGAAGTGGGGAATGCTAAAATATAAGGTACTACTGTTGCACAAATTTTAGGATATCTAGTATTAATTATTTCATTTGCCCAAAATAAATCGGTAGTCATATTTTTGAACAATGCTTTTGCTTCGAGATCAACAGACATGTCTATAAGTTCATAAGAGATGTCTTGGTTTTCTATGCTCTTATGGTTTAAATAGGAGTCAAAAGGAGATACAAGCCAATCAGGAATTTGCATATTTTGCAGGTGTGCAAATCTAATGCTCAAATCATGGATTACCTCTTTAAGATTGTTAACAAATATCTCCAAAACATTGTCAGTAATACTTTCATTTTCTTCATTTTCCAGTTTCTAAAGATTTGCAAAATATTTGAAGTCCCTCATTGATAAGGACAATTTAAATAGCTCAAGTTTCTTTTGAAAACCAAGCAAGACTGTTCGAGCTTGAACGAGACTGACATCCTTACCTTGCAAACTATTTTGGGGCTCATATAATTTTGAATTCTTAATTAAAATATATCAAAGAAAAAGCAAGAAATATGTTTTTAACAACAATTATTGGCGAAATTTTAGATTCTGTTATTTTCTATTGAATATTAAAATTTCTAAAAAGCCTCCTAAAGACCAATTTATTTCTCACCGACCCCCTAACGACCCTTTAACTCTCATCGACCCCCTGAGAGTAGGTACCGACCACAGGGGGTCGGTACCGACCACTTTGGCAACCCCTGCTCTAGGACAAGAGGATAATGCATCCACCTTCCCCTCTCCCCCAAGAAAAATATGGGAGCAAACGATGCGTCTTAGGCTTTTAAGAGCTGGAATTTGTGAGCTGAAAATTAAGGGTTCCAAAGCTAATTTTCTAGTAAATTTCCCCCACCCTTCCACCTCCCCTTCCGACTCGTCAACTGGAAACCGCTGACGCTAGCCATTTTCATCATTCCTCTCCCCTCACGCTCACGTGCCCGAATTTCTCTTTTCCATCGGCGTTGATATTACCTTTCGAATGAAATATTTAACAAAAACGATTTCAAGAAAGCGTAAAAACGACACTAGGAATTCGCTACAACGCGATCCCCGGGGTCCATGTCGTTCTGAGGATATCTTTAGATATCTTAGGATATCTGAGGATATCGAAAAGATAGAAGCTTTGATTAGGATAAACAAAATGAGCGCAAATATTAACAAAAGCAAACACGTTAAGTTCTCGAACAAAAGACTAATAAGTGAGCGCAGATACAACCTACACGGCGAAATGGTACCAAAATATGATTGCTGCAAGTATTTAGGCGTCCACGTAGCAATAGATCTAGGACGGGATAGGCATATTGACAGCATTATAGGAAAAGCATATAAAAACCTACATTATGTTATGCGTAATCTTAAAGGAAGTAGTAGGGCTGCGAAGGAAAAGGCGTACAAAACTATAGTCAGACCAATACTAGAATACGCGACGAATGTATGGGATCCGCATGGGATAGGGCAAAAAAAGGAAAATAGAGAAATTCCAGAGGAGAGCTGCGAGATATGTGCTAGGTAGGTTTAAAAAGGAAGACAGCGTCACAGAAATGTTGAAAATTCTGGATTGGGAATCATTAGAAAATAGGAGACAAATTAACAGATTAGGGGGACTGTACCAGGCATACAGATATAATGAAGCATGGGAAGACTTAAGAAGTAGAATACAGGTGCCGAATTTTTTAGGGAAAAATAGCCATGAATTTAAAATTAAACTTAGGTCGCAGAAGACAAATACAGCAAAGTATTCGTTTCTAAACAGGGGAATCAGCGAGTGGAACAAGTTACCTGAAGTGCTCTTCAAGCCCTTACCTAAGGACGGGAAACATTTTAAACATAGAGATAGTTCATATCATCATCATCATCATTCTTCTGTCCGAAGACAGGTTTTAACTGAATCGCTGCCTCCATTTCTCTCTCTCCCTAGAAGCCTCTTTTATACCTCTATAAGTATTATATCCCTGCTTTATATTATCTAATATTCCTATTCTTTTTCTCCCTCTTCCTCTTCTTCCACTAATTTTTCCTTCTAAGATCGTCCTTTGTAAACACTGTCTTCTCAATATGTGCCCTATCAAATTTGCTTTTCTTTTCCTGATTGTTTTTATTAGCGTCCTTTCTTCCCCCACCATTTCTAATACTTCTTCGTTTCTCTTCCTCTCTGTCCATTTCACTTTCATCATTATTCTCAATACCCACATCTCAAAACTTTCTAAATATTTTTCCTCCTTTCTCCTTACTGCCAAGATATTTGAAACTACTTACTTGTTCCAATTTTTGGCCATTTACCATTATATTTAATTCTTTATGTTCCTTTGAAACCACCATGACATTCGTTTTTTCTGTATTGATCTTCATTCCATATTGTTGGCCAACCTCAACTAGTCTGTCTGTCATCCTCTGAAGCTCTTTCTCACCTTCTGCTATTAAGCCCTGATCATCTGCGTATTTAATGGTGGCAATACTTTCACCTCCTAAATTAAATCTTTTCTCTTCCATCAACGCTTCTTCTGTTATTGTTTCTGCATAAATATTAAATATTGCTGGTGAAATAGGACTACCCTGCCTCACTCCCCTCCCTATTGAAGTACTTTCTGTTTCTTCTCCTTCAACCCTGACTCTAATCTTTTGATCAAAGTAAAGGTTTTTAAGCAGTCTTTTATCTTTCCAATCTATTTCTATTTTGTTTAAAATACCCAGCATTTTATCCCATTTCACTCGGTCAAAAGCTTTATCTTATCTACAAAACAAAAATACATATCTTTATTGACTTCTAGCGCTCTTTCTATCATGATCCTCATACATCCTATAGCATCTCTAGTCCCCCTTCCTCTTTTAAAACCAAACTGATTATCTAGCAGCTTCTTTTCTATTTTATATTCAATTCTTTTGGTTATTATTCAGGTTAGAACTTTAGCTGTATGAGAAATTAAACTAATAGTTCTGTAATCCTTACAACATTTTGCATTGTTCTTTTTCTCCAGTGGTACCATCACAACATCTAAAAAATCTTCAGGCCATACGCCAGTATCATATACTTGGTTAAAAAATTTTGTGAGTTGCTTAACTGCTTTAGACCCCAAAACCTTAAGAACGTCCACGGGTATATCATCACTCCCAACAGTCTTCCTTCTTTTCATGTCATCAATTGCTCTTTTAACTTCAGACTCGAGAATACTTGGTCCTAGCTGATCTTCTTCCACATCCTCTTTTTCATTTAATTCAATATTTCTTGGCCTTCCTTCTTTGTCATACAGAACCTCAATGTATTCTTTCCAGACATTCTTTACATTGTCTGGCTCCGATACTATTTTACCACTTTTGTTCATGATTCCTTTACGTCCTATCTTTCTTGCTTTTTTCTTGAATAGTTCCCTTGCTTTGCTATACATGAGGTCTGTTCCACAAATTCTTTCACATTCGACAATCTCCTCGCATTTCTCATTTATCCACTGTTCTCTGGATTTATCTGTTTCCCATCTTAAAGCATTATTTAACTCCTTGTAATTTCTTTGGCCTTCTTCAGTGTTTATATTTTTCCACTTTCTCCGCTCTTCCATTTTTTGCAGCATGGCTGCTGTGATCCAGGGTTTTTTGTTTCTTATCTTTCCTACATTCTTTTCCATTACATCTTTAATGTTACTATGGATATATCTCCACTCCTCATCTACATTCTTCCAATTTTCTTCAGCTCTCTCCCCCAACCTTTCCTCCAGCTCAGTCATAATAGCCTCCTTGTTTTTAAGGAGTTCCTCTAAGTTCCATTTCTTGTTAACTCGTATGTTTCTCTTAACGCTCTTCAGTCTACATTGTATATTTGCCACCAAAAGGTTGTGGTCAGAATCGATATCTGCCCCTGGTAGTGTTTTCACATTTTTAATGCTATTTCTAAATCTTTCATTGACTAGTATGTAATCTATCTAGTATCGTCTCTGGTCTCCTGGGCTTCTCCATGTGTAAAGTCTCCGCTGGTGATTCTTAAACCATGTATTAGTTACAATCAATCTATTTCCATGGCAGAATTCCACAAGTTTATCCCCTCTTTCATTTCTCTTCCCTAGTCCATATTTTTCCACTATGTTATCTTCCTGTCCCTCTCCGACTACACTGTTCCAATCTCCCATTACTATGGTGGTGATCCTTCCTTTTCCCTCCTCCTCCAATATCTCCATAATCTGTTCATACATTTCATCTACTTCGTCGTCGCCAGCATTAGTTGTTGGCATATACACTTGAAATATAAACATTTCCACTGGCTCCATCTGAAGTTTTACGGCTATTAATCTATCATTAACTGTCACTACCTTGCTAATTCTTTCAGCTATCTCTTTTCTCATTATAATCCCCACTCTCCTTTCCTTTTTCTCCCCTACCGAGTAAATAATCTTAAATTCGTCTAAATTTATCTTGCCTTCTCCTTCCCACCGAACTTCACTAAGGCCTACTATACCTACATTATTCCTTCTCATTTCCCTTTTTAAGTTCTTTAGTTTACCCCCTGAATTCATAGTCCTAACATTCCATGTGCCTATTTTTAATTTCTCACTACTTGCTTTCTTATTAATCTTACATTTCCTCTGTGCATCCCCTAGGGTAGTCCCCACCCGGAGATCCGATTGGGGGACTATTTTACCTCCGGAATATTTTACCCCAGAAAGATCCATAGAGGTATTTTCAGCTTTTCAGCCTATCATGGGAAATATAATGAGGTAGTTTCCCCTTGCTTTCCTCATCGCAGTTTCACAGAGTGATTACCCATCTGTAGCTGTTCAGATCCACATGATCACCACCTACAGAGGTACTGTGCAAGCTGCTGCCCTTGCACAGGGGGATGTAAAACCCCCAAGACTGCTTCTTAGTCTGACTCTTCCCCTCAGACCTTTCCGGCTTGGATGGTCCTACCAGGAGAATTACCTCCCGCCGGCATAGCTCTTTGGTTCGTAAGAGTACACAAACCCTCCCACCTCTGTAAGGTTATGCAGTCCTTAGGGAGGGTTAGTTTATATATGCATGGTAAAAATAAGACGAACTGTGAGGAGGAATATTAGTAACATCAATATCTATGTAACTGTGCCTAAGTGCAGGAAAAGGAGGGGATTGCTTGGAAGGGTGAAGTACGGTGGGGACCTCGTGGGCCCCGTGACCGCTACGGTAGACGAGGAGACCTTTCATTAACCCACGAAAATCCGCACTCTAGGCACTGATTGTAATTAGTTTGAAATTGTATATTGTTAAATATTTGTTAATTTTTCTAATATAATTAATGAGGTCTTTATTTGTAAAATTGGAATTTTAGAATTATATATTATGTTTTTCTTGCCACCTGGCCGGATGGCCAAATTGTAATGTTTTTTTTTTAAATGAATAAATAAATAAATATAAAATTGCGCCCACCATATATTTCTGTAGTAGTAATTTTCTTAAAAAAGGAAAATACGTAAATAAGAATAATAACAACACGACGTTTATTTATTATGGTTATGAGATTTGCATACACAATCAAGTAATGTATGTGTAGGTGTGCATTTAACATACTACTTATTAAAAAATCACAAAAAATATTAAGCCTTTTCAAGTACGATTATTTTGTAGAATTGCACTTTTCGCGCTTTTAAAGAGACAAATTCATCAATAACTGCATCATAATTAATATTACTCGCTACTTCGTGTTCTACTGACAAAATGAAAATGTTCATTAACCTCTCCTGCCCCCTGGATGCTCGAAGGTAGTTTTTAAGTATTTTAAGCTTACTGAAACTTCTTCCACAAGAAGCCACAGTTACTGGGAAACAGAGAAATATTTGAATAGCAATTTCTAAATTTGGATAAGATTCGGTCAGATTATATTAATGAATTAACTGAAAAAGGTCCAAAGTAGTTGCAGTTGAAACGTTTGGAAACAACGCTAACGCCTGAACTAACTCTAAATATCTGAGGAAATTTCCAAGGCTTTCAAATCGCTGTCACATTTAACACTTAAATCCACAGCTGCTTTTTAAAGATTGACAGTATCCATTTTAACAAATGAGTCGCCCAAAAGAAAGTAGAAATCTGAAGTTATATCATTCAAAGTTTTATATCTCCAGTTTAACTCAAATATTATGCTGTGAAATCGGCTTTTATTTGTATTTTGTTCAGCTGATAAATTACAACTTTCGTTTTCCGACTCATAAAGATGCTGTATTTTAGTTTTTTGCTTTCTGGATTCTAAAAAATCTGCTGGTACCGCTATATTTTTAGCCGTTTTTTTTACAATCAGTAAAAACATTTATTATATCACAATCACTTCCATGATTCTCTTGTAAAGTATTTCGTTATCTTTAGATAATCTTAGAACCCTGACGAACAGTAATGCCTTTTGCTTTTATGGCTTTATTCACCATGGCAATATTTGTTTAGATGTTATGCCATACCGATAATATGCACAAAAATTCATAATTAATTTTTTTAATAAGGCTATTAGCAGTTGAAACTGTTTTTGCACACAGCCACATTTTTTTTTTTTTGGGGCCTTCGTTACTTCTGAAATCTCCGAATTTAAGCCTGTAATTGAGTATACTTTTGATAACCATCTAGTATTAGCATGACCTTTTAGTGATGCTTTTAATATGCCATTAATATATCTCAGCTATATTTTTTGCAAAATGACATATTTGCTCCAATGGACTATCGCGTTTTGAAGATCAATCCCTTCTTTTCAAACTTCTTTATTATTTTTTCTGTCGTGTGTGCAGTCCAGAAGCTTAAAATAATATTTTGATATTTTAATTGGAATATAGTTTTATTACGAACTTAGTTTGCAAGTTGCCCAATAAACTCATTTTGTATAGCCGGTAAAAAATAGCTCACCGAACCGTTTTTGTGAGTTACGATATGATGTTTTAATTCAACGTCATAATCTACATCTACATCTACATATTACCCTGCAAGTCACCTTGACGGTGGATGACAGGGGGTGCCGCGCACCAAGTTCCTAACTAATTATTATTCACAGTTATCTATTGTGGTCACGTATTGTCCTAGGGAAAAATGACTCCTTATACCTCTCCGTCCTACTATCTATTTCGCGAATCTTGTCCTCATTATCCCTCCGTCCGATATACGTTGGTTGTCGAATAATATCCTTCATTTAATTTACGAATATCTCCGACCTATATTTATCTAGAAGTTTAAGTCTCGCCTGTAATCTACGATCTTTCAACGATGGCCAACTCAACTCATCAATGAGTAACGTAACGTTCTGTTGTTTATCGTAATTCTTTTTCACGAATCTAGCTACTCGCCGCTGTAATTTTTCTAAATCCTTTATGAGTCCCCTCTGATATGGATCCCAAACCGCTGCTGCGTATTTCATCTGAGGTCTAACCAACGATAAATAACAGGATTCTCTCACCTTTCAGTGCTTTTCCTGACTATTCTACGCACAAAAGCCAACTTCTTAATTGCCGCACCTATCACTCGTCTTATGTGGGTGTCCCAAGACAGGTCACGATTCAAGGCTACCCCGAGGTATTTCACGGATTCCGAAACAGGAATGCTCTCACCATCTATCGAGTAGGTAAACACGGACGATGGACTTCTAGATTTCCAAAAGTTTAGAACGTTACTCTTTTTCTGATTGATTTCTAGCTGCCATTCCTTGCACCAAACAGATAACGCATCCAGATCATCCTGAAGCTGACGATGGTCGCTAGGACCACTAATTTCTCTATAGACTACGGTGTCATCCGCAAAAAGCCTGATATTACTTTTTACAACTGAGCTGATGTCGTTTATATAAAGCAAGAAAAGCATAGGTCCGATCACACTACCCTGCGGCACTCCAGAGACTACATCTGCCACACTCGAGGACTTACCATCGATGACTACTTTTTGTCTTCTATTCCAAAGGAAAGCGCGAACCCAGTTAATGACTTTAACATTAACGCCAAGATTTCCCAATTTTAATAACAACTTACGGTGGGGAACCTTGTCAAAAGCTTCTCTAAAATCAAGGAACACTGCATCGACCTGCTTATTATTTTCGCCGCATGATAAAACATCATTCACAAACAGACCGAGTTGGGTGTCACAGGATCTACCTTTTCTGAAGCCATGTTGACAGCTGACTAAGAGCGATCTACTCTCGAGGTAACGCATTGTGTTGCTAACAATAATGTGCTCCAAAATCTTACATGATAATGATGTTAGAGAAATCGGCCTATAATTTTCGGGGTTTTCTTTGTCATCTCCCTTGTGAATGGGTGTGACGTATGCTAGTCTCCAATCATCAGGAACCTCACAGAGGGTAAGTGATTTTCAAAAAAACTATCCGAAGGAAGGGAGCTATTTCTCCTGCTAGTTCTTTTAATACACGCGCGGGAATTCCTTCTGGTCCTGGGTTTTTGTTGGGCTTTATCGCACCCAGTTGCTTCGCTATTTCTGCCTCAGAGATTTTAATTCATAATACGTCATAATGACGTATATGTTCCAATAGATTAAGAAATAAATATTGCCGAATTAGGGTTTTCTATAACGCCACACGATCCTCTAAGTGCAAAATTGTTTTTGCAAAAAACATCACAGCATCAAGAATTATTTTCAGATTATATCTCCATTTTTATCAGCTTAAATAGCTTTTGTAGTGCATCATCGATACATTCTCCGCTCAATAATATTTATTTTGGGGATATCCATTTAAAAAAGTTTCAGGATCATTGGTTGAATTTTTGTTCTACAACACGGTTAAAATTTTTCCAATCATTAAACTCTCTATTTTGGTTTGTAATATTTAGTTTGGAAAGCGCTGATCAAATAATAAGCATGGGAAAAATGTACTTACTAGTTTTAGAGTAAATAATACAGTATAGCTCTATAGTTTCACCATCGGAATGCGTTTTATAAAAACTGTCCCCTGAAAATTTTCTTCCATCTGCCGATGTTGATTCACAGATATTCGTAGCTTTTCCCGGTCAGGTCCATGTTCAGTAAGATGGCATCTAATTTTGTCGTTTATAGAGGGCTAAGATTGTGGATCGTTAAAATAGATTTGCTTTGCAGCTGAATTTTGTTGCTGGTAGCGGCCACTCTTAATGCCAACAATCGTAATTGGTGATGTAGTTGAGAGATCGAGACCAGTGTGTTGGTCCATCTCTGTAACGGCACTAATAATGGGTGCTTTACTCGTGATATCGAAGGTGTCGAGTTTCAGATAATTGTCAGCAATCAATACTGAAATTCTAACGTCAAGATCCAATTGCTGGTCGATAGTAACAATAAATGCAGAAATAATATGATAGTGGTCATTCCCTCTATCAGACACCAGTGCCGCACTTAAGACGTCGGAGAGGTCCGCTATTGGCGTATTTCCAGCGTTCGATGCATTTTCCATTAGCCACTTTCCAATTTCCTTCGACATCTTTTCAGTTTCTACTCGGACGTCTTTTCCTCGTTTGCGATACTCTGCTCCAAACGGTCGTTTAGAGTTCATGAAGCAGCGTCTTGTTTTGATAGTCTGAAGTAAAATAAATATATGAAATTCGTCAAATATTAAAAATAAATAATGTCTTAGATAGAAAATATTTAACAAATACCAATATAACAACCATAACAACTAGAAAAAACTAAACGCAGCTCGTAACTCTGCAACTCTTGCTACAATACAAATCAACAATGAATGGCACTATTCTTGGAGAGAGCGGAAAGAGTGATGGAGCCGGTGGGCCTGCATTCTCCGTTGCTCTCGAGTCAACATATACCGCACCCCGTGATGATCGCGACGAACATTCACGATATCACGCGCAGTTTGAAATTGCAACGCTCGGCTCAATTTGGTTTTATGAAAATGCACCCTTTTAATAATGGCGTGCTAGAGATTGTATAACAATTTTTGATTTACTTTTTCTGCGCCCCTCAGCTTTGCGCCGGAGGCAAGTGCCTCATTCGCCTCGCCCTTGTTACGGCTCTGTGACTAGCAGAGGACTATGGAGACTTTGGTGCGTGTTTGAAGATATAAAAGTTGACTTCTATGGAGAATTTGCTTATCACCGCCTGAACTTAGAAAGCGCACGAAGTAAAATCTTAACCGAAACTTACTTTTCAATGGAATAGTATTTTATTTAAAGTCATATTTTTGCATTTGAAATATTTGCCTCTAATAAATAGGCAGTAAGTTCGGATTTAATCAGCTCAGCCACATCACCATATGTGCTCAAAAATTCAACGATAGCACTTGTATCTGGGTCATGTATAGATTTCTTAAAAGGATCCAATACAGATTCCATTTTCCACCCCTCAAAACCGACCCACGTAGCCACTGCGTCAAACGAGTTCTTCATATGCTGCCGACCAACGTAGTTACTAAGTCTCGGAGATTGATAATGTTTTTAAATTGTTTTGGCCAAATGTTTGCCTAAATCTGATTTTTCTTGATGTATTTCAAAACAGTATCCATTCGCCTTCCTATTTATGCTTCATTCTGCAATTTTTATTTATGTTAACATATATGCCATATGCGGATGATCAAGTACTTCCAGCGAGAAAAGAAGAGGAAGTCCAGAAAATGATAAATAGACTAGAAATAACAGGTGGAACATACGATAGGAAAATAAATACAGACAAATCTAAGGTCATTCGAATACCGGGAAAAGAAGAGAATCTGAACATAAGTAATGGAGGAAATCCATTAGAACAAGTTTCAGACCTTGGAAGCATAATGTCAAGAAAAGATAATGTTTGGATGAGATCAGAGCTAGAATAGGAAAAGGAAGAGCGGCTTTCAGAAGAAATAAACGCCTACTTTCGGGGAATATATGGGAAGATATACAAAAGAAGTTCATAAAATGCTATGTATTGAGTGTTGAAAAGATTTAAGCTGAGAGACGATTTGAAAAGGAAAGATAGTTATCAACATATGAAGAGGACTGCGGAAAATAGGAGTATATGGAGAACCAGGTTTCACCAATTATAATCACGGACCTGTCTACGGATAAAATACATATGATGATGATATATAATACACTTTAAATGTTGGCATTAATTATTACGTAGGTAGCGAAAGACGGGGAATTTTGAGTTTTAAAATACCCCTATATAATGCTGAGAAGAACCATTTCCCAGCACGAAGGATTCTGCGAGATGTAAGCTATGTTGTTATGTCTGTAGAAGACTGAGACGCAACTGTCTCATTTTACATTAATCTCTCGTAATCCTCAAAGTACTTGAAATGAAAAAACGATCTGATAATCCTTCGGTGACACTACTGCTGCCAACAGAAAATCAAATATAATGCACTGGCACAATTACAAGGAAATGCTAACAACAATATTGGAGTGACATAATACAAAGCAGAAATATAGTAAAATACTTAATAGAAATGTCCACTTGGAGGGATAACAAACGATACGAAAAGTATTCGACTCGCAGGGAGTATTATGATCATATTCGACTCCACAGCTTAGCAAGGTTTCCTTCACATGGGCATGTAAACTCAATTTCGCACGCACATTGTCTTTTGTCAATTCTTTTCTAATGATCATAAGAAAGGTTTTTCTCCGATGAGATTGGTTGTTATTTCAATCAGGATTTTGGCTACAAATAGAATGAACGCATTTAGCGCGCCTATGTCAATGATATTCATGAACAATCGAAGAGGCCATCGAGCACAGGTGTACTCTCGAATCAATTTGTCTGCAATATCTACTCCACCTTTTCTTGCATTATAATCCAATATCATTATTGGCTTCCTATGTTCCTTGGGTCGGTATGCTGAGTGGATAACAGGTGGACCATTTTATTTCTCTTTGGAACATAGGATACCATTATTATATCACCAGAAAATGCGAATTTAGAGTATTCGACCAACGATTAGATGTTGCTTTGAGTTCTTGTGGTATATCTGTTTTTTTTTAAACTGTCCCCAATATTGTTAGATTTTTTGCGAGAAGATACTGTGCAAGTTTTACCGAAGTGAAAAAATTATCCGTTGTGATACCGTGACCTGTTCCACGGATAGATTCAGTTAGCTCGGTCACAACCCGAAAACCTTGATCAACCTCACGTTTTTCTCCGGTTTTTTTCACGGTGTACTCTTGCAAATGGCTTATTTTCCCAGTTTTAGTGGTTGAAAATTGTAACACAAATGAATGCTTCTAATTTGAGGATAATATCTAGTAGAATGACTACTCACTTGAGTTAAAATTGGTACTATATGTTTCCTATGCTAAGGTAAT
The DNA here is from genome assembly GCA_028673005.1 of Tanypteryx hageni. Taxonomy (NCBI): domain Eukaryota; kingdom Metazoa; phylum Arthropoda; class Insecta; order Odonata; family Petaluridae; genus Tanypteryx; species Tanypteryx hageni. Next base: position 185,836,612 of record CM054120.1, read on the forward strand.
GTAATTGTTATAAAAGCCTTGAATGAAATTGTTTCATTCTATAGCATTACAAAGAAGTAGATTGGCAGCATACATTGTCATGACATATTGAAATGTTTCTATAAATTCTTCATTGATTACGGTGTTTTCAACTTACATTTTCTTCTTGTCCTTGGATTGCTTTTTTGTTATGTATAATTTTATTTGAATATACAAAATGAATATTGTTATCATTTATTGCCTTTATTCCTCAATTATAATAATAAATAGTGTTCTGCATATCTGCAGGTTCAGGTGCTCCTCCTTCACCTTTCTCTATGCTATGCCCTTTTCTTTATATTTCCATACCCTCCTCCCTCCCTTAGAATATCCAACATTTCAATTCTTCTTCTTCCTCTTTTATTTCTTTCCTTCACCGTTCCTTCGATAACATTCTTCAGTAATCCCTCTCTTCTCAAAACATGTCCTATCCATTTTATTTTCCTAGTCACTATCGTGTTCATCAAACTCCTTTCCTCTTCTACTCTTCTAAGCACTTCCACAGTTGTAATCCTGTCACTCCATTTAACCTTCAGCATCCTCCTTTACACCCACATTTTAAATGCCTCCACCCTCTCCCTGTCTATCTTCTTCAATGTCCATGTCTCCGACCCATATAGCATCACACTCCAAACATAACACTTTACCAATCTCTTCCTCAATCCCAAATCCATCTTGCTGTTAAATAGCTTCCTGTTTTCTATTGAACGTGTCCTTTGCCAAACCGATTCTCATCTTAATTTCCTTCTCACATTTCCAGTCTTCTGTCAACAACGTACCAAGATACCTGAACTGTTCCACCTAATCTATCCTCTCCCCACTCACCTGCACTTCCATCCTTTCCTCGCCCCCTATTCTCATTACTTTTGTTTTCTTTCCATTTATTCTCAACTCATATCTATTCATCACGCTCACCAGATTCTGTAGCATCTCTCTAAAGTCTTCCATCCTCTCAGCAAACAGTATCATGTCGTCAGCAAACCTAATTGATGATGTAATTATTCCTCCAATGCTTACTCCTGTGCTCGTCTCCCAACACTCCTTTATCATTTCTTCAGTATAGATGTTAAACAGGGTTGGCGACAAACAACAGCCCTGTCTAACTCCTCTCTCAATCTCGAACCACTCCGTCTTGCTTTCCCCTATCCTCATGGCCGCCTCCTGTCTCATGCATAAATTCCTTATCAACCTTCTGTCTCTCCAATCTACTTTCTTCTACTTCATCCTTTCTTCTCCCTCGTTCTAAATACCTCTCTCCAATCGTCTTTACCACACCTATTGCATTCCTCGTACACGTTCCTTTCCTAAATCCAAATTGTTCTTCTGCTAAATTCTATTCCATTACCCTCTTCAGTCTTCTATTCATCACTCTCTACATTATCTTGGCCGCGTGAGCTATCAGACTAATAGTTCTATGCTCCCCGCACTTCTTTGCCCCTTTCTTTTTAGGTAGTGGTATTCCTCAATACCTTCTATACATCATATTATCCTACACTAATTCCAATATTACTATTTCATGGGGTAAATCCAGTGTTTGTATCGCAAGATTTCTATCAATTTCAACAGTAATTTTCCGGGAAGTGCAAGGAATTTGCAAAGAAATAATTTTATTAGTAAAATGATAACTCTTAAATTAATCACATTAATGGTTACATGAAATAATAAATATAGAATATAATAAAAAGACTACTGCAATAACATATTTAAACCCAATTTTAAAAAAATTAAAAATTTTCCATAAAGCACCAAAAGGGATCTCATGAGGACCCCAAAAGTAATATTTTTAATTGTGAAATATTTAATTGATTATAAAACCCACGTCGGTGGACTAAAAAAATACTATAAATGACAAATATCATGAATTAAGAAGAGATTGTACTCTATTCTAAGAACTTTCTTGGTAAATAATAAGATGTGCGGTCCTTGAGGAACCCCGCTTGGCGCTCTAAGTGTTAAGTCCGTATCCGGTAACATTTACAGAAAATATTCCGGCGTGATAGCAGTTAAATACAACATTTTAGATAAACATCATTCGTAAAATAAATAGGGATGATATAAAACATATAGACGCAACTATATTTATTAAACGAAATGGCCATTTTTAAGGTCTCAATGATTCACAATTTCATTTGTGCAACTGAAAATGTTCATGGGAATAGTACAAAATGATAAATGAGTATATACAATAAACAAAAACCTTTATTAAAAACGCAAAAAATTGTCACATCAAATCATGTTTGTAAGTTTTTTTTTATCGTTTAACAACATATGCTCATTAATAAATACAAAACATATTATAAATTTTAAACAGAAGAATTTGCTGCCATGTATCCACTAGTCAACTTTATAAAAAATAAGAAAATAATATAATATACTGTAAAATAATCATTTTACATCACTTTAGCTGTTTATCGCAACAATTATATGAAGAAATATTGTGCCTTGTAAATAGGAGGAAACTATGTGAAGACAAGCTAAAACCTACTAATAGTAATTACTCTACGTCAATGTAGATTCAGGGTAACGATTACAAAAGAAATGTTATAACTGGTGACTAAATGTCACTATATAAAAAACAAAAATCAAAATCTACTAATACGTAATCAATCCTTATCAGTCTCTGGGTTTTGTGGCGTCCTGAGGTTCTCGTAGCATTCTTGACATAAGGGTACAACTGTTATGATTCTGTCTAACAGAGGTGGTGGTTGTCTGCGTCGCATTACCAGCATAGCTGCCAATGCGAGTCTTGCTCCGTTAACTAGCTTGGTTTAACTCTTTATGCCCCTTTATTAAAGAGGCTTAAACCGCTCCCTACAAGCGAGGATGCTTGTTCCTAGGAAGGCTCTCTGGCGAATCAAGGCTGGCGATAGGTAGCTTGTAGGGGCCCCACCACCTAAATTTGATATCACCTAGCGTTTGCACCCTTTGTGCTTCGCCGCTGCTGTCTTGCAGTAGAATTCCTTGGACATCCTCGGCAGGAGGATGTCCAGGGATTACACGTTTCCGTCTAAATACATCCGGCTGATGCGGTCGTATCTGCCACGACCAAGTATCAGCCAGAGTGCGTTGTTTTGCACTACTTGCCGCATGTAGAGGGTAGTCTGAGGCACCCCAGACCAAACAGGAGCTGCATAGGTTATGATGGGCCAACCGCAGCTCAGGTACAGGCGTCTCTTTGTGTCGGCCGACAAGACACGCGGGCTCAGGATGGGACGGAGACTCATCAGGACCCCGAGTGCCTTGCGGCGGACGCTTTCTACCTGAGACTTTCTAAGTAGCCTCCGGTCCAACATTACGCCAAGGTAAGTGACCTCTTGGCTCCAGGTGATTACCTTCGGTCGACTCCAGGTGGTGCTCCTCTCCCAGGGTGGAAGATGACCACTTCTGTCTTGGAAGGGCTGAAGGCAATGCACCATCGACGATACCAGGTGGTCAGATCGTCGACGGCGCATTGCCAATTCTCAACTGCCGCGTACTTTTTGGTAGAACGGGACAGGAGCGCCGCGTCGTGCGCATACAGGGCGAGGATGGTGTTCCACCCTAACCCCCAAGGGGGTTCGTGGGAAAAGATGTTGTAGAGAGTGGGCCTCAGGATGAATCCCTGCGGGACACCGGAGCATATCGCGGCCGTCCCGATCCGACCTGGAGCCAGAACACCCTGAACGTCCTGCCCTGTATGTACGACTGTATTGGCGCACGTACCAGACTGGAATCTCGTGTCGATCCATCTTCAACAGAAGCGCAGAATTCCAAACGCTGTCGAAGGCCTTCGATATATCAAGGAAGGCCCGCACGACCACCTGCTTCCTGTTGAAGGAGTCAGTGACGAACTTGGTCACTCTACCCAGCTGTTGAGTGGTGGAGTGCCCCTCACGGAAGCTTAACTGCTCGTCCGGGAGAATTTCCTTCCCTCGAAATATGACGTTCAGGGGCTTCCGGATCAGACGCTCAAAGATCTTCCCAAAGCCAGGCAGGAGAAAGATTGGACGGATATCTCCGGGACCAACCACCGTCTCTGGCTTCTCCGAGATAGAGACCATCTCTGCCCTCTTCCAAGCAGAAGGGAAGTATAGAATCCTGACGCAGCCGTTGTACACGGCGGTCAAGTATTCTACTGCTGCAACAGAGAAGCTCAGGTAGATGCGTTTCTTGGCATCAGCCGACAAAATACGCGGGCAAAGAATCTGATGAAGTCTCGACAGCGCCCCGAGTGCCTTGTGGCGGACGCGCTCAACCTGAGGCTTCCAGAGAAGCCTGCGGTACAGCACTACTTCCAGGTATGAGACTTCTTGTCTCCAGAGGATGATCTCCCCCCATCACCGACAAATCGACTCCAGGCGGCGCTCCTATTCTAAGGTGGAATAAGACGTTCTTGGTCTTCGTTGCGTTGACCGCAATGGACCACCAGCGATACCAGGTGACCAGTTCGTCGACGGGGAACTGCAACGTCTCCAGGGCCGCATACTTAATGGAATAGCGCGACAGGAGCGCTGCGTCTTCCGCGTTGTGTTCCAAACAAGTCCCGGACGTGGGTCTTGGGTTGGTGTGTGGGTGGGACCCCTGTGGACACCGGCGCTGATTCGTCGCAGTCCCGATCCGATTTGGAGCCAGAACACATTGAACGTCCGGCCCTGCAGGTACGACTCGATAAGAAGCACTATCCAGGCAGGAAACTGGAGTTTATGCAACTTCTACAGGAGTGCTGAATGCCACACACGGTCAAAGGCCTTCGAGATGTCAAAAAAGGCCTTTGCGACCGCGTGGTCCTGTTGAAGGCGTCGGTGATGAAATGGGTGACCTTCTCTAGTTGTTGGGTAGTAGAGTGCCCTTCAGGAAAGCCGACCTGCTCATCTGGAAGAAGATTCCTCTTCCGGAGAATATCCTGAAGCAGCTTCAGTATAAGACACTCAAAGATCTTCCCGAACCCTGCCAGGAGAGAGATTGGCCTAATGTCTCCGGGATCATCCTGTGTCCCAGGCTTCTTCGGGAAACAGATGATCATTGCCCCTTCCAGGCAGACGAAAAGTATGGAATCCCGACACAACCGTTGTAAACGGCGGTCAGAAATTCTGCTGCATTGACGGGGAGTTGTCGAAGAGCAACGTTTGGGATGTTGTCGTCCCCGAGAGCCATGGTCAGCCCACAGCGGCGGATCACTGCAATGACGTTGCACACCTCGAAGTGAGGGATCTCCGCAGCATAGAGCATGAGGCCGCAATATGGCGTCCCCAGCTCAAGCGCGATGTCTTCCTCGACCGCGTACGACTCTGCTGTGGCCGGGTTTGTGCGAAATAATCCTTCCAGGTATTCCACCATAATCCCGGCTATCACCTCCGGAGTCCTCGCGACAAAGTCCCCCTGGACGATCAGAGTTTCCCGCCGCTGTGTACTGCAAAGCCTCTTCCAGGTTTTTGAGATCGACTTATTACTCAGGGAAAGCGTGGAGAGATGGAGTTCACACGCGTCCAAGTGCACGTCTCGCAAAATGCCTTGGATCGTCCTGGTGAGGGAATCCAACTAAAGCATGATGCCTAACGTACGGTGACGCCGCCACCTCTGCCGCACGCTGTTGTGCGGCGTGATCGTCTCCGTGTCGACACGAGTCAAAGCAATGCGTATACTCTCAGCTACGACCACCGTCGGAATTGCAGTGTCGATGGCCAGCTGGAGGGTGGTGGGGAGCAGATCGACTACAAGGTGAGTCTCCGCACACGTCCTAGGTGGTGTTGGGTCGACCGGCAGCCTCTCCGCGATGAATTCACGGAAGTGCTGCCAGTCAGCATGAGCTAGGTTCAGACGCTGCGAAGGTGGTACTCATACTGGCGAGTTCTCCAGAATTAGTTGGGTCGGATTATGATCAAAGAACATATCGCTGATAGAATGCATGCTAAGGGATGCCCTTAAGCTACTGATGACAGCAACATCAAAGACGTCGCTGGAAGGCAGATAGTTGGGCTCTGATGGTTCGAGTACCGTAAGCCCGTCAATGAAATCTTTCAGCCGCACGCTCTTCGTATTGGAGACTCTGGAATGCCATTTAGTGTGCTTGGTATTCAAATCTATGATGATGATCGAGAATCGGCCATCCCCGACGACATCCATGACCTCATCCGGATCCCACGCCCTCTTCGGCGGATAGTACACCGAGGAGACCCTGATCCATCCGACAAAGGTCCTGTAGTCGGCGGATACAATCTCGTTCACGGCGGCGACGATGGCGTGCTTCTCCTGCAGGAACGCCCGAAGTTCCTTCGTCATCTTCTTGACACCTCGAACGTTCCATTGCACTTGATTGCTTGACCCCTATTCCCCGTTATTGGAGGAGAGGATACGCTCCTTGACCAACTCCTCCAAAGAGAGAGAGAGGAGGAGTTTGCCGGACGTTGAGTAGATGAATTTCCTCAACGCCCCGCAGATCATCGCCAATGTGCACCAGAAGTCGGGGTCCTCCTCAGACCGACGGCCCTGGTGCACTGCTCTGCGGTATGCTTGTCTTGTCCGATTGGGTGGGGCCGTGACTGGGACCACCTCAGCGGTCTCGGTTGGCCGTGCGACCACCCGTGCAACTACCTCGGGCTTGGCCTTTGGTGGAGTTGCTAGATGTGCCGTGGCGGGGCCTTTGTTGAAGTCCTCACTCTCCACGGCAACAGCCTCGGTGGGCTTCGCCTAATGTTCCCTCTCCTTGGCAGTTCTGCTCCTCTCCTTGCGGAGAGAGGGCTTATTAGGGGCGGCTCTTCCCGTCTGATGGCGGGACCAGGAGTCGGCCGAGACGAGACATTAGCAGTGGGATAGTCGGACTGCTTAGACGGCTCAGCACGTGGCTGCTATACCGGGAATGGGGCATTTGCCGACGAAGTCGGCATAGGGACGGGAGGTGCCCACTTTTGCCGAGGGGGCTGCTTTCATCTTAAGGAGGTCCGGAGGGGACTTCGAAGCCTTCCCCAACACCGACTTCCGAACAGACTTCTGCTGTCCCTCCTCGTATCTCTGGAGCGCCTCAAGGGGCATTAGCGGTGCTGGATTACGTGGTCGCCCTTGCAGATGGCGCATGTTGCAGGCTCAGTCAGCGGCTTGGGGCAGTAATCCCCCTTATGGAGACCAGCACACCGGAAGCAACGTGTGTTACACCTACAGACATGTGACACGTGGCCAAACCTCTGGTAGTTGAAGCAGTTCAACCACCCCTGCTTCCCCTATACTGTTCGATTTTCACCGAGCCGTACAGAGTTTCTTTGTTGCCGACACTGGAGAGACCTTGGGGGTCCTCCCCAGGTTGGCAACGAATCTGCTGATGGGAATCCTCTTCCAATCTTCCATTGCAGTCATCTCACGGACACCGTCAGACTCGCTGCAACGTCCTCTGAGTAGCCTTTCCCGACGTTCTCAATCAACAGCCTGTAGGAGCTGTGTATGGTGCTGGACGCCAGCGTCGTTCAGTACCTTCGTGGCCGCACGGTGGTGCTCAGGCGGGTCGACGACGATCCTAGTGGAGGCTGCGGACCTCTAGTTCGAAATCATGTCCGCACACCTTGCTGAGCTCTGCAGCGATCGCTTTATGGGAGAAGATCCCATGCACCGTAATCGGTGGTACGCGGACCCTAAATCGTGCTCCCATTTCAGGCCGTTGTTCTTATGGGGTGGTTCCCTTTCCCCTCCCCCCAGCAGGAGGGCGGGAAATCTTCTGCCTCTTGGCTCTCCGTTTCTGCACGGGAGTAAACTCTCCATCATCGTCCGTGCTGACGGCAGACTCAGCACTGAAGATGGGGGCATACCGGTCTGCCAAAGCTGCGTCAGAGGGAGTAGCTTTTTGCCCCCGGTCTTTTTGCGCTTGCCGAGCACTCCTCCGTCGAGTTCATAGACTCTTCCGGGGCGGAGGCGGATTGCTGGCCGTGCAAAGGTTCAGTTAAGCCGACACAGGTGGCGGAGGTTTTGGGCTTCGGGCGATCCATGGAAGGTAGCAGGATTCCCTCCCAAGCTGTCGAAGCACAGCATGGGCCTCCAACGGATGCGTTGTCAGTGCTTGGCGTCAATAGGGGTACTACCGCGCGTGTGGCTCCGCTAGTGCCTTCTGAGGTAATGACTTTCTGACCCTGGGCCGAGGTAGAGGGGGGGGGGGGTCTCGATGGTGCCTGGGGCAGCAGCATCCGGTGCCCTCTTGACGCACAACACCCTGTACTCCGCCGGGGTGATTCGGCCGAACGATGAGGAGTTGCTCGAGAGCGACGACGACTGGGAGCGAGCGGAAGCAACTTGGAGGCTCCATTCAGTAAGAGCAGCTGTCGCAGCAGACCCTTTCGAGTCACTTCTACGAAAATCGTGGTCCCCTCCATGTTAATGGTTTCTGGGCCATTTTCAGGGCTAAGAAAGGACTCGGAGAATGGCCTCGGAAGACCAGGCTCCACCGTGCCGTTTGGAGACAAGGACAGGTGATAAGAAGGGACTAGTTAGCCTACCCCTACCTTGACGACGACCGAACGATGCGGATTACGAGACCCGTAACCTGTGTTCTGCCTGAAGCAGAAGCGTCACACCAAAGAGCGGTAATCGCCTGAAACAAAAAGCACGTAAATGCAAAAGAGCTTGATCGTACTCGAAAGTGCCAATCAGAACAGGGCTCTCGGCGAGCATTTATAAGAGTACAGCATGATCTTTTAGACATATATTTCCGTCACAAGTCTTACATGAATATCGAGTCATGCGCTTCGTGCTCCTACTGTAGTCTTTACACCTGGCTCGTTTGGTTGGTGGCATTTCGGTGTCCTCACTCTTCTTTCTTTTGTTTTTATTAATTTAGAGGCTTGGTTCTTATGACTATTCACCCAAAGTATAAACCACTCCTTAGGCCACAAATTTAGTGGAAGAGCCAATGCATTTCATTCACTAAGTAGGCATCATCAGGGCGAACCTGCTTCGACAGTGACACGAGGCCGATTGTCTATTCATTTTAAGGGAAATTTCTTTGGGAAGATTCTTTACTGTAGTTCTCCTTTGAATGTGAGCTCCGACTAATTCATACGACAGTCTTCTTAGAAAGAAACGCCTACGTTTATAGTTTATAGGCTGTTTATGCCTCCAACGTTCAGCATTAAGGAGAAAATAGCAATTGGCCACCGATTGATCTTTCTTGCAACATTGTAGGTGGCGCACAGCTGATCAACTGAGTCAACCCCAGACTTAGACACCTTATACAACGTTATTATATCAGGCTTTCTTTCTTCTCCACCTCCTTCATCTATTTTATTGGCATGGTTGATACAAGTAATACAGTTTTGTTTGGGTTCGATTTGTATGAAACTAAAGTACAGTTCTTTTGAAAACGAAGAGGCTCGATTTCACTTCTCTATTTCGAACGTTTATAAAACGAGGTGGTAGTTCTCGCTTGTTTTTTCGTATTTTCCCTGCTATGGTAATTTTTTTGTAAAAGATCTTCAGTCAATGGAAGACTGGTAAACCAATTGTCCATACTAATCTTTCTACCAGAGCTATGCAGAGGAATACTCAGTCTCTTTATAATATCGCTGGGTGCATTTCTGAGTAAAAAGAGCCCGTCTGGTTGTTTTTCGGCGTATATCTCCTTGTTCGACGTAAAGAAAACTCTTGTATTGGTCTGGGCAAAACTTTTAATGCTATATTTGTTGAGTTTAGAAGGAATGTACGGCCAAAAAGAGCTTCTACCTCTAAAACCCTCAAGCTTCTCATCTATGGTAGCGTACTCGCCAATCGTGTATTCCTTTTGACAGTTTGACACAAAGCATTCAAAAATTTCCCTGATCGGTGCTAATTTATCATATTTCCTCCTTACATCTCTTGCCCTCTTATCGTCAAACCAAATTGGGAAGGAAAAAAAAATAAAGCGTTTTTCAGATATAACGGCTCAAAACATTTCAATGACTATCATATTCATTGCCCATAAATCTAATGGATTATGTTTGGAAGATTTTCTTATTCCTGCAAGGTAAAGCAATCCAATGAGGGCTTCTATCTCTAATATATTTTTGCATCACTTTCTCTAGAAAATTTGGTTTTCACTAACTAAATTTGGTAATTTTTATGACGAAATGTTTGTTCAATAACGTCACGGCTGAAAATTAGTCTCCAGCATTCCAGTGGTGTTTTAGCAGTAGCAGCAGAACGACTGACACTGGGAAAGTGAGTAATAATATTTCGAGGACGAGATTTTGCCGCTTGTATTGTGCTTTGTATACTCCATTGGATGAATTTGTCTTTATCTAGTATATAGTAGTTCGAAGAACGGTCGGTGCGTCTTAATCTTCGTCACCATCTTTTTGGCTGCTTGGAATTTCTTGCTCAGATTCTGAAGACTCCATATCTTTAACGATATCTTCTTCCCAAAGGCTGCCGTTGTCGGAGACAGCTGACTCCTCTGACGAACATTCCGTTAGGATAGAACGGATGATTTCAGCATTATTCTCGAGAAAGGGATGAAAGTTAAACTCTTGTCTGCCATATCTGATAAAAAATTAAGACAAATGCTTTTTTGAAATTTAATTAATTCACAAACACATTTTTCTACTCTAGATAAAATAGTAATGATCATTTATGGCGGTAAAAGTAAAAATAACAAAAACTGAATTTATTAGTAACGCTATCGGGCGCGCGGCGTCTGAAAGATGCCGGTGAGAACTCCAACTCAACCAAATGGCTTTCACAGCAAACAGCGTAGTACTAGCGTTGTGAATACTCTACCGAATGAGAGACCTTGAGTAAGTAGGAAGATAAGGAGGAAGGAGAGTCTATACGGTATATGCATTCTAATGTATGCTAAAAGTTCAGTCTGGCGTCTGTCAGACGCCACACGCCAACTCTAGCGTTAAGGGCGAGATGGTCGTGAACATTTCCATACCAGGACTCCCATGCCACCTACAGACAGTGTAGAGTCGTTCGTCTAGTAAATGAAGCCTTGGTAGCCGTGTATGGGGGAGAAGCCAGAGATGGTTTTGTGAGATCAGGAATCACCTCGAGACATGTTTTGCCTCATTTTGGGCACAAGACACAATTCGTACTTTTGACTTTCAAGAAACAACAAACGTACACTTAAAGGTCGGTTGGTAGGGCTCGGCAGTCCACAGTGTGCACGGGAGGAATTCGATGTGCAGCCACCTTCAAGTGGAATGTTCTCGATTTTTTCGAAGATTCGCTTGAGATCTAAACAAGCAAAGATCTGCACATTACCAAAATCCTCAACATGTAGAGAAATTGGTACTATGTGCATTGCTCAATGGCACCTGAAGATATTGTCTGAATTCAGTTTGAGTGGAAACGATTCGTGATGGGGACGATTGAAATTCCTTGTTAGGTAGTGCGATGCTCAAATGATAAAAGTAAAAAATAATTAATTTTTATCAAATTTTATATAAATCGAAAACTTCAGTTTCCCAGTGGAACCTTGACATATTGCCCGATATCAAGAAAAAATTCCCTTTCTTACAAACCCAAATTGCACACTTTTCATTCTAGTGTGTTATGATGATAAATACTTTTTTCGAGCCACCCTCTTGATCATGCTATTCAAAGGGTTCATTAGAAACTAAGACATCGAAAACGCGCCGAACTTGTAATCACTGTGAGCAGACATGTATTAAAGCGTAATAATGAAAATGGGTTCTTGGAATTCACATTGCATAAGGTTTTACTCTAAATATTAACAAAATCTTGACTATTAATTATTATTCATGTTTATTTGATTGTTTTGCGACGAATGACTTCCAATTATTCCATTTTAGGGATGAGTGTGCTCGCTAGTATCAGTATTGAGAACAGTAATAATCTTACCTTCGTCGTATAAAACGCAGTGGGATTTTGGGGGTCATTTTTCTTTTAAAAATGTGCGTCTTATATGCCGAGAAATACGGTATATTAACTGTCGCTATATACATTGATTTTATTTCTCGCAGCAGTCAGTTGTCAAGGTAAACAAATTTTGAGGTAAGGGAGGGGAAGGAATTTAGCCCTGAGGGAACAATCTGCCTTCGAGTTTTGACAATAACATTGTCGTCAAAGCAGTTGTAAAAATGGAAATACACACAAATACACGAACACATATCATGGAGAAAATAGTCAAAACGTGTTCAGAGGACCTCAAAACGTGTATTTCCGTTGAAATCTCGAAGTCGCTTTTTTCATGAAAGCAATACTTTCCCCTATACTACGAATGGAGAAAATAAAAATGTTATAAGACGCATTTGAGCTACTTGGGACGAAAAATTAAAAATAGCTTGAGAGAAAAAAGGCCTAAGGCACTTCTTTTCTGTTGAGAAAACAATGAATTCTTATTATTGAATGTACTGTTTGCACATCTGGCCCCACAGAGCGTTTATGTGGCCTGCGAAGCTGTGATGAAAAACCGACCCATACAATTAAATACAATCTCACAGTTATTAATTTAAATTATGGTGTTGAAATGGTAACGCTTAAACATATTTAACTTGATTTTCATTTATTTTATGTGCACCATGGAATCTATAGGTCATTGGCAACATCCATTGAGGCCTGCCCCTTGTTGCGATCTATGCAATTCATGGTTTAATTTAATCTTATTTGCTCTTTGATAATAAGTGCTGACCACTCGATAGGATTTAGAAATCGTCAACTGAGAAGTATTGCAAGTTTGTGGCGGATAAAACATTACCTTAGAGTACGTTAAAAAAGGAATTGGAGACTACGGTGTACAGATTGGAATTAAAATTTAAAACTCCTGAACCGTAAATTAACCCAGAGAGCACTCATACGTCAATGTGAATGAAAAAAAAACTCTCCAACTTACTACACAATCCAAAAGACACGATCCCGACTCTACAAAGATCCGGCATATACAAAATCGCTTGCACAAACTGCGAGAAAGTCTACATAGGGCAAACTAAACGGAAGCTAGAAACCAGGTTCAAAGAACACCTTGCACGCTTCAAACACAATAGATTTAACAGGTCTAGCGTCGCAATACACATACAGGAATACAATCACCCGATTAAAATCGAAAACATGTCTCTCTTAAAATCAACACAAACCGACTGGAAACTAGACGCTTACGAGAGTATTTTCATAAACAAATTCAAAGAGACGGTTATGAATAACGACCGCGGACCTATCCCTTACTCACCCCTCTACTCGCTTACCGTTAAGAATTCCTCCACCCCTCTGCCCTCCTTTCACTTTTACCCGGAACACATAAATACACAAGACCAAACACAAACAATTCATACGACTTCAGCTACTGAAGATGGGAGCATAGCTCCCGAAATACGTATCTAGCGGTTTTCCCAGAGATTTCCAGAGTGTTTGTGCGTGTGTGTTTTCTTTTTCTTCTTTTTAGGCTAGTCCTTGACAACAGGTCCCTGTAGGCCATCATCGTCCTGCAAACTTGTAAGCATCATTTTAATTTTCCTTATTTCTTATTGACGTGTGAGTGCTCTCTGGGTTAATTTACGGTTCAGGAGTTTTAAATTTTAATACCTAGAGTACGTTTTCCTATAGATTTCATGCATTTATTTGTTATTTTGATTGACCTATCGTTAAATTCAAAATTAGAGACACCCAATGAAAAAGGGAGAGGAAAGGCAGGAAAAGGCAAATGACAATAAAAATTATAAACTTACTTGATGCCACTCACACTCAATCGCACAAGCATAAATCCTAAATGTGGAAAAGAAACAGGACCGGGTTTGCGAGAAATTACTCTGCGCCAGGGACCCAAAAAATCACACCGTTGCTAGAAGGTTTGTGAATCAGTACGACCGCGACAGGGACCTACTAAGCAACCACAAACACAGGCACACGTACACACCAAGTGGTAAGGGAAAAAAGGGGAAAGGAACGGGGAAGTAATACTAAGTTTACGGGAGATTAAACCACGCCAGGGAACTAGTATCGCAAACAGTTGCCTGTAGGTTTATGTGCCTTCCGACAACGACAGGGACCTAACAGGGGAAACAATCACACACGCAAGCTCTCGAATACACGCACACAAGATCTCTAAAAATTAGTTAACGCACTAAATACGTATTTTGAGAGCAATGCTCTCATAATCAGTAGCTAATGTGTAATGGATTGCACAACTCAGTAAAATTTGTGAAAAACTGTGCACGAGGTTTGATAATGGCCGATAACCGTGTCCAGGAGGGGCTTACGCCCGGCCGATTAGGACACGCGACCAGCGCTACCACGCGTCAGCGCTACTATCGCCGAGTTGACCGGCCGGCCGCCTTAGTGCAATGTACCTATTGACTGTTACACGTTTGCAAAACCGAACATATAAAAAAATGTATAGAGTGTAGGATTGGGCGATAGGTTACGGAGGTTACGTAGAAGAATGGAGAGCTTTAGGAGCATTTATAATTGTTTCTTTTTCTTTTTTTGTTTACATAGCAACGGAAAGTTTGGTTTGAAGACACAATTAGTTAGCATATAGGTTTTAACCAACATATCTGCATTGTACTTGGATTCTAAGATAACTGTAAATGTGCTTTAATTTCTTTTGGCATGCCTACTCGTCATTTCGACTAGCAGTTCCACTATAAGTATTAAAAGACTAGCAAGGAGAAGGAAGAAAGAGGGATGGAGAATGGGAGGAAGAAAGGGAGAGAGGGAGTGAGAATGGGAGGAAGGAAGAAAGAGAGGGAGACAGAATGGGAGGAAGGGAGGGAGAGAGAGAATGGCATGAAGAAAGAGAGGGAGAGAGAATGGGAAGGAGGAAGAGAGGACGAGAGAATATGAGGAAGGGACACAGAAAAACGAGTTTATTTAGAGAGATGGAAAGGGAGAGATGACAGTGAAGGGAAAGAGAGAGGTAAAAAATAAGGAGTGGTGGAAAATGTATTTATTTTTTCTATGGCATCGTGATTAAATGATTTGTCACACTATTGACATTTGACTATTCTTCTTCTCTTTGTTCCTCTATTATTATTACTTTATCAATTTTGCTCATCTTCATGGTTTCATCTTCTTATCTTCTTATTTGGTTTTTCCTCATTTTTCCATTCTCTCCCGATGTTTGATTCTTCTTTTCTGTTCGTTCTTCGTTTATTGTAGTAATCTTTTAACGTTTTTAAAAATGTCCCTCGTTAGTACTGCAGGCTCCCTACTAATTAAATTTAAGCTTCTGGCATGTAAGTTAATATTTTGAGACATTCTCGTGTTGTCTGTAGTTGTTGATGGCGTCAAACTTACAGACTATTTAAAGATAAATGAAATCGGCTGGAATGTTCGTTACTGTAAACTTTGTTTATCATGTGTTATGTGAAAGAATTCGCGCTATAATTTCAATTCATCCCATTTGCTGCAGCTGCCCGTTAATTTTTCTTTAAGTCATACATTGGCTTCTAAATAACAGAACATGCAACTTTTTCCCATAATATCTCGATGAAAAAATACCGATGAAGAACTCTGGCGCGTTCAGAAAATATAAAGAAATAAGAAACTTAACAGGGAGACAAATGATATCTCCTCGACGAGGATAGAATGGAACACCTAATGATAAAATGACTTTTATACGTTGACTCTTTATCAACCTTTAATTAGCATTAGACGTAATCGCCAAAAAAGGCAGGGGAGTTTGGAACCTCTCTTCATGGATCTCAATTAATGGGTTGACAGGTACTCTTTCGGATTGTGGAATATTTGACGTCAAATAGTATTGCGTTAAAGGGGATGAAAATTGGGGGCTGTGAAGTGTTCATTTTATTTTCAAAATATGTTCTAAGATCAACCAACGTAGAATACGCTTTTAAATTGACATGCTTCATAATCATTGATCCATTTAAAATTTGGAGTTTAAACGATGCTTTCTGTGACCATTTTTTATTCACGATAATGGTTTTGGATCGAATCAGTGAATTTTATCTCGCCTCATTCTGATACATGATAATTTATCGAGAAGCCTACATACAAGGCCGTCGTCATGAATGTTCCATCATGAAATGAAACGAAGTTTTCTGTTCGTTATACATAAATAGACTCACCTTACAGAGAAGGGTTATATATATAACAACATATAACATATATATAGGAGAATATATACGTTTAGACACTTCCATATGAGCGGGAGACTAATATGTTTTGTATTTGGGATTATGTGCAAAACCGGCTAAAAAAAACGATCTTGAAAAATTCCATCAATGCGGCCGCTAAAAATTTGCAATTGTTTAAATATATTTTCAAAGTTTATGAATTTCCGGAAGTTCTTCAAAGCTGAAATGTTTTTAAAGGTAGAATTTGAAAAATAAATGAAATACAGATCATAGAAATTTTTATATTTTGATTTTTTTGGCAATTAAAAATTCTTAAAATTAAAATAAAGAGATAAATGTTTAGGTACTTAGAGATGAGTTAGGGAGCTGAAATTTCAAAGCAATTTGGACATAGTGCAAGTGCACAAATAAAAATTTGCAAGTTTCCATGAAGTTGGTATTGCAGCCGTTAAAACTTTTTAAAATTTAAACAATTAAATAATTTTATTTCACTTCTAGATGAGCTATAACATTTTAATTTGTCAGAAATGTGTGGAATTAGTACTCCAAAATAGCAAAAGTATAATATTATTAAAATAGCAATTTTTAAAATTTGTTTTACTGCAATATTGTTTCATAAGGAAAGACGAAAATCGGTGAAGAAGTGAAATATTTTAATTAAAAAAATATTTCTAATAATGAAGTAACTTGCTGAAAAATTAGATTATTCAAGTTGAGTTGAAATGTTTGCAGAATGCAAGCACCAACTACTTTTATATATTTTCACGTTCCTCCTCCCCGCCTACTTCCAACTCTTTTTATTTGCCTTGACTAACTCGCGGTTCCATGGGGTTTAGGTCCTAACAATGCTCACTCCCGTTTGTGAGTCCACCGCACGTCGGGGATGGGAGCGTCACAAATACAAAACAATGCATTTATTATATCTAATTCATATAACCAATATACCGTAGTTAACCAGTCATTAATTACAATATCAGGCGCAAGGTGAATTTAAATAGCACGACTCAAGCATAAAGAGAATTGAAATCACATAAATCACTTATCATGAATTATCATATCAAACAGAAAATTCAAATGGCATTATTCAAGCCACAAGAGAATGGAATTAACATAATTGACTAATCATGAATTATAATATCAAACAAAGAGAATATAATGGAATTATTCAAGCACAAAAAGAATTGAATAAACATAATTCACTAATCATGAATTACAATATCAAACAAAGAAAATTCAAATGGAATTATTCAAGCAGAAAGAGATTTCAATAAACATAATTCACTAATCATGGATGATAATATCAAACAAAGAAGATTCAAATGCCATTATTCAAGCACAAAGAGGATTGAAATAACATAATTCATTAATCATGAGTTATCATATCAGACAGAGAGAATTCAAATGGTATTATTCAAGCACAACGAGAATTGAAAACACATAACTCACTAATCATGAATTCAAATATCAAACAAAGAGAATTCAAATGGCATTATTCAAGCACAAAGAGGATTGAAATCACATAATACATTAATCATGAAGGAAGTGAAATGGTGATGCCGCGCCTCCTAACCAATTCAACTAATGCTCGTGCTAAGTTTTTCTTTGCATCACCTCGTAATATCAGCATGAAATTAAAGGGGAACGGCTGATTAACAAATTCATCTACATTATGTTTCTTTAAATCTAAGATTGTGAATTTCATGAAATTTACAAACAAACACAAGGCACTTCTATGGGAAACCCCCTATCTCCTTTTCTAGCCAACATTTTCGTGTCCTCTTTTGAAAACGATTTCAAAGAAAAATTTCATTACTTTCCAGATATATGGTTGAGGTACGTGGATGACATATTCACAATCTTTGATTTAAAAAAACAAAATGTAGATGAATTTGTTAATCAGTTAAACAACATATATCCTTCAATTAAGTTCTCTTATGAACTTCAAGAAAACAACACCTTGCCATTTTTGGACTTGTTTATCATAATTAATAGACAACACATTGAGTTTGACATTTTCAGTAAACCTACACATACTGATAACTTCATTCCTAACAATTCCTTTCATCCTATGAACCAAAAAATAGCTGTGTTTCAATTTTTAACACACAGATTATGTAACATCCCCCTCAATAAAATCAGATATGCAAAGGAACTCAAACACATAAAACAAATTGCCGCTAAACTTGGATACGATAATAATTTAATTAATAAATTAGTGAGAAAACATAACTTTAATAAAACCTTGTCCAATGCCACTTCCCTCAAATTAGACAACAAAAAAGAGGACAAATATGTAAATTTGCCAACATTAAACAGAGGCTTGAACAAAATTTAAAAAAATAAGAATTATACCATAGCATATACAAATCCTTATAATTTGAAAAATTTACTGGGCAGTACAAAAGACACAACAGAATCTTTGAACAAGTCCAGTATTTATAAAATACAATGCTCACACTGCGACAGAAAGTACATAGGACAAACAAGAAGGAAACTAATAGCATGCTTCAAGGAACACATGGCTCACTATAAATATAATCGTTTTGAAAAATCAAGCGTTGCCAACCACATCTTTGAAACAGGTCATAGTATACACGTAAACGATTTAACATTGAAAACTTCAGCCAATAACTCACTAAACTCGTTAGAAAACCTTCACATTTACAAAAACCGCGATACACTTATGAACACGGACACAGATTTCAACAAGACCCTATACAAATTGACAGATTTAAACGACACACACGCCGAAAAATCTTTCCGCGCTTCACTTGTTTCTCGGTCGTCTTCTTAATACTTTCTGTTTCAAACCTGGCAGTTTGCTCCCAGTCACTTTTGAAACAGGTTTTACCCCTGACGATGCCCACCTTGTGGGCAAAATGCATTGGGTTTTGTAAACCTCTAATTGTTTGGCTAAAGGAGTATTTCACCTTCATTAATCTTAGCCAAAGTAATTGAGCTACTATCAATTACCTAGTCATTTATTTACCGTGAGTTGAATGGCTCTCAGTTCATATTTGACTAAGTCACAAAATCGGGCTATCACTCCCCGCGTATTGCTAACATTAATAATCTTACTTATCACTGAATTTTTGTTTTACCAATGTCATTCACTGGTAGAAACAGCGGAAATCTTTCTTTTTGCACCCGTTCTATAGTCTTTTCCTCTGTGGGTCTTGCGACTTCCCGCCCTCTTCGGAATACGTTCCCTCAATCTCCCTGGGCTCTTGGATCCTTAGCTCCATTTTCTCTAGGTCACTCTAGTTATACTTCTTGCTCTCTCTCCCCACTCTCTCTAGGTCGGCTTATACTCTCTAGCTCCCCTCCTTGGTTCAACCTTGAACTCAGTGTCACCGCCATCAGTTCTCTCTCTGTAGCTGAAGAAGGAGTAGTTCCGAAAGCTTTACGTTTGTGATGTTTCTGTGTTTTTGTGTTATTTTACGTGTGTCGCTTCGACATCCCCGGGGCCTCGCCAACCTGAAGTCATCTGATTGGTGAGTGCTCACTGGGTTTCCTCATCCCAACACCTTGTTGACATCCATATATCTATTTTACCTTTCCTTTTCCGTAAGTTGTTATATATATATATATATATATATATATATATATACACGCTTATTACTTATGATATAAGAACATATAATTATATGAGGAGGATATCTAATAATGTTTTGGCACTTCTAGATGGGCTAGAGACTTGAAAGTTGGCAGAATCAAAAGATTTTGCTCACAACCAACAAAAAAAATTAAAATTTCAAAATTGTTAATTTTTATTAGTTGATTTTACCTCATTTGTACATTATAGTTTAACAATTGTTATTTCGAAAACCATTCGTCTTTGGTACGAGATTTTGCAATAATTTTGTAGCAAATTCTATCCACCGTATGGATAACTTTTTAAATCTATAATTACAGTAGTGGTTCTCAACCGTTGTGCCGCGAACACTCCCCAAGTGTGCCGCGAGACTTTGAAGAGAAGATTGCAAATCTGCATATCATCCACCGATTATATACCTGGTTTAAACAAAGAAACTAACACAGTATTAAGACCAGTTGAATCCAGGCCAAAAGTATCACTGCTTTGGAAGGCACGTAAAAAGTAAGCCTGACAACAACAATGTAAGCGTTGTCATAGTAACCGAATGTCTGTGCATAAGTCGTAGAAAACTGATAGGTTTTCGCTGTAGCCATTGTTTTTTAAATGGGGAAGTCCTTGTTGGAAAGACATCAAGAGTTTACGTGAAGTTCGTACTAGACCAAAACCTTGGAATGGTTAATCATATTAAATCGAGATCTTTAAAGACCCGGCTCTCCAAACAGCTTTGTAATGTTTTGAATGTTTAGTTTTACACACGAAAATAAGATGGCTGCCAAGGGAAAGAGTGTTGGCTCATATATATGAACTTAAACAAAAGTTGTTACTATTTCTGAAAAAGAGGGAAACAAATTTGTTTGAATACCTTAGCTGCGAACATTGGTGCTCCAAATTAGCATATTTGGAAGAAATATTTAGGTATCTCTAAACACCAGCATGCAAGAATGGAATGAAAATATCCTGAGTTCTACGGATAAGCTACTGGCATTGCAGAAAAAATAGTCATCTGGAAAAGAGTGCTAGAGAAGGAAATCTTGAAATATTTCCACTGATTCCAAAAACCCATACAAAAGAAATTGTTGCTCCCGTGATGGAGCATTTAGCATCTCCAGAGCACAATATCGAGTGTTAGTTTTTATCCTGGACTACAGAGAAATACGACGGGGTAAGGAATCCATTCACATCAGTGACAACTGACTTCTACGTTTTTACTCTCTCCGAAGAAGATGAGTTACCTTCTCATTCAACTGAACGAAATCTGTAAATTATATACTTCAAATTGTCTCTGGATATGTTCCAGATGATTGTTAGAAAAGAATATTCCGAAATTCCGAAAAAAGCTTAGGCAGATTTAATGCAGTTTTTTACATCCTATCTTTGTGAGATGGGGTTCCTGACAAAAATTATGTGCAGAAAAAGGGACAGCTCAACTGTGTTGATGATGAAATGAGAGTCTGCTTATAATAATAATTATTTAGTTAATACATACAGGTTAACCCCAATTACATGTATTTTAATAGAATTATTAATAACTCTAACATATAAAATCACAAACATCCATGACCAAGGCGGGATTCGAACCCGCTACCCTGGCATTATTACTATTATTATTAATATCATTTTTATTATTGAGTGTTACATTTGTACCAAAGTTGAAGTATAAGTACGGGTTAAATTTTTATTTTAGATTTTTAATCCATACCTAACTAATATAAGGGCGATTTAGCCAATTGTACACGGCAGGGTCGCTAAATGCGGTGGTGGGAGGGCCTTTACCAATTGCGTTGTCGCCAACCTATCTCCCCCTCTACCCATACCTTCTTCCCTCCCCAGTCACTTCCATCACAAATCCACGACGGTTTTTCGCGTTCCATAAATCGGAGCGAAATATGAAGATCCATCAGTTATTCGATAACTGTTGTAAAGGTGACTCAAAAATTTTGTTATTTGTCGTTGGGTTGTTGTTTGGTGTTGTGTTATAAGTTGTCCATCGTTAACAGATGCAAAATTCGTATTAAAAATATATCTTATTATGAAATATTTCTGAAAAGTTAATGCTTTCAAGGTGAGATGAAATTCTTGCAGAACGCATGTACAAATTACTTATATATATATATATATATATATATATATATATAACAGTTTAAGGAAAAAGAAAGGTAAAATGGATATATGGATGGCAAAAAATGTTGGGATGAGGAAGCTCAGTGAACACTCAACAATCGGAGGACTTCAGGCTGGTGAGGCCCTGGGGATGTCGAATCGACACACGTAAAAGAACACTAAAACAACGCAGAAACATCACAAATGTAGAAGCTTTCGGAGTTATTCCTTCATCAGCTACAGCTACAGTGACACTGGATGGAGGCATGGGGGCAAAAGGATAATGCGGAAAGGTCGAGGATTGGAGGATACGAAGGGGGTTGGGGATTGGTAGGGTGTTGGGAGAAGACAGAAAGGGGTGAAAAGCTATCGAAGGTTGAGGCCAGGAGGAAGGAAGGAGTTTAGAAGATGGATATGCGAATGCTTCCACTGACGGAGTTGGGGAGCAGAAGCATTTTCAGGAAGAGCGCAAATGACTCTCACTGTGAAACAGCTGTTAAACTTTAAATTATGCTGGTTCGCATGAACGGCCACCGGCTGTGGTCGTTTGAGAATAACGCTGTTGCGGTTGACCGCTCGCATTACAACGACGAAGCCCTCCGCCCAATATCTGACCAAGCTTCTTACCTTCCTCTCCCCTCCAACCTCACTGACCACCACTCATCCGATTTTTCTGCGTATCTGCGATCCGTGAGGAAACAAGAAGGCCTCCCTGATTCCACCATTTCCCTGACAATCCCCAACAAACCCTGGACCCCAACCTTCTACCTTCTCAATAAAACCACGAACACGATATCGCCGGCCGCCCCATTGTTGCCAGCTTTAATTCTCTCACGGAACGCACCTCTGCCTTTGTTGACGCTCACCTACAATCTCTCGTCCGTAAATTCCCATCTTTCATCAAAGAAACAAACCACTTTCTTCAACGCCTACAATCACTCCCTTCTCATCTCCCACCTAACAATTATGTCCACTATAGACGTCTGCTCCCTCTACACCAACATCCCTCACAACCAAAGACTGTCCGCCCTGAGAAAATTACCGCACTACAGACCACCTGGCGCAAGACCATCCTCGCATTTCCTTACGAAGCTGGCTGAAACGGTGCTCCAAAAAACAACTTCTCTTTCGGAGGGCGCCACTACCTACAAGTAAAAAGTACCGCGATGGGCAGTTGCATGGCGTCCTCCTATGCCAATGCCTTCTTAGTTGAATGGGAGGAACGCTTTCTTGACATTTCCCCCAGACAACACCTATGGCTGAGGTATATCGACGACATTCTTCTTTTCTGGACGCATTTACCCGACTCACTACAACCCTTTTTACAACGCCTCTCATTCCACCACACGCTTTCCTTCACCCACCACTACTCTGCCTCCAACATCACCTTCCCGTATGTCGATCTCTCCATCCGGGAAAACAAAATCTACTCCAGGGTGCACCTCAAGCCTTCCAACCGCCTTCAATATAACGAGGGAGTTTTAAATTTGGTAGTGTGCTTAATGATGTAGTAAAATCTTGTTTGCCGGGAAACTAGTTGGGTGTGTTAGAAGTGAAAATTAAAAGAGAATTAACGCAGCTGGCGGGAGAGCGCGGGGAAGGGATGGGACTTTTAGGTTTATGCAGGTAAACTGTAGGAGCATAGTCAATAAAATATTAGAATTTGGCTCGCTAATGGAAATACATGAACCTGATGTTACTATATGTACAGAGACGTGGCTAAGGGAGGAAATAAGTGACAATGAAATATTTCCGAATGGGTTTCATATTTACAGAAGAGACAGAGGTACCAAAGGAGGAGGAATATGTATCTGAATGAAGGACGACATTGAAAGTAGCCTGAAAATAATAGATACGGTGTATGAGTTACTCGGAGTAAATATAAAGGATAGAAAAGAAAAACAGTTTGAAATCGTTGCAGCATATAGGCCGCCAAGTGAAGACATGGGGCTCATGGAGCGGCTAGTCGAGATAGCAAGTAGCATAGCAGTAAGCAGGCCATTAGTTATAACAGGTGACTTCACCATTCCCCAGATAGACTGGAAGGGACGTACGCCGGTGGGTGGTGAGAGTCAGAGATGCGTAAACAGTCTTATCGGTCAAGGAGACCTAACGCAGGTAGTGGAAGGGCTCACGAGAGGAGGAAGTATTTTAGACGGTTTCATGGTTAGACCCAGCGATTTGGTAACAAGAACGGAAGTATTCGAGGGCATTAGTGACCATAAGGGTGTAATTATGGATATTCAATGGGAAATACATAGAAAATGTGAGCCGGCTAAATGTGTTAGATTATACCACAAGGCGGATGTAATGGCTATCAGACAATATCTACGTAGAGAATTTCCAGAATGGGCGAGTAAGGGAGACAGTGTAGAGCAAATATGGGTTAACTTTAAAAATATTCTATCGGCGGCTATTGAAAAATTCGTTCCTAAGAAGTCATTAGGCAGTAATCCAGACCCGGAATATTATAATGTTTCTATTAAGAAACTAAAGAAAACAGCACGGAGACTTTATCATAAGAGGCATAGAGCAACACCTCTTTTAGAAAAGTATAAGGCTACCTGTAGAGACCTATTGAAAGAAAAGAAAAAAGCGAAAGATAAGGTTTTTGAAAACTCTATAATATATTACGGTTGGGGAAATCTTCAGAAATATATACGAAGAAGACGTAAAGGCCGAGATGAGTTAGACAATGTAAATTTGGATTTAAATGGCATAGTACTCAAAGAGGACATAGCAAAAGCTGAAGCCTTTAACGTTTGGTTTACGAATCAGTTTAGCAATGACGAGAGTGAAAACAACGTG
The DNA here is from genome assembly GCA_028673005.1 of Tanypteryx hageni. Taxonomy (NCBI): domain Eukaryota; kingdom Metazoa; phylum Arthropoda; class Insecta; order Odonata; family Petaluridae; genus Tanypteryx; species Tanypteryx hageni. The sequence goes on from CM054120.1 coordinate 185,861,119, forward strand.
CTCTCGATAGCCAGCAACGAGTTTGAATATATAAAAATAAGAGAGAGCGACATCTTAAAGAGCATACTCAGCATTAGGAGGCATAAATCTTGTGGTCCAGACGGAATTTTGGGAGAAGTTCTGAAACTGTGGTGCGAAGCTATTGTACCGTATCTGCGAGTATTATTCACAGTATAGTTGAATAACGGGGAAATACCGAAAGAGTGGAAGAGCGCAATTGTAGTCTCTATTTATAAAGGAAGTTCTCGTTCCAATTTGAATAATTATTGCCCAATAAGCTTAACAAGTGTAGTTTGCAAGCAAATGGAACACTTACTGTCTCACTATAGTAGAGATTTTTGGAAGGCGAAGAACTGGCTAAGTAAAGCACACCAAGGTTTTCGTAGAGAATACTCTTGTGACAGCCAGACGACCGCACTAGTACAGGATGTTGCAGAGACGCTAGATAAGGGGAAACAGATAGATGCAATTCTCATAGATCTTTCCAAGGTCTTTGACAGAGTAAACCATAGGCTACTTATGGATAAAATATCTGGAATGGGAATGGACAAAAGAGTGGTTAGATGGATTGGGGAATTTTTATCAAAACGTAAGAAAAAGGTTCGAGTAGGTGGTGAACTTTCGAATGATGCGGATATCACTTCGGGCGTTCCTCAGGGAAGTGTCCTCGGAGCGTTGTTGTTTTTGATATTCATAAAGGACCTAACTGAGTCTTTGGGGTGTAACGTTAGGTTATTTGCGGATGACTGTTTAATTTACAAATTAATCGTGAATACTGAAGATTGCGGATCATTCCAAAATAACTTAGAAGAACTTGTACGTTGGGCAGAAGTAAATAAAAGGAAAATAAATGCAGAAAAAACAAAACTAATACGTTTCTGTAGAGGAAGAAGTGCATTTAACTGGGAGCACGTTTTAGAGGGTAGCGTCCTAACGGAGGACGATGAGTGTAAGTATCTAGGGTTAACTTTCACGAAGGACCTTCAGTGGGGACCGCAGATGGACAGAGTTGTAGCCAAAGTATACGGAGCACTGCATTTTATAATTAGGGTCTTAGGAAAGAGTAGTCCCGCCACAAAGGAAATGGCTTATAAATCGTTAGTTAGGCCTATTTTGGAATATGCTGCAAAAGTGTGGGATCCTCACTCAGTGGGTCAGATAAAGCAGCTTGAGATGGTGCAGAGAACTGCAGCGCGCTATGTCTTAGGAGATTTTAGAAGAACCAAGAGCGTAACAGAAATGTTAAAAAAACTAGAGTGGGAATCGCTAGAACATAGAAGAAGCATAGCAAGGCTAGGGGGATTTTTTAATGCATATTCGGAAAAGCCAGCTTTGGCAGATATTTGTGATAGGATTAAAAAACCATCTTATTATGGACGCTGGGATCATGAGCACAAGATGGAGCCTCTTTCACAAAAAACACACTGGGGAAAATTCTCGTTTCTTAATAGAGGGATTGAGCATTGGAACCCATTACCTGCTGAGGTATTCAAGCCATTCCCTTCCCGCGTAGGTCTCTTTAAAGCGAAGTTAAATAGCATTCAAAATGCATAATAATTATGGGTAATTCTAAAGACGAGCTTTTGAGTGATACGTGATGTTTCCATTTGTTTACCCTTCCCTAGAAATGTTAAAACATTTAAATCAAGAGTAAAAAATATCACTGGGAACGTTATTCATTACTTTTAGTTAATTTATTGTTAAATAATGTTGTAAGATAAATTAATTAACGAAGGGGCTCGAACTCGAAGCTCCTAACAGGAAAAATATATGGATAGAATATTGTATGTGGTATGTGAAAAATTGTAAACTGAATCTTCTTAATATGTTTTTATATGTTTTAAATATATTTTTATATGTTAATATTGTAACTTTGCCAACGGGCCAGGCGCCCACATGCATTGTATATTGAAATAATAATAATAATATCTCCAGTTCGACAGCTGCCATACCCTCCACACCAAAACCTCTATTCACTACGCCCTAGCCTGTCGAGAGCGTAGAATCTGCTCGACCAGAGATTCACTGTCCGAGTACTGCTCCATCCTCGAACATGCCTTTCTACAGCGTGGATACCCGCCGGATCTGAACCGAGATCAAATCCGGCGGGCAGTCGCACACGCCACCACTAACTCCCACCTCAATACCAACACCACCAGCGATTCCATCCCCCAACTCACCTTAACCACCCTTTATTTCCCCGGCATCCACGGCATTTTGAAAAATATCCTAAAAGCCACCCACCGTATCCTCACATCCTCCTCTCATGAGATTTCATTTCCTAGACCACCGGTGCTCTCCTTCCGCCGTCCCTCTAATATGGCAAATATTCTATGGAATAAAGAACCCCCAGCACCCATGCCTCTACAACCTGCCGGATCTTACCCCTACGGTAGACCCCGATGTCTTACATGCCCAATAAACCCCCCCTGCAACTCCTTCTCCAGTCCCACAACCAACATCACCTACCCCATAACTTCCACCACCAACTGCACCACTCGCTATATCATTTACCCCCTGAAATGCACCCAATGACCCGCCTTTTATGTTGGCCTAACCAGCAATCCCCTCAAAATCCGCATGAACGGCCACCGCAACAGCGTCATTCTCAAACGACCGCTGCCGGTGGCCGTTAATACGAACCATCATTATTTAAAATTTAACAACTGCTTCACAGTGAGAGTCATTCGCGCTCTCCCCGACAATGTTTCGCCTCCCCAACTCCGTCAGTGGGAGCTTTCGCATATCCATCTTCTAAACTCCTTCACTCCCCCTGGCCTCAACCTTCGATAGCTTTTCACTCCCTTTCTGTCTTCTCCCAACCTCCTACCAATCCCCAACCCCCTTCGTATCCTCCAATCCTCGACCTTTCCGCATTATCCTTTTGCCCCCATGCCTCCACCCAGTGTCACTGTAGCTGTAGCTGATGAAGGAATAACTCCGAAAGCTTTTACGTTTGTGATGTTTCTGCGTTGTTTTAGTGTTCTTTTACGTGTGTCTCTTCGACATCCTCAGGGCCTCGCCAACCTGAAGTCCTCCGATTAATGAGTGTTTACTTGGCTTCCTCATCCCAACATCTTGTTGCCATCCATATATATACATATACATACATATATATGTACACGAGGGAGGTAAAAATGAAAACTCCAAAGTGAAGAGAAAAATGTTTTATTAAAATCTTTGACAAAATTCTTTTCAACGTACTCCCCTCCTCTTGCAAGGCACGTTTGCCATTGCGAAGCCAACGCATAGATTCCATCGGAGAACTTCTTTGGTTTCTTGCTCAGCCAATCATGCACCGCAGTTTTAAATCGTAGTTGGAACGAAAGTTTTTCCCTCGTAATACGTCTTTGAGTGTGCCAAAAAGATTAAAATCAGTCGGAACAAAGTCTGAGGAATAAAGGGGATGGGGTTTAACTTTAAAATAAGGATCCTAATGGTTTCAAGAATCTCACGGGCATTAGGAGAACGATGCCCGTCCTCATAATGCCAGTGTATACAAACTCCTTTTCGGATGAGTCTCCAACGTTTAGAAAAGATTGCAGTCCGTTCTTAAGAAGATCACTGTAGGAATTGCTATTGACATTTGTCCCTTTTTCCATATAACTCTCCAAAATTACTCCATTTTTGTCCCAAATGCAGTCAACATCATTTTCCCCGCGGATAGTGTAGCCTTGCATTTTTTCTACATGAGCGAGCTGGATGCCGCCATTCTTTACTTGCTCTAGCTTCATACCGAGAGAGTAGCACAGAGCAGGCGTCAACACATTGTTGCTTCAAGTCTTCAGTGAGTTGCTGGGGCACCCACCTTGCACAGACTTGATTGAATCTAAGTTCATTGTGGATAATATTGTGAACAGATCCAATGCTGTTTAATTTCTTGCTGATTTCTTTCATTTTAATGAGACGGTTTTTGCGAATGAGCCTATTAAAGGCAGAAATGTGACTACGTGATAGGCCTGGCCTGGAAGAACAGCACCTTTCACATCTTATACAAAATTTTCAAAATTTTCAACTCATTTATACACTCCTCTCTGTGGTAAACAGTTATATCCATACACATTTATCATCCTCCTTAGTATTTCAATTGGTTTCACTCCTGAGTTCAAAAATCTTATCAATGATCACAACTCCAACTCCAACTTATATAACAAGGAGTACGAAATACCACAAAATATCTCACCAAAATAATAGTAACAATAACAAAAAAAAATTAACAACAAAATAGCAATAACAATAAGATTTCATACTTCTTTCCACTTTCCTTTCACATTTGCTTTCTTAATTTGAACCACCCTTATATATATATATATATATATATATATATATATATATATATATATATATATATATATATATATATTTATATATTTATTTATTTATAAATCATCAGCATAGGTAATCTGTCCGTTGACTGGTCCGTGATTATTCATGGTTAAACTTGGTTCTCCATATACTCCTATTTTCCGCTGTCCTCCTCATATCTTGATAAGTATCTTTCCATTTCAAATCGTCTATCAGATGAAACCTTTAATGCCTCTTTCACTTTTTCAATATAGTTTTCCTTTTAACGCGTCTTTAATCATACTTTCTCTCTTCAGGTAATGCCCAACTCAGTTGGACTTCCTCATTCTAATAATCGGTATAATCATTCGCATCTTACTATTCGTAGCACTTCATTTCCTCATTTTCCAGTTTTATTTTGGCCGATTTTGCCTGCTTGCTGTATAGATCCTTTACGTATTCTTCCCATACTTGTGCTACATCCTTTGTATGCTTCCCATCAGTATTCTTCATTCCTTTACAACCATTTCCATTTGACTTCTATTCTTCTAATTCCAGTACCCTAGCGTACATCATATCGTACCCATTCTAATTTCACCATTTGTTTTTTTTTTCATCGCATATTCATTTAAAAGCTCTCCTTACAAAGGAGGTTTAACATATCTATAATATATTGATAACATTATACATATATTATATAATATATATTAACTAAAGGAAAAGAAAATTTAGTGATTAGGGTGGAAACAAGGTGTTGAAGGAAACCCAGCGGACACTTTCCAAGTTGAGGACCAAGTTGGCAGGAGCACAGAACAAACGAAAGCTTATCGAGCCTATGCCCTTCTTCAGCGATAGAGATAGATTAACTGAAAGTGACACACTGGGAGAAGAATTAGCGGGTGATGAGGGGAGGTTGATGATTGGTGGAGGCGGGGAGTAGGAAAGGTGAATAACCAATAGGAGGTAGTGTATAAGCGCGAATAGCTACAATGTAACAGAGGAGACATTGTAAAGGGGCTAATAGGGTTAGCAGAGGTTGAGGCCAGACGGGGTGAAAGAGTCAAGAAGATGTATATGGTCTAGTTCCCAGTGTCAGAGAAGAAGGGCAGGAGTGTCATTGGGTAAGGCGCGAATAACCCTTATATTGTAGCATTAGTATTGAAGAGGACATTGTGGGCATTAGCGTGTAATGCAACTGGAAGAGAGCGTCTGAGAGAAACGCTATTCCGGGGACCGTTCATGCGAATCATTAACGGATTGCTGATGAGGCTTAAGTAAATCGCGGGACAACCGGTGCAAGTGTAGAGGTAAATGGCGTTACGGGTGGTGCAGTTGCTTCTAGAGGTGATGGAGTTGGTGATGCTGGTGGAAGGGCTCAAGAAAGAATATGATGGTAGGAGGATAGGGAAGGTGAGGCAGCAAGGTTTATCGCAGGGGTGAGACCCTTAGGCAAGAGCCGTGGTAGAAGTGGGAAGTTCCTTCATCCAGAAGATATTTCACAAATTGCGGGACCGGCGGAAGGAGAGGATCGGAGGATTGACAAAAAGGCTTGTAAAGAGAGACTGGTGGGAGGCAGAGGTAAGAATTGGGTGGGCAGTATGGAGGATTGTTTTCAGGGCTTCGTGTATACCAGGAACGAAAAGTGTCGTAAGAGTGAGTGGAGGGGTTGATGCAGGGATAGTGTGTGTGTGAGGATGGGATCTACTGCGGGTATGCGTCATCACCCTATGGATCGGTGTGCGTAACAAGACTGGAGGGTAGCCACGTTTAAGAAGAGCGTCCTCGAGGACAGAATAATACTGTAGAAAGGATGATCTATCGGTACAAAGCATCGATCCTCGTCCAGCAAAGACGTAGTGGATAGAGGGTTTGGTATAAAGGAGATGGCAGCTATCAAAGTGGAGGTATTGGAGACTCTTGGTGGGTTTGATATGAACACAGGTACGGATTTTGATGTCTTGGTGGTAAAGATCGACATCCAGGATTGTGATGTGGGACATAGAGGATTGGTGGGTATAGGAGAGTAAAGGGTGAAAGGAGAGGCGCGAGAGATAGGAAAGGAGAGAGTCAGGTACATGCGTCCAAATGAGGAAGATCTCGTCGATATATCTCAGCCACAAAAGTGGCCTGAGTGATACGTTGAGGAAGAGTATTTTCCATTCTTCAAGGTAACAATTGGCGTAAGAAGGCGCCGTTCGGTTGCCCATCGCAGTGCCTCTAAGTTGAAGGTAGTGACGCCCACCGAAAGAAAAGTTGTTCAATTTGAGAACCATTACTACCAAGTCTAATAAGAAATGGGAGGTCGGTCTTGTGTCGGATGGTCTTGAGTCCAGGAGTTTACTGATGGCAAAGAGTCCATCATCGTGGGGGTTGTTTGTGTAGAGGGAACATACATCGATAGTGGCCAAAATGGAATTGAGTTTGGAGAGGAAAGGGGAGGGGATTGAGGCATTTTAGACAGTGGCTAGTGTCTTGGGTGAAGGAAGGGAATTGACGAATTAGAGCTGTAAAAGGAAGCGAGCTACACTGGCAAATATATAAAATATAAGCAAAGAAAATTCTCCAAAGCCAGTCAAACTGATAAAACCAGGTTAAAAGGCCGGATAAAAACAGATGAACCCGGGTAAAAAGCAGATATAAACCCAATACGTATTTCGATTACAAATTAACCATCATTAGGGGATAAAAATGGGGGGGGGGGACTTGAGAGAGGGCGACTGGAACCAAGTCAGTGGCACGCTCTCAAGTGGATGTCCGGGGCTGTGTGTGTGTATTTATACCTGGTTGGTGGGTAGGGGGGGTGGAAGGGGACCTAGATGACCTAGGTGATGGGAGAAAAAGGGGTGAGGTAAGTTTAAAAAGAACGCTATTTATTACCCCTAACTCATTATTCATCATGGTGTGTCTGTGTTTATGAATGCATAAGCTTTCTGTCACGTCGAGTTTGGTATTTGGGATTTGTTTAAGCAATTTGAGGCTATTTATGTCTAATGGATGGCTATATTTAAAAATATGTTTCGCGACGGCAGATTTTTCAAAGCGTCCATGTCTGTAGTGAGCTAAATGATCTTTGAATCTGATGGAAAGATTTCTTTTCGTTTGGTCAATGTAAGACATGTCGCATGTAGGACACAGCACTTGATATGTGCCAGATTTTTCTAATGTGGGTTTTTGTCTTTAGGATTCCCTAATAAATTTTTTATACTATTTGTATTGTGAAATGTTAATGTCTAATTTGCGTTATGAAAGATTTTTGTTAGCCCTTTAGTTAGGGTTGGATGGAATTGGAGTGAAATAATTTTTTTTTCTATCGTCACTTAGAGCAAGCGTAGTACTTGTCTTCTTGTCCAGTGTTTTGGATTGCTTGTTATTAACGTTGTCAATCAGTTCGTGTGTGTGCCCGTTTTCCAGGGCCGCGTTTTTAATATATTTGACTTCTTTGTCGAAACGTTTTTATTTAGTGATGTAGTCAGTAGTCTATGTACCATATGGTTGAAAGCCGCGATCTTTCTTTTGTAAGGGTGATTGGAGTCATTATTAATATAATTGTTGGTATGGGTTGGTTTCCTATACACGTCAAATTCTAGTCGTCCATTATTATTAATAATCATAATGTCAAGAAAGTGAAAGGACTTATTTTCTTCGATTTCGAAGGTGAAGTTTATAGAGTTGTGAAATGAGTTCAGTTCTTGGACGAAGGTGTTAATGTCGTAGAATTTTGTATTAAAAATGGCAAAAATGTCATCAACGTACCTGCACCATATGTTGGTAAAATATTTTAACGTATTTTTACAGCGATGCTCAAAACAATAAAGAAAAATATTTGATATAAGTGGTGAGAGAGGATTGCCCATTGATGTTCCATTATTTGTTTATAGAACTTATTGTTAAAAAGGAAGTAATTCTGTTCCATGCGTAAGTTCGTCAATGTGAGAATTTCAAGAATTTTGTTTTCCTCAACTTGTTTACTTAGTAGCCAGTCCTGGAGGTTTTAGAGCGCAACGTCAATGGGAACACTAGGGAAGAGTTGTTATACGTCAAATGACACCAGTTTTTAATCTTTGTGTATTTTTTTTATTCTAATATGTTCCAATATATTTTGGGTGTTTTTAACGCCGTACGTTTCTTCGATGCCTATAGATTTTAATTCCTTAGTGAGCCAATTGGCAATTTTATAAGAGGGTGAGTTGATGGCCGAAACCATAGGTCTCATTTTGTTTCCTGGTTTATGTATTTTGGGAAGGGAATAAAGTCTTGGAATGGTGGGATTCACTATTTTCAGAGCGAAGGCTAGTTTTTTGTCAAATGTGTGTTTGCAACGATTAACAGTTTCTTAGACTTGTGTCGCGAGTTTTTTAATGGAATTTTTAGAGATCTTGATGTAGTGGCCTGTTTCAATAGTATTTAATGTTCTTTCAAGGTAGTCTGCTTTGTTTAGAATGACTGTGGTGTTACCCATATCAGATTTGGTCTAGACGCAGTATTTCTTCTTTAAGTTTTGAATAATTTTATAGTCTGCCCTTGGTTTGAATTTTATGTTGGTTAACCTCTTTTGATACAAAACTCTACGACATTAACACCTTCGTCCAAGAACTGAACTCATTTCACAACTCTATAAACTTCACCTTCGAAATCGAAGAAAATAAGTCCTTTCACTTTCTTGACATTATGATTATTAATAATAATGGACGACTAGAATTTGACGTGTATAGGAAACCAACCCATACCAACAATTATATTAATAATGACTCCAATCACCCTTACAAAAGAAAGATCGCGGCTTTCAACCATATGGTACATAGACTACTGACTACATCACTAAATAAAAACGTTTCGACAAAGAAGTCAAATATATTAAAAACGCGGCCCTGGAAAACGGGCACACACACGAACTGATTGACAACGTTAATAACAAGCAATCCAAAACACTGGACAAGAAGACAAGTACTACGCTTGCTCTAAGTGACGATAGAAAAAAAAATTATTTCACTCCAATTCCATCCAACCCTAACTAAAGGGCTAACAAAAATCTTTCATAACGCAAATTAGACATTAACATTTCACAATACAAATAGTATCAAAAATTTATTAGGGAATCCTAAAGACAAAAACCCACATTAAAAAAATCTGGCACATATCAAGTGCTGTGTCCTACATGCGACATGTCTTACATTGACCAAACGAAAAGAAATCTTTCCATCAGATTCAAAGATCATTTAGCTCACTACAGACATGGACGCTTTGAAAAATCTGCCGTCGCGAAACATATTTTTAAATATAGCCATCCATTAGACATAAATAGCCTCAAATTGCTTAAACAAATCCCAAATACCAAACTCGACGTGACAGAAAGCTTATGCATTCATAAACATAGACACACCCTGATGAAAAATGAGTTAGGGGTAATAAATAGCGTTCTTTTTAAACTTACCTCCCCCCTTTTTCTCCCATCACCTAGGTCATCTAGGTCGCCTTCCCCCCCTGCCCACCAACCAGGTATAAATACACACACACAGCCCCGGACATCTACTTGAGCTGAGACCTCAGGGGTATATCGATCCTGAGGAGTATCCTGAAGTGATCGAGTGTTAAATATGTTGGAGAGATTCTGAGAAATCTGTAAGATTCTGATCTCATCAGTGACACAGTGCCCACCTGTTCTTCATTAGTGTTGGTTTCCCAACATTTCAAGCCAATTGGCTTCCACTTCTTTTGGCCCTGAAAGAGGCCGTTGCTCATCAACCCCTAAATCCATCATCTTGGATCCCAATGCCAATAGCACACATGGCGCGACTCCTGGGAAGAATGTAGCTTCCTCCTCCAGAAGGAAGACGCCTTTTCTCACCCCCGAGGAGAGCAGAAAACAGCGAGCAGCAATTTACGGCCCTGAAAAGGGCCGTTGCCAACCGGATTCGGTCCCTACTGGAGTGAAGAACCCAGCAGCAGCTGCACAGCCCAGCACGTCCGAGAAGAATTTAGCATCCTCTAGAAAGGTGATGTCTCCCCTTAATAAGGCGGGAAAATCCAAGAACCACGTTTCTCTTAGAGTCTACTCCACACGCCGAATGTAACTGTTTTCAACAGATACGAGGCGCTTGTTGACAGTGTTACTGGTCCATCCACAAGCCAACCGCAACCGGAATCGATGGATGCGGAGCAGACCTCTGTGCTGAGGAAGCAGCGACAGCCACCCATCCTCATTTACGATTTCGTCTACTACCGCCTCATGCTTGAGGCCATCCGCTCATCTGTAACATATAAAGAATTTTGTCTGCTCTAATACGAAGGATTTCCCCAGGGTGATGGTTTCCAACACCGTAGACTACAACTCGGTGCTGACAAGAAGGCGCAGTACAGCTCCTGGTCCTCTTCCAACAAAAGAACGATGAAGTTCACCATTCGAGGACTACACCCGAACATGGACCCTGCGTACATCATGGAGGATCTTATATACCTCGGGACACCTGAAACACACGTCAGGAACTGCCTGACTAAGGAAAAGTCGTCAACGGCTACGTACGTAGCGTCATTCACCATCAACGACGATTGGACGCTGGAGCGCATAGTCAACACCACGCGCCTGTTGAACTCCTGCGTGCGCCTCACCCCATTCAAGTACCGCCATCCTCAAATATATTTTAATTGCAACCGCTGGGGGCATAGCTCTGTGCACTGCAAGGCGGCCGCCCGTTGCCTTAAGTGTGCGGGCCCGCACAAGAGCAGGTCCTGCACTTTCGCTGCGGAAGACGCCCCAACCAGCTGCAATTGCGGTGGGGCACACGTGGCTTCTTCCAAAGTCTGCAAGTTCTACCGTAAAGCGGGGGATCACAAGGGAGAACGCCAGCAGAAGGCACCTAGTAAGCAGCGAGCGGCCGCCAGGCGGAAGGGGAGGAAGAGGAAGAAAACCAAAGCATCATCTTCCATGAACCTGACTCCGGAACAGACGCTGTCTCTTGGTAGCGCCATCCCGGGGTCTAGGCCGACACGAGACACCCCACGCCTCCGTCTGGAGCTGGAAGACGAGTTCCCGCCACTTTGGCAGTTGGCTGCAATTCCTGTCTTCACACAGCAGCCTGCACAGCGAAAAGTCTCGCAACGCCCAGACCTACAGCGACGTGCTACGCAGCGGAAACAACCCCCGCAGCCCAATCAGTGGGAGAGAACAAAACCAGAGAGGAGTCCCTAAAGTGCCACGGCTTCTGGAGAGGCAGACCGTTCTGCACCTTCCAGGGAACTCCTTTCTGCCTTGGCCAACATCACATCTGCAATCTAGCAGCAGATGCTGGCCCTAGGACAAGTGATGAACCGACTAGTAGACATCCTCGATGGCTACTAAGGCTCTTCGCACAGCTAGGCTCATCATTGTGGCATGGAATGCCAACGGAGGCATCTTAATGAAGACGCCGGAGTTGCTCCGCTTCCTGAAGAAACAGGGAGCGGCAATTGCTCTCCTTTCAGAGACTCACCTCCGTACTGGACGGAAGTGGACGGTTCCTGTGTTCAAAGTCTTACGCAATGACAGGCCGTCCCTGTACACTACGGCGGCACGGCAATGCTGATCCGGGAGGACCTGGATGCCTCATTGCTTCCTACTCCTGCTCTGCGATCGCTCGAAGCAACACTGGCCGTCGTCGACACGGCTAGGGAAAAACTCAAGCTCGCTTCTTGCTACCTGCCGCCGAACTCTCAAATGGTGACAAAAGATTTTGATCAACTTTTCTACAACAATCTCCCCACGATTGCAGCTGGGAACTTTAACGCAAAGCATCATGAGTGGCACTCCCGTAGAGGAAATTCACGTGGAGAATGGCTCAAGAAGTGGCTCGATGCCAAGGGAGTGAAGGCAACAGGACTCATGGAGCCGACCAGATACCACCACACTGGTATCGGAGAAGTCCTGGATATTACCCTCCACCGCTCTATTAGAACATAGCTGTTGATGTATAGCTTGTCTTGTTTGAGCAGCGACCACAACCCGGTTGTGGTAAACCTGGGCCTCGGTTTTATATTTTCCACACCGGAGATCAGCCTTGACCTCCATCACACGAACTGGAAGGCCATCCGCAAGAGGTTAGCGGATTCCATTCCGGAGGACATTTGCGAACCAGTCGATGCTGCCGGAATTGACCAACATTGACAACATCCTGATATCTCTGAAGGCTGAGGCCCCAACATGGATCCGGAAGCCACCGGACTACATGAACTTGCAGCCCTGGATTCTCCAGGATATCAAGGAGAAGAAGAGAGCGCATATACTCTTCCAAAGATTGGGCACTCCGGACCTGAGAAGGCGGTTAACGGCAATGCAACATCGAACCAGAGACGAGATTCAGGCATTCCGCAAAGAGGCCTGGAGGAAGCGGATGAAGTCACTCAACCTTTACGAAGGCTCCCTCTGGCGAATGGCTCGTGCGCTGCGTGCTGACAAGGCTCAGGACTTCCCGCTGCTAACTGGGACCGCAACAGCGCAAACCAGTGAAGAAAAAGCAGAGTGTATGGCGTTTTATTTGGAGAGTTGCTTAGTTGATAATCCGCCATCGCTTGACTCACGGGTCCTAAACATCGATGACCTGCCGTCTCCGGATGTGAGCCTCCAGCCGTCTCCTTAGCCACCGTCACGACCCTTCTTTCGCGTCTCCCACTCCGGAAGGCTCCGGAAGAGGATGGTCTCCAGAATGAGGTACTGTGCCAGCTTCCCCGTGCTGCGGGCCTAGCACTGGTTCATCTCATAAACGCCTCCAACCGAGTTGATTACTCTCCTGCCAGCTGGAAATCAGCCGTGGTGATTTGCATTCCAAAGCCGGGGAAGGCCCCCTTTAAGCCGGAGTCATATCGACCAATCTCCTTGCTGTCTGGCCTAAGCAAGACATGGGAGAGAGCGATCCTGCCGTTCCTGCTGAGTCATGTTGAGGTGCAATCCATCCTTCCTCCTCAGCAGTTTGGATTTCGGTCCGACCATTCTACGACCCAGCAGTTGGTGAGAGTAGTAGACTCCATCACGGATGCCTACAACCGGCGAGAATGCGCGGTCGGGGCATTCCTAGATGTGAGTAAGGCCTTTGATGCGTCTGGCACGCGGGTCTTCTTAGCAAGATAGAGGCAATGGACTTCCCACTCTGGGCTTGCAAACTCATCAAATCCTACCTGCTGAAAAGGTCCTTCCGCGTGCGCTGGAGTAGAACACTTTCATCGCCGAGGAGGATCTCAGCTGGCGTTCCACAGGGCTCCGTTCTCGGTCCTCTCTTATTTAGTATATTCACCACCGACCTGCCTTCCAACCATCACTGGAATGTTAAGATAGCCCTATTCGCTGATGATGCTACGGTCTTTGCAAGATCGAAACAGCCTCGCCTTGCTGCATCCTGCCTGCAGCGGTCCACCGACAGTCTTACCCAGTGGTATTTACGCTGGCGGATAGCGATCAATCCTTCGAAGACTCAGGCAGTGTTCTTCCACCATAACCGGAATCTGGATCCGCCAGTGCCTATCTCTATCCTCGGCCTAGCGGTTCCATGGGACGAGTCGGCGCTCTACCTGGGTGTCCACCTAGATGAGGGGCTGACTTTCAAGACCCTTGTGAAAAGGATCATCACGGGGGCCAACTACACGAGGGCTAGCTGCTCCCCATCTTGAGGAATGCTTACGTTAGCAAGGAGCTAAATCTGCGCCTCTACAAGAGCGTGCTCCTGCCAGCCGTACTCTACGGAGCGCCTGCGTGGTCGGCCAGACTTAATGGCGGCTGCAGAAACAGATTGGAGATTTGGCAAAACACCAACCTCCGTATCATACTACGGCCTCCTATCTGCATTAATACAACCACCCTCTTTGCTGCAGCAGAAGCCTACCCGATTTCGGAGTGGCTGCGATACACGGTGAGGAGGTTCTATGATTGCCTGCTGCTGAAAGTTGCCGACGAGTATTGGGCGATCGGTGATGTACTGGTCAGCTCCTGGGACTGGACGAAGAGGCCCAGAGCAGCTACTGAAAACCTGCAAGACCAGCCTCCGACGAAAAGGAGGCGATGATTGGGAACAGGAATCCCAAAATTGACGAAGAGGTACAACTGTAGACCCACCGCGAAACTTCCTTAATGAGAAAACCGCGGCAGAACCCGCTGTCGAAGAGGCTACAGACGGGTTTACAGAATACATCGGACATCCACTTGAGAGCGTGCCACTGACTTGGTTCCAGTCGCCCTCTCTCAAGTCCCACCCCCATTTTTAACCCCTGATGATGGTTGCTTTGTAACCGAAATACGTATTGGGTTTTTATCCGGTTTTTAACCGGGTTCATGTGCTTTTATTCGGCCTTTTAACCTGGTTTTATCAGTTTGACTGGCTTTGGAGAATTTTCTTTGCATATATTTGGACGAACTAGAGGTTTTAGGTGGGAGTCAACGAAGGCGGAGATGCGTTCTGTAGGGGAGTTAAAGCGAGCAACAATGCGGCTGCCGAGTATGTTGGGTTTATGAATTTTAGGGAAAATGTAGAACGTGGGTGTGCGGGGTTTTTGGGGATCATTAGAGCAATGGCGGAATCGGGAAGGCCTTCCTGTTTTCTTGAGGAATGAAGATAGGACGAAATTTGGTAGGAGTGGTGGTCTGTGGGGTTGGAAGTAAGGTGATAGTAATAGGTTTCGTCAGAAAGTTGGCGCTCAGATACCTCGTTATATTTGGCGCGATCCATCACAACCATGGTGGTGCCCTTGTCGTCAGTGAGAAATATGATATTGTCAAAAAGTCTGAGTGTAGAAATGGCATGCCTTCCACGTCTGGTAAGTTTGTCTGTATGCTCGATATGATCGGAAAAGTTAGTTTGGAAAATTCTGGAATGGATATAATTGCGGTATCGTTCAACCGGGTGTAGGGAAGGAAGGGTGGGTGGAATGTATTGGGAAGGAGGTTTGAAGATGGAAAAGGTAAGTGGAAGGCCGGGAAAGAGTTTTAGGTTGGCAGAGGTGAGAGGGTCTTCTTTGGGAGGACTAGCTTTTAGACGTAGTGTGCGGGCAAAGGACTGGAAGTCGGCAAAGAGGCGAAAATGAACAAATTTGTTGATGGGACAAAAGGAAATGCCGCGTGATAGGAGTTCATTCTCGGTAGGGGTAAGTACGCGGGAGGAAAGGTTCAGGACTTCATTTGGATGGCAGGATGAAGATGTGGTGGCAGGAGTGTGCAAAATATATGAGCGGTTCAAAGGTTGCGGGTTAAGAAAGTGTGGGTCTTTTTCAGGATATAGAGAGATGGTGTCGTTGAAAATCCCAGGAGGTCCGCAAGGCAGGGAGTTTGGCCGATGTGTGGCGTGGAAGGAAGTGGTTAGTTGACTTCGCCAGTTGATATGAACGGAAGGGAAAGATCAAGTTTGAGGTGTCGTACGGAAAGCAGAGAGAGTTTACCGAAAAGTCTGTTGCGATGTGCGGTGATATGATTTACCACTTGAAGGAAATCGGCGTGAAGGTCCGATATGGATTGCGAAGACTAACGAAGATAAAGAACGTGAGATTTACAATTAGCGAAGTGGGTGTTAGACAGGGTGGTATAATGGTGTATGGTGGAACGGATAATGTGGATAGAGGCTAGGTGAAACCTGAAGGTTAGGGAAGCGCATAGGGGGAGGAAAGCCTAAAAGAGGAATTCTGATAGTGAGGCATTTGGGGGTGAGTCCAAGTGCAAGGCGGAAGATAAGGAATTCAATCTGGCAGTTGAGGGTAATGTGTCTGCGGGGATGATAACGGAGACGGGTCAGTTCTATGGTGGATGAGAAAGATAAGAGAAAAAGACGACAGGAGAGAAACGTAAAGATATATACAAATAAGGAGAAAAAAGAATGGTATATATATATATATATATATATATATATATATATATTAATATATAAGGAAAAGTAAAGGTAGTGATGAGAGTGGAAACAAGGTGTTAAAGGAAGCCAAACGGACACTAACCAAATTGAGGAACAAGTTGGCAGGCTGCTGGGGGCGTTAAAGCAACACACGTAAGTAAACACGCAAACAGAAAAAAACAAAAGCTTATCGGGCCTACGACCTTTTTCAGCGATGGAGATATATTTATGTCCGTAGGACTATGTGCATAACTGACTATAAGAACAGAAAATCTTGAAAAAGTTCAACATTGCGGCCGCAAAAATTTGCAAAGGATTAAACAAATTTATAAGGTAATCTCTTACAATTTTGAAATTATTAACGCTAAAATTTGTAAAGAAAACCGAAATACGCATTACAAAAATTCTATATAATAATTCGTTTGACATAATAATTCTTAAACAAAGAGATCATATTTAGGTACTAAGAAGCTGAAAATTTTAGAAATGCGTCAATAAACATTTGAAAATCACCTTTAAATTTATACTACGATTTTTTAAATATTTAATATTTAACATTTAGATAAATATCATACCACTTCTAAATGTTCTCTAACTTTACAATTTGGAAAAATGTGTGGCATTAGTTCTCCAAACATCAAAAATCACAACATTCATATAATGGAAAATTTTAGTGATTATTATGTGCAACGATAATTGGTGAAATGATATTTGTATTAAAATATATATAATAATAAAATACCATTCTAAAAATTTAAAATATTTTGCAAAGTGATTTTCAACACTTTCAGAATGAAAGCACCAATAACTTTTCATTATATAAACACTTTCATTGCAGAGCAAGATATATATATATATATATATATATAGTTGAAGCCCTCTTATCCGTCACACGTGCGCTCGGACGCGTTCTACATGTTATTACCATTTCCGAAACGTGGCTGAAACGCGCTATCTCGAGCTCTTTTGCTGAAATACCTGGCTATAACTTGTTTTGCAATGATAGAATAGGGAAAAAGGAGGAGGAGTAGGAAGTTTACGTCTACCTCCCCTCGAAGAGGACGGACGAGCCTTTTACTTTCTCCTGCGAGAGCTGACCTGCCTACGAGCGACACCTGTAGTAGTAGAAGTAGCTGTAGTTGAGCTGTAGCTGTATTGTTGTGTTAAGTAGAACTAGTATTTTTCTCTATTTATTTATTTACGGTTTGACAACAGACTGTTGCTCGAAATGCGATGTGCCAACAAACGATGTGTCCACGGACGATGTGCTGACGGACGGTGTGCCCACGGACGTTGTGCCCACGGACGGTGTGCCCGGTCTGCCCGCGGACTTTGTCCCCACGAAAGGTTTGCCCATGGACGGTATGCCGACGGACGGTGTGCCGACGGACGTTGTGCTGACGGACGGTGTTGCTACGGACGTTGTGGCTACGGACGTTGTGGCTACGGACGTTG
Source organism: Tanypteryx hageni (assembly GCA_028673005.1). NCBI lineage: Eukaryota > Metazoa > Arthropoda > Insecta > Odonata > Petaluridae > Tanypteryx > Tanypteryx hageni. Next base: position 185,878,692 of record CM054120.1, read on the forward strand.
TGGAGGCGGACGTTATGCCGAAGGACGGTGTGCCGAAGGAGGGTGAGCCCACGGACGGTACGCCAACGGACGATGTGCCCACGGACGGTGTGCCCACGGACGTTATGCCCACGGACGGTGAGCCGACGGACGGTGTGCTCACGGACAGTGTGCCGACGGACGGTGTGCCCACGGTCGGTATGCCTACTGACGGTATGTCCGCGGACGTTGTGCCGACGGACGGTGTGCCCACAGACGTTGTGCCCACGGACGGTATACCCACGGATGGTGTGCCCACGGAATCAATTGTTGTCTCTACCAGAATACATTTAATATTTGCGAGTGCATATATTGTTTTAAATTATCATAGTGTTTTTAGCCAATGTACGAATTCCTGATGAGACAGGGGTTATTTTAAATTCATTAGCTTATTTAGATGTAGAGTATGAGAGAGTGGGATATGGAGAGGGAGACAGGAACGAAGGGATATAGAATGGAAGGTACATACCCAGAGAGTAAGGGAGGTTTAAAATTAGTAAAGGACTAGTAGAAAGAGATAAAGAGGGAGACGGAGAAATAAAGTGAGTGCTATTGATTGGTACAGGAGGGAATGTGAGAAGGGGAAGGTGGGAGATAAGAGAACCAGAGAGAGAGAGGGAAAGGGAGACGGATGGAGAGAGAGTGAGAAAGGGAGAGATGCGGAGAGACGGCCGGAGGGATGGTGGAAATATTATTATTTATATATTATTATTACTTCATTAATGACAAGGGGCTCATCTTTGGAGAAAACAAGACTGAGAACGAAATTCTGCCGAATCTCTATTATGACAAATTATATACTGGCCCTTACTGAATATTTACAGCTGTTATTATTCATTTCTCTAATTTTCGTTGAATTTTAACGGGCAAAACACTAGAAAAATAAACCAATATAGTGATTATCCGTAATAATGTGTTTTGAATACTTAATATGTTAGTTTTCACTAGGATTGCCAGTCGCGACGGGTTTTTCAACAATATAGTAATTGTCACCCGTCATATGATGTAATCTCTCACCGCAAACAATGATTATCGACCGATTAGCTTTATTCCCACTTTATCAAAAGCCCTGGAGCGACTTGCGCATGAACAGGTAGCAGATTTTCTCAACGTTAATCATCCACTTGACCCCCATCAATCTGGCTTTCGGAAGTCACATAGCACCACCACCGCGCAAATTAAAATCACTAATGATATACGCAGACACATGGATGACAGAAAACTCACAGTACTAATATTGCTTGATTTTAGTAAAGCGTTTGACTCAGTAAATAAAGACATACTCCTGGCAAAATTCCGCTTCATGAGATTCTCTTCACCTTCAATAGATTGGTTCTCTTCCTACCTTAGCAACCGTTCCCAACAAGTCATCTCCAACGATTACTCGTCCTCTCGGCTTAATGTTAACCAAGGCGTTCCGCAGTGCTCAATTTTAGGGCCTCTATTGTTCTCTTTATTCATAAATCATTGTTCTTAATACTTAACTTACTCCAAGCATCATTTGTACACCGAAGATCTCCAAATCTACTTAGACATCAAACCCAACAACTTATCTCTTTCCATAGCCAACATAAATCATGACTTGGCCCAACTTCAAGAATGGAGCTACGATAATCTTCTCGCCATAACCCCTTGAAATCTCAAGCCATTTAAATCGATTATCCGAAACTACTGGCATCAATAAACCTTGCGGAGTTAGTTCCTATGTCTTTGAACGGCTTAGTTATACCCAATTGCAAAATCGTAAAAAATCTCGGGATTCTAATTAATGAAACGCTCGCCTGGAATAATGATATAATAAAAATCTGCAAAACGGTAAACTCCTCCTTACACACTATAAGGCCTCTCATTAAAATTCTTCCCTCGTTGCTAAAAATACAGCTAGTGACCTCCCTAATTCATCCTCACTTCTATTATTGTGAAGTCGTATAACGGGACTATTCAAAGGAACTCGCCATTAAGCTACAACTTTCTCATAACGCCTGCATCAGATTCATCTTTAATCTTAAAAAATATGACCATGTCTCAGAATACTTCCGTCGACTCTCCTGGCTAAAACTTGATTCCCAAAGAAACCTTCACCTTCTCTCTCTATTGTATCAAATTCTAAATAACAACATATCTTGTTATCTTTCATCTAATTTTGTCATTATTAATACAGTTCACCATTGCAATACCAGAGGATGTGATAAACTACTAACTCCACTTTATAGAACAGAAATTTACAACAAATCCTTTACCGTCACTGCTTGTAAACACTGGAATGGCTATCCAACGTTAATAAAAAACTCTCTATCTCTAAGAACTTTAAACTCTTGTATTTCAAGCATCTCCTCTCAATCCCCACGCTTTATCTTCTCTTTCAGGTTGTCACAAAAATGCGCTTATTAGGCAGAAATCCATAATTTTATTTTACTTTATTTTCCTGTATCATAGTTACGATGTAATCTCCCAGGCATAACTTACCCTACAATCCCTATTTCCCTCTCACCCCTCCCTCCCTTATATGGATATAATTGTATGTACATATTTTTGTATTTATGAATGTTTTTTTTCTCTGTTTCTCATGGGAATAATTTTTAAAAGAGAAAATAGTCTGCTATGACGAGGAATCGAACCCGGGTCTTCCACTTGCCGGGCGGATCTTCTACCACTGAACTATCTTTCTCGTTTCTGAACGCGGATGTTTTCTTGGGTGGAGAAGACTCGGGTTGGATTCTCGGTCCTAGCAGACTTTTTTCTCGTTTCAAAATTATTCCCAACATTACAGCTTATGCCTGTCTACATAGTATCTTTAGATCGCTTTATTTCATCAATTTCTGTTTTTTATATTATTGTATTTTTTTTCGTTCCCTTGAACTATTTTAGAAATTTTCGCGGTTATTTACACCTCTCTTCTCTTTGTAGGTGTTTTGCGCAGTGGGAATTTTTTCTGTGTTAAAACATAACTGATACACAGTTTTTTATGATCTACAAAACTAACATTCTTTGGTAATGCTCTGTTATCTAATTACAAATATATTGACTTGTAATTAACATGTATTTTGTTTAAATCTGTATGTAATTAATTTCTCTTATTTTGCAAATATTGTAATTATTTATATGACAAAAGGGTTAAATGTAAGAAGGGACTACATAGTCTCCATTTCGCCCTAATAAAGTCTATTGACTGTCAGTCTTCCCTACTTAATCATAAGGAGAAGGAACGCCTCTGTATTCGAACACGAGATTTTTTTCTTCATTAACTTTAAATGCGAGTCAAAAGTATTCCTGCCGATTCCCAATCTTCTATATAGAGGGAAACTTAGTTAAAACACGTAAACAAAGCGTCATGCACAAAGTGACAAAAGGAATAAGCCTTTTAATATTATCCTGATCAAATAAGAAATGATTATTTCATCAAGTATATTTTCAGAAATTTTTAAAAAGTAAGTTGTTAGGGCTAATCTGCACTGGAAGTCTTTCATTTATTCGGCAATTAAGTGTTAAAGTGTATTTTCCATCATATGCCGGGTGACAATTACTATATCGTTGAAAAACCTGTCGCGACTGGCAATCCTAGTGAAAACTAACATATTAAGTATTCAAAACACATTATTACGGATAATCACTATTGTGGTTTATTTTTCTAGTGTTTTGCCCGTTAAAATTCAACGAAAATTAGAGAAATGAATAATAACAGCCGTAAATATTCAGTAAGGGCCAGTATATAATTTGTCATAATAGAGATTCGGCAGAATTTCGTTCTCAGTCTTGTTTTCTCCAAAGATGAGCCCCTTGTCATTAATGAAGTAATAATAATATATAAATAATAATATTTCCACCATCCCTCCGGCCGTCTCTCCGCATCTCTCCCTTTCTCACTCTCTCTCCATCCGTCTCCCTTTCCCTCTCTCTCTCTGGTTCTCTTATCTCTCACCTTCCCCTTCTCACATTCCCTCCTGTACCAAACAATAGCACTCACTTTATTTCTCCGTCTCCCTCTGTATCTCTTTCTACTAGTCCTTTACTAATTTTAAACCTCCCTTACTCTCTGGGTATGTACCTTCCATTCTATATCCCTTCGTTCCTGTTTCCCTCTCCATATCCCACTCACTCATACTCTACATCTAAATAAGCTAATGAATTTAAAATAACCCCTGTCTTATCAGGAATTCGTACATTGGCTAAAAACACTATGATAATTTAAAACAATATATGCACTCGCAAATATTAAATGTATGCGGGTTGAGACAACAAATGATTCCGTGGGCACACCATCCGCTGGCAAACCGTCCGTAGGCACACCGCCCGTCGGCATACCGACCGTGGGCATACCGTCCGTGGGCAAACCGTCCGTGGGCACAACGTCTGTGGCCACTCCGTCCGTCGGCACAACGTCCGCGGACATACCGTCAGTAGGCATACCGACCGTGGGCACACCGTCCGTCGGCACACTGTCCGTGAGCACACCGTCCGTCGGCTCACCGTCCGTGGGCATAACGTCCGTGGGCACACCGTCCGTGGGCACATCGTCCGTTGGCATACCGTCCGTGGGCTCACCCTCCTTCGGCACACCGTCCTTCGGCATAACGTCCGCCTCCACAACGTCCGTAGCCACAACGTCCGTAGCCACACCGTCCGTCAGCACAACGTCCGTCGGCACACCGTCCGTTGGCATACCGTCCATGGGCAAACCTTTCGTGGGGACAAAGTCCGCGGGCAGACCGGGCACACCGTCCGTGGGCACAACGTCCTTGGGCACACCGTCCGTCAGCAAATCGTCCGTGGACACATCGTTTGTTGGCACATCGCATTTCGAGCAACAGTCTGTTGGCAAACCGTCCGTGAGGGTACTGTCCGTGGGCACACCGTTCGTAGGCATACCGTCCGTGGGCATACCTTCTGTGGGCATACCGTCCGTGGGCATACCGTCCGTGGCGATACCGTTCGCCGGAACTCCGTCCGCGAGCACACCGTCCGTCGGCACACCGTCCGTAAGCACACCGTCCGTGGGAACACGGTCCGTCGGCACACCGTCCGCGGGCATACTCTCAGTAGGCTTACCGACCGTGGGCACATCGGCCGTTGGCACTCCGTCTGTGGGCTCACTGTCGGTCGGCACACCGTTCGTGGGCGTACCGTATGTGGGCACTGCGTCCGTCGGCACACCGTCCGTAGGCTTACCGCCCGTGGGCATACCGTACGTGAGCACACCGTCCGTGGGCATAACGTCTGTATCTTCCTTTGCACCAAAAGTTCTTTCTTCAATGCGTTAATCAATTTCCAGATAGATGGATGATGACATGTAATTGAATTTTGAATGGCATTATGCCATCCCTCTAAATTGCTATTAGATCTTGGCAAGTTGTGGATTTTCCTTTGATGAACCTTCTATGATTCAATGGCAAAATAAGGAGCAAGCCTTCTTCGATTTCCTCTCTTTCCCCTTTTCTGGCCAATGTACGTTGTTTCGAAGTAAGACACAAACTCAGCAGGTAAATCATCGTCGTCAGACATTTCTAGAAAGCTCTCAATTACATCATCTACTGTAAGAAGGGCTAATGAAAAGAAGCAACGTATGTTTAGATTAAAATCTTCATCTACCTTATACCGCTGTCTGAACCCAATGTTACAAATCTTTTTGCACATTTATTTTGTGAAATGGAAAATTCATGAGACCGTTTTTACGTTAGGAAATTTCTCCATGAAACTCGTGCTTGCTCCCTTTTCGAAGTCTATCAACAATGACAGAGGATTGAGCTGAGGTCGAAGCTGCAACAATCTACTGAAAAAGCAATCATATGTATCCTTTGGTTTATAGGGCAAAAACACGAGGAATGCTGTACGAACCATCTTGGACATGGAGACAATAGACCATATTTTCAATAATATTTTTTAAATTAAAAAACTAATTAACAGTTGAAATCATTATGTAATTTTCTTTTTATAAATTAGTTTTTTTAATTAAAAATAAATTATTATAATAATATTTTTAAATATGGCAAAAAAATCGCTCTGATCCATATTTTTACCAAACTCATCGAGAAACTTGTCTTTCGACAGTAGTACGAGGTAGATAGACTAGTAGGCTTTTACCATACACAGAATCTGACCTGGAAAGAGTTAGTAATGTTTTGAATACTAGAAATGTAACTAAAACTGTAAGTTTTCTTACTATGCAAATATCCAGGGACGCAAATGTCCGGGGGACGCAAATGTCCGGGGGACGCAAATGGCCGGGACGCAACTGACCTGTTATCCATTAAAATACATGACCACTTCCTTAACTTCGCCTCGTTTGCGGCATCCCATGAAATCCCCTTTGTTATTTCTTTCTCTCCGCAATATATTTCCTAAATATTTCTTGCTTCCTATAAATCACTTTAATTAATCTTTCTCTTACAGAACTTTTTAGATTAAATCCTTGTACTTGTAGTCTTTTTCCAACTAATTTCTCTCTTTCACAGCATGTGATGTACTTTAAGCTTATAATCAGCTTACATCCACTACATTCCAAGTTCGAGTCCGAAACACGCTCGGTATTCCGGTCTGTATCCAAGTTTTTACCACTCCGTCACGCTCTCCTTTAGAATTACATTTTAATTGCCTTCATTAAACCAAGGATTTCATAGCTCATCTCGCTTTCATTCATTTAGGTCAGGGGTTCCAATGGTGTGCCCCGCGGGACAACTACGGTCCACGAACTAACTCCATGCGGCCTGCAAACAAATGAGTAGCATTTACTTTACATATGTATAAGTCATTGGTGCTAAAACTATGGCCCAAGGGCCACATACGGCCTACCATGATTTCATCGGTTAAAGGACACAATATAATATAAAATAAAAATATAAAGTTATAAAACAATATTTTTTGTCTTTAAGTTTTTATTTCTACAATATAATATAAATACATTAAATCAGGTAGTATTGGCCTACAACTATACTCTTTAGTTTCCTTGAATTATTCTTCAACTCTATTTTCGATTAGGTGTGGACCGCGATGAGTGCAGAAAAGGTTTATATAGTCTTCGTGCAGACAAGTTAGGGCGCCACTGATTTAGCCAAACATTATTTTGACAAAATTATTTATGACCAAGTAATTGAGGTGATTTCAATTTACGAGAAATTATATCGTATAAAATTTATATATTATGCCCGAATTAATTTAATCCTTATAATTTAGGCGAAATTTTTAATTTTCGCCTATATTATTTTAAATTTATATGTCAATAAGTTTCGTTTGCGTGTTCGTAAAGATTATAAAAGAAATCACTTAACAACACCAAAAACATTCATCGGAGACTTAAATTAAACTATAAATTACGCATCCTGAACCCGAAGCCCTTAAATGAGATCACATTGAATTTTACGGTGCGCGTTTTGTTTATCTGATTCATACGCTTGGTTTAATCTCTTCACAGCTGCTCTCACGCATTTTGGTCATTTTATTCCAAAACCTTTTTCCCATTCGTTCTTTTTAATAAATCTTAATCCGTGTAAAGCTGCTAAGCCAACCCGGATTAATGTTATCAGCAAAATCTCCCGAGTTTTGCTACGAAGGGAACGCTACCTCGGAATTCATCGGCTTCGCTCGGGTTTCTTCCCGATTCGCTAGCGCCGCCTAGCGGAGGGAGAAGGCTGCGGCGGCGGGAGACGTAAATTCATTTCCCTCGGCGATCTTCAGTCGGCCTCTAGTCGCGCAAGCGGGAGCAATAAGCTGAGAGTGGTGTGGTCTTTAAATGCGTGGGTTAGAGCCACGGGGTGTAGTGGCAGGGGAAGGGGCGAAAGGAGGAGATGAAGAAGTCCTTTGAAAGGATCCGCGAGGCGGAAAGTCCGTTTGAGAAGGCCTGCTCCGTTGCGTGGGAAGCGATCCTTGCAACTCTTTCATATCCTATGGCTGCGGAGGATAGCCTTTGAAGGTAATTTTCAATCTTACTGCGTCTAATTGAACGGGAACAAAGTTTACTAAGGCCACGTGAATACGGTGGTGACAGTGTGAAAATATTTACAAATTTTGGCCACACTCTCATTATCCGCGTAAAAAAAAACCTCAGTCACAATTTTACGTTTTTCACGGGCCCACGTTAAAGTGATACTTTCGAATATTAATGCGACATGTTGGATTGTAAACAAAAACGATGAACGAAGAGAGAAAAATAATATTAGCGTTCGGAAAGCACGCATTTTTGCCGAATTACGAGATTTAAAATAAGGTTTACGTTGTTTGCTGTTATTGCGGCGGTGACAAACCAAGCAAAGGCGTCGAAAATACATGCATAACACGTTTTTATCTAGTTGATATGTGATTCATTTGATAGCAAGGTAATTATTTTTCAACCTTTTTCTAGTTTCACGTTGTTGAAAGTCAGCGACGGTGCCAAACCAAGCGAAGGCGTAGAAAATAAACCTACGTGAACTTTAAATGTATTTTCCTCGTTACCTTGACCTATTTGAATTTATTATTAGTTTTCGACTTATGCAATCAACTGCTAGCCTAAAATTTGAAATTTTAATTCTTAATTGCGTTTTCCCTGAGTTTTTCTATCCTGATATTTCACGAACGCATCAGAGTTCCTTCCGCACTTTCCCAGTTGATACACCGTAAACACAGCAATATAAATTCGATCCCGGCGCAATAGTCTCCAAATGATAATATTTCAGAGAAAGCAGTTTAGTAACGTCAAACTTAATTGAGCATGGGATATGTTTAGTTTGGGAAGAGAGGTAAGGCCAATTGAATATGAAACATGTTCATTACGTATTTTTACACCATATTTTTTTCACGCGTCATCTGCTTTTTCCTATTTAGAAAAGCCCTCGGTTATAATCGATAGTGACGCTGACTTTGAAACCATTACACCTTATTATTCAAGTGTAGGCTTTCATGTTTTCTTTATGGACATCTGAAAAAGCTAGCAAATGGAAACGGGTATGATAAAACTAGGTATGTTATTAATTTTTAGTTTGCGAATAAGTTATACACACACACACACATATATACAGTATTAAGTCTCTCCAATGTGAAGACCATGATGTAAAGGACAACTGTAAAACTTTATATGTACCATGTCTTAAGGAAATAAAAACTTTAAAATGTAATCAATCGATTGTAAGATCGATGCCATTTTCGTACATCATGGGTACACTAGGCCATTCTTCTCCTATCTTTCAGCCGTTTGCCATAACGTCAACCTAAGAAATATTCTCGGGCCTATCATTTCACCTCATATAAGGAATTTATATATCGACCTCACGCTATATCAAACAAAATGTCGAATAACAAGGGATGAACACCTTATTGTTTGTGACCCTAGATAGAATATATGGACGATTGGGATATCAAAATTTAGAAGTACTTCCATTTAAGAATCAGCAATATCCTACTGCGTAATCTAACTTCAAGTCCCAAAATTATCAGCTTTAGAAGTAATGGCTGAAAAATAATAGGTGTTTATATAAATGTATGCTATATATTTAGAACGACGAACTTTTTATGCTCACAAATGAGGAAATATAGCTATTTTTTCTAGAAAACTTATCTTAATTGCGTACTTTTTATCGCTTATAAAAAGTCAGGATGCTAAAATCAACGCCGTTTTATGCAGTTGCTATTTAAAATCATCTTTCAAGCGAAAGTTTAATTTAATTTAATCAATTCCCGCATGCGTAAATTCACTTTCCATGTGATATTGTGTCAATAAGCAGAGCCACTTAGCATATAAAATAAGTAACATTTTTCCCATTTCTTCAGTTTTCCAGTATTTAATTTATATTTGTAAACGTATTTCCAGATGCGGAAACACATCAACCTTGACCATAAAAATATGAAAAGTTGTAAAAATATATATATAATCCATATCCGGCCTTATACTTTTGAATTTTCTAGATTATGTTAACCCATATATGATTCATGAGTTTACTCTTTACGCATCACTACTATCTATCGCCTCATCGTCACTGTCTCTCATTTTATGATGTCGATTTATTGCATATTATTGGAGGTCACGTCTTAGTTTAATGCTAGAATATGTTATCCAGCGTTTGAAGTTCCGAACTCGTACGATAGCATATGCTTTATTTCTAATCCCAGTTCCTAGTTTTGAACGTCTTGTGAAAGGCCCTGATTTTTCACATATCCCTGAAGCAGCTTTCTGTTTTTCTTGCTATAAAAGTATTGATGGAATAATGCGATCCGAAGATCCTATGCAGACAGGCATAAGCTGTAATGTTGGGAATAATTTTGAAACGAGAAAAAACTCTGCTATGACCGGATATCGAACCCGAGTATTCGCAAGCAGCTCCGGTGACTACGTAATTTTTGGGCATAAATCGTCAAAACCATTTTATATGCTAAGTTAAAGTCGCATTTATCGCTAAAATGACTCCTACCTACGAACAATCTAGCAAAGCGGAAATTACATAAGATCATTTATGCTCCAAGTGTCCAATCCTTTGGGCAGGTCGCACGGATGGAGAATCTTTTTGAGCCTAAGTCCTGCGAAAAAAGTTATGAAATATTTTTTCACTTTACGAGTTTTTCATCGTTTTCGAAGCTTTTCAAAATATGGTTAATCGATTCTCTTATTTGAGAACGAAGATTTTTTGGCTACCAGACCCTGGGTTACCGAGTGATTTAAGTCAGGAGTAGCTTTTTTAATCTTTGATGCTCAAGTTAGCAGCGATTCATATGTCATAATCTATAGTTCTCGAAGCTTATTTCATGGAGATAGTTCCCTGTGTTACGATGATTGAACCGTTTCAAAACTTACAAAGGGAAAGAAAATACGGGAACTCACATGAGGTGCCAATCGACTTAGATTCGGGCATCACTTAAACTACACATGCTGTACAACCGCCGTTCTTGGCCTAGAACGATCAAAAGTAAGGCAATTTCGCAGTTATTACGGAGAAAGGAAGCCCAACAAATAGAATGAAGCAATCGTTGACTCCTAATAAAAATATTCCATTGCAGTTGTTATTCTTAGAAGGAGCAATTTACCTCAGATCTTTTTGAACTAATTTTTGCAAGTAATGTAAGGAATAAATGAATAATTTTCGGCTAAATTTAAATGAAGTGAACGTAAATTAAGTTACACTAAACTTAATAATCTAAGTACAATTATTTGAGAATTGCTAATCTCTGTCCATTCTCAAGTTGCGATGAAATAATAGCTTCTGTTTCGAAAGGCTTCGACCGAAAAATATTATCTCATTATTGCACGAGTAACTAAATTCAAAGACTTCGGAGAAGTTATGGCCAGATTATACCTATTGATCTATTCACGATTCAACTTTCGATTAATAATTTCATTCGCAGCTCGTGTAAAGTTTTGCATTTATCGAATCTCAACCTGTTTAATTCTCGTTCTTCAAGATGTATTTCGAAGAGAAGAAATGTGTAAGTGTTTAAAAATAAACGGAAATCGTCTCTTAAGAGAATTAAAATCAATGGATGTTGCTTCGATGTTGTGGAACTCCATATTCAGGAAAAAATGAATTTAGTGCTTTGTAAAGAATTCTTCCTCTTAAAGGATATTTGACAAAGTACTAAATTCATTTTTTTTTGAAAGAATTATACAGAATTGAAATGAAATCCCAAATTTAACGTATGCTTTGACGGGAAACTCAGGCCATTTTTCAAATGAATACCTTCGCAAAGACTATCCCGCGTTATTTATGGCACGAATATTTGCCAGATTTGTAATAAGATGGAAAGTATGATGATTTTCTCATTGATATGCATCTAAAGGCGGATTTTTTCTAGAGGGCGTTTCGAAATTTGCGGGAACATGCAGCGATGAAAAGAGATCATTTATAAGATAGAGGAGAAATTCGAATGATAGAAGATCTCTTTGAAAAGAATCATTTATAGCCGATAAATAAAAATTTTGGGTTATAATAACTAACTAAACCAGTGAAGTATATAATCACACGAGGATGGTTTTCTACAATCCTTATAAAAAAATAACAATACTTCTTCTAATGCTTCTGTTACAAATTATTTCAATAGGGTTTTAATGGATACACTTAAAGGTTTTTTTGTTTACATTGCGATAAATTCGTCGATTGTTTCTCTTAAAACGATAAATTCGTCGACTGTTTTAAGAAAAACAATCGACGAATTTATCTCAATGGGAACAAAAAACACCTTACTACTCCAGCAGCTAAATTTGATGGAGTAATGCAATTTTTAATAGGTGCATATAAAATTTGTCTTCGCCTACTACTACGGAATGGAGAAAATAAGCAATCCCTTTTCATGAAAATTGTTCGGGCGTAATATAAGCTAATGATTTAGAACGAGTTCAATGGATTCGGAGATTTTAATGGAGGCTGCCTCTCTGTAATTGTTCCAATGACCAAACTTCTTGAATAAACTTTTCCGCCCTTTCATATAACGAGATAAGTAATTTTAATGGATAAAGCGTTGAATGAATGTATAAAAAAGTTGAGGAAATTAGCTATTCTCCAACTTCCTCATTTATCTTTTTCCAACAGCACGCAAATCGTACAATAAAAACATAGAATGAACATTCAAATCAATTTTCAAGGGTACCATATCAAAGCAGCGAACGTCAGAACAGTGAGCGTCAAAACAGCGCATGTCAAAACTGCGAAAACAAAAACGGCGAACGGACAAAACAGCGAACGTCAAAACAGCGAAAAATGGCAATGTAAAAAACAGCGAATGTGAAAATGGCTGAACTAAATATAGCAAAATACATTTACATATATACCTTATAAGCCGCCAATGGCGTGTGGCAGGGGGAAAATACAGTATATTATAATTATATGTGAATATTTCAGAAATGTAAGTAATAAAGTCCATCCAAAATCTTTATAATTCAATGAATTTGAGATAGAAATTCTAATTTTCGAATTTTTTAAGGAACATCATAAATATCAAATACAGCATAATAAATAGAATATCATACACAATAAACTTGTAGCTCAAGAATTATAAAATTCCTTTATTTCTCTCGCCTAAGTCCAGCGTAGCACTTCGTCACTCCAGTTGCAGAGCGGTGCTTCACGGTTCTCGCGTGCAAGATAAATCTACCTCATACCATGTAAGTTATTAGTCCGGTGGATGGCAGGGGGTGCATAGCACTTCTCTATTGCTTTAAATTCAGTTACGACCTAATTATTCAATTATTTTCCCTGATTTCTCTTGGGAAAAAAGATCCTTTGTATCGTTCGGTCCTATAATCGATCTCGCGAATCTTATTTTCATTGTCCTTTCTACCCATATAGTTGAGATCTTTAATAAATTCACCTCTCTAGCTAATCCTTCCAAACGATACTTTTCTAATAGCCTCAGTCTAACCTGTAGTCTGCGATCTTCGAGCCATCGCCAGGCCAAATCCTCAATTAATGGAGAGACGCTTTGCCTAGCATCGTAATTTATTTTCACGAATATGGCAGCCCTTCTCTGAACCTTCTCCATCTTAAGTATGCGGACCCTCTCATAAGGGTCCCATACTTTTGCTGCATACTCGATCTCGTTCGTTGGATTATCTTTCCACTTTTCCAGTGGGGGGGCCACTGCCCCCCTCTTGCCCAACTGCCCACGCCCATGATAATAATCCCTTCCCTTTCTTTTACCATTGTCTATGCTCTTAATTACATGTCGTCTAATGAGAAGTTATTTTGTTTCTATTCTTTCCTGGAAGTATTTAAGGAGTGCAGAGTAACATTCTTCTGTTAAGTTCTCTCTTTTACTGTTGTAGTATTATTCAGGAATTAAGGAGGTGGGATTTTTGTCTATGAAGTGACACTTGACTTGGCACCTACGCCCTTATAAAATTAATTCTTCCAGCGTTAAAAGAATAAAATCAACGAACATATCGCCATTTTAAAGTGGAATGCTGGTGTAACGTCGTCTTCATTGGTCTGGTGCATTGTATTATTCCAATTCACGTATTCACGTATGTTTTTAAATATCTCCTATCTTGCATTACTGTCAATATGTTCTTTTATGTTCTTTACTTTTACTTTACTATTAAATTACCCAATAACATCTGATAAATGTATGTACATACCATATTCTAGTATTCCTATCTGTTTCAGATTTCAATATATTAAAATACATAACTTTAATCGAAACTTAATATTTTATAGATTTTCTATTGTGTCTGGACACAATTAATTAATACAATTTTTATGCGATTTCTAAATATTTTTATTTTGATTATTTTTAGAGGGATAACGATAGATTATGTGAAGAGTTTCATCTACATCTACATCTACATTATACCCTGGAAGTCACCTTTTTGGTGGATGGCAGGGGGTGCAGTGCACCAAGGGTCCATAGTTTTCCTACGTTATCTTTTTCTATTATGGTCTCTTATCGTCCTAGGGAAAAACGATCCTCTATATCGCTCCGTTCTACAGTCTATCTCGCGAATCTTATCCTCACTGTCCTGCCTTCCAAGATACGTCGGGCTTCTGATAAGTCCTACTACCTCATTCGCTAGTCCCTCCGACATAAATTTTTCCAGTAGTTTAATTCTAGCCTGCAGCCTACGTTCCTCTAACGATGTCCATTTCAGATTTTCTATTAATGATGTTACGAACCTTTTCTATCTCGTTAGTGAGTCCCTTTTCGTAAGGATCCCACACAGCTGAAGCTAATTCGAACCAAGGATAAATAACATAATTCTTTCACTTTTTTGGAGCTATTTCCAACTATTCTCCCTATAAAGGCCAGCTTTTTGTTAGCGGCATCTATCAATCGGCGAATGTGGGTGTCCCACGAGAGATCACGATGGATCGTGACTCCGAGGTATTTAATCGCGTTAAAAACCAAGTTCTTTCTCATACGTTCTTTGATCATTCGCAACTCTAAATTATTTGGTAAAATACGAACGAATTCTTGAAATCCTCAGAACGGAAGAGAGTTCTGCGTAGTTGAACGAGTTTTGTCAAAGGATAGTCATCGATAAATCTACTCGATAAGTTACATAAATGACAATATTCTACATCTACATTTACATATTACCCTGCAAGTCACCTTGACGGTGGATGGCAGGGGGTGCCGCGCACCAAGTTCCTAACTAATTATTATTCACAGTTATATATTGTGGTGACGTATTGTCCTAGGGAAAAATGACTCCTAATACCTCTCCGTCCTACTATCTATTTCGCGAATCTTGTCCTCATTATCCCTCCGTCCGATATACGTTGGTTGTCGAATAATATCCTTCATTTCATTTACGAATATCTCCGACCTATATTTATCTAGAAGTTTAAGTCTCGCCTGTAATCTACGATCTTTCAACGATGGCACACTCAACTCTTCAATGAGTAACGTAACGCTCTGTTTTTTATCGTAATTCTTTTTCACGAATCTAGCTACTCGCCGCTGTAATTTTTCTAAATCCTTTATGAGTCCCCTCTGATATGGATCCCAAACCGCTGCTGCGTATTTCATCTGAGGTCTAACCAACGATAAATAACAGGATTCTCTCACCTTTCAGTGCTTTTCCTGACTATTCTACGCACAAAAGCCAACTTCTTAATTGCCGCACCTATCACTCGTCTTATGTGGGTGTCCCAAGACAGGTCACGATTCAAGGCTACCCCGAGGTATTTCACGGATTCCGAAACAGGAATGCTCTCACCATCTATCGAGTAGGTAAACACGGACGATGGACTTCTAGATTTCCAAAAGTTTAGAACGTTACTCTTTTTCTGATTGATTTCTAGCTGCCATTCCTTGCACCAAACAGATAACGCATCCAGATCATCCTGAAGCTGACGATGGTCGCTAGGACCACTAATTTCTCTATAGACTACGGTGTCATCCGCAAAAAGCCTGATATTACTTTTTACAACTGAGCTGATGTCGTTTATATAAAGCAAGAAAAGCATAGGTCCGATCACACTACCCTGCGGCACTCCAGAGACTACATCTGCCACACTCGAGGACTTACCATCGATGACTACTTTTTGTCTTCTATTCCAAAGGAAAGCGCGAACCCAGTTAATGACTTTAACATTAACGCCAAGATTTCCCAATTTTAATAACAACTTACGGTGGGGAACCTTGTCAAAAGCTTCTCTAAAATCAAGGAACACTGCATCGACCTGCTTATTATTTTCGCCGCATGATAAAACATCATTCACAAACAGACCGAGTTGGGTGTCACAGGATCTACCTTTCCTGAAGCCATGTTGACAGCTGACTAAGAGCGATCAACTCTCGAGATAACGCATTGTGTTGCTAACAATAATGTGCTCCAAAATCTTACGTGATAATGATGTTAGAGAAATCGGCCTATAATTTTCTGGGTTTTCTTTGTCACCTCCCTTGTGAATGGGTGTGACGTGTGCTAATCTCCAATCATCAGGAACCTCACAGAGGGTAAGAGATTTCTCGAAAACTATCCGAAGGAAGGGAGCTATTTCTTCTGCTAGTTCTTTTAATACACGTGCGGGAAATCCTTCTGGTCCTGGGTTTTTGTTGGGCTTTATCGCACCCAGTTGCTTCGCTATACCTGCCTCAGAGATTTTAATGTTATCCATCCTAGTACATCCATTGGAAATAAGATTATCTTTAAGTCTATCTCCACCTGCCGTGAACGCCTTCGCGAAGTAAACGTTTAGTAGATTAGCTTTATCCTCCCCATCGTGAAGGATGTCTCCGGAATCACATCGCAGGGAGGGTATTGAAGGACCCCCTCCCTTGACTTCTCTTACATAGGACCAGAACGCTTTTGGATCCTCCTTCAGTTTTGTATTTAATACCTCATTCCGGAAGGTGTTAAATGCGTTACGCATGGTTTTTCTCGCTAATACGCGGCCACTGTTATAATCATGGACTATAGCTGTGCGATACTCATCGGAAGCGGTGGTAGGTATGTTTTTCAATTTTGCGTGGCTACGCCTCTTTCGTCTTAAGGCAATCCTGACTTCCTTATTAAACCAACGAGGTTCTTTCTTATCAGATTTTAACTTACTGGGGATAAATCTATTGATACCTTTTCCTAGTATATCCTTAAATAATAACCATGATGGCTCCATACCTAATCGTTCTGTCTTTTCACGATAACTGGCAAAGGTACTTTTGAGATGTAAGCTGAAACTTTTAAAGTCGGCCTTGGCGAAAGCGTATACATTTCGAAGGGGCTTAGGATGTCTTTTGAGCTTTAATTCGCACTCCGCAAACACAGCTCGATGGTCGCTAAGTCCCTCCTCTGTGGACACCTTAGTTATCCTATGCGGGATGTTAGAAGCAAGCTAGTCGAGAACATTGCCCGAACGCTTGGCTTTTCGTACCATCTGGATTATGGAGTATTCATGAAACGTGCCAATTCAGGCTTCACACGATTCGCGTTCTTTATCTCCCGTAACGAAACATAGGTTTTCCCAATCGATTGACGGTAAGTTAAAATTGCCTCCAATTATCACATAACCGTCGTTCATAATAGATCTATGCTCGGCTAATTGCCTCTCTATACTTAAAATATAATCAAATTTGGAATTAGGTGGTCTGTAAAATGAGCATAAATATATCTTTTTCGAATTATCTTTACCTAGGCGGCACCACACGCTCTCGGTCGTTTCATCGATAATAGGGATCTGACAACTATCGTACTTTTCACTTATTGCCAAAAATACTCCGCCACCTATTCAATTGGCACGGTCTTTTCTGTACACTCTATAGCTTTTCGGAAAAATTTCTTGGCTAGCGATATCTTCGGTGAGCCAACTTTTCGTACCTATAACTACATCAGCATGCAACGTGCAAATTACGTGTTCGAGTTTGGCAGACTTCCTACGAATGCTCCGGCAGTTTAAAACTACAATATTTAATTTCTCGTTATCGCCTGAAGCAATAACTGCTCTATTACGGTTTTTGCAGGTGGACTCTCTCACTTCGCGACCAGAAACTGTATTACACTCGATGCCCCTATGAAATCTCCTATTACGCCTACACCCTACCCTTCTCTCTAATCTAAAAAAGACCTACCATGGTCGAAGAACTGTTAAGGGACATCCTTTCTTGCTCCATGACAGCGGACCATCAGACGAGTGTATTCTTCTTTTTTCGACTCACCGGAACTTGGATTTGTTGGCGCGATGCAATCATTGGTTTGCCGATGGCACGTTTAAATCCGCTCCGCGTGTCTTCACGCAGATATATACCATTCATGCAATGGAGTATGATACCATAATTCCACTTGTGTTTGCCTCTTTTTCACACAAATCAATGTCTTCATATGACAGTTTATTATCAGCTTTAAAAAAATTGAATCCCACCTTGAATCCGGCTTCTATTATAACAGATTTCGAGCGAAGTTCAGTTAATTCATTTCAAGAAGTTTTTCTACAGGCAACTCAACGAGGTTGTTTCTTCCAATTGAGTCAATGCTTGTGGAGGAAGATCCAACAAATAGAAGGAACGCAGCAGATGCACATCTCCGATCCTGACTTCTCTCTTGAAACGAGGCAATTACTAGCCCTTGCTTACGTTCCAAAATCTGACGTTATCCATTCTTTTGAAGTTCTTATTGATTCTAAGTACTACGTTGACAAGGAGGAGATTCTTCAGCCAATGATCGATTATTTTGAAGATACCTGGATTGGAAGAAGGAACCGCAGAAATGGACGTCGTGGGCCAAATTTTCATATTAAATTGTGGAACTGTCATGAGGCTATTATGCTAGGTTTGCGTAGAACTAATAATGCATTGGAAGGTTGGCACCGGGGCTTCAGCCAGTTAATTGGATCCAGTCATCCAACCATATGGAAATTTATTGAATGCTTACAAAAAGTAAGCGAAGGAAATTCTCCAAAGCCAATTCAAGAATTTCCTTCGCTTACATTTTATATATTTGCCAGTGTAGCTCGCTCTCTTTTACTTAGCTTACAAAAAGAACAATATGTTTATGAAGTAAAATTTGAACAATATATTTCAGGCAAAAAACCCTCGAAAAGCCGAAAAATTTACCAAGATACATGCAGACGTATCGAAGGTCTCGTAAAGGATTAGCGCAATCGAGATAAATTAGATTTCATGACATGAATCGCCCAAAATTTTCATCTTAAAGCATAAGGCTTTTTGAATTTATTATCTCTTGTAATATTTTTCTTATAATTTTTGACATACCTTTAAATAAAACGTACTGTTTTCTATTTCTTTCGTGCACTTTGTATCATAGTCGCCCATTATGTATACCTGTGATAACTAATGTACTTTAGATCTAAGTAATACGAAAGGATTTTTTAAAACGAATTTGGAGCCATAATAATAAATCTTTAAATAGTTTTTCATAATGATACAAATAAAAAAACTAGCTAAAGTCGTTCTTTTAAAATGACCTACTGCCACTTAAAAATCTGGCAAATTTTTCTATAGTATGTAGGATTCGTTTCTTATGTTAATTTTAGTAATTCCAGTAAATTCAGCGTACTTTTGAAATATTCACTTATAACTGTAATTTTCTGGTTTAACATTTCCGGCTATTTAAAATTTAATAACCAGCAATTACTTATTGCCTATAATAACTACAATACTGACTATTGCTAAACTGTGGTAAGCCATTTTGACGTTCGCTTTTCTTACATACCGATTTTTCGCTGTTTTGACGTTCGCTGTTATTCATGCGCTGTTATGACGTGATACCATTTTAAAGGCTTTAAAAGACTCTTGCGTTAAAAACCAAGTTCTTTCTCATACGTTCTTTGATCATTCGCAACTCTAAATTATTTGGTAAAATACGAACGAATTCTTGAAATCCTCAGAACGGAAGAGAGTTCTGCGTAGTTGAACGAGTTTTGTCAAAGGATAGTCATCGATAAATCTACTCGATAAGTTACATAAATGACAATATTCTACATCTACATTTACATATTACCCTGCAAGTCACCTTGACGGTGGATGGCAGGGGGTGCCGCGCACCAAGTTCCTAACTAATTATTATTCACAGTTATATATTGTGGTGACGTATTGTCCTAGGGAAAAATGACTCCTAATACCTCTCCGTCCTACTATCTATTTCGCGAATCTTGTCCTCATTATCCCTCCGTCCGATATACGTTGGTTGTCGAATAATATCCTTCATTTCATTTACGAATATCTCCGACCTATATTTATCTAGAAGTTTAAGTCTCGCCTGTAATCTACGATCTTTCAACGATGGCCAACTCAACTCATCAATGAGTAACGTAACGTTCTGTTGTTTATCGTAATTCTTTTTCACGAATCTAGCTACTCGCCGCTGTAATTTTTCTAAATCCTTTATGAGTCCCCTCTGATATGGATCCCAAACCGCTGCTGCGTATTTCATCTGAGGTCTAACCAACGATAAATAACAGGATTCTCTCACCTTTCAGTGCTTTTCCTGACTATTCTACGCACAAAAGCCAACTTCTTAATTGCCGCACCTATCACTCGTCTTATGTGGGTGTCCCAAGACAGGTCACGATTCAAGGCTACCCCGAGGTATTTCACGGATTCCGAAACAGGAATGCTCTCACCATCTATCGAGTAGGTAAACACGGACGATGGACTTCTAGATTTCCAAAAGTTTAGAACGTTACTCTTTTTCTGATTGATTTCTAGCTGCCATTCCTTGCACCAAACAGATAACGCATCCAGATCATCCTGAAGCTGACGATGGTCGCTAGGACCACTAATTTCTCTATAGACTACGATGTAATCTGCAAAAAGCCTGATATTACTTTTCACAAAATTTCCTTTCGGAATAATAGTTTCTCCGAAACACAGCACTTTAATGGGTTGCCTTCGTATTATATCAATCGGATCGGTTTTGCTTACAGAAAGTGAACGCTGATAAGACGGTGCAAGATATTTCACTAGGTATTGGAGAGTGAGAGAGAGAAACGCATACAATCGAAAGAGAAACGTTTCGTGCGCGAATCGGAAGAAGGGTGGAGATCATAAGAATCGTGTCTAAATATTATACAAAAATACTAATGTTGCCGGGATTTCCCGTTTTTTTAATATTCATACCGTGTCCTGTACGAACTCATTACGGAACGCTATTTTCGAAATATCGGAATACTTTGTTACTAGAGGAATTACCCGTTGAACGTCAACGGCACTTTGTAGTGTGATTTAAATTTAACTTCTGAGTAGTGTTTGTTAAAAACTTATACATAGACAAGCACAGAATTTACTTTTGATATATGCAACGGGTAATTCCGATAGTAAGAAGTAGTTAGTAAAATTAAAATAAAAACAGAAAAATTCGAAAAAGATTTTACAGATTCATATAATATGTTCCAAAAAATCTCGTATTATTTCTTTAGATACATATTTCTTGTGTAGAAACGACCATCTCTCATATTTCCTTGTCCATATCTTTCTAAGATCTTTGTTTGCTCTGATGTCTTCTAAACGTGCAACTCTGGAAAAGGCGACGCATACCTGTCTGATGGGTGAAGCTTGAAACACCTCGGATTCCATCAGTTTAGAAGAAGAAAATAAGAGAAGTTAAAATGTAAGAATTAACATTAAAAAACCTGAGCTGGCTGGGAATCACCACATGAAAAAATATTAGTGCAAAGGGTTAAAGGCTGCTACTTTAAACACAAATCAATACAAATGAACTTTATGGGTTATCTGAAATCATTTACTTTGCTATCTATCACGTTTGACGTTGCTGCAACAATAGTTTCGATGTTTCATAAAACTAGCGAAGCAAATAACGCAATTATTTCCTCTATTTGAAGGCTTAATAGACGCAAATTCAATCGGAGGAAACAATGTGGGTCGCGTTGACAACACCCGGAAAGAGTACGAAAAAGTTATAAAGTTTCGAAAAGAAATGCGTGTTTCTGACAAATTCTTCCGTGTAACATATAAACATTGTAAGAATAAGATATTTTATAGTTATAGTCGTCGAATAAAACAAAAATGGGGAACTTTTGTTTAAATTTACGTATTTTAATGACTGAATGAAATAAACCTTACACATTGAAAAATTGAAAATCCCGTGTAAACTTATGGGAAAATATAATCGTCTTCCGAAGTCAAATCCGGGACTTCTTCTGGGATGTTTGATTTTTCTAGGGATCATCTGATGGAGGATTAACGATTGTGAAAGTCTCAGCTCTTAATTCCATTGCGAAACGCCCAAAACTACTGTGGCAGACAGACGGACGGACGGACAATAGCAAATAATTATATAAGGATCTTAAAATTTCTCCTTATACTCGTCACGTCTTTTGTGGAATTATGTTTCTTCAATAGCAGTGAATAAGTTTGGAGAACCAAATGGGCATTTCGACTACATAACAGCCGTCATCAGAGATGCTTTACGCATATTAGATTATAAAATGTCATTTTTCAGAATCTACTACATATTGTGGAATGAATACTGGAGAACGCTGCTTTGTGCCAAAATGTGGGTCTGGTTTTCTAAACCTTTATATGGTTATTGGTGAAGCGGTTTTTAATTCGAATTCAGTCATAAGGTGAGGTCGATACTTCAATTTAGAACGACATATTGTGCTAATGTCAGGTATTAAGTCCATTGCCATATGACTTAAATTTGAGAAAATGTGAATTATTCGTCGCTTGTTGCCCTATTTGTGCGAAGGAAAATTTTAATATTATATATTTCTGCTAAATTTAAGAGTCAGAAATTATTCGTTTCATTATAATTTGCGAGAACAATAAATATTTTATAGAAATAATACCAGTGAATAAAATACTCAGAGCATATTTTTTAGTATTTTGAACATTTTTATACTGGTAACATATTTTAATACGAATATATATTATGAAAAATTAGATGAATATAAAGAAGTGTGAAAAGCTAATTAAATTTTAATAGGCCTCTCGTTAAACGACATTTTACATTATAATAAATTAATGAAAAATTCATAACTTTATATATACAGTTAATTCAACTGTTGAAGGCGTGATGTGGTGGATTAAATCCATATTGATTTCTAAATAAATATATACAGCGCTATGTTTAAGCCTAATCCGGAGAAGGTGCTCAGCAATCTTAAAATTTGAGCTTGATTAAATTAAGAATTTTGGTATGGCATTCTTCTTTTTTAAATACGGGCATTGAGTGTTAGGAATCAGAAATCGAAAAAATGCTTCACTTTAAAAAATCCTTAAGTTTTCTTTGCAAGCACTTTTTTATTATGATAATAAAAGATATTTTAAAACCAAGTAGGGGACGTTTGGTGTAAAATTATCCCCTGACAAATTGAAAAGATAGAAACCGATCAGAACCAACAAATCAATTTAAACCGTCATTTCGCAAAGGGTGATGGCATCGGTAGCTCACAAATCATCACCCTTTGTTTTTTACCCGAATTACAACCGAAGACATAACATATTTATCGGTATGTCTTACCATAATAAAAGATATATTATTTAACGCGTCCTGTCCTGGCGCAAAACACGGGAAACGTCCGTACTGGCTGCAGAAGGAATTTCACAGATACCCAAGCCACGAGTACGAAAGGGGTGTATACGGCCCACGGTAAGTAATAGCGTTTATTTTACCAATACCACATTCCAGCATTTGTTTTCGTAGCGAGAGGTTCTCTTCATCAAAATTTAAAGAACAAATGCCACTCTCGTTCTTGTTTCCATATGCAAATAGCCCGCGAGGAGGAAAATGTGACATTAAAATGAAACTGACCGTGGTTTTGGAAGGATGTGACCAACAGAAAGTTTCAGTCCTTCTATATAATTTTTTATAAATTTTGGTTCGCTAACACGTCTTGCGGGCGCTATTGAAAAAATCAACAAGTTCGCGCATTTATCATCGAAAAAATTCTACCTAAATTTTAATACGAAACCCAAAAATAAAATAAAAGAAACGGTCTCTTATCCAGAACCGGTGGGATAGAAATGTTTCCCTAAAAAAATAAAAAATACAAACATTTCCACCGACACAAAGACAGTTGTTTGATCTAAATGTAAACTTACTCCAGCTTTCAGCTCTTCCTTTCCACTCCCTCTCATCCTCCTCCTACTCTACTCCCCTCAACCTCTCATTCTCCCCCTCCTCCTGTTCTCCCACTTCTCCCGTCTCCCTCCTCCTCCCCTCTCCCTCCTCCTCCCCTCTCCCTCCTCCCCCACTCCTCCAACCACATTCCTCCACCCACTCCTCTCCTCCCCTCTCCCTCCTCTTCTCTCCCTCCTCTTCTCTCCCTCCTCTTCTCTCCCTCTTTTCTCCTTCCTGCTCTCTTCATCATCTCCTCCTTTTCTCCCACTCTTCTCCTCTCCCTCCTCTCCACTCCCTCCTCCCCTCTCCCTCCTCTTCTCTCCCTCCTTCCTTCCTTCCTCCTCTCCCTCCTCTTATCCTCCTCTTCTTCGTCTCATCTTTTCCTCTTCTGCTCCTCCTCCCCTCATTTCCCTCTTCTTCTCTCCCCCTCCTCTCTTCATCATCTCCTCTTTCTCTCCCTCCTCTTCCCCCCCTCCTCTCCCACCTCTTTTCTCCCTCATCTTCTCTCTATCCTACTCTCACTTCTCCTGCGCTTTCCCCCTTTAACCCGACTCTCTCACACTCTCTCCCGATGGAAATCACTAGACGCCACTCTTCTACAGCTCCCCCTTTCCCATCCCCCTCTCTCTTCACCCACGCCAACTGAACTCGGCCGCCATTACGCCCATGCACCGCCGCCAGCCTTTCCAAAGCTAGTCCTTTCCACGACACTCGTAAAACGATCCGTGAGCGGATGATACGAAATGACCTACGACCGCCTCGCCCCCTCCTTACCGCCCCCGCCATCCCTTCGCTTTTTCTTTTCCTAATGGAATGAGGAAGTCCGCCCAAGATTCTGTATTTGTTTCAATCGCCCTCCTCCCTGTTCTTTAGGTTCGGTCGGATAGAAAATGTTTTATTTCGTCTTGCTATCTTTTCGGATAAAGGTTCCGATCAATCACTCAATCCTTTCTATTCGTAAACTTGGTTCCTGTATATTTCTTTCTCGCTATTCCACGCGCTCTTGTTCCGTCGTTTTTTCCATTAAAGACATTCTCTCTTCTCATTTTGTTCACCCACGTTTCGCTCCCATCTTCTACTCTTTAGAAATTTTAATTGAAAAAGCCACCAATCGAGGGAAGGGTTCATCGACGATTTGCCATTCACTAAAAACCTTGGAAAGCAAAGGCTGTAAGCGATATCACGTATCAATTCCTACACAATTTTAAAAAGTATATGAACGATTAATTGATGCTACGATCATGTTAAATTCTCTCGTGGCACGTCTCGGAAGCAACGTTGACTTGGAGAATCCTTATATTTTTGTTACAGATTACAGTTATTGAAGAACTTCGTTAATCCGGATTTAAGGTATCACGCCATGAACCCGATGGGAGAAAATCCGAGTAATCCGTTGCAACAAATATAAGTATGTTTTAAAACAGAAAATTGTTCCATATAAAATGCAATTCAACTTCATACTTTATTTATAGCGGTGTTTCTCAAACTATGGGCCGCAGCTCCCCAGGGGGACCAAAATTATTTTGGAAGTAAGTTGAAATGCCAGAAAAAATAAATTTTCACGAATAATAAAATTTTATCAGAGAATTTTCGGAAATACGATGTTATAAAAAATATTAATAGTTATATATAATGAAGACACTTGTATTAAAGTTTCTTATTTTTACTATTTCATTTCAAAGGAGACCGCGACAATTGAAATTTTAAGTGCCACTTCTACTATAGTGTTTTTAAATTAGGTAATTTCATTGTACAAAGAAACATTTCATTACGGAATGTTTTTATTGAAAGAACAAGAAGTATCTGTTGTCTCGTCAGTGATAATCGTTTCCTCGGCAACCTATCTCGCAGGCGTTTACCACGAACCATATCTTACGACACCCTGTTGCTTAATCGCGTCCGATTTTCATAATTATTTTACTTTTATTTTTTATCTCGCATTCTTCTTCACCAAGGCGTATGTGGGAACCTTAATAAATATCCTCAGAGGACAGAAGTAGGGTGAGACACCAAAACAATCTTCTTAGTCTTTATCCTCAACTCTCTTTGATCGCAGTTTTTTTAAAGAGCTTTAAAAAGTTTGAACGGCACTACAATTATTGACCATCATATTACCTGACACCTCCAGTCCAGCGAGTTGCTGGTAAATATTTAGATTTACGAGTTACATCCGGATTGGTGAGTTCCGGATAAACCAGATTATACTGTATATTATAGAGCTGAAACTCATCAGGTGTGTATTGTATGTTACGATTTAGTGGGCTCTAAAACGGCGCATTTATAATGAATACATTGGTATTCGTTCCTTCAAACATAACTGTGTAACGTATCCAGTTGCCCGATCTGTGACAAACAACAACGGAGTATTTTGTACTTTGTGTAAAGCACTAGTATTTGATTTTGAAAAGAAAAATAACGAAAAATATAAATATAAATTTTCTTTAAATGAAAAATTCGTGACGTAGCTTGAAATGGGCTACGCTTTTCAGCCGGCCTCAAATTATAAGAGGTGTAGTTCTATCATATAAATGTTTTTCCGAGATTCCAAACTGTCTCAGCATCTGTTGTTTGAAGCCTTAAATCTCGGACAGCGCATTTGCCTGACACTTGAACCCATCATTAATTTACTTTACACCTCATCAAAACCTAACATGACAATTTACTTGGAACTGCTCCTTATTTGAAGTGGATCGCAAAATAATTTCATTGCAATGGTAAAAATGCAGGACTGGAAAATTTTAGTAACAAGGGTATCATGTTATAGGATACCTATCACAAATTTTATTTTAATAAATGTAGTTTTCTCACACCCTAGTTCGAGTGAAAAGAAATTTTATAAATTCATTAATTTCCTTGGGGCATGACGATTTATTTCCCATTATTTAGCAATTTTTAGCGATTGCCTGTATTTTGTATCCTCTATTACAAATATGCCTACCTTATTGATTCAATACAAATTAGTTTTATAGAATTGTTTGCTTTTTTTATCCCTGCATCTGCAGTCTTTCTATATTCTTTTCCTTACCCAAAATAATCCATTACGTCTCAATACGAGCACAAAAAATAATTAAATTTAATTAGTTTACGTTAATCCAAAAATTTCTTTTAATAAATCATGTTTTCTCACGCCATTCTTCCAGTGAAATGAAATATTATCAATGTATTAATTTCCTTGGAGAATGATGCCTCATTTCTCATTGTTTAGCTCTTTGTGGTGATTTCTTACATTCTTTTCCTACATTATAAATATAGCCTATTGATTCAATACAAATTAGTTTGATAGAATTGTTTGTTTTTATCTCCTATATCTCCATTATTTCCATATTCTTTTCATGCCGAGAATAATCCATTACGGTTCGCCACGAATACAAAAATAATTGAATTTGATTAGTTGGCGTTAATTAAAATACTGCTTTTCTTGCTGATTTCTAATAGTTGTAGATCTCTTTTAGAAAAATGAACTATGAGGGTTTAAGGAAGTCTCTAATCTCCCTTAGGCAAATCATCACTTTCACGCATACCAGAATTAATATTAAAGCTAAATAAATTAACTTATCTTACAATCTCAATATGTACATACTATATCCAATAATATCTGTCGATACATTTAAGCCATCCATGCTTGTGATCATACAATTAAGGGAAACGGATCTTTCTCTCCGTTATATCGAAACATTTATTTTCCTTTTTATTGCAATTGATTCTCGGTTTCACTTCAATTTCATTCAGTTTTGAATTCGCAAATTTTGGATTTAATCTCAAAATGACTTTTTCTCTAGCACATTCTTAATTCTCCCGCCTTTGTATCCGTATATGACAGTGAGGAGAGAACTCAATCTACGCTATTTACTCTTAAACTTGGTTTCTTATATACATGTGTGTCACTGCCGTAAATCGTTCTTTCGTCCCGTGGGTGTTCTTTAGAAATGCCTATCAAAAAATTAATCTCATGAAACATTTCATTCTGCCTCAAACGCTTCACATCATTCCTTATTTGGTGTCTCCAACGGGCAACCGCCCTCGCACGCTGTTTCTTTGAATCCTATTCCAGATTCGCGGCGACTGTTTTTGGGATTACATCCCACGCAAACTCATTCGTTGGACGCAAATAGTAATAATTTTCTTTTATGCCGTCTTCTGTATCATTATAAGACTTTCCCATGGCCTTCACATTTGACCTATACCGTCCCAGATATCTGTTATCCTATTACTCTTCCTTCCACTTGAAGAATTCCCACTTTTTCTAAATAATTGATGATCTGCTTCTGGAATATTACTCCTATATGTTTGATCCATCAACGAAACTTTCACGAAATTTTCAGTGCAAAGCACGATGTGCAAGATATTTTCTTGTTGTGAAAAATAATTGAGTGGGAGAATTCTGATATATGCGTAAATGATTAACGACGAATTGTAAAATATGTTGCCGTATTTGTAACATAAGAAGGATAAAATCACCTTCGATTTCAACGAAATAATATTATTGTCGTGAATTATCGGATTCCTGAGATATATTCAGACAGCGCCCTTATATTTTATGCGCCCTAGAAAAACCCTCCTCTGCTCCACTTGTCTTCTCTATTCTCCCTTACATCAATAGCAAACTATCACTCACTGATACATAAAAAGTCCTCCACAGTCTTTCACTTGCTCTCCGCTCACTCTCTCTTTCCACTCCTCTCCCATATATCCCCGATATCCTAACATTTTCTACTTCAAACTGACCCCTTCCCTTCATATACGCCCTCTCTCCCTCACCCCACCTTCGCATCCTTTTCCGTTTCATCTTTACTCTCTATTTCTCTCTCCTTCCCCTCCTCTCCCTCCGTACATCTCTCTCTCTCTCCTTCCCATTTCTTCCCTTCCCCCTCTCTCCACTCCACCCTTTCTCTTATATCTCCCCATTTGGTTTTCCTTGCTTTCTCTTCCCTTGTACATCTATCTATCTATCATCTTTCCCCTCCATCTCCTCTCCTACCTCATTCCCTCTCCCTCTCCTTCCCATGCCAATGATCCCCTCTCTCCACCCCACCCTTTCTCCTATCTCTCCCTATTTGGTTTACCTTGTTCCCCTCCCTATCTCATTCATCCTTCCTCGTTTCCTCTTCTTTCGTATATCAATCCTTTTCTGCTTAATCCATCTGTTCTAACTCCAAATATTCCATTCTCTCACCCCCCCCCCCTTTCTCCATTTATACTCCCCCGTCCCTTTCTTAGAACCCTCTTCAACTCCCGCTTTTGTCTCTCACTCCCTTCATCCTCGTACGCCACGCCCTCTACCTCTAGCGACGAGCAAGCTCTTATCCAACACATGCGACCCTCGACATAAAGGTTTAAGTGCATCTGGCTTTGACATAAATGCACTTGATTAATTTGACAAAACATGTCAAATCCGTTTAATCCCTTTGATGCGTAAAGCAATAATAAGAGAACAAAGGGTCATAACTACTGCTTAAATGACTGTTTCACGCACATCGTAGTTATTTGGCTATTATTTGAGTACCGCAAAACCAAAGCATAAAGGTGAAAATAATGATTAGGCTTATAATACTCTCTCAGTAGCCGTTTCTACGCTAATCTATTGTTCTGTACTAGAAAGGAGTAATGGTACCTATATAAAATATTTGAAGGAAATGGATGCGATAAGTTTCTAGCGCTGTCCTATTTTTAAGCACATTATTTAGTGTTAATAGGGTTATTTTTCGGAAATTTTTTAGGTTGATTGAATCTCGAAGGAAAATTTTATGGGTCTTGGACCTATTTCCCTTGCATGATTTATGTATTGTTATTAAGTATAATCTGATTTTGATGTAATAAGTAAACATGAAAAAGATAAACTCCATTACAGAGGAGGATACAGTGAATTGGATCGAAGATATTAAATATCGTCAAAAAGAAGGACGCGAAGTTAAATTATCGAAAGCGAATTTGGTCAAGTAAGACGAGAAAGAGATTTCGTGCATGCGGTTATGTAATAGACTTTTACTCCTAATCGGAGTTAAGTGAATCCTTCACTTAGTTCAGATAACTGTCGTTAGTTGTCTCAAAATTAACGGCTTTTATGGAACAAAGAAAATTGTTGGAAAAATCTCGAAAATTACGGTAAACAAAGCGACATATTTTTAAACTTAATTTCTCCATTTTTAAGTCATTTAGTTTCTATTAAATTGTCAATGCTGAGAAATCAGTAGCAGGACTGGTCTGAATTTAAGGATCATACAAAACTGAAGGGAAGTAGTTGTCGTGGACATTGTCTATTTCAGGTCTGTCTCTCTCGTTCCTCCCACTTCACCCTCATAAATTCTCTCTCACTTTTATCCCTCCTATTTCTCTCCTTCTCAATCCATTTCACATTTTTTCCCTTACTCCCACCACACCCTTCCTTATTCAGAATTCTTTCTCCGTGGCGACCTACACCTAACACCCGTTTCCTTTTCTCTCTCCTCTCAGGTAATACATTTTACCGTCCCTTTTTCCCATTTCTCCTTACCATCTTACCATCCATTCTCCTACCCAAAGCACTTTTTTCTATAATTCGTCTATATATTATATGGCGTTTCCTCTCCCTCTTATTTCTCTCTTCCTTCTTGTCAGCTCTTCTCCTTGGTGTACTACTCTCCCTTCTTCACCTTATCGTTCATGTTCATCATTCTATTCCCTTCCTCTTATCTCTTCCTATCTCGACTCGATGAAGATGGTTCTCTTTCATTCAATCTTTTCTCTTCTCGCCCCCTCTTTTCCCCTCAGCCGTCTCGCTCTCCTCCCTCATATTATCCTCATTCTCTTATTCTCTCTCCAACAAATTTCTCATCCTTTCACTAGCTTGTACTTCGCTCTCCCTTTGATATCCGCTTTTTCTTCTTTCCACTTTTATCTTCGTTCATCGTGTTCTATTTTCTCATCCAATCCATTCGCCCATTCCCCTTCTTTCTCTCGTTACCATTCCTCTCGATTTCCTTCCTCTATACTATGATTATTAAATCTGTTCTAGGCCGTTTCAATTAGTTTCAATTTACAGTTGAGACTCAGATACTTAATCACTTAACATACGTCCTCCGCTTGGCTAGAACATAATTTTATATATGACAAAATTCTACTGCGTCACCTGGTTTTATTATGAGGTTTCTTCTAATTTTTAATACAAATTAGCAATGCAAATTTTTAAGATATTTAATTCAAGGGGGAAAAGGAGTCTCTTAAGCCAAATATAATCTTCCTTCTTTCATCTTTATTTCCCCCTCTCTCCCCTCTTTTATGCTTACTTAATACTAGTTTTCTTGATTTTGGTTTAAAAATACCTGTTTTATTACTTTATAGTTATCATTAAAATCGTTTCCTTTAATTAAGTTTATATGTTAAATCTTCTGCTGTTATAAATCAACAAGTTTTGATTAACCAAAAGGATTGGGAGCAAAAGGGTGTTTAACAATGTCAATCGGAATCAATAATCAAGTCATCTTCCATCTCTTTTTCCGTTTATCCTCCAAATCGCATATCTCTTTTTTTCCTCTCATTCTGCATCAATCCCTAAAATTGTCATCCATTCCTTTCACCTTTATCCCCCCCTTCTTCCCCTTGCTTGCTATAGATATAAAACCAACGTTCTCCCTTTCTGTCTGAATTCTCACTCTTCCAAATGTACATATTCTCACTTTTCTCGCTCTCTCTTCCTCCTATTCAATCCATAAAATCCTACATTCAAACAATCATCCACACTCCAACATCTGCTCTTTCCCTTTCCCTTGGTTTCTTCTACAATTTCTGTCGTCCTTTGAATCACATCCTATTTCCCAACTCATCCACTAACTCTCTTTCCTTTCTTCAAATTTAACTCGCTCTATATACGAAAACTTTTTATATGTAATTCAGTTTTCACATAATACATAAATTAGAAACAAAAAAATTCATCATACGAATTTAATTTTGTTTTATCATTGTTTTTCTCCACGTTCGCATTAGATACCTAAAATCGCAATACAATCGTGGACACGAAATTACGATATTGTGATATAAAAACCTGATTAAGTAAAAAGTTTTACAGTAAAGGGAAAGTTTTCATAGGCGTTTTTCACGCATTTAGAGCATAGTGGGGAGTTTTAACAACAGGCTTAAATTCCAAGCCCCTGCGATGTTATTACGTGTGAATAAGCTTCCATTGTATGAGAAGAAAATATTATAGCGTGTCCAAATAGTCACGGAGCACTAGATTATTAAATCATTATTAATATTTTTATTACATGCAAGCCAAGTGCATAGAGACATTTTGGGCACCCTCTATTTAATGGAGATGAATGGTACCTTTTTTTAATTAATTATCTTCCTTTTGGGAAGTAATCCCCATGCAGGAACGTTCATCCATTTAATGCTGTTCGTCTTTAGGTGATTAGGTTTCGATATCCGTAGAACGTTTTAGGAACGCATCTCATTCGTGTATACCTAGGCATCAAATGCTCGTTTTCGCGTATTGCATAATAACGCACTTTTAATATTTGCGTAATTTTTGATAATCCTCTTCGAACATTCTATGTATATAACATGTGTTGTGGCTAGATTGATAACTTTCCGAGCGGTGGTGCCGAGATCGAATCCTGACGGTAGCTTATATATATATATATATATATATATATATATATATATATATATATATATATATATATATATATATAACAGCTTACGGAAAAGGAAAGGTAAAATGGATATATGGATGTCAACAAGGTGTTGGGATGAGGAAACCCAGTGAACACTCACCAATCAGACGACTTCAGGTTGGCGAGGCCCCGGGGATGTCGAAGCGACACACGTAAAAGAACACTAAAACACAGAAACATCACAAACGTAGAAGCTTTCGGAATTATTCCTTCATCAGCTACACGTTTGTGATGTTTCTGTGTTTTAGTGTTCTTTTACGTGTGTCGCTTCGACATCTTCGGGGCCTCGCCAACCTGAAGTCGTCTGATTGGTGAGTGTTCACTGGGTTTCCTCATCCCAACACCTTGTTGACATCCATAAATATATATATATCTACGCTTGCCCCGCTCCATATTTGTATCGTGAGAACATGCAAACCAGCATTACTTCAATCGGAAAGAGCGTTAATTCTTAAAAGGTAGCATGTGGTACTGAGGCATCCTAGGAAACTTTTTGTTTTTTTACTTGGTAGCAATGAAAAGCTTCCGAGTTCGTTATATTTTATTTCAACAAGTGGAGTGCATTTAGTTGATGTCTATATTTCAAACAAGAAGTGTGTTTGTTGGTAAACAGTGAGTTGAGATACCTAAGGACCCCACATTACCCTTCGTGAAATTGTTTTGAGCTGTGCCAAAGCAGTAGAATCTGTTAGGGTAATTTCGATAGTAATGCACAATGAGATACGCTGAGCAAAAGGAAATGTCAAAAAAGAAAATTTTAACTCTATTCCAGAATATTGACTAAATCTAGGCGTCTTCCCAAGAAGTACACTCAGTGCACGCCCGCCCACAAATTTTCCTCCCTCCATTCCGCACAATCTAAAACAACAGAAATGCCGGTATACGTACGCTTTTTAGAATCTAATTTTGGTGTATAACACTGAAGGCGGCTGCATTTTAATGGAAATGCTCATTTGGTTTTTCATAACCTTGTTGTGGCTAATGAAGATACTTGAGATAAGTACCCTTTTCAATTTTTTTTATCTGAAAGTGTTTATACTTGAAGGAGAATTTTCAAAAATTAAAAATTAAAGTGCTTAGGCATATCCAAAACCTTGTTATGTATGTTATGTATGATACATAAAGCAAGAGCGTCATTTTTCAATTTTGGTTGCTTTAGGGCTTACTCCGGAATTTAATTTCAGGCATAAAACGAGGGCGATTGTCCTCTAGTTTATCTAATCCGGGGTGTTAAAATTCCATAAAAAAGCTTTTTACTTAAAAATCAAATATAATGTTTTTTAAATATAAATAGGCTGTATCGACTTTTTAGTTTTTTCCCGCTGTGTAACTTTAAACACTTTGTGTAACTTACTTTTAGTATTAAGCATAGAAATGTATGAATTACAGGCATAAGTTACGACGATATTTCGTTTCTCTTTTGCCCTTCTTCCCTCCGAATCACCATTACTCATTCTCACTCTATTTCTCACTCTCCTCACCTTTATCTCTTTTTCAGAAAACCTCTTCTTTTTACATTTTATATTTCAATGCGCCTTCTCCTAATTATAAGAAAACACCAAAGTGGAATTACACTGAACAACATGAACTTTTGTTTCCTTATGTGTGATACATGAATTTTATGTGTTTTAGACGCTGACAACGAATCTGAACTTACAAAGCCGCCATCACCCACTGATTTTGAGAAATTCACAAAAAATCATCTTCACCGACCGAAAAAGCGCGCATAGAGTGAAAAGGATTGTTTCTTTATGACTGGCAAACGTAAAATTGTCTGACATATTTGCTGCGAAAGCTTTAAATTGTTTTCTGTTGGTCTCTTTTGTGATAGCATCTGTTGGCCACACAAAACGTGAACAATATATCATCTCCATGTATGTCTTATCTGGCGCCGTTCACTCCGTTCGCGTCTCCTTCCTGTCTCGTGATATTGAAAGGTCAGGAGTCGAGAGACGTGTAGTTTGTTGCCATTACTCGGTAGCAAACATACATTGTTTTTCTGTTAGATAAAGTCTTTTGCCCCACATTTCAGTCCAGAAATCATCTGCTATGCAAGATAAAGCTTTCAGTGCTTTCAGTGGTGGACTCTCAGTGGCGGACTGAAACATTCCGTTCCGCGGTGGGTTCATCCACCAGACCAAACATACTGTGCTGTTAGCAGTGACCGAGTGTGTATCAACCTTCGGAATGCCACGAACGTGTATTAATGATGTGGACAGTTTTTGTTATGTGTGTGGGGAGTTTACAACTAAATCGCATAGAAGATCTATTACGCCTATCATTAAGAAAGCATACGAGCTATATTTTGGTTGCAAAATAGGAGACCAAGACAAACCATGGGCTCCTTATATCATCTGTGCCAATTGTGCAGTATCTAAGGGGATGGCTGAAAGGTTCTCGTCGGTCGATGCCGTTTGCCGTTCCTATGGTGTTGCGAGAACAGAGAGATTATGTTACGGAATGCTATTTCTGTTTAACGAAAATATCCTAATATCCCTGGAGTCTAAACATACTATTCAGTATCCGACAATACCATCAACCATGAGATCGGAGCCACACCGTGAAGATATGCCGACCCCTACACCTCCAGAAACATGGGACATTGGAAATGAAAATGATGAATGTGATGTTCCAATGGAACAGGAAACTTCCGATCCAGAGTTCCAGCCGACTGCATCAGCTGACCCGCATTTTATCTCACAAGGAGAACTGAACCACTTGATCAGGGATTTGAATTTTTCAAAATCTCAAGCTGAACTGTTGGGCTCAAGGATGCAAGGATGAAATCTGCTTCTGAGTAACACCAAATATTTCAAAATTTCGCAACCGCGAAAAAGGTTTCATTCTGTTTTTTGCGTATGCTGATGATTTGGTTTTCTGTAAAAATGTCCATGTGCTCATGGCTGCTTTAGAACAAGAGCATAAAACCGACCAATGGTGACTCTGTATAGATTCCTCTAAACGGAGTTTAGAGGCAGTTCTCCTACACAATGGCAACAAATATCCTTCCGTACCAGTTACTCATGCGGTACACATGAAGGAAACTTATGAAAATATGCGGAAACAACTTGAGAAAATTGATTTTAATATACACACTTGGAGTATATGTGGTGACATAAAAGTGATATCTATTTTATTGGGTATGCAGTCAGGATATACAAAGTACTGCTGTTTCATTTTCGAGGGGATAGCAGAGCTAAGGATAAACATTACACAACTAAGCATTGGGAAAAGCGCCAGACCTGAGTTCCTGGACAAAAAACGTTTCTTATCATCCACTAGTTGATAGCAACAAAGTTTTATTACCATTACTCCACATTAAACTTGGCCTAATGGAGAACTTTGTCAAGGCAATGAATAAGGATGGTCCTGGGATCCTGTATCTAAGAAAAACTTTTCCCCGATTAAGTGAAGCAAAAATCAAGGAAGGAATTTTTGTTAGGCCTCAAATTCGAGATATTTTGAAGGACAAGAGTTTTGATATTACTTTTAACGAAATTAAATCAGCAGCTTGGACAGCCTTCAAGGATGTCTGCACTGATTTTTCAGGGAATTATAAAGTCACCAACTACGAGGAAGGACTGTTTAAATCGTACAAAGAAATGGAGTGTCACATGTCTCTTAAGCTTCACTACCTTCACTCGCACTTGGATATTTTCCACGAGAACCTAGGAGCTGTTAGCTATGAGCATGGGGAGCGTTTTCATGAAGATATTTTTGTGATGGAAACGCAGTATCAAGGAAGATGGAGCCCTACCATGCTTGTTGATTACTGCTGGGGTATTACCAGAGACGTGCTGGAGGCATCGTATAAGCGATAGACATCAGCAAAAACATTTTAAACCTATAATACCTAGGTAAGAAGCAAAAACATAGTTTTTTATGAAAGGGCATGTTTCTTTGTTTTTGAGGGTGATAACATAAACTGTTAATAAGTCTAAAATGAGCATGAAATAAAATCCAGAATCATGTATCATTTGTTAGAAAACAATTTTTCGAGAAAAATTGTTGTTCAATGTTATTTACAGGAATATTAATTTGTTTATTCCTTGTGTCTAGAATTGGGTTATTTCTAAGATCTCTTTACATAAAATACGACCCTGAAGTGACCCGTAATGGAAATCAACAGAAATATTTTGCCCTAATACTTCATATTATAAATATCCTTTTTTAATTAATTTTCCGCTAACAAGTTGCCCGCTCATATCGAATTTTCCTCGCTTTCCTATTTATTTTCGACAATTACCATTAGGTTATATCATGGGCCAGTTTTTATCGCTACCTTCAAATGCGTTCTGATGGTGTATATAGTAGATTTTTAAACTCGCGGATTTTCATAACATTTTGTAATGAAAATTTTTCGATAATTTTGATTGTCAGTAATCATTACACGGAAAAAACTAAATTGAGTTATTAATTTTATTTAATATGAATGGTGTCACTTTCGCCAACAGAACGGTGAAAATCCTATTTTAATTACAATAAAAAATTAAAAATCATATACACTTTGACAAATGAAAAACATACTTGGTTCATTTTATAGCTATTTCAAAAATGATTGATATTTATATCCTTACAGTAAGGAAAAAATTAATGAAAATCTTAAAATTCTCTTTTCTCGTCATTTGCCGTAGTCAAATGTTGAAAAAATCAATATATTTGTTCATGAAACACGTATCAAGTGATTTCGATATCGCTGCGTTCATATTGAGATCCCTATGATTACCAGTCCAATAAATGGTACGCAATTACGATTTATTGATGTCTATCTATGTTAACTCCTTTTCCTGGCTAACCTTGATATGCATCTCTGAGAGCAATGGATACTTTGGTGTGTACCTTTGGAATAATTTTACCTTTCTAATGTCGTTACGGATTCCATGTCAGACCACATGCAAACCCTGAGATTTTGAATAAAAAATCAATGAAAAAACAGTTGACAAACTTATATACAACATTCCGAATCAGTAGATTCTTGCGTTTACTAATGCAACATTTTAAAATAAATTTAAAAATATATCAATTTAACATTTCATGAATAGTTTTGTTGCTTTTTTGAGCATGTTTTTAAATTCGGTATAATACGATCCTCTGTTTTGGCTAAATTCACTCGTAATAGATTATGTGCAAATGTTGCCTTTCATGGAAAATAACATCTCGATATAGAAATTGGTTAATTTTTAAAATCCACTTTTTTTCTATTTGCATTATAGAATCACAAACCAAAGGAGGTGGAAATCCTATAATCTCCAAATAACAAAACCAAAGCTGATGATGTGTAAATTAGCAATTAGAAATTTTTTATTTAATAAAAATTCATTAATCTGCATTTGTGCAAGTATTAATGTTTAAAAATTGAGATTAGAGACATTCATGAAAACACAAAACACGAGTTTTTTATTACTCGTTTGATAAAGAGCACAAATAATATGTTTACAAGACATTTTCATGAAATTGTTAATTTAAACTTGTTTTGTTTTTTCTCGTAAATTTTTATCGCCTCTTTATTTTGCAGTAT
Organism: Tanypteryx hageni; assembly: GCA_028673005.1. Lineage (NCBI taxonomy): Eukaryota > Metazoa > Arthropoda > Insecta > Odonata > Petaluridae > Tanypteryx > Tanypteryx hageni. Next base: position 185,916,805 of record CM054120.1, read on the forward strand.
CACGTTATGCGTTCTAGTATTCTTTCTTGTTCGTGCATAAATTGCTAGTTGTTGTCGACAAACATAATACATAAAAGCTTCTTTTTAATTATTCAGGGAAATTTCGGGAAAAATAAACCCGAATAAAATTTTCAAAATTTCTGTAAAAGTTTGCAGGCGCATTTTATAGTTTTTATCCAAACGACACAAATATCTGCTCAAAAGTATTTATTCCGACTTAAAATATATTCTTAGTGTTTCTCATTTTGTTCAGTTCGAAATATATTCATGCCAAAAATTTCTTACTCTGTCAAAATTTAACAAGTTTTACTATCACAGACCCTGCCTCATTCCATCAAAGGTAATTTTAATATTTAGAAGAAAGAATTCTATAAGATATTTTTATAATTTTACATAACCACTTAATTAAACCGCTAGCACGAAGTTCACCTACTGTGTGGAATTGCTTAAATATCTACCCATTTTAGAAAATTTATAAAGATAACTTTTCCGGTACTTGGCCATTCAAGTTTTTTGATAAATAAATAAAAGTTTATGATTCCACTCGTTCTTTCCGTTATACTTATAGACTTCTGTTTAAACAGCGTTCTGAGAAACAAATAGAAAAATTATGTACGCACGTTCATTATAATTTAAATAAAAATATTTATGGTCAAAATCAGTGTTTCTCAAATTGTAGGCCGCGAAAATATTTTGGATGCAAGGTGAAATAAAGTTTTCATGAATAGTAAAATATTATGAGAGAATTTTTGGAAAAACGATGCGATAAAAAGTATTATTGATTAAATAAAATGAAAAAAATTGCAATCAAGTATCATAATTGCACTGTATTCAATTCAAAGGGGGCCGCAAAAATTGAAAGTTTGAGAAGCCCTGGTCTAAATTAGGGGCCTTCTTCCAATTATGACTGAACTTTTTCACGGAGCACCAAAGCGGTTCCACTGAGGAGAGGGCTACGGAATATAACCACCCTATACGAATTACATTGGAATAACAGTTTCTCTAAAAATTTTGCCTGATTTTCGCGTAGTGACACAAAAAGACCTTATTAAAAATATACATTAATTTTAAATACAGTAATATAGCCATTCCCTGGAACAAAATAGGAAATAAAAAAGAAGACTTTCCTACAAATTTGCCCACTTTTCAACCCAAATTTTTGTCTTAAATCCGTCTCTGAGGGACATTAAAAAAATCTGACTAGTGCATCAATAATGGTTTTTGATGAAGCAAAACCCTTCTTTAGAATCCAAGACTCCATTAGTATAACGGAAATAGTACAAAAATTTTGTTAACTCTATTGTACAGTGAGGTTTGGAAGTACCTTTTAAAATATCAAATACTGCAACGTGATAAAAAAGAAATTATTTCATTATATTTTTTAATGTGACTCTGGCTTTGAAAAGTATTCACTAGCTATATATTTACTTGACCTTTTTAAATGGCTACTCAAATACACTCATCCAAATGTTATGTAATTATTATTGCTCTTTTTTGTTTTTAGAATTGTTCTTTATCGAAAAAGCACTTTCACACATGTATCATCATCATGAGGTGTTCTGTCTCAAGGCAGGTTCCTGGCACCAGCGTTGTCTCCACTCCTTTCTGTTCCTTGCCATTTCTTTCATTTCCTGATACCCTACACTTTCTTTCAGGTCATCAAACATTTTTATTCTTCTACGTCGCCTTTTCCTTTCACCTTCTACTGATCCTTCCAACACCATCAATAGTAAACCTTCTCCTCTCAAGATATGCCCTAACCAGTTACTTTTCCTCCTCTGAATTGTTTCAAGTAATCTTCTCTTCTCATTCACCCTTGTTAGTATTGCTTCATTCCTTATCCTATCCATCCACTTAACCTTCTCCATCCTCCTCCACACCCACATTTCAAATGCCTCTAGCCTTTCTTTCTCTCTCCTCTTTAGCGTCCATGTTTCACACCCATAAAGCAATACACTCCAAACATAGCACTTCACAAGACGTTTCTTCAGATTTAAATCCATTTTACTACATAGTACCCGTTTTTTCCTATTAAATGTTTCTTTTGCCATTGCTATTCTTGTTCTTATTTCTTTTTCACTTCTCCAGTCTTCAGTTAGCATGCTTCCCAAATATCTATACTGTTTTACTTTCTCCACTCTTCCATCCTTTATTGACACATTCATAATCTCTCTATCCCCTATTCTCATCACCTTTGATTTCTTTATGTTCATTTTCATTCCATATTCTACCATCCTGTCTTCTAGCTTTGTAACCATTTCCTGAATATGCCTCGTTTCATCTGCCAAAATTACCATGTTATCAGCAAACCTTATACAATTTATTATTCTACCCCCAATACTAATTCCTTTATCATTCCCTATTCCATAGTCAGTCATTTCTTCAGCATATATATTGAACAGGGCTGGCGATAATCAGCACCCTTGTCTTACTCCTCTTCCTAGATCATACCATTCGGTCTGTGCATCTTTTATCCTTATAGCTGCTTTCTGTTTCATATACAGCTCTTTAATTAACCTTCTATCTTTCCAGTCTACTGTTTTTGCTTTTAGTATTTCCATCAGTTTTTCCCAGTTCACTCGTTCGAATGCCTTCTCCATATCTATGAAGCACAGATTAATTCCTTTGCCCCTTTCTATATATCTCTCTCCACTCATTCTTATCAATCCTATTGCTTCTCTTGTACCTCTTCTCTTTCTAAATCCAAACTGTTCCTCTGCAATATTTTCTTCCATTTTGCTAATTAGTCTCCTATTCATAACCCTAAGTAGAACTTTTGCTGCATGTGTAATTAAACTGATTGTTCTGTGTTCACTGCATTTTTTTGTTCCTTGCTTTTTCGGAATTGGAATCATATTTTTTTTGACGAAATCCTCTGGCCACATCCCCTTGTCATAGATTGCATTAAACAACTTCACAATTTCTTCCAGTCCTTCCTCATTAAGACACTTAAATAATTCTATTGGTATCTCATCTACCCCCATTGCCTTTCCATTCTTCATATCTTTTATTGCTTGTAGCACCTCTATTTTCAATAACGAAACCCCTGTTTCATCTTCATTTATTTCATCCTGCTCTTCAATACGGAGATCCTTTGGTTTTTCATTTTATTTGTACAACTCCTCCATGTATTCTCTACATCTACTAAGAACCTCCTCTTCCTTATATAGAAATTTATCTTCCTTACTTGCAATCTCTTTCTCACATGCTCTTGTTCTCCATCTATCCCACGTTACATTTTTTACTTTCTTATGCATCAAGTCATACATTCCTTTTCTCTCTAGATCTTCTATATCTGAGCATTCCTCCTCTAGCCATCTCTCCCTTGCTTTCTGGGTTTTCTTCTTAGTTCATTAATCAGTTTCCTGTATTTCCTTTTTCCATCTTCATCAGTCCTGCTTTTGTATTGCCTTCTTTCTTCCATCTTTTCTATCATTTCCTTTGTCACCCATGGCTTTTTTATTCTTTTTCCTTTGAAAAACCCAATAGCCTGTTCTGCTGTTTTCTTTATAGCCTTCTTTATCCTATTCCATGCTTCATCCACATTTTCCTCCGACACGTTTTCTCTTTTGATTGCCTGAGCTAATTTTTCTCCTATTCTTTCTTTTTCTACCCTGGCTATATTCTCTAAGTCCCATTTCCTAACTATCTTAGCCTTCTTAACCTTCTTCAAGGCTACTTTTATTTCGGCCATGAGGAGCACATGATCACTGTCAATGTCTGCTCCTGCAAGTCCATATGCCTTTTTTACTCCATTTCTGTAACTTTCTTCCACTAAAATATAATCTATTTGATATCTGGCTCCATCTCCTGGTGATTTACACTTGTATAGCCTTCTCTTATGATTTTAAAACCAAGTATTTGATATGAACATCCTCTTCTCTTTACAGAACTCGACAAGTCTTTCACCTCATTCATTTCTTTTCCCTAGTCCAAATTTTCCTACTACTTGGTCTTCTCTTCCCTCTCCTACCACAGCGTTCCAATCGCCCATCACTATCTTGCAACAGTTTTTACCTCCCTCCTCCATAATATTTTCTATCTTCTCGCATATTTCTTCAACAGCCTCATCTTCATGTTGGCTGGTCGGCATATAAACTTGTATCGACAGTAGATCTTTTGGGAGCATTCCCATTCTAAGACCAATTGCTCTATCATTTACAAATATCACCCTCTGTACACAATTTGCTATTTCCTTATTCAGAATTACTCCTATTTCATTCATTCCTCCAGTACCTCCTGAATAGTACACCGTGGTATCATCACTTTTTATTTGCTCTCTTCCTTCCCATCTCATTTCACTTAAGCCAATCATGTCATTCTGTTTATTTTCATCTCTCTCTTTAAATTTTCCAACTTCCCTGCTCGTAGGAGTGTTCTTACATTCCACGTGCCAATTCTCAACTTCTTTCTTGTTAAATATTCCGGAGGTAAAATTGTCCCCCGCTCGGATCTCCGGGGGGGACAACACGAGAGGTTCCGTTTAACACACACACATGTATATTGATCCAAATATTGAAAGAACTTTTAATGCCCCCGGAATGGAAAAGTATTTACTTGTTGGTGCAAGTGTTTCATGGCAAGTGATGACTGCATATCTATAAGTTCAAATTCTGCGGCAGCCTATTCAATGTAATTAAAATTAATTGAGAGATAATTTGTCGGGAAACTAAATGGGCGGGTCATAGGAGAAAATTTTGGCACGTGTACATGCAAACAGTCAAATTTCCTTGTGTATTCATCTGCAAGATTTGCAATGACTTCGGTTATAAAGTGTGGGCATTGTTCAGTTTTGCTTTATAGCAAACATTTCTGGGAGAATTGACACAAGACTCACTCACTTATCTGCCTTAGAAAATGACCAAGTTTTTTTTTTAAGTTATTATTTCGTCACAGAAAACAACAAGTTATGAATTTCCCTTGAAGCTTTAAATTTATGCCGTTTAAGTGAGAAAAGATATCAACCATAAATGGGAATGTTATCTCGAATTCATCGGTGAATACCACAGGGAAAAAGACCGATTTATTGATTTGAACTAGGAAGGGCTTTATCTCTTCAAAAAGCTTCCCGCATTCGAGCAAGTACTTCTTTATATTCATCTAATTTTTCATAATATATATTCGTATTAAAATATGTTACCAGTATAAAAATGTTCAAAATACTAAAAAATATGCTCTGAGTATTTTATTCACTGGTATTATTTCTATAAAATATTTATTGTTCTCGCAAATTATAATGAAACGAATAATTTCTGACTCTTAAATTTAGCAGAAATATATAATATTAAAATTTTCCTTCGCACAAATAGGGCAACAAGCGACGAATAATTCACATTTTCTCAAATTTAAGTCATATGGCAATGGACTTAATACCTGACATTAGCACAATATGTCGTTCTAAATTGAAGTATCGACCTCACCTTATGACTGAATTCGAATTAAAAACCGCTTCACCAATAACCATATAAAGGTTTAGAAAACCAGACCCACATTTTGGCACAAAGCAGCGTTCTCCAGTATTCATTCCACAATATGTAGTAGATTCTGAAAAATGACATTTTATAATCTAATATGCGTAAAGCATCTCTGATGACGGCTGTTATGTAGTCGAAATGCCCATTTGGTTCTCCAAACTTATTCACTGCTATTGAAGAAACATAATTCCACAAAAGACGTGACGAGTATAAGGAGAAATTTTAAGATCCTTATATAATTATTTGCTATTGTCCGTCCGTCCGTCTGTCTGCCACAGTAGTTTTGGGCGTTTCGCAATGGAATTAAGAGCTGAGACTTTCACAATCGTTAATCCTCCATCAGATGATCCCTAGAAAAATCAAACATCCCAGAAGAAGTCCCGGATTTGACTTCGGAAGACGATTATATTTTCCCATAAGTTTACACGGGATTTTCAATTTTTCAATGTGTAAGGTTTATTTCATTCAGTCATTAAAATACGTAAATTTAAACAAAAGTTCCCCATTTTTGTTTTATTCGACGACTATAACTATAAAATATCTTATTCTTACAATGTTTATATGTTACACGGAAGAATTTGTCAGAAACACGCATTTCTTTTCGAAACTTTATAACTTTTTCGTACTCTTTCCGGGTGTTGTCAACGCGACCCACATTGTTTCCTCCGATTGAATTTGCGTCTATTAAGCCTTCAAATAGAGGAAATAATTGCGTTATTTGCTTCGCTAGTTTTATGAAACATCGAAACTATTGTTGCAGCAACGTCAAACGTGATAGATAGCAAAGTAAATGATTTCAGATAACCCATAAAGTTCATTTGTATTGATTTGTGTTTAAAGTAGCAGCCTTTAACCCTTTGCACTAATATTTTTTCATGTGGTGATTCCCAGCCAGCTCAGGTTTTTTAATGTTAATTCTTACATTTTAACTTCTCTTATTTTCTTCTTCTAAACTGATGGAATCCGAGGTGTTTCAAGCTTCACCCATCAGACAGGTATGCGTCGCCTTTTCCAGAGTTGCACGTTTAGAAGACATCAGAGCAAACAAAGATCTTAGAAAGATATGGACAAGGAAATATGAGAGATGGTCGTTTCTACACAAGAAATATGTATCTAAAGAAATAATACGAGATTTTTTGGAACATATTATATGAATCTGTAAAATCTTTTTCGAATTTTTCTGTTTTTATTTTAATTTTACTAACTACTTCTTACTATCGGAATTACCCGTTGCATATATCAAAAGTAAATTCTGTGCTTGTCTATGTATAAGTTTTTAACAAAAACCACTCAAAAGTTAAATTTAAATCACACTACAAAGTCCCGTTGACGTTCAACTGGTAATTCCTCTAGTATGCACGATAAACTTCATAAACTTCATGGCCAATTATAGTAAATCACTAGTACAGAGCCCGAAGTACTACTGTGGGACATTTTAAAAAACGTAAAGAGGATATTACAATAAACCAAGAACGAACAAAAAAGAAGAATCAAACATAGGGAGAGAGCGGGCGAAATGAGGAAAAACCAAATAAGAACTAAGATGATACCATGAGACTGAGCAAAAATCATAAAAGAAATAATAAAAGAGGAGCAAAGAGAAAAATACCAGTAAGCGTCGATAGTGTGACAAATCATTTAATGCCTTACAAAAAATAAGTACGTTCTCCGCCTCTCTATCTTTTTTCTTTCTTAGTCTAGTGCTGATGCTAATAGGAGACACGTGTTTAGTTCGCCTCCCCGCAGACACTTAACCTCAACTTCTTACTCTCACTCGCCATGGCTACGAAAGCTGACTTCCATGCCCAAAATGAGGCCCTCGAATCTCTCGTGAAAGATTTCAAGAAAATTCTTGAGACTTACAACTTACGTATGGATACCTTAAAGTCGGGACTTACTGCTGCAAAATCCCTGCACGGCGATGATCGTCAGGACGCGTTAGCCTCGCTTGAATCGAGGAGGTGAAACCACTCGGAGGACGCGTCTCATTATTAGAGACCAAAACGGACATTCTCTTTGAGAAATTGGACTACCTCGATCTGCATGGCAGACGTGATTGTCTCCTCATCCACGGGATCCACGAGGAGGAGTAGGAAAGTCCCGGCAAAGTTGCCGAGATCTTTCTGAGGAGCAACCTCAATATTGAAGTTCATCCTTCTATGATTTCACGCGCTCACCGTCTTTGGGTCAGGAATTCAGTGTCCAAAAGACCACGACCATTAATGATGATGATGATGATCATTTGGACCTCGTCGCTGTGTGGAAACTGAAAAAGACACTGAAGGCGAGTAAATATCTAATTACCGAGTCCCTCACTCCCATGCGAGTGAGGTTACTCAACGATGCCAAAGCTTCATTTGGGGTGAACAGTGTTTTGTCTCAGGAGGGTGAAATTGTTATTATGAAAGACTGCAAAAAACATTACATTACCAAGCAAAGTGAATTTGCTAGGCTTAATAAATAAATGTCTTTCAAATGGTCATCAGTAAGTGGGTCTTAGAGGAAGTTCGTCCCAATCGCTGTTGTGTTATTTCTATTTTACTTTATTCTTTTAACTTTTTAATACTCTATTAATACCTACTTTTTAAATACACATTGAATTTATTCATTGTCTTTCCTTGCAGTAATAATTATCTTATCCCGTCCTGTGTTTTGCCTTATTATCCTTTACTAGTGCTTTTCCTGTTGTATTTAATCATTTATTTATTTATTATTATTATTATTTTTTTTAGCTTATTTGATTTTATATATTTCCTTTCTGAAATAATTATTTTAATATCTAATTTATTCGTCGCATTGTATATTATTTTATTGGATTATCTTTAGCGCTAATCTAGGCTGATTTACATTTATCGTCAATTATAAACGCTTGTAAGCAATGTATTTATCTAAATCACATGAGAAAGCAGATAGTTTGTCGGACATACCAACCAGCGACCCAAGCAATGATTTAACCAGTGACTCAACCAGTGACCCAAGCCACCCAGGATTTCTTTCACCTGAGGAAGACGTCAACCCATCCCCTCCCCAGGGAGCCGGAAGGAACCCTCCTTCTAGAACCTTTAACTCTACGGGGGACCTACTCAGTAAAGCCTTCAAACCTTTTCGGCATTTTTTCACAGCTTTTCACATAAACGCGCAGAGCCTCATAGCACATGTGGACGAACTTCGCTCATTTCTTCCCGAAAATACAGTACACTGCATCGCCATGGAAACATGACTAAAACTTAACCTTTCGTCATCCCTTGTGGAATTTCCAGGCTACAGAATTCTTAGAAATGACCGTGTGGGTAAAATCGGAGGCGGTGTTGCATTATACATACGCGAAGACTTGAAATATAAAATACTTAGCTTTAGCGAACCACATTATTCAAAACGCCCAGAATTAATTTTTATCGAAATTACATTAAACTCGCTTAAACACATCGTCGATTCTGTTTGTCGGCCACCTAAAATAGGCCACTTAACGGACATTTTTGAGTGTCTAACCGAACACATCCCCAACTCAGATCACATAATTGTAATGGGTGATTTTAATGCCAATCTTCTTACCGCAAATAGATACAACACGCACTGTTTAAAAAACTCCTTCGATTCCTTAAGGCTAGATATTCTTTCTCTCGATGCTACACATCACACTCCATATTCTTCCACCTGGCTTGACATAATAGCGACCTCCAGTATAAGCAAAACAGTATCATTCGGGCAACTACCGGTTCCTGGAATTTCATCACACGACTTAATATATATTATTTTCTCTCTTTAGATCCCAAAACAAAAATCAAAAATCATTTATTACAGAGTCTATAAAAAAATTGACGACTCAAGTTTCTTTGCGGACGCCGCCAACGTACCCTCGTATTTCACTGAATTTTCCGAGGAAGTAGATGACAAGGTCGAGGCGTTAAATACCATGATAATCAACATTTATGATTGACACGGTCTTACGAAAACGATTCGCGTCTCCAAACGGCAAACGCCGTGGATAACGGAAGAAATAAAACACTTAATGAAACTTAGAGGCGCTGCTTTTCATGACTTCAAAAGGACGAAGGGGTTTGTTGATCATGAATACTACAAGCAATTGCTCAATAAAACCAAGCAGATGCTAAGAAACTCCAAGTTAAAATATTACCATTCAATCATAAGCACTAACAAATCGCAAGCATCAATTTGGAGAAAGTTAAGTAACACGGGCATAGGTAAACAAAAAAACTCGATTCCCAATCCTAACTTCTCCCTCGACGCACTTAACCAATTCTTTACTACTACACCCTTAACTAAAAAAAGCAGTACCGTCTCTTCCCATGACAGAATGAAAAACTTCCAGTCAACAGCTAGTCTAACTGATTTCAACTTCTCTTCTATCTCACAGAATCAGACACTCAGGTGCTTAAAATCTATTAAGTCCAAATCTTACGAAATAGATGGAATTTCTATAACAATGCTTAATAAACTCACACCTTATATCCTTCCGGCAATTTTTGACATCATAAACACATTTTGAGTTGTAGACTTTCGCAGCGTTGCTGAATGCTGGTGGAGTTTTTCGGGTTTCGCTGCGTTGGCGGCATTTCTGACTCGACGTTTCGAAGGCATTGCAGTCTGCAACTTCAGGAGATAAAGTCTCCTGAAGATACAGACTGAAATGCCTTCGAAACGTCGAGATTCAGAAATGCCGCCAACGCAGCGATACGCGAAAAACTTCACCAGCATCATAAACACATCACTAATGCAAGGTAAATTCCCTTCACAATAGAAAAAAGCTATGGTCGTTCCTCTACCGAAAAAATCAGCTCTAGAAAATTTAAACGATCACAGCCCTATAAGTATTTTACCAACCCTATCTAAGGTCCACGAGCAACTGACTGACTTCCTCCAACGACGCAATCTTTTAGATCCTTTCCAATCTGGATTTAGAAAACACCAAAGCCCATCCACTGCTCTTTTAAAAATAACTGACGAAATACGCGCATACATTAATGACATCTCCACGGCAATTACATCGTGCTCCTATCACCTCTACACCGACGACCTTCAGATCTATATTTATTAAAAAACCTCAGAAATTCCAGACGCCATTAGTAACCTGAATGCGGACCGTAAATCGCTAACGGATTGGAGCATTTATCATGTCCTAAAAATAAATACATCTAAATCACAATCTATTTTGATAGGTTACCCAAAGCTCCTTTTCCACATCAACTTCGATATCGACTGTCTGCAAGTTGATAATGCACCCATCCAATTCTTCGTAAAAAATCTTGGTCTTATTATCAATGACACCTTAGGTCGATTGGTATTGGCAAACAAAATGATGTTAAACTGCCTCCATACATATCATTAGACGCGTTGAACTCTAAATTTTCTACACCCTCGTATGTAATTATGATAAAATAAAAAGGGAAATTATTAATTAGATCACTGTCGCAGCGGAAAAATCAAATAAGGATTTTAAGCTGTTTAAGTTAATTACATGTTCTCCACGCATTTAGTAAAATTACATCTAAAGCTCAAGGCTCCGATGGCATTCCCACTATCTTTCTCAAAAAATTGATACATACTATTTTACCAGTAATAACTAATATATTTAATTGCTCCCTATCTTAAGAAAAATTTCCATTGCAGTGGAAACGCGCTTTCATGAGGCCATTACCAAAGAAATCGAAATCAACTGAAATCAGCGATTTTCGTTCAATAAGCTTTTTACCTATCTTATCAAAAGCCTTAGAAAAATTAGCGTATGAACAAATCACACTCTTTATTAACGAAAATCAATTGTTAGATTACTTCCAATCTGGCTTTCGTAAACTCACAGCACACCACTACTCTTGTAAAAATCACCGATGACATTAGCCGCGCTATGAATAAAAGGGAAATTACAATCCTAGTACTACTGGACTTCAGTAGAGCTTTCGACTCGATAGACAAAGATGTTCTGCTTTCTAAACTGCTAACAATGAACTTCTCTCTTTCGGCCATAAATTGGATATCTTCTTATTTAAGCAATCGTTCCCAACGAGTTATTTCCGTTGATTCTTCATCTGATTGGCTCATAAACGGAAGAGGTGTCCCACAGGGCTCAATTTTGGGTCGCCTACTATTTTATTTATACATAAATGACTTCTCTGTGTCACTAAAATACTGTACTCATCACCTTTATGCAGATTACTTTCAATTATACACAAGTTCTACCTCAAATGATCTCGCAAAATTCCTAAAAAATTTCAATAAAAATTTAGAAAAGCTAGATGTCTGGAGTTATAAGAACTTTCTTAGTATCAATCCAGAAAAATCACAGGCTATCTTAATTGGTTTCCTTAAGATATTAGCAGCTATTAATCAATCCCAAAGAATCCCGATCAACATAGCAAATTCAATTATACCTTATTGCAATGGTAAATAATCTGGTTTTCCTGATAGATGAAACCCTCTCTTGGGCCCCACATGTTATAAATGTTTGTAAAACAGCAAACTCATCTCTTTACTGACTCAAGAACTTAAGTAGCAGTACTCCGGTTTCTATAAAAAGGCATCTGGTAACTTCATTAATTATTCCGCATTTTGACTATGTTGATATACCGTACCAAAATTCATCTCGAAAGCTTTCGTTAAAAATTCAGAGAACACATAACGCGTGCATCAAATATATATTTAATCTGAAGAAATCAGACCACATTTCTGGTCACTCGTCAAACTAAACTGGCTGAACTAGGAGTATAGTAGACGCCTACCTTTGCTTTCCTTGTTATACCAATTACTTAATTCCAACAATCCGCTTTATCTTGCCGCAGGATTTAGAAGTATAGACACTGTACATAACCGTAATACCAGAGGGAGCCAAAAACTCCTTATTCCTCATCACAGAACAGTAGTTTTTAACAAGTCCTTCATTGTAACTGCTTGCGGACTATGGATCGACCTTCCCCAAAAAAATAAAAAAATTCGCACTCGCTCTCCCCATTCAAGTGGCACTGCTATCAATATCTCTTATCCTTGCAAAGGAACAGTTAAACGTGCTTAATGCTTCAATTTGATTGATTTATTTTTTCATTTTTTTAATATCTTGATTTTGAAAAAATAATATTTATTGTAAATGTTTGTATTTTACTGATTTATTTGTATTTTCCCTCTTCTTTTGATTTTGTTCAGACACACCAATGTTAGTATGTATCAATTTTGATATTTTTATGTTTATTTTATCAATGATTTATTCGTGTTGTGGCAATTTATTTTTCTTTGTCTCTTTATGATTTTGATATACTTATGACTTGTTCTAAATCTGATTTATGTGATGTCATTAGTGAATCTCAGTAGGTTTCGCAGGTTTTTCAAACCCCCTTTTTGTGTGGATGTTTTCCTGCAGTGGGTTTTTACGTGGATTCCATTATTCAGCAATCCATATTTTTCCCCCAAAATTACATATTTTCTTTTCAAATACTTGTATTTTTATTGTTACCTGAATTTGTATTTTTAATGTTTTATGTACTAATATATGTTTCACGACGATGGTTTAGGTGGAAGATGGAACTTTCTAGTCTCAATATCGCCCCAAATAAAGACCAAATCAATTAATCAATCAATCTCTTCCATCTATTATCTCCCTCCCCCCTATTCTCTCTCCCTTCCTCCTATTCCCTCTCCCATCCTTCCATTCTCTCTCCCTTCCTCCAATTCTCTCTTCCATCCTTCCATTCTCTCTTCCACTCTCTCTTCCATCATCTCATTGTCTCCCTCTCGTCTTTCCCCCATTCTCCCTCTCTCTCTTCCTTCCCCCATTCTCACTCCCTCTCTCCCTTCCTTCCTCCCATTCTCCATCCCTCATTCTTCCTTCTCCTTGCTAGTCTTTTAGTACTTATAGTGGAACTGCTCGCCTAAAGGACGTTTAAATAAATAGAATCTGTAAAACCTGAAACAGTAAGAAAAATGAATGCAGTACCGAGTGCAAAACTCGGAGTTATCCGAAAACCGGATATTTTATAAGCTAAAAATTATATTATTCATGTTCATCAATTACAAGAAAAACTTACTTCAGAGAAACCCAAGTACGAGAAACCATTTGAACTATACTAGGGGCCTATTTAAATTCTTTGTTATTATTTAATTTGCAATATTTCTTTATATACAATTTAGTTCTTCAATACCCCACATATTTCCATGTGTAAAACAAGGCTCAGGCGTAAAAAGTCCAACTTTGGTTAAGGTTCATCCCGATTTATTTATTGTCATGGCATAAGACAATTTGATCACGAATTGTCTGCAATGCATGTTAAAAGGAATTTCTGGATCATTTGACTGCTAAACTTTTACACGTGGGATAAAGTCAATGATTCTAGCCATAAAACCAGTGATGACTTCCAATAATTAATTTAATTATTAATCGCATTTAAATAAGAATCACTCATTATTCTACATCACATTTTCCAACGTGCTTCTTATTTACGTTAAATTACGGTACATTCGGTTCTCGAGTTAAATCATAATGTTATCTTTCAGATTCAGTGAACTTGATTGTATTGTAACTTTAATTGGAATATCATCAAAATTAAATATAAATACCGATAATCAAAACTTATACGTATACAGCATTTATATTAATTTCATTTAACATTGCAACGTAAGACTTTCATTTAAATACTAACTAAAATTAATATAGCGTGTTGTATACATTGAATCTTTTTGTACTATTCGATGTATTAAGGAAATTCTGATTTTAATTGTTACCGATACTTAAGTGAAGCTTCAATGTGTAAACGGTTAAATGAAGCGAATATGAAAGTTTATTTACTAACATTAATAATATACATTTATAAGCTGAACACAACTTCTATTAGTTATAAAGTGTTCCGCCAGGTTACAGTACTCCACTCTTACTCCACACCTTCTACAGGAGGTTTTGAAAACCAACTGCGCTTGGCAAAAGTCACTTTAACTTTGTACAATATAATACAGAACTATATAACACCAATATTCTTTATTACCATTATTTATTTTTCCTTGCTCCATATGTACATTAATAATCCACTAGTTGAGACACACGCAATAATTGCCCGGTATTTTTCGATTTATTTATGAACAAGTAATTATATAAAAATGAGGTTTTATAACCACTCCTTTATAACTAATATCTTTATCTGTATGAAAATTATAATACTAAATTTTGCGATATGAACCACCCAACTTATACGACAAAAATTTAAATAGTTTCTTATATCACATTAAGTCTCATAGCTTAAGCTAAGTCTCATAAGTTTAAGCTTTAACGTTAATTTTCAAACGATTATTATGCGTTCTTTACTCGAAGCGAAGGCATATAGGAGAAATCGTTTCCGTCCGTCCACATGTTTTAACTCGGGAACTGCTGGACGTACTTGGATGAACTGTGGTATATGGGAGTTTTGCTAAAATTTGTCTATCGATTCCAATTTTGGTTGAAATCGGACAATAATTAAGACCACTTCACATGAAGATCTACATGTATTTTACAACGTACTTCGGAAGAATCTCGTTAAATACACATCTGAGAGAAAAATGTTGATAACAAAATTTAAATAAAATAATTAAATGCGCTTTTTTTACTAATAATTTCTCCCGTAAAACGTAAGGTTTACGATAAGTTTAAAGAAAAGAAAATTAACGTATTTACGTAAGTATGCGATTTTCGTTTTGTTCATTCCAAAAAATATTTAAAATTCTCAACTCGGAAACCGCAGGACATATTTTAATGAACTTTGATATTGGAGAGTTTTACTAAAATTTGTCAACCGAATCCAATTTTGGTAAATATCGGACTACAATAACGACCACTTTACATGAAGAGCTTCGTCTAACTTGCCTACTTAGGTTCGTTCGAAGGCTTTCGTGGTGTTGTCAACTTGAAGGTTTCATATTCCCGGGTGGTCAATTGAGATCCACCAATGTGGTGACCAGGCGGAAATATGAAGCCTTCAATGTACTTATTTTTAACTCGGAAGCCGCTCTACGTATTTTGATGAAATTTGGCATTGGGAAGTTTTATGAAAGTTTTTCGGCCGATTCCAATTTTGGTTAAAATCGGACGATAATTACGATCACTTTACATGAAGAACTACATGTAGCTTACAATGCAATTTTCAACTCGGGAACCGCAGGACGTATTTTGATGAAATTTGTTTTACTAAAATTTGTCGATCTCAAAGGACGCTTTTGGAAACTCTGTGTACTCCGACATGGAGTACACATTTCCATGCTTGTTGCTTTTCATGCGTGTTTTTTAGAGTAAGCTAAGTTAAAATTTACTGAAAACATCGAGTAAAACAATGCCAATAACCTTGGTAACGTCCTTTTGAAATGTAAAGTAATCGGGGGAAATTTTACCACAAACTTAAAATTTGAGGTAATTTGAATTAGAATAGTAAATAGACGATAAGAATAAGAATCTATATTCTTTTATGCGTAAAATAGTGCAAATTCTGATATGATATCTCAATCCTGAGAAGCATAAAAATGTTATACGCTTAAGGTCTACACAGAGGTGGTGGTGGGGGAGTGGTTATGGCATTAGCCTTCCACTCAGCGGTCCCAGGTTCGAATCTATCAGTGGTCGAATTTTTCAGCCTGGGATCGTCCCGTCCCCTACTTGTGTACTTTGAGGAGACCGCGCAAGTCAGTGCTCCGTCCTTCGGAAGGGACGTTAAGCAGTTTGCACCTTGGTGCTCTTCGTAAAGAGTCCGGAACCGGGTTTCCCTCCTCCCTTGTGTGTCTGCTGCGTAAATGGTTATGACTATAATAATCAAAGAGGTTGATTAGCCTGAAATTTCATAAAAACAAACAAAATAAAGGTCTACACATTGGATTCCAACCAATTACATGTTAATCAAATGGAAAAATTAGACGCGTCTGGAATCGAATCAAGGAATTTGAGAAAAAATTCACACCCGTTGCACCCTCACGGGAGTCCGTGCTTCCCAATCATACCACATTTAGAGGGGTTTTGTCTTCCGTTTTCAAGAAGAAAAAAACTGCACATACTAACAAACCCACATTCTGAATTAATCTTATATATAATTCAAAGTGTTTGTCTGATTGTCCGACTATGCAAATGCACATGTTTGATCCTTGATCCACTAAGCCTGCCATGCTATCTAATATGACTGGAATCAAAGTAGCTTTTATTCCGGCGGTAGATAACGTGAATCATGCGAAGCTTTAATTGAAACTATCGATAAATACACTTTGTGTCAGGTAGTGAGGAGCCCATGAGGTCAAAAAATGTATTAAATTAGATGTAAAAATAGCATTAACGATGAAGCGCATCAGGCAATTAATTCTCTTTATGCACAGCTGAAAGCATGATTTACATCGCTAATTAAAAATGATAACGATTTGCGAGTTTTTAAGTTGTGCTAAATATAATATGAATGAACATGAAATTAAAACCGTGTGAAAATGCTGCTAATATGCATCAATGCAATGAACGCTAATTACTGGGAAAAGTTAGCAGTCTGACACAACATTTGTCTTAAATAAAAATTAAAAATATTACAGAAATAAATTTTGGAATTTTACACGACTATGAAGTTAATTTCTTCGTGTGGAAACTGTACTTAGAATGTCCTCGTATATTCATTAGAGACCGTTTGTTCAGTTAGTTAAAATTAATCAATATCTGCTTACGGTCGTCAATGAACCAAGAGAGACTTTTTGCTCTGCCCTTATCTAATTATAGATTGCAATATTGCCAAAAATGTAGATTTAATTGACTCAATAAAGGTTTTACGAAAATGGAGCTCGAACATTAAAATAAATAACCAAGCGTTCGCTGTTTCATACAAAATCCTTTTCCAAACAAAGATAGCCTTCTATTTTTGAGTTCATTTTGGGCCGCCAAAATATATCTGCGCTAAATGGCGTCACTACGGCCCATACAACTGTAAATTAGCCGATCTAATTGGTGAAACATTGATCGTCAATGCTAATAAGATTGTTTCAGACCGTCAATTGGACAGAAGCAAAAAGGCAAGATCGAAAATTATTTTGTAAAAATTCTCCGAATTTTAATTGCGCAAGAGGTTTAATAAATGTTCTTATTATTCAGTTTTAAAAAATTCTCGTTATAAGCATGCGACGCCTTGAATTTGATCCACGCCTGTCACACATTAACGCTACATCTTGCCTTAAACTAGGAACAATGAGAACGGCGGCTCTAAAGAAACCGTCCCTTTTTCCTCAGGCACGTGATCATCGCCGTCATCTTTGTCAATTTGGCGGAACCCAGTAGCTTCAAAACTTAGCATTAGAGCACCGGGTGACAATATTGACGCCCTATCCGGGAGCCAGGGGCAAATGTTTGTTTGAGGCTTTCGGGAGAAGTTTTTTCGGAGGTTGGCGTGGAGGATGAGGGGTGGAGTACGGGAATGAGCTATGAAACAAGTCATTCAGGAATGGGAAAGCTGAGAGTTGTCATTCGATTGGCCGCTCGTCATCATGCACGGCAGAAATAATGAGGTTGGAAATCACTGTACGATAGGACCGCTTCGAGTACCACTTGGGTGAAGGGCTAGAGAAAGAGTAAGATCAGTTGAAAAGTAGAGAGAAACGGAGAGTGGAGCAGGAGGAGAGAATGGAGAGAAGTGAGCTGGAAAAGAGTGAGGAGAGTGGAGGAAGTGAAGAGGAGGGAGAGTAAAGGTGGGAAAGCGTGTCAGGGGAAGATGGAGATGGGAAGATGGAGAAGGGAAGAGGGAAAAGGGAAGAGAGGGAGGGGCAGAGGGGAAAGTGAGAGGGGAAGGGGGAGAGGGAAAAAGGGAGAGGGGCTTGGGGGAAGGGGGAGGGGGGAAGAGGGAGAGGGTAAGGAGGAGAGGGGTTGAGGGAGAGGGGAAGGGGGAGAGGGGAAGGGAGAGAGGGGAAGGGAGAGAGGGGAAGGGGGAGAGAAGAAAGGGGAGAGGGGAAGAGGTAGATGGGGAGAGGGAGATGGGAAGAGGAAGAGGGGTGGAATGTTAAGTGCGGAGGTAAGGAATAATGAGGGAAAAGACAGAGTTAGAGGAGAGAGAATGAAGTAGTGGGAGTTGTGGTGGTTTGAGAGGGTCAAAGTAGAAAGAGATAAAATGAGAGGTGATGGGCGAAGACTGAGAGATGGAGGATGGAACAGTGATGGTTGGGGGGTTGAGATAGTGAGGAAGAGAGCAGAGAAAGTGTTGTGACAGGCCATGAACAGAAAGCACGAGAGCAGCTCGAATCGAGTGTGTCGCTGTATGTGCTATTATCCAGTGGTATTTACTTAGAAAGATATTGACTTGGCTCAAGTGCTTATACCTTGAGAGCACTCTTCGCGGAGGCCTTTTTGTTTCTTTAATCTCTGCTCTTCGGTCATGATTTATACAGTGAGAACTTCGCAAATGGAACGAATGAATATTTTTACTCTTCCATAGAAAATGAAAATTTATTTTGATTAGCGTGGCGAAGAAAAATGAAGTCCACAATGATACTAGAAGGCATAAATTATGTAGTTTCTTAGTAAATTCTAGACAGAATACTAAAATATATCTTTATGGAGATATGTGTTAGCAAGGTAATAGTAAAAATTGTTGTTTGGACTTTATTTAATAATTTTCTGTCGTTTTCATGCTTTGGCATAATAAAATTCTGCAATGACGACGTAAATAGTGAAATTCCCCTTACGGCTCTTTTTAAGATTGCAAAACGCTACATTTGTCAAAAAGTATCAACGAAACAACCTTTCTATATTTTACGCGTAGCAAATGACTAAATAATTTTTTATGAAGCGTAAAATTTAGGAGATGTAAACTTTTATATCTAGAAAGTAAATGCGAGATACATACTCCGTGATATAACAAATTAAAATTGTTACAACGATTTCATTCAAATCGAATCAGCCAAATATTCTAAAAATAAGGAAAATGATATGTATGCGATCGTTTACGAATCCTTAATTTAAGTCTGGAACGGAAAATAGCACGTGTTATTCCAATATAAGAAGTTTTTAACGCGCTCAACGAATAGTTTTCCGAATTGGTGAAGCCAGGTGTCCATAATAATGGAGGAGGAGAGCCAGAGAGCTGAGAAACTTAGCTGCGCATATTATGTTCCAGCAAAGAGTTCACTACGAAACATTAACACTTGAACGGCCGGACCTCACGACCACTCTAGAACGGCCAATTGGTCAAAATCTCCCATATTGAATTGAATTGAATTGACTGGCTTTTTCTTAGCATCTGTCCGAAATTGTATTTCAGGGTGTACAGTGCTTAAAACAATGACATTCTTATTAATTTTATCTTGATACACCGTGAGTGTAGGTAGTATCTCTATTTTTCTGTACCTGGATTTAATACAAAGTTCCATGTAAATTTTTCACAGCCAAGAGGATTTCTCTTCTCCTCCGGTTTATTGTACCAACCAAGCTAGTGGATTTAGTCATCAGATTATCAGGCAAAGCCATAGAAGTGAAGAAATTGTCACACGTTACATTTCTTCCCTTTTTCAGGAATGATTCCATCAGTTACATTACTACGTACTGGGAAAGGCGTTGATCATTTGGTCGGAGTTCATCTTTGCTAAGTTAAGGGAATGCATTCAGAATATACTTTTTTGAACGATGACCACGCCCAGGCCAACTTTAATAAACTTCGGAATCGGATGGTCCGATGCGCACTAAAACTCGAAAGGTTAAAAACGTACCAAGAATGTGGATTATGTGCAAAATGTCAGCACAGTAGCCTTTGTGGATTCAGTGATATAACGCATCAATGATGTTGAACGATGACAACGCTCAAGCCAAATACAATCAAAGTCGGAATCGGAAGGTTCAATGCGTACCAAAATTGAAAGGTTTGAATGTACCCCTAATGTAGATTATGCGGAATATTTTAGCTCTGTAACTTTTGTCGATTCAGAGATATGACGCGTTAACCATGTTGAACGACGCTCAGGCCAACATCAATAAAAGCGTGAAAACATGGGGTTACCTTATATAATAAGCTATGTTTGTCTATCACGCTTGACTGTGGCGTCGTTCATAAAAGATTTATAAAATAGCGGTAGAATAGAGAACTACGTACCACTGACTCTAATGCTTTTTAACAAATTTTCCGAGTAAGTAGAAAATTTAAATTTGGTAGGAATATTTTATTCATTTACTTAAAGCCATTTATGAAAAAACCCTCAAAAAAGACCCGGGTTGGAAAGCAGTAGATAATTTCAATTTCCCATAAGAATCATTAAATTAAAATTAAAATTAAATAAAAATCGATTTTTCGGCTTACAGGCTTTTACTCTTTTGCCAATTATAATTAGAAATAATTTACCTACAATATTCGTATCTCAAAAGGTTTTAAGGAACAAAAATATAAAATTGCATATTATTATAGTGACATTTTGACTACGATAAAAAATCGCCCAAATTCTGTCTGAATAATATTTATTGGAAAAATTTAATGATTCTAGCGTTATGTTGCTTTGCCATCCGTGTCATAGTTAAACCTCGTGATTAGTTGTCTTCTCAACCCTTATATTATATGCGTCAGGAAATTGTGTTTTCAATGTTTTCATATGTGAGAAAGAAGAGAGAAAAAAGAGAGAGACGGGGGAGATGGATACGTAGATATGCGTCTTTATATGGGCGAGATTGAGAGAAAGAGAGAGAGAGGGAGTGAGAGAGAGGGAGAGGGTGAGGTAGAGCGAGAGGGAGAGGGGGAGTGGGAGGGGGAGTGGTAGTGAGAGGGGGAGGGGAGAGAGGGAGAGCGCGAGAGAGGAAGAGGGTGAGGGAGAGGGAAAGCGAGAAGGAGAGGGGGAGTGGGAGTGGGAGGGGGAGAGAGGGAGAGCGAGAGGGAGAGGGGAAGTGGGAGGGGGAGTGGGAGGGAGAGGGGGAGAAAGGGAGAGGGAGAGCGAGAGAGAGAGGAAGAGGGTGTGGGAGAGGGTGAGGGAGAGCGAGAGGGGGAGTTGGAAGGGGAGTGGGAAGGGGAGTGGGAGGGAAAGGGGGAGGGAGGGAGAGAGAATTTTTTATTAGGCGAGATCGAGACTAGGATGTCAATATTTCTATATAAGGAATGAGGGAGAGTGAATGGGAGGAAGGAGGATTGGAGAGAAGACGAGAGAAAAGGTGGACGAATGGGAAGTGGCTTAATTTAAATCTTAATCCACGGATAGCCGTCATATTTGTCGGGCAATTACGCTAGTATATAAATAATTAAATATCAATAATAACTCAAAAAACTTTGAAAGTCAGTTTAACCCCTTACTATAAACAACGTGAAGGCAATGTATGTGTTAAAGAAAACATAAATGCAAAAAATTTTAGATGATAAAAACCTACTAAAATTAATCATATATTAACAGGATTTATTTTTGAATAGTAGACTTTCTTTATTGTTTGAGCTACCGGCAGAATGGGGATGGAATTCAGTAGAGGTTGAAGTCGATGGTCTGATGAAATCTTTTTAGATTGCTTCACAATTTTCACACTTTATTGGTGTTCACATAGCGGTCATAGCATTGCAAATATTTTTATTAGTTTCTATAGCTTGTTGATAATCAGGATCTTCCTGCATAATCTTTCTTAGAAACTTTGCTGCTTATAGGATCTCTGATATAGCCGTTTTTGTTATATCAGGTTTTTTACTGCTCTCTATCTACAACTTTCTCTGGTCATTCACCAATATCTCCACTATTCATTCTTCCTCATATTACATGGGCGTACCCAGGGGGGGGGGGGGCGACCGGGGCGTCCGGAACCCTCATCCCTCCGGTATACAGAATTTGCGGTAACCACGCTACAAACTTGCTACGTTTCCTCTTGCTATGCTGTCACTTGCTGCGTTGAGTTATAAGAACTAAAAACTTCACAAAAAAATATAATATGTGAATGAGACTTTTATTTAATCAATTGCTGGAACTTGGTTTTCGGCCTCAGACCTCCCCGAAGTAAATTTATAGGTACGTGCATGTCATAGGATAATTTCTTCTGATTGGATTATATGAGCTCTTTAACCTCTACGCCTTGCATATAACAAGCCCCTCGCATCCAATAGTATTTGCATGTTTTAAATATTCTCAACCACCTTTTTTATGTTGGGGAATACTTTAAAGTTTTTTTAAAGTTTCAGAATAAAACCTCTTCCTACAAACATTCATGGTTGACCACTTGACTTCATCCCAGGTCCCTCTATTTATTTCAAAAGCTGTAAAAATTTAAATTCAGCTCAACATTTCCATACATTTTATTTGGAAAATTGTCAATGACGTGATTTTTACTTCTTGTATACTTGTTTAGTAAGACTTAAATTTTCCAATGACCCCATTGGTCCATAGGCAGTAAAGTGGAAGTTGTATTCAGTGATAGTAAAATAACCTTAACATTTGTATGGAAATCAAATAAATTTAGTTTTTAAAATATCTCTTCTGGGACAATGTTTCAAACAAAGGTTGTAGAAAATTAATTACCTACAGCTTTTATTCCAGTACTTTTTTACATTTATCAAATATTTAAGCAGATATTAAAAATCTGATGTGGTCACCACATGACATTCTCCATATCTGTAATATTTCTAAAATTTCCAAAATACATAATAATAAATATTTTAAGAAACTGAGAAAATTTTAGACTTTACAAAGAACAAATTAACCCAAACCATGTCCTTATGAAATTGGATATAGCCACAAAGCTCAAACAATTAAGAAAGGAAAAAGGAGCGTTACTAAGATGTAACTTAGCCTCAATTTTTAACAATAGTCGTCGCTAGGTAGCGTGGTTGTGGTAGCTAAAAATATAAGATATCTCTTAAACAATGCATTATATGGAAAAATGTTTCAAAAGTTGTAGAAATAAGATTTACTACAACTTTTATTCCGATACATTTTTGCATTTATCAAATATTAAAGCAAATATTTCAAAATAACGGATAAGTGACAAGAGTAAACACTCACTTCCGGTTTACCCATTTTTACCAAAAACTAATAAGTTCCTCTGACTTTCATAAAAATGTTAAATATATAATTTCGCGCTGAACTGATTAATAGTTTTTGAGTTAGAGCACCCACAAAAAGCGATCACATACACACACACACTGACATAATCGCGAAAATGATCAAAACGTGTTCAGGGGACCTCAAAACGTGTATTTCTGTTGAAATCTTGAAGTCGATTTTTTCATGAATGCAATACTTTTCTCTCTACTACGTATATGGAGAAAGTAAAAGAACGGATAAGTGACAAGAGTAAACACCCACTTTTAGTTGACCGGTTTTTACCAAAAACTAATCAGGAAGTCTTCCTTTAAATACATTTTCAAATATACTATTACACGCTGATCTGATTAATAGTTTTTGAGTTAGAGGACCCACAATATCCCGGTCACAGTCACACAGACACACACACAGACACCCACACAGACACACACACAGACACACCCACAGACACACACACAGACATATTCACAGACAGACACATAGATACACGCACAGACACACGCACACAGACACACACACACACAAAGACACCCACAGACAATCGATAAAATAGTCACAATATGTTCAGGAAACCTTGTATGTATTTACGTTGAAATCTCGAATTCGATTTTTTTTCATGAAAACAATACTTTCACTTTAATATTAAAGGTTAAAATGTAACACGAATGTGGATTATGTGCAAAATTTCAGCTCTGTAGCTTTAGTGGATCCAGAGATATAACGTGTCAACCTTGTTGAACGGCGCTATCAAGTTTTGGTACGAGTTTCAACAATTTCATTCTAGAGTACATATAAATAAATTTGGAATATGTAAATAAAGAATTAACTTTGGAAATTTTTTAAATGATTGAAGACGGGAAAGTTAATAATAAAATAAATAAAAAACAAGTTTTTCAAAACACAAACTTTTATGATACACTCAAAATTAGAAAATGAATTTTTGTTGCCTCAAAATTTTCATTTTGTGAATTTGGTGTGAAAAATAAATGTGGGTGGCCATTACATATAAGTAGTTTTCATATATGATTTTCTTCTTGGCCACCTACTTTTATTCTCCATACCAAATTTACAAAATTGACAAAAAGAAATGCGTAGTAAGAAGTTGTAGAGAGGACCAAAATATTGAATAGTAATGAAGAGCTATGTTAAATGATTGATTAGTCGTCACAGACAGAGGGATCTGAATATTTTGGAGGAGATGAACCCGCTGCATCATAACATTCAGAAGATATGGTATTTTGCAATTTTTATTATTATTTTTGTTATTATTACTATAATATATCTTCTTTTTTCAGCCCCTCTTCTTCTTCTTCTTCGGCATTCTGTATCCTTCGTCGTATACTCACCTCCTCATACTTCAGTTTCCGCTTCCTCTTCGCCTCTGTAACCTTTGTTTTCCGTGCGGTTTCCCCCGCTTGCTTCTTCTTTCTTTCACCTTGCTTTTTAGGCCGCTGTAATATTAAAATATAACAGGCATAACCCTGCAGCCTCATCGTTCTCTAAACCTATGCTTATGGAGCGAGATAAAGCGATGCGAGGCTGGTATTTCACATTTTCCCTTATGATGTGAACCATTCTGAAAAAAGCCGGAACTCTATTTCTCTTGCTATGTCACACACAACGAAAAACTCTATTCAAGCACCTAAGCGGTGATGCATGTGTAGGAGGCTGGGTGGACATCTTCTACTATTACAGTCCATCGCTTCCAAACATTACGTCAGCTAAGACGTACTCTACCAGGCAACGTGGAATACATTGTTTTAAAACAATTTTTCACCTATATCTATATATCAATATTTTAAAGAATGCGTTTTTACTGTATAAAGTCACACTTCGCGATTAATCACAGTTAAAAATAATTCCATAAAAAATCCTGCTGTTTAAACTAGCTGAATACAATACTTTTAAAACCGGAATATGTTGGGCGAGAGGTATAAATAATTATTTTTATTTTCCATTTTTAATAACATGGGAATATTTCGAATCAGAGTGAAGAATTTTAATGATGAGGGGGAATAGAGGGGGAGGGAAAGGGGGGTGTGCGTTAATAAATCCTAAGGAAACACTGTCGACATTCATATCAATCAACTAAGAATTTTAAAACAAATACGAATATGGAGCAAAAAGATGAAAATGAAGGGCGGTTAATGGAGGGGGAGGGATAGGGGAGGAGGTTCAAGATATCCTAATTAAACACTGTCGACATTGGTATTATTCAACTTAGAATGTTTTAACAAATACGAATATGGAGCAAAACGATGAAAATTAAGGGGTTTAGAGGGAGGGGGACGGAAAGGCGGGGCGATAATAAATCCCAAGGAAGAACAGTCAACATCGGTAAGTTTAAATAATTATTTTAGTTTTTCATTTGAATTAAATGGGGATTCATAGTGCAGGACGTTTTCATTAGCATTTATAAAATGATAGAATTGAACTACCGTTACGATGTTTATGCCATCCTGCGAAGAATTTAATAAAGGTTATGATTCATATAGTAGAATTTTGGATTAAATCTAAATTGCTCGATAATGACTTTTATTTTCTAATTTTAGGCGATTTTATTGCCATTTTATGTGAGGTATCCATAGCAACCTACATTGTTGACTTTCGAATATATCACTCAATTTCAACGTAATTTTAAACAAATCGACGAATAACGAAAAATTTACTTCATTCATTTGATTCTTATGTTTTCTGAACGTGAATAGACTTTCGCATTACATTTGAAGTTCATATGCATCAAAAGAATTAGATCTGTCTTCTAGCAAATAGTTTATTTTTATCACTACTGAAAATGTAACCTTTAAAAAAATCAACATAATTATATAACCGAGGTTTCGATTTATGATATCATATTTTATTGCATTATCCAAAAGCTAGCGCAAACGCCCATCAAATATGACGGGTTTATCATAAAATTATTCCAGATATATTTGATTTCGATATGAAAAATCCGTAAGATATGCTATGATCTGGTTTGGGTTTCATGCACAATCAAATCTGTTTATGAAAGAGTTATCTGTGTTTAAATTATTTGTTTAAATAATCATTATCACAGAGGCCAAATGATTATCCAAATACCTCCAGAAAATAAGAGGAAAATCGAAATAATTATATAAAGAATGTGCAGAAATTTACTTGAAATATTTGAGCATATAATTAGTTATTGAAAACCTATAGAATTTAACTTAATAATTGAATTATTTTACTCTTATTAACGTGTAAAAACAGGATAAAATGTGAATAAACAGGAAAATAAAAGGAAAAATGTGTAGTAACTTTTTATGAATTAATACTCACATGAACTGTAATTAGTTCTAACTATATTTTCAGATCGCAATTATTTTTAACTACATATAGTAGTTCTGAATTTTTCTCTGGAAATTAGCTTTATTTAAAGAAATTTCATAGAATGTTATTTTTAAATCCTATTAGAAATTCAGTTCGATATATTTGCAGCATTATCATTTAAAGAAATCTATTGAAAATTACGTTACAAATATTTATTTTTATTAATTCCCACCATTTGAAATGGCGCGTGGTTCGATAGTACATCATCTTTTTATAATCAACTATAATTTATTATTGTTATTTTTGTACTGCAAGTCCTTTTAGTCCTATAGCAATATGTGCTCTTAATATTTCTCCATTTCTGCTTGTTCTTATTCTCTTTTCCTTCCTCCCTCAAATTACTTAACAGATTCAGTAAATATGTTATATCCATGTATAAAAGTCTGACCCGTGATAAAACATGATAAAACACTAAATTAGTCAATTTATTATGAGGCCAATAATAGAATTTAGCAATTGGTGCAACAGTGGCCCAATATAAATTAAAATTATGAATACGTTAAAAAATCGTATTAAAACGTAATTTTTGGAGTTAATGAATGTTATTTAAATTCTTCCCTTCCAATAACTGATTTAAATATATCATCCTTGAAATATTTTAAAATGTAAACGAAAAAGTCTGCATGTTAAGGATTGTGTGATTTATATATGCGATGGGAATTTAGAACTCCGGTAAATTATAAGATGAGAATAGTTAAATTTATAGGTATATGCGCGGTATTTGCGTTTAATTATAAGAAATATTAATTGCCCATTTATGTTTTAAGAGCGAATAGTCAATAATGTCTTCTTGAATTCGGTCCTTATATAAAATTCATATCAATTCATCGATTTCAATAAGGAAGATAATTTCTAGGATTTTGTGTGAGAAAATGGTTCTGTTGATTAAAATTTAGGAGAAGGATATTAATTAATAAAAGTTTGAGTTATTGACGCAAATGTGGAAATTTGAAGAAGTTACAAGGGTTATAATTGAAACTCAGTTATAGGTTCAAACTTAGTTTTAAAAAATCTCAAAAGCGAAATATATTTACAACTGGGCTGAAACTCATTGTCACGCATCTTGAAAAAAGAACAAAACGATACCAAAATGATATTACTTGGTCGGCTGTGTGAGTGCGTACCCACTCGGCGCTCTATAAAGAATTCTGAAAATGTGCCAATTACACCATTATGGGGGAAGGGGCCCTCGGAGGAAGTCGGCAGATAATATCTTAAGAAAGCCTTGGAGATTGTATTCGGGAAACGACCTAGAGCCGTTATTGATTAGTGGTCGGAGACGAAGCAGAACCGTACTATATCTTGTGTCCTGTACACATGCATTTGGACCACATGACGAAATATACGAGGCTAGTGAGAAGAGTGCGTGAGAAATACAAAATGAAAGTTAAAAAAGCGGTAGAAATATTTAGTCTCCCGCTTACGGTATTTATATAAACCTAACCACACGACGATGGTTTAGTAGATAGTTTTCCTGGGAAAAAATCATTAAGTTACAAAATACATAGGAGAATAAATATACGATCAGAATGATGTCTCGTGTATACATAAACTACAATAAAAAAAGGAAAATAAAATCATATTAATTATTATTATTAATTATATTTAATTGTTGTAAACCTGATATTTAAATACATTCCGTGATGATTTGTTAAGATGTGATCGGAAATAAATAAAGATATTGAATAATGAAATTAATTATATTGTTATCGTTGTTCGTATATAACATAGATAAACGAAATTACGTAATAATAGCCATTTGTAAATATACATCATACCCCCTCCATCTCACTCCCTTAATTTTCATGTTTTTGCTCCATATTCATATTTATAATAAAATAATTAGTTCATTGATACAAATCTCGACAGTGTTTCCTTAGGATTTCTTAACCAAAAATCTTTCCCTCCCCCTCCATCTCACCTTATACATGTTCATGTTTTTGCTACATATTCGTATTTGTTATGACATTAATACAAATGTCGAGAGAGTTTCCTTAGGATTTCTTAACCAAAAATATTTTCCCTCCCCTCCCCATCTTAGACTCTTCATTTTTGTGTTTTAGCTTCATATTCGTATTTGTTATAAAATCGATACAAATTTCAACAGTGTTTCTGTAGGATTTCTTAACTTGCCACCATTTACCTTCCCCTCTTTCTAACCCCTTTCATTTTCATCTTTTTCCTCTATATTCGTATTTGTTATAATATTCCAGGTTGATTGATACCAATGTCGACAATGTTTCCTTAGGATTTCTTAAACCGCACCCCGTTCCCTCCCCCTCCATCTCAGCCCTTTCATTTTCATGTTTTTCCTCCATATTCGCATTTTTTATAAAAATCTTAGTTAATTGACACAAATGTCGACAGTGTATCCTTAGAATAACTTAACCAAAAACATTTCTCTCCACCTCAATCTCACCACCTTCATTTTCATGTTTATGCTTCATATTTATTTTTGTTTTAAAATTGATACAGATGTCAACAGAGTTTCCTTAGGATTTCTTAACCAAAAACCTTTCCATCCCCCTCCATCTCACACTCTTCATTTTAATGTTTTTGCTCCATATTCGTATTTGTTATAAAATCTATATTAATGTCAACAGTGTTTCTGTGGGATTATGTAAACTGCCCTCCTTTCCATTCCGATCTTTATAATCACGTTCATTTTATTCTTTTTCCTCTATATTCGTATTTGCTATAAAATTGCTGGTTTATTGATATCAATGTTGATTGTGTTTACTTAGAATTTCTTAACCTGCACCCCGTTCCCTCCCACTCCATCTCTCTCCAATAATTTTCATGTTTTTGTTCCATATACATATTTAATATAAAATTCTTAATTGACTGATTCAAATGTCGACCGTTTTTCCTAAGGATTTCTTAACAAAAAACCTTTCTGTGAGCCTACATCTCACCCCATTCATTTTTTTGTTTTTTTTTTTCGCCATAATCCTATATGTTATAAAGTTCTTAGTTGATCGATACAAATGTCGACAGTATTTCCTTAAGATTTCTCAACCAAAAGCATTTCCCTCCTCCTATTTTTCACATCCTTCATTGTTGTTTCTGCTGCATATACGAATTTGTTATAAAATTCTTAGTTGATTAATGCAAATGTCTACAATGTTCCCTTCGGAATTCTTTACCAAATACCTTTCCCTCCCCCTCCATCTAACCCCCTTCATTTTCATGTTTTTTCCATATTCATATTTGTTATAAAATACTTAGTTGATTGATACAAATATCCACAATGTTTCCTCAGGATTACTAAACCAAAAACATTTCCCTCCCTTTCCAGCTCACCTTCTTCATTTAATGTTTTTGCTTTCTATTCGTATTTGGTATAAAATTCTTGGTTGATTGATACCATGGTCGACAGTGTCTCCCTTGAATTTCTTAAACAGAAAACTATCCCTCCGCCTCCATCACACACACTTGTTTTTCATGTGCTCTATATTCGTATTTATTATAATATATCTGGTTGATTGATACCAAGGTGTAAAGTGCTTCCTTAGGATGCTTAACAAAAAGCATTCCTTACCCCTCCATCTCAAACCTTCATTTTCATGTTTTTGCTCCATATTCATATTTGCTATAAAATTGTCATTTTATTGATACATATGTCGACAGTGTTTCCTAAGGATTTCTTAAATAAAAACCTTTCCCTCCCTTTCCATCTCACCTCCTCATTTTCTTGTTTTTGTTCTGTATGTTATTAAATGTTTAATTGATTGATACCAATGTCGACATTGTTTCCTTAGAATTTCTTAAACCGGTACCGTTGCCCTCCCTTCCTTCTCACTTTCTACATTTTCGTCTTTTTGCTCCACATTCGTATTGCAAGTTTCAAATGAATAGGAGTCATAGTTCTTATGATATGGATGAAAAAATAATGCTTGGGGTCTTTTAGGACCCCACGCGAGTAATTAAGGGTTAATTTAAATAATTTTTAAGGGGCAAAATAACAATTTTATGGATAATTTGAAATGTTTATTCGTTTACATAGGCAAACTTCTAAATAATTTAAAAATTTAAGCTCTCTCACTTTCGGCGTAGTGTCTAAGCATCTACCAATTTATTTAAATTTTAAGAATTTTTAACTGCCAAACAAATAAAAATATCAAAATTTATATAATACTTATTTCGTTTTTTTACAAATCCTATGATTTAAAAAGAATTTCAGCTCCGTTGCACATTTGGAAATACATAAACTTTGAAAATTTGTTTAAACAATTGCGAATTTTTAGCGGCCGCATTGTTGCACTTTTTTAAAATTTTCGTTTTTTGTAGACAGTTTTGCACAAAATCCTACCTAAGAAAAAAAATCCAATCTCCAGCTCTCCTGGAAGTGCCTAAACATTAGTACTATGTTATATCCTCATCCTCCTCTGCAAGAAACGTCGATATATAATAACTAGTAAAAGGTGCTTGCATTTCATCTCATTCATTTTTCACACAGATATTTCATCATGAGAAATATTTCTTTAATTCTAAAGATTTCTCCTCTGGACTGGTTCTCGTTTTTCCATTATGGAACAATAATAGAGTAAAACAATCACTAATTTTTGCAAAATTAAAAAATATTATACTTTTCACACATTGAGTTAATAATGCCACACATTTCTGCCAAATTTAAAGTTTAGAGTACAATTAAAAGTGAAATAACATTTATCTAATTGTTTAAATTTAAATAATTTTTAACGGCCAAAATATCAACTTTATGGATAAATTCAAATGTTTAGTCGGTTACGTTGATTATCTTCTAAATAATATAAATATTTCAGCTCCCTAACATGCGGCGTAGTGTCTAAGCATCAACCTATTTTTTAAATTTTAAGAATTTTTAGCTGCCTAACAAATTAAAATATCAAAATTTGTATAATCCCAATTTTGTTTTTTTTTACGAATTCTACTCATAAAAAAATTTCAACTCCGTAGCACATGCGGATATACATAAACCTTGAAAATTTGTTTAAGCAATTGTGAATTTTTAGCGTCCGCGTTGCTGCACTTTTTATGATTTTCGTTTTTTCTAGTGAATTTTGAACAAAATCCTACTTATGAAAAAAATTTCGAATCTCCAGCACATCTGGAAGTGCCTAAACATTAGTATCCTCCTATCATTCTATATAGACGTTTCTTACATAGGAGGAGGAGGAGATAAAACATACTAGTAGTTAATGCTTGCATTCTGCAAGCATATCATCTCAACATAAAAACATTCATTTCTCATATTTCATCATTATAAATATTTATTTAATTTTAAATATTTCACCTCCGGAGCGATTTTCGTTTTTCCCTTATGTAAAAATAGTAGATTAAAACAATCCCAAAACTTTGCAATTTTAAGAATTTTATAGTCTCCATTATGGGGTACTAATGCTACACATTTATGCAAAATTGTAAAGTTGTAGTACTTCTAGAAAAGAAATAATATTTTTCCAAATATTTAAATTTTAAATATTTTTAACGGCCGCCGAACATGTTTATGGAGGGATTCAAATGTTTATTTGTGCAAATGCACTACTCTGTACATAATTTTAACATTTCAGCTTACTAGCTCATCTCGTAATGTCTAAACAGTTATTTATTTGTTTAAATTTTAAGAATTTTTAACTGCCAAACAAATTAAAATATCAAAATTTGTATAATCCCAATTTGTATTTTTAAGAATTCTACTCATAAAACAAAATTGAACTCCGTGACACATGCGGAATTACATAGACCTTGAAAATTAATATACACAATTGCGAATTTTTAGCGGCCGCATTTTTGCACTTTTTCATAATTTTTGTTTTTTTGTAGATGGTTTTACACATAGTCCTACCTAAGAAAAAAATTTCGAATCTCCAGCTCATATGAAAGTGCCTAAACATTAGTATCCTCCTATATGTTATATTCTACTCCTCCACGTTAAGAAAGGTCTATATATAATGAATAGTAGTTGGAGCTTGCATTCTGCAAGCATATCATCTCAACATAAAATAACATTCATTTTTCATATTTCGTCATTACAAATATTATTTTTAATTCTAAATATTTCACCTCCGGAGCGATTTTCGTTTTCCCCTTATGTAAAAATAATAGATTATAACAATCCCAAAACTTTGAAATTTTTAGAATTTTATACTTTCTCCATTTTGGTGTACAAATGCTACACATTTTTGCAATATTTTAAAGTTGTAGCACGTCTAGAAGTTAAAATAATATTTTTCAAATCGTTTAAAATTTAAACATTTTTAACGGCAGCCCCAATATATATTTGGAGAGATTGAAATATTTATTTGTGCAGATGCACTGTTCTGCAATTAATTTGAAAATTGCAATTTCGGAATTTCTGGAGTCGAGCTCATGTCACTTAGGTAAGAAGTCTCATTTTATCTGTAAGTTTCTCCATCATATCTACAAAAACTAAAACTTTCCGCATGTGCTACGGAGTTGAAATTATTTTGAAAGTAGAATTCATAAAAAAACGAAATATGGATTATACAAATTTTGATAATTTAATTTGTTTGGCAGTTAAAAATTCTTAAAGTTTAAAAAAATTGATAACTTTTTAGACATTTTGGGATGAGCTAGGAAGCTGAAATTTTCAAGTTATGTCCAGAGTAGATCATTTGCACAAATTAACAATAGAATCTCTCCATAAACATATTACGTCGGCCGTTAAAAATGTATAACATTTAAAACATTGGAAAAATATTATTTCACTTCTAGATGTACTGCAACATTAAAATTTGGCATAAATGTGCAACATACGTACCCCATAATGGAGAAAGTATAAAAATTTTAAAATTGCAAAGTTTTGGTATTGTTTTAGTCTATTATTTTTACATAAGTGTAAAACGAAAATCGCTCTGGAGGTGAAATATTTAAAATTAAAAAAATATTTATAATGATGAAATATGAAAAATGAATATTTTTTTATGTTGAGATGATATGCTTGCAGAATGCAAACACCAACTACTAGTATGTTATATCCTCCTCCTCCTCTGTAAGTAAGGTTGATATATAATGATAGGAGGATACTAATATTTAGGCACTTCCAGCTGAACTGGAGATTCGAAATTTTTTTCATAGGTAGGACTTGTGCAAAACTGAATAGAAAAAAACGAAAAACTTAAAAAAGTGCACCAATGCGGCCGCTAAAAGTTCGCAATTGTTTAAACAAATTTTCAAGGTTTATGTATTTTGCGCATGTGCTACGAAGTTAAAATTTATTCTAAAAGTAGAATTCAAAAAAAACGAAATAGTGATTTTACAAATTTTGATAAACGCAACTTTCGGAATTTCTGTAGTCGAACTCAGGTCGCTTAGGTGAATTGTCTCATTTTATCTGTAGGTTTCTCCATCATATCTACAAAACTGAAACTTTCAGCTCTCTAGATTTTGTAGTTTGGGATGGACATTAGTATCTTCCTATATGTTATCATTATTTATCGACGTTTCTTACAGAGGAGGAAATATATATAACATATACTAGTAGAAGGTGCTTGCATACTGCAAGCATTTCATCTCTCCATGGAAAAACATTCATTTTTCAGAGAGATATTTTATCATGAGAAATATTTCTTTAATTCAAAAGATTTCTCCTCTGGACTGGTTCTCGTTTTTCCATTATGGAATAATAATAGAGTAAAACAATCACTAAGTTTTGCAAATTTAGGAATATTATACTTTTCCCACATTGAGTATATAATGCCACATATTTCTGCAAAATTTTAAATTTATAGCACAATTAGAAGTGAAAAAACATTTATCTAATTGTTTAAATTTAAATAATTTTTAACGGGCGCAGTAACGATTTTATGGATGCATTAAAATGTTTTTCGTTTACATATATAAAATTCCTAATAATTTAAAAATTTTAGCTACCTAACTTGCAGAGTAGTGTCTAAACATTTACCAATTTGTTTAAATTTTAAGAATTTTGAACTGCCAATCAAATTTTTTACAAATCCTACCCCTAATAAAAATTTCAGCACCGTAGCACATTCCGAAATACATAAATCTTGATAATTTGTTTAAACAATGGCGAATTTTCAGCGGCCGCATTGTTGCATTTTTTAAAGATTTTCATTTTTTCTAGTCGGTTTTGCACAAAACCCTACCTTAGAAAAAAATTTCGAATCTCCAGCACATCATGCCTAAACATTAATATCCTCCTCCTCTGTAATAACCGTCGATATATAATGACTAGTAGAAGTTGCTTGCATACTGCAAGCATTTCATCTCACCTTGAAAAACAATAATTTTTCAGACAGAAATTTCATCATTACAAATATTCTATAAATTCTAAAGATTTCACGATTTTCGTTTTTCCAACGTAAAAATAATATTTTAAAACAATCCCCAAATGTTGCAATTTTAAAACATTTTACACTTTTTTATTATAAGGTACTAATGCTACACATTTTAGCAAAATTTTAAAGTTGTAGCATTTTTATATGTAAAATAATATTTTTCTAATTGTTTAAATTTAAATAATTTTTAACGGCCGCTACAATTCATGTATGGTAAAATTGAAATGTTTATTTCTGCAAATTTACTACTCTGTATATAATTTGAAAATATCCGCTTCCTAGCTCGTCCCGTAGTACCTAAACAGTTATCCAATTATTTAAAATTTAAGAATTTTTAACTGCCAAACAAATTAAAATATCAAAATTTGTATAATCTCTATTTCGTTTTATTAAGAATTCTACTTAAAAAAAACTTCAACTCCGTAACACATGCGGAAATACTTAAACCATGAAAATTTGTTTAAAGAATTCCGAATTTTTAGCGGCCGTATTGTTGCAGTTTTTGAAGATTTTCGTTTTTTCTTGTCGGTTTTGCAGAAAATCCTACCAAAGAAAAATTTTTTAAATCACCAGCTCATCTGGAAGTGCCTAAACATTAGTATCTTCCTATATGTTATATATATGTTATCATAATATATGGACGACTCTTACAGAGGAGGAGGATATAACATACTAGTAGTTGGCGATTGCATACAGCAAGCATTTCATCTCACCTTGAAAAAACATTAATTTTTCAGAAAGACATTTCAACATTACAAATATTCTTTTAATTCTAAACATTTCACTAACTAAATTATAGTTTAAAAAATCCCCAAATGTTGCAATTTTAAAAATTTTACACTATCTTCATTATGGGGTACTATTGCTACATATTTTAGCCAATTTTTAAAGTTGTAGCACTTCTAGAAATAAAATAATATTTTTCTAATTGTTTAAAATTAAATAATTTTTAACGGCCGCCGCAATACATATATGTTAAAATTGAAATATTTATTAATGCAAGTTCACTAATCTGTAAATAATTTGAAAATTTCAGCTTCCTAGCTCATCCCATAGTACCTAAACACCTATTTATTTGTTTAAAATTTAAGAATTTTTAACTGCCAAAGAAATTAAAATATCAAAATTTGTATAATCCCTATTTGGCTTTTTTAAGAATTCTACTTATAAAAAAATTTCAACCCCGTGGCACATTCTGAAATATATAAACCTTGAAAATTTGTTTAAACAATTGCGAATTTTTAGCGGCCGCATTTTTGCACTTTTTAAAAATTTTCGCATTTTCTAGTCGGTTTTGCGCAGAATTCTAACTATGAATAAAATTGCGAATCTCCAGCTTATCTGGAAGGGCCTAAACATTAGTATCCTCCTGTTATATGTTATCATTATATATCGACGACTCTTACAGAGGAGGATATAACATACTAGTAGTTGGTGCTTGCATACTGCAAGCATTTCATCTCAACATAAAAAAACATTCA
The DNA here is from genome assembly GCA_028673005.1 of Tanypteryx hageni. Lineage (NCBI taxonomy): Eukaryota > Metazoa > Arthropoda > Insecta > Odonata > Petaluridae > Tanypteryx > Tanypteryx hageni. The sequence goes on from CM054120.1 coordinate 185,953,375, forward strand.
TTATTCATCTTTCATCATTACACATATATTTTTAATTCTAAATATTTCACCTCCGCAGCGATTTTCGTTTTTCCCTCATGTAAAAATAATAGTTTTAATCAATCTCCAAATGTTGCAATTTCAAACATTTTACACTTTCTTCATTATGGGGTACTGATGCTACACATTTTAGCTAAATTTTAAAATTGTAGCACTCCTAGAAGTAAAATAATATTTTTCTAATTGTTTAAATTTAAATAATTTTTAACGGCCGCCGCATATCATATGTGATAAAATTGAAATGTGTATTTATGCAAGTTTACCACCCTGTAAATAATTTGAAAATTTCAGCTTCCTAACTCATCCCGTAGTACCTAAACAGTTATCTATTTGTTTAAATTTTAAGAATTTTTAACTGCCAAACAAATTAAAATATCAAAATTTGTATAATCCCTATTTCGTTTTTTGTATTAATTCTACTTAAAAAAAAATTCAACTCCGTGGCACATTCGGAAATACATAAATTTTGAAAATTTGTTTAAACAATTGCGAATTTTTAGCGGCCGCATTGTTGCTCTTTTTCAAGATTTTCGTTTTTTCTAGTCGGTTTTGCACAAAATCCTACCTAAGAAAAAAATTTCGAATCTCCAGCACATCTGGAAGTGCCTAAACATTAGTATCCTCCTGTTATATGTTATATCCTCCTCTGTAAGAGTCGTCGATATATAATGATATATAACATATAACATATAACAGGAGGATACTAATGTTTAGGCACAAATGGGGTTGTTTTAACCCCATTTGGATATAAAAGCTTAATAATTTTCATCTTGAAAACTATATGCTGTAGGTTCAAGTTTCTGAAATCATTTTGTAGAAAATTATACATAGAAAAAGAGAAAATTTTAAAGTTCAAAAATTTGACCGCTAAAAATTCGCAATTGTTTAAAAATATTTTTGAGATTTGTGTATTATCGAATGTGCCACGAAGCTGAAACTTTTTAGTGGTAGATTTTTTGAATAAACGAAATTATAAATTATAAAAATATTGATATTTTAATTTCTTTTGCTGTTAAAAAGTTTTAAAGTTCAAACTAATAGATAAATGTTTAGGTACATCGGGGCAAGCTAGGAAGCTGAAAAGTAATGTACAGATTAGTGCATTGAAAATACCAAATATTTAAAAATCTACAACAAAGTGTTATTGCGGCCGTATTAAGTTTTTTTCTCTGTAAGGAACGTCTATATAGAATGATAGGAGGATACTAATGTTTAGGCATTTCCAGATGGGCTGGAGATTCGAAATTATTTTCATAGGTTGAATTTTGTGCACAACTGACTAAATAAAACGAAAATCTGGAAAAAGTGCTACAATACGGACGTTAAGAATTCGCAATTGGTTAAGCAAGTTTTCAAGGTTTATTTATTTCCGCATGTGTTACGGAGTTGAAATTTTTTCTATAAGTCGAATTCGTAAAAAAACGAATTGAATATTATACAAATTTTGATATTTTAATTTGTTTGGCAATTAAAAATTCTTAAAATTTAAAGAAATAGATAACTGATTAGACATTACGGGATGAGGTATGATACTGAAATTTTCAATTTATTTACTGAGTAGTGCATTTGCGCAAATAAACATTTGAATCTCTCCATATACATATTGCGCCGGTTGGTAAAATTTTTTAAAATTTAAACTATTGGAATAATATTATTTCACTTCTAGAAGTACTACAACTTTAAAATTTGGATGAAATGTGTAGCATTAGTACCCCATAATGGAGAAAGTATAAAATTCTTAAAATTGCAAAGTTTTGAGATTGTTTTAATCAATTAAATTTACATAATGGAAAAACGAAAATCGCTCCAGAGGTGAAATATTTGGAATTTAAAAAAATATTTGTAATGAAGAAATATGAAAAATGTATGTTTTTTATGTTGAGATGATATGCATGCAGAATGCAAGCACAAACTATTAGTATGTTATATCCTTTTCCTCCTCCTCTGTAGGAAACGTCTATGTATAACAAGCAGCTGGTGCTTGTATTCTGCAAGCATTTCAACTGACCATGATAAACATTAATATTTCAGAGAGATATAACATTATTAGAAATATTTTTTTTAATTCAAAATATTTCACCTCTGCACCCAATTTCAATCTTTCCTTATTGAACAATATTTGATTACAATGCCTTAAATTTGCAATTTTATGGATATTATACTTTATCCAATGTAAGGTACCAATTCAACAATGTTTTGTCAAATTTGAAGTTGTAGTACATCTAGAAGTGAAATTATATTTATTTAATTGTTTAAATTTTTAAAGTTTAATACGGCCGTATTAACACTCTGTTGGAGTTTATGAAATGTTTTTTAGTTTCAATGCACTTAGCTCTACTTAACTTTAAAATTTCAGCTTCCTAGCATGCCCGAAATACCTAAATATTTATCTATTAGTTTAAACTTTAAGAATTTTTACCATTCAAAGAAATTAAACTATCAAAATTTCTATTATTTTTTATTTCGTTTTTTTAATTCTACTGGTAAAAAAATTCAGCTTCGTAGCACATTCGGATATACAAAATCCTTAAAAATTTGTTTAAACAATTGCGAATGTTAAGCATTCTAATTTTTGAACTATTTCAATATTTCCTTGTTTTCTGTATAATTTGCGACAAAATGTGTTTAAAAACTCGAACCTATAGAACATGGTTTCCAATATAAAAATTATTTAACTTTAATGTTCAAATGGGGTTAAAACAACCCCTAAAAATTAACAATTTTGAAATTTTCAATTTTTATAGATGGATATGAGAAAAATTCAATAATCTTGAAAATTTTCAGCTTATTAAACTTTATAGATTGGTCTACTTACTGGGATGACTTTTTCCACTGATAACGTAGGGGAGATATTCCAGGGTATCTGGATTCGAACATATGATACTGTAAGCAGAAGTAACAGTAATTCCTAATAGATATTGCAGCCATCTAGCAACACTAAAATATTCATTTTTGTAGCTTACAGGCAAGTGCCCAAAATTAATTTACCAATAAGGCGCAATGCTTTTCTTATGGGAAAAAACGCAATTTTCGGATTTTCTGTAGTCAAACTCATGTCACATAGGTGAGTTGTCTCATTTATGTTATATCCTCCTCCTCCTCTGTAAGGAACGTCTATATATAATGATAAGGTATATGTATTTTCGAATGTGCAACGGAGTTGACATTTTTTTAATTAGTAGAATTCTTAAAAAAAGAAATAGGGAATATACAAATTTTGATATTTTAATGTGTTTGGCAGTTAAGCATTCTTAAAATTTAAACAAATAGAAAACTGTTTAGGTACTACGATATGAGCTAGGAAGCTGAAATTTTCAGATTATTTACAGAGTAGTGAATTTGAACAAATAAACATTTCAATTTCACCATATATGAATTGCGGCGGCCATTAAAAATTATTTAAATTTAAACAATCAGAAAAATATTATTTTACTAATAGAAGTGCTACATCTTTAAAATTTGGATAAAATGTCTAGAATTAGTACCTTATAATGAAGAATGTGTAAAATTATTAAAATTGTAACATTTGGGGATTGGTTTAAACTATTATCTTTACATGTGGGAAAAACGGAAATCGCTGCGGAGGTGAAATATTTAGAATTGAAAAAATATTTGTAATGATGAAATGTCTGTCTGAAAAATGAATGTTTTTTCAAGGTGATATAAAATGCTTGCAGTATGCAAGCACCAACTACTAGTATGTTATATCCTCCTCCTGCTCTTTAAGGAACGTCTATATATAATGATAGGATGATACTAATGTTTAGGCACTCCCAGATGAGCTGGAGATTCAAAATTTATTTCTAAGGTAGGATTTTGTGCAAAACCGACTAAAAAAAACGAAAATCTTGAAAAAGTGCAACAATGCGGCCGCTAAAAATTTGCCATTGTTTAACCAAATTTTCAAGGTTTATGTACTTACGTATGTGCCACGGAGTTGATTTTTTTTTATTTGGTAGAATTCTTAAAAAAACGAAATGAGGATTATACAAATTTTGATATTTTAATTTATTTGGCAGTAAAAAATTCCTAAAGTTTAAACAAATGAATAACTGTTTAGGTACTACGGTATGAGCTAGGAAGCTGAAATTTTCAAAAATTTACAGAGTAGCATTAGTACTTTATAATGATGACAGTGTAAAATTTTTAAAATTGCAACATTTGGGGATTGTTTTTAACTATTATTTTTACATCTGGGAAAAACTAAAATCACTGAGGAGGTGAAATATTTAGAAATAAAAGACTTTTTTAATGATGAATTGTCTGTCTAATAAATAAATGTTTTTTCAAAGTGAGATGAAATGCTTGCAGTATGAAAGCACCAACTACTAGTCATTATATATAGACTTTTCTTACAGAGGAGGAGGAGGAGGAGATAACATATAACATATAGGAGGACATTAATGTTTAGGCACTTCCAGATGAGCTGGTGATTCGAATTTTTTTTTCTTAGGTAGGACCTTGTTCAAAACCGACTAGAAAAAACAAAAATCTTGAAAAAGTGCAACAATGCGGCCGCTAAAAATTTGCAATTGCTTAAAAAAATTTCGAAGTTTATGTATTTTCGATTGTGCTACGGAGCGGAAATTTTTTTAGAGGTGGAATTTGTAAGAAAACGAATTAATAATTATAGAAATTTCGGTTTTTCTATTTTTTGGCAGTTAAAAATTCTTAAATTTTAAACAAATTGGTAGATGCTTAGACACTACGCCGCAAGTTAGGAGGCTAAAATTTTGAAACTATTTAGAGGTTAATTTATGTAAACGAATAAACATTTCAAGTTATCCATAAAATTGTTATTTTGACCAATCAAAATTATTTAATTTTAAACAGTTAGATAAATGTTATTTCACTTCCAATTGTACTATAAATTTAAAAATTGGCAGAAATGTGTGGAATTATTAACTCAATGTGGGAAAAGTATAATATTCCTAAAATTGCAAAAATTAGCGAAAGATTTATTCCATTATATTTCCATAATGAAAAAACGATAACCCCTTCAGAGGAGAAATCTTTAGAATTAAAGAAATATTTGCCATGATGAAATATCTCAGGGAAAAATGAATGTTTTTTCAAGGTGAGATTAAATGCTTGCAGCATGCAATCTCCTTCTACTCGTATATATATATATATATATATATATATATATATATATATATATATATCTCTGTAGCTGAAGAAGGAGAAGTTCCGAAAGCTTTACGTTTGTGATGTTTCTGTGTTTTTGTGTTATTTTACGTGTGTCGCTTCGACATCCCCGGGGCCTCGCCAACCTGAAGTCGTCTGATTGGTGAGTGCTCACTGGGTTTCCTCATCCCAACACCTTGTTGACATCCATATATATATATATATATTTATATATATATATATATATTACGCCAAATATAACGAGGAAGCCGAGCGCCAACTTTCTGACGAAACCTTTTACCATCACCTTACTTCCAACCCCACAGACCACCACTCCTACCAAATTTCGTCCTATCTTCATTCCTCAGGAAAACAGGAAGGCCTTTCCGATTCCGCCATTGCTCTAATGATCCCCAACAAACCCCGGACACCCACATTCTACCTTCTCCCTAAAATCCATAAACCCAACATCCCCGGCCGCCCCATTGTTGCCAGCTTTAATTCCCCTACAGAACGCATCTCCGCCTTCGTTGACTCCCACCTACAACCTCTCATTCGTCAATTCCCTTCCTTCATCCAAGATACTAACCACTTTCTCAAACGTCTCAAACACCTCCCCTTTCCTCTTCCACCCAATACCATTTTGGCCACTATCGATGTCTGTTCCCTCTACACAAACATCCCCCACGATGATGGACTCTCTGCCCTTAGTAAACTCCTGGACTCAAGACCACCCGACGCAAGACCTTCCTCCCATTTCTTATTAGACTTGGCAGCAATGGTGCTGAAATTGAACAACTTCTCTTTCGATGGTCGTCAATACCTTCAAATTAGAGGCACTGCGATGGGCACCCGAATGGCGCTTTCATACGCCAATTGCTACCTTGGAGAATGGGAAAGACTCTTCCTCTACGTTCCACTCAGACCACTTTTGTGGCTGAGATACATCGACGATGCCTTCCTCATTTGGACGCATGGACCTGACTCTCTCCTTTCCTTTCTCTCGCGTATCTCCTCCCATCCTTCACTGTCCTTCACCCACCAATCCTCTACCTCCCACATCACATTCCTGGATGTCGATCTTTACCTGCAAGACAGCAAAATCCGCACCTGTGTTCACATCAAACCCACCAACAGCCTCCAGTACCTTCACTTCGATAGCTGCCATCCCCTTCATACCAAAACCTCTATCCCCTATGCCCTTGCTCGTCGAGGATGGAGGCTATGTTCTGATAGAGCATCCCTTCTAGAGTATTACTCTGTCCTCGAGGATGCTCTTCTCAAACGTGGTTACCCTCCAGTCTTGGTCCGCGAACAGATCCATAGGGCGATGACGCCTACCCACAATGGATCTCATCCTCACACACCCACTATTCCTGCATCTACCCCTCCACTCTCTCTTACGACACTTTTCCTTCCTGGTATCCACGAAGCTCTCAAAATAATCCTTCATGCTGCCCTCCCAATTCTTACCTCTTCCTCCCATCAGTCCTTCTTTATCAACCTTTTTGCCAATCCTCCGCTCCTCTCCTTCCGCCGGCCCCCAAATTTGGGAAATATCTTGTGGAGGATGGAACTTCCCACTTCTACCACGCTTCTTGCAATAGGCTTCCACCCCTGCGGAAAACCTCGCTGCCTCACTTGCTCTATCCACCTACCATCATCTTCTTTCTCGAGTCCCTCCACCAACATCACCTACCCCATCACCTCCAGAAGCAACTGCACCACCCGTAACGTCATTTACCTCCTTACCTGCACCCTTTGTCCCGCGTTTTACGTAGGCCTCTCCAGCAATCCGTTAAACATCCGAATGAACGGTCACCGGAATAGCGTTTCTCTCAGACGCCCCCTCCCAGTTGCATTACACGCCAATACCCACAATGTCCCCTTCAATAGTTGCTACAACGTTAGGATTATTCGCGCTTTACCCTATGACACTCCTGCCCCCCTTCTCCGACACTGGGAACTAGCACATATCCATCTTCTCGACTCTTTCTCTCCGCCTGGCCTCAACCTCCGCTAACCCTATTAGCCCCCTTACATTGTCTCCTTGTTACATTGTAGTTATTCGCACTTTCCCTTACCACACTCCCTCTTTATTGGCTATCCACCCCTCCTACTCCCCACCTCCTCCAATCATCAACCTTCCCACATCATCCTGCCATTCCCCGCCCAGTGTGTCACTTGTAGATACTCTTTCGCTGAAGAAGGGTATAGGCCCGATAAGCTTGCGTGTGTTTTTTTGTCTTTTTGTGTTCGTGTGTTTCACGTGTCTCTTCGACGCCCCCAGCAGCCTGCCAGCTTGGTCCTCTACTTGGTAAGTGTCCGCTGGGCTTCCCTCAACACCTTGTTGCCACCCTCATCACTAACTTTTCTTTTCCTTTAGTTAATATATATATATATATATATATATATATATATATATATATATATATATATATATATATATATATATATATATATATAATATAGGAGGATTCTAATGTCCAGCCCAAATTACAAGAGCTAGAGAGCTGAAAGTTTAAGGTTTTGTAGATACGATGGAGAAACTTTCAGATAAAATGAGCCTTCTTACCTAAGTTACATGAGTTCGACTCCAGAAATTCCGAACGTTGCGTTTTTTCCCTTAAGAAAAGCATTGCGCCATAATTGTAAATTAATTATGGGCACTTGCCGGTTAGCTTGAAAGATAAAATTTTCAGTGTTGCTAGAGGGCCGCAATATCTATTAGGAATTTTTGTCAATTTTGCTTATAGTGTCTTGGGTTCGACTCCAGAGACCCCGAAATATCTCTCATAAGTTAGCATGGGAAAACACAATCCAGTGTGTAGAAAGCTGAAATTATGCAAGATTATAGAAATTTTCTCATAACCAACTATAAAAATCGAAAATTTTAAAATTGTAACTTTTAGGGGTTGTTTTAACCCCATTTGAACATTAAAGTTTAATAATTATTTAGGTACAACGGGATGAGCTAGGAAGCTGAAATTTTCAAATTATTTACAAAACAGTGCATTTGCGCAAATAAATATTCCAATCTTTCCATATATTTATTGCGGCATGCGTTAAAAATGTTTAAATTTTAAACAATTAGAAAAATATTATTTTACTTTTTAAAGTGCTACAACTTTAAAATTAGGCTGAAATGTGTAGCATTAGTACCCCATAATGAAGATAGTGTAAAATTTTTAAAAATGAAACATTTGAGAATTGTTTAAAACTATTATTTTTACATGTGGGAAAAATGAAAATCGCTGCGGAGGTGAAATCTTTAGAATTAAAAGAATATTTGTAATGATGTAATGTCTGTCTGAAAAATGAATGTTTTTTCAAGGTGAGATGAAATGCTTGCAGTATGCAAGCACCAACTACTAGTATGTATACATTTATTCTCCTCTGTAAAAGTCGTCGATATATAATGATAACAGATGGATACTTATGTTTAGGCACTTCCAGATGAGCTGGTGATTCGAAATTTTTTTCATAGATAGAATTTTGTGCAAAACCGACTAGAAAAAGCGAAAAAATGCGAAAAAAAGCAACAATGTGGTCGCTAAAAATTCGCAATTGTTTAAACAAATTTTCAAGGTTTATATATTTCCGTATGCGCCACGGAGTTGAAATTTTTTTATTTGTTAGAATTCTTAAAAAAACGAAATGAGGATCACACAAAATTTGATATGTACCTAAACAGTTATCTATTTGTTTAAACATTAGGTATTTTTACTGACAAAAAATTTAGGATATCAAAATTTGTATAATCACTGTTTCGTTTTTTTTACAATCTCTACCTCTAAAAAAAATTTCAGCACCGTAGCTCATTCGGAAATTCATAAACCTTGAAAATTTGTTTAAACAATTGCGATTGTTTAGCTGCCGCATTTTTGTTCTTTTTCAAGATTTTCGTTTTTTCTGGTCGGTTTTGCACAATATGCTACCTATGAAAAAAATTTCGAGTCTCCAACTCTTCTGGAAGTACCTAAACATTAGTATCCTCCTATATGATATATATCATTATGTATCGACGATTCTTACAGAGGAGGATATAACATACTAGTAGAAGGTGCTTGCATACTGCAAGGACTTCATCTCACCTTGAAAAAACATTAATTTTTCAGACATATATTTCATCATTAAAAATATTCTATTAATTCTAATGATTTCACCTACGCAGCGATTTTCGTTTTTCCCACATGTAAAAGTAATAGTTTAAAACAATCCCCAAATGTTGCAATTTTAAACATTTCTTTTACATAAATGTGGAGGAGGAGGAAATAAGTGTAAAATCATTAATTGAAAGAAGCGCAAGTTCAATAGTATCGGTAGGAGGAGGAAGCGAAAAATAAACTGGAATCTCAGAAATCACATCCACCGATGCGGTAATAAAAATAGATAAGGTACACAATCTCAATTTACTCCCCCAAAAATATAAGTCATATAATGAGGCTTTCGAATCTTTGTGCAGAAGCTATGTGAAGCAATACAGAGATAATTTTCAGATTACCATAGCAAATACCATACGTAAGTATATATCAGCTAAATTTCCTCACCTACAAAAAAAGAAATTCGGTGAATATTAGCCTAGAGCATATGTGATTATATCTAATGAAAAAAATCACTTATGCTATAAAGAGAGGATAATTCATTTCTTTTATTCAATTTATACGTTCGATAATAACAGAAAATTATATTTATGAATTGCTGAGCGATATTACCGAATGTATCGTAAATGGTCATACTCCAGAAAAGGGACGTTACTATAGATCACTAGTAACTGGAATATCAAAAAGATATTTATCAAAGAGTGATAATACAGCTGAAAATGATGTTATCTTCGTTTACACTGGTATTATAAAACCTCAAATGATAGGCGATTCGATGATTAGATGTTTGAGAATCGTTGATTCTAAGAAAATTTTTCTGAAATTTGATCGCCTTTATTATTTCCCAATCAAAAAAATGAAATCGAAAGCATGGAAATATTGCTAGCTAATCAAAAGGGGAAACCTTATAATTTCTCTTCCGGCAAAAAACCTTCGGCTTTAGTTCTGCACTTCATGAAAGTATCACAATGGCCAAAATCATCATTATAAGTCGAAATGTCATGCAATGCGGATCGATATTTGGCATATTATGCCAGTCTATGCGTGGGAGATATTGGGTCCGTTTATAAGGAAAAGGCGTACAAAACAATAGTCAGGCCAACATTAGAGTACGCGACGAATGTATGGGATCCGCATGAGATAGGGCAAAAAAGGAAAATAGAGAAAGTTCAGAGGAAAGCTGCGAGATATGTACTAGGTAGGTTAAAATGTTAAAAATTATAGATAGGTAATCGTTAGAAAGTAAATGAAGCTTTAACAGATTAGGTGGGCTTTACCGGGCATACACCAATAATAAAGCGTGGGAAGAATTGAAAGTTAAAATAGGCCGCTGAGAACTAATACAGCAAAGTATTCTTTTCTAAACAGGGGATTCAGTGAGTGGAACAATTTACCTGAGATGCTCTTCAGGCCCTTACCTAAGGACGCCAAAAATTTTAAGCGTAGAATTAACGCATATATGCATGGTAAAAGTAAAACGAACTTAGAAGAGGAATATTAGCATTCTATGTAATTATGACTGTAATTGCACCTAGGTGCTGGAAAAGTAGGGGATTGCTTGGAAGGGTAAAGTACGGTGGAGATTTTGTGGGCCCCATGACCGCTACGGTAGTCGTGAAGGCCTTCCATGAACTCCGAACATCCGCACTTCAGGGGCAAAATTGAATTGTAAATATTAAATATATTGTAGAGAGTGCGTTTGTAAAAATTGTGATTGTAAATATTATTATTTTTATATATATTATGTTTTCCTTGCCACCGGATGGCCAAATTGCAATGTGTAATTAAATAAATAAACAAAGTTATGGAGTTCAGAGAGGTAGAGGATTGGGCGGTTTATTTAGAGGACTATTTCGTCTCGCAAAACCGCTGTTGAACAGTGTAATCAAAGCTGTGGGTAGAGAAGCTCTTAGAGCCAGTGCGGGTGCCTTGTCCGAATTAGGTACAAGACCCGTTAGTAATATATTGCGCGATCATTTTAATGAAGCCGGGATGAATTTGAAGAGAAAAGCTGAAGACAAAATGAAATCAATGGGAGGAATGGGTTTACGTATTAGTAAACGACCAAAATTGAGGAAAATAAAAAGAATGCCCGTACAAAATAAGCGCTATTCGGGAAAGCCTAAGAGGGGAGTTAACACGTTTACTCATATATTTTCATAATGGCTAATGAATGCATGCTCACTTCTCTAGATTTATTCGATAATCCTACTTATCAAGCGAACATTTTATCGAAACAAGTGTTTTCTTATAAACCGACATCATATGTGGATAATCAATCTGTAATAGAATTCAAAGTTAAAAATTCTGGTGATTCATACGTAGACTTTAATTACGTATACTTAAAGCTGAAACTTAAATTTTGTAAATAAGATGGAATAGATTATAGGTCAACAGATGCCGAACAGCTGGGGGTGGATAATAACCTCCTACATTCCTTATTCTCCCAATGTAACGCTTATTTAAATGGAATACAAGTCACACCATCAGAAGATAATTACCATTATCGTACTTACATAGAAACTCCCCTAAATTATGGGCAAGATGCTGCATCTGCACATTTGAGATGCGCTATATGGTTACCGGGTAATGGAACAGATATTAATTAATCTCCGATGCCAGTCAATAATAGTAAAACTGAATACCAAGGATAAAAATAAGAAAGGCCGGATAAAAAACCGGATAAAAATGGCAATATCCCGGAAAAAATAAGAAAGGCCGGATAAAAATGGCGATACGTATTTCGGTTACCTAGTAACCATCATCGTGGCCAAAGACTTGAGAGGGAGCGACCAGTGAGGAAAATCACGGTAGCACGCTCTCAAGTCTTTTTATCAGGGGTATTGCCATTTTTATCTGTTTTTTTATCCGACCTTTCTTATTTTTTCCGGGGTATTCAGTTTTACTATTATTGACTGTCATCAGAGATTATTCCTAAATTACATTCTTACCAGCCAGTGTTAGCTGAAATTCTTATTGTTGAACAGATATTAATTCCCAAACTTCAACTAATCCAGAATTTGTAGAGAGAATGAAACAATATGCTGAGAGTGCTACCGTAGAACTTGTAGGTAGACTCCATGCAAAAATGTTGAATCAATCTCAACTGCTCCTGAATGGAATTGAGATGGTAATTAAACTGACTCTCGCGAGACCTAGTTTTACATAATGGAGAAAAATAATGAGAATTCAAATTTGAAAATTCACGACGCTACTTTATACGTTCGACCCTTTAATGTGAATAAAGGTATTTTACTGGCCCATAGTAAAATTTTATCATCCGGCATCAGTGCAATATATCCGTACAAACAAGTCGAGGTTAAACTTTTACTATTCCAAAAGGTACCCGCACGTTAAATTTGGATAACGTTGTGATGGTGGAATTACCAGAAACTATGATATGTTGGAGAGAGGGAAAAAAATCCTTTCTTATACAATCATTATTCTCTATCAGATTTTAATCCTTTGGTTAACGGTGTTCAAATCCCTCCGGGAGTGTTGAAGATGAGTTTTACTGAGAAACTTTATACTCATCCATACTATTCTCTGTATCACCGATTAAGTATAGAAAACCACAATTAAGGTAATCAAATATCAATGGAAATATTTGCTCAAGGTTACTTATCATTAGCATTCAATTTAACACCTGACAGTAACATTGACTATGACAGGCTGCCGGAAAAGTTAATTGTGAGGATCAAAGTCAATTTCGAATATCCTCTATCTAAAACAATTACCTGTATAGTTCATGCCGAATGCATGATATTCATCGAGATAGATAAAGATAGAAACATCCACACATTCTTCCATGAATTCGCAATGAGCACGAGAGATATCGCTGATACGCTTTCCAAAGACAATCGAACGAGAAGATTTTTCAATGGAGTTTTTCCTTCAGATCATTTATCTCATCAACCAAAACCTGGAATTTACATAATAAACTTTGATCCATCTAATAATCTTGCCATTTTTGGACTTGCTTATCATAAATATTAGACAACACATTGAGTTTGACATTTTTAGAAAACCTACACATACTGATAACTTTATTCCTAACAACTCCTTTCACCCTATGAACCAAAAAATAGCTGTGTTTCAATTTTTAACACACAGATTATGTAACATCCCCCTCAATAAAATCAGATATGCAAAGGAACTTAAACACATAAAACAAATTGCCGCTAAACTTGGATACGATAATAATTTAATTAATAAATTAGTGAGAAAACATAACTTTAATAAAACTTTGTCCAATGCCACTTCCCTTAAATTAGACACCAAAAAAGAGGACAAATTTGTAAAATTGCCTTATTTTCCACCATTAAACAGAGGCTTGAACAAAATTTTTAAACATAAGAATTATACCATAACATATACAAATCCTTTTAATTTGAAAAATTTACTGGGCAGTACAAAAGACAGAACAGAATCTTTGAACAAGTCCGGTATTTATAAAATACAATGCTCACACTGCGACAAAAAGTACATAGGACAAACAAGAAGGAAACTAATAACACGCTTCAAGGAACACATGGCTCACTATAAATATAATCGTTTTGAAAAATCAAGCGTTGCCAACCACATCTTTGAAACAGGTCATAGTATACACGTAAACGATTTAACATTAAAAACTTCAGCCAATAACTCACTAAACTCGTTAGAAAACCTTCACATTTACAAAAACCGCGATACACTTATGAACACACACACTGATTTCAACAAGACCCTTTACAAATTGACAGATTTAAACGACACACACGCCGAAAAATCTTTCCGCGTTTCGCTTGTTTCTCGGTCGTCTTCTTAATACTTTCCGTTTCAACCTGACAGTTGGCTTCCAGTCACTGTTGAAACAGGTTCTACCCCTGACGATGCCCACCTTGTGGGCGAAATGCATTGGGTTTTGCAGCCCTCTAGTTGTTTTGGCTAAAGGAATATTCCACTTTTGTCATTACTGATTGTTTTAGTTTAAAAAAGATTTAGAAGCCTAACATAACTGGTCATTCTGTAACAAAATCTCACTAAATATAACAAAATGTGGTTGTGTTCGTTTTAGTCTAACACACAATACTAAGGTGTACAATTATGCATTTGGTAAGGAACTCCTACCGAGGGCCAATTCTGTGAAATATCTTGGCTTGAACTTTTCGGCTGATTTGATCTGGAACAGTCATATTAAAAAAATCACTGCACAAGCAACTCGCAATCTTGTGTTTGTTATGAGGAATTTAACGTTTGCCTCTACTAAGGTGAAAGGATTATCATACATATCCTTTCGGTATATATATATAAATTATAATTTACTATCTGCATTCGCGATATAATATATTTGTCAAAGACGTGATTGGAAGAATTATACGTAACCAAAAATATCAAGATTTTGAAATAGCAGCTTATGATATTTGAGATCAAATATATACTAAGTTTCAGTGTCGTAGAACAATATTCTCATGACCAATATGCAAAATGCTAATTTTGTTTAGTCATCAGTTACTAAAAGGTGTGAAATATCTATTAATATATGTTTTCTCATATTGGTTGAATGTCAAAATCATCACGTTTGGCAAAATGTATAAGGAAGGAGAAAAAATACAAAAAAGAAATATCACTTCGTGTTCTCACAATGAACTTTTTCTGCAACAACTATTATTTGTTACTTAAAGAAGTAAACTTTCAAGTGAAAATATTCTTATATATATATATATATAGTTTTAAGCGTCGGTATACGTCAAAAATCTCTCTAGGAAATAAACAGCCCAAGAAACGTATTCATTTAGTAACGTTTTTAGCCCGACGTTAGCGCTAATTCAAGATGGTCGTCAGGCCATTTCAGACCAAACCTCCTAAAATCCATGTTGGTGCCATAATATTTGGGAACCCTATCCCACCTACCGCCCTACTGTCAATCAACACCACCCACTTACCCCTAATTTGCGAGATAACACCACAGTCAACCTGACGGTAGCGCTAATCCAAGATGGCCACCAGAACTTTTCAGACCATATCCCCCTCCCCACATCCAGGTTGGCGCCATAATATCTTTGCACCCCATCCCACTTACCTCCACATCTGTCAATCAACATCACCCACTCACCTCTAATTACAGAGATAACACCCTACTGCCACTCTCATTAGCAAGATAATCACTAATTATCGTAACTTTCCAATTAACGATAATGATATTATCTCACTAATTGTCTCCCTGCTGTGGTCTGAAGTGAGTTCCCTACTACTCAGAAGTATTCTTCTTGTGTAACCAAAACAATGTCGTCCAAAATAATTAACAAAGTAAATAATAAAACTTGAAATACGTTACTAATGCAAAAGGTTCTAGACAATTATGTAAAGCAATCAATTCTGATTCTTTATTATATTACCATTTTAATAGGTAATATGTGAATATATTTCTTGAAAAGTAAATAACAAAACAAATATGACCGTAAAGAGTAAATAACAAAACAAATATGAACGTAAAGAGTAAATAAGCAAACAAATATGAACATTTGTTGTCATATATCTCAATGGCGCTCAGCAATAACTGATTCCCGTGAACGAAAATAATTATTTAAACTTTATACATAAAATATTTAGGTGTAAAAATTAGCGCATTCAGCTAATTATAGTGGTTGGATTGTTCATGCAAAATTTTTAACTGCAGCTATTCGGGAAGTATAAATTTATTTTGCACAAACCCACAATCTCTTCAAAATATATAATAGATTTATCTAAAATTTAATTTCGTCTTTCTCTCTCTCGAATCAAAGCATTCGAAGCACTTATTCCTTACGAATATAGTAAAAGGATTAAGGCGACAGTACAATCTTGAGGTTTAACAATGACACGGTATGCAAGTCAACATTACGTCAAAAAATTACCTTTTCAAATAAATATGATTTAAACGTAGAACTAGAGCGATTTTGTATCGTAGGCAAAATGTGACGATAGCAATAAAAACGTCATTTATTTTTCTTGAAAATGGTCCATGTCTGAATATTGCAGGTCAATTTTTTCAAATTGTAATTTGCGAAAGAGTAAAAACTGTAAGTCGATAAATGGATTTTTACGTGTTATCTTATGGGAAATGCAACCCCATCCCCTCCTTCCCCTGCAACCAAAAATAAAAATTTTGACCCTGGGGTGCAGATCCTCACGGACCCTTTAATATGTGTACAAATTTTATCAAGTTTTAATTCTCCAAGTTTCTTGGTTTTTGAAATTTGCCGTCCACAAACACACATTGATTTTTATTAATAGAGATAATTCTGTTAGTGACCGTTTTGTGGCTTCAAATGTGACCTTGGTAGTCATTAATTAGAACTTAATGCAGTTAGAAAATTAAATGAAAAATTGGATTTAAACTGTATGTACTGATTTCAGTCTAGAGTTTAATAGCGCTAGCACATTGATTATTCATAACACTAGAACAGCATATAGAACTTTTTGTTCCAATTTTAATTTCGGATCACTGCCGAACACATTATTTCGGAGCTTGGAGAGTCTTCATGACTTCTTATGATATTAATCTAGTTACATACGGAAAAAGCTTCGCCCTTCCCACTACCTCCCTTGAGATGTGAGAAATATTTTACCCTAAAACTGCCAATGGGACATTTGTGTTTTACTGACGTAATCAATACTAATCTTCTACTTTGTTTCAATATAGTAGTAGTGGAGCTATGACACTGACATCCCCTTACCAAATTCTCTCTGGTTGGAATATGGAGACTGCCGTTATGTCATAAAGTCATCTCAAGTAATCGTTTCCGGGAGATACTCATATTTGAAGTAGAGTCTATTAGGTCCTAGTGATTAAAAACTGACAGGTTTGCCATTACTTCAGATGTTAGGAATAAGTCCATTCAAAACTCTCAGACTTGTTACAAACCTGGAGCTTACATATCAGTAGACGGCCATCTCATTCCTACCAAAGCTATGTACTGATTCATTCAGTTCAGTTCATGGCTTCCAAGCTTGATAAGTACGGGCAGAATTTCTGTGTTGTTGTAGGCAAAGTATCAAAGTTTACACCGAATGCATTCCCTAAATTTGACAAAGTTGAACTCCGACCAAATGATCAGCGCCTTTTCCAGTACGTATTAACGAAACTGATGGAATCATTCCTGAATAAAAGAAGAAATGTTACGTGTGACAATTTCTTCACTTATATGGCTTTGCCTGGTAATCTGAAGGCTAAATCTACTAGTTTTGTTGGTGCAATTAACCGGAAGATAACAGAAATCCCCTTGGCTGTAAAAAATCCACATGGAACTTTGTGCAGCACCCAGGCACTGAAACATGGAGATACTACACTCACGGTTTGTCAAGATAAAATGAATAAGAATGTCATTTTTTTTAAGAACTGTACACCCTGAAGAGCTACTTCGGACAGATGCCAAGGAAAAGCCAGAAACTGTGTCATTTTACAACGAAACTATGTACAGGGTTGACGTTGTATATCAATTGGCTAGTAAATAGTCAGTCAAGGCAGCGTCCCGGAGGGGACATGTACGCACGTTTTACAATATCCTTGACCTAGTTGGTATAAATGCATGGGCATTGTATAAGAATATTGCCAAAATCAAAATCTCACGTCGATACTTCTTGTTGAAATTGACTGAAAAGTTAAGTAAAGATAATGCGGAAAGAAGGGCATCGAACGCGACGGTTCAAATCGCTGACGTTCCTGCCGATGAAGTGTATCTTGCAGATCCTGCGGATCCCGCATCAGAGAGCAATGGACGACGTTGCCAGATTCCTTTTATCTGTTACCTTCTGTTATCCGTTTTTTGTTTCAAAATTTGTACATACATTCGTAGTACTAAGAACTTAATTTGTCCATGTAAATTTCCGTTATGTAATGTTTCCTTGTTTTTGGCATTATTTTAGCCATTCCTAGACAGAATTCATGTTCACTTCTAGTTTAGGATTTTCGGAATCAACACCACACTTTTTCAAACGCAAACAATTCTTGGAATTAACATCCTCTACTGTTTCCGTTTGTCGCTTAAAATTTTCTGACAATTTTGAAATATCAAGCCTGTGGTAAATTTATATGCCCTACATAAAATGGCGGAAAAATGGAGACGTGAATATTTTTCGACTTAATAAAAAAGTTCAAAATCTTTCGATGTTTAAGGAAAGGCGAAGATGTTTCCATTTTAAAAGAAATGTACAGTGTTTCAAGAAGTACTATTAACGATCTGTAGAGGGATGGTGACTGAATTGAGGACTCGGTAAGTAAAATGGAAGTGAACTATACAATCGTAACTCGAAGGATAGCTATGAAATGTGCCATTCACAACCAACTTCATATCGCAATGTTTCGGTGTTTCGTTCAACAACGGAAAAAAGTAATTACTCTAACGGCTAATTATAACACAGAAGGCCCTTGTTTTGAATTCAAAACTGAATGGTGATCAACCGAACCGATATTCTATCTATCTATAACTCCCTTCCTCTATTATCCGTCTATTTCTCAAATCCATCATCCTCTTGGTTCCAAACCCTGACGGAAATCGAGGTTCTACTGTATGTTAATTTTTTTATTATTTATTACTTGCATTTTAAAAGAAAAATCCATTCTATTATTTCACGTTTTATTTATTTCGCCGTTCATGTGGCCGCGTATGAACGGAGGAAGAGAGAGAGAGAGAATGGGAAGGGGAAGAGTGGCGTAGATATAACTTCGGGTAGAGCAGTGGTTCGCAACATGGGGTCCCTGGACTATGAGAGGTCAGTGGCGGCAAAAATGTTGGCAAGCCAACTTCGAGAAAGGAACCGGACCAAGGTTGTACTGGAAAGCCGTAAGCTGTGTTCAAAATTTCAATTGGTTTCAATTTAATTCGTGCATTTACCCGCATTAACGCCGTCCGGAATGCCGGAAATAGCGCTTCAGAGAGAGCAGCGGTTCCCAACTTGGGCTCCTCGGACTAAAAGAGGTCTGCGGTAGCGAAAATTTTGGGAAGTCCAACTCGGGAAAGGCATATGATCGAGGTAGTACTGCGAGTCCGTAAGCTATGTTCAAAATATCAAAAGGTCCCAATGAAATCTGTGCATTTATCCGCATTGATACGTCCCGAAAGAGAGGTAGAGATAGACTTTGAGCTAGAGCAGCGGTTCTCAACTTAGTGTTCTCGGACTTAAAAGTGTCCGCGGGGATGAGAAAAGTTCGGGAACCACTGAGATAAAAGACGGCTTTTTTCAGGTAGCAAACGACACTCAACGCTCAACATTCGTCGTTACGAAATTAGTTATATAGATATCAACATATAATTTGTTCGGTGACCGGTCTTTTCGCCCCCGGTCTTTTCGCCCCCGGTTTTTTCCCCCCCAGTTATTTTCCCCAGGTATTCCCCCCCAGTCTTTCCCCCCCCGGTCTTTGTACTGTCAAAAGAATAAACAATTGAACAAGTAAATTGTACTGCCTTTAGAATAAACAATTGAAATGATAAATTTTACTGACTATAGTATAAGCAATAGAACGGGTAATGAGTACAGTGAGAACTATAAACAATTTATCAAGTTAATTGTACCGTCGGTAGCATAACGATTTAACGTTTAATATTTATGTCTAATTTGTGAAATCAAGTTACAGAAAACGAAGGAACTAAATGTTTCGTATCATGCTATATAAAATTTTCTTTGGCTAAACCAAATTGCCTTATTTGATAGCAATAAAATAATAATTCTAAAGGAGTAACAACAACATAATTTATCTACAAGAACATGTACAATCAAAATCAGTGGCATACAAATATAAAAATAAAATAATAAAAATGTGGTAAAATTTACTGTAATAAAACCAAATATAAATGTAGTGCTTGATAATAGTCAAAAAGAATCTTGCAGGAAATCAATCAGAAGAAGTGGGGTGTAAAAATCGGCGCAAACCTACTTAGAAAAGCAAGAAAAACGTGATATATAAAAAATAACAATTACTATAATGAAGGTATATCTGGATGTGGTTCAAATAGATGCGACACAACAACCAATTCAATTGTTTATACTACTTTTGGTAAAATTTACCCTTTCAAACGTTATGCTACTGACGATGCAGTTAACTTGATAAATTGTTTTTAGCTCTGGCAGTACACATTACCCTGTTTATTGTTTATACTACCATCAGCCCAATTTACCAGTTTAATAGTTTATTCTAATTGCAGTACAATTCAACAGTAAAATTGTTTATAGTTATGGTGGTACGCATTTACTGTTCAATTGTTTATACTTCTTGGCGGTACCTATTACCTATTCCATTGTTTATACCTGTGGCGATACAAAGAAACCGCTCAATTGTTTATACTTATGGCGCTACACATTAGCAGATCAAGTATTTATATTTATGGTTGTACGCATTACCTGTTTAACTGTTTATAGTTCTGGCGGTACGCATTACCCGTTAAATTGTTTATACTAGTAATTGCATATACTATCGGTGGTACACTTAACCTGATCAATTGTTTATGGTTGCAAAAATATGATCCTATTAATTGCATAAAATAATTGTGCTATTATGATAATAATAATAACTATTATTAATTTCAATGACTATAAAAATAATTGAACTTATGTAAGTGAAAGTAAAGTTTTTCTCAAATATTCATCGGAAATTAAATGTCCCTGGGGCGAAAAAACCGGGGGCGAAAAGACCGGGGGAGAAACCGGGGGGAAAAAGACCGGGGCGAAAATACCGGGGGCAAAAAGACCTCGAGCCGATTTGTTCGTTTGTTTCAAAATAAAAAGCTTCCCACATTGATAGTAACATGCAAAACTCTCATAATTCAATATGGGACATTTTTGTCCCATCGGCCGTTCTAGGGTAGTAAAGAGGTCCGACCGTTCTAGTGTTAATGCTTTGACTAAATATACTTATATATGTTTGAGGTAATTTTGGATGAAGTATTGTAGAGAGCTCTTAATTTTTTAAATACATACTCCTCTATTCCCTTCTAGAATTTACGAAAGATTCTCACGGACCATTTGAATGCATGTCTCTAAAAGAGTCTATATGCCTAACAGTGTATCGGTAATTACTTTTTAGCAGCTTTTCCCACACAAAAGCGAGATGGACGGTACAATTTCCTCTTATACAATCTGCGCAGATGTTTTTTGCGCCTTACTCGTCAAATATGCCTATGTCATCACAAAGGCAATTTGACTTCTTGAGTGTCACTTCTTATTAATTGAAGGAATTACTTCAGTACAAATGAAGTTGGCATTCGCATCGGAAACAGATGTCAAAAGAAATGTTGTGTTTTTCTGAGGGTTGTATGGAGTAAAGAAAATGAATTCGATTCAATATTTTATTCCATATAATCTCGTAAAAATTCACTAAACATAATCGTTTTTCTCTGGGAATCTTTCATCATGCGTATTCGCCACGCATAGACCAGCTCTCATTGGTCAGCGTACAGCCAAATTAAAATATTTGCTCAATCAATCGTCGCGTTCGGTATTACATTTCAATCTAAAAGAGGCACAGTTAATATTTTTAATTTAATATTTAAATTATCGTGAAATAATTCGCTTGGATGCACGTTCAAAGGAATATAAATTGTTTCGTTTTTCCTGATCACAGAATTAAGTTGGTGGCATAGTCACTTAGTCACTTTCAGTCACTGTCCGGATCAAGTCACCCCTGAAGATGCCCACTTAGTGGGCGAAATTCATCGATTTTCAATATCTTTTTGGCTGAAGGAGTTGTACTTTATAATGATCATAGAATGTAAATTTAAATTCTCGTCTCATTTTATTAGAATCTACATCATACGACAGACCTAAAGTTAGAATGCAGAGGTATAATTTATAAATTACCTGAATAAGTGGCTAAAAAGCACCACGTAAAAAGATAGAAGCAGTAATACAAGAACTGGCAGATTAATGGAAACCCATGTAAAACATGGAGACGTAATGCACTTGGACTTTTGAAGGCACAAAGGAGAATTTGCAACGATTGGCTTATCGTAGTATTCACTTCCACAGAGAGATCTTAGCGTCGACCGCTTTTTCAAACCCTTCAAGATTCCGCAATCATCGCTCCTTCCCAATACTAAGACGTGAAACTCTTTTTATCTTTACTTCAGATTGTGTCATCTTGAAGTATTTTTTTCCGAGAAGCTAAAGGGTGCTTCCACTCAATGAGTAGACCGATTACCGATCCTATGACTCATATCCTGTTATCTTGTTATCCTCGAAGGAAAGAAGTCCACGGCAGCGGTAAAAGGAATGTCTTTGTGTCTTTGTGAAAAAACGTATTCGCAGGAATATTAAGACTCAACGAAGGACTACACCCAAGTTTTACTTTAATGAACCTGTTGAATAATGACGTTAACATCATCAGGACATTATTCCGTTTATCTCCAGAGCTAATGTATAAATTCAGTAATATTTAACAGCCGAGTACGCACACTTGAGAGAAAACATAAATTAACAAATACAAATTAACCGGTCACTCGCGAAAACGTGAGTTTCTGTTATGAACATGAAATCGAGAAGAAATATAACTTTTCTTTGTGTAATTTAGAATAAGATTTAAAGCAAGCATCATCGAAACAATTCACCAAATCTAAAAATTCCCTTTAACGATCGAAAGATTTCATAAATCCTTCGCTAAGCGCTAAGTGGGAAAAGGGCAATGAAAATGATAACGATGATCCATTAAATGTAGACGCGATTTCACTAAAGCGAGCGATTTTAAGTATGATAATTGTTGTAATTGGTGTAATTTTTAAAACGGCTAGAGACGTTGATTTCATCTCCTTCCATCTCCACCCCACCCCACGTCTCCCTGACACTCCACTATTCCCACGCACAACAATCCTCCCACTCACGCACCAATCCAGTTCTTAACCCTTTCCTCTTCTTTCTTAATTAATTTTTGCTTATCTCATTTATTTTTCAGACACCATTTCTCTTCGTAATTTCTCCGCTCAGCTTATCTTCCCCCCTCTCTCTCTCCTCATATGTTTAATCTCTTCTACGCGCTATTCTCTTCTTCTTCCCTTCTCTCATTCCGATTCTCGCCCTCAAAACTACCATTCTGAAAACTGTTCTTCCATTTTTCATTTTTAATTATTCCCCCCGCAATCTTTCTCACTCCGCCCGCAGACTTTTCGAGCATCCTTTCTCGTGTGTGGATGTTTTTTTCGCCGCGGGTTTGGATATCAAATAATCTTCGGTTTTTTTTCACGAAAGTATCATTCTCTTAACTTTTCCAGCCCTGTAACATTTTTTGATTTAATAGGACATTTTTGCGAATTTTATCATACTTTATGAATGAAGAAGGGCTTAAATCAGTGGTGGGCAACCTTTTCTGCGTGGCGGACCTCATTGGCAGGTCCAAAATCTTCGGCGTTGCAAGGTGTCAATGCTTCGGTGTGCCGGATTAGACTTTCAATGGGAAGTTAACTTGAGATTCTGAGGCATCATATCAGGGAATGTCAAGGCTAAATTAGGTTTTTAGGGTTAGCACATCAATTTCAAGTGTTTTATTTTCTTAATTTGAATGTATATGTTAGGAATTTGTGTTAAATTTTACGGATTTCTTTTTAATTATAGCTTTGCGAGTCACCTAAAACGCTCTCGGGGGCCGCATAAAACGCTCTTGGGAGCCACATGCAGTCCGCGAGTCGTAGGGTGCCCACCACTGGGTTAAATTAAAGAGAAAAAACTATTGCAATTGTCCTCCTAATAATTTAAAAAAAATTGTCTATCCATTACTCCCTCCTTTTTTTCCCTCCTCCTTTCTCCTATTCTCTACCTACCTCTTTTTCCACCCCATCCCTCCTTCCCTTTCATTTTCATTTTCTTTTATCTCTCTCTATACTTCCCTATTTTTCACCGCTTCCACTGTCCCGCTCTCTTCATATTCTTAATTCTAGAAATGTCCCTACTTCCTCCTCCACTCCCTCTCAAATTTTATTTCACTTCTTTTATCTCTATTTTCCACCCTTTCTCCCTTGTCACACCTCGCACTCCCTCCCACCTTCCGTCTTTGTCTTTCTAGTTTCCTTGTCTGTAATCTTCAATCTCATTCCTATTCTCCACATTGCCTTCAAGATCCCACGTGCATTCCATAGCAGCAATTCTCGTCATCTTCCTCTCAACTCCCTCTTCCTCCGTCTCTCCCTTTTCCTGTCACCATCTCCTCTCAACTGAATTATTTTCCCGAACCTCATTTCTCTCATTCAGTTCATCCCTATTACTCTTGTGCCAATACTTTCACTTGTTTCACTCCATTATTAACCTATTTGTTTCAGAATTATTTATGGATCGTCAAAAAAATATTTTATGGATTAAATATGATTTAATGCATTCAAACAGAGGTTACATGAAATTTATCAGGCGATCTGTCCGAAGCAGTTTTCTATCATATATGATAGTATAGGCATTGAACGCAAAAAGTTCCCTGTCATAGTTGATATTCTGGGAACCAAGTAAGAAAAAATAGTAACATCAACTATTGTAAACCGGGGTTACATTATGACACTTTTCGAGGTTTTTCTTATTTATCCAAAAATGTATTATATTTTCGACGCTATTAAGTATACTGTTATCAGTTACTCGTTTGTGATATGTTTTTGAATTTATCTTAATATCAACAACCGCTGTAGTCTTTCATTTTTGTCACAATCTCACCCGTGTTTTCGGTTTGACTTTATGACACTCTACTTTTCCATTATTATTAACCAAGGAAATCTTAATTACATAATTTCATCCCATGAAAATATTTTACTGGGTCATTTACAATATAAAAAATATTTTACACACATGAATGATACTTTATTTTTTAATTTTTATGGTTATGAGAAGCTTTCTCCTTTTTCATTTTTTATTGTAATTAACTAGAGGGCTCAAAAATTTAATTTTTGTACTACGAATATGTTTTAACCTATTTCAAGGAGCTTTTAGGGCTACTTAATCTCGCGAATTCCTAGCATGTTTCATTGCTGAGGTGACACTTGCCAAGCGCAGATAGTTCTCAAAATCTCCTGTAGAGGGTGTGTAAAAACGATATCAGAAATGTCTCCGCAAACACGTCAGACCCTAATCTCTTTGAAAACTGTATCGTTTTTTATCATCTTTTTATCAGCTTATTTAATCATATTTTAAATTTAAAAAATAAGCATAAAAAACTGAAAAAAATAAGCATCTAACTTAGATATCTCCAATACCTATAACAGGATTATGAAAAACAATATACCTTGCCATGTCTATTGGAGATTCCTACGACAAGCACTTATTCTTTTAATTTTTGTCTTGTTTTAAAAATTGGTTTTCAGCCACAGGACGAGCTCGACAATTCTCTGGCGAATTGATATAAAATGAAACTTTGAAATAATTATTTCTTTTCCTTTTCATACTTGCCCTAGCAATCCATCTCGATCAACATGAATCCACCACCGATTCATCAATCATAGATCAATAACCCTATCACTCGATCCTTCTCACACTTTTAACTGTTTATTTTTCCTTCTTTGTTGCTCTCTACCCCTTCATTCCTCTCTCTCTCTCTCCAATTCCTCTTTTTCTCGTTGCTCTATTCCAATTTCTACATTTGCATTTTTAGCATGTGTAACTTGATTAGAATTAATTAATTTCTCTTCACACAAATTTCGGGAACCTCATTAAAATTTTTGTTACGTGCATCCCGAATTTGCAAAGCAAAAAACAAGACGTTTCTAATATGTTTTTAAATAAACATGTTTGAGAATATCACCAATTTGAATCTAAACCCGAATACTCATTACTTAAATTCGAAGTACTATATTCAATATGGAATGGAAAACGAATGAAAAATGTATATATTGGTGACTACTCGGAAAAAGTTTTCAAAACCATACTTAAAAACATTTTTGACTGCTACAGAAAGTTAATAAATTTTACCGTCTCAAATTGAGATAGGAAAAAATCATAAAACTTTTCAAAATAATTTAATGAAATGAAAATCTTAACAGGATATTTGATGGCACATCTTTAAGTTTACTAATATTATACAAAAAATTAAAATACGAATTAGGATGTTTCGCTTGAGGAAATAACCAGATTTGTATCGCAGCTCTGGATCTATGATTCAGATTCACTAAGATGCCTATTTTTCCGGTTCCGTGGTTGTACTTTTGAAAATATTCTTTCTTTTCGGCTCTATTCCCATTTCTTCTGTCAATATCCTAGCATCGACCATTACACTGGAAAATCCTTCTTCGGATTTGTAACTCTGCATGTAATTTAACATACCGTCTAGTGTATCAATGCAAGCTGGTAAATCAAACTGTGATCTCTCAAACATTTGGCTGACATTATTAATATACTGAAGAATATTGTGCCAAACCACAAGGAAAGACAAAAATTTATTGAATTTACAAAACTTCCAAGCAAGTATTTTTGCCTCTTATATAGCCATTCTATCCATCGTCTCATGCTTTATAAGGTCAAGCAAAGTATCATAAATTTCGCCTACTTGGTACCGTATTGGTCGATTTTCATCAATTGGGCTTGCCCATCTTGTCTCACAGAGAGATTTAAGTGTTAAAATGGTGATTTGCTTCTTCAAAATGTAACATTGGCGTGTAGATGCAGAAAAGAAAACGAAGAAATTCTGTACGATTCCAAAAAATGAAACCGCTTCTCTGGATACAATCGCAGCAGGGAATGGCAGCTGCGCGGAACGTATAATGCTCTTGGATTTATATCAAGAATGCGCTTTTGAACAAAAAAATATTTTTCCCTAATGTCGTATCCTTGTCCTCTCATGTTCTCAATAACCAAATTCAATTCATTTAAGTTTTTGATCAAAACATCGGTGAGTTTGACCCCAGTTGTGCTAGATATATGGATAAAACCAAGAAAATATTCCCGAACTTCGGGATTAACGTTTCCATCGCTATTACTTACAGTCGTAACGCAGCGAATAATGATTGTCAGCTGTTCTATATGGCGAACATTTGGAGTTTAGTCAACAATTAGGTTGGAGTAGTTCGCTTTTTTAACCATGCTCAGTATTTTATTTTTAATTTTCCCAGACAGTAGACTGATGAACTTCTTTTGAACGTCTTTCCCAAGACAGTGTTGCTGCATATTACTTGTAGCTGTACGTAGGAGATGTTCCGGCAGTACGCTGTCAAATTTTGCTATATGTTCAACAAGTTTCAAATAATTTCCATTGTTATGGGCATAGAGTTGGTCAGATGTTTGCCGAAACGGTAAAAATTGTTGTCCTAAGAAATGAACGACAGCAATGAGGCGCTCATGAACGCTTTGCCAGTGCCAAGTTTCAGCATTTTGGATGCGCTGTTGACTGCTGTCTATAGAATTCTCAGACTTCCGTCTTCGCGACCCACTGATATTGCGCGTCGAGATGAGAACTAGACTTCTCGTGCTGGCTCAAGTATACCGATATGTCTCTAGTCGTTATAACCTTAATTCGTTAGTGCAATCCTATTGGAAATAAATAGTGTACATCAGAAACAATACACACAGTTTTTACTAACAGAATATACGAGCCATATTCTACAGATTACTTCTGCATTGCAGAGAAAACGCTGATTGTTTCCTGTCGTAAACCGTTGACCAGAACTGTCTTGGGTAAATGTGGAATTCTCACGAAGCGATTTAACAGGCCTTTTACGATTAAATGTCAATTTAGCGAATCACGACATTCCCGGATCACTTAGATTTCCTAAAATTTCACTTTCAGCATGAAAAGTTGTAAATGTGGAGTCATTTTCATGGCCTCCTTCTCTTTAAAAAAAGGGGGAAAAACAATTTCTGTACATTTCTGTAATTGCCTTCCACAGAGGTATTTGTTGATGCACACTCTAAATCTTGAGTATTTTTACTTTTAAATTTTTTTTCAAGTGTGCTTACTTCTTTATTTAATTCCCTCACTTTAAGTATTTTTCTTTCCCTATACTCTTCTTCTCGCAGTCATCACCTGCCAACTGTTATTGTGCACCCCGAAATTAAACCGATCTATTTGTTGTTTCTATTGCGACATCAGTAGGGAGAAACTCATGAGAAAATAAATAAACATTTAAAAATTTTAATTACTCATTTTTCATATGAAAAAATAAAAAACAAGTTAACAACATAATAACGATTATAAAAGTTAACTGATACGTAGATTTAATATAAAACTTTGATGGAGTTTTCTCTCTTTAAATATTTTCGTAGGTATCTACCGAATCAATTCTAAAAATTTATATTCTTTGCGACAGAAAGGTTGGAGAATAAATTGGATTTCTTATGTGTGTAATGACCCTAAAACATGTCAAGGAATATTTTAGTAATAGAAATTGTCCTATTTCTTTTACGTAATTACTTTAAAACATCTTGAGGGCTAATTTTAATGACTCGGTGTTTATTTAAAATTGTAAAAGTTATCTCAATCGCAAATAAAACCATGTATATGATTATGTTTTTGCTCAATTCGTTATATATATATATATATATATATATATATATATATATATATATATATATATATAGTAGGCAAGTTCATATAAAAGTTATTAAAAACAATAGAATGACATATAAAATAACGTAACATTGTTAAAACAAACATTTACTTATCGTATTTACAGTTATAATATATTAATAGCAAAATTAGGTTGTTTAGTGTAGAGTCGTAGTTAAAGAGGGTCGGTCACGCGGCTAGCTAATTAGCTAAAAGGGCTCCGCAGCCTCTCGAAGTTTGAAGACCACTGGGTTAGATAATTACTGCAAAAAGACTAAAAATAACAGTGATCGAGTGAATGGAATTATTATTAACTCTGCTTCAGTTTCTCTTCAGAAACTTCCAAAGCATTTCTTTTCTCACATTTTCCCTCGTGCTTATTTTACTGCCGCCTTCACATATTCCGACCGAACGGTGACCGCAGGAGGGAGAGGGTCTCGGATCGCTTACGCTCCTTACTAGGGTTTTTATTTTTTCTCAGTAGGAATGGGTCAAAGAAAACGCCTCTTTTAATAGTTTCCAGATGCAAGAAGGACTATGTATGTGCACTGTATGAGTGCGTTGGAGATGCATATCTAAGAATGTTTCCTAGCCCTTCTTGACGGAGGAAAGCTATTTCAGAGGTTTAAGGGTGCTCCACCCTATGCGCTTTTCCGATAGTTTTAACCGTACGGTCGTCTCCGCACTAACGGTTTTATTCCGAGCTTTACCCGTACGGTTAAGTCGGTAGGTGTTTATCGCAGGCGGACCATCACTCCTCATCCTCACTCCTCACCCTTACTCTCCGTCAATTATAACTTCCATTTACATAAATACATTATTATACATATATTCCTATCTCGTTAAATGGCATCTGTTAAGCAACACTGAAAAACCATACATTTCTCCTCCTTGCTCTTATATGATCTGTAAGCAAAAAATTTGAAAAATATTCGGATAAAGGACTATATTTACCAAAAACAGCGAGACCATATAATTACGACTTTAATTTTGGATATGATATCATTTATATAATTTTTCCTTTAAAAGGATTCATATCCGCAGATCGTATGTTAATTCTTTCTAATTTTATTCTCATGAAGAATAAAATCCTGTACTTTGAAAAGTTGATTTTTACGTGATATTTTATGAGAAATGGAAATGTCGAGCCCAGGACTTTTCTTGAGATTTTTTTCGTCATCACCTTTAAATATGTAAATCGAGTATTTCTTCAAAATTTTCAACGAGTATCTCATTCCTTTATTGGGTAAATCCCATTTATCATCGTAACGGAGATCGACATATATATTATTAATAAGACGAGAATAAATTGCGGCCGAAGGCCACTTTAGGGGGATGTCTTGCAGAGCGCGCAATCTCGATAATTTTTTCATTTCTGTTATTGTCGTATTATTTATCGCAACCAAGGTATTGCTTAAACTTCAATACAGCGTCAACATTTAGAAATTTTAATATTATATCAACATTGTGACTTTTTTCCTGTGATTTTATGCGTCACACCACGACTTGAGAACAATGCACGGTTTTGGAGCGAATTCTCTCCCACACTGGCAGACTTGCTCGAACACAATGCAAAAATTAAGTGGTGACAGATTTCGTTCGTTTCATTCCATTCTTCCAGATTTGTCCTCCACACTCTCCTGTACAGTTATAACTGTACCTTTAAATCTGTCGAAAAAACGGAGAGTGTGGGGCGCCCTTTAGTCTCATTTGGATTTTCTTTTAAACAGCATCAACAGTTTGAACTCGTATGTTTCATCTTTCGTGTAGACTGAGCCCTGGATAATTCGTTATAAAATACGCAAAGGTGATTCAGATATTCTTCCGAAATTATTAATTTTCGCGGTTTGATCTCAACTATTTACGTTTATCGCGAGTGTTTCTATATTGATGAAGGAAAAGAGCTTTGGAAGTTTTTGGTTGCCGACCATTTCTTTTCATGTCTATTTTTCCAAAACGATCTCCTTTTACAGTATCCACTTGGCAATATTTAGTAAGTAAAACTAATTATTTTATGATGCGGAATTTTGTTTAATTTTAGTTGTCAATAATAAAGTCCTTTAGGATGCAATTGAATTATTTCAATAAAGCAATTTAATGTAAAATTATAAAAACTTTAATAAAATAACCCGTAATTTTATTTATTAACTAGAAGTGATTATTTCTTTAATGAAATTTCGATATAAACTGTTTGAACGCGAATACTTTCCATTTGTTTTCTCCTTCAATTAAAAACGATAGCAGCTGATTAAGAATTTGTACAATTTTCTATTTCAAAACAATTTTCTTTTACTGGATGTTAAAATAAATTTCATTTACTATTAATGAGATTAAGTGATATTTCGATAGATATTAACAAAAGATGTAGATTTTACTCTCATAAACACATCATTTAGTGCGTATGAGCGCGATGCATGTTTTAATGCGTTTACAATTCTTTTATAAATTGGATTTCACGTAATATTTTAAATATATGACTATATTTGATATAGCGTTGCCACCTGGCCAGTAGCCAAACTGCAACGATTGTAAACAAATAAATAAAATTTATGACGAATAGATTGATGTTTCTGAAACAGCCGGTGATTTTAAATGCCGAAAAAAACACTTTCCCTGGCGAAAACCCTTAAAAGTTTTAAATTTTTTGTGATGCTTTGAATATGGTATGATATTCTTACTCAGGTAAATCTTATGAGCAAAGTTCTGCAAAGCAAGCACATAAAATTAGAGCAAGTATTGGTACTACTGAAAAAGACAAAAGAATTTTTTATTTGTTATAAGAAGATTTCATACTTCACAGTGAATTGCCAGGCAGCTAGCTGAAGAATTAGAAATTAATCCCGAAGAAACTTTTCCCTTCTACAGAGTCCGTTCAACGTAGACACATCAAAAAGCAATTCTCATATGAAGCGGATGATAGGGCAAAGACTACCTCTACGGAGGTGGTGAGATAATCTGTGATCCTGTTAAAAAGTTTCAGATATAATTCTTTATTGTACTATTAGATCAATCAATAATGTTCATTAACGAACGATTTTAAGAGTTAAAAACATTTAGAAAAGCATTTGGATTTTTATTAGGTATAGTTTAAAGACTACAAAAGATGAAAAATTGCTAGTCTTGTAGTTGTTTGCACTTGTTAATATCTGATCCAGAAAATGGAGCTGAGAGTGATGTAGATGGCCAACGTCTTCATACTGAACTTAGATCCTTGTCAAATGTTTTATCTTCGCATTTATCACCTTTAGCTCTACGAATTCTTTTGATTATTCTCGTGATAGTAGCAACTAGTAAACGTAGTTTTTCTAGGCTAAAACTTATGAAATCTAATTTGGGGTCTAGAATGACTCAATAGAGATTGGTAGACCTTTCGATGATTTAAATTGAAAATTAACTTGGTCAATTTTCAGATTATAGTGAATTGATATCAGACTTAGCGAGTATAAAAGCAAGAAAAATGGCTATTTAGAATAAATAAAATTATTTGGTTCACATTTTGTAATTATACGTAACATTTTTTATAAGAAAATCTTTTCAATAAATTTGTAATGTTTTATACTAACTATATCTTTTATATAACGATAAAGAGATAAAAATTTACAAATTTTTTTCAAAAACGCGACCTCAAAGAAAATTCTTCCGCCTGCGGCCGCCAAAAGAACTTTTTCCTATTGCCGCCAAAATTTTAAGACCGGCCCTGTCTACGAGCACTTTCATACTGCTTATTTCACAATACTGTGAGAGACTTGATTGGGGGACTGTCAAAATATTTAATTATTTTTTAAAAATTCTTTGTAATTGACTTAATTACTCTCTGTGAATATTTTTTGGTTAAATCGTCTTCATTATGCAAAAAATGTTTAAAATAACTCTTTTAAATATCCCGCGAAAACGGCATCCTGGATGAAGACAGAGAAGTAAGGGGTACGTGACGTCATAACATTCCTTACGACCGTACTGAAAACACGCAGTTTTGATACTTTGTCCTGTTGCTTTTCCTGATATCGTAGCTAAAATGGAGAATATGGAAGTTAAGGAGGGTTATTATTGTCTGGTACCTCACTGCTTAATTACAACGTTTAAAACCCCGAGAAAATTGTTCTTCACGCTACCGAGCTCCTTCGGTAGAAATAAGAAGCGGAGAATATTGTGGTTGGAAGCCATGAGGAGATACGCATCTGATATATCGGAACGCACAACTGCATTTGTCTGTAAAGATCATTTTAATCTAAGTACTAGTTATATGTATGTACGTAATCTTATTGCTTCGTATTTTAGGTTATGATTTATGTCGGCATTACATTGACATGATGGGGAACGGTGAAAGAATAAATTATATTTTTATGTTTCAAAGATTAGCGTATATATTTTAACAAAACCTCCATAATGAAATATACCTATTCTAAATACGTAAGATCAAACTTACGGAAATCGTTGGGCTATGGGTTCATTGAGCAAAGAATTACTGTTGCAGTGCATATATTTTAGTACCAAATTTTTTAAGCAAATACTTTTACAATAATATATAATATATATAATAATAATGTTGCATATTAATTTAGTTCTGTAATTTAAGTATTTTAATAATTTTTTTTACATAACATCCACGACAGCATGGTATTTGAAGAACCATATTTTGCTAAATAAGGTCAGTCTTGACAATCCACAGACGTGACTAAATGTTCTTCTTCATCTACAACTACGCTCACTTCATAACATCTTTATCTTATTCTATGTTCAGTGCAACACTTGCCTTTAACAATACAAATTTTTCTTTCTCGCTTCAGTTTATCAAATCCAACAGCATTACTAACATAGTCTTTCCTCATTGACCTCAAAGGGAGAAGAAAGCCATAGAAGCAACTATGAAATTCGCGACATATTCAAAAGAGACATGCAGTTATTACAAACACTTCTACATTTTTTCTTTTCACAAGTATAGGTAGTAACTAAGGCAGAGAGACACTTAAAACAACAAAATTCACCACATTTCCTACAGACAAGACACATGGAAACTAAGTTTATTCACATTAATTTTGTTTATTTGTCAATATTTTACCTGATGATTCTG
Source organism: Tanypteryx hageni (assembly GCA_028673005.1). NCBI lineage: Eukaryota > Metazoa > Arthropoda > Insecta > Odonata > Petaluridae > Tanypteryx > Tanypteryx hageni. The sequence goes on from CM054120.1 coordinate 185,987,168, forward strand.
TAAAGGCAGATGATGGAGATTATTCACCGAAACCGGTCGTGTTTACTTCATATATTTTGTGGAAATCAGCGAAAGTTTAATGTAAACAAAAAAGACTATAATTCATTATTCATGTTATTTTATTGTGGAATTCCACGAGGTCTCGGTCTCATCCATTACCTTTTGTATACTATGTAGGAAACTCTTGTTTTCATTACAAGGTTGAAAGAATATGCACATTTTTTCAACGTATTAGTCGTTCTTTGGGGCAGATCAAAAGGTCCACCAGATTTATTCATCCATTTCATTGCTCTAAGAGTAACCTGCACCATTTATATTATACGGGTCATACATCTACATCTATATTCCAATTAAATTGAAGGCCAACAATAAAGAGCCAGGTTGGCACAATAAGCAAGTTAGGAGTACGCTTAGGCGTCAGAGAATAAGCCACGCGAAAATAAAAAATATGCCGTCCACATCATCCGATGAATATAGAGCATCTAAAGTTAAGACGTATAAGGAATCCCGCCCTAAAGCGAGAACTACTATGCGCGAGGCTTTTACTAACTTCCGGAATAAGGTATTAAATAATTATTTGAAGGAGGACCCTAAAGCGTTTTGGTCCTATGTGAGAGAGGTCCAAGGTAGAGGCCCTACAATACCTTCCCTGCGTAATGACTCGGGTGACGTTATTCATGATAGCGCAGAGAAAGCCAACCTGTTAAACGGTCATTTTGTAAAAGCATTCACAGTCGTCAGCGACCATTGCGTACAATATGCACCCGCAATAAGGAGGGACCTGATGGACGATATGGTATTTTCTGAGGTGGGAATAGCAAAGCAATTAAGTTCTTTAGACATAGCAAAGCCACTGGCCCCGAAGAAATTCCTGCTCGCGTTTTAAAAGAATTACCTGAAGAAATAGCACCTTTTCTTCTGATAATCTTCAAGAAATCCATTTCTCGCGCAGAGGTCCCTAGCGACTGGATGTTAGCGAACGTTACCCCAATTCATACGGGCGGCGACAAGGAGAACCCAGAAAATTACAGGCCGATTTCTTAAACTTCGATATCATGTAAGATTCTCGAGAATATACTCGTTACCAACATAATGCGATTTCTTGATAGTAATTTATTGCTAGATGATTGTCAACATGGCTTCAGGAATGGTAGGTCATGTGATACTCAGCTCGGTCTTTTTGTTAATTGCTTACTGAGAAGCGGAGAAAAGAATACTCAGGTCGATGCCACATTCTTAGATTTTAGAAAAGCCTTCGATAAGGTAACTCACAGGAAGTTAATAACCAATTAGAAACCTTAGGCGTTAATTCTAAAATCGTTAGTTGGATCCGTGAATTTTTAAATCATAGGAAGTAAATGGTTGTTATAGATGGGAAATCTTCGAACTTAGTGGAGGTTGTCTCTGGCGTACCGCAGGGTAGTGTAATTGGTCCGTTATTATTTCTAATTTATATAAACGATATCAGCTCAGTAGTCAGGAGTAAAATTAGGCTTTTCGCGAACGACATCGTCATCTATAGAGAAATAAGTAATCCGGAAGACCACCAGTATCTCCAAAATGACCTAGAAGCTATTTCTGCATGCTGTAAGGAATGGCAGTTAGAGATAAACCAAAAGAAAAGCTGCGTCATCAACTTCTGGAGAACCAAGAGTATCTCGTTGAATAATAATTATTCGTTGGACGGAGTAGAGATTCTAGTTTCAGACTCGATTAAATACCTTGGAGTCACGATCCATCGTGATCTCTCGTGGGACACCCACATTCGCCGATTGATAGGTGCCGCTAACAAAAAGCTGGCCTTTATAGAGAGAATATCTCGAAATAGCTCCGAAAAAGTTAAAGAATTATGTTATTGATCCTTGGTTCGACCGCAGGTTGAATGTGCTTCAGCTGTGTGGGATCCCTACGAAATGGGATTCATTAACGAGATAGAAAAGGTTCAGCGCAGGGGAGCTAGATTTGTAAAGAGGAATTACAATAGTAAACAAAGCGTAACATCATTAATAGAAAATCTGAAATTGACATCGTTAGAGGAACGTAGGCTGCAGGCTAGAATTAAACGACCTATATCAAAAGGCAGGGCAGTGATGATAAGATGCACGAGATTGACTGTAGAACGGAGCGATATTGAGGATCGTTTTTCCCTAAGACAATAAGAGACCATAATGGGAAAAGATAAAGTAGGAAAACTATGGAACCTTGGTGCGCTGCACCCCCTGCCATCCACCAAAAAGTAGACTTGCAGGGTATAATGCAGATGTAGATGAACTATATTTCACTGACTAGATACTAGGACAGCATGGGAAACAATACATAATAAAATATTCTATAATATTATTTAAAACAAGAGTTGTTTTATTCATTTAATATGGGAAAGCTTTTTTGAGACGTTAATCTATCTTTTACATATGATCTGCATTTCAGTCGAAATAATAGTACTATTACAATAACTGAAAATAAAAGCGCTACATCTAACTTGTTTTATGAATTAAATGTAGCACAAACCTGCCCGCCTTCGCGTCACGTATTTGAGCATCTGAATATTGCTTCCTACGACTTTCAATGTACTGCAAAAGCATGTACGAATCGACGTTGGGCAAATTATCAGATCTAGCTACACAAAACCCTTCAGATGCCATTTTCAAAACACAAAGCGAAATAAATGCAGGGAGGATCAGTACTTCTACAAATATTTCTTATATGATGGGGGATATAGGAAAACAACCTATTAACGTCTCTTAAGCTCCCACTTGTATATCGGTACATTGGCTTCTAGCACGGCTAGGATGATCGTGGGATGCGCTGACGTCACTAAACACTCGGAAGACTTTGGCTAGCTATCGGATGTGATCGGGTTCGGCATTAACTCGTCCGTTTTAAATCGCTATTTTTATAAATATCTGTTAGAAATTTAACGAAAAATCCTTATATTTGCTTATAACAGTAGCCATAAAATACAACTTCATAAAAGTTTCGGTAATTCCAGATATATGAAAGTCCCCCATTAAACTTAGCACCACTCTTGCAAGAGAATGGTAGTCTTGTTCAAGACAGTACAAACAGGTATCCATATGGTGTAGAGCATCTACTATGTATTTTATGTGCCATTCCATGTGGTTAGCTCAATTATGAGCTGCACCAATATGTTGCAGCTAATTGGTTCACAGTGTCACACCATTTCCGTGTTATCCCTCCTTCCAGCATACTTAAGGAACTTTACCTCTGAAAAGAGCGCTTACTCCTTAAATCATAAATAGGCTTCGCCCGTTCCCTTTGTTGTCAAATTCCCCCGTTTCCGGAAATGGAAATACATTTTCCATCCCTAGCGCCTTCTTTCCAGCATCAGTATTAATGGCTGTTTTACACTGGATGGACGGTCGCATGACGGTAGCGTTGAGGGCTCAATTAGAGAGAGGACTGTTTTTGTGGAGACCATTCACACTTGTAGGCTGGGCCTCGGTCGCAGCACGGTTGCATTACTTACAGCATTACGAAGTTAATGGATGTTCCACATTAACAGAAAGATTTAAGTTTACTTCGCTTTCACCGAGGATTGCCGATAGTACCCGAAGAGGGTAAAACTTGAAGGGGCTTGGGAAAAAAGTTGCCTCCTCGAGCGACCCAAGGGGTTCGTACCGAGGCCTAACCATTCCTCCCCTACAAGTGTGGACGCATTTGGGACTTTTATACACAAGAAAATGACTTTTGAAATATTTTAACAATTCGAACATTCTTATCCGCTTTTATTAACAATCGGTAAGCAAAGTATTTCATTTTGTATCAAGAGGAACGGCGTTGTCATGCGTTTCCCTAACTCGATTAATGCTCCTAAGAAAGAACATTTTAGCCGCCCCTGAAAATCTGCCACCCTCTGCAAGTGAACGTTCTGCACCCCCGGTCGCGCCGACCCTTTGTATTTGTTTATTTCTTTTTTAATTTTTATGGTTATAAGGTGTTTTCTTCTGTTTCATTTTTTATATTCGTAGTGTTATATATTATTGCTGACTTTATAAAATTAATTTGAGGAGCGTCTTTATGCGCTTGTTAAAAGAATTCCTGATCAAGATCATACATTAATGTGAGGCAGGGGTGGCTCGAGGAATTTTGGCGCCCCGGGAGAGATGTCACTCCAGCCTCCCATCCGTAAATGTTTGTTGAGATATATTCAATATATGTGCATGTGAATTTATTCGTCGCTCTTCGAAAACTACTGATATTGAAAAAACAAAACGAAGCCCATCAATAATTCAGCCTGTTCACTTGCAAGTAATGCATAGAAGAATGATAGCGTCCCAAAGACTCTGGAGTCCCAGACAGCCGTACGGATAATATTGCAAAGATTAATTGTCACAGTCCAGGATTAGGTGGCGGTGTACTGTAAAGACTTCTAAAGCATTCATATTTACAGACGAATCTGGTGATGTGATGCTTAGAAGTGGAGGCTCCCGTAAGCACGAAGTTCGCACAATGTGACTCTCTAGAAATGGTTCTAAACCAAGCCCCTACCTCCGCTAGGTGTTGTACGGCCTCCGTTACCTGTAAATAGAAAGTGCCAGGATCCACTATTTGCGGCGAAAAAGAATACGGGAAACGTGCTACTGCTTTCGCGGTAACTGCTCTTACATTAACATTACTCCGTTGTTGAAACCATGTTGTTTTAACTACGCCGTAAAATATTTCAATTTTATCTAATTAACCGCTAGATATTTACCTAGCCTGATTTTAATGATAAGTTTTGCATACATTTGCCAAAAATCCGGCTTAAAATGAACAATACAGTGAAGTGAGTATGGTATAATACTTGATATTGGTAATCGTGTCCTTATTTCTTTAAACAGCACTTGCGATGCAATGGTCGAACGGCATTTATTTTAATTTGTGCTAAAATTAAGGAATCTCCGCGGAAAGTCTATGTTATCATGCTATCTCACGAGGAAAGAAATCTTTCTGTTATTTTGTGGCTTTATGTCTAAGTCTTTTCTTTACAATTTTAGGTCTTACACTTATTATGAAAGTTAATTATAAGACGTTTAATGAGTAAAGAGTTACCGTAATCTTCAAATATTCCACATTAATTCGAAGCTGGAAGCAGAACTTCTTCGTGGTACAATCCGAATTCTAGTCGAATTATTTACGAATAGGTTATAATCAGGAGCGCCCCTACTCGGGGTACCGTGGGTGCAATGCACCCGCGCGCCGACTTCTCGGGGCGGCTTCCCATCAAGGTATTTGTATAAATAAATTGTTTCAATTTGAGTTATACATTCTGTTTGGGAATATGTCCTCCTTCGTCAGAGTGAAAAGGGAAAGTTGGTGATGCTAAAATGACACGAAATCTCCTACGCAAAATATTTCAAAATATCGCTTACATTCATCTATGGGTCAGTCCCGATTTTCAAGCTTAAGGCTTATATCGATTGAACATGAATTGTGTGATGAACTTGACATGCATAAAATTATTAAATGCTTTGCCGTTATTACGACTAGAAGAACTGATTATCTCTGATATTATTTTCAAACGATCATTTTTATGGAAGATATAAAGCATATTAACCCGGGGATTCAAAGTTTTGAGGGCGCTCTTCTGATCATTTATTTATGCATTACTTGCAGGTGAATAGATATTGGATGCCACTTTATATCAACGAAAAGGCGAGAATCTTAATGGCATTCCTCTTTATTTGTCATTTTCAATAATATTTAATGAACGATGAATAAATTAACATGCATAACATACATTAACGGAGGGGGGCGCTGGAGTGTTATCTTGCCCGGGGCGCTAAAATTCCTCTGGCCGCCCCTATATATAAGCAATATAAAACCTGTTTGAATTGTTCTTTACTCTTATAATCAAATCCAATTTTTCAATAATCATTGATAGCGGTACCTGTGACATTTATTTTTACGAGATGGATGTGTATATGCTTATAAATTGAGTTAATGTCCGAATGTTTTCAAATTTTCAAATTTTACGTAGTTTTACGTTACATAATATTGTGTTTGTCTACACTTAAATACGAAGATTTAAATTATTAAGCTTACATTTTATCACTTTATTAGTGGATCACCGTTTTTACTATCTTTTAAAGATGAATCTCATGACAATTTCTCCAAATAATAAGAGAATTATTGACATCTATTACTTAATTTGATTTTGAAATAGGTATCTTAAAATGAAAATACAAAGTCGCGACTTTGATGTAGGAATGCATAAATAACTAAAATTTTGTTTTCTTATAGTCAAAATAAATATTGCAAATATTTAGGATTGTAAATCGACAGAAAAAATATTTGAATTTTTGATTGATCGTTAAGGTCAGAGTGATGAGTGATGACTTTTAATAACATGTGCGGCGAGTTTTATAAGTTTCCTTCAAGCAAATATTAAATTAACTGTTTATCTTTATATATATATATATATATATATATATATATATATATATATATATATATATATATATATATATATACACACAACGTATTAATTGAAACAGTTTGTTTCGATCGCTCAATTATTAGACTAGTGGACTGTATAAATCGTATTTTATTTTACCGAGGGTGGTACAATCACCGAATCCGTGTTATAATACAAACACCCGAGCCGGGCAGGCACGTCCAGCGTCACCGTTTTAGTGTCTCTACTCCCGAGTGGGCAGACGCGTTCTCTCCTCACCGTGTTCACGTCTCCACTCCCGCACACCGTCCAAAGGCAACGTTGCCACACTTCACTGTTCAACCACACGGCGCCCGCCAGGACGCCCCCACCCGTCAACAAAACAAACAAAGGCAAACATACAATGTCCCAACACAGTTCGTTCTGGGATACATCGACAGAAATCCATTAGCTTGTCTCAAATCTCTATCGATTAAAAAAAATCGTCTTTGTTCATACCACAAAAAGTCGCTCGAGGAAGGGAACACACATCTTGAACCCGAGCGCCAAGTACCCTACTCGCTGCCCTGGTTACAATCGATTTTTACTAACAAAAAGTAACAATATATTAATGCAATGTTAATGCAGACTAGTTTACGTGAAATCAGTGTAGTTTGCGTGATAACGATATTCAAACCGGAATATTACCCACGTTTTGATAATGAAATCTTGCTTGCATATATAAAATGCTATTTTAAAAGTACAACTTCAATAAAAATGCATTATCTGGGATCTTTTTTCCTTTAAATTATTCGCTTATCTGTAAGAAATTCCTTTTTATCATTTTAACACTAGAACCACGGGACCGGTCATTTTGACCGGTTATGAAAATGATATCGCTACTGCTCGCGCTGTAGGCGTTATAGTGAGCCTTAATTTCAGGATTTTTAATCTTTTAGTATGAATTGTCAGTGCCCCAAGTATAAACCATATAGTCTGTATCGTTCACGAGCAGTAGGCATTACTACCTTAAGCCCCTAAACCGGTCACATTGACCTGTCGATTTTTCCCACTCAAACTTGAAGAACGCAAACAGTAAGTTGTCACAAAACGTATACATAGAAAGGCATAATAGATGAATAACACAATGTAGCTATGTAAGACAGTATAGCTGAGCATGTGCCGTAAACATCGGTGAAGCAGATGGTCACTTCCTTCCTCCTCCTCCTCTCTGCGCAAGTTCAAACTCGTCACCTGCTCTTCCCTTACCACCCGCTCCTGTCAATGTGCTGCCTGACTGAATTCGATCAACATGGCTCTCTCGGGTGTTGAAATCGTTCAAGTTTTGAATGAAATATCGTAAGACCTGTCTGACGTGGATGACCCGGAGCCAGAAAGCAAAATTTCAGACGATGATTACGCAATGTACGTTCCATCTTCATCAGCTAGTGATGTAGGATGTAACATGAGTGACGACAACACAGTTGACGGAGCAAGTGCATCAATAACTACACAAGGTATTGTAAAAATATGTATTTTTTATTTGTAAACAACAAGTACAAACTTTTACTAACATAGTGTAATATGACTATCAATAGATGTTGCGCGAGGACGTAGGTCAAGAGGGAGGAGCCGCCGCGGTGCTGTCGGTTGGAGGGGAGGGCGCGGGCGTGCTTCGGCTGGACAGCAGACCTCGTCCGTCATCGCATCCACTGCACAGTAGACATATTCGGCCCAGCCTGTATCAGCGCAACGTGGACGAGGTCGTGGGCTCCCTTCCATTGGCTCGCTCCTATTGGGTAAAGATGGACAAACGGTATGGACTGTGGCAGATATTGCAGTTCATGATCCAGGCCGACAAGCCTAGCAGAACATGTTCCGGGAGAAGCCGGGCCCTACACCCCATGCTAAACGGCACATAAAAGATAGCAGTGCTGAGATCTTGGAGACTTTTCATTGATGAGTCCATGGCACGTCATATTCAGCACTGTATGCAGACAGAGGCACGGAGACAGCTTGGCAATGACTCCTTGATGCGTTGGATGCATTTTTTGCTCTACTTTACATACGCAGTGCACACGGTGCCAGGTCTCTGGAGCTTGCTGAGATGTGGTCCAAGAAGTGGGGTCCAGGCGTGTATGGAGAATCAATGAGTAGATACCGTTTTGTTGAAATAATGCGTTATATTCGCTTGGACGAGAAGTATTCCCGATCACAGCACCTGCAAAAAGACAAATTTGCGCTAGTATCACGCGCTTGGATTAAATTCACAGAAAACTGCTACTTATGCTACGTTCCGGGGACTTTCTTCGCTGTCGACGAGCAGTTGTACTCGACAAAGTGTCGTTGCCCATTCTTGCAATATATGGCAAACAAGCCGGATAAATTAGATATCAAGTTTTCGCTATTAGCAGATGCGGATTCAAAGTTTGTCATGGCTTTCCTAATCTGGGTAAGGATGATAGCCGACCACAAGATGAATCACTGCCAGAATACGTTGTAATGAAGGTGACAGAGCGATACCTACACAAAGGGCCAAACATTACAACTGATAGTTTTTTGTATCGCTCAAGCTTGCTAAAAGACGAAAGAATTGCAACACCTCTCTCGTTGGAACTATAAACCGAGTAAGGAGAGAAATACCTGAAGTAGTGAAAGAGATGCGTACACCCTTGTATGAAACAACGCTTTTTACAACTAATGATGCAACACTGACAGTTTACCAGCAAACAAGAATGTGCTGATACTTAGCACCATGCACAAAGACATACAGATTGGAGGCACTCAGAAGAAGTTACCAGAATCTGTTTCATTTTACATCACAACGAAGTGTGGTGTTGATGTTGCAGATCAAAAGTGTAGAAAATATTCAGTACGCAGTAGCTCGTTTACGTATTGTACAATATCCTTGATATAGCGGTGATCAATTCCTGGATCGTGTTTCAAGAAGACACAGGGAAGAAACTTTGTAGGCGCAACTTCATCATGAAACTTACAGACGAGTTGAGGGCAGCCACTGTAGCATCCAGACCAGGAAGATTGATCGCTGGTCCACACGACGATGTTGGTAGTAGCCAGGAGTTACCAGGAAGGAAGAGAAGGACGTGTCAGGTTGGACGCTGCCAAGAAAACAAAACGACCTATCTCTGAAATACCTGCCAAAAGCGGGTGTGCGGCTCATGCGCATGAGTAGTAAAAAAGATCGTTATCTGTGTGAAATGCAATGAAGCAAGCACCGTACAATAGAGCACTAATAAAGATATTTCACTGGATACTTACCTAATTATTACTTACCGAGGAGAAAATGTTTCCATCCTCAAAATACACTCATTAAATTCGTTGAGCCAAGCATTAGATTTTCAAATCCTGCGCCAAGAGGGTAGGCGAGCAAGGTGTAAACCGCTAATATTAGGTACAATGGTATTTCGGAAAACAACAATTGTAAGTTTATATTGAAACTAAGACATTCAAACAAAAAAAAACACAAAATCTCATCGAAAAGCAAAGTGACCGGTTCCGGGGTATTAGGTATGGGCCACGGTCCCTGGGTTCTATTGCTAAAGGAAATTTACAAAATGGAACTGTAATAAAGAAATTGCAAAAGGGGAAGAGAGAGGGGGTGAAAGAGAAGTAGAGAGGCAAGGAGACAGAAGGAGGGAGAGATAGATAGATAATGGTCTTGATTAGGTTGAGATTGATACTACGAAGTACATTTTTAATATTTTCAATGATACTTTATGTAATAATTGTATTTAGAAACATGGTTTTTATTGGCCAGCCTTCATTTAATATTCTTTTATATTATTATGCAGAGATTTGAATATTTCTTTGGTATATTTCTTATAGTCCTACAAAATATGTCAGTGATATAGAAATATCCGTTGAACTGTGGAGCAGTGGCGAATCCTTAGATATTTTTTATACTGAAGGAATTAATTATGAAAATCATATCCTACCTTGTTATTTGAAAAGCAGAGGAATTCTTCTGACCTTCTTTGCTTGTTCTGCAATGACGTCGTCATAGAACACTGGCTTGCGCAGTCGTATGGTAGTACTAAAGGTGTGTTTCTACAATTGCACTTGTGAGTGAGTGATTTTTATTGTAATTATTGTTATTATTATTTTAAATTCTAATTTGGAAGCAATGCATCCCTTGTTTCCATGGAGAATTCGCCTCTGCTGTAGAGGTAATTAACAAAAGATTATTTTAATGGTTGAACTGTTCTATTGGAGTCTTAATAGGGTGGGATCTATCTTTGCCTCTAAATAGAAATAGCCATTTATTTACTTTGTAGTGGATGCAAAACGTGATTTCATAAAATATATTTAAATATTTTTTCTCTATTTAGCTAAAGATTAAAGACGCATCTTTCCCAAAAAATATCCTCCAAGTCCTTTAAATATTCATCAATTAAAATCTCTGTATCTGACTTCATTGATATTATTATTTATTTAACGTTGAAAATAAATGGTTATCTTCATTTCAGTTTATTGGTAACAATACTGATATTGAATTTCACTGCTATTCATTGATTGGCACTTCCGAAGCAACAAATATTTATTTGAGATAATAAAAAATAGTTTATGTTGCGATAGATTCTGAATATAAGTGTGGTTACTCGATAATTTTCGCCGTAAATTTTCATGCTTTTCTTATATTGTGTATCGTTTAATGTTGCTTTGTTGCGAGATGGACTGTGGGTATCCTTTGTGGCGACAATTTTCATTCGTCTCCTCCAAACGTACGTTTTATCTTAGATATTTCGATGACGATGGATCGTAAGGATATGTTCTAAGAGAGACATCTGAGTTAGAATTTCTTGCAAAATTGTTTAAATTCAGAAACAAATTTACATTTTGAAATTAGGTTTACTAGTCGCCAGAAGCAGAGCTGTCACTTCTCGACAGTCAATTAGAATCCAGACAGGCAAAATCACGCCTTCTGTATTATTATATGATTTCATTATATTAGATGGAAAACAAGAAATAGTTTGTGAATATACTCCCATTAAAGCAGATAGTAAGTCTTTAGTAAAGTTAGTATGAATATACAAATGCTGAATGAATATATAGGTACTTCGAACAGGTTCAGTGTAAATATTTCAAATAATGTAACCTAAGTTAGTGGAAATAACATTATGTCAATTCATATCAAGTCAATATCTTTATAAAACTTATTTATAAAAATTCTTTTTTATATTAATTATTGTTTATATAAATTTTTTCTTTAATCCGTGAATCATTTCGCGGAGACCTTGTAAGGGTTCCGCGGAGCCCAAGGACTCCGCGGAGCACAGTTTGAAGAACACTGACCCAAGTACTAGCAGCGGCCTTTGTAACTGGCGTCCCCTTGGAGTTTGCGGCCCTAGACATCTTGCAGTTAATATAAATAACATTAGGTTATTGCATGAAAGTCAAATATAAAAATTCATTTTTATATTATTACTTGTTTATGACAATTAAGTACCGAAATGTTTAAATGAATTTTCTTTCATATATCGGTTAAAAGATAAATAATAGAGTGAAGATAGGTACACAGTATTTTATTGATTTTTGAACAAGATATTTTTGTCAACACTGCTTACATATTTTTCATAGGATTTCACCATCCTTATATAAGTAAGTATACAACTTATTGAAACGTTTTCACGACGGAAAAGTAACCGGCGTAAACAATTATCAGCTCCAACAAAGCTTCACTTTTCCACAACCACGTTTTTTTGCCACACAAATGGCTGCCGCGCGCATCTTCAATTTGCAGTACGAAACTAGCACCAATGCACCTTCTAGTGTACTTGAACTACCTTCCTTGGTCAAAACTGACCATTCGCGTATTCGTAAAACAACCTTAACTCCATGTAGTTCCGCGTAATTCGACCCTGTCCCTTAGGATCCCAAAGAGGAACCTATTTCTCTTGATCATCCGCACAATTTGTATTCACCTGTCCTCAATAGCGAACCAGAGTATCCACTTTTTATGGACGAATAAATAAAATTGCGAGCTACACTGGCTACTGTAAAGCAAAGGTCAGTCTTCACAGCTTGTCAATTAGGAAACCCTGATAAAAAATCCGGATAAAAACTAGAATAAAATTAGGATAATAAAACGGATAAAAAGAAGCTTTTATAATTTATATCTGCGTTTTCATACGTTGGTGTTAAACGGAACTTTGAGTGAGTCACCGTTTCTTCCCGCCGCCCGGGGTCCCTCCCGGTCGGACGCGGCGGAATACTGCACAACCGCTCGAAGTCCAGTGCCTAGCCCCACCAAATACATCATTACCGCATCACCTACTAGATGTGCATCACCCATCATCACAGATCTACTCAAATGTCGACCCGTAATGAAGAAAGTGCTTCCCTCGGCAACGTAAGTGGAAATGATTTAGTTCGCGAACAAGATCAATGGTTCACCCCCCAACGCGTGTTATCCAACGATTAAAACAGAACAGAAAATAGCTTTTACAGAAAATGTGCCCCAATGCAATCTGAAGGCAACTTATCTCCCAAAACATCAAACTCATGTATGAAATCCTTTCGAAAGTGCATATCACTTTCCCATAATAGCCTAAATACAGCGAGGATAGAGGATTTCAGCAATACTACTGATACCTTTTCCATAATTTGCAGAAATAGGGGCAAAGTAGTTATAGAATCGCCAACGAGTGTCATTCTTAATAGCGATTTATCGTCATCCACAAAGTCACTGCCCTCCTCTCACGTTGAGCAAACACCCCAGAAAAGAGCTTTCTCCGACTTATTTCACTCATCTCCAAGATTTCACCTTTTGCCATCCTCTGGAAAAGACGCACGTGTGTGGAGCAATTACCCATCAGCCGGGAGGTTGCCGTCAACATCTACGTGGCCAACTCCTGCTCTCTCTCCTTCCCCTTTTCTCTCCCCTCTGCCCATGACGGACACGCAAAAGAGTCAACACTCACCGTCCCCCCCCTCCCCCATCCCCATCAAGAAAAACTGCTCCCTTACTTCTATCAACACCAGGCATAACTCAACACGGATCGTCAAATGAGATAGAGCCAAATGCCATTCACACGCAAAGAACGTATATAGCCAATACGAGGAATGCTCTGGTGAGTTATGGTAGTGTGGCGAGCCGTCAAACTCACCCCACAACGCGCAATGTCGTCACTGCAGAATCATACTCAACGCCACAAAACGTCTTCAATTTCATTCTGAAGAATATCCACCCTCTTCCAACTGGTCCGAATAAAAAACTGGGTGTAATATTACAATCCATATCTTCAACCCCGCTAGCTGACTATGTAGCTCCTATGGACGATCTTATGGAATATGATGCAGTAACAAGCATAACACGACTTTCTGGAAACAGAATATGTATATATCTTTAAAACGAAGAAACACTCGATCTATTCATGAAGGAGCACGGAGGCATCACAATCAAAGGCGAATTTATAACCGCCAGGATAATGATAAACAAAGCGAGGAAACTTATGGTTTCGCATATTCCGCCAGAATTCTCCGATGCAGACCTTTTGGACATCATTTCCCAAGCGGCCACAATCGTAAGCCCACACACTTGATCTCAAAGGGCATCCCGGATATGTTAATCCGGTATTATGGCGGAGACATGTCTATATAGTCCCCAAGGGACGGCGTCGTCTTTCCCGAATCTCTGGTAGTCAATTTTGACAGAAGTCCTCACAGAATATTCTTCTGCTTCGAAGACAATACGTGCTATAAATGCCACAGAGAAAGACATATATCAGCGCATTGCCCCCTCAACACTCGTGAAGTAGATAAAAACACCACTCAAAATAGCAAACATTCCCGATCCTCCCATACCTCTCCCCCAGCCTACTGACACTTCGATAACAAAAAAGGCAGACCCTCCTACCCCACCTCCACCGGCATTCGCAGGCCCAAGAGCGGAAGCCCAACCCACTCCCTTTCCCCCACACTCCCTCACACAGTCCCTCGACTTTGAGGCTATCCTTCCACATACCTCTACCTCCCCCCACTACTACCAACCCCCACTACCTCTCTCGTATCACCCGCAAACCCCTCACCTTCAACCATGTTTAATGCGGAAATGCTTTAAGGTAAGAGAAAACAAACTGAAGCAAGTGGCAGTGATAGTGAACCCTCCTTACACTCTCCGGAATGGAAAAAAGGTGCCGTAAAGAAAAATCCTCGGAAACAAGAAAAAGATCGACAAGGAATGACGCAGCTACTAAACTTTTACCGTAAAAACCCTTGGTTCACAAGTATCTCTTTTCCGGTATTGAGTAAATTTCTCTCGGAAACCAAAGGAATCAAAAACCCGGCAGCTAAAGCGGCGGAATATTCCGTCGACAAAGAAGCGCTACGCTGAACGAAATTCATCACCGTAAGGCAATCAAAGAAACCGCCTTACGAATGCGCGTGTCCAGGCTCGCAGAAGCAATTTCGCAGTCCATTCTTGAAACTCAGTGAATGAAGGGCAGAGAAAGAACCGCATTTATCCATTAAAGAACCCATCCTCTTCTTTCTTTTATAATTCATTTTTCAACTCTTCCTTATATACACGCCTACGAATTGTTTGTGGTTAACATCATTAATACACATAATGGCTGACTTATTGCTCATGACTCTAAATGTAAAATCCATCCAGAGTGTAAGGAAATGGGCGCTCTTTGAATTGTTTTTACAAAAATGGTCGCCGGACATAATACTAGTACAAGAGTCCAACACAAACGAGGCCGCTTTCCTTTCCGTTCAGTCAAGATATGGCTGTGTTCAACCCACCAAGTTCGCACCACACGGGTACAATTATAGGATACAAAAAGAGTCTAAACATCACCAAAAGCCACTCGACGGTGCTAGTTCCAGGACATGTGCAGTAAACAACATTTACATTTAATGATTACCCCAGTATGACACTGCTAATAATATCATACTACGGGTCGCACGCTCAAGAAAATGCAATACAAGCTGTTGAAAATATTAAGAGACACGTTGCTAACGTGCTATCCACCTCTGACTCAAGAACCAGAATAATCATCGGTGGTGATTTCAACGTTACGTTAAATCCCACCAAGGATCGAAAATCAGGGATTAAACGAAGCCCAAGAGTTGCGGAAGCGTTACGGGATCTCATTACATTCCTCAATTTACATGACGCATGGGAAGAAAAGGGCTCTGCAACCTCCGGATTTACTTTCCCTAATACCAAACAACCAAACGATGCTTCAGCTAGATTAGATAGATTCTGTGTGTCAGATAATCTTCTTGTAAATGTTAAAAACATGAAATTAATTAACTCTTTCTCAGATCACAGAGCGCTCGCAATGAGTCTTACATTAATCGCAAAAGTTAGGCGCGCGCCCTACTGGCGGTTCAACAACGCTCTCCTGAACTGCCAAAACTTTATTAAAAACGCTCGAACCATCATTGACCTTATTGCAAATGAAACCAATACAATCAGTGATCCTGTCGGAAAATGGGAATTAATCAAGGAAGAAATTAAAGACTATGCCATAAAATATGCAAGATGCATGAGCATGCTTGAGGATGATACGTACCTAACCTCCAAAGCTCTGGAGTCACA
This sequence comes from Tanypteryx hageni, assembly GCA_028673005.1. Classification (NCBI taxonomy): domain Eukaryota; kingdom Metazoa; phylum Arthropoda; class Insecta; order Odonata; family Petaluridae; genus Tanypteryx; species Tanypteryx hageni. The sequence continues at coordinate 186,003,112 of CM054120.1, forward strand.
AACTACTGGCACGGATAGGATGGGAGAAACTGATCGAAAACAATTTTTGCGCTGGAGCATCTCGCCGCATGGGCCAGAAGAACCCTCCCAAAACCACTTACCAAACTGGAGATAGATGGGCAAATAGTGAATGAACCCATATAACTACGCACTATTGTTAGAAAACACTTTCTAAAAATATATGGCCCTCCTAAAGAGGAATAGTCAGATGTGCCGCCAAAAGAAGACGACATCCTTGATGAAGTACTCACGCTCTCAGAAAAAAAAACTTATCCTCGATTCACCGCTCCGCGCCGAAGACCTCAGCAACGCTTTAAAAAAACTTGCGAGGAATAAAGAGCCAGGAATGGACGGATTGACAGCCGAGCTATATGTAAAGTTGTGGGGTTCACTGAAAATACCCTTCCAGCGGATGGTCGAGGCCAGTTTCTCCAAAGGGCGCCTACCACGTTCAACCTCGACAGCGGTCATCGCCCTTATGCCTAAATGCGGTGACCCGAAAACTATAGACTGGAGACCACTCTCACTACTAAACGTAGACTATAAAATTATTGCAAAAGCCATGTCTGAAAGACTATCCGTCGTCATAGCCTCTCTTGTCTCACCTGAGAAAAGTTACTGTGTACCCGGTCGCACTATTTTTGACAACATAAGCCTCGTCAGAGATGTCATCAACACCACCAACAGTGCCAACGACCCTCTCGCAGTGCTCTTCCTAGACCAACGAAAAGCGTTCGATAAGGTAGATCACAATTAACTTTACATGACATTAGGAAGAATGGGGTTCGGAAATACGTTCATCGATTACCTGAAGACACTATACCATGAAGCTCGGTGTCACGTGCCCGTAGCTACCAGCCCGATACCCGTCAAGAGAGGCATCAAGTAGGGCTGCCCACTTTCGGGGCAGTTATATTCTCTTTCCCTATAACCACTCATCGGCATGCTCAAGCGCAGAACAAGGGGCCTCCCCCTACCGAACCCGTCCGTAAATACACTCGTTGTTAGTGCCTACGCAGATGATGTTTCGTCTTCATCACCAGCAATGAGGACTTCGAACGAGTAGCTTCATGCTTCAGGGATTTATCGCGCGTATCAGGTGCATCCCAGAACACGATGAAAAGCAAAGGTCTTTGGGTAGGCAGGTGGAAAGGGAGAACAGATAGACCTCTGGGTTTTTCTTGGACGCAAGATACAACCAATTATTTAGGGATCATTATTAGTAATGACAGCCGTGTAGTCCACCATGCCAACAACGAAGAAATAAACAACAGAATCTCAGAAGCCCTCCGAATCTGGAAGCCAAGATTAGGTCCACTACCACTGAGAGCACGAGCACTAGCCATTAATCAATTCATTGGCCCCTAGATATGGAACATTTTACAGTGCTTCACTCCATCCTCGCAGTTCCTTAGGCGCCTTCAAGCAAGACTCGTGGGGTTTCTGTGGTACCGTAGGAAGCATTGGACTGATGGAAGAGTTTTAACAACGCCTATTAAAGAAGGGGGCCTCTCCCTTGTAAGCTTGGAAGATAAAATGTTGGCATTCAGGTTCCTATTTTGTCAGCGTCTGCTTTTCGGTGAACATGAAAGCTCTTGGAGAATCTTTGCAGCCAAAATACTCAAAAGATATAGAAGACAAGATCAGGTGTTTGGAATATTTCTCTCGCAACAAAACCCTTGCTACAGTAGAACCATTGGCCCGTTTTAGAACTCCATCTTTAAGGCCTGGTCGATACTTAACCCGAAGATCGCGGATCATACATACGAAGAAGAAAACGGGCGTCCATTCCCAACAGGATGGCTGCCACCCAACCCATGCCAAGATTTTCAAATCAGGAGTGTGAGAGTTAAAGGTTTCATTCCTCTACCTATAAAGAAAAATGGGCATATCACGAACTTCTGTACATGCGGAGAGGAGGTGCATGGCTAATAAAAGGAGGGATTACTGAGGACAAAGTCCACTGGCAAGAAATAAGAGCTTTACCGACTTTTGGCCACGATGCAGATATAGCGTGGAGAGTAGCCAATGGAAAAGTGGCAGACGCCGTCTTCCTCAACAACATAGGCGTACTTGAAAGTAAAACTTGCCCATGGTATTCGGGCCAAGTGGGAGACACGTGGCATTTAATATTTGAATGTAGAAAGGTTCAATCAATGTGGAATACCGTCACAACTTATGTTAAAGCGCTAACTGGAAGATGTACCATCTATCCCCAAGATCTCTATTCGGGATTAGCGAAACAGAAATGGGATAAGGATGCCGAAATAAAACTTTCCAACTATCTAATAACCTTAGCAAAGGCAACAACTTATAAACGGATGACGTTGTATTTCAGAGATAAAGTAACAACCCTTGAGCTCCCCGAATATTTGAAACGTACACTAGACAGAAGATTGAGAAATGAGTACCAACACAGCGTGGTAATGGGCCAAGAAGTAGCATTCAAGAACATATGGTCACATAGGAATGCACTCTGCAGCATCAACGGAGATGGATTCACTCTTCACACAGACCTTGCATAAAATATGAACGAGTCTTGAAAAGGAGACGAAATATTAAGCTGGATGAATATAAAGGGGGAAGAAGGCAATATGCAGTGGAACATGGGCCCCAAGATTGGTAATGCAGCCCCTTTGGCGGGGCCCACCCAGTGCTTGCCTCCCAGTTCCGAGATGTCATCGAAATATAAAATGATTTTAAAAATGATCATCATCATCATCATGCTTCTGTCCGAAGACAGGTATTAACTGAATCGCTGCCTCCATTTCTCTCTCTCCCTAGAAGTCTCTTTTATACCTCTATAAGTATTATATCACTGCTTTATATTATCTAATATTCCTATTCTTTTTCTCCCTCTTCCTCTTCTTCCACTAATTTTTCCTTCTAAGATCGTCCTTTGTAAACACTGTCTTCTCAATATGTGACCTATCCAATTTGCTTTTCTTTTCCTGGTGGTTTTTATTAGCGTCCTTTCTTCTCCCACCATTTCTAATACTTCTTCGTTTCTCTTCCTCTCTGTCCATTTCTTTTTCATCATGCTTCTCCATACCCACATCTCAAAACTTTCTAAATATTTTTCCTCCTTTCTCCTTACCGTCCACGTCTCTGCACCATAAAGAGCTATGCTCCATATGTAGCATTTTGCTAATTTCTTCCTTGTTTCTAAATTTATTTTCTTGCTTGTGAGAAGCTCCTTCTTCTCGTTAAATGCTGCTTTTGCCATTGCAATCCTACTTCTGATGTCCAGTGTACTACTTCCATCCTGTGCTAAAATACTGCCAAGATATTTGAAACTACTTACTTGTTCCAATTTTTGGCCATTTACCATTATATTTAATTCTTTATGATCCTTTGAAACCACCATGACTTTCGTTTTTTCTGTATTGATCTTCATTCCATATTGTCGGCCAACCTCCACTAGTCTGTCTGTCATCCTCTGAAGCTCTTTCTCACCTTCTGCTATTAAGCCCTGATCATCTGCGTATTTAATGGTGGCAATACTTTCACCTCCTATCATAAATCCTTTCTCTTCCATCAACGCTTCTTCTGTTATTGTTTCTGCATAAATATTAAATATCGCTGGTGAAATAGGACTACCCTGCCTCACTCCCCTCCCTATTGAAGTACTTTCTGTTTCTTCTCCTTCAACCCTGACTCTAATCTTTTGATCAAAGTAAAGGTCTTTAAGCAGTCTTTTATCTTTCCAATCTATTCCTATTTTGCTTAAAATACCCAGCATTTTTTTCCCATTTAACTCGGTCAAAAGCTTTCTCCCAATCTACAAAACAAAAATACATACCTTTATTGACTTCTAGCGCTCTTTCTATCATCATCCTCATACATCCTATGGCATCTCTAGTCCCCCTTCCTCTTCTGAAACCAAACTCATTTTCTTGCAGATCCTTTTCTATTTTACATTCGATTATTTTGGTTATTATTCTGGTTAGAACTTTAGCTGTATGAGAAATTAAACTAATAGTTCTGTAATCCTTGCAATATTTTGCATTGTTCTTTTTTCCCAGTGGTACCATCACAACATCTAAAAAATCTTCAGGCCATATGCCAGTATCATATACTTGGTTAAAAAATTTTGTGAGTTGCTTAACTGCTTTAGATCCCAAAACCTTAAGAACATCCACAGGTGTATAATCACTCCCAACAGCCTTCCTTTTTCATGTCATCAATTTCTCTTTTAACTTCAGACTCGAGAATACTTGGTCCTAGCTGATATTCTTCCACATCCTCTTTTTCATTAAATTCAATATTTCTTGGCTTTCCTTCTTTGTCATACAGAACCTCAATGTATTCTTTCCAGACATTCTTTACATTGTCTGGCTCCGAAACTATTTTACCACTTTTGTTCATGATTTCTTTACGTCCTATCTTTCTTGCTTTTTTCTTGAATAGTTCCCTTGCTTTGCTATACATGAGGTCTGTTCTACAAATTTTTTCACATTCGACAATCTCCTCGCATTTCTCATTTATCCACTGTTCTCTGGCTTTATCTGTTTCCCTTCTTAAAGCATTATTTAACTCCTTGTACTTTCTTTGGCCTTCTTCAGTGTTTATGTTCTTCCACTTTCTCCGCTCTTCCATTTTTTGCAGCATGGCTGCTGTGATCCAGGTTTTATTGTTTCTTTCACCCGTTATCTTTCCTACCTTCTTTTCCATTACATCTTTAATGTTGCTATGGATGTATCTCCACTCCTCATCTACATTCTTCCTATTTTCTTCAGCTCTCTCCCCCAACCTTTCCTCCAGCTCAGTCATAATAGCCTCCTTGTTTTTAAGGAGTTCCTCTAATTTCCATTTCTTGTTAACTCTTATTATTCTCTTAACGCTCTTCAGTCTACATAGTATATTTGCCAACAAAAGGTTGTGGTCAGAATCGATATCTGCCCCTGGTAGTGTTTTCACATTTTTAATGCTATTTCTAAATCTTTAAATGACTAGTATGTAATCTATCTGGTATCGTCTCTGGTCTCCTGGGCTTCTCCATGTGTAAAGTCTCCGCTGGTGATGCTTAAACCATGTATTAGTTACAATCAATCCATTTCTATGGCAGAATTCCACAAGTTTATCCCCTCTTTCATTTCTCTTCCCTAATCCATATTTTCCCACTATGTTATCTTTCTCTCCCTCTCCGACTACACTGTTCCAATCTCCCATTACTATGGTGGTGATCCTTCCTTTTTCCCTCCTCCTCCAATATCTCCATAATCTGTTCATACATTTCATCTACTTCGTCGTCGCCAGCATTAGTTGTTGGCATATACACTTGAATTATAAGCATTTCCACTGGCTCCATCTGAAGTTTTACGGCTATTAATCTATCATTAACAGTCACTACCTTGCTAATTCTTTCAGCTATCTCTTTTCTCATTATAATCCCCACTCCCCTTTCCTTTTTCTCCCCTCCCGAGTAAATAATCCTAAATTCGTCTGAATTTATCTCGCCTTCTCCTTCCCACCGAACTTCACTAAGGCCTACTATACCTACATTATTCCTTCTCATTTCCCTTTTTAAGTTCTTTAGTTTACCCCCTGAATTCATAGTCCTAACATTCCATGTGGCTATTTTTAATTTCTCACTACTTGCTTTCTTATTAATGTTACATTTCCTCTGTGCATCCCCTAGGGTAGTTCTCACCCGGAGATCCGATTGGGGGACTATTTTACCTCCGGAATATTTTACCCCAGAAAGATCCATAGAGGTATTTTCAGCTTTTCAGCCTATCATGGGAAATATAATGAGGTAGTTTCCCCTTGCTTTCCTCATCGCAGTTTCACAGAGTGATTACCCATCTGTAGCTGTTTAGATCCACATGATCACCACCTACAGAGGTACTGTGCAAGCTGCTGCCCTTGCACTGGGGGGTTGTAAAACCCCCAAGACTGCTTCTTAGTCTGACTCTTCCCCTCAGACCTTTCCGGCTTGGATGGTCCTACCAGGAGAATTATCTCTCGCCGGGATAGCTCTTTGGTTCGTAAGAGTACACAAACCCTCCCACCTCTGTAAGGTTATGCAGTCCTTAGGGAGGGTAAAAAACGATAATAATAATAATTTCAGTCCCCCACTCTTGGTTAATAGAAGTACTAAAAATATACAGAATAAACACGATCTTAGTTAATTTCCTGGAGAAAGCCATGCGACAATGGCACACAATAGTTAATCTAATTGATAACAAAACAAATGTTTATACAAAGGAAATAAAAATAAACAGAGGTATATTTACGGTGATTCCTTAAGCCCAGTATGATTTTGTCTTGCTTTAAATCCACTCTCAAATATGTTAAACAGAACGAACACGGGATATTTAATAAAAAATAATCAGTCAAAACATGTAATATCACACCCACTGTACATGGATGATTTAAAACTATATGCATCAACACATCCAAAACTTATTGAATTAATAAAACTAGTAGAGAAATTTTCGACAGACATTAAAATGAAATTTGGACTGAGTAAATGTAGAACGCTAAACATAAAAAAGGAGGAATAGAACACTTAGGTATCGAAACAGAAAATCAGGGAATAATAGAACCTATGGATGAATTAGAAATGCACAAGTATTTAGGATACGAACAGTCAAAGAAAATAAACCATACTGATATTAAGAAAAATCTGACAATAGAATTTACCAATAGACTTAAAAAGATACTCCACACAGAATTAAATAGTAAAAATATGACAAAAACTATTAATACTTTTGCCATTCCGGTTTTAACTAACATATTCATTCGGTATAATAACTTGGACAGACACAGATATTGAAAACTTACAACTAAAAATAAGAACCGAATTGACAAAGTGCAGAAAGCACCACCCGTACTCAAATATTTACAGATTGACACTACCACGCACAGAAGGAGGAAAAGGTATAATAGACATAAAAAACTTACATAATAACCAAATCAAACTGCTAAGGAAATACTTTCATGGGCGTCAAGATTCCCCTCCTTATATAAATATTTGTAAATCAGATAATAATTATACACCTTTGAATCTAACTGATACAGTAACAAAAGGTCATGAAGATCCCCAAACAATAGCAGAGAAAATTGATAGGTGGAAACGCATGACCCTCCACGGGAGACACCCTCAAGATTTGAGCCGATCTGATGTCAACAAAGAAGCGTCGAACACCTGGCTTAAACACGGAGATCTCTTCCCAGAAACAGAGGGATTTATGCTAGCCATACAAGATCAAGTGATAAATACAAAGAACTACCAATTAAGAATAGACAAATTCAAGATGACTGATGCCGAAAATGTAGAGAACACCCGGAAACTATACAGCACATTACAGGAGCATGCATCAGACTAACACAGACTGACTATTTACACCATCACAATCAAGTCGCAAATATTATACAACAAAAACTGGCTCTAAAACATAAATTAATAGAAGACAACACGCCCTACTATAAATACAAACCTAAACCAGCTTTGGAATCTGATGCATTTAAGTTATATTATGACCGCTCAATAATCACGGACAAAACTATACAAAGCAGTAGACCGGACATAGTCTTGAAGGACAAGGTAGCCAAAACCACTTATCTAATAGACATAGCTATCCCAAATACACACAATCTTCAGAAAACCATAGTAGAAAAGCACCACAAATATATAGAACTAAAAGAAGAAATTAAACGAATGTGGAACATGAATACTGTACACATTGTCCCAATAGTTTTATCGACCACAAGAATTATCCCTACAGACTTACACAACAGTATAAAAATAATAGATTTACCTAAATTGCAATATACCCTCCAACAGAAAGCTGTCATACTAAATACAACCAGAATAGTACGTCAATTTTTAAGTTCCGAGTAATGAGAGTGCTTGGCAAAGCCCGTACCTCATTGAAATAACAGGCTCAAAAGCTGTGAAATACAAAAGTAATGATAATAATAATAATAATAATAATAATAACACACACACGCGCGCGCACACGTTCATGACGATAATATACATAAATGATTTCATTATTAAGAAACATATCTGAAGCATTCAGAAAGTTTTTCCCCTGCCGTTATCGCACACCCAATTGCTGTTTTAGCAACTGGCATAGACCTCTAGAAAATGTAGCAGCTGACAAAACTTTTCATATTTCATGCGAAAGTACTGGAAAAACATTCTATCATCTTTCATTTGGTTTGGAAAACGATGGTGATATTCTCCAAGTAAAACTCCTTTCCTATCAATTTCGTGAATCCATAGCCGTTTAGGTTTAGATTCTTCTTTTTCTCTTTTGTAACTACAAGTCACTCTTCGTCCAAACTCGATGACATTTTGATGAAAACTAAAATTTTAAAATGACGATCGCACCCATCCGCCGCTGTACGTCGCCTGATTCTAGTGTGCGCTGGCTTCGGGTTTGACGGATCCTGACGCGACGCGAAGCAACGTGACGGATAAGTGTGCCCGATCCTTAAGTCATTCTCGGTTACGGCTCATTTCGTACAGGCATCGCAAGAAGCTTAAAAATTACGTCCGTCGTTAAACTTTCCATCTCGTTTGCCTTTTTTATAATGCGGATTTCAGTTTCCCGCCATGAGGGGGCCAGGCGTGGGAAGAGTTAGATCTCAAGCATCCGTTTTCATTTAATTCTTGTTTGTTTTGAAATGGGAAGGGAAACTAAAGTCTTGCCCTCATAACTGACGAAAACAGCGTTTGGGAAAATTATAAAATGATTGAGAGGGTGCATAAAAGAGTTTTTATTTGATGATGAATAGCGGACGCGACTTATCATATGTGAGCCAAGTTTTCCAATTAAATACAGGAGCTGACGCTAATGCCCTCGAGTATTTGAAAGTTCAGTGTTACCTATTATAACTTGCAACAAGTTTGTTTCCTCAATGATAACGGTCAAATTTAAAAATACGTTTTTGGCAATGTCCATTTATTAGTATTATATAAGAGCTTTACGATAAACGCGGAAAAACATTTACTGAAATTTTAGCTGCAACATCACGTAAAATATCTCAATGTGCAAATATAAATCCTGTGTAACAATAACTTGTCTTTAATTACATTTTTTCTGAAAATACAAAAACTATTTTATAATATTTGCCATGTTGTTATCTTTCGTCTATACCTCGGAGGCTTTCTTCGTGTCTCCATGAATGCTGTCATGCTGTTCAGTCTCTGATCTGATATCGACTTGAATGTGTCGCTGAAATCGATGTGAATGAGATTGTTGAGTCATAATGAATGCATAGATTTATAGCTAATGTTTCTTGAGTGAGGCGGTTCTAGTATTCAAGGAGCCAAATATAGCGGCGAGGCTTTATAATGGTGCCTTGTGTATTAATACAACTCGGCTACCAATAGGGATTAACTGAAGATTTATAATGCGTCAAATTTCAGAGATTATAAATGAAATAAACGAAAATGATTTTTGTGATATTGTATCTTAAGAAGTCAAACTTTCTAGCCGAATATCTCCGTAACCGGTTATAATACGTCAATTGGCCTCTGACGGAAACGGCATTTTCGTTATTATCTTAATAGAGGCCTAACTAAATACCTTGGAAAAATACGTCTCCACAGCAGGGGTTTTAGTATGCTACAAAAATTAAGATCACGGTTGAAAGATAGCGTACGCATGCTTATAAACTGAGCTTAGCCGTTTTCTGTATGGTAAGTTATCTGACATCTATAAAAACTTTCTTCTGCCCCTTTGCCCCATTGTGACTCCCTCTGCCACGCATTAAAAATGCGAATTACTTAACAAAGAATCAAGATACACCTCTGAAATTCGGCAGGAATACTTGATTCACATATTTTAAGGGGATGACCGAAAAAAATCTAGAAAAAAGTCCTGGGTTCGATTCCAAGGAAGATGTCTCCATTTCCCATTAAACAGCACGTAAATATCGAGTTTTCGACGTGCAGGCTTTTATTCTTTCTGAGATATAAATAAGAAAGAATTAGCTTACGATCTTGAAATCTAACCATTTTAAAAAAACATTAAAAAGTTTCTTGTTCTGTTCATCCTTTTTCCCCTACAATTCGAAATCCTCCATGTTAAACCTTTGATTAACATATTTTGGGGAAGTCTTGTCATTTTAACAGGATGTTACCTTGCCAACCAATTACATTGTTAAACCTATTGTTATTTCAATCCTCATGAGTGAAAGCTTGCTTTGAATGCCTTTAATACGAAAGAGAGAGAAAGAAGTTAGGAGCAAGAAATAATTTTCATAGCTACAAATGTAGACAAATTCCGTTGCGTTATTTACGAGATGGAATATATTTGAATGTAGAACATTAATCATTAGCATATTAAAATTACTTAGAATCGTCTTAAGAGTTGGAGACATAACATTAGAACGGCCGGACCTCTCGACCAACATAGGACGGTGAATTGGACAAAAATATTCCATATTGAATTGTTAGGGTTTTGCATGTTAATATATATATATATATATATATATATATATATATATATATATATATATATAGTGTGGGAAGTTTTTTTAAAACAACGAATGAATCGTATGTTCATACAAGTATATATTATTTTTCTGGTAAGTACATTCTGATACAACATTAGATTTAATGAGATAATCTAGTCATAATTCAGTAATTTTTTAAATTTAAAATTTGTTTTGGAAAATTAAGTTCTTTTAAGTTGAAAGCGACATAAAACACACTTTGGTAATCATGAGATTCCCAGCCAAATAGATACAGTCACTATATGAAAGAAAGAACAATAGTCAATTACAGAAATTTTAGCTCCTTTCACATAATCACTCATATTATGTTAAGTACGAAAGTCTACTTCCTTTTTCATCATTTATACAGATAATTCAACAATATATAAAGAAAAATATTTCCTCTGTTGAATAATCAACAAGTTATTAGGTATAATATATATATATAATTATATATAAGTACAAGAAAATGCAAAAGACACAATCATGGCTTTTCAATCATAATCATTCGTTTACGAAATCTACGCAGACGAAGGTCTTTCTGTCCTTTCCGATGCATTTCTTGCATAGTATCTTTCTGCATACGAAGCAATTATTCGCACTCTGCCCTTATTTGCAGTATTTTTTAAATCTGGCATCGTCGTCGATTGCTCTCTGATGCGGATCCGCAGGATACACTTCATCGGCACGAGCGTCAGCGATTTGAGCCGTCGCGTTCGATGCCCTTCTTTCCGCATTATCTTTACTTAACTTTTCAGTCAATTTCAACAAGAAGTATCGCCGTGAGATTTTGATTTTGACAATATTCTTATACAATACTCATGCATTTATACCAACTAGGCCAAGGATATTGTAATACGTGCGTACATGCCCTCTCCGGGACGCTGCCTTGACTGAGTATTTACTAGCCATTTGATCTACAACGTCAACCCTGTACTTCGTTGTAAAAGGACACAGTTTCTAGCTTTTTCTTCGCATCTATCCCAAGTTGCATTTTAGGGTGTACAGTTCTTAAAAAAATGACATTCTTATTAATTTTATCTTGGCAAACCGTGAGTGTGGTATCTCCATGTTTCAGTGCCTGGGTGCTGCACAAAGTTCCATGTGAATTTTTCACAGCCAAGGGGATTTTTGTTCACATCCTGTTAATTGCACCAACAAAGCTAGTAGATTTTACCTTCAGATTATCAGGCGAAGCCATATAAGTGACGAAATTGTCACACGTAACATTTCTTCCCTTATTCAGTAATGATTCCATCAGTTTCATTACTACGTACTAGAAAAGGCGCTGATCATTTGCTCGAAGTACATCTTTGTCAAATTTAGGGAATACATTTGGTGTATACTTTGTTACTTTGTCTACAGCAGCCCAAAACTTCTGCCCTTACTTATCGGGCTTGGAAGCCATGAACTGAACTGAATAAATCGGCACCTAGCTTTGGTAGAAAAGAGATGGTCGTCTACTGATATGTAAGCTAAAGCTTTGTAACAAGTCTGAGAGTTTTGAATTGACCTATTCTTTATATCTGAAATAATGGCAAACCTGTCAGTTTTTAATCGCTAGGACCTAATGGACTTGACATCAAATGTGAGTATCTCCCGGAAACGATTCCTTGAGATGACCTTATGACAAAACGGCAGTCTCTATTTTTCGACCAGAGAGAATTTGGGAAAAGTACGCTAGTGTCATAGCTCCACTCAACACTGAACTCAAAAAGGCCTATGCCCCGTACTATATTGAAATAAAGTAGAGTATTAGTAATGATTAAGTCAGTGGGACATAATTGTCCAATCTGCATTTCTAGATTAAAATGTTTGTAATTACTAAACCAAGGTAGTGATAATGGCGAAAGTTTCTCTGTAAGTAATTAGATTATAATCATAAAAAGTCCTAAAGACTCGCTACGCTCCAAAATAAATTGTTTTGGACAGATTCGAACTTAACAATGGGACAAAAATGTCTCATCGATCGTTTTAGTGTTAAAGCAACGAACGCCTAAAAGAACGACATTTAGTTTTCCTTCCATCCAAAGAAACTCAAGACATATTTTTTATTTATTTCATAAAATAAATTTCCGTTGAATTTTAAGAAGCACTTTCTTAGTAATGAATGAAATAGTTTTCATCTTTCGATAAAAAATCTTCCAAAAACTATAAAAAATTGGAGATTTAACTAAGTTGATAATTAATATTTTTCCGATCTTGTGAATGTCGTTCTCTTTACTACTGCGTCTAAGATTCTGATTTAACCTCTTTTTTCCTTAAGCTAACAATGTCTATTCCAAAATTTGAATTTGAAACTATTTTTATGCTACCTTGAATAGGGTTCAATAGTTTACCGTCTTTTTTATTTAATCGATATGAACATAAGTATAAATAAATACAAATAATACTAACACAGGTACTATTTTTTAACAGAAGGAAGCTATAGGTAACCAAAAAGTTATCATTTAAACGAAAAGGATCTTGTTAATTTCCACTAAAAAGTTAAGTTTATTTTCATTAAAATGGTATCCTTCCACAAAGTAAAGCCATCCCAAGTGGAATTTGTTGAAAAGTTATCACTTTCCGGAGGGACATTATACATCTACATTTACTTGTTACCCTGCAATTCACCTAATTGGTCGGTGGGGAAACCACCTAAATATTGTCTATCGCAGGTTGAAATTTTCTGTTGTGATCCCTTATTTTCCTCGGAAAGAACTACCATGGACCTCACGTATCTTATCGTCACGGTTGTTTCTACCTATATAGGTCGGAGCTTCAATTATTTCTACAACCTCATCTTTTAGACATTCCCATCTATATTTCTCCAAAAGCCTCAACCTTGAGTTCAATCTACGATTCTCCAGTGGTACCCAGTTCAAATCCCTCAATAAGGAGGTGACGTTTTTCTTATGCTTGTACTTTAGTTTTATGACTCTGGCTGCTCTGAGTTGCACTATTTCTAATGGAATTATATGTCCTTTCTCGTACGGATCCCATATGCATGAGGCGTATTCCAATTGTGGTCTAACCAGTGATAAGTAACATGTTTCGCGTACTTTTTCTGTAGTGTTCCGTACTATTCTACCTATGAAAGCCAGTTTCTTCTTGGCCGCGCCTATAACTCGACGAATGTGCATGTCCCATGAAAGACCTCGACAAATGGTTACCTATTTTACATACACGGCTGCTTGAATATTTATTCCATCTATTTTATACTCGAAACCTACTTCTATGTTCTTACTTTTCCAGAACGAAACGGCGGCACATTTAGTGTAATTAATTTCAATTAGCCATTCTTTGCACCACGCTGAAATGGCTCTTAAATCTTCACGCAGCGACTGATGATCCTCCTGTTATTTTATTTCTTTATATATAACGGTATCATCGGCAAAAAATCTAATTTTACTACTACCTACCAAGTAGATATAATTTACATAGATTAAGAAAAGTTGAGGGCCCAATACACTTCCCTAACGAACACCCGACGCAACTTTAACGGGGTACGAGTATTTCCCATCGATGACAACTATTTGTTCTCTATTCAAATGAAGTTTTTCACTCAACTGATCACTTTCGGATTGATACCATATTGTCCTGTCTTTGCAATTAATTTCTTATGTGATACTTAACAAACGCCTTGCTGAAGTCAATGAATATGGCAACGATCTGAGTATTTTTCTGTCCGCATCGCAGCAAATCATCCACGTAGAGGCCGAGCTGCGTTTCTCTAGATCTACCTTTCCGGATTCAGTGCTGGCATCCACTAATCAATGAGTGACTATCTAAATAGCGCATTACAGAACTAAATATTATGTGTCAAGAATCTTGCAAAATAATCAACTATCCAGCTGAGCCTATGGTTGGATTCCAGTTTGTTAATTAGGAAGCTCTAACCGCCACATATAGTTTGGTAAAGCCAGATGGACATTTATTTATTTATAAATATTTCACATACGTCACAAAGGCCAATTTACAGTGAAATCTATAATCATATATCCATAAGCAAATAACACAGGAGACAATAAATATAAAATAAATTAATAACAAAAAAATAAAAATAAAATAAACTAAAGAGGAAGAGACAGAGAAGAGATAAAGGTTTTTAAAGGTTGATTGAATACATCTCAGTTTGGAGGTAATGAGATAGTAGCGCAGGGAGGCAGAAGAAAAGTGTGTGTTTGATTACCGACAGCATATTTATACTGAGATTAAGGAGGGAGTGTAGACGAGTAGATCTGTTTGTTACACGTACGTTAAACAGGGAGAGAAGTACAGGACAGTCAATGTTTACATTCAGTTCATTTTGGCTACCATTCAGCCATCCTCAATGCTGGTTCACCACAGACTCGAAGAAGAATGTAATAAATCCACCTAAAATCTATGTTCTGTATTCACGAAGATCCGGCATTTTAAAATCATATTATTCATATTTAACGTCCGCTGGGAATAATAAACACCACCTCCAGCAAAAAATCTTCGCCAAAGCAACACACAAAATGTAGATAGAATTTATAACCCTCTTTAGGGAAAAATATAAAGCGAAACGGAGGGAAAACAAAACTTTGGGGATACGTGGGAATGAGTGTCATTTTAATACCTTCCGAAAAACCAGCCATTAACCTGCTCTGAAAAGGAGAGCTGAACATTTGCCAAACATATCTCGAGGGAATCCTATTGAATGCGTTGGGACAAAAAATTAAACGACGAATTTTGGAAGGAGGCCAGTCACCTTCGGTCGATGGATTAGGCCACAGTGAAGTGTTTGTCGCGCACAATATCCCAGTCAATCTCATAGATCTTTCTCTGTTTTATCCTTTCCATCTTCTTTCTCTCGCTCCCTCTCATCCTACCATTTATCTTCCGCCACTTAACTCCTAACTCCCCGATGTATCACTGCCATGCCCTCTCCCTCCCATCACTCCGATCTCTCCATCCGAATCTCATCAATCTCCTCATACTTTCTCCTTCTCCCTTTTCCTCCTTCCTAATTCTCCTCTTTATTCCTACACCTTCTCCTACTCCTTCCTTTTTTTCCTCCTTCCCACTTCTTCCATCTTACCTCTCCCTTTTTCTCAACTTCAATTTTACTCCTCTTTCTCCTTTCCCCTTTCCTTCTTCCTACTCCACTGTTTTTTCCTTTCTTTCTCTTCTTCCTCAACTTCTCCACATACTTTCTCTCTTCCATCCTCCTCCATTCGTTCCATCCTTTCCATCCTTCCTTTCCGTCCCATTTTTCTTACCTCAATTTTCCTCCTGCTCTTCCCACCATACTACTTCTTTCGACCATTCCCAATCTTTCCTTCCCCCTTCCACTACTTCTCCTCACCCCTCCCTCCATTCCTCCTCTTCCCCCTCCTCTTTCCTTCCCATCTATTTTTTCCTCCTCTCTTTACTTCCCCTTCTTTCTTTTCTTCCATCTCTCTCAAATAGAGATGTTTATCTATCTAGCTATCTATCTATCTCTTTACTTCCTCCTCTTTTCTTCACCTTCTCTCTCTCTCTACCTCCCCAAATTAAGACGTTTATCTTAATATCTATATATCTACCTGTCTATCCCTCTCCTTCCCCATTCATCTTTCCTTCCCTTCCTCTTTCCTCCCCATCTCTCTTTTCTTACCCCCTCTTTCTTTCATTAACCCTCTCTTCTTCGTTTACACTATTTTTTCCTTCACTTTCATCTTTGTTTCTCCTCCTCTTTCATTTCCACCCACATTCCTTCCCATCTCACTTTCCTTCACTATCCTATTTCCTTCCCCTCATCCTCTTTACTCTTTCCATCCCTCTTCTCTTTTTCCATTCCTCTTCTCTCTCTTCTTTACTTCCACTCATCCTTCCTTTGCCTCCTCTTACTCCCTTCTCTTTTCTCCACCTCAATATTTCTCTTTCCTCTCTTCCCTCGTTCCAATTTCTCCTTCTCTTTCTCCATCCTTCCTTCTTCCTCATACCTCCTCCGACTCTTCCCTCTTCTCTTTACCTCCTCAATTTTTTTCACATAAACTCTTCTACCTTCTTTATCCTTCGTGTTTTTCCACTACTCTTGCAAACTCCTTTGTCGATCTCTTCCCATTCCGATATATGATATATGTTTTCATTCCCCTCTTTCTGCTCCTGCTTTCTCCTTCTGCGTCATCAACCTCTATACCCTTTATACTCACACCATCAGGCACATGCTCCCTTCTTCATCGAATTCACCACGCTTTCCATGCCCACATTTTACTCTGCTAAATCCCACCTCTTTCCCTCCCAACTTCATGCCTCCTCTACACCCCAAGAACTCCACTTCTTCTTGCACTAACTCACATCTCAAGGATCGTGATCTTAGCTGCTTACTCATCTAATGACAAAAAGCCGTTTGTGTCGGATTCTTCTCGTATACAAGGTAAGTAAAAACCCTGACAGCTTAATATGACTTTAATGCTATATTTTTTGCATTCCTTAAAGAAAAACTAAAGGCTGCGAAGGAAGTAATATATTCTTAATAGTCCCTTTCCATTTTAAGGGAATTTTTGCAAAATTTCTCCATATTTATGTTATTGCAAGATATCATGCTTGAAGAAACAACTAGAATGAGCCTGCTTTGCATGAAAAAAAAAACAAAATTTCGGTACGGACGATTTGTTACCCTGAATTAATGTCACCACCTTTGATAAATCTGTTCTTGGAAGGTACTTTTTGCGAGTTTGATCCGATCGTTGCCGTGAAATTACACCAATAAATGTTGTCGTCATTCTTTCACAAAATTATGTTTTCTTACTTCGTACACCTTAATTTTCAAAGCCTTACCCCTTGCACAGAAATATCGGAATAGTATGTGGAAAATAACGCGAGCGAATACGACGAATGACTTATATCTGCTAAATTTATAGCGAAAGATTTTCTCGTACTCTAAAAGATCTTGCTGAACGCGAAAGAATATTTCCGGCTTAAGAGGTTTATAGTTATGGAGACGGCAAAGTTGTTTTCCTCGGCAAAAATGAGAGATGAACATTGATTTCAAAAATACGGAACAGGGATTCCAAAGTTTTGATTACAATGTTCCTGAATTATATCCAAAGTGCGTGTGGCGCAGATAGCCGATAATAAAGCGTACGTGAGACGACACCAAAAGACTGAGGAGACCCCCCAATTGGCGGGCGCGTCGAGAGAATTTAGCATTCAAAGTTCCGCTATCGGTTGTTTAATTTTAATTATAATTCTCATGGCATGTTAGCGGAATTTTCAATTTTAAAATTTCCTTCGCCCTTTGCACGTTTCATTTCGGCGCAATGCATTCAATTCCTAACCTTTCCATGCCTTCTCGGAATTATTTCATCAATCAGAAAATCTTTTTGAATAATAGAAAACTGAAACTATTAATGAGCTATCTGCTTTGTCTTGTAGTATGCCCTTAAGCCCAAACTCGTAGGTTGATTTTTTCAAATTTCATACAATATCACAGAACGCCTTCGTTGTTTCCTTGATTAATGAAGGCATTATTATGTTTTACGCCCTGCTAATTCAGGTCTTTCCTACGCGCAATGTGTATCTAAGAGGTATATTTGGTATTTTCTTTCTCCAATTGTACTCCTCATTACAACCCCATCCGAAACGTGTCTTGAAGTGTCTTATTCCTTCTTCCTCTAACGTAACGACCGCTGAGGAGATTCGGTGCGGGGATTAACGTTTGAAAAGATCTAAGTTTTAAGTGGTTGATTAACGAACCTTTCTATTCCAGGGGACCATTTGTTTAGCTCAAGATCATGACCAATGAAATGGATACCATTTCAAGGGTATCGCTAGTCTAGAATAGGATATTTACCAAATAAACGCATTGCATTTTCTAATACAATTCAGTTTATGGCCAGGTAAATTGGTGATTTTGGTGTAAATATAAAAGTATGAGTTTCAACAAAGGCAACTCATTTGAAATATTATTTTAGTAACCTTCATATCTTAACTTAGAATCAAGCGATGTTGAAATCACAGAAATTGAAATGCAGTAGGTGAAATAAAGTAAAATTTATTTCCAAGTAGTAAAAAAGTATAATATTACTATAATATATATTATAATGTATAATTATATATATATATATATATATATATATATATATATATATATATATATATATATATATTTCTAGAGTATATATTATTATATATATTTCTTGAGTAAATATATGATCACCGTACACGTATATTAAATTGTTAAATTTTCAATTTAAATCTATTTCAACACCACCTCTTCTGAATCACGCAAGAATAAATTTATAGTTGACTTGTATGAATTCAAGAGAGGCAATATTTACTTCTACAACTTATATAAGTTATCAATAATCACTAATTTCATTGTTAAATGCGCCACATTAGGAATTATTACTTTACATCGCTCTCTTTTATCTGCTTAATGTCACAAAAGGTTTCTCCAAGGAATCATAAGTTTCTTGATTTCTACCATAATTGGGAATAACTTTGGAACGAGAAAAATTCTGCTATGACCGGGAATCAAACTCGGGTATTTCACATGCCAGGCGGATATTCTACCACTAAACTATCGTAGGAGATCAATTTTCTTGTTTCTGAACGCGTATGTTTCCTTGGTTGGGACGGAACTAGCCAAGCTAGTATTAAACTGGCCCAACGGATGTCCCGGAAGAGACACATAGAAGATAACTCCTCCCTCTCAAATGGTGAGATTTCTCGTTTCAAAACTAGTCCGAACTTTACAGCTTATGCCTGTCTGCATATAATCTTCGGTTTGCTGTATTCCATCAATTTACTACCATGATTTTTAGGCCGTTAGACTTCTACAATAGGTACATCGCTACTCAAATATATGGCATAAATTAAAAATATTTCTTTCGTTTTATATAGCACTGAGAAAATAATAGATACGATTAAAACTTTCCACTCAGATTGACATCTCTTAAAATTTAGGAGATAATGCTTTTATATTCCTTAACATAAATTCCTGTTAATACTATTTGAATATATTAGCAGTTATTCACAATGAAATTTCTCCTCCTTTAATTTTAATTTTTATTTTTAACTTTATACTATTCCCGACAAACTTATTAATGGTATTCCTTACGTTTGTCACATTGATTTAAACTTCGCCAGTCCATGAAGTTTCTTTTGCTGCTTTTCTAACTCGAAAATAGGCAATAACTCTGTAAATCATTCTTCACTCCGCTTGTTATAAGAGAGTGTATAGCAATATATCCCTATAACTCTTTCGAGACCAAAATTCCTGCTCTCAATCTTATTTTCGATTACCTCGGTTGAGCCTGTTATCCCAAAAGGGGATTTCGTCCCTTTCGCCGCCGTGTAAAATTCTAAAAATCTGAAAAACCTTCCCTGTTCCCAGCTTCTTTTGTGAAGTTAACGTACGACGTGCAATAAACTTTTCGTCAAAGAGCGTGAAATCATTGCGGGTAATTCATTTTCAAAATATTTTATCTTTTTGAAAGAGCTTCAAACGAAACGCAAGATTTTTCTCCTCTTTAAAGGGATTCGACAGCTCTTTCCTCTTCCCGCGCAGTTTCAGCTGATATGCACTCTTTTGTTTTCCAGATCAATGCTATCTTGGAGCTAATATTTCCGCTGTACCGTTGAAAAGATGGGCGAGTGCCGGAATTGTTGAGATGAAGGTGATCAATAAAACTATCTACGCTCTTTCCTCGTACTCAAGTTCTTTCACATCACTCTTAGAAGTTAAGCTTGAGTAAAAATCTCTTAAGTGATTGAATACACTATAGGTCTAGAAATTCTACTAAATTTAAAAGTTAGAGAACTTGGCTATTAATAAGTGGATTTAGAAAATGAGGCTTTTCGTTCAAAAATTTTTGTTTTTGAAATTTCTTATGCTCACAATAATTAAGCGTTTTTTACACGATTTTTATAATTATTCAGTCGAGTATATCATTCCGCATTCAAGCTGACGCTTCAATAAGATGATATTAAAATTGTAATTCTTATTGTAAAACGTTCCCCTTTTGTATAATTTACATCACATTGAACCCTAAAATTTACTGTATATTCTCCTTCTTGTGCATTGGCAGTCTAGATTATTGCAACACATTTTATATATGGTAATGTTTATATTAAAGAGCGCGTTTTTAAATCATTTATTTGATCATATCTCACTTTTTGTACAAATTTTGACTTTTGTATTTTTTATTACTATGTACTACATGCATGGTTTAATATAATTTTTCGGTAGGTACCTTTCATGCATCTCACGAAATGCGCTTTAAACCCACTTTGTTTGGGAATTCCTTTTATCCACACTGTTTTACTATATGTATTATGATATATAATTACGGATTTGTATTGTTTTAAGTTTTTCATGCACGCCTTCAATTGCATTGCTTTTTAACTGCAGCAATAGGATTATTAACATACCGAAGACTTCCGAGACTACTCGAAGACCAACGAATACGCGCGAGTCTCCAGATTCAAAGTCAACCCGGCCAGCTGATGCCGTCGCCGCTGCGATAAGCGAAGGGCACTCGTAAGCTTAGCTCTTCCTTTGATTCCTTATTCCTACTCATCCACGATTGATTCCACTGAACGTAAGACGCAAATTAAACGACGATGTGATTAAGGTTAGTCTAACTAGAATTAATAATTTTGTAACAATTTTCAAACTTCTTCAGATTTTAATTTCATACGCGTAAAATAAAAAGACTTCTAAATATATAGGAGTAATACAATGAAACTCAACGAAGATTAGAATCAGAAGATGATGATGATCACAGCAGTGGTAAAGACGCTTTTGAAGACATTTACGATGAAGTAAAGGCAAAAAGCTTATTGTTACTTGAACAGGTTATCCGCCGACACCGCCGTCATCACCCGCTCCGTCCATAAGGACACGAGATTCTTCAAACAACGTAATACGGTTGCCAACTATCAAATTACCAACTTTTTCTGGGGTAATTTCTGACTTCATGCATTTTCATGGTACATTTACGAGTTTAATTATCAAGAATGAGCCTCTTGACAATATTCAACGTTTTCATTACCTTTTGAGTTCACTCACCTTAGAACCAAAGGCTCTCGTAGAAAGCCTTCCTGTTACGGACAAAAACTTCAACGTTGCATGGGAATTTATTTATCAGCGATACAAGAATCCAAGCTTAATTGCCATGACACACGTTAAAGGCTTAGTATAATTACTGCTTATTTCAAAGGACTCGGTTACTGAAATAAGCAATTTACTAAATGAAATAATGAGTAACATTAATGCAATAAAACTCTAGAACTCGAAACACCCATGCACGAGATACTTAGTGTTGGACTAATTAAACTACAACTCCAAGATGGCGCGAGAAGCGCAGACAGACACTCATGCATTTTTAAGCATATAAAATTTAATTTATTTTGTCGAAAAAATGCCAGGAATTAGAATTGGTTAATTTTCTATGATTAGCAAGGTTAAGACATTCAGTATACAATACAAACAGAAATATCCAAGGCATGCTTATGCAGCCACTAGTAATTCTTGTGCTACATGCAAGGATGTACACCCATTGTACAAATATTTTACATTTACATACGTCAGCATTCAACAGCGATCAGAAATTGTAAATTAAAACAAGTTATATTTTAATTATTTAAAAACTGGCCATAATCTTAGTCAGTGTTCTTCCGGCTTTTGTCGTAGGTGTGGTTTGGAGCATCACACGCTACTTCATCGTGAATTTAAGAATCATCAACGTAGAGACCATGCTAGCTCACAACAGCCACACTTTCAAGCAACAATGATACAAGACTTTCAAGAGATAGAAATCCCGAATGCACTCCTCCTGAAGGATTAAAAAAACGAAATAGAGTTTGAAGAAATCCTGATTTTTATTATTTGTTTGGCAGTTAAAAATTCTTAAAATTTAAACAAATAGATAACTGTTTAGGTACTACGCTATGAGCTAGGAAGCTGAAACATTAAAATTATTTACAGAGTAGAGCATTAGCACTAATATTCATTTGAATCTCTCCATATATTTCTCACGGCGGCCGTAAAAAAATGTTTAAAATTTAAACAATTAGGTAAATGTTATTTCACTTCTGAAAGTTTTATAACTTTAAAATTTGGCAGAAATGTGTAGCATTAATACCCCATAATGGAGAAAGTATAAAATTCTTAAAATTGCAAAGTTTGGGAATTGTTTTAATCTATTATTTTTACATAAGTAATAAAGGAAAATCGCTGCGGAGGTGAAATTTTTTTAATTAAAAAAACATTGGTTATGATGAAATATCTGTCAGAAAAATGAATGTTTTTCAAAGTGAGAAGAAATGCTTGCAGTATGCAATCACCCTCTACTAGTATATATATATATATATATATATATATATATATATATATATATATGGATGTCAACAAGGTGTTGGGATGAGGAAACCCAGTGAGCACTCACCAATCAGACGACTTCAGGTTGGCGAGGCCCCGGGGATGTCGAAGCGACACACGTAAAATAACACAAAAACGCAGAAACATCACAAACGTAAAGCTTTCGGAACTACTCCTTCTTCAGCTACAGATATATATATATATATATATATATATGGAAAACAACAAGATCTTTTTGCCATTCATGCATCCATTTTACCTTTCCTTTTTCGTAAGCTGTTATATATATATATATATATATATATATATATATATATATATATATATATATATATCAATAAAGAAACTGCCTGTATAATTAATTAGTCTGTTAAAAACCTTAGAGAGTAAAATATGTAGGTTTTCTACTCTAACCTCCTGTACGTTAATATGGGAATATATTTGTGATTTCTTTTTTCTGCAAGGAGATGACTCGGCCAGCTCTCTGCCTCGTGTCTTTATAGTTTGCCGTTTTGCACACCGCCTCAGACATTTCTTTTAGACCAGCAAAAGTTTTTGTATATTTTTTGCTATAGAAAGTACAACTTTAGAGCGCGCGCACTCTTTTAAAAATTCTCCAAATTCCCTTAGGGAGATTGGGCTACCTACCTTCTCCATATTTTCAATTTCGACGGAGGGTGTGAAGAGAAGGTAATCGTATTCATTACATCTGAATGAACGAGAAGTGTCGATTTTTCGCAGGCCCGACGTTTATTTTTCTTTTTCTTTTGGAAGGTTGATCCTGTGGCCGTTTACTTGGTTGATTTGGCTTAGTTTGCAGTGCTGTTTCTCAATTGGACCTATTTTGAAGAGTGTTACAGGTCATGGAAAAAGGTGGCGGTATAGAGGGGGAGGATCCCGGGGAAAAAGAGGGAGAGAAGAAAGAAGGAGAAATACGGGGGGTTATTAGAAGTAGTAGGGATAGGTATCGGGGGATGTACCTGAGCAGGGGTTAGGTTAGGCGCGGGGGTTTGGGTAGGGATAGGAGAGATAGGTGTAGGAGAAGTTAGTTGTGCAGTGCATGAGTAGGTTTCGTTGGGAGCGGGGAGATAAATCGTTTGGTTGTTCTTACACTACGATGTTACCCCCGTTAAGGCGAAGAACAGAGATTATTCATAAACAGGGGCCGTTCATTCGGTTAGTTTCGCATCTGGATCCCTTTTTTAGACGTGGCCCTATTTATTACAATATAAGCACGAAACGTCATCGTAAAAGATAAGAATCACGATAGATTATCTAATGAAAGAATATACTCCGAGCGTCAGGTAAATGTACGTCACACGAGAGATAAGGAGGAAGTTCATAGTAACATTCGCAATTTCGCAATAGGTCATTTATAGAATGCTCCGTAAAGGGTGCGACGGGTCGGAATTCCAATTTTGATGAGATGCCAAACAGTCGTGGGAGTGATTGTGGTGGGAGCGTATGTAGTTTTAGAGTGGAAGATAAAGTCAAGGGTGAGATTAGTATGCGAAGTGATAGTGAGAAATTAAAGGTCGTCGTACTGAACTGTCGCAGCATCCGTAGGAAAATTGCTGAGTTCGAGCATCTTATTAGCAGTCTGCATGCCGACGTCGTGATAGGCACAGAAAGTTGGTTAACGGATGAGATTCAGAGTCAGGAGATATTTCCTAGAGACTATCGTGTCTATAGAAAAGATCGCGCTAATAGATCGGGCGGGGGAGTTTTCTTAGCGGTTAGCGATAAGTACGATAGCAGTGAGATTCCGATAAGTGACGAGGATATCGAGAGTGTTTGGTGCCGCATAGGTAAAGATGGCTCCAAAAAGGTGTTTATATGCTCGTTTTACAGTACACCTAACGCTGGTGTAGATTGTATTTTAAGTCTCGAGAAACAATTATCAAAGCTCAGACTGATAAATCAAGATGCTATCGTTATAGTCGGTGGTGACTTTAACTTACACTCAATTGATTGGGAAAATCTATGTTTCGAATCTAGAGGTAAAGAACGCGAATCCTGTGAGGCATTAATCGAAACATTCTGCGAGCACTCTCTCCTTCAATTAGTCAGAAAGCCAACGCGATTGGGAAACATATTAGATTTATTAGTAACTAACGTCCCAGAAAGAATAAACAAAGTCACCATTGAAGATGGGATAAGTGATCATCAGGCCGTATATGCAGAGTGTAAGTTGAAAATCGATAGGCACCCCAAGCCTCAAAGAAAGTTTTATATATTTGCTAGGGCAAACTTTTCAAGCTTCAGGTCGCGCCTACGAGAAATACTACCTGGCTTCCATGATATGACCAAACGATCAGGTGCTGAGTCGTCATGGAAACTATTCAAGGATATAATGCTAGAGAGTATCGATAAGTACATTCCAATTAAATTGAAGGTCGACAATAAAGAGCCACGTTGGTACAATAAGCAAGTTAGGAGTTCGCTTAGGCATCAGAGAATAAGCCACGCGAAAATGAAAAATATGCCGTCCACATCATCCGATGAATATAGAGCATCTAAAGTTAAGACGTATAAGGAATCCCGCCCTAAAGCGAGAACTACTATGCGCGAGGCTTTTACTAACTTCCGGAATAAGGTATTAAATAATTATTTGAAGGAGGACCCTAAAGCGTTTTGGTCCTATGTGAGAGAGGTCCAAGGTAGAGGCCCTACAATACCTTCCCTGCGTAATGACTCGGGTGACGTTATTCATGATAGCGCAGAGAAAGCCAACCTGTTAAACGGTCATTTTGTAAAAGCATTCACAGTCGTCAGCGACCATTGCGTACATTATGCACCCGCAATAAGGGAGGGAGGGCTGATGGACGATATAGTATTTTCTGAGGTGGGAATAGCAAAGCAATTAAGTTTTATCAGACATAACAAAGCCACTGGCCCCGAAGAAATTCCTGCTCGCGTTTTAAAAGAATTAGCTGAAGAAATGTCACCTTTTCTTCTGATAATCTTCGAAAAATCCATTTCTCGCGCAGAGGTCCCTAGCAACTGGAGGTTAGCGCACGTTACCCCAATTAATAAGGGCGGCGACAAGGAGAACCCAGAAAATTACAGGCCGATTTCTTTAACTTCGATATCGTGTAAGATTCTCGAGCATATACTCGTTAGCAACATAATGCGATTTCTTGATAGTAATTCATTGTTAGATGATTGTCAACACGGCTTCAGGAAAGGTAGGTCATGTGATACTCAGCTCGGTCTTTTTGTTAATTGTTTACTGAGAAGCGGAGAAAAGAATACGCAGGTCGATGCCATCTTTTTAGATTTTAGGAAAGCCTTTGATAAGGTACCTCACAGGAAGTTAATAACGAAATTAGAAACCTTAGGCTTTAATTCTAAAATCGTTAGTTGGATCCGTGAATTTTTAAATCATAGAAATAGAAGGTTGTTATAGATGGGAAATCTTCGAACTTAATGGAGGTTGTCTCTGGCGTTCCGCAGGGTAGTGTAATTGGTCCGTTATTATTTCTAATTTATATGAACGATATCAGCTCAGTAGTCAGGAGTAAAATTAGGCTTTTCGCGGACGACACCGTCATCTATAGAGAAATAAGCAATCCGGAAGACCACCAGTATCTCCAAAATGACCTAGAAGCTATTTCTGCATGGTGTAAGGAATGGCAGTTAGAGATAAACCAAAAGAAAAGCTGCGTCATCAACTTCTGGAGAACCAAGAGTATCTCGTTGAATAATAATTATCCGTTGGACGGAGTAGAGATTCTAGTTTCAGACTCGATTAAATACCTAGGAGTCACGATCCATCGTGATCTCTCGTGGGACACCCACATTCGCCGATTGATAGGTGCCGCTAACGAAAAGCTGGCCTTTATAGGGAGAATAGTTCGAAATAGCTCTGAGAAAGTGAAAGAATTATGTTATTTATCATTGGTTCGACCGCAGGTCGAATATGCTTCAGCTGTGTGGGATCCTTACGAAAAGGGACTCACTAACGAGATAGAAAATGTTCAGCGCAGGGCAGCTAGATTTGAAAAGAGAAATTACGATAGTAAACAAAGCGTAACATCATTAATAGAAAATCTGAAATGGACATCGTTAGAGGAACGTAGGCTGCAGGCTAGAATTAAACTACTGGAAAAATTTATGTCGGAGGGACTAGCGAATGAGTTAGTAGGACTTTAAGAAACCCGACGTATATCAAAAAATAGGAGAGTGAGGATAAGATTCGCGAGATCGGCTGTAGAACGGAGCGATATAGAGGATCGTTTTTCCCTAGGACGATAAGAGACCATAATAGAAAAAGATAACGTAGGAAAACTATGGACCCTTGGTGCACTGCACCCCCTACCATCCACCGAAAAGGTGACTTGCAGGGTATAATATAGATGTAGATGTAGAAAACCATGCGACCAATTTTCCCTAATTGTTTAGGGTGATTAAACAGCCAGGTGAGAGCAGCAGTATCAGTATACAAATGAAATGGTTTTGCCTGCAGGTATTGCTTAAATTTTTGAGTTGGAAAGCAACAGGCCATACATTCCAATTCATAAGTGGACACATGAGACTCTTGAGTATTGAGTGTTTTGCTAGCATAAGCCACCGGTTTAAATTATCATCAATCAGCTGATTGAGAGTGGCTCCCAAAGCAATATTGCTAGCATCCACAAAGAGATGGAAATCTGAATAAAAATCAGGCAATTGAAGAACTGGAGGAGAGGACAAGACATTTTTAAGTTTCATAAAGGAATCAGAATGGGAATCAGTCCATTGAAAGGTGGCATTCTTTCTCCTCAAGACATTCAGAGGAGCGGCCAATTTAGCAAAATTAGGAATAAATTTGGAATAAAAACCTAACATCCCAAGGAAGGAGACAACCTGTTTCAGTGAAGTAGGCACCGGAAAATTCATTATGGGCTTCACCCTCTCAGGATCTATCTGCAGGGAACCACATGTTATCTGATGTCCCAAAAAGTGAACAGCTGATTGCGCAACTTTCATTTTATCTGGTTGGACAGTGAGACCTGCATGGCGGAGTCTCTGTAGTACCCCTCCGATGTGGTCCAGGTGTTCCTCATAAGATTTAGAATAAATACATAAGTCATCGATATAAGGAAATACACAATTATATTTCAAGTCCCCTAAAACCTTATCGATCAACCTTGAAAATATCCGTGGGCTTGTACAAAGTCCAAATGGTAACCTACTATACTGATAAAGACCAAAGGGGTTAATAAATGCAGTTACAGGTTTACTTTGAGGTGAAAAGGGAATCTGATGGAAAGCAGAATTGAGATCGAAAATCGAAAAGAACCTGGCAGAGCCAAGGTAAGCGAAGGCCAGCTCAATCGAAGGTACTGGATAATTATCATATTTAACCCTTTTATTAATTTTGCGGTAATCGATTACAAGGCGATCTGAGCCATTTCTCTTAGGGTTGAGAAATGCTGGGCTAGCAAATGGGGAGTTCGATTTTTCGATCACTCCTTTCTCTAACAGTGAAGTCACCTGATTTTTCATGGAGGCCAATTTGGGCGGAGACAATTGATACGGATGAGAACGAATTGGGGTAGAATCAGACAATTCGATTTTGTATTCAACTAAGGTAGTGAGCCCGAGGTTCGGGGTGATGACGTCTGGATATCGCGTGAACAGGGAAGCGATTTCGCAACGGTCGTCCTTAGAAAGGGGAAGGGGTACACCTAGACTGCCGTTACATGAGTCATCCTTAGCATTGTCGAAAAAATGCACGTTGGACGAAGAACTTTCTCCAACGGCATCCGAGGGGGGGGAGGTTACAAAGGGCATAGAAAGTCGAGAATTGAAGGAAAAAAATGCCTTACGGGAACGGCTATCAATTATGAAAGAGGATTTCAGTATGAAATCATGGCCCAAAATGTACGGTAAGGGCAAGTCGGCCAAATAAAACCACTGCTTCCACGAAAAGTTGTGGATTCGAACTTTTAAATGAACCCTAGATCGAAACAGGAAAGTGTTAGCCGAAAGACCATTGCATTTAACGAAGCAGGTTTGAAGCGCTCGCTTTTTGCTACGAGTTTTAAAGGCGGCCGACTCCTTGCGATCTATTAGGGAAATTGACGAACCGGTATCGGGTAGAGCATGGCGTGGTTGCGAATTAATGGACACATCAATTAGTGGCGTGTCGGAAGGATCCGACCAATTAACAAAAGAATGACCCGTTGGGTTACGGGAATCGCGCCGAAAACGGCGATTTCGATTAGGCTGGAATGTAGCCTTTGGCGAAGTTGGAGACGCTGTGGGTGGCGAAACACTAGAGGATAATGGATTCTCGCGAGAATATTCTCTTCTGGTCATGAGGAGTTTATCGGATTGCGTGAGTAAGTCGTCCAACTCGGCTAGATTATTAGGCCTCCCGACGAAAAGAAATGTAGACTGGGTCAGGGGATTAATACCGTCGAGCACGAGTTCCACAATCTCTAACTCCTAATAATTCAGACATCATACCGCGGTTGCCGTCTTGACGGACTGGAAAAACATCAGCGGTGACTCGTCTGGAGATTGGAATGTTTTTACTTTAAGCGAGACGAGGCGCTCGAATTCTCTCTTCGAGAAAAAGGTCTCCCAGACTTTCGAAATGACCTGCTCCCAAGAAAGATTCCGTGAAATAGCATTAAACCAGAAATCCCTTAGCGTAACCGGGATTTTAGTAAGGGCAAGAATGAGAAGATAATTATCCGCGACGAACTTAAGTTCGCGAACGTAACGTAATTCAGACAAAAATGCGAAGGTGGCTTCGGCTGAAAGCTCTACCAAGGGAGGAAACTTAGACAAAAGACAATTAACCACTTGAGTAAGATCAGACGGCGAAGGGGAGGAAATTGCGGGTTGATTTTCATTCGACCCGTCCCCTGCGCGAGAGCGCATTTTTTCAGTCCTATCTGAAGCGGTGGTAGAATACTGTTTTTCATTAGCACCCATAGAGGTTTCCATCGTGAAAATGAAACAGCACGAACCCCAAGAACAAAGTGAAATATACAAGACAAGTTTATAATAATGAACTTTAGATTACAAGAGTACGAAATACACGAATAAACAATAACGAACCTATGTTCGGATCTCGCTGGGACCTCCAATAATGAGACGAAACTGTCTCATTTTACATTATTCTTTCGTAATACTAAAAGTACTTTAAGATAGTTAATCGATACGATACCCTCGGTGACACTGCTGCTGCCGACCACAAATCAAATAGCACACACTGGATAAATGTCACGAAATATACTAACAATTAAATTGCGGTGACATAATACAAAGCAAAAATATAGTACAATACTTAGTAGAAATGTCCTCTTGAGGAATCACAAATGATATGGAAAAGGGTTCGCCTCGCAGATAACCTTTCCACAGTTGCGTTCGTTCCGCTGTCCTCGCTCTCCCTCCCCGTCTTATCTCGCTCTCTCCTTCTCCTTCACTGCCTCTGCTCATGGCGACGTTGTCGGCTCCTAACTAATGCAGTTCGCAGTGAGGTGCCGGTAGATTGCGCTGCACTCGCGAACGCTAATTGGTTCTACGCTCGATCTACTAGTGTCCTCTTCCGGGCTAATGTCTGTTGCTATAAAAGAAGGCTTCCCACGAAAAAGGGTGCGTCGCAGGCAGGGGTCGTCATTTGGTGGAGTTCGCCATTGGAAAGAGTTCGAACACAAAAACTTCTGGCGAACACGAAAAACTTATGGGGAACTCGATAAACTGTCAAAAGTAGAAAAATGCTGCAGTATGCAGATACTCTCATAATCAATTTAGTCCGACAGTACTCATACACGTACTTTAACAGTTACAATAATATTAATTCACATTTGTATGTAGAATAAAATTCATAGAGAGTTGTTCAAAGAAGTGCTACTTGACTATTTTTAAATACAATAATTTAGGTGATAATATTACAAATACCATACAACATATAATTATATAAATTTTCTTGAAGTGACAAATAAGTACACAGTAATATTTACTCCAAGCAACAAAAATTTGATCTAATTAATAAAATGTCTTCCAATTGGGTATTGATTTATAGGAACTAATGGATATAAGTGACTGGTAGGGATAACTACGGGAAAGAGATAGTAAAGAAGATTAGTAGATGAAAGGAAAGGGCGTTGAAGATAAAGAGATAAGGAGGATACGAGGGATTGAGGAAGCGTTAAGTGAGAAGGAATAATTTAAAAAGGAAATTCAATTCACCTATATCTATAAATATATATATTAAAATTGATTCCCCTAGCCGTCATTTTGGACGAGTACTCGAGAAATTCAAAACGTAAAACGTTTTCAAGAAGGAGAAATCCAATGAAGTTGAAACACAACAATTTATTATGTGCGAGCCTAGAACTGAATAGCATATTATGTTCTCTTTTTCATTCTTCTTTATCTCCATCCTCACTTACACTCCCTTCCATCTCCTTATTTATTCCCTCCTCCTTTATGTCTTGGGAAGATTCGTCAAAGACGATTGGAACGATTAGAAAAATAGGTGCTTTTTTAATGTATGCATATTTAGCAGGAGAATAATGGCAACAATATAATCCAACTATACTGGTTATCAAAGATTTAAAATTATGAAATTAATAAAACGTGTATCTTTGTAGAAACGCGACTGAGAAATAAAATTTGATGATAAGAATATTTAGCTATAATCTTTTATCTTTGTGGCCATGCAAATATCGCGCCAATATCTTAGATATTTTAAAATAATAACAAAAATGTCTACATGTCAGGAAATGGTCTTTTACGTTTTTCCTTGGGAAATTGAAAGAAAACTGAATTTATATCTCTATATTAATTATCCTCTTGAAATAAAACACACACACACAAACAAAACGAAAGTTAGAGCTACATATTGAGCTCTCTTCAAGCGGAGTCTCTAATGTGCGTTTTTGCACTCGGCAATATACTTCGCTAAAAATAACAACTTCGCCTTAATCCTTAATCCCTCTTCAGTTTCACGCAATGAATGCTAATATGTGTGCACATTTTGTTTAAGATGCATTATATAAATAGAAATTTTCTAACCTGTAACAACGGATAACATAAATCAGTGAGATTCTCAAACGTTTTTTAGCCGCGGCTCACTTTCAAAGATAAAGAAGGTTTCGCGGCACCCAGTCTTGTGATAAGCTTTATATGTTTCTAGATACGGATATTACAAACTTTGAGCACATCCATTAGTTGATGCTACTGCATGATCAATTTATTAGAAGAAAAATTATTGCCCTAATTACCCACCAACACATGCAAATCGTGGGTTTATTTACTAAATTAAGTTTTTAGCGGAACCTCTAAATGTCTACTTCAGCAGACAGTTGGAGAACAACTGGCATAAGTAAGAATATCTCAAAATCACGACTGCGGAGCGATCCTTTCTGGATAAGTTTAAGATAAAGACTGCAAGAATATAAGGGTTCAATGCATATGGAGAAGTGTTGAAAGTTTATGGCGAATATAACCTCCAACTTTAAGCAAAATCCAAGTTAAGAATCGTGAAACATTTTAATCCGGAACACTCCAGGGAGTAGGCTCAGAGGGAGAGTACGGAGACGATTAGCGGCTGTCTTCAAAGTACCACTAACTTCCATTCCACTGTAATCTGTTTTTGCTGCTCGTGCGGCTGGGACTCGAAATATTCCGCTCTCGTTCGGGATATTTTACTTTGGCTAAGACGCTATGTTGCCAAGTATCCAATTTCGCTCAGTTCACCGGTAGTTGCTGATGAATGAAGTTCTATGCTCCAATAGATCCGGATGAAGCACGTTCATGCTTTCCGTCGTCGCCGAAATACGATTGGAAAGTTTGAGCAATCGTGTAAACAGCGCTCTTCAAGAAATTTGGAGCGGAGAGGGAAATTTACGACCTCTTACTGGCTGGCATATTCTTCCCGTCACCCCAGATGTTTAACTGTAGACACGCCTCACCCGCACAAATGCTGGAATGGACTATGGCTTCGTTTAAACAAGGTTCTGGAAAACTTCAGCAGGACGCATCCATGACTCTCTCTCTATGTCAGAGGTTCTCAACCGGTAGGTCGCGACACAATGGGTAATGGGTAAACTCTTCATTATTACACACTTCTCTTCCTTTTTAGTTCGGCGGATTTTAGTATGCAATGTGTCGCGCAAGTGAGCATCGACCGTCATGTGTCGCGACGAATAAAAGGTTGACAACCGCTGCTCTGTAATATATACAATAATGTATTGTGACAAGAGCGTCTCTGTCTGATCGTCAGGGGGTAGGTTACACGATTTTGGAGTGAAAAACCACATATGATGTTTCTTTTTCTTGAGCAACAAATGTATTCACAAAAAGAAAGAAACAAAGATACAATAAAACAATATGGCTTCCTGTGGAGTTGTAGAACTGTGATCCCGTTGTGACCAGATCCTTTGGCCTCGTCCGATTATCCCGCTCGATCCAAGCACTCTCACTCGCCGCCTCCGCCACCATTTACCATCTTCCAAACCCCAAAACTCTCTAACCCTCCTTGTCTTTCCCATTCACTTCCCCTCCCTTGCTTACTCTTTTCCCCTCTTCTTCTTCGCCAATCACGACTGCTCTCAACCACGTATACCTCCGGGATCGCTGCACAGCCCCCTGAAATAATTTGAAAAATTAAAAAAAAATCAAATCTGCAAATTATTTCACCTTTTTTTTCACTTTGTCTTTGGATTATCCAACTTCTCTCACTTAATAGGCACAACATCAATCTGGTAGGTGACACCATTAGCAATAAATCATAACATTTTACAAGTGCGTTAAATAGCATGTATAACTAACAAATCATAAACCTTAGAAACTAAATAACCTTTTATGTTTGATTCGGAATGACATATACAAATTAACACATTTTAGTCATTTTAATGAGAAATCAATGAACAGACTACAATTGCACATTCTTATCTAGGAATAAGGATACAGCATGATTAAACACATTCATTGTACAAACACTACGATACTACGGATGTTGCCATATCATTTTGATCTTCCAGATTCTCTTTTTTTGTATAAGGCTTGAGATTACCAAAATTATAGCTACCAAATTCGTTGCCCATTTCATCCTTCAAATAACATGCGTTATCCCCCACTATTCGTGCAATCTCATAAGGGCCCGTGTACAAGTGAAAGAGCTTACAAAAAAGTTTTAGATTGGAATCCGAAGGCCGTGGCGTGCGTAGAACAATGTTTCTTTCCTTAAAACGGAAAGGCTATCCTTCTGTGCTGTTCACCTCCTTTTACCAGCCCCCTTTAACCTACGGTAAGCCATCATAATTTTCTCTCGTATGGGATAGTCGACCTGTTGTGGTACTTTATCAGGTCATCCCAATCACGATGTAGAGGTTCGCCAAAATGTAACTCGTAAGAAGACAGGCCAGTACTTTCATGAGGTACTTCATTGAAGCATTTTTTAATGAAAGGAACTAATTCAGGCCATTTACAATGATTTTCACTGCAATACACCCTGAATATGCGTGATTGTTCTTTCATAATCTTTTCTCTAGGATTTTACTGTGGGTGGCGGATAGATGTGAACACTATTTCCACACCTACAGCCTATAACTCCTTTTGCCAACGAGTGCTGGTAAATTGAGTCCTATGGTCGCTTAACACTCGTTTTGGTTTACCACCTAAAACAAAAAACCTCTCTTTTAGATATTTCAAGAAAAGCGCCGTGTTAGGCTTATTTATCGGATAGGCCTACATGAACTTGGAGAAAACATCCATAATTCATAAGAGATACTTATTCCCTAACCTTGATTTTGGCAATGTACCGAAAAGGTCAAGAGCATACAAGATTTTTGGCGATCGGGGATAATATTTTTCATTAACCCTGAATACCTTTTGTTTGGATGTTTAGTTCGCTGACAAGTATCGCACTGAGATAACAAGGTCCGAGTACGTTTACGCATAAGCTTCCAATAAAAGCATTCTTGAGCGACCGACAAACACTTCAATGGTCCAAAATGTCCATATTAGGTATGAATGTACAAAACCAATTTATTCTGTATACTTAAAGGGACCCAAACTTTCAAAGCATCCACATTCTTACCGGTTTTCCTAAATAACACCTCCTCAAATATTTTACAATTTTTCGATTCCTTCTCCGCTTTCTTATAAAGGGGGTCGATTGGAAGATTTTTTCAGTAAAATAACTGTAAACGTGCTGCGTCTTGGTGTCCTCCCACTGAATTCCCGAAGTCTTTTGTAGCTCTTCCCCGGGGAAGTCTGAAATATTTAATTCTAACAAAGCCATTATATATTGTTCTGTCGAAGTTTCGAGTGTACTTTCCCCGCTCAGAGGCTGCCTACTTTGCCAATCCGGAACAATATTCTGCCTGCCCGGGCAGAATTCAAGAGAAACATCATACTGCTGCAAAACCAAGGCTCACCTTGCTAAGCGTTCATTCCCCAAGTGACATTTGCTCAAAAAGGTGAGCGCACGGTCATCAGACAACACCGTTAATTTAACTCCTGAAAAAAAAAGGAATCCAATTTCTTGAGGGCCCACACGACCGCTAGTGCCTCTATTTCAGTGGTCGAATACGCTAGCTCCGCACCCTTGAGCGTTCGACTAATGAGTGATATCACTTGGTCTTGACCCCTCTCATCTTTCTGAAAGAGAACTGCGCCAATCCCATACCCACTGCAGCACCATGGGTCTCTGAAAATCGGGATATTTAACACAACGGATTCCAAAAACTTTTCTTTAACATTTTCAAAATGAGACTGCATTTCTGCATTCCACCGCCAGTTTTTAACAACTTACGCAGTGGTTGGACGAAAAATGCATAGTAATCGCAAAACTGGGCATAATAATTACATAAGCCTAAAAATCCCTTTAATTGCTTGGGGTTGCGCGGTGCCTTATACGCTCTGTTTGCCTGAGTTTTTTGTGGGTCATGTTTGATACCTTCTGGTGTTAGCAAGAAGGCTAAAAATGGGATTTCTTGGCAACAGAACTCAGACTTTTTAAAATTCAAAGTCATATTGGCGGCCCTCAGACGCTCAAAAACGCGTCTTAAGTGCATCAGATGAGACTAAAAATCCAAGGATGTAACGAGCAGATCGTCCACGTAGGTAGTAGTGAAGGCTAATAAATCAGGTCCCAAGACCTCGTTCAAACATCTTATCAGCGCGGCACCACTATTCTTCAATCCGAATATTACCTGACAAAACACATGTGAGCACGAGTTATATAAGAAGGCAGTATATTTCCGATCATCGGGGTGCAGGGACATTTGCCAGTATGAGGCAGTAAAATCGGTGTGAGAGAAATACTTCATGCCATTGAATTTTGTCAATAATTACTTGACGCGCGGAGGTTCGTCACGGTCGGTGATGGTAATACTGTTCAACTTTCGTGCGTCTAAGCACAAGCGTACGCTGCCATCCTTCTTCGTAACTATAACCAAAGGATTGGTATAAGGGCTCGGCGATCTTTCAATTATGCCTTCTCTTAACATGAATTGAATTTGCTTTTCTACAGATTTTTTTATGCGCACAAGGGATTGGGTACGTTTTTTGCCGGAATGGAGTTTTATCTGACAATCTTATCCGGTGAACAAAACTACTAGTAAGGCCGGGCCTCTCTGAAAATAGGTTCTCAAATTCGTTCAACAGATCCTTTAATTTTCCTTTTTCGCAACTTCTTAATCGCGATGTTTCAGCAATAAGATCGCTTTTGTTCTCCCCTTCGCTAACAATAGTAACAATTTCGGCACTGCCCTGGTTAACGCAGGAAAGTTCTTTGGAGATACTCCGATGAGCAATACTATCACATGAAAAACCCACGGTGACTTTTTTTGACTCAAAGTTCATAACAGCGCGGATTTCCGTCAAGAAATCGATTCTCAGTATTAAAGGTTTTATAAAATTACTATTCACCAGAAAAACGACCTCAATTACCTGTTCTCCTATAAGCAGTGGTAGAAAAACTTGCTTAGAAATGGATTTCTTGCCATTAGCGCATACTATGTGAGATTGACAAATAGGAAAAACGGGAACTTAAGAGTATTTTTAACTAATAATTTTAAAAAATTCTTCAGATACGGCCGAAACTTGGCTACTTGTATCCAATAACGCTTCTATCTCCCTTCCGTAACACACTGTTGTTATCAAGGGACATTTCCGCATCGAGAATTCATGATCGTCTTTCCCTAAAAGATCCTCGTATGGATTACCGTCTAATACGTAGGTAGTTAGCATAGGGAGATCCGCTTCCGACTTGGTGTTTGGTATTGGGAACCTCGTCAGACCAAACCCTTCTAGTTTAACGGCGGCGATTGAGCAGAATCTCCGACAGCCTGTTGACGTGCAGCGAAGTGAATATCACGCGTGGAATGGCCTTCGTTACGCGGAGGTGACGGCTCCAGCCGGTAAGGTCTGTTTTCCGACCCAACGGGACGGGACTCCCATTCTCTATTCGACGGACGTGCGCGGCGAGAATCTGCATGCGAGTTTGAACTCCATTGTACTCTAGGACGTTCCCGCTCAGGTCGAAAATTCCCGCAGCTGTAATAACTTTCTCCTCGTCAGTTATCCCCGAACACGGCAAAAGTGGAATCATAATGACTTAGAAGGTTATGCATTTTATTTATGTTTAACTTGTCGGCGTTATGAAGCAAATTTTGAATATCGGCTGGAAAATGTCTAATGAGAGTGAAAATTATTTCTTTATCACCCATAGGGGGCTCGCATAATTTCGCGGCCTTCACCCTTTCCATAAAGTAGTCGGAAATTCTATGATGGGACCTTCGATCAAACGACCCTGTCATAAGGGACAGTTTGTGCTGACATTGAGCTTCTAGATCCCAATATCTTTCGAAAAATGTGAATTTAAATTCGTCAAAATTTCTAGGCGGTGGGTACAGAGTATCCCCCCATGCTTTCGCACTATCTCCTAATATACTCAAAACCAAAAGCACTCGTTGTTGCTGCGAGAATGTGGACATGCAAAAACATTTGGGAAGACACATTGGAGCGGGAACAAAGACAGTATGATAAGTTCACTAGGATTGGAATCGCTGGAATTACCGATTTGGCTACGCTCCACAGCTTGTAGTCGTGTCCCTATACCTTCAATTTCTCCCTTTTGATTCGAGATTTCAGTTCTAATCTGTTCAGCTCGACGCTTTGACTCTCTGCGAAGTTCATTTAATAACCTTTCTTGTTTTTTGATCATAGTACCCAAAAAACGTTTAAGCGCGTAGTCAATAGCTCCCAAATTTCCCAATTATCTTGATACCCCGCCTTCCTTTGTATACGTGGTAGGGGTGGAAAACTTGTCATCGAGAGAAAGACTTCCCATCGCGGCGTTCACATCAGTGGAATTAGGAATGATCTCTTCATCAGAAGAGTTTCCCAACATTTTGCTTCCCTGACTTTCACGGTAAGACGTAAAACTATCTTCAGCCATATCGATCTCCTTAAAAAACACTACGGCACGAAGAGAAACATTAATTAATCCTTAACAGTCTAAGTAAAAAAGAATGGGTTTTAAGGAACTACTCTTCGCTCTCAGAGGTTCGTCAGAGAGACTTGACTACGGAAAACGGGTATTAAGGAATTACTCTTCGCTCTCAGAGGTCCGTCAGAGAGACTTGACTACGGAAAACGGGATGGACTATGGAATAGGGAACTAAGGGATTGTAAATAATTAAACTAAACTAACTACACTAATCAAGCCCAAGACCAAGACTAACATGCAGTACACGTTGTCAAATTGTATCTCTCTCTTACCGTTACGTTTCACCCAGCACTATTATTCGAGTGATTAGACCACCCGTCAAGACATCTACAATTATAAGAGCTCAACAAAAAGCCACTATTGCTGGAACAAAAATTACTCTATAATTCACACGTAGGCTCCAAAATCGTGCCCCACGTTGGGCACCAAAAAATGTGACAAACACGTCTCTGTCTGATCGTCAGGGGTTAGGTTACATGATTTTGGAGTGAAAACCACATGTGATGTTCCTCTTTTGAGCAACAAATGTATTCACAAAATGAAAGAAACAAAGATACAATAAAACAATATGGCTTCCTGTGGAGTTTTAGAACCGTGATCCCGTTGTGATCAGATACTTTGGCCTCGTCCGAGCAGCCCGCTCGATCTAAGCACCCTCTCTCGCCGCCTCCGCCACCATCTACCGTCTTTCAAACCCCAAAACCCTGTAACTTCCTCTCCTCCTCCTTGTCTTTCCCATTCACTTCCCCTTCCTTGCTTACTCTTTTCCCCTCTTCTCCTTCGCCAATCATGACTGCCGTCGACCCCGTATACCTCCGGGATCGCTACAGTATATAAAAATAAATAAAAATATATAAAATAAATCAAATAATATACTGTCTATTGCATGGAAAAATTAAGGAATTCGCTAGGATAATATTAGAGACAATATTGGGAAAGGCTCTGTTTTCAGAGCCAAAATAGTTAGAGACCGGATAGGATTTTTACGTGCACCGGGCTCCATTTGTTAGGATGCCCATGGAAAATTTCACCTTTGCCTTATTCGGTGTTGAAAAGTGAGGCTTTCAAAAAAGAAATACTAAAGCAAAATAAAAAACCCTTCTACCGCTCCCACTGTTTATGCAAACCAATAATATGATACGAAATAAATGATAGTTATCGGTTTCGGTTCGGGTTCAGATAAATATTTTTTTCGGTTCGGGTTCGGTTTCACTCCAGCTAAAAGAACGGTTTTTTGGTTTCGGTTTTCGGTTCGGTTCCGGTTCGATTCCCTGCATCGGACTACCTATGCAAACTTCTGCAACGTGAAAAGTGGTCGAAGCACAAGGACAACATTTAACCCGGCGCAGTCTTCATATTGAAGAAAAACAACTTTCCCTCCCTTCAGTGGAAACTCGGCGTCATTGAAGCGGCCCGTCCAGGTACTGATGTGTTTTTGAGAGTAGTCAGTGAGAACCACCGCAGGTATCTCTGTTTTACCAGTAGCCACAACGACTCAATGAAGTGTAAATGAATTTGATTAATGTTTAAATTTATCTGAAATAAATGTTTTTTTTTTGTTTTCAATGCCAAAGTGATTTGTGTAGACTCTGTAACCATTAAGTTAACTTTATTTGTCGTAAACAAACAAGTGTTTGCCGTGGGGGATATGTTGCGGCACAAGTGTGTTCGCGCGATGTTGGAACAGCTGCAGGGCACTACTGGAGTCGGGCTCTGGCAATTGTATAGTTTTCCCACTAGATGTCTCTGCGAGAGAGAGAAACGTCACGCGGCAGTGACGAGCCACTCGCCATGAGGTGGAGTAAAGAAGCGTTACTAGCACACTCTCAAAGACCTATTAAGGTAACGTTATTATTCCTCATATTAACTATCGTCCTTGCGGCTATTGTCATTACATATGTTCTATTTTAAATATTTTCTATGTATCTTGCCTTCTCCGGGCTATCTTAAAATAAACAATCCACTACAACAACCAGCGCATCTACGTATTTATTTTATGTTGCGAGGCTGAAGGCGTAACATTTCGTTTTTAAAACACTTAATCATCTCAAAAGTCTAACCCCTCTCCAACTTTTTACTTCGCCTTCTGCATTGTCGAGATCATTTACCATTTTAACCCTGAACGAGCCACCCTTTATATCGAATCGTGCAGGGCACCACTGGATCACTTTGGTGTTCACCACACGCCCGAATCGGCTAAGAGAGTAGCGAGTAGGATTCTCGAGCACAGTAGGTATTTTTTAGGCTAGAGAGTAAGGAAGGCTGTAGGTCAGTTTGGGGTAAGGGGATAATCGATGCGTTTGTAGAAGATAAAAATTCCGAAAGATTATCTAATGATAAAATATACTCCGAGCGTAACATGCAGCACCAATTTCGCGATAGGTCATTGATAGAATGTTCCGTTAGGGCGCGACGGGTCGCAATTCCAATTTTGATGCGACGCCATACAGTCGTGGGAGTGATTGTGATGGGAGCGCATGTAGTTTTAGAGGGGAAGAGAAAGTCAAGGGTGAGATTAGTATGTAATGTGATAGTGAGAAATTAAACGTCGTCGTACTGAACTGTCACAGCATCCGTAGGAAAATTGCTGAGTTCGAGCATATTACTCGCAGTCTGCATGCCGACGTCGTAATAGGCACAGAAAGTTGGTTAACGGATGAAATTCAGAAATAGGAGATATTTCCTAGAGACTATCGTGTCTGTTGAAAAGATCGCGCTAATGGATCGGGCGGGGGAGTTTCCATAACGGTTAGCGATAAGTACGATAGCAGTGAGATTCCGATAAATGACGAGGATATCGAGAGTCTTTGGTGCCGCATTGGTAAATATGGCTCCGAAAAGGTTGTTCATATGCTCATATTACAGGCCACCTAACGCTGGTGTAGACTGTATTTTAAGTCTCCAGAAACAACTATTAAAATTTAGACTAATAAATCAAGATGGAATCGTTTTAGTTGTTGGTGACTTTAACTTACACTCAATTGATTGGGGAAACCTATGTTTCGAATCTAGAGGAAAAGAACGCGAATCCTGTGAAGCATTAATCGAAACATTCTGCGAGCACTCTCTCCTTCAAGTAGTCAGAATGCCAACGCGATCGGGAAAAGTATTAGATTTATTAGCAACTAACGTCCCAGAAAGAATAAACAAAGTCACCATATAAGATGGGATAAGTGATCATGAGGCCGTATATGCAAAATGTAAGTTGAAAATTGATAGGCACCCTAAGCCTCAAACAAAATTGTATATACTTGCACGGGGGCGAAGCACGGTGGTTCGGCACTGCTCATCCACCGATCTGTGCAGCGTCGCTCCTATCCGGTGCGAATCTACAGATGGATGGAATCTGTATCCACTGACATCAGGACCTGTACCGGAAAAAACA
The DNA here is from genome assembly GCA_028673005.1 of Tanypteryx hageni. NCBI lineage: Eukaryota > Metazoa > Arthropoda > Insecta > Odonata > Petaluridae > Tanypteryx > Tanypteryx hageni. The sequence continues at coordinate 186,044,734 of CM054120.1, forward strand.
GGGTCTCCTCGGTGTATTATCCGCCAAGGAGGGCGTGGGATCTGGATGAGGTAATGGATGTTGTCGGAGATGGCCGCCCCTCGATCGACATCGGGGACCTGAGTGCCAAGCACACAGGTTGGTATTCCAGAGTCCCCAATCCGAGGGGCGTGCGGCTGAAAGACTTGGCGGATGAAGAGGGGCTCACGGTTCTCGCGCCATCACAAGCCACCTATCTGCCTTCCAGAGACGTCCACGATAATGTTGTCATCAGCAACATCGGGGCGTCCCGTAGTATGCATTCTATCTGCGACATGTCTTCTGATCTTTATCCGACCCTGCTACATCTAGGGAACTTGCCAGTTCAAATACCACCTTCTCAGCGTTTGGACGTAGCTCAGGCGGACTGGCAGCACTTCCGTGAGGTCATCACGGAGAGGCTTCCGGTCGACCGAACACCGCATAAGACGTGTGCTGAGGAAGACCAAATGGTCGACCTCACCACCACCGTCCAGCAGGCCATGGACGTTGCGATTCCGAAGGTGGTCGTAACTGGGCGTATATCCATTGATTTGCCTCGTGTCGTCAGGGAGACGATCATGCTGCGCAACAACGTGCGGCAGGGGTGGCGGCGCCTGCGTACGTTGGACCTAAGTATCCAGTTGGACTCCGTCATCAAGATGATCAGCGGAATGTTGCGAGACGTGCGCTCGGACGCATTGGAACTCCATCTATCCGCTCTTTCCCTGGAGGACAAGTCCATCTGGAAAACCTTTAGGCTTAGGCTTTGCGGTACCCAGCGGCTGGACCTCCCGATCGTTCAGGGGGACTCCGTCGTGAGGACTCCAGAGGAGATAGCAGGGATTATGACGGAATACATGGGGGCGGTATTTTGCCCAATTCCATGCACAGCAGAGTCAGCCGCGGTCGGGGAGGACATCGCGCTGGAGTTGGGGACGCTAGATCGCGGTACCTTTCTCAATGCTGCGGAGCTCTATTACTTCGAGGTGTGCGACGGCATTGCAGTGATTCGCCACCTTGGGCTAACGATGGCTCCCGGGTACGACAACATCCCAAACGTCGTCCTTCGACAACTCACCGTCGATAAAGCAGAATTTCTGACCGCCGTTTACACTGCTTGCGTGGGAATTCCATGCTTTCCATCTGCCTGGAGGAGGGCAGAGTTCATCTGTCTCCCGAAGAAGCCAGGGACAGAGGTTGGTCCCGGAAACATCCTTCCAATCTCTCTCCTGGCAGGGTTCTGGAAGATATTTGAGCATCATATCCAGAAGACGCTGCAGGATATTCTCCGGGAGAGGAATCTTCTCCCGGATTAGCAGTTCGGCTTCAAGGATGGGTAGTCCACTACCCAGATACTGGGTAGTGTTACCCACTTCAGCACTGACCTCTTCAACAAAAACCACGGAATCGCAGGGACTTTCTTCGAAATCTTGAAAGCCTTCGACCGTGTGTGGCATCCAGCACTCCTGTTGACGTTGCATCGACTCCAGTTTCCTGCATGGCTAGTGCCTCTCATCAAGTCGTACCTACAGGGCAGGACGTTCAGGGTGTGCTAGCTCCATGTCTGATCGGGACTGTGGCGTATCAGCGCCGGTGTTCTGCAGGGGTCCGTCCTGGAGCTAGAACTCTTCAATATTTTCACCCAAGACCCGCCTCGGGAACATGGGTGGAACACAACGCTAGCTATGTAGGCGGCGCTTTTGTCGTGCTATTCCAAGGAGTACGCGGCCGTAGAGACTGTACAGTGCGCCATCGACGAACTTGTCACCTGATATCGTCGGTGGCACATTGCGGTTAACGCAACAAAGACCAAGGCTGCCGTCTTACACCCTGGAATAGGAGCGCCGCCTGGAGTCGATCTGTCCGTGATGGGGCAATCATCCCCTGAGGCTCACAGGTCACATAACTGGGAGTGTTGCGGGCCCGGAGTCTTTTCTGGAAGCCTCGGGTTGAACGTGTCCGCCACAAGGAACTCGGGGCGTTGTCGAGAATTCGTCCGATCCTGCGACAGGGTGTCTTGTCAGCTGACACTATTAGTCGCCTCTACCTGAGTTGCGTGAGGCTCATCATTACATACGCAGCTCCAGTTTGGCCTGGGGTGCCTAAAACCACCCCCTACATTCTGCATATAGTGCAAAACAACGCACTCCGGCTTATACTCGTTCGTGGCAGATACAATTGCGTCAGCGAGATTCATTTAGACGGAAACGTAGAATACCTGGACATCCTCCTGCCGAGGATGTCCAAGGAATTCTACTGCAAGGCAGCAGCAACGAAGCAAAAACAGGTTCAAATGCTAGGCGACAGCAAGGTTAGTCAGTGGGACTTCCTACAAACGACCCATCGCCAGCCTTGATTCGCAAGATACCCTCCCCAGGAGCAAGCGTCCCCGATTGTAGGGATGGGTTAATGCCCCTTTAAGAAAGGGTCATAAAGGGTGTAACCGAGCTAGTTAACGGAGCAAAACTCGAATTGGGAGCTAAGCTGGAAATGCGACGCAGCCAACTAACACCTCGTTTGGACAGATCATAGCATGACGACAGCGTGTAGCCGTCATCTCTATTGAAGTATTTCGGCTATTTTGCATTTTCGATCACCTCCCTTATCATCATCATACTTCTGTCCGAAGACAGGTTTTAAATGAATCGCTGCCTCCATTTCTCTCTCTCCCTAGAAGCCTCTTTTATACCTCTATAAGTATTATATCCCTGTTTAATATTATCTAATATTCCTATTCTTTTTCTCAGTCTTCCTTTTCTTCCACTAATTTTTCCTTCTAAGATCGTCCTTTGTAAACACAGTTTTCTCAATTTGTGCCCAATCCAATTTGCATTTCTTTTCCTGATTGTTTTTATTAGCATCCTTTCTTCTTCCACCATTTCTAATAATTCTTCATTTCTCTTCCTCTTTGTATATTAAACTTTTATTATTCTCCTCCATACCCACATCTCAAAACTTTATAAATATTTTTCCTACTTTCTCCTTACCGTCCACGTCTCTGCACCATAAAAAACTATGCTCCATATGTAGCATTTTGCTAATTTCTTCCTTGTTTCTAAATTTATTTTTTTGCTTGTGAGAAGCTCCTTCTTCTCGTTAAATGCTGCTTTTGCCATTGCAATCCTACTTCTGATGTCCAGTGTACTACTTCCATCCTGCGCATAAATACTGCCAGCATATTTGAAACTATTACTTGTTCAAATTTTTGGCCATTTACCATTATATTTAATTCTTTATGTTCCTTTGAAACCACCATGACTTTCGTTTATTCTGCATCTATCTTCATTTCGTATTGTTGGCCAACCTCCACTAGCCTGTCTGTCATCCTCTGAAGCTCTTTCTCGCCTTCTGCTATTAAGCCCTAATCATCTGCATTTTTAATATTGGTGATACTTTCACCTCCTATCTTAAATCCTTTCTCTTCCATCAACGCTTCATCTGTTATTGTTTCTGCATAAAAATCAAACATTGCTGGTGAAATAGGACATCCCTGCCTCACTCCCCTCCCTATTGAAGTACTTTCTGTTTCTTCTCCTTCAACCCTGACTCTAATCTTTTGATCAAAGTAAAGGTCTTTAAGCAGTCTTTTATCTTTCCAATCTATTCCTATTTTGCTTAAAATACCCAGCATTTTTTTCCCATTTCACTCGGTCAAAAGCTTTCTCCCAATCTACAAAACAAAAATACATACCTTTATTGATTTCTAGCGCTCTTTCTATCATCATCCTAATACATCCTATAGCATCTCTAGTCCCCCTTCCTCTTCTGAAACCAAACTCATTTTCTTGCAGCTCCTTTTCTATTTTACATTCGATTCTTTTGGTTATTATTCAGGTTAGAACTTTAGCTGTATGAGAAATTAAACTATTAGTTCTGTAATCCTTACAACACTTTGCATTGTTCTTTTTTTCCAGTGGTACAATAACAACATCTAAAAAATCTTCAGGCCATATGCCAGTATCATATACTTGGTTAAAAATTTTTGTTAGTTGCTTAACTGCTTTCGACCCCAAAACCTTGAGAACGTCCACGGGTATATCATCACTCCCAACAGCCTTCCTTCTTTTCATGTCATCAATTGCTCTTTTAACTTCAGACTCGAGAATACTTGGTCCTAGCTGATCTTCTTCAACATCCTCTTTTTCATTAAATTCAATATTTCTTGGCTTTCCTTCTTTGTCATACAGAACCTCAATGTATTCTTTCCAGACATTCTTTACATTGTCTGGCTCCGAAACTATTTTACCACTTTTGTTCATGATTTCTTTACGTCCTATCTTTCTTGCTTTTTTCTTGAATAGTTCCCTTGCTTTGCTATACATGAGCTCTGTTCTACAAATTTTTTCACATTCGACAATCTCCTCGCATTTCTCATTTATCCACTGTTCTCTGGCTTTATCTGTTTCCCTTCTTAAAGCATTACTTAACTCCTTTTGCTATCTTTGTCCTTCTTCAGTGTTTATGTTCTTCCACTTTCTACGCTCTTCCATTTTTTGCAGCATGGCTGCTGTGATCCAGGGTTTTTTGTTTCTTTCACCCATTATCTTTCCTAACTTATTTTCCATTACATCTTTAATGTTGCTATGGATGTATCTCCACTCCTCATCTACATTCTTCCTATTTTCTTCAGCTCTCTCCCCCAACCTTTCCTCCAGCTCAGTCATGATAGCCTCCTTGTTTTTAAGGAGTTTCTCTAAGTTCCATTTCTTGTTAACTCTTATGTTTCCCTTAACGCTCTTCAGTCTGCATTGTATATTTGCCACCAAAAGGTTGTGGTCAGAATCGATATCTGCCCCTGGTAGTGTTTTCACATTTTTAATGCTATTTCGAAATCTTTCGTTGACTAGTATGTAATCCACATGGTATCGTCTCTGGTCTTCTGGGCTTCTCCATGTGTAAAGTCTCCGCCGGTGATGCTTAAACCATATATTATTTACCATCAATCTATTTCTATGGCAGAATTCCACAAGATTCTCCCCTCTTTCATTTCTCTTTCCTAGTCCATATTTTCCCACTGTTATCTTCCTGTCCCTCTCCGACTACACTGTTCCAGTCTCTCATTACTATGGTGTTGATCCTTCCTTTTCCCTCCTCCTCCAATATTTCCATAATCTGTTCATACATTTCATCTTCTTCGTCGTCGCCAACATTAGTTGTTGGCATATGCGCTTGAATTATAAGCATTTCCACTGCCTCCATCAGAAGTCTTACGGCTATTAATCTATCATTAACTGTCACTACCCTGCTAATTCCTTAAGCTATCTCTTTTCTCATTATATTCCCCACCCCCCTTTCCTTTTTCTCTCCTCCCAAGTAAAAAATCTTTAATTCGTCTGAATTTATCTCGCCTTCTCCTTCCCACCAAACTTCACTAAGACCTACTATACCTACATTATTCTTTCTCATTTCCCTTTTTAAGTTTTCTAGTTTACCCCCTGAATTCATAGTCCTAACATTCCATGTGCCTATTCTTAATTTCTCACTACTTGCTTTCTTATTAATGTTATATATCCTCTGTGCATCTCCTAGGGTAGTCCCCACCTGGAGATCCGATTGGGGGACTATTTTACGTTCGGAATATTTTACTCCAGTGAGATATTGAGGTATATAGAGGTATTGTATAACCATTCGCTTCTCTCCTACTCTTAGTAGTACTTTATCGTTTTTCATCCAATCTGTCCATTTTATCTTTCGCATTCTCCTCCAAGTTCATATTTTAAAGCTTTCCCAATATTTGATATCATTTTTCCTTAGCGTCCATGTTTCTGCTTCGTACAAAGCTTTACTCCATACATATAATTTTATGAACTTCTTGCGGATAAGTTCCCTTATATTCTTTGTAAGTAGGTGTTTCTTTCTTCTGAAAGCCACTTTTGCATTTTCTATTTTAGGTTTATCTCATATATACGTTTTGCTTCACTTGTTATGATGCTTCCAAGGTATATCTAGTGTCAAACCTGTTCTAAAAGCTTTCCTTCAATAATTTGTTTAGATTTTCTTCTTTGCCAGATATTTAATTGACCATTGATTTTTCTGTATTTATTTCCATACCATAATTTCTACCGGTTAATACTAGTTTATTTATCATTTTTTGAGATTCCGGAATTGCTCTTCCTTTCTTGCTACACGTACTTGATCATCCGCACATTTTACTGTTCTTATAATCTTTCCTTAAATTTTGAAATCTCCTGTGCCTTCTAACGCTTCTTGCATTAAACTTTCTCAATACATATTGAATAGGGTTGACGATAGGCAGCAACTCAGTCTAACTCTACCAATATTTACTCCGCAGGTGTCTGTATTCTCCAACCTGACCTTTACAAATTGGTTCACATATAGATTCCATATTAGTCTCCTGTCTTTCCAGTCTATACGTATATCCTTATAATCTTCATCAACATTACCCACTTTACTCTATCAAAGGCCTTATGCTAGTGTACAAAACATACAAAGGTAACTTGCCTGTACCCTATTGCCCTTTCTGATATGAATCTAACATTCCCTATCACATCTATAGTTCCACGTCTTTTTCTAAAACGTAATTGATCTTCCGCTAGCATTTCTTCTGCCTTTTTCTTTAGCATTTTTTTAAGAATCTTCGAGGTTTTCTCTACCGTAATAGTTAACTCTTAGAACTCATACATATTTGTTAATGATTTCATTCTCTCCTTTAGAAAATAATATTTATATCATAGAATTTATTTTGTATAAACAATTTCTTGCTACAATTGTAAGTTTTTTATTTTCACCCTCCATAGCATTTATATTTTTGTTGTTGTGTAATGCCATCCCTCCTGTGCGTGATCTAACTTAGTTTGTGTGGTTACGCCTTTCATTTTATACTTGCGCGGTTCTGAGGTTTGGAGTAGGGTTGACTATCGGAACCAAAGGCTGTGGAATATCTCTTAGGAATTGGGAGCGGATTTTGTCAACCTATGACCGAATATCAAATCGTGAAAAGCACCACTGGATAATTCTGGTGTTCGCTACACGCCCGATTCGGCTCAGGGAGTGGAGCGTAGGTTTTTTGAGCACAGTAGAGATTTTTTAGGCTAGAGAGTAGGACAGGGTTTAGGCCAGTTTTGGGAAAGGGAAAACCAGATGCGTTCGTAAAAAATAAGAATCACGATAAATGATGTAATGATAGAATATTCCCCAAGCGTAAGGTAAATGCACGTAGTACGAGAATTAAGGAGGAAGTTCATAGTAGCTTGTTGCAACAATTTCGCGATAGATCATTGATAGAATGTTCCGTTAAGGGCGCGACGGGTCGCAATTCCAATTTTGATGCGACGCCATACAGTCGTGGGAGTGATTGTGATGGGGGCTCATGTAGTTTTAGAGTGGAAGAGAAAGTCAAGGGTGAGATTTATATGCGTAGTGAAAGTGAGAAATTAAACGTCGTCGTACTGAACAGTCGCAGCATTCGTAGGAAAATTGCTGAGTTCGAGCATATTATTCTGAGTCTGCACGCCGACGTCGAGATAGACGCAGAAAGTTGGTAAACGGATGAGATTCAGATTCAGGAGACATTTTTTTAGAGACTATTTGTCTACAGAAAAGATCGCGCCAATAGATCGGATAGGGGACTTTCATAGCGGTTAGCGATAAGTACGATAGCTGTGAAATTCCGACAAGTGACGAAGACACGGCGAGTGTTTGGTGCTATATAAATAAAGAAGGCTCCAAAAAGGTGTTCTAATGCTCCTTTTACAGGCACCTAACGTTTGCGTAGATTACATTTTAAATCTCTAGAAACAATGAATTTTTAATCTCGAGAAACAACTATTAAAACTTAGATTAATCAAGATGGATACATATTCCTCCTACTTTGGTAGCTCTGTCTCTTCTGTAAATATGAAACACATTCGGAAATATTTCATTGTCAATTATTTCCTCCCTTAGCCTCGTCTCTGTACAAATAGTAGTATCAGGTTCACGTATTTCTATTAGCTAGCCGAATTCAAATACTTTATTGGCTATGCTCCTACAGTTTAACTGCATATGCCTAAAAGTCCCATCCCTTCCCCGCGCTCTCCCGCCAGCTGCGTTTATTCTCTTTTCATTTTCATCTCTAACACACCAAACTAGCTTCCCGACATGATATGATATGATATATGATATGATATATGTTATGATATATGATATGATATATGATATGATATATGATATGATATATGATATGATATATGATATGATATATGATGAGATACATGATATGATATATGATATGATATATGATATGATATATGATATGATATATGATGAGATACATGATATGATATATGATATGATATATGATATGATATGATACGATACGATATGATACGAATCGATGCAATATAATATAATATAATATAATATAATATAATATAATATAATATAATATAATATAATATAATATAATATAATATAATATAATATAATATAATATAATATAATATAATATAATATAATATAATATAATATAATATAATATAATATAATATAATATAATATAATATAATATAATATAATATAATATAATATAATATAATATAATATAATATAATATAATATAATATAATATAATATAATATAATATAATATAATATAATATAATATAATATAATATAATATAATATAATATAATATAATATAATATAATATAATATAATATAATATAATATAATATAATATAATATAATATAATATAATATAATATAATATAATATAATATAATATAATATAATATAATATAATATAATATAATATAATATAATATAATATAATATAATATAATATAATGTAACATAATATAACATAATACTACATAACATAACATAACATGATATACATATATATATATATATATATGTATGGCAACAAGGTGTTGGAATGAGGAAACCCAATGAACACTCACCAATCGGACGACTTCAGGTTGACGAGGCCCCGGGAATGTTGAAGCGACACACGTAAAAGAACTCTAAAACATAGAAACATCACAAACAAGTGTTCACTCTCTGTAGATGATGAAGGAATAATTCCGAAAGCTTCTACGTTTGTGATGTTTCTGTGTTTTAGTGTTCTTTTACGTGTGTCGCTTCGACATCCCCGGTGCCTCGCCAACCTGAAGTCGTCCGATTGGTGAGTGCTCACTGGGTTTCCTCATCCCAACACCTTGTTACCATACATATATCCATTTTACCTTTCCTTTTCCGTAAGCTCTTATTCATATATATATATATATATATATATATATATATATATATATATATATATATATATATGTGTGTGTGTGTGTGTGTGTGTGTGTGTATAATCATCCCTTTTCAATTCATTGACGGATGAAGGCCTTCTTAGACTTCAATTTTTCCTTATCAACTGCCTCCTTCCTCCAATTTGGACGAAAGTACTTCACCAGCTCTCTTTGCCATCTGTCTTTCGGTCTCTTGATGTTTCTTGGGATCCATTCTATGAAATTACATGGATATCTCATTTCTTCTGGAACCTCTTCAGTGGCTATGTTTCCTTCTTCATTTATTTTCTCATTGGTAAATGGATCTTCATATAGTTTATTGTTAATTATTCTACCCGTTTTAGAATTGACTTCCTGCTATGAGTAGTCGATCCATCTTCTAACATCAATGGCACCAGCTGTCTCTTACCAAACGATTGATTCTGTTTCACTTTCTTATAACATCTATTGTTTTCTCGATTAGTTCACAATTATATTTCTTCACATCTGGTTTGATGGACTTCCTAATAGTTTTGCTTAGTTCTGCGAGGCGAATCATTTCCTTAGAGTCATTAATCATCTTCTTATCCCATTTTTTCTTTATTAGCAATGTAGTTTTTTCAGATAATTTTTAGCTGGCTTAACATCGACAGTTTCGTCTATTTCTAGTACGGTTTTTTTGAGTACCTCCGTAAACTTTAATTCCGCTTCTTGGTATTCTATTACATTGAATCGATTGCGGAGTTCAAGCTGAAATTCTTCTATTCTCTTTTTTAGCACTTGTTCGTTCCTTATCAGTTTCCGTCTTTCCAACTTACAATCGCACATATCGATGGCCACTTATAGTTTTAAGCTGGTTTAGGACAAAGCAGTTGTGTACTGTGAAGCGGAGAAAATAATACGCAGGTGGATGCCACATCCTTAGATTTTAAGAATGCCTTTGATAAGGTACGTCACAGGAAGTTAATAACGAAATTAGAAACCTTAGGCGTTAATTTTAAAATCGTCAGTTGGATCCGTGAATTTTTAAATCATAGGAAGCAGAAGGTTGTTATAGATGGGAAATCTTCTAAATTAATGGAGGTTGTCTCTGGCGTTCCACAGGGTAGTGTAATTGGCCTGTTATTATTTCTAATTTATATAAACGATATCAGCTAAGTAGTCAGAAGTAAAATTAGGCTTTTCGCGTACTATACCGTCATCTATAGAGAAATAAGCAATCCGGAAGACCACCAGTATCTCCAAAATGACCTAGATGCTATTTCTGCATGGTGTAAGGAATGGCAGTTAGAGATCAACCAAAGAAAAAGCTTCGTCATCAACTTCTGGAGAACCAAGATTATCTCGTTGGACAATAATTATTCGTTGGACGGAGTAGAGATTCCAGTTTCAGACTCGATTAAATATCTAAGAGTCACGATCCATCGAGATCTCTCGTGGGACACCCACATTCGCCGATTGATAGGTGCCGCTAACAAAAATCTTGCCTTTATGGGAGAATAATTCGAAATAGCTCCGAAATAGTGAAAGAATTATGTTATTTATCCTTGGTTCGACCGCAGGTTGAATATGCTTCAGCTGTGTGGGATCCCTACGAAGAGGGACCCATTAACGAGATAGAAAATGTTCAGCGCAGGGCAGCTAGATTTGAAAAGAGGATTTACGATAGTAAACAAAGCGTAACATCATTAATAGAAAATCTGAAATGGACATCGTTAGAGGAACGTAGGCTGCAGGCTAGAATTAAACTACTGGAAAAATTTATGTCGGAGGGACTAGCGAATGAGTTAGTAGGACTTTAAGAAACCCGACCTGTATCAAAAAATAGGAGAGTGAGGATAAGATTCGCGAGATCGACTGTAGAACGGAGCGATATAGAGGATCGTTTTTCCCTAGGACGATAAGAGACCATAATAGGAAAAGATAACGTAGGTAAACTTTGGAACCTTTATGCACTGCACCCCCTGCCATCCACCAAAAAGGTGACTTGCAGGGTATAATGTAGATGTAGATATCAAAAAGAGCTTCAGCTTTGTCTAGACTAGGGGTTTTAATCTTTCTTTTGCTTAAGACAGATAGCCCATATTTTTCATGTTATAATTTACAGTTTTAGCGCAATTTTCTGTATTATAAAGTTATTATTAATCGTACCGTCGCAACTTTTAATTCCGAAATCATGCACGAAAGACGACGTAGAAAAATTATATCTTTAACACTTTTGTCTACTCCTTCAAAATTGATGAAGTACCTCTAAGGGTACGCTTACCCCCGCTCTTTATTATGGGTATGTTTTTTGTTAAGTTTTCGAGTTCTTTCCTTTTGTAATTTTTTTAACGTCTAGGAAACTTCAATGTCAATGATAAGGTATTTATATGTTGAGTGCAGATGTCAAGACGATACTGATCCATTGCAGTTTGCAGCATGATTACCAAAGTGAAAATAGAGATTATAAGGTAAGGAGTACTTTAGAAAAATATGGTTCGCTTTTATCGTAGAGGAAACATGAAATCCTTATTAACCTTCCACTTTTCCATAATGTACGTCGCAATTAGGTGCATAGACTGCATTTCCAAAGTTTTTTTATTGCTTCTTTCTATTGCAATGGAATAATATATAAAAATAACATTCCTTTAATTTTCTTAAATTAAAAATTAATTAATTTCGCGAATTTCTAATAACAATATTATTTATAGTTATACACTTGAATTATAAGCTACAAATTCTTTATCGTGGTTTATTGTTTTCCAGTTCAAATTCAAATTGAATTAAATAATTGCAATAATTTCTTCGCGTCTTTGAATGTTTTAATTAAGATTCGTTTTTTCCAGCCATCATTTCTTCCAGCATCTCCAATTAACAAATTTCTTTCCTTGTTATTTTCAGGCCCAGACAATTTCTCCCAAGTTGTCGCCCATAAAAAAATTACATTGAATGCATTAAGAAACTTAAACGTGGAGAGTACGTCTTAAATATTACTCGAACTTCATAAATCTACTTTTATGTTGTGCCTCCTAAGCCGCTGCAACCTTTATTTTTAGATGAGTGTCTGTGTCGCTACATCCACAAAGTCCCTAAGGTAAGATATGGAAGATAGTCTGTCTTGGAGGGTTAAATGTTTAAAGCATCGGCTAGGAAAGCGGGAGATTTAAGTTCTAATCCCGCTCAAGTGGTAATATTTCTTTTCGGTCTTGTCCATTTCTTAATAAATAATAATAATAATAATAAACCACCAGACGAAATAATTTACTTATTTTTGTAATGACTTATAATTATTACTGAAGAAACACGTTTACCATCATATCGCTTTAACGCATTGAGTTTTGGTTTTAAAGCTAAATTTAAAAACATTTTACCCAAAAACAAATATTTTTCTTGGCCTATCAGGCAAATGTGAAGTCTTACAAATTTATTAGAGCTACTGGCATTACGCCCATGTATCTATTTGTGTTGCTATACCAGCATTAAAGGTGTCTTAAATCATTGTTTCGTGAAAATTTGGAAATCCAATGGACTGAAAAGGAACGAGAATTTAAGCTTAAAGATCTTCAGAACACATCTAAAAAACAGAAGTATTATATCCAGATGAGCAATTTTCAAATACCTTAGATAAAATTTAATAATTTTAAAGTTATTTTTGGTGTTTGTGATGACGTGTTGTACCGTAGAACTCTTCACCTTCATTTTATCTTCATCTCACGTATTTTCTTACGGCATAATCATTCCAGTTATAAAAAAATATGCTTTAATTGTGTTATATTTATTCTTTACGACAAGCATTATTCACTTAAATCTAGATAATTTGTGGTAAACATTTACGCATGCTCTTTACAGGAGAGCTTGCAAGAGTTACGCAAGAGGTGGATTAGGTGATAAATTAAGATGTAATTATGGTGTGATACTCCAACACAGGTAGAGATTGTGTAAAAGATAAACTGAACCGTCCTCAAAGGTTTTTTAAGATTTTAAGACGGAACAGAGAATTGAAAATTTCAAAGCAATAAATTTAGCCCATCTCACCGTAAATATGTCTATTTTGTCTTTTTGTTTAAAAACGGAGCAATAGCTCGAAAAATTGAGATGTGTAGGATTAGCAAGGCGTACGATACAAATACATTTTAGTTCAGTGTGAAACATAATGGAACGGTTTTTAGAGCAGGAGAATGGCGGAGGGATTTTAGTAGACCTAAAAAAATTGTCAGCTTAGCTTTTTAAATGTATGAGAGAACCTAAAACAAAAACTTAAATTTAAGGAAGAATCAATCAATATATACTTTTGAGCAACTAAATAAGAAATAATTAACAATTAATTAATTGGTAAAATCCAGAAAACAATTATTTGTATGACCATATACACATAAGTGTGTGCGTGTGTTATGTATGGTTTATGCCGACATTAACATGGTTGACGAGGCTACATACTTTGTTGAAACTTGGAAAGAAGCTTAAAAATAAAATACTGATACTGAGACTGAAACTTATTGAAAAGTTTCCAACTACAAATCTATTTTAATAAATCTTTCAGAAAATGTTTTCGAGATAATAGACCTTACCTTAATTAAAACTAAATAAAACTAACAAAACCTTCATATCTCTTTTGAATGCGCAAACATGGATTTGCAGTAAAACAGTCTTATATTTTAATAAACAATAATAGCCAAGTCCATTCGCCTAGTGTTTCAATTGGCCTCAGGTCGGATATAAACCTTAGCTTGCATAAATGCATACTTATATTTGTAACTCTATACGTGTATACAAGTGGATGTGTTACCTTTATTTTTATTTATATATAAACGCCAATTCCTCCTACTAAGTTGATATAAATGGTGTTTTAAACGGATGCATTCATAGACTATCATGTTTCACCAAGCTTTCCTACCAATTATTTTATTTAAAAAATTTAACTCGTAAACTTGTGATTCAGCACGCGGAGAAGTTTTCTTCGTGAAGAGGACGCAAATTTATGGCGCCAATGATTTGCATTCCATCGGTGTAGCGATCAACGAACGAGCGCGCCAACGCTCCGAATGTCCCATGACTACTGAATGTCGCTGAGTGATTCAACGTGGGAATATTACAAAGGATTCCGTGTCAATTCACCTAGTTTGACTGTATTATGCAAAGTGCGGTATATATATAACTATTATAAAAACCTAGACGTTTGTGTATAACGCTGACGTCATCAAAGGCAATTTTAACCCGTTTTTAATAAACTATCACATTAGGTGGAAGGTTGAATTTTTTCAGATATCTATAACTCAGATATAAAAATTAAATTACGGAAAATGACACGAAAAAAGACCAGGTTCGACTCCTGTGGAGCGTTTTTCATTTTCAGTTATATAACACGTAAAAAGAGAGACTAAAATGCAGGTTTTCATTCTTTTGGAAATTAAAATTTGACAAAATTTATGTACGATCTTGAAATTTAAACTGTGTTTTAGAAAAATTAATGAAGTTTATTATTCTTTTCAGCATTTTCCATTTAATGTTCAAAATCTCTCGTATTAAACATTTAAATCACCTATTTTGTAAAAATATCGGCTTTTAAAAGAGATATTGAATTCCCAAACGTCATTGTTTAACATCTAAAATTAATTGTTGTGTCAAACCGCATACGTGTAGTATATACGACTGCATAGATTTCCTTAAATTATCGTAGGATTTTTCGTAATCTTAATGGCACTAGGATTGTGTTTGGATTTTTTTGTTATCTATACGACTATATAGATGAAGAGTAAAAAAAGGATATGTGGGGAGGAAGATAGAAAGGAAAGGATATAGATTGGAAGGCAGATAAAAAGTAAAGGAGGTATGGAATTACAAAAGAAAGGAAGGAAAGAGATTGAGAGAGAGACGGAGAAAAAGAAGATCTATGAACTAGGACAACAGGGAATGAGAGAAGGGGGGAAATAGAAGCAGAGAGAGGGAGTGAAAGAGAGAGAGAGGGATGGATAGAGGAAGATAGATGAAGAGGGAGAGGGACGGCGAGATAGTGGAAGGGAATATAATTATTTATTTATAATTATTAATTCATTTTTTAGAAGGAGCTCATCATTGCAGAAAACAAGAATGAGAAAGAAATTCTCTCGAATCTTTATTTTGGAAACTATTTTACCGGCTCCTCCTCAAAAATTATATCTGTTATTATTCATTTATATATATATATATATATATATATATATATATATATATATATATATAAATGGCAACAAGTTGTTTGACTAAGAAAGCCCAGTGAGCACTCACCAAGATGACTTCAGATTCCCAAGGCCCTAGCCCTCCGAGGGTGGAGAACCTGCTCGGACAGGGACTCGCTGTTCAAGTACTGACCCAACCTCGAACTCGCATTTCTACAGCGCGGATACTCGCTGAATCAGAACCGGGGCAAAATCTGGCGGGCAGTCGCACCCACCACCCCTAACTTCCATCCCAATACCTACGCCACCACCGATTCCACCTTAAACTCACCCTAACCACCCTTTTTTCTCCGGCATCCACGATATTTTAAGAAATATCTTAAAAGCCTCCCACCCTATTCTTACATCCACCCACCACCAGGTTCCATTTCCTAGACCACCGATCCTCTACGTCCGCCGACCCCTCTAATCTGGCAAACATTTTATGAAAAAAAGAACCCCCAGCACCCACTCCTCTGCCCCCTTCCGTATCTCTCCCCTGTGATAGACTCCTATGTCTCACAGGCCAAATAAACCGCCCTGCAATTCCTTTTCCAGACCCACAACTAACATCTCCTACCCCATAACTTATCCCACCAATTGCACCACCCGCAATATCATTTACCTCCTGAGATGCACCCAATGGGCCACTTTCTATGTTGGTCTCATCAGCAATCCCCTCTAAATCAACATGAACGGCTACCGCAACAGCCTCATTCTTAATGAGGACAATCATAACGTTAAATTAATTGATTGCTTCACGGTGAGGGCCATTAGCGCTCTTCCCGATAATGCTTTGTCTCCCAAACTCCGTCAGTGGGAGCTTGCACATACCCATCTTTCTCTTCTCACACCGATAAAGTGCTCAAAGCGCTATAATACGTAAAATCCAAATCCATCGGGCCTGACAATTTGCCTATTATGTTTGTACATTCTTGCCTGGCTGAAATTTTTCCCATCATACGTCATCTATATGATTATTCTCTGTTAAATTCCACCTTTCCACAAATGTGGAAAAAAGCATTCATCCGCCCTATACCAAAGAAACCAAACCCAACCGAATTGGACGACTACCGACCTATTTCAATACTCTGTGCCCTATCAAAACCTATTAAACGAATTGTTTTTACCCAAGTAACCGAATACCTACGGGATAACAACCTTATAGATCCATACCAGTCTGGTTTTAGAGAGATGCACAGCACTCAGACCGCCTTGATTAAAATCACGAATGATATTAAAACTTATATTGATGGAAAAAAGGTTGCAACACTGGTACTGTTCGATTTTAAAAAGGCATTTGACATAGTAAACCATGATCTACTCCTACTTAAAATGAAAAATCTAAAATTTTCAACTAGTGCACTCAACTGGTTCAGAGCATATCTTTCCGACCGCCAACAGGCGGTGTGCGGCGGGAATTGGAAAGCCTCTTCGAGGAAAGCTATTAGATCAGGACTGCCGCAAGGCTCTGTGCTATCACCATTGCTTTTTACATTATTTATTAGAGAACTCCCTTTATGTCTGAAACATTGCAGCTATCATATCTATGCAGACGATCTACAAATTTATCTTCCTTGTAAACTATCTGAGTTAGCTTCTGCTGTCGGCCAAATAAACGAGGATATCGAAAGAATATGCTCTTGGGTAGTTAACAATAAATTAATTATGAACCAGTCCAAGACTAAAGTGATAATAGTCGGTACTCCCAGATTCATAAACAATATTCCAGGGAATATTCCGAAAATTAGGGTACTTGGTTCTGAGATTGAGTACTGCACAACGGTAACCCACTTGGGTGTAACTATTAATCAAACCCTCACCTGGAGTGAGCAAGTGGTCAGTGTCTCCAACAAAGTGTTCAAAATTCTCCACCAACTAAAGCGCAATCGAAACGGTATTCCTACCTCTGTTCGCCACAAATTAGTCTCTTCTCTCATATTACCTCACTTGGATTATTGCTGTGTGGTCTATGAGGGCATTCGGGAGGACCTTAATTTGAAATTACAAAGAACACTAAATGCGTGTGTTCGCTTCATATACGACATACCAAAATATGACCATATTTCTCCAGCACTAAGGCGTGCTAACTTCCTCAAAGTTCGTTATCGAAGAAAATACTACCTAGGTTGTCTTATCTTTAAAATTCTTAAGACTAAGCAACCTCATTACCTTTTCCAATTTCTTACCCTCTCATTTGATATAAGGCAAAGACCCTCCCGAACACCTCCTGAATTCCTTTACATCCCAACCCATAGGACGTTATTCCTCCAAAACTGCTTTTCAGTTTCCGCGGTTAGACTATGGAACTCCATCCCTTCTAATATCCGCCGTTCACAGACTATTAATTCGTTTCGGTACAAATTTTTCAATTTTTTGAATGCTCAATCGCAGTAAGAAACCCTGAAAATCTAATGTATTTTTTGTGTGTCATATCATCCATAAGTGTACATTTTACCAGCTATAGTGCGTCATAACAACTGTAAAGCTATAAGGCTGTTTTTTGTTGCATCCAGATAACTTAATATATACGTATTTTTCTTAGTTTCATCATATCATCCATAGGTATGCATTTCATCAGCTCTACGGTACTATAAGCAACTGAAAAGTCAGATGGTTAGGTTTTTTGTCGAATCTAGATTATTTAATGGACATCCATATTTTTAGTTCGTTGTATCATCCACTGAGTTGCAATTCACCATTATTAGCAACTACAAAGTTTGAAGGCTAAGTTATATTTTTTGCTGAAACCTGATAATATAATGTACATACATGTAAGGTGTATATGGATACGTGTATTATAAGCAACTCTGAAGTCAGAAGGCTATGTACTTTTCTTTTTGTCTTGGTTTCAGATATGTAATATTTTACATACAGTTTGTCTATATTATCCAGCAGTGATGTCTGAAGGCTATGTTTTTTTAATGTACATATAGAATTTTGTAATTATTTTGACTGTTTATGTTATCCTTATGTATGCATCTCACCAAAACCTAGGGGACTAGTTGTCCCAGGTTCTAATAAATGTATTCTATTCTATTCTATTCTATCTTTTAAACTCCTACACTCCCCCTGGCCTCAACCTTCGCGAAAATTTCACTCCCTTTCCGCCATTCCCCAACCCCCTCCATAACCTCCAATCCCCGACTCTTCCGCACTACACTTCCACCCCATGCCTCCACCCGGTCTCCACGTCATTAGTTGTCTCTATCCTGTGCTGAAGAAGGGATTGTCCCCGAAAGCTTCCGTGTTTTTGTATTCGTTTTACCTGTGTCACTTCGACACCTCTGGCAGCTCGCTCTCCTAAAGTCATTTTATTGGTGAGTGCTCACTGGGCTTCCTTATCCCAACAACTTCTTGCCATTCATTTATCACATTTACTTTTCCTCTTCTGTGAGCATATATATATATATATATATATATATATATATATATATATATATACAACCACCTAGGTTCACAGGGAGCTTCAACAAGAACTGGAGAGGATGAAGTGGGATATTTTAGGGCTCAGTGAGGGAAGAAGAAAAGAAAATGATCTACTGGAGCTGAAGAGTGGACATCTTATTTTACAGGGGAACTGACACTGAAAAAATAGCAGGAGTTGGATTCATCGTCAACAAAAATTTTAAAAGTATCATTGTGGAAATGGAAAGCTCATCCGAGCGAGCAGAAAGACTAGTGAATCAAAGAAATTAAAGGTATCAACTGCAAATGGTCCAAGTCCAACTTCAACATACTCGGATGAGGAAGTGAATGATTTCTACCAAGAACTTGGAGAGTTGCATAACAAGGAAAGCTGCCATGTAATATTGGTAATAGGCGATTTCAACGCAAAATTAGGAGAACGAAAGGAAGATGACAGCGCAGTTAGAAGATGAGGCTATGGAGACAAAAATGAACGAGGAGACAAACTTGTAAACTTTGCTAAATGTTCTAGCCTCTAAATAATAAACTCCTTCTCTAAGAAGACACATGACAGAAAATGGACCTAGGATGGAATTTATAAGAAAAAAACCAATTCACTACATATTATTCAATAAAATGCACTTCGTAGAAGACTGCTCTGTCCTAAACCAGCTTAAAACTATAAGCGGCCATCGATATGTGCGATTGTAAGTTAGAAAGACGGAAGCTAATAAGGAACGAACAAGTGCTAAAAAAGAGAATAGAAGAATTTCAGCTTGAACTCTGCAATCGATTCAATGTAATAGAATACCAAGAAGCGGAATTAAAGTTTACGGAGGTACTCAAAAAAACCGTACTAGAAATAGACGAAACTGTCGATGTTAAGCCAGCTAAAAATTATCTGAAAAAACTACATTGCTAATAAAGAAAAAATGGGATAAGAAGATGACTAATGACTCTAAGGAAATGATTCGCTTCGCAGAACTAAGCAAAACTATTAGGAAGTCCATCAAACCAGATGTGAAGAAAAATAATTGTGAACTAATCGAGAAAACAATAGATGTTATAAGAAAGTGAAACAGAATCAATCGTTTGGTAAGAGACAGCTGGTGCCATTGATGTTAGAAGATGGATCGACTACTCATAGCAGGAAGTCAATTCTAAAACGGGTAGAATAATTAACAATAAACTATATGAAGATCCATTTACCAATGAGAAAATAAATGAAGAAGGAAACAGCCACTGAAGAGGTTCCAGAAGAAATGAGATATCCATGTAATTTCAAAGAATGGATCCCAAGAAACATCAAGAGACCGAAAGACAGATGGCAAAGAGAGCTGGTGAAGTACTTTCGTCCAAATTGGAGGAAGGAGGCAGTTGATAAGGAAAAATTGAAGTCTAAGAAGGCCTTCATCCGTCAATGAATTGAAAAGGGATGATTATACACACACACACACACACACACACACACACACATATATATATATATATATATATATATATATATATATATATATATATATATATATATATATATATATATATGTATAACAGCTTACGGAAAAGGAAAGGTAAAATGGATATATGTATTGTAACAAGGTGTTGGGATGAGGAAACCCAGTGAGCACTCACCAATCGGACGACTTTAGGTTGGCGGGGCACCGGGGATGTCGAAGCGACACACGTAAAAGAACACTAAAACACAGAAACATCACAAACGTAGAAGCTTTCGGAATTATTCCTTCATCATCTACAGAGAGTGAACACTTTTACGTGTGTCGCTTCAACATTCCCGGGGCCTCGTCAACCTGAAGTCGTCCGATTGGTGAGTGTTCACTGGGTTTCCTCATTCCAACACCTTGTTGCCATACATATATATATATATATATATATATATATATATATATATATGTATATATATATATATATATATATATATATCATGTTATGTTATGTTATGTATTATTATGTTATATTATGTTACATTACATTATATTATATTATATTATATTATATTATATTATATTATATTATATTAAATTATATTATATTATATTATATTATATTATATTATATTATATTATATTATATTATATTATATTATATTATATTATATTATATTATATTATATTATATTATATTATATTATATTATATTATATTATATTATATTATATTATATTATATTATATTATATTATATCATATCATATCATATCATATCATATCATATCATATCATATTATATTATATTGCATCGAATCGTATCGTATCGTATCGTATCATATCATATATCATATCATGTATCTCATCATATATCATATCATATATCATATCATATATCATATCATATATCATAACATATATCATATCATATATCATATCATTATTATTGTTTTTCCTCCGCCACCATTCAAACTGGACGTAGTATCATTTTCATTCGAATAGCTTTCCAAGGTCTTTATTAAAGAGAATGGAACTGCCGTTGCTCCATCGTTAAATTCTCATATAATGATTTTCCTTTAAGAATTTTTGTTTCTGGTTAATTTAAAAAGACGTATAAATTTGGGTCAATATGTATTCGATTCTTAACTTCATCTTAAGATTCGTATAATTAAAGCTGTCATGAAAATAATGGTAAAACCAATTATACTATAAAATACTCAAATCAAAAAATGTTGCTGTTTTCATAATTCTTCTCACAAACTTCGTTTTTCAGATTTAAATTGAAAACAATAATCGAAACTTGTTCTTCTTGGTAATGAATGTCTTACATGTATGCCAAAATTTTTCATGTCACCTCCGTTTTCTCTATCGATAATTAAAATTAATTAATGTTGTTAATCCAATGAAATATATGTTATTCGATCCATGATTCATGATCGACTTCGAAAATTGAGTCGTCTGTTATTCAATAAGAGCTTATACGTGCCATTACGACATTGACAGATCGCAAAGGTTTGTATGCTCTATGATTGATAGCTGTAAATTATTTTGGGGAGCGCTGATTCTTATTCCACATATTACTTGAGGATAGCTTCGCATATTTTTTAAGTTTTTCCAAAAACTCTGATCATGAAATTTTTTATAAACCTATAAATCTTCTGATAAGTTTAAATTTGGGGTAAAAATGAACCTCTCTCTAGCACAAGTAATTTGAATTTAAAGTAAAAACTTCTTTTTAATTATCTGTAACACGTAAAATTCGTTCCTAATATGTTTTTAATGAACGAAATATTTTGAGTAAATTAGTTCTTTAGTTTAAGCTAACATTAATATTTTCGTAAATTTTCTGAAATAGATGCTAATAACAAAAAACCATACATGAAGCGATCACAATGTATACAGACTCGTTAATTCGTTCAAATGAAAATTTATCGAGCACGCTGTATGACTGGAATAAAATTCCTCACTCTCTCTCTCTCTCTTAGTGATAGAAAGATCGAGAAAATCATATTCACATCTCGGCTACAAAGCAGCCGTCCTCAGGGGTAATTCACCTATTTCTGTTTTGGATAGTGTTGTTGTTGTTGTTTTTTCAGAATGTACTTTCAGTGAGTCACTACTGAAGAAGGCTGCTTTGAGATGTACATATTTTTCCTAGCCCTTTATTGGCTATTGTAGAGAGAGTAGGTTTTTTGAATTTCTGGCTAAGAATTAAATTTGAGTGAACTTCAAGCAACTTTATATGCATCTGGTGTAACATTTATACCAGAGGCATATAAGGATACTCAAAGATCATAATTTAATAATGAATTACGACTTCAAATAGTCCTAATTAATCCTTTCACTTCAGAAATTATGCTAGAAACCAATACCAGTAGTATATTTCGCGCTCATGTCAAACGCTTACTTATTAGTCATTAGGGCATTACTCATCGTTTATTCCTCTATATGAGCCTGAAGTTTAAGGCGAACACTTAATAAATACACATCTCCTTTAACGAGTTTAATTCCCGGAGAAGAAATGACTCTGTGGATTTGCGGTTTTAATACCTCCGTGGCTTGAAAAAAAGTGTTCTTTGGCGGCATCGTATATATATTCCCCATCTAATCGGCTACCATACTTTGTTAGTCTATAGAAAAAGTTTCGTAAGGTATTTAATGTAAGCTCGAGTCTGATAAAGAACACGCGGATCGGACTCATTTCGCTTAAATTACTTTACTCTCCCCCACTTCTCCTCCTCCCCCTACTTCTAAGCCCTTTTCGCGAGTTTAAGTGGCGCGATAAGAAAATTAGATTACGCGACACCAACCATGTTGCACCGCCTATTTTTATCGACGAGCGGGTACGCAAAAATCGAACCTGCCGAACAAAAATAAAACGTTGAAAACAATCACTAGCGTCGCAGGCGAGGTTGAGATTTTACGCGGCTCTTTCCGCGTAGTCACGATCCCGAAATATCTTGAGCAGAATTTAGTTCGCACAAAGCGTAGCACCTGTGGGGTCCAAACTTTGGTTCTCCTCAGTCCTCCAACATTTCTGGAAATTTTCCTATTTTTAGATCTTAATAAAGACGAAACATTTACGGAGTCAACGGTATATTTATTCCCTTGCGGTTTCTTTGAAGTTTCGCGCACGGTTCATCTTCTTCCTGCCCTTTCTCTGGGGTTGATTGATGGGAACGCCGCGCATGCATCCTTTCTTATTTAGATTTACGTAATCTATACCAGCGGTGTAGAACGATTTTCCAATCACGATCCCATATTTTATTGCATTAATGTCGCGACCCCTGAAATACTTTAAAAACTTTCTCGCTTGCATTGCTAGAAATCTGTCCGACCGAAGTTGAGGCGGCGGTTGGCCATGTTAAATTTCCAGCAGCGCTTAATACTAGAGACTTGATCCGTTAGTCTAGCTTGGTGTCACTCTTTTAGTCCCTTTGCACAACGAGAAATCAACCCCTTCCTAAAATTAGAGACATTTGTTCTTGGCGAGAATATCTTGCAAATCAAGGCTGGCGATAGGTCGCTTGTAGCGGTCCCACCACCTAAACATGATGTCGCCTAGCAGTTGCACCTCTTTGCGCCTCAATGCGGTATCCATGCAGTAGAAATCCTTGCACATCTTTGGAAGGAGGATGTCCAGCGATTCCACGTTTTCGTCTAAAAGGATCCGGCTGACACTATCGTATCTGCCACGACCGAATATCAGCCGGAGTGCATTGTTTTGCACAACTTGCAGCCTGTAGAATGTAGTCTTAGGCACCCAACAACCAACCGTAGCTGCGTATGTGATGATGGGCCTCACGCAGATCAGGTAGAGGCATCATTTGGTGTCAGCCGACAAAACACCCGGGCGCAGGATCGAACAAATTCTCGAAAGCGCCCCGAGTGCCTTGTGGCGGACGCGTTCAATTCAAGGCTTCCAGATAAGCCACAGATCAAGGAATACTCCCAGGTAAGTGACTTCAGGGCTCCAGCGGATGACCCCCATCACTAACAGATCGACTCCAGGTGGCACTCCTCTAACAGAGTGAAACACGACGTCCTTGGCCTTCGCTGGGTTGACTAAAATGCGCCATCTACGATACCGGGTGACCAGTTCAACGATGGCGCACTGCACGGCCGCGTACTTCTTGGAAAATCGCGACTGGAGCGCCTCGTCGTCCGCGTACAGGGAAAGCGTTTCCACCCAAGCTCCCGAGGTGGGTCTTGGGTGAAAATATTGAAAAGTTCCGGCCCCAGGACGGACCCCTCTGGGACACCGGCGCAGATTCGTCGCAGTCCCGATCCGACCTGGAGGAAGAAGATCCTGAACGTCCTGCCCTGCAGGTACGACCATATGAGCCGCACTAGCCACGCTGGAAACTGGGGTCAATGCAACTTCAACAGGAGTGCTAAATTCTACATGCGGTCCAAGGCCTTCGAAATGTCGAAGAAGGATCTTGCGACCGCGTGGTTGCTGTTGAAGGCGTCAGTGATGAAGTGGGTCACAGTATCTACATAGTAGGCCGACCTGCTTATTTAGGAGAAGATTTCTCTCCCGGAGAATATCCTGCATCGGCTTCTGGATAAGACGATCAAAGATCTTCCCGAGCCCTGCTAGGAGAGAGATTGGCCGGATGTCTCCGGGACCAACCCATGTCCCTGTCTTCTTCGAAACAATTGTGAACGGCGGTCGGAAATTCTGCTGCAGCGACGGGGAGTTGTCAAAGGACGACTTTTGGGGTGTTGTCGTCCCAGGGAGCCATCGTCAGCCCAAGGCGGCAGATCACTGCAATGATGTCGCACACCTCGATGCGAAAGAGCTCCGCAGCATCGAGCAAGGGGCCACAATCTAGCGTCCCCAGCTCAAGCCCGATGTCCTCCTTGACCGTGTCCGACTCTGCTGTGGCCGGATTTGGGCGAAATACCGCTTCCATGTATTCCGCCATAATCCCGGCTATCTCCTCTGGAGTCTTCACGACGGAGTCCCCCTGGACGATAAGGGGGTCCCGCCGTTGGGTACCGCAAGGCCTCCTAAAGGTTTTCCAGATGGACTGGTCCTCTAGGGAAAGAGCGGATAGATGGAGTTCCCATGCGTCCGAGCGCACGTCTCGCAACATTCCTCTGATCATCATGCCGACGGAGTTCAACTGGAGCATTAGGTCCAACGTACGCAGGCGCCGCCACCTTCGCCGCACGCTGTTGCGCAGCATGATCATCTCTTTGACGACACAAGACAAATTGATGCGCATACACCCAGCTACGACCATCTTCGGAATCGCAGCGTCCATGGCCTGCTGGATGGTGGTGGCGAGGAGGTCGACCATTTGGTCTCCCTCTGCACACGTCTTATGCGGTGTTCGGTCGACCGGAAGCCTCTCCGCGATGAATTCACGGAAGTGCTGCCAGTCCGCCTGAGCTATGTCCAAACGCTGGTATTCGAACTGGCAAGTTCCCTAGATGTAGCAGGGTCGGATAAAGATCAGAGGACATGTCGCAGATAGAATGCATACTACGGGACGCCCCGATGTTGCTGATGACAACATTATCGTGGACGTCTCTGGAAGGCAGATAGGTGGCTTGTGATGGCGCGAGCACCGTAAGCCCCTCCTCATTAGCCAAGTCTTTCAGCTGCACGCCCCTCGGATTGTGTACTCTGGAATACCAACTGCTTTTCTTGGCATTCAAGTCTTTGATGACGATCAAGTGGCGGCCATACCCGATGACATCCATGTCCTCATCCGGAACCCAAGTCCTCCCCGGCGGATAATACACCGAGGAGAACCTGATCCATCTGGTCTTGAAGTCGGCTGATATAGCCTCCATTGATCTGTAGATTCGCACCGGATAAGGGCGATGCTCCACAGATTGGTGGATGAGCAGTGCCGAACCACCGTGCCCCGCCACCTCAACCTTTGTAAACGGCGGTCAGGGATTCTGCTGCAGCGACAGGGAGTTGTCTAAGGACGACTTTAATTTCTTAAATACTATCGTATGTAATATCTATATCCTCCGTTGAACTGTTCTCGATGAAACAGCTTTTCTCGGTTATTAGAGCAAACTATTTTCTTTGGTTTGTGAAACGGTTGTGAGCATTAAATCCAACTTATCTGCAAAAAAATTAAAAGCGTTAATTTTTTGACAGTTCATATGAACTGATATATTTGACGATAAAATATTCCAAAACATCATATTTAAATTCAATAATATTGAGCTTTTCAATTAAAATTTAACTAAAATGCAAGCTATATATAGTTTTATATGAACGAATCTCATCGACCATCAATAACAATCTACCAAAGTAAAATGGTTGACAGTATTCCATAAGGGAAATTTTAATTTTTTTATTTAGTAATTATCTTGACTTCGCTGCTTCTAAATTGTAGAAATCTATAGTTGAGTATATTATACAAAGTCACTCATTCATAATGTTTAAAGATATCATTCGTTGATGCTAATATGAGTATATAAATTTTAGTCGATTTTATATTGTCAAAGGTAATAATTATTAGCGACCTCCAGAAAGACATCTGCGACCCCCGAGCGGATCGCGACCCACTGGTCTCGTACCACTGATTGCACTCCACTGATCTATACATCTCATGCGGACGCCATCGATTAGACATTTGGAAATTCTTATAATCGCATCCGATTTTCCCGTATTTGGATCCTCGAGTTCTATAACGTCCCGAAAAATAATTGCCCCAGTCCCATTGACGTCTCATCTCTTGGAGTCGCCACCATGATAAACTACGACGGCCGTAACTTTAATCCCGCCATCGAATTTCCGCTTCGTCAATTGCGCGTTTTTCTCTCTCTCTCTCTCTAAGTCCTGAATTCGAAGACTTTTCTCTTAACGGATCCCTCAGTTCCGTACCAACGTTTCAATTGAACGACCGGACTGAAAATAATATCCTTCTCCTAATGTCTTTTTAATTGCATCCATGTCCCCGCTGAATGATCCCCGATTCCTACTCGCTTCTAAAATGGATTCTCTTCGGTGACTATCGAATTAATCCAATCCCCGTTATGTGATTTTGGGGAATATGAGCGTTTGGATTACATGCAACACTTGAACTGTATGGTAACTGTAAGACACTTCCTGACGGAATGTGTCAAATGTTTGTTTTTAAGGAAAAGTAAACTTTTACCTGCTCCGTGAAAAAATAATTACTGGTTTTATTTAATTAATTTTATTTATTTTACTGTTTTACGTATCGTACAACGATCAATGACCGAGTCGGTTCTAACCGGAATCTTCTAATGACCACGTCGATAAATCACCTTGGATTGTTCTTATAGAGCGAATTATTCTTTCGATTCTACAGATTTGACGATATGGCATTTAATCCGTTGCATTCGTTAAGGGAGCTTTCGACGTTTTAAAAAATGTACAATCGTTATCCACGGAAATGTGAGGGATTTTATCTGGGATAAAACCTCTTTTGGATTTAACGACGAGTGGTAAATTTTAATCGAATCAATTTCGAATAAACACTTGTCGGAATAAAAAATTATTGCCTACAATTTCGCGCGATATATGCAAGAATTAGAAAGTGTTTTATATCCTTATAAGAGGTATTGATACACTTTACTGGGTTAGAAATTACTGGTAAAATGTTTGGCATAAAGTGAATGAACGTAGGACTCTTAAAATTTCGCATCACGCAGAATTTAAAAAGGGAAATTGCTTTTTACCTGAAATTAATAATGATGTGTAATTTGGAAAATAGCAAGTTCGAAAATCCAAGTGTGGCTTTGTGAAATATCTGAGTGGGAACATAAAAATTAACTGAAGTACGTACAAATCAACGGCTAGAAGTTCGTAAAATTTGCGGAATAAACGATCCTGATCATGATTTGTGCTGCACTATTCATATTTTTATTTTTATTTATGTGTACCTTGAAACAATTTTTATTTGATTGTTTTATTTGAATTGAATTATGTACATAAATTATATTGTGTATTAAAACGGTAAAGTGGAAAAGGGGGGGAAATATGGCCTCAAACTCGCCATATTAAGGATATAAATAAATAATATAATAAAGTTAATGCAAGTTTAATTGGTCTTATTTGTAATATTCGGCGCTCTCCGAATAAATATGGGGAAGGCGTAGAATATTCAAGTTATTCATTTTAGTACGCCGTACGTGCGTTTATAATTTATAAAATTATATATTGCCACCGCAATATTAAAATGATTTTTCCACGCGTTAAAGATGAGAATATCTAGAGTCCATCGTATTTCCCTCAAACATGACTTTGTCGGTTACGCAAATTTTACTTCGAGGAGATATTTTAGTAGCGGATGCTGTCCTATAAACCACTTAATTACACTGAAAATTCCAACGACAAATTGTAAAGTCGTCCAGAAGCGTATTCCATCACAATTGTAATTCCATTTATGCACATCCGCGTCTTCATGTTTGGCTGCAGATGTATGTAATTCATTAAAATTCTCTGAAATGTATCACTGTCTAGAGATTAGTAATAAGTAAGCGTTTTAAATAACGAATGAAATTACATTTAACTTCCAGTAAATAAATTATAAACTTTCTCCATTCCTCCCATTCTTCCCCTCTCTCCCCCTTCCTCCCTCTCTTTCTACCTTCCTCTCAATCTCTCTCCCTTTCTTTTTTCCATCCTCCCATTCTCTCTCCCTCTCTCTCTCTCTTCCCTCCAATTTTATCTAGCCATTCCACCACCGCAACTCTTTTTCCATATTTTGATGGATTTAATACCGAGTTCAAGTTTTTTGCCAACGAACATCCCTGCTGTGATTTCTAGGCGCGTTTCTTCGGTTTTTTATTAAGGTTATATGAAAAAAATCTTAATAATCGTATTCATTTCCATCTTATATGAGTTTTTATGACTTAGAACATTTATCTGTTCGAAAATTTCCTTGACAGCCATTTATTTGATCATTCTGGAATCTTTTTTCTCTTCTTGTACTTTTTCGATTGAAATAGATTTAATGACTGTTTTTAAAACGGACGGGACATATGTTCCAAAAAAGAGACAAAATAATCCGGCCACCAGTTTCATCTCAAGAAAATTTAGCAAAAGAAAGAACTTAAACAAAACAAAGCATTAACGTAATTTTCCATTGAATTCATTCAAATCGAGCTAATACACATGAAGTTTCAAATAAAAATGTGAATATAGTTTAATATGAGAATATTGAAAATTAATTTAATTCTCCAAGGGCCAAACTGGATTCTTCTACTAAATATATGACTATAACTTATGAAATTTATTCAAATACTTTTTTAATTATGGGCATCCATCGATATGGTCTCCTCTATATATTATAGATTTATTGATACGATAGCTTCGTTTCCATATAGCGGATGATCAAAAAAACTTCTGTAAAACACTTGTCGACCGATTCCAATTTTGGTTAAATCGGACACTAATAAGACCAATTTACATGAAGACCTGCAAGTATTTTACAACGTACTTCGCAAGAATTTCGTTAAATACTGAATTGGGAAAAAATATTGAGGGCTAAAGTTAAATAAAATAATTAAATACGAATTTTATGTTGAATGTTTTTTCCCCCCAAACGTGAAGTTTACGATAAATTTAAAAAAATATATAATTAGTGTACTTAGGTAATCATACGATTTTTGATGCCTTTTTGCTCTTAAATAAGTAAATATGGAGACTACGGCGAAATTGATGTTAAATGGAAATTAACTCCTTAACCGTAAAATTCAATATTAGACACACTCAATGTAAAAGTGGTAAGAAAGGAAGGAAAAGGCAAAATACAATAAAAATTATAAACTATCAGGTTTAATGGTTGTCACTCCACGCCAGGGACCTGATGTTTTTCACACATTCACTCACTCAATCGCACAAGCACTAATCCTAAAGGTGGAAAGGAAAAGGGTCCGGGTTTGCAAGAAATTACTCTGCGCAGGGACCCCAAAAAATCACACTGTTGCTAGAAGGTTTTTAAGTCAGTACGACCGTGACAGGGACCTACAAAGCTACCACAAACACACGCACACGTACACGTCAAGAGGTAAAGGGAAAAATTAAAGGGGGAAGGGAAAATAATACTAGGTTTACGAGAAGTTAAACCACGCCAGGGACCTAGTATAGCACACAGCAGACTGTAGGTTTATGTGACTTCCGGCAACGACAGGGACTAAACAGACGAAACAATCACGCACGAAAGCACTCGAGTACACGCACACAAGTTCTCTAAAGATGAGGTAAACATACTAAATACGTATTTCAAGAGCTATGCTCTCATCATCAGTAGTTGATGTGTAATGAGAGGTGGGAGTGTTGTAGGCGGAATTTATATGTTTATGTGCTGAAGTGAAATAAAGTGAAATAGGTTTTGCCGTTACAACGTACAATGGTGAAAGTGGGATCGGGCTGCGGTCGTTATTCATAACGGAATTTTATTTCTGTTTATGTGTATGCTTTCGTATGCGTCTAGTTTGTTTTGGTTGGTTACAGATTTTACAAAAGTTAAGTTTTGGATGGTGGAGTTCCTGGATATGTGTTGCTACACTATAGTTGTTTAATCTGTTGTGTTTAAAATGAGCTATGTGTACTTTGAAGCTTGTTTCTGTCTAAAGTTTTGTTTGTCCAATATATAATTTGTCGCATCCTCCATAAGATATTTTGTATATGCTGGATTTGTGTAAAGAAGGAATTGTGTCTTTTGGGTTGTTTAATAAATTGGAGAGTTTGTTGGTAAGCCCATGGGCGAAGGGGATTTTAATGTATTTCGTGTCTGTCGGGGAAGTGTCAGTTTGTATTTTGTGCGTTTTTACATGGAGCCTATGTTTATGTTAACATAAACCTAGTATTATTTTCCCTTTCCTTCCCCCTTTAATTTTATCCCTTTACGTCTTGGCGTGTACGTGTGCGTGGGTTTTTGGTTGCTGAATATTTCCCTGTCGCGGTCGTACTGACTCACAAACCTTTTAGCAACGGTGTGATTTTTTGGGGTCCCTGATGCAGAGAAATTTCTCGCAAACCCGGTCCCGTTTCCTTTCAGCCTTTAGGATTAATGCTTGTGAGATTGAGTGAGTGAATGTGTAAGTGACATCAGGTCCCTGGCGTGGAGTAACAACCCCTAAACCTGTAAGTTTATAATTTTATTGTCTTTTTGCCTTTTCCTTCCTTTCTTCCCCCCTTTTTCATTGTGTCTCTAATATTAAATTTAACGGTTAAGAAGTTAATTTCCATTTAACTTCTTTTGTTCTTCTAAAAAAATATTAATTAAAAATGTACAACTCTGTAACCGCTAGATATATTTTAATGAAATGTGGTATTGGGGAGTTTCATTAAAATTTGTTGGCTGATTCCAATTTTGGTTAAAATCGGACTAAATTAACGACCACTTTACATGAAGAACTACATGTAGCTTACAAAGTACTTGTTTCAACTCGGGAACCGCTGGACTATTTTGATGAAATTTGATATTGGGAAATTTTACTAAAATTAATCCATCTCAAAGAATGTATTTGGAAACTCTGTGTACACCGACATGGATTACATCTTTCCGTACTTGTTATGAAGGCTATCTGATACACAAATCTAACTATAATAAAAGTCTAATTTTGTCCCTTTGTGGCTCCATCTGTCACTCTATAAAAATGCGAATAACTCGATAATAGAATGAAATTCATTTTTGATATATAGCAGAAATAATCGATTCACATATCTTAAGATGATGACTTAATGAAATCTCTAAAAAGTCCTAGGTTCGACACCAAGGTAGGGCTTTCACTTTCCCATACGATAACACTTATAAATTGTTTTTTTGACTTGCAGGCTTTTCTTCATTTTGAGATATATGTTAGAAAAAATTAACCTATGTCCTTCGGATGTGGCCCATTTTAAAGAAAACTGTATGACGTTTCTAAGTCTGTTCATCATTACCCGCCTACATTTTTAAATACCTTATGTTAAACGTTTAACTCACATTGTTTGGGGGAATCTTGCCTTTTAGCGGGATGTTGCCATGCCAACCCATTACATTGTTAAATCTCGAAATCCTATTGTTATTTCAATCCTTATGGGGGAAAGCGTGTTTTGAATACTCTTACAATTAGTACAAGAGAGAGGAGAGAGAAATTCTTGTCATAGCTACAAATGTAAACAACATTCGTTGCGTTATTTACGAGAAGGAATACATTTGAATGTAGAACATCAATCATTTGCATATTAAAATAAGGTAGGTACTTAGAATCATCGTTAGAGTTTGAAACTTGAAACAACGAACGCCTAAAAGAAAGAAAGTTTGTTTTCTTGCCATCCAAAGAAAGTCAAGGTATATTTATATATATATATATATATATATATATATATATATATATATATATATATATATATATATATATATATATATATATATAAAATTTCGACTATTTTATCTCAATATGAATTATTTAAATTTTATTCTTGAAATACTCTAAATGGTAAAAATTCATATTATTGAAAATAATTATTTTATTACAAACATTGCCATAAATGTGCATCGGGAAATGCACTGTAATTAATGC
This sequence comes from Tanypteryx hageni, assembly GCA_028673005.1. Classification (NCBI taxonomy): domain Eukaryota; kingdom Metazoa; phylum Arthropoda; class Insecta; order Odonata; family Petaluridae; genus Tanypteryx; species Tanypteryx hageni. Next base: position 186,077,495 of record CM054120.1, read on the forward strand.
ATTGAGTGCACACTTTTTAAAAATATTCCCTTTGTATATCTTTTGCATATTGGATGCATTTTGCCCAGTCTTCTATGGTCGCGTTGTCTATGGCTTCGTTAATAAGTTTTTCTACATCGGCAATTTTAAAAGTTTTATTGTGGGCAGCCCCCTCCTCTTTGATTTGAGCCCAAATCAACTCTATGGGGTTGTAATCCGCATCGTAGGGCGGTAAGCGAATGACTTCCTGTTCCATTTCGTGGCCCAATTTATCAATGTCGTAAATCTTAGACGCATTTTTAATTTCATTTTAAGAAGCAATTCAGCCCTTGTCTCTTTCGGAGCGATTTGAATATTTTTCTTGCTAACCCAGTCTTGTATGTCCGATTTCTTCCAGTTACACGACGGCACTTTTTCTTCTCTTGCGAAATTGTAACTTACATTATCCATTACGATGGTGGATCCCTTTTCCAACAAAGACAATAATTCCAGAAACCGTTTTCTAAATAATTTTGAGATCATTTCCGTGCGGTATTCTGAATGATGAGCGCCTTTTTTTAACTGAAAACTAATTTACAAGGTTAAATAATACCGGTTTGTGCCTACCTCCTTAGCCCACAGGCACTTTCAGTCCTTCATGTTCATCTGAATCTCGCCAAATTAATTTTTGGAATAACTCTGATTCAACCACGTTTCGTCCAAATAAAAGATTGGTCTAACAAAGCTACCATTTTTTGCAGTGCGCATTGTACGAAGAAACCTAACCCGCCGTTCCATCAAAAATTTGCGAGCATCGTATTTTCTGTACCTGAAAAAGATTTCTTTAATAGTTAAATTGTAATTTATATTTAAATTTTTAAAATATTTTAATCAACAAATTGTATATTTGTGCATGCATATACAGGCAGTTCCAAACTTACGTATTTAATTTGTTCCGCGGAACCTTATGTGTCTAAATTTTCTCATATACATACTTTCATGTACGTTTGACAAGTTTGAAAAATACACGCTTGTGTAACATAATTTAGGTGCATTCGGATATTTATTATAATTCATTTTTTATAATTATTGTGCACATTAATTTTGTGAAAATTAAGTATTAAAGTTTCGATAAATCTTATTGTTAGATATAAGTTCAGATACACAAAAAACGATTGCGATTTCTATATAAAACCAATGCACTTATCACGCTAACACAAAAATTTCATTGTTAGAAATTTTCTTGAAATTGCGGGTTAATAATTTCGTAAAAAGCTGGTATAAACGCTGAAATATAAATTTAAAAAAATACCATAAACGAGGTACGTCACATAATACCAACACAAGAAGCGAAAGCAGGTATGCGCACTCTCAGGCAAGGAATTGCTGGCGATGAATCGGTTGGCGTTAAATAGAAATTATTTTATAATACTTATATAAATATTTATTAATATATAATACATATTTTAATATAATATGAATCTACTGATTAAATAAATAATGTATAGTAATGTTAGAACAAATTTTATATTATATAAATTGAAAACGTTCCCGGCGATGAACCTACATGCAAAATTGGAAGTATCCTGAAAGTCGGGGACTTTCTTTATAATATATGGATGAGCAACTCGCTGAAGTACTATTACCGATAATAGAAATGAATATATAAATTAAAAATTTACCTGAATCCTAAGGTTTGAAGAAGACGGATAACTGATTTACTGGATCTCTTAAAATTAATTTTTTCCTCCAGATCTGCACGTATCTTCTCAGCGGTAGGATATTCACCCCTGCCGTAAAATCCAATAACCAAATGACGCACTTGGTGTTTATCGAAATCGTCCAGATCCGTAATAACAGTTTGTCTCTTGTAGTGTTTACGCCGTGTGCCGAAAATTGGTTTCTCATTCGCTTCAGACGAGTCCACCTTTCTTTTAATTTTTTGCACAGTACTTTTTCCTATTCCACAAGCATTCGCTGTGAGCTTCTGGACTTGCTTGAACTGTAAGTTCTTCGCAATGTCCGGATTATCGCCTAAATGCATGAAATATGTATTCACATTCCTAGTTACGGATTGGGTTTGCTTCCTCAAGTCCATTTTGCCGTACCATCTACCGTGAGTCGACGGGAATTGCGGCGTGCTTGGCTGATCATCATTCTCTTCAGTTTCCATTTTAATTAACAGCAATTTTGTTGATATAAGAATAAATAAAACGATAAACTAACAAACAAATGAAATGAACAGTTGCATAAAACTCCTTCAGCCAAAAAAAATTGTAGGGTAAGCCCTATGCATTTCGCCCACTTAGTGGGCGAAATGCATAGGGCTTACCCTGCAATTTTTTTTGGCTGAAGGAGTTTTATAAAATTGTTCAACTTGGAGCCAAAGTGTTTACGAGCTACCATCTACCGAAACAAATGAAATAACAAACACAATAAACTCAATAAAAATAAAATAAATAAACAATATATTCAAATAAGAAAATTTTTAGACCGCACGAAGGTAAAAGCACACAGATATTACGAGAGCCACTACACAGCTGACACCAAAGCCGCCGAAGTTCCTGCCGTATAATCTGGCAACATCGCCAGACGAGGGACGAAGAGGACTAGGCTGTTTGACCTTGAGGCTTACATTTTCGTGTACCTCATTTATTATTATTTTTATATTTTATTAATTATTATTTGATATTATGGGATCAGAAAATATATAACTTCTGACGTACACGTTCACACGTGCCTAAGCTCTCGTGACTTTAAATGCGGTCCTCCGAAGCATTCACAAATACGAAATGCGGCTCGCCCTGCATTAAATTTGCCGACCACTAATTTAGAGCATGAGTTTCCAACGGGGAGAGGTGGGGGGAAGAGAGGAAACGTGTAGCGTTATAAAGTGGTACGCGAAATTATCAAAATTTATAATTTTTCTTCTTCATCTTTCACGCATGGCTTCTGAATCAAAGGTGCAGTTTTGAGATAATTAAAAACGCTAAAGAATGCTTTGAGGTGGAGTTTAAAAAGAAATACTATAATGGAAAATTATTTCATGTATCACGGTAAGTCAATTATTGAGATATCGGCAGGGGTCTTTTCACTCATGAAGTCGAAAACTGTCGTTAATTATATTAAACAGAAATGTATAGCGTGGAGTATTATAATTAACATTTATTAACATTACTAATTTATTTTAACAGAAATTTTTTAAAATATCTCTATACTTTTAAAATATACTACTAAGAGATGCGCGACTATTCCAAATATGCCCAAAAGGGTAGGTCATTAAAAAATGTTGAAGACCACTGGTTTAGAGACTACATAAAAGAAGACAAACTCAGCTGAATTTGGTATTTATATGGCTTTTTAATCATTAAAATTTTCTGAAAATCTTTCAATGAATTTTTTTTAACATTCCAACGTATCGCCTGCAACAACAGGGAGTTCAAATAGTTTATCGAGATGTTGAAATGCCAACAATCTTTTACTTTCGTATTGCTGGCACAATCAATCGAATAGTTGCCAGCTCTTATAAAGGAGCCATGACTATACTAGGTGCATTCTCATTTACACCATATGTGAGATAACGAAGTTTCTCGATATCAGATAAATGATTGTTAAGATGAATTAAACATGTCATGAAATCCTTCCAAGTTGGAAACGTTTCCTTCAAATATAGGACTGTTAATTTTATGTACCCTAGCTTCCGGAGAAGCACAAGATTCACAACTCGTCAGACAATGGAGGATTCGGATAAAAAAATCCACCGGGACTTGACCCTAGGTGGTCCGTTTGGTTTATTATTCCTACAAATTACGCATGGAATTCCAACTCAAGATCTATAGTGGTCTCCCAAATCTCACAGTATAATTTTTAAAACGCTTTGTAATTTCCATAAAACAACGAATTCGGGAAATAGTTCCGGTTTTTTAAGTAAGGGTTAATGAAATAATAGATAAGATAAAATAAGATTATTAAATATCTCTGGTAAACTTATTCATCATCGGTTTAAATTCTGTAACGAACACTAAAGCTACGTTTGGTCAACAGATGCAGATTGGTCTGTCCACTGTTCAAGTTGCAGACTCATATCTGCATTAGACTAGTAGATAGAAATAGAGAACTAGTCACTTCGGAAAAGGCGACGGAGATTTCTGTAGTGCAAAAAGGGGAAAGTGTGTAGTTAATGAAGCTCCGCGGAAATAACAAGAGGATACTTTTCCCCTCGGAAACGCTGACACCACCCACCATGAAGAACTGTAAACAATATCCATCTTCGGCGGTTGTAGCTAACCTTAGCTAGTTCTGTTGAATCAAATTGAAATCCATTCAGTCCGACCCTCAAGTAGCCACACCCAAATGTGCCAGCGCTCAGCTTACCACGTCTCAAGGACAGGAAGTAAACGGTCCAATGGTAAACACACGCGATTCAAAAATTTGGCGTAAAACAACGCACTCCGTTACTGTCGAGAGGGGCATGATGAAGCGGCCTCGTATTGCAGAGGTCGTCACTAAGGTACCGATAACCAATCGCTTCGCGCTCCTGCTTGCGGATGCAGACACAGACCTCACCCGCCCGGCTATCTCCGCTGACGCAATGGACACCTTGCACATAGCGCAACAAACCACAGCCAACTACCTCACGCCACCGCAAATAATAATCTTTGAGGTGACTAGCCCCTTGTCGCTGAAACGATCATCGAAAAAAATTCGCCGTCACTCAAGAATAGGATTCCACGAAATTTTGATTCCGGAATATATTGGACTATTTGAAAATGAGGGGACTTCTAAAGAAAAATGGAGCCCTAATATCCCCTTAGGGTACCGGAGAAGATCGGATCACCAGTTTCATCTTCCATGGTCTCCCAAACGACACAGAAACCGAGGAAATCAGAGAAAACCTCAACGCGCGAGATATCGCAATAAAGATGATCCGCCAGATGAAGGGCAAGGACTGCCAACCCTTCGACGACTTCGTTTTCGGCGTCACTACTTCACAGGAATGTCAGGCAAAAGAAATCACGCGAATCCGCTATATTCTGAATTGCCGTGTGCGGTTCACTCCATACAGGCCGAACCAACCACAGATGTGCTTCAGGTGCAACCGGTTTTGCCACGCCTCTACTTTTTGCTCCGAAGAGCCGAGGATCTTCAAATACGCTGTGGCACATGAGTGGAAAGACTGCACCCTACCTTTTGCTGATCGTTCGCGGGGTAAAAACAACGCCCTAGTGAGAGCTAAGGAGGAGAGGTCAGCACCTTAACAGTGGGCAACATCGCGACAACGGCTCGACGCTGGCTTAATCGCACATTAGAACGCGGTGCTCTTCCCCAGGCTGCATAAGGCACGTACAGAGCAGACGGAGACCGCCGGAGAACTCAACACACCTCTATAAAGGCACCAATGTCCTGATCAGCAACATCCGGATCTAGCGGCTGTGAAGGATCTCTCCGACCTGAAAAAAGTGATCTTGTTACCCGCTGCCAGACTGCTGCTCTCACAATTCAGCTCTTCATGTTAAAATGGCTATTCTAGTCCTCAAGGAACTTGCGGTGAAAAAAATAAACCTCTAAGTCTGTACGCTGGAAAGCACAGCGGTTCGATGGGAGACGGCGCTGGTTTTGCTGACGCTAGTCTTCTGTTACCAGCCTAACAACAAGGACATCCACCCAAAGGACATTTACAAGATCATGAGCGCTGGAGTTTCACTCATCGCTGCAGGTGACATCAACCGCAAACATCCTTCATGGGAACACACACACGATTGCTTGTCTCTCGAGCGACCAGAGCACTATTGTTATCCACATGGGGATACATCCGCACTTTATACTGAGGGGGAAAATTTCCAGTTCCAGAACGCCGATTAGAGTAAGTTCAGGACGGTGCTATCAGACGACCTTCCGCAAACGCTGCCGGACTTAAGTACTCCTCAAGAGACCAATGCCAGCGTTGCGGACATCACCGCCGGTATACAGAAAGCAACAGAAGTTTCCATCTCCAAACAAAGGAAATATGCTCCGGTCTTCCTTGCCCTCCCGCAGTAAATCCTTGATGCAATAAAAGCCAAAAATAAGATCCGCGGGTACTTCCAGCGAACCGGCTGCCAGGGTGCCAAATGGAGGATGCTGAAGATGCTGCATAGGATCCGGGATCTCATTGCAGAGCACCGCAGGGAAAAATAGGAAAGGAAGTTAGAATCCCTCTTGCTCGAGGACGGCTCCATCTGGAACATGGTCCGTGCGCTACGTTCGCCTTTCATCTCGGACCCGCCCTTATACAATGAGATCGGTCCTGTCTGCACACCAAAGGAAAAGGCAGAACATCATTCCTGGAGAAGTTTTTCACACCTAACACCGACCAAGACAGCGTCTCAGGGGAGGAAGAATTAGAGGAAGACCATCGGCCTGAACACCCTACAGTCACTTGAGAGGATATCAGTATGGCGCTGAAGCATCTACGTCCGCGAAAATCTCCGGGAAAAGACGATCTCCGTAATGAGATTACCCGCCAGACACCGCAGTCCGTGGAATTTGTGATTGTAGCGTTTTTCATTGCCTGTTTACGCTTTTGAGACTTCCCGTATCACTGGATGGAAAGTGGCCACAGTGGTTTTCATCCCTAAGCAGGGGGAGCCTCCGATCGCAGTCACCAACTTATGGCTTATTTCGAGGCTCAAAGACCTGAAGAAGCTTCTGGAGAGAATCGCCATGACACATCCGCAGCGCCATGTGTCGGGTAATTACATCCTTTCGGCAGGGCAGTTCGGTTTAGACCAGAACACGCGACGACTCATCAAATCGTGCGATTTCATCACCGACCCTTTCAACCGTAGCAGCTGCGCAGCAGCAGCTTTTTTGGACAATACGAAAACTTTTGATAAAATATGGTATGGTGGGCTCCTCAAGAAAATAAGGACCTTCAGCTTTCCTAGGTGGCAACAGAGCTTCATCGCCGACTATCTCAGCGGCAGGATATTCCCTGTAGCCTGGAGACACCGGCTCTCTGTAGCGAATAAAATCGCAGCGGCCGTCTCGCAGGGCTCACTAATGGGTTCTTTATTGTGTAACTTCTTCGCCGAGGATGTCCATCAAGACCTGGAATGGAACGGTTTGCTCGCCATATACGCAGACGAGATTGTACTTATATGCCACCGAGGCAGACGAAGACCTTCCTCCGAAGCGCAGGATGCTTTCTTGAGGGCAAGATGTGCTAAGCATAATGCAGAATAAGCTGACCCTATATCTAGCACCAACGTAAATGAACCCGAAAGGCGTTGGTAGCGGTACAGACCTAAAATAAATTGACGTATACAGCACCTTAGTCAAGCTCCGTTTACGCGAACCAACCATTGTAGAGTGACGGACGAATCGAAAGAAAAGTGAAAGCAAATCGACCGTGTAAACCACTTCGGCTTGGTAGTTTGACGAGCGTTTTGATTCTACAGAATTAGAGAAGCTCTTTACCTTCTCTAAAAGAATTCCCGCGGGAACACGCCGAGCGTAACCGTACATGCTCGAAGTGGCCCCGAAGATAGTCATGTGGTGGAGCACGCGCGTTTAAAATCCTATGGTGAACACTTGTTGAAAAAGAATATCGATGTTACGTAAGAACTGATAGGTTTATATTCTTGCAATAAATGATTTATGTAGTTCATCACGTTTTCTGAGAATATTGATTGAAGAATGTGACGCACAATCTTATTTCTAACACAACTATTAAGTAAATTAATAATAATGTATCACCAAACATACTAAAACATAATGATAACATACGATCTGCAACTTCCGCTAGAACAATTCTTGTAAAAGCAATGAAAGTGTTCTAAATAATACGTTTAGAATTGCCCATAAGGATACATATTATTTCGATTTTTACAGAAAGTAATATATCATCTTTTATTTGTTGCAGAGGCTTTTGCTTTACTCTGTTAAAATCCAGCGTATTTCCGGGCATTCTCTCGTGTTTTCACGGTTATTGTTCATTTGCAGCTAACCATTCAGAAGGCTCTTGTTTAATTCCAGAACCAATTCTTTGTTCAATATCTTTCACAATCGATGAGTTTTTGGAATTTGTTCAATATATTATAGATGAGTTTATTCCTGCTATGTTTATAATACAATGCAAGAAGCCATCATATATAGTATTTGCCGAATGTATGTTTGTGGCATTGTTAAATACCCATCGGAAAAACGAATGAAAATCAGTGCAGGGCTTTATTGAAATAAATTTTTTAATTACTTGGAATTATGATACGAACGCGGGACTTAAATAGTTCTATTTCAAAAATTATTCAAAGGAATTGGGTTCAACTTCATTGAAAGTAATAATTATACTTAGAAAAAAGGAACAAGTATGTAACTTCCACAAATATGAATAAAATATAAGCGACTGTAAAATAACTTTATTTGTATGGATGTTGTTCATTTCCTCTAACTATTGCTAAAAGAATAAAGTTGATTAATTTGAAGAGAGAATTCGAATCCGTGTCGAATGAGCATGAAAATTTTATTTTTAATCAGAATATAATGCTGGAGTTTTTCAACAATGAGAAATGTAAGGTACTATGACAACTAACATTGTCGCCACATTTGAGAGTCCAATACGAAGAGATTTTTATATTTTATATTTTTAGGGATGACTGAGAAGGAGAGACCGAGGAGGAATGGGAGAATGAGGTAGTGGCTAATTTTTTATAAACTTTTATCTCATACAATTTTTTACCTAATTACGAATCTGAAGCCAAAATTATAATGCGATCATTATCTTGCAAAAACATTGTTAAAATTAACGCTTTATATCGAATCGTGGAAAAGCAAATAATCGAAAAATCGATACTTCGTGACATCGCAGCTAGTGCCGGGCTGCTGACTGACGCCCATATAAAAAAGCACAAATACAATATCTCTCTGATTGTTACGTTAAAAACTATTAATGAATATATGATTTTTTAGGTAGTTGTAATTGATTTCGATTTTTAAATATGGCCGAGATGAAGAAAAGTCTTTAAAAATACGTCTATTGTTCTGTTCCTGTGTGCAAAAGCACAAGTTTCTCAACTGACAATATATTATATATAAATAGTGTTCTGCGTGTCTACATGTTCAGGTGCTCCTCCACCTTTTTCTATCCTGTGCCTTTCTCTTTATCTCCCAATACTCTACTCCCTCCCCTAGAATATCCAACATTTTAATTCTTCTTCTTCCTCTTTTCTTTCTTCCCTCCACCGTTCCTTCGATAATATCCTTCAGTAATTCCTCTCTTCTCAAAACATGTCCTATCCATTTATTATTCCTAGTCATTATCGTGTCCATCAAACTCCTTTTCTCATCTACTCTTCTTAGCACTTCCACATATGTAATCCTGTCAGTCCATTTAACATTCAGCATCCTCCTCCACACCCACATTTCAAATGCCTTCACCCTCTCCCTGTCTCTCTTCTTCAATGTCCATGTATCCGACCCATATAGCATCACAGTCCAAACATAACACTTTACCAATCTCTTCCTCAATCCCAAATCCATCTTGCTATTAAATAGCTTCCATTTTCTATTGAACGCTTCCTTTGCCAAACCTATTCTCATCTTAATTTCCTCCTCACATTCCCAGTCCTCTGTCAACAACGTAACAAGATACCTGTGCTGTCCCACCTGCTCTATCCTCTGCCCCCTCACCTGCACTTCCATCCTTTCCTTGCCCCCTGTTCTCATTACTTTCGTTTTCTTTCCGTTTATTCTCAACCCCTATCGGTCTTCCACGCTAACCAGATTCTGTAGCATCTGTCTCAAGTCTTCCGTCCTCTCCGCAAGCGGTATCATGTCGTCAGCAAACCTAATTGACGATGTAATTCTTCCTCCAACGCTTACTCCTGTGCTCGTCTCCCAACACTCCTTTATCATTTCTTCAGTATAGATGTTAAACAGGGTTGGGGACAAACAACAGCCCGGTCTAACTCCTCTCCCAATCTCGAACCACTCTGTCCTGCTTTCCCCTATCCTCATGGCCGCCTACTGTATCATGTATAGATTCCTTATCAACCTTCTGTCTCACCAATCTACTTTCTTCTCCCTCAATATCTCCATTATTTTTTCATACCACACACAGTTGAAAGCATTCTCCAAATCCACTAAGCACAGACTGATACCCTTGTCCCGTTCTAAATACCTTTCTCCAATCGTTCTTACCATCCCTATGGCATCCCTCGTACCCATTTCTTTCCTAAATCCAAATTGTTCTTCTGCTACATTCTCTTCCATTACCCTCTTCAACCTTCTATTCATCACTCTCAACATTATTTTGGCCGCGTGAGCTATTAGACTAATAGTTCTTTGCTCCCTGCACTTCTTTGCCTCTTGCTTTTTAGGTAGTGGTATCATTTTTACTCTGACAAACTCCTCCGGCCACTCCCCACTCTCATATATTGCATTAAACAAGCTGGTCACCTCTTCAATGCATTCGTCTTGCAGACACTTGAACAGTTTTACAGGTATCCCGTCTACTCCTGCTGCCTTCCCCTCCCTCATTTCCTTCATAGTTGCCACTACTTCCTCCCTCGGTATTGCCTCCCCCATCTCCACCATATCCACTTCCTCTTCTTCCTCAATTTCCAGCTCTGTCGGCTTTTCCTTCACCTTATACAACTCCTCCATGTATTCTTTCCACCTGCACATAACCTCCTTTCCTCCTCCTGTATCCTACCATCCTTGCTCTCAATTTCTTTTGTGTCTCCTCCTCCAGATCTCTGTCCATCCCAAGTAATACTCCTGACCTTCTGATACGCTAGGTTGTACCTTCCCCTCTTCTCGAGCTGTTGTATCTCCTTGCACTCCTCCTCCAGCCACTTTTCCTTCGCCCTTTCCGTCTCCCTCCTCAGTTCATTGTTCAACTGCCTGTAGTTCCTTCTCCCTTCCTCTGTGTTTACAGCATTGTATCTTTTCTCTTCTCCATCTTTGCAATCATTTTCCCTGTTACCCAGGGTTTCTTAGCTCTTTTGCCTTTCCTGTATCCTAATTCCCTTTCCGCCACATTTACTATTCCATTTTTAATTTTCTTCCATTTTTCCTCTACTCCTTTGTTCTGTGTATTTACTCTTTCTGCCTTTCTTTCAGTTTCTCTAGATTCCATTTCTTAGCCATCTTTGCTTTTCTAACTCTTTTCATTTTGATCTTCATTTCCTCCATTAGCAGCACGTGGTCGCTTGCTATATCTGCTCCTGGGAGCCCACACACTCTTTTCACTCCGTTTTTATACCTTCCTTCTACCAATGTATTGTCGATCTGTTTCCTGTACATGTTACCTGGCGATTTCCATATATATAGCCTTCTTTTATGATTCTTATACTAGGTGTTGGTTATTATCATGTTCCTCTCCTTGCAGAACTCGATAAGTCTGTCTCCTCTTCTGTTTCTAATTCTAATTTTCTAATTCTAGCGGTGGATTCCCTTTGCCTTCCGTTGTCTAGAGAGGCCACCCCTAACCTGGGGATACAGACACTTCTAGATGGGTTCCAGGGGTATTTCCTCCACCTGAGGGACCATCACCCTCCCTAAGAGGTTCATCCGCCCGAAGCCATTGGCCCCCTAGGGTCGTCAAGTTATTTTCCGCCACCTGGCACTCGGCGTTGGGTCCCTGGCTGCACGGTCTACCCAATTACCGTGGCAGGATAACCTGGCAAGACATATATATATATATATATATATATATATATATATATATATATATATATATATATATATTATATATGATGGAATAATATGATATTATGCAGAAAGGCATTAGCAATTATTTGGGAATAATTTTGAAACGAAAAAATTCTGTTATGACAGGGAATTGAACCCGTGTCTTCCTTTTTTACGCCCGGAAAGTGGAAGACTCAGGTTCAATTCCCGGTCATAGTAGACTTTTCTTCATTTTTGCCAACATCTGTAAAGAATACAAAATATAATTTACAACTTCAAAGTTTATTGAAGCCACACACTGTATAATTCCAATTGTTCCAGAATATCAAACCTTGGTCCCTTTCTTTCATAATGCAGAATATGATGTTGGATTTCAATGAAACCTAGGTCGTTTTTAATTAAATTTATGTGTAATTAGAATAAGTCTCTTTATTTTTACAGCTTGTTGGTAGTTTGGATTTCACAGTTAAGCATTAAGCCCTAGAAAATAAGAGATCCAAGAACATAACTATTTAGACGAGAAAAGTGGGGATATGAGAAAATTTGCGCTACGTATGTTGCACCGACTTATTGAATTATTTTAGTGTTTAGCACTAGTAGTTTCGTACTATAAATTACATGGAACAAGTTGGTAAACTGAAATTTACCATTGAGCTTACCATGGGTTTTAACGGACCAATGAAAAAATGTACCCATATATAGTGTCCTGGACAAAATGTCCCCAAACACAGAACAGAACCACACGCACCAGAATAAATATTGATTATTCTCTCTCAGACGTTGATATACTGTTCAAAATCAGTCAGTTGATTAATTATAGTGTTTTTAACCCTTCGGCACACGGAATGCCCTCAGGGACGTTATCACATGCAGTATCTGTGAGAAGCATCATATTTCTTAGGCAAATCATAATGTTATTACAAATGTCAAGGTATCTGATTTTATTGTTATTACTCTCTCATATATGGTAAATAGCGAAACAAAAAAAATTCATTTTTTGTTTATTTTTATACAATGGATTTACATAGTAAATATTTCCGATAAATTTTTCATTATTACATCTTGAATAAGAGAATATTTAATTTTTTAATATTTAGACAAAAATTTTACGTTTTGGACAACTAAAGAAGAAATACTTGTACCAAATTTAGTTATAACCAGAAATATTTGTTTTATGATAGCTGGGGAATTTAAAATTTATGTCGAAATCAGAACCGGAGCCACATGTTCGATTTTCACTAGTTTTAACAAATCATATAGGCATGTTCTAAGCAAATATATGAATCAAAATTTACAAGAATACTTGGTCAACATAGTTCATTTCGTAATGTTGCATGGTACGCAGCGCTTTCTTTTGGTACTTTGTTGTGGAACTTCATCTTGTCCCTGTCACCAAAATAATCTTCATTTTGTCCATCATTATCAGCTGAAAAAAAATTCTCCTAATCATCAACACATCTTGTTCATTTTCAAAGTTGAAAACACGTTTCTCCAAAGGCATGCCAATTTTTTTACACTACATCAATACTAACGTAATAGCACACAATATATCCACGAGATACAAACCAAGACGCTGCAGTGGAAAAGCGACACTAGCACTGAGACAGTTTGAGCTGAACTCGCTAAACTGAACAAAACTTGATAACAGATGAATAGAGAATTGAGTAAAAGGTATTGTGACTCACAGTGTCTGTAAGCTAATGAGTCACGAATTGTAAACTAAAACATGAGTCATCTTTCTCTCAGATCGATTGCGTGTGATGTTTTCTGTATTTAGTTTGTTCCTAAAATGTAAATTAGTGACATTATTCTTCAATATAGACGTTTCTACATATAACGTGTTTTAAACTAATATTCCGGATAGGAAAAAATTTGAAATTTTGAAGAAATACTTCAATCAAGCATCTAAGTTAATAACGATAAAATGATCTCCGAAAATGACCCGGATTCAACTCCAGGATATAATTTCTCTTTTCCGTAAGATAACACGTAAAAACCGATTATTCGAAGTGCGGGCTTTCATTCGTTTGCAAATTAAAATAAGAAGAAACTGACCGTCGATCTTCAGATGGGGACTTCTTAAAAGAAGATTGGTCAAAGGTTCTTATTCTTGTCGTCGAATTTTGTCATCAATTCCTAATTGCTCAAATTTATTTTTTTGTTAAAAACACGTCCTGTGTAGAAAAGGTTATATGGAGGATGATGTTACTAATTTAATGTTTTAGAAAAGGATAAATACCGAAAACTGTTATAGGCGTTTTAGTTAATCATCTGACTGATTTTGAAAATTATGACATCATCTAAGAGTGAATAATTAATAATTCTTCTGGTGCGTTAGGACATTTTGTCTTACTTAGAGTTTGGGGACATTCTGTCTGTGGTCATTTTGTCTGGAGATATTTTGATCGTGACATTATATCCAGGGACATTTTGTTTGGTTCTCGGGTTTTAACCCATACATAATTCAAAAGAGTAATCCTACGCTACTGGGAAAACCCTTAGGAATAGAACGTTGAGAGAACAACCTGGCTCAGGTATAAATTACTAATACCATACGAAAATCTCCTGCTCTATTAGCGAATTTTGGAAAAATATGAACTTCGAAGGACCAAATAATTCATTTAAAAATCGCACACTTTAAATTTAAATTTAAATTTAAAACGGCGTTCAGTAAATTTAGAATCCATTATTTCTACTAATCGTTAAAAAGTTACTACTGTCCGCGTCAATAAGACGTGCATCTCAAATTTGGTGCGCAATAATTTGCGCTACGTTTATTGGAAAGAATATACAAAAATACCATAGGAAAGCTTATTTTATGTTTAATATGTTTTGATTTTAAATATATTTAAAAGGAAAATTAAAAATTTAATGGCGAGTTAAATACAGAAACTACCCGTCAAAACCAGCTACGCAGCCAACTTTTGCGAAAGTAGTCATACATAATAATTCATAAACGAATGACTACTGAATAAAATCTTTCTAAATTTAGTGATGATCTAAGGTATAACAGAGGCATTGATATACCTTTCTAAGCTGCTTGTTAGTTACTATGGTTTTAATTGGGTTAGAAATTTAAAAAGAAACTTGTCAGTGGGAAAAATGATAGAGTAATTTTAAAAACACTGTTGTAAAGAGAAACAAATTTTTTTGTAGAAATCAGATTTTCTTTTAACGTTTTTGTTTTCGTTAAATTAATTTTAATCTACCCACAGTACCGTATATGTCGTTTTCTGGACGCTTTACGATGTTGCCAAATGTCTCCTTTCTCTCCCTCGCTGGTAGGCGGTCTATCACCTTCGTCATGGCCCACACAAAAACCCCCTGATCTTCTCTTAAGTTTCGTCCTCAATGGAATGCTCGTCGAAAGCCCTGAGTTGGGACTGGTTACTTTAACAGTACAATCTTGCTCTTTCGTATTAACGTGCTTTTTGGTTCAAGCGCTTACCGCTCGTAACTGTGGCGTTTCTGTTTAGGCAGAACACCTGTTTCGGGGTTGTATTTCGCTTCGTTCGGTCGTCGGCAAGGCAGAGGAAGGCTAACGAGTCCCTTCTGATCACCTGTTATTGTCCGAAATCGGCATAATTGAGCCTGGTCTACTGAGCTTAGTCTCCAATTCTTTTGTTGGCCCTGAAAGCGCCCAGAAATTATTACCATGGAGAGGACCACTCCTTTCGTGGAGAGTGATCCGAAGGGGTCTGTTGCGACGGCTGCCCTTGCAGAAGGGAGCCTCCGACACGTTTACGCTCGCTCCCGGTCGTCGTCGCTATCAAGCGACTCCTCATCGTTCGGTCGAGTGACCCAGGCGGAATATAGGGCGTTGTGTGCCAAGAAGGCTCCGTATGCTACTGCCCCGCTTGCCATCTACCTCGGCCCTGGGTCAAAACGCCTCAATAGGCACTAGCGGGGTCACATACGCAGTAGTACCTCTTCTGAGGACAAACACAGAGAACGCCTACATCGGAGGGCCATCCGGTGCTTTGGCAGCCCGGGAGGGAATCCTGCTCCCTCCCACGTGTCGCCCAAAGCCAGAAACCGCCTCCACCTGTGTCGGCTTAACTGGCCCTTTGCAGGGTCAACAATCCGCCGCCGCTCCGTTCGAGTCTATGGACTCGATGGACGGAGTGCTCGGCAAGAGAAAAAAGACCGCGGGGCAAACAGCCGGCCCCTCTGACACCTCTTTGGCAGACCGGTCCGCCCCCATCCTCGGTGCTGACTCTGTCGTCAGCACGGACGAGGAGGGCGAGTTCACTCCTGTAACTAAACGGAGAGCTAAGGCAGAAGCCTTTCCGCCCTCCTACTGCGGGGTGGAAGGGAACCGCTCAGGAGGGACAACGTCCTGACAAGAGAGCATGAACGAGGGTCAGCGTATCACCGATCACGGTGTACGGGATCCTCTCCCACAAAACCATTGCCGCGGAGTTCAGCAAAATGTGTGGCGACGAGTATGAACTGGAGGTCCGCAGGGCATCCACTAAAATCGTCGTCCACACGCCTGAGCATCACCGTGCGGCGACAAAGGTACTGGACGACGCTGGCGTCTAGTACTATACTCAGCATCTGCAGGCTGTCCAAGGGATACGCCTGCTAATGAAAAACGTCGATAAAGGCTATTCCCTAGAGGACATCGCAGCGGATCTGAAAGTCCGTGGCGTCCGTCAGATGACTGCGATGGAAGGTGGGAAGAGAATTCCCATAGGCAGGTTCGTTGCCAACCTAGAGAGGACTCCTAGGGCCCCTCCAGCGTCGGCAATAAGGAAACTGTGCAACTGCTCGGTGAAAATCGAGCAGTACAGGGGCAGTAGGTGGCCGTTGACTTGTTTCAATTGCCAGAGGTTTGGCCAGATGTTCCAAATGTTACTTATCCACTTATAAGTTTCTAATGCAAACCTTTATCTTTTAGATCATCATAACTCATCTACAATTTTAATTTCACTTTTCATAGGCGTCTAATTTAGTGTAGCGCATTCCATCATTATAAAGGAGATTTAAAAATAAGTTGCCTGGAAATGAAACCTTTTTCCATAATATTTCCCATATATTATTAAGTTAGATGTCGTAACGTAGCCGATAAACGTTGTTTGGTTTCCAAGTGTTCGAGTTTCTCTGTAATCTTCTTAAAACTGAACACGTTGTTTGCAAAAAAAATCTGTGCTTCTACCTTTACCTCTAAGATCATTTCCTAAGGTAGATTTCTATCTAAGAGGATTACTTCTCCTAGTAATCGGTGTGCTTCTTATTTCTATAAAACACTGCTATTCTTGGGGTATTATATTGTTATTTAATTGCGATTGTAGATTATAAATAGGATATTTTAATAGCAAATAAATCCCTGAAATGGGATATTCATAACTATATAATTTATCATATAATTTCTCAATCTTTGAAGTAACCACATGCTTTGATAGGGCAATTCAATTACTCTTTTGTATATTGAGCACAAACAAAAGAAAATTGGGCAAGATGGTCAATATTTTCAACTTTAATTTGGTGAAACTCAAAGACATGGAAAAACTTAGGAATTTAATTAGGCCAGAGAGCGTATAAATTCGGCTCTCTTCAACGACAAAAAAACTCAGTGACCAAATTATAAATCCCTGTTAGATTGCTGAATACGATGGAAAAACTTTCCAATCTGATAAAAATAAACAAGAAATGAAATGAAAAATGTAGCATCGTGCGATCACTGCAAATTGAGGTAAAAAAAATTAACGATGGAAGATTATCATGGTAAAGGTGATAATTCAGTTGTTTAGGAAACGAAACGTTCTATGAATAGATAACATAGATCATCAATTACGCAGAAGAAAATCAGTGGCAACTAGTAAAAATTGTGACGAAAAATATTCGCACGATATAATTGAATCGGTGTCAAGTATTAAACATGAAAGGCAAATTCAAACAAATGGAGCTTGCAAATATTCTTTTTGAAAGCATCCTATTAGCTAACTAAATGGATTAAAATAACATATTTTGAGTCAATTGTAAAAAAATAAACAATTTTTGTCCACGAGTTAGGACTGCTTAAATGGAACATGAATTGCAACCTGACAGGAAGACCGAATTACAATTAGAATGGAATATATTTAAAACTGTAATCCTTAAACTAAATGTAGCCATTGCGTCAACTGCGAATGAATTCATTTAATCCTAAAATAAAATGACGCCGAAAGAATGAGCTCATCTAAAATGCATTCAGTAAATTCTTAAATACATAACATCGACATATTATCTTCTACATATCTCATTCCGCATTCTGTTTTCTACAATTTGCCCGTAGACATGAAAAAATTGCATCGTTGATTAAACAAAATTCGAGGTACTTTCATTTTCATCTCTTTACGAGCTCCCTTCTCCAGAATTTAGCGACTATTTTTATTCATAAGGCGCAATTAGCACAGCAAAAGGCTTTAAAAGGCATAAAAAGATTAGTGGGACTTTCAAAGGAAAATCATTGCATTTTGATGGCAGAAATCTAGCTTGAAAATTAGGGAAGGATATAGCGTCCACGCTCAGCGTTTTAAAATGACTACTTCAAGGCTGATGGAAATTGTAGATAAATGCACGGAAAATATTTTTTTAATAAAGATACCTTGAATATGTCTGTATAAAAATATTTTTAAATGAATTTATGTTCTTACAGGCGCGCACGCGCACACACACACACACACACATATATATATGGATGTCAACAAGGTGTTGGGATGAGTTCTCTCTCTGTAGCTGATGAAGGAGTAGTTCCGAAAGCTTCTACGTTTGTGATGTTTCTGTGTTTTAGTGTTCTTTTACGTGTGTCGCATCGACATCCTCGATGCCTCGCCAACCTGAAGTCGTCTGATTGGTGAGTGTTCATTGGGTTTCCTCATCCCAACACCTTGTTGACATCCATATATCCATTTTACCTTTCCTTTTCAATAAGATGTTTTATATATATATATATATATATATATATATACTATATATTTTAAAGTGATCTCCGGTATGGCTGATTGTGTGTCTTTCCAATCGCCACTTAATCTGGTAGTTAATTGGTGTGATTTCTGGAAACTTAAATTAAATTCAAATAAATGTATTGTAATGTCCATCTCTCTTCTTAAAAATGTTATAAATTTTAATTATACACTAAATGTTGTTCCATTGGTTAGAGTGTCCAAACAGAAAGACCTTGGGGTAGTCTTTGATACCAAACTTGGCTTCTCTGATCATATTTTGAAAATAAAAAATAAAGCAATGTCTCTCCTGGGAATTTTATATCGTTTTACGGACATTACTGATCCACTGGCTCTTCGATTGAATTTTTCTTCTTTTATTTTACCTGTGGTTAACTACTGTTCTCCTATTTGGTCAATGTCTTCTGTTTCCAACCTTGCCTCATGGGATTGTGTCATTAATTTTTTTCTGAGAATTGTTAAATCCCGTGTGCCCTCCTTTCGCCAACTCTCTAATAGTAAGATCTTATCTTCCCTTTCTTTGGATTATCCCTCTGTTCATCGAACTAAGTCTGATCTTTCTTTTATATACAATATACTAAACTCTATTACTGACTGTCCTGAGTTACTTGCTCAATTTAATTTCCGTGTTCCTAATAGATCTACTCGCTCTTCTTTCTTATTTTACTACCCCACCCCCAGAATTTCACTTGCTAAACGTTCTCTTTTCTTTCGTCTCCCCTCCCTTTTAAACTCACTTTCCCCTAATGTAGATCCTTTTTCAATGTCCAAAGAGTCTTTTCTTAAAAACGGAATGTCATGTTGTCGCACAACCTAATTTTATTGACTGCTCCTGCATACACTTATATTATACTGTATTTCATTTTATATTATTTGTACTTTATTTTGGTTGTTATGTTGTTAATTTTTGAATGTTTAATTTTCACTGTAAATTGGCGGTATCGCTGTATGTGAAAAATGATTAAATAAATAAATAAATAAATAAATATATACTAGTAGTTGGTGCTTGCATTCTGCATGCATCTCATCTCACCCTGAAGAGCATATTAAATTGTCAGAAGGATATTTCATCATTAGAAATATTTTTTTATTCTAAATATTTCACCTCCACAGCGATTTTCGTTTTTCCGTTATGTTATAATTATAGATTAAAATAATCCCCGAACTTTGCAATTTTAAGAATTTTATACTTTCTGCATTATGGGGTATTAATGCTACCCATTTCTGCCAAATTTTAAAGTTGTAGCACTTCTAGAAGTAAAATATAATTTTTCTAATTGTTTAAAATTAAAACATTTTTAATGGCCGCCACAATATATTTATGGAGATATTCAAATGTTCATTTGTGCAAATGCTCTATTTTGTAAATTGTTTGAAAATATAAGCATCCTAGCTCATCCCATAGTACTTAAACAGTTACCTATTTGTTTAAATTTTAATAATTTTTAACTGCCAAACAAATTAAAATATCAAAATTTTCATAATAGCTATTTCGTTTTTTTACAAATCCTATCTCCAAATAAATTTTCAGCTCCGTAACACTTCAGAAAATACATAAACCTCGAAAATTTATTTAAACAATTGCGAATATTTATAGGCCGCATTGCTGCACTTATTCAATTTTTTTTTCTAGACGGTTTTGCACAAAATCCTATCAAGGAAAAAAAATTAAAATCTCCAGCTCATCTGGAAGTGCCTAAACATTAGTATCCTCCTATATGTATGTTATATTCTCCTCTGTAAGAAACGTCGATATATAATTATATAAATATATATATCGTATATATATTGTTGAGGAGTGACCATCGTCCTTTTCCTCCCTTTTTGTTATTTTGCCCCTT
The DNA here is from genome assembly GCA_028673005.1 of Tanypteryx hageni. Classification (NCBI taxonomy): domain Eukaryota; kingdom Metazoa; phylum Arthropoda; class Insecta; order Odonata; family Petaluridae; genus Tanypteryx; species Tanypteryx hageni. Next base: position 186,097,914 of record CM054120.1, read on the forward strand.
CCCCTCGCAATTCAAATTTTCCGCCTCAGGATAGTTACAAGTTCTTCCTACCGGCGAACGATAGGGGAGGATTATCTGGAAGAGGGGGGACTTGGGGAGGACGAAAGGATGGAAAACGTGACTGACGTTGCTGGGGAGACGAGTTTTTTGCTTCTTCCCTTCGTTTTCGGACGTGACGGAGACCAAAGCTCCACCTTGCCCATAAGTGTTTCTTCCCCTTGCTTACCCACGTACGGTCGCTCCCTTCATTGGAAAAAATTAATAATTCTTAGGAACTCAGACCCTGGGTGTACATGTTTTAGTGATCCCGACGTGATTTTCACTAACAATCAATCATTAATTTTCGGGTATTTGTCGATATCGTTCAGTTACGTTTGCTTTCTCGCTCCTGCCATTTTGAAACGTTTTCTTCTTCTCGCATCCATTTATTTTTAGTTTGTATTGTATTTTATTCCAATTTGACGTCTAATTCGAGGTTGGCATATATATAGTATGTTCGTTTAGTTGCGCTGTGCAGAAGGTACTCTCACGGAAGGGCGAGTCCAACCTTGAGGCGGTACCGCCTTTAGGGGATTCCATGTTTAGCTGTGGGTAAAAGCTGCGTGACCTATTCTCCGAACTATTAGTCCTAAAGGATAATGTGCTACTGCGCATGGCTATGACGTCGACTTTCCCCTTAAAGGTTCCCCTCCCAAGTCTTTATCTTCCCCTCTCACGCGTCGCCAAGTGCCACCACAAAACGAACGTGCAGTACGTTATTATGACGAACACAGAGACAGCGAGTTTAGGTAACGTAACGAGGGATAAATTTGATTCTCGGCTGAAGGTTTTAAGATTTAGGCGAGATATTTTAAGAAGTTGTTGCATCTTGATTGGCCCATAATCTGGAGGCTTTGGGCGAGGAGATGTTACATCATTGTAAATTTAGAATTATTTTTGAGCGTTCTACGGCTTTGGCCGAATTTGTTAAAGATTTTCAGGTGAAACAACACTCAATTTACGAGTGGTGTCAAGCTTGCGGTCGTATTGAGGCCTTTGAGGCTGACTCTCAAGTTGCTGACCTTGTTGATCAGGAGTATTATCGTGCCTTGTCTATTAACGATTGGATAAAATCATTTCAAGAATGTGTTGCCCTGAATTAAGTGCCCGTGGCTTCACCATCATTGCCGACTACTTCCAAATGTCGTTTACCCGCAACAGATTTGCCGTGGCTTTCTGGCTCTTTCGTGGATTGGGAATCCTTCAGAGATTTGTACAGAGCGGTTGTTCATAAACGCCGAGTCATTACGGCAATAGAAAAATTTAGCCATCTAAAGATTGCATTGTAAGGGAATACCTTAGCAATTATAAAAGCTGCACCGTATGGCAAAGGGCTTTACGCCACTGCTTGGGCTGAGTTGCGCAAATATTTTGATTATCCCAAATTGTTAGGATTTAGTTATTTTGACATTTTATTGAATTTTACCTCATTTTCAATTGGGTCAATGTCTACTTTTCAAAAATTTGTTACTACCTTTTCCGAAATTCATGCCGCGTTAAAACATTTAATATCCCAGAGTTGAGTGAATTCATACTATTCAGATTAGCCACTCCCGTGCTGAATCTCTCGTTTCGAGGAGTCTCATGAGGATGAGCGTTTTCATTGTCTCGCAGCGAATAGTATTTAGAAAAAGGCACATTAAAACTTTGCAAGGAGCGATGACTAAAGTCCCGCATCGTATGCCATCACGTATTTATAAGCCCCCTGTTAAGGCGGCTATTTCTTTTTCGGCATGCAATGCTTCAACCAACAAGAAGAAGAAGAACCATTCCAGCAATCAAGGAGGTAAATGAAATACATAGTAGGAATGTTTTTCATTAAGTAGATCGTTTACGTTTTGTGCAACCTAAAAATAATGAATGCGTATGTGGGATCCTTAGGTACTGTATGTGGCCGAAATCAGTGCAGTATGCCTGGTACGGGGAGTAGGAATCGTGGCGGTCATCCTCTAGTGACAAATAGTTCGCCCAGGGGCAGCAATGGCATCAGTCCTCCACAAGCTGGTCGCATGTCTGGCACGACTCGTGGAGGGAAACGCCATTGATGTGCTCCTGTAGGCTGTCAGGTGAGGACCGATGAAGATGCTAGTGAACGAGAGATAGAGTACAAGGCCGCAGATGGGACAGAGTGGAAAGCCGTGAACTTGGGTAGACGGTCGCAGGAAAATATTCTCAGAGAATTCCCTAGCCCTACGCCTCATGCAAAACTAAATATTTTGCACGAAAGGGTTGCTTTTTCTTGGTGAATTTTTATAGATGAGTCTATGTTTCGGCATCTAAAGAGGTGCACAGAAGCAAAGGCCCACAGACGGATAGGAAATTACTCCTGGTCTCTTCCACTGATTGAGATAGAAGCATATATTGCCTTATTGTATGCTCGGGGTGTATCGGGGTCCACAAAATTTCACATTCATTCTTTGTGGTCTGATTCTTGAGACTTGCCATTTTGTAGGGAAACTATTGGAAGAAACCGTTTATGTGAGATGATGAAATTTTTGCAGTTTAGTTTGACTTCAAAGAGACAAGTTTGCTCTCTTTTCGGACGTGTGGAATTAGTTTGTGGAAAATTGTTTCTTAGCCCATTAATATTGATAAAATATTACTGTAGACGAGCAACTGTTCCCGAGTAAAACCAGGTGCCGTTTTATTTAATTTATAGTGTTCAAACCTGACAAATATGGTCAGAAATACTGGTTGGCTGTAGATATGAATTCAAAATTCATAGTAAATGTGTTTCCATGTCTGGAAAAGAGGAGTGCCGACCTGCCAAAGAGCGCGTGTCTGATTATGTGGTTTTGTGGCTAATGGAACCATACCTCAATGATGACAGAAACGTAACCACCGATAATTATTTCACATCCCTCAAGTTAGCTAAAAACTGAAGCAGAAATCTACTAACATCGTTGGAGCTGTAAACAAGGCTAGGAGGAAATACCGAAAAACGTAAATACTATGCGAGTGCCGCTATACTCATCTAAAGTGCCGAAGCATTAGGATATAACTCTTACCATTTATCAAGGTAAAAAAGCCAAGAATGGGATTCTGACCAATTCTCTCCATCCCACAGTTGGCATTGCTGAAAACAAAAAAAAAGACTCCTGAGACTGTTTTGTTTTACAATAGAACAAAGTATGACGTACTTATTATAGATCAAATGGCGAGAAAGTACACTGTAAAAGCTTCATCCTGACGGTGGTCAGTTCATTCTTTTTGTAATTTACTTGATCTTGCCGGCATCAATGCGTATGTGATTACAGAAAAGTAGCAAATTCAAAAATTTCCCGCCGTAAGTTTATTCAACAATTAGCTGGGGAACTAAGAGAAGACTTCTTGAAATGTAGTCCGAAGTCAAAATGAAGATTATGATTATGCTTAAGAACAAAAATAACCACGCCAAAGATGTGAAGTGAAAACAAACTGCAAAGGTAACAAAACCATATATAAATGAGCTTACTGCAAAAAAATGCTTTGCGGCAAATGCAAAGGCAGAGCAAAGTATACGTGCAGAAAATATAATGAGAAGCAATGTTGTGATTGAATATTTTGTAGGCATTTCAAAGCCATGGATTTCATTTCTGTGATGTGTTACTTGAGCTATTGTATCACTCAGATATCGGGAAAGTATTTACTTCCATTGCATTGTATAAATCTGTAATTATTTATTTCTTATGGAAACTTTCAGAGAGATTAGCTTTCTAATTTTCTAAATTGGCTGAGACATTACTAGAAGAAGAAAACCTGACACTTATGATGCCTTTTCAAGATGTATAATTTAACCTACACATTGTAATATTTTTGGCAAAATAAAACTTAATGATATTCAAAATTTCATCATTGTTGATATTCCTTCTTAAACACTGGTACTTTACAATATATTGTCTGCAGAGCCACTGAAGTTTTATGAAACTAGTTTTCCATATTTAATTATTATTATTTCCATAAATACGTTGAATAAATATGATTTCATTGCTGTCTGTACGTTATCAATAAACGTCTTTAACTTTCAAATTCTAGGGAAAAACTACAAGCCAATAAATGGAGCCCGCATTCACATTATATACACCAAATATATACATTCGGTCGCTATGGGTCAAATTGACGCACTCGGGCATGGCAGGGAGTGAGGTAAGCCCGGGCAAGCTAGTGTTAAGACTAATTATTAGAATTGCAACATAACATTTATATCTCTATTAATTCAATAATTTCAATTTTTTTCATTTAGCGCGTTTTATTTAAGTCATTAATAACAAAATTACTATATTTTTATTTTTACACTTTTTGTGCGCTTTATAAATGTTATTGACTTAAATATTTTATTTCTCCTCAGATTACCTCTCTAGGTCCACTTATTTTTTTCCGAAAATTTGAAAAATATTCTTTTTTTATTATATAAAATCTTATATTATTTACGAGCATTTAGATACAGTTTTTTCATTTCAGAACATTATCATTACACTAACGATATTTTTCCTAGCAGACGCCATTGCGGAAAATTGCAAGCCCTTGGATAAAAATTCTATTTTCGCAAGCAAATGTCGAAAATTGATTAGCAGATGGTATTACCAAACAAAAGAAGTTAAGATATGAGACGTAGATAAATTGCAGCAGCCAGTTTTTGTCCCACTCCGTAAAAAATTATTTTTGATCTTTCGGTATAATTCCGACAAATGTCCAGAACTGGAAAATAAGAATGTCGGAACTATTCCTTCAGAGGACCATAAACGGTTGTCTATTTCCAAAATGAAATATTGGTCTCACCTAATGGTTTGTATCCAGTCGACGACAAAGACGTAGCAAAAAAACTGGTTCGGAAAACCACATGTGATTTTCGGCTCTGTACTAATTCAACAACAGTTAATTCATGAATAAGTGCGGTTGAAGAAATGAAACATTTATTTGAGACAGTTTAAAAGTTCATAAAAATACCGTTTCATTATGGAGATAAAAGATATTTTTTATTAAAATTTCTCGCTTTAATAATAACATTCCTTATCTTCAGTTTAGCATGTTTTAGCTAGTTTAGCATTTAAAAACTGTTTCCTTTGATATTGATCGCATTGGCTAAGTTGGATATCGCACATTTCTATTTCTAGGTTTTATCTGTTGCCGTACAGCGAGATTCATCCGAATATTTCGTGATAGTGAATTGAACACTCTTCTTTTCCATAAAAATGTCCGTTGGCAACTGTTACCAAATTTAGTGGGAAAACTGCGATTTATTTCAATTTTAAATAATATACGGCCGTATAAACTGTATTTTATTTATTCTGTGAAACGTGTATCGAAAAACAAATATTTCTCTAACCAAGATGCTTTATTTTTGCGAAAGATGATGATGTTTATTTACATTGTAGAAACGCGTTGATTTTTCGATACGATTGTAAAATACAGTATGGGGAATTTCCACTAAGTGTTTTTATTCCAGAACTCTTCATTCGTGGGTGTATGAAGCGTATTAAACTTATCATGTTTTTTTAGAAATAAAAAGATCAATTAAAAAAATTATTTTCAGCAGAAAATCAGCCCTTGTTAGAAACGATACACTTACGCTTGTTACAACCGATTTTTAGTCAAATAAACGAAGAGTTAACTGCAACTGATGATGGCTCTCATATAGTTAAAACACTCGCATAGTTCATTAAAACTTTGACAGCGTCGGTAGTTGTCTATATCAGGTGTTTACAAACTTTTTTCTCTGCGGTCCTGTAAAATGAGAAAAATCTATGTTGCGGCCCACAAAGAATTTTATTCATAAATTGCTACATATTAATAAATAATTAGTAAATCTGCGCCACAAAATAGCGTAAATCAATTCAATCATTTGGACATAGAGTTCAAAAATAGTATTTCATATAAAGAATTTATATGCTCTGCTTTTAAACCAGTAATGCGAAGCTGAATTTGCATCTTAACAAGAAGTCTAAACCATGATTAATGCAGGCTGGTTTCCCAAATATCATGTCCCGAATTGATTACTTATATTGACAGGAAATGTTTCAGTGTGTGTTAGTTATTCCAAGGCATTCTCATACCATAAATACCATATGTAATTCAAAATTCAAAACTTTGAACAAATGGGTATAATGATATTGAATTGATAGATAAAACGATTTTTCGACTTAAACAGCTTTTATTGACTTTTAAATGCAGAAAAACATTTACAAAATTCACAGTTTGTCCAAAATATGTCTTATGCGGTTATATCCACTAAAAGGACTTTTCATTAAAACACACCCAGCGCAACTGCATTCAATCTCTCCTGTTCATTTGCCACACGACTTCTTCTTATATGACACGCATTTTTAGCCTAATTTCCTAAAATGGAAAGAAGTCTTATAAGATCGCCTCGGTATCCGTGTGTGTGTATATGTGTCCCTCACTATCATCTTCATGAATGGACCAATTTCCATTTAACTCATTGTAAGGCCAGTGCTCTCGAAGACTACCTACGAGCTACAATTTATATTCCGAATTTACAGTTCCCGAGCACGATTCCAGGTGAGTTATTTTCCCATTTGATTTACATGATTAATCTAAAATCCGTCGTGCATTTTAAAATATTTTAGAATTATGATGTCGGAGTGGGATTTGTACTGTTGTAAGAGAAAAAAGTGAAAATTCTTATTCTTATTACACCATTTTCATTTTCTATCGTATTTGTTTGAATTTCTTTCAAAAACTTCTGTTTCGGCGTTTTAAAAGCCATTTTTTCGATTTGTTGCTATGGTGATGATTATGGCCAAACTTGGCTGGAGCATAGCCGAGTGAACAGACCAGCCGTTTTTCGATTCCTAGCTATTGGGGTAACAATTGACCCTTAGATCGATCCATACCTATCGGAATTGCGGCGACAAATATGAATACAACCTATTGTTTTCAATAACCATAACGACTTCTTCTCTTCTTCTTCTTCATCTAAAGGCTAAGCCTTGTCGCTGCAACCATGAACTCCTGTCCTCTGCCATTCTCTTCAACATCTCGTATTTCTCAACTCCCATCACTGACTCCACGTCATCTAGGTATTTCTTTCTTGGTCTGCCTCTTCCATAACGACTCTGCAGACGAAATTCTTACGGCAGCTTTGGTGAGAGAATTTTGTTTTATGTTTTTGTTGGTCTTGAATTTTTATATATTAAAATTGTATTGAAAGGAAAGTAGACGGAATAGTTCTTTCCAGGTCTACATGTTTTGTAGTTATGTTGCCTTTTCATTTGGCCACTTGGCATTTTCGGTGCTTAGTGATATGGGGTATGTATCTTTAGAGCCTTGGCGCGTTGGGGAAAGGCCTCGCCGGGTCTTGAGGTACTTCTCTCTAAGCTCTTCTAAAAATGTTTGGATAAAAATTCTAGGTAAGATGTTTTTTATCCGGTTACATCCTTGAAAGTTACCATGCATTTATTGCAGGAAAGGTAAAGAACATTAAAAATGTGTGTACAGGCCATCTGCGGAAACTAGACTTAACGGAGTACTTCCTGGCCATTTGGTCCAGAACGTCTACTCCATACTTCCTCTCATTTTTAATGATACTGTTTCCAGCGTTTTCTTCTGATAGTTTCCAAGATAGAGTTCTCCACAGTCTGAATCGTAACCACGGCCAAGCCCCTCCTCTGCATTGGACTGATCTTCCGTAATATCATGCAATCGACGCATAATTTCGCCCGGTGCTTGTCCCTAGCGTGACATTTTAAATTGATGCAAATGCACACTTAGAAAATAGTTAGCGAACGCAACAACATAATTCAAAACATGCCAGCGGCTCTCGCTGCAAGAAAACTGACGCGCCAGCACTTCATGCTGAAGGGGAGTTGTTAGTTAGTTAGTTAGTGTTCTAGTCAGAATGGAGTGGAGACGAAAGCAGACAATGACAGCAGAGGAAGCGATGCAGTCACAGCTACTCGCAAAATCAATTTGTAAGGGAGAAGCTTCCTGGAATGATCAAAATATGGACCGGAATCCAAATTACTCATATTGACAGAATAGGGGTTAAGGCTTATTATTCAAAAACGACAACAGGTAGAGAAAAACATTTTTGGTTTATACTCACCATGTTAATCGATGAAAAGTCACCGGAGGAAAAACTCCTCGTATAAATATTACGAACGCGGCAGCAAGTTTTCACAGCCCAGGAGTCGAAATGAGATGTGGTGTTAATGGATTATTATCAGGTTAACAATACTAAAAGCAATGTCAAAACCACTTTCTGACATTATATTTCCGGTATTTTTCAAACAAACGAATTTAAGAAATCTTACTATGTTATACGCTGTTATGTACTGATCAACTCTCCACTGCTGATGTGAAGCCGAGTGGAAAAGAAAATAAACCATTTTTTCAGTCGCCTATAATCAAGCTGAGTTTATTTTCCAAAGAGAATTGCCACTCATTTTATTTGGAACTCATTAAATATTAATAAAAAACAGTATTTTGGTGCCTTGTTACCGCAATATTTACGCCAATAAATTATTTTTTAAACTGAGGTACACAAATATCCAAGAAATTTTAATCATTGCCTTAATATAACTATAAAGATTGGAATAATCGATAACTACTCTGTATAATATGGTATATATTATGGTACTAACTGAATATTTATGGCTCTCGACTTTTCGCAGGCATTGCAGTCTGCATATAGAACCAGTAAAGATTGGTACTAATGAAAAATGGAAAAACCTCCTAATGACAATAAAATAATATAGAGGGACTGCTCGCATGCCAGTTTAGGGAATTTACTCCACGCCAGGGACCAAACATTCATACAATCACACTCTCTGGAAACAAATAGTGTGTTCTTGTTCAAATAAGTTCATAAATAAATTGGCCATAAAGATAAAAGTGGCTTCCCAATGGCTGTCCAATCATGATGTTTGCAAATATTTTACTGAGTAGGAAAAAGTTTGTTTCATGCAGAGTTTACAAACGGTTACGTCGTGGAATATACCAATATTAGTGATCCACTCTTCGAGAAAACTAAATGTAGTATTTATTGGGATGCTAGGAAAGAGAAAGGTGACATCAAAAGAAACTAACGCTTGGGAATCACTAAGTATTATTTTTCTGGCATTTTCAATGAATCTTCAAGGTTTTTAAGATTCGTCAACTATTTATTTATTTATATATTATTATCTAATAAACAGTCTTTAACGGCTTTTTATAATGAGCGTAATAACTTTAACAAAGACGAACACACACATCCATGCCCTCGGCCGGATTCGAACCCGCGACCCTAGCATTGGGAGCCAGACACGCTAACCACCTCTCTACCAAGGCCGGCCATTTAGAAAGGAGATAAGTGTGTAAATCAATACATGACACTATATGTATCAGAAATTCCAGGTTTGTGGACTTAAGGTAAACAATGTAACATAGATATGGTAGGTTTGGAAATCGTAATCTTATAACGTAAAACCTCTTCTGAGTTTTGGGGCAGTTTTCTTATTTTCTGGTGTCCTTGGTAGAAAAAATCATTTTATTAAATGAATTTCTTGTGATAAGTGAGTTATGTCCGTTTTCAAATAATTGCTCAACTTTATCAAAATAATCATGCTGATTCAAAACACGATGTCAACGGACTTTCCTTTATCGGCTTTTAAATAAGGAATCTTTTAATTTTAAAAGTTTAATGAGTTTTTAATCGGGACTGGGAGGGTGATTTGTAGTGTTGTATTTTATGTTATGTTCCAGTTTTATTTTTCAAACAGCTCTTACATGGTTTATGGTAGTATCTTCTAGTTTTTAATGGAATATTCAACGCCTATAATACCATCTAAATGAGGTTCTATGTTAAGGAGACAAAAGTTAAGTTCTTTACTCAAGAGACTGTGTTCTTGTGAGTAAATATTTCTTCAGATAAGTTATGGACAAGATCGATGTCATCAAAGTGTTTCATAAAGTCTCACTAAAGGATTTTGTTTTATGCGTGTGTGAGAAAAAGTCTCTGGAATGGGCTAGTTTCCACTAAACCCGGAGTGTGTCTAAGATTGCGTGTGCTAGGTCCCTGGCGTGGAGTAATTTCTCCAAAACAGGCGTGTGAGTACTTTCTTTTTATTATTTTTGTGGTTATTAGGAAGTTTCTCCATTTGAATTTTATGTTATTTACAATAGGGTTCTTATATTACTTTCACTTTGAACTAAAGATAGGTTTCTGGAAATATAACTTCAAGTCAATTTATGGTCTGATATTAGATTATCGAGAATGAAACTTCGGAAAAAACGCTTTGCATCTTACAGGAAAATAATTAGTGAAGATGCTGATGGTGCTCCTTTGCTGCATGAGAGTACTGCAGTAGGTCAGTTTTTGAGAAAGGTGTAGGACAATAAAAAGTGCCCTAACAGCAGGAATGTGCGGAAAATTCTCTAAAGAATATTTTCGGCTGATTTGTTGATAACGATTTTACCTGTAGAGGTACTATAAATTTCGTGGGTAATGGCCTTGCGGCCCATTTTCAGCATTTTGCCACCCACCATTGGCCCGTGGTTCATACTTTGAAAAACCCTTATCTAGGGCCACAGACCGCATGTCCTGATAATACGGCGAAAAATATATCAGTGTATTTTGATGTGTTTTCGTACTCGCCAAAAAAGTTATTGGGATAAATAGGAAACGTTGAGTTGAATGATAACCATTTTACCCATCGAGGCACTATAATTTTTGAGGGTAAGGGCCTTGCGGCTCCTTTTCAACATTTCGTGGTCTACCATTGGGCCACGGCTCATGCTTTGAAAAACCCTAGTATAAATCATGTAGCTTAGTGTTTTTCTAACATTTTTTCTCGCCACCTAAGGGAAAGAACTCAAGACTGGTCACAGAAAAAACAAAAAGGAGAAAGAACATCTATTTGATGTAGGATTGCAGGGGTGAAAGTCATAAATAGTGGGGCGAAATGTGGCCGGGGTTAAGTGGAAAGGAATGTGAGAGAGGGCAGGGTTAACAAATATGTGGAAGGATCAGGTTTGTGAAAGGCGGAAAAAGCATATAGATTGGGGAAAAAGCGATGAACACGAGGCGTGAACGCTGTGTTCATGGTGTTAGGAAGTTTTTTTTTAGAAGCGTTTTTTATCCATGAAGCCATGAACACGCGCTAGCGTTGCGCGAGATGGAGAAGGAAATAATTAACGAAAATGTAATTTTAGCGGTAATTTATTTATTTAAAAAATATTCTTATAATTTCATATAAGTAATAAAAATCAAACTAGGCGCAATGTGGTGAATTTTCACCTCGTAGTCGTATTACTGTGATTATATGACAGTAGTATTTAAGGGTTAAACTTGCTAATTCATCTCTGAGTGAACGCGTGTATAAGATAAATGTGTCGTCGGAAGAAGAGAAGAATAGAAAAATGGGTTAGGCGGGCGAGGAGGTAGGATGAAGAGTGGAATGGATATATTTTTGGGTGCCCTGCTCACTATTCATCTAGCAGGTAAATTAAAAATCGCTTATGTTGTGTATATGATAATATATAGGTGATTTATACATAAATATTTTATATGATAAAATAAAAATAACGTTGTGAGAGCACAAGTAATCATGTAAAAGCTACGGAATGCGTTCAATTAACATGGCATGCTGTACTCATTAAATTCTGCCAGCGATAATACGTGAAAAATGTAAAATATGAATTTTTGTTGATTTTCCTTATTTCACTGATTTAACACCCTTTTTGATAATTTAGTTTCGATAATCTTTATTTATATGTGTGCACATACAAAAGCCCTGGAAAAATCACACTCACCTGCGTTCACCTACACATAAAAGTATATGATCCAATTATAAATCGTTTACGAGGATAAATCAAAAGTTAAAACAATTTATTGTTTATTAAATCTTGAAAGGTAAAATGTACAAAATTTTAGTATCGTTTTTCAACGTAATCCCTTTTCTTTACCAAATACTTGTTAAATCGATCCACAAACTTATTAATGCCACCTGAGAATAAAATTTTCTGTTGTTCCTGCAGCCAAGTATACACCGCTTCTTTGAAATATAAAGCATGTAAAAATCGACTTTCACGCAATGCTTTTTTCCTAGGTGAAAGTCACTTGGTGCGAGATCCAGACTGTTGGATGGGTTAGGACGAATTTCAAATTTAAGCTCTTGATTTGTTTCAATGGTTGCAGCGGCTGACTGAGGTCGAGCATTGTCACGATGCAAAAGAACACCTTTTGACAGCAATCCTCTGCATTTACTGCGAATAACACAAACCCTGCGATATTTCAGGTCATCCTGCATGATCGAATACACAGATTCATAGCTGAGGTCTAACATTTCGACAACAGCAATAACAGTAATACATCTGCTTTCTCGTATGAGAGTATTAACTAGATCAACATTGTTTGCTGTTCTCGAACTTGTCGGATGGGCTGAACGTTCTTCGTCAAGCAAACTTGTTATGTCACTTTTGAACCTTTCCACACATTCGTACAGTTTTCTTTGATTTATACACTTTTCATTTATACTGGGCTATAATTCTCCTGTAAATCTTGGATGGTTTGACCTCTTCTGACAACAAAAATATCTTGCCAGAACGTTTTTCACAAACGGTGCAATCGGAAAGCGGAGTTGCCATGATTACCTCTTAAGTGTACGAGACACAATGAACACTGGCAATTTAGAAGCCACGTTTAGACTTGTGTTTACTACATAGCGAGTATGTCGACCTTGATATCGCGGTCCGTCATTGCGTATTATTATTACACGCAAATTGCCTTTACTTTTTGATTTCCCTCGTATTATATCACAAATAACTAAGCCAGACCACGTATTAGAGAATTAGAGTAATGAAAATGATAAAAATTGCTTAGATGTGTTGAAGCATACTTCAAGAGAGCTAGTAATTGTGGTGAACGCTTTGAGATACATTATAATTTAACTCCAGTTATCTAACAAGCTTAGGCAATTTTCTTCGGGAATATCTTATAATAACGTATTCGACGAGTGACATATTTTTTTGACTGACTATATAACTAGCTAACATAGAAAAACTATTTTTTTGGACTCAGAGGTATCCGAAACTAACATAACCTTAGATTACAATTTTTGTGATAACAACTTGCTACATTTACGAGGAAGTTAAAAAAATTGTCAATTATGACTTTATGTCACAACTTCGGGATTTTATTCCTTAAGTGATTTTGAGTAAAATATGTCATATGAACATGGGTCCGATTCTCATTTGTCACTGAGCTACGGGCAATTGAAATTATCTCGCACTTGACAAATTAATTGCTGAAAAATTCATTGTTTAAATAATTAGTCGTATACATTGTTAATTGTTTAAAAATGTATTATTTAAATACTCATTCGTTTACATTCATAATTAATCCATTGTTACAGCAATTGTTCAAAATGGCCGCCTCCAGCTTGGATGCACAACTTGACCCGTTTGAGTAGAGAACGTGAAAGAGCACGAAGAACAGCAGCGTTATTAACGCTCCTCGCAGCTTCTAAAATTCGCTGAATAAGTTCTTCCCTTGTGCTCACTTTGGCTTCATACACAATGCTTTTCATTTGCCACCACACATGGAAATCCAACGGAGTGAGATCCGGAGATATTGGTGGCCAATTCTGCACACCGCCACGACCGATCTATCGGTTAGGGAAATTCTTGTTAAGATACAGCGTAGCGATCCTACTAAAATGGGGGCGTACCCCTTCATGCTGGTAGTACATCTGAAGTCGTGTTTGCAGAGGAATATCTTTTAAGAGATCCGGCATTTCATTTTCCATAAAATCAGCAGAAATGGCACCTATCAGACGCGGCGGGAAGAAGTACGGTCCAACCAGCTGGTTCCCAATGACACCACACCACACAATCACAGAAAAACGGAGTTTTAAGTTGCTTGTAACTCTTCCGTGAGGATTTTTGCGAGCCCATAAATGGTAGTTTCTCGTGTAATTTATTCCATCACGAGTCAACTGTGCCTCGTCCGTGAACAAGATGTAACGGTTCAGGCGGGGGTGTGCATTAACCAACGGCAGAATTCCAACTGCCCTGGGTTGAAGATGCTGAACATGCTGGATATGGTATGGATGAAGTCTCTCATCGTGTTATGTTTGCCAGACTCTCATTCGCGCAACATTGAGGCGGGCGGACATGTTTCGTGTACAAACAATAAGACGTGGACTTCGCTGAACCATTTGAATAATGTATTCCTCTTCATCCACATTAACTTGTACTAGACGTTCACCTCTCAAAGACAAACACGGAAATGAGCCATTTCTCGTAAATGTCGGTGAGCTGCAATAAAAGTAATTTGACCTGGTGTTCTTCTTTGTGGAAATCGTCGTCGATATTCGTAAACGGCAGCAACGGAGTTTCCATCGCAAAACCCGTACACGAAGTATATATCCGCGTACTCTTCATTTGAAAATGTAAACGGCATTATTGAAAGTTAATGATACGGCACGTGTCACAGCGCACTACACTGAACGCTTGCTTACGTTCTATTGATATGCTTTCTGCGAGTTTGCAAATTATAGCCACGTCTGTTAAGCAAGAGTCATGCTTCTCATTGTTGTAACAATGGATTAAGTATCAATGTAAACGAATGATTACTTGAATAATACATTTTTTATCATTTAACAATGTATACGAATTATTATTTAAACAATGAATTTTTTCAGCCATTAAGTTGTACAAATCAAAGTACGAGATAATTTCAATTGTCCGTTGATCTGTAACAAATGAGAATTGGACCCATGTTCAAATGATATTTTTTACTCAAAATCACTTAAGGAGTAAGATCCCGAAGTTATGACATAAAGTCGCCTGACACCCTGTGTATCATCTTTGAAAATCGATTTTTTTCTGTACTCGGCTAATCATTTGTAGCTTATCTGATGGTAATCCAATTTATAGAATAATAAAACTGACAGTTTTTTGTAAATCTCAAGAATATTGTAATACAGAAATAGCTAGGTTCCTGCGCACCAAATTGTAAAATGGCTACCGAATTTAAATTTTTTAGCCTAGATAAATTGAAATATGCGCATTATTTTTACTTCGTCCCAAAAAGGTCTAATCGTCTTTCCTGCCTCCTTAATCTTATAGTTGGGAGCAAGAACGAATGCGGGTGAGTCGATATTACTGCGCAAAAGAGAGAAACACATTACATTGCTGCCAAATCGTCAACCTGCATAAGCCACAAGCGCTCGCCGTTCACTCTTGACAGCTGAGAACATTGTAACAAGTTTTAAGTGTTGCTTCGTCTGCATGCGCTGACTCGTTTTTGAAGTATTAGTACACTTTATATACAATTTCCCTTGCTTTTCTGTGCAAAACCTTGCGTTTACTTCCTTCGCCTTCCATTTAAGAACACAAGACGGTACTATTTAAATCTCAATCATAAAAAACGCAAATAAAAACCAAAATCAAGCCGAAAATGTACTTACCGCACTCCAAGAGCCGCTGTAACTGGCTTATGCTGATTGGCCAAGTGAAGGAGCGAGAGAAACCACGTGAAATTTCTTGCCTTCTACGCATACAGGTGCCACCCGCCTTCGTTTGTGCTCCCAATTATAGTACACCTAGGCTTTCGATAATTAAACGCTCCGTTTTTTTGCCTCCCTGCTTTTTTTAACTTATTACCTTTGAACTCAGATGTCTTTAATCAAACATTAAAAACCTCTATCTCCTCTTTCTCTTCATCCCTTTAGTGTATTTATTTTTCTTTAGTTATTTATTGATAAATTTTTTCTCCTATAATTTGGTG
Source organism: Tanypteryx hageni (assembly GCA_028673005.1). Classification (NCBI taxonomy): domain Eukaryota; kingdom Metazoa; phylum Arthropoda; class Insecta; order Odonata; family Petaluridae; genus Tanypteryx; species Tanypteryx hageni. Next base: position 186,113,662 of record CM054120.1, read on the forward strand.
ATTTATGTACTTATTTATATTATGTTAAAACTTTCACTCTAAATGGGCCTATGTGTTGTATGTCATATATATGTTTAAATAAATAAATAGGACGCCAAAAACTTAAATTTGACTTTAGAACGTATCCAATCAAACATTTATGACCTGGCCTTGCATTTTAAATTTAAGTGTCGCAGATTGAGTACAATAAAGTATCTTGAAGCCATCCATTGTTCCTCCTCTGTTGATTGTAATTTACTTAATGTCTTTTTCCCCTCTTCCCAAATCCCAGCATTTTGCCACTCCCAGCTTAAACTCCCCATCAGCCGCCACATTAAAACGTTACCTCTTCCCTCTCTCCCGCTACCTCCATATTTGCCCCTCCTTCATTCTTCATGTAACCTTCTTACCATTAACTCCGATATACCGATTCCCTAATATTTTTTTTCTTATGATTGCGAAATATAAGGTATACATTGTTGCTACTTTAAAATGGAGCATCGCGGAACGAAATTAATTAAGGAGCACTTTTCCACACGAGGTAATTATTCATTTAATTAGAGAATACTTTCCCGCTGAGTAATTTATTAAAAAACTCTTGGTAAGTTATTTTTCTCACGGGGTTATCATACTGTTTGGAGTCCTGTATGAGTGCGTAATTAATATTAAAATATACTGTCCAAATGAAACAGAAACTGAGAGAAAATTGAACTGCGGTCGTTACGGGATTATATCTTCTGGAAAAGATATTATTATGTATTATAAATGAAGGAAAAGGGTTGAGACAAATTACCAGCAAGTCCAAAATGATTTAGTTAAGGTCAGTTACGACAGATTTCTGAGCAGGGTACGATCATCAATAAGTCAGTGGTTCCTAAACTTGATGCCTCTGCGACAGCATCTTCAGTCACCCGAAAATATCGTAAACCACTCATAAGGCGGCGAACCTTAGCGCGAGCTCGTCGACTCCGTCAGCCAACCAATAAATATGAAAAGTTATATTAATTTCAAAATATCATAATTATAAATTTTAGAAAAACTTCATGTTAATTAAAAATATATCCGAACATAAAATTAATAAAAAATTAAAAAAGCATCCCGTTTTTGCGATCCCTAATTTGTTAACTGTTGCAATAAGAATTTCAATCCTTCGTGTTAGAAACTCTTTCTGGAGACGAATTTTGAATTTTCTGCTAAGAGTTCGTATTAATAATTATTATTACATTTATATTTCAAGGACTGTTTTTTTAAGTTAGGAGTCATTACGTAACAGTGTACTACGTTTGTGTTTATTGACAAAAACCTCCATTTGTATTTACGAAAAAGGAATTGTAACTACACTTCAAAGTATGCCCTTCCTATGTACTGCAAAATTTTAATGTGTTATTAATTAGCTTATTATCAGTAGGTGCGAGGAAAAGCCTTTTACTTGAACGTTGTTGCATCTGTGTTGGGATGACTAATAGCTCTCATCCAGTTTAAGTTTAGGTTATGCACCCAAATTACAAAATATTTCAGCAGAAAATAAAACGCGCTTAGATTTTGTGGGAATAATTTCTCCGTAAAAGTACTAAACATTCCATTTAAAAACCTCAAGGGTGCTCAGTAACGCTCATTAAGTGGAGAAGTAAGTACTGCTATCGTTGTTGTTATCTTCAAAAATCTATATTTAAGAGCAAATTTGTGACTCCTGTTATTGCTGTTTGCATGGTGTTCGGAAAATATACGATGTGATTCTTCATTTCTTGCATATCAACTCGATGAATCGTAAATTGGAACACGTGGGAATTAAAGGATTCATGCTGTTGTGCTTGCCAGTAACAATGAAAAGATGTCAGCCATGTGTTGCTTCTCATTACTCACTCCATGACTTTACTAAGCACATAAAAGATGGGATCCGTTTGAGGAAATTCTTGCCTCTGAGACTTAAGTAATACAGTGGCATTCGCGGGAAGCCGCATTGATTGACGTTACGACCCCCATACTTGGGCAGGAGAGAGAATACTAAGGAAGAGGTATTAAGGTTGCCATAACATTTGGAATGGATGGGATTCATGATGTGACGACGGATTCTGATCAAATAGATAGGGCAAGCAGAATGGATTGTTATAAAGTTACCGAAACCCTAAGTGAGCGCAGTGGAAAATTATCGGGTTTTATATTTTTTAATTAAAAAATTTCAGAATGTATTATTAAATGGTTTGGGTTAAAATATCCTGATATTAGGAATTAAACTCCGGTTACCATTAATTTTTCCCATTAGATTTAGGAACTCGCCTTCTAAAATGTGACATCTAATTGATTTTTCTCATTGTATAACTATTATCGGTTTATTTTATACATTTAAAGCATTCTCCCTCTATTGCCAATGATTCTTGATGAAAAATGATGCTATTGCATATTAACTGCCTTATTAATCCTTAGACAGCCTGAATGTCCTAGTAGTAAAAAAGTGGGAATTGTGGTAAGGATTCAATGAATCAATATATTTAAGGTACTGAGTTACACCTAAGGAAAATTCTCTATAGAAAGAATAAACCTCATACGTTTCCTGAAAATTAACATAGACACATTCGTTCGTCATTTAACGTAACGACGACAGATGGTTCGCGTGCGGCCAATAGGTTAAGGGGCGTCAAATGTATCATGCTAAAGAAACGAACTTAATACACCTTGGATACATGAGTGTATAATGTAAGAATAAATAAATAAATATATATATATATAAGGGTCGGCGTGTAAATGTATTAATTTTGCACCAGAATTTTCTTGTTATATAACTCAATAATTTTGTGTTACGTTCATTAGCACATATATATACACATATACACGGGTACTACATACTATAGAGATCTAGAGCCGTTCTATTTTCTTGATGCTTTTTTTGCTCAGATATGTTTCTAGTCTGTCCTGCATCTACCTTTTGCAGTGGCAAGCGCATTAAACTCAGAGAAGTGACGAGGGATACCCAGAGCCGACATTAACCTGCTCTTAACGACGAGCAACACTCCCTTCCGGACAGTGTGCTCTTCTTGCGTGTCCTCATAACATCCAAGACGGGGCTGAGTAAACCCAGGCTGAAAAAACCGCCCTCCACTAGATTTCGAACCGTGGCCCTTGACGCGGAAAGCCAGCACTCCAGCCACTCCGACCCAGATCCCCGTACTTCTCAGTAGCAGTAACTAAAAACATTTAAAATTCGAAGTTAGTTTTAATTCCTTCTTTCCGTTTTCTTGGTTCCGCGATAATTTCCTAGAATAATACTAAATTTGTGGGAAGATGAAAGATTTGGACAAGGCTAAGTGGAATATTTTCGCGTTTACTTATCCAATGCTCGTGGCGGTACAATCGAGTTTTATCCGCCGCAAGGAGATAATATATGAAAAGCTAGGCGGATCCTCAAAGCTTTTCCCCGCAAGAGGAAAATGCTTACATAAATACGAGAAACACCTTGAGCCGCACACGCGCGCAGGCATACCGTTGGAAAATAGAATTTCCGTGTTTATCCTACGCGTATGAATGCAAACACATTCCTTGGTTAGGCCTATAGTTTCCAACCCTTTTATGTAAATATGAAGTACTAGTTAGGCGGTTTACCTAACTGTAGATTTAATTCTCGTACGTGAATGATGGCTGTTAACTTCCAATGTTGAGAGCTTAAGCAAAATCATAGACAAAACGCCAAATTGGATTTTCTACCTTTTTAACATTTTATCTAATTAAAAGTTAGGGGCCTCCGTCTATAAACATGAATGAAATTAGCTTGGAATTAGCATCCGCCTCGCCAATAAAAACGAGCACAAAAACAGCAGCGTGATATTGAATTCAAGGCGACAATAAGATCAATCCATCTCCCTATTAAATTGCGTCGTCACTTTTTTAGTGCCCGAAAAAACTGGCAAAACTTCATGTACTATTATTGCGGGGAGCGTGGAATATTTCACTTTTTATCACTGGCTAGTTAAGCATAAGTTTTTTAGCCAGGGACGAAACCGACGAAAATCATTGGATGTTTTTCTTGGATCTCACTGGGGTTCGGTTTTGGTTGGGGTATGGATATTTAGGGGGGAGGAAGCGTAGATGAGCTTTAGCTGGCAAAGGTTCCAAAAAAGAGAAGGCGACGGAGGGGAAGATGAGACAGAGGGGGAAATGAAGAAGAAGGGGAAATAAGGCAGAAGAGGAAATGAGGAGGCGGCACAGTGCGTGCGCGAGTTCGTGTGTGCGTGCGCGAGTTCGTGTGTGCGTGTGTGTGAGAAAGAGAGAGATGCCAATATTTCGTTCCCGGGATTGTTTGTTTCTCTACGAGGCGTCAGAAAAAATTTGTCGAAGAGGGAGCTTGTTTTGAAGAGGAAAAAGCGAATGAAAAAGAATCTAAGGGCAGACAAAAAGTAATTCCATCTAGTGTGGGTATTGTTTTCCAAATTAATCCGAATGACGTCGACCGTGTTTCCTTCATCCTCCATCTGCTCCGCGATGTGATTTTTACGGCGGAAATCTCGTCTTCGTGACGCGGAGATAAACGAAAAATAACGGAAAAAGAGACGATGGAGAATCCCCGGCCGTTAATAAAATGCCGTTCTTCTTTGAACCTTTGCCTTTCCTCCTACCTTCTTCCAGCTGGACATTGTCTTCCACTTATTTTATTTTTTAAGCGCTACTTCGTTTCCGATCGCCGAAATACGACGAATGACTCTCGTTAAATCGTTATGATGGTTTATAACTGTTCCTTTTGTGGGATATTGATGCAGTGGGCGGAGGCCTCCGACTTAAAAAAGACCTTCGCTTTCGCCCTTATGATGGGAAACCAATAGCGGAAGTTTGGTATTAATGTTTGGTGGCGTATTTCACATTGGAGCCAAAACAAAAGGGATTCCGTGAAGCAAGCTATTTACGACGGCTTACTTTCACTTTAAGCCCCTTGTAACACGGAGTTGGTGTTATAAGAAGAGGTGGCAAAGAGATTTCCTCGACTGAGATTTCAATCACAGTTTATTTCCCCAGTAGAACACAAAAGATTGTGGAAGGAATTTTATTCCCCGCCGATCCCTCGTTTAAAGGTGGGCGTGTCCTTGCGGCAGCAAAGGTTTTTCTCACCCTAGTAAAAACAGACAGCCCTTTTCTGTCAGTTTATTGCCCCTGTGCATTATTCGCGATCGCTATATCCGTCACGACATTACTTTGCCGATTTCGGTTACAAGGATGATGTTAAACTTTATCCGCAGTATTATTTCACTACAGAATTAATGAGCTTGTCTTATGGCTGAAAAATTAATTCCAAAAAAGCACAACTATCAGAAATTGGAAAACTAAATCTGAACTGGTCTTAGAACTCTCAAATAGCCCTAACAAAGGTATATTAATCAGTATATCATTAGCATTAGAGTAGATTCGAAAAAGAATAATCGGCGAGCTACCACTGAAAGCTGTTGCTTTGTTGCCGAAATACGCATCTAATTTTTAATAACCTTGTTATGTTTACCAAAAATACTTAAAACAATTACTTAATTATTAATTTTTGATACTTACGTACTTATTATGAAATTCATAATATCACTGTTTATCAATTTATTAAGAATCACTAAGTATACGTACATTTTTCTTCTTACACTGAGAATAAAGTGGCCCTAAATACCACGAATCCGTATCTAAATAAGTTTTAACACACTCAGATGCAGCAGTTGCATATGCAGCTAGTTCTTAACCACACAAACTTGTGACCATAAAATTACATTTAGCTCAACTCTATTATTTTGATGCCAGAATGTTTATCATCATCTGATGCAAATGGACGGTGTCATTTATGAGAATATTCTTCGTGCGCTCTTTGGTTCTGTTGCTTAATGCATAATTTCGCATCCAAAGTTACCTACGAGCGGTTAATTTGATTTGTAAATTAATTAAAGGTACACTCTAAAAATAATCTTTATATGTTGCACTAAAAGTAAAAATAAATTTTATTTACTACACTTGATTTATTTCTTTTGTAAAATTTATATGGCTTTTTAAATGTGTAAGAAGGTTAAAAGACGTCTAACTTTTACAAAAGTTTTAACTCGAGTCTAGTAAATCAAAATTTCTTTTTCTTTTTAATTCAATGAATAACAGTTAATTTTTAAAACAATTTTAAATAAATTAATTTTTAAATTAAAGTCTACCGGTGGAAATATTACCGCAGATAGCACCTTGGTGGAGCCTGCCCTCTTCCTGACAGCAAGCAAATACTTATCAGTAAAGACCCCTTTGCAAGGGTCGACCTAAGCCAAACGAATAGGATCGGTCGACTCAGGTAGACAGCGTAAAGTCTTTTGACGGCTCAATCTGGGTCGAATCGACAGTGTGTGTGTGTGCGCGTGCTGGTGGATGGGTGCGTGCGTGTGTTTGCTAATCGACATCTTTGATTATTACAGCAGTAGCTCCTTCCACACCGAACACTCACAAAGGAGGAGAGAAACCCGGTGCCGGCATTAGCCTATTCTTTACGAGCATCAAGGGGGCCAATGGCTTAACGTCCCTTATAGAAGGACGAAGCGTTGACTTTGCGCGGTCTCCTCTAACCACACAAATAGGGGGGCGGGCGACCTTGGAAGAAACCCTACTTTCGCAGGATTTGTGCCCGCTACCCTTTTGAGCTGCAGGCTAGTAGGAGCCAGAGTCCTAACCACTACACCAAAGGTATCTCATTAATGAGAATTTCTAAATTTGATGTACATTCCGTATACATGAATGCTATTGGTGTATTTCTCTCAAGATAGCGTATACATCGCATATAATGCATTTAAATCTATAAAAAATATAAAACAATAAAAATAAAGCGTTCAAACATGAACTGCCACCTTTTCTCAAATCCAAATTTTACCAAACCACACGTTACTGGATCAATGCTGCTCAGGCGCTTTTACAATTTCGCTGATAACTAAATTTGGTACTTATGTATGGGATAACCATATATCTAGTTATATTACCAAATAAATCAAATTATGGTTCCATTAATACGTATTTACTAGCGGAAAATATTTTCACACAATTTGCCTCTTACCAAAAGTACTGCTTCCTAAGCATTCACCCAAGGCTCTGATAAAGAGTAGGGATGGGGAAATAAAGTGCACAGCGCAGTAGGTTTTGATGCCAGTGGACACAATATCATTATATTAAATGATTTATTGCCAATAAAGTAATTTTTATGTCGCAGAAACCTATAATTGGATGAATTTTATTGTTAGAAACGGTCCATATGCACAAGATTTATATATCCGAGAAATACGATACATATGCAAATGATTTACGAGATAGGTGACTTGGACTTTTTTTAAACCGTTTAGATGATAGAGTTGCGCACAGTCTGTAAGCAAACAGACGTTATTGCAAAAAAAGCACATTTTCTAAATCGCGGGCACATGTGCCAAACTGTCAGTCGAGTTTTTTTCCTGATTACGATAAATCATAATATCCTCCGCATACCAAAAAATGAAATGGAAGGTGGAGTGGTTATTTGGGCGACATATCTCAATACTAGCCTTAAATTGGGTTTTTTACTCTGAGCTCACTTTAATCCGTGCGCTACTACTTTCAGAAAGATTGCGCAATTACGTATCAGGTAATTCAAATTTTCTGAACGACTTTCTAAGTGTGAGGCACTTTGATGTAATTTATTGGCAGTTATCGCATGCACCGAACTCTATTTCATTCATCAATGATCACGTGCATTTGAATGAATATGGTTTGTATATTATTAGTTTTGGATCCCGATTGGGATTCGGATGAGTACACATGGGTGCGCAAACGTTTGCGTTTTATTGAATAATGTATATTATTTTATTAAAATACAAAAACAAATATTAAAGTATCAGAATTTATTAATATAATAAAAATTATGTAGTATAATCGAACTAATACAATTTTAAGGTAACTTAGTGCAATGTGCCACTACATAACAAAATTATGCGACCACGGCTTCGAATCGTAGAATCATCATCAAATGTGATCTACTTTCATTTAAATTTTGTGAATTATATTTTATTAAAATACAAATACTCGAAGTTAAAGGCTTCCTCGGTAGATTTCATAAATATGATATAGACCAGGAATGTCACATGCAAAGCATTGCAGCTGAAAAATGTCATTACTGAGACTCTTTTGTATGTAAGAGATAGTGATACCATACACGTTATTCTCATGAGTAACAAATATACACGAGAAAGTATACAAATATTTTACATTTAGAAATTGCAAGATGGATTGTTTTTAATTAAAATACATAAAAACAATATCGACGCCTGAATACTTATAGATTCGCCGAAATTCTGAGGCTCATTATGATGAGGTGCAGCCCTCCAAGAAATTGAAATTATCTCATGCTGCCCGACATTTTCTTCAACATTTTCTATTTGGTCTCCATGAAATATGAGTTTCAGAACTTTACTATACTTGTACAATTCGTTACTTAATATATTTATTTATTTATCTCCTCGGTTGCGTAACTTTTCGTGAATTACAGTCGTCAAAATATTTTGAATTTTAATTAAACTTCTGATGATATTGTTGGTTTTAACGGGCTTATAAAATACTCACGAATAAATTTCATAATTACTATTTCAAGAAACAAATTATTTTAACAAATCTTTTGTCTTTTTATTTCAGACCTACTAAGTTACCAAGAAAAAGAAGCTGGAATTTCCTTTTTTCTAAAAACTGGCTTTGGGTCGGATTACAACAAGTGATAACTACTATAAAATGCGTCAAACGTGGAAAAATCATCTCCATTCTGTAGAAATCACACACTCTGAAAAAAATACTTAATAATGAATTTTTCATGATTTCTCAGAATATTATTTTCCTGCCAGAGGCCGTTTGACTACTCAAGTTACGATGAATGCCCCAGAAATGGCATCCAGCTATCGTGATGGAGATAAAACTGAAAACGGCTCTCTTTTCGCAAATATTACCGCCAACGTAACAGAGAAAGCAACCGATTACATCCCATACGTCCAGAGACCCGAGACGTATATCGTACCCATTTTGTTTGCGGCCATCTTCGTCGTGGGCGTCCTGGGGAACGGCACTCTGGTTCTCATATTCCTGAGGCACCGAAACATGCGTAACATCCCAAACACTTACATCTTCAGCCTGGCATTGGGCGATCTCCTGGTCATCATCACATGCGTGCCATTCACCTCGACCGTTTACACGGTTGACTCGTGGCCATACGGTGAGCTGATCTGCAAGCTTTCCGAGTGTGTCAAGGACGTGTCCATCGGAGTGTCCGTATTCACGCTTACCGCCCTCTCAGCCGATCGATTCTTCGCCATCGTCGACCCTATGAGGACCCACACAGGAGGAAGAAATGCCACTGGTCGCACCGTCGCCACTGCCACGGGGATTTGGGTCTTGGCTATATTGTGCGCCCTGCCGGCCGCCATAGCCTCTTATATCCACCATTTCGTAGTGGATGAGAACACGTCCTTCGACGTATGTTACCCTTTTCCCAAATCCTGGGGGATCGTATACGCCCGCGCCATCGTCGTCTCCAAATTCTTCCTCTATTACGCCGCACCGCTCACCATCATCGCATTCTTCTACGTTCTGATGGCGCGGCATCTCGTACTCAGCACGCTGAACATGCCCGGAGAAGGTGCCGTTCAAGGCCAACAGCAGCAGGCCAGGCAGGTTAGAGCCCGAAAGAAGGTGGCCCGCATGGTCCTCGCGTTCGTGCTTATCTTCGCCGTGTGCTTCCTCCCTCAACACATCTTCATGCTGTGGTTCCACAATCACCCAACAGCCAAGGATGACTACAACGGATTTTGGCACACATTCCGAATCATCGGGTTCTGCTTAGGGTTCATCAACTCTTGCGTCAACCCTATAGCGCTCTACTGCGTGAGCGGAGCTTTTAGAAAGCATTTCAATCGGTACTTATTCTGTTGGTTAAGGCGTAAAGCAGCTAGTAAGCGTCTGACCTTTCGCCGTGGAGTAGGGCGTCGTCACCTTACTTTGGCGAGGGATCGAGGGACGAAGAGCACTTGGGAGTCCATGCATTCGCTCGCTCACTTCAATCGCACACTGAAGCGGGTAGACGAGTGTACCCTTACCACGTTAATGAATGGGGGAGAGATAGCAAATGACACTGCGGGTTTAAGAGGGGCTATGGGAGGTGTTGGAGTAACGGAGGAAAAACGTGGATATGTTGTGTGAAAATATTTCCTTTAAATGTATAGCTTTTTCACGGTGACAGACGTCAAGGGAGTGTGCCTGGGGTTCTATAGCATGAGTTCAAACGTCATTTTTTGAAGGAATAGACCTCTGCCGTCATTTTTTACATTAGTATTAAAATTTGAATGTTTTATGTATACAGTAAAAGAAAGAAATTGTTTTTTATGTGGTAGCGCCATGTGTTCTCATTTAATGAATTTTTTATTTTTATCACGAGGTTATTGAATACATGTAATAATTATATTGATGTAATATTTATATCAATACCGCTAATTAACAGTTAAAATTCTCTATGTTAATGTCTCAACACTGTACATGTAATGTTTGTGTGTAATATTTTCATATATTTAGCATATTAAAGAAAATCAAATTATAATATTGTATGGTGGAATTACACCAATTTTATTTCAGTTATCAATTATTTAAGGTTAAATTCATGTTAATTAAAACTTTCTTTTAACTCTACCAGACGGATTCAGATGATTATATTTTTATTCCCAAAAAGATTTTATAATATTAAAATCTTTTGTTCAATTGTATATATTAGTGCACTTTGGAATACCAAGAGCCATTTAAATTAATTTTACTTAAAGCATCATCTCATTTAATATTGTAAATACTGGACAAAGATAGTTTAATTTAAAAAACTCTTACCTCTAGGATTCTTTCATCGTAATACTTGAAATAATTGCCTTAATTGTTTTTAGGAATAACTTTGAAACGAGTTGTTTGCATTCAGCCCATGTGATTAATAATACTGATCATTAATCACTAATCGCTTTTCTCAGTCTACGTGTTTTAATGCCCCCGCTAAATTTATAATTAAGTGAAAAATTTGGAATAACTATCATGTTGAATCATTGTACCTTTTATTCTCTGGAAAGTTTTGACAAATTCGAGCCTATTATACGCATAGCTTACATATATCATTTTATTTAAGTTGCCTGGTAATATTTGCTAATCTACAAAACCCTTGCTTTGAGGCGTAAGGCTTCTAAAATTTTCAAGATTAACTTTTATATGGAAGTGGATTTAATCTCATTTTAATGTATTTGTCTAACCTGATATGCATTTCGCTGTAATTTAAGAACATTTATTATAACAGGAGATTCTAAAAAAATTGAAAGAAATTAATCAAAGAAACTTAACTCTGATGTTAATTTGGCTACATGGAATGCTTTATTAGAGTTCATTGACCCTATAAATGCACCGTGATAATTCCGAAATATAATGTCATTTATTTCAGACTATGTGTACAGTAAGATTACATAAATAATAACAATTTGTGAAAAATCTCTTATGTGCTTACGATGCTTCAAAATTCTAATTCTTCATCTGATTCTTTGTCATGATAGGATTTGGTTTATTCCGTGTATCTTATCTAATTTTTCAGTGAGCTTTATCTCAATTCTCTACACCACATGATGTTACTTTTTCTGCTTAATCTTTTATCTTTTTGCAAATGGAAATGGTTAATCATTCAGCCTATAATGCCTTTCTTGTAGTGGAAATTCTCTGCTTATCCAAATGTATCATCGAGAGAAATATCATTTAATAATGTATCTTATATTACTGTAGCTTGGTATAATAAATATATTGTACTTATTGCTCCATTTTTTTACAAAAATCAATCCTTAACTCCGTATTCTGTAATACAATCTCACAACTTATTTTTAAAAGTTTATATGAAGAATATTTTTATTTTGAGCATTGGCTGGTTGGAATAACAAGCACAACTTCATTTATATGAAATATAGCCCTTTCATTACTGTAACAAAATAATCAGCATGTACAAAAAAGTAACCAAGCTCACCTAATGGCTCACGTTTAAAAACTGTTTTTCCAATTTTTTTATGGCGATTGGAGAAATAGAGTTTTTAACAAGCATCTCATAAATTTCCTCAAAAAAAGACATCATTCCATCATAAAACTCTATAGGAATTCAAAAATTTTATGGATTGCTAAAAATTACAAATTTTATGACCATGCTGTCAGAAACACTGACTGATTCGAATCCATCGACTCAAGGGATATTAAAAATTTTCACCAAACTACCGTAAAACATTATTGAAGGAACAAGTTCTTAATTATAGTATTGCAAAGGTTGAGCAATGTATTAGATTCTTGATAGCGACAATATTCGAGCAAGGTAGGCAGATGTTGAATTAATCAAACATTAATAATAATACTTGTACACTATGCAATTAGTCATGGAAATTAAAGAGACAAACTAGAAACGAATTCCCTTTAAGATCGAAGTCCCATTTAAACGCCATGAAGCACAAATAAAGAAATTATTCATTGTCTAGCGAATGTTTTCCGAATTCTCCGCCGATTTTGTTTTCAGACCTTTTAACGGACGGCCAAATAGTTTAACAAAACCCGTTCGTCGAAATAAAAATTTTTTATACCTGGGTCATTAAAATTTATAGCTTAAGTTTTAATTCGGGTCAGGCGCAGTTTAAATATTTCATGTTACGCGAACAGTGACGAAAAATTGGCGGCTTGGAGCGGAAATGTTGTGAGGATTCTCATATAATTATTGCATCTCCACATCGTGGAATGTGAGCTCTAACCCAACCCCAAACTCAATGTCTCGCTGTAGGAGTTATAGAAATACCAGTGGGTGAAAAACGTCTATACGAGGGGAAAGATTTGGCCACGATGGAAGATTTAGGATGAAACTACCACCGAGTGGTCACTTCAAGGTTATTCCAACTTTCCCGTAGCGATTTAGAAAGAACCCCGACTCTCCAAAAAAGCATTCGAGTTAATTAAGTCACCAGTTACGATCCCTGATCCGACATAACAGAGGCTCTTGAGTGATCAATATGTCCTAGCGTCTTTGGTTGGTGCAATGCCTCGCCTGCCAATTACATCCGTACGACGCAACGCAGTCTCGCGTCATACTTTTTTAGATCTGACAAGTGGAGCAATTACCTCTCTTGTCAGATTTAAAGTGCTTTTCTTTTAAAAAAATAGAAAAACGAATAGTTTACCTTAGGGTTTAAACTAACTATAAAAATTTCTCTTCCTAGAAAAATTCATTTTTTAATAGCACGGATCAAACTTCGTTTCTTAATCCTGAAGTAAGTTACGATTGAGTAAGTTACTTATTCCTACGCAATAAACCATTCATGAGCGGTGTAAAATGTTCGTTCTCATTAAAGATGATGTTTTGCATAATAAAGATATCTCTGAGAAGTTGGCGGAAATAGTGAAGACAGCATGAATCCTTAATTTCGCATTCATATATTAACGGTCGATTTTATTTGAACGTAATTTCGAGCTTTTATTAAAAATATTTTATTCACAGAAATGTTCAGAAGTTAAGTAGTTGCGATTTAAAGTACTTTTTGGGCAGATAAAAAACTTTTCATATTTTATCATCGCTGTAAAATTTTTAAGCTTTCATATAGATTTACGTATTTCGTTATATAACTCGAGCGTAAATTACCGTATATTATTGTACGATGATATAAAACACGGAGTAATTTACCGAGAAACAGTTTGGTTTTACTTTGCTTTTACGCAGAAAAGTCCTTCAAATGTATAAAAAGGCATTAAATTCTTTTACCTCTTAAAATTATCCTAGGGATTAATATGATATGAAAAAACGGACTTCATGAGACCCAGTGTCCACCCATAATACGAGAAAGGCAGGTAAAATTTCGAACTCAATAGGGGCGGCATAGGTATTTTGGCGTCCCGGGCGAGAAACCGCTCCAGCGCCCCATTCCGTAAAATTTCATTAAGATATATGAAAAAGAATTTATTAATTTATTCGTAGCTCCATAAACTAATTGATGATGATAGGTAAAAGCATTTTAATCTATATTCCCGCCTGATCCGCGATGTACATTGGTGTCCTATATTTATATAGATAGATGGTCTGGTTAGCGTCCCTATTACTTTGGCGCCCCGGGCAGCCGCCTGGCTTGCCCATACCTCGAGCCGGCCCTGATTCCTCCGCTTGACGTTAGTGGCGTAACTAAGATAATGACTATGAAAAGATGGCGAACATCAATATTAAAAATTATAAAACGTGAAACACACAAAATTGGAGGTGGACTAGTCAATAATAAAGTGAACATAAAAGTACTATGGGAACCTCGTTCTCAGAAAAGAATCTATAGTAACATTTTCTCCTATATGACAGACAATTCAAGACCCAACTCAGCAGAATGATGAATGAATCAAAATATTGACAGAGAGGAATTCTCTGAGACAGAGGGTCCGCCATATGGTTACAGTTCCCGTCCTTAAACGACAACAAACAAACAGCAATACAAAATCCTAATTTCAGTAAATATGTTTCATCAGATATTTGAGGATTGCCAACTTGATAAATATTATTCACATTTTCTAATTTTAGTACTATAAAATAATTAAGAATATCCATAGAGCTCCATAAGAGAAAACTAGTAGAATTGTAGTGGTGAAACAGTTATGCAGTTGCAGATCTTTTAATGAAACATTGCTGCAATACTTCTTTAATAACTTATTTTTCTGTTCGCTACGAGAGGGGGGAGAGAGAGAACTTGGTGGCAGCTATGTTGAAAGGAAGGGAACTCCAAACTTTTTTCTTGAATAAGGTTAGAGAAAATGCATAATACATATCGATCAGTTGGAGAAAGAAAAAAATTGACTATAGGCAGATCCACCGATTCATTGTCTAGTTTATTATCATGCAGTAGTTGAGTTTGGTGTAGTATTTCAGAAAGTGTAAGTACAAATTACTGAAGTCAATACAAAAATAATATATTCAAATAAGGAACTTCATTTAAATCGTGCTGCGTACAATATATATATAAGTTAAATCAACTTATATCCTATATCCTAAATTGGCAAACCCACAGAGGTGGAATTGCATGTATTGATACATGATATCTTAAATAACAAAAATATTAATATCACTGTTTCGTTTATGCATGCATATATGATTATACTGCACTGGTGGTGTAGTGGTTAGCGTGTCGGCTTTCTATTACAAAGTTCGGGGATTCAAACCCCTCGAATGGAGGTTTTATTTAAAAAAAACTATCATCAGTGCCTGGCAGTAGGCAGCAGTACTGTCAGTATGGTATAGAGCCAAAAACAAATGATGTTGGTTGGGTCTATATCCAATACAGCTGTAGGAGTGATCAGGACGATTTGAACGGCTACAGTACTGCGACGTGGAAAGCAAGAGGAAAACTACCACATTACAATCCCTAGTAAAGATTATATGGTTGGACAATATGAGTTCTCTCGAGGTAAAACAATCCGGAGGTAAAATAGTCCCCCAATCGGATCTCCGGGCGGGGACTGCCTTGAGGAAAACATTTGTCGAAAGTAAATTACGAATAGGGACTTGGAACGTAAGAACTATGAGAAAGGCAGGAAAGCTAGAGAACTTGAAAGAAGAAATGAGAAGAAATAGAGTTGACATTATAGGGCTAAGCGAAACTAGATGGGAGGGAGAAGGACAGTTCGACTCGGAAGAATTCACGGTAGTTTATTCTGGAGGAAATAGTGGGGAAAGGGGAGTAGCTCTGGTACTTAGGAAAGATATGATGTAAAGCATGACAAAGATAATAGCAACGAACGATAGACTGATGGCAATAAAGCTAAAAGCTGTCCCAGTGGACATGCTGATAATCCAGGTATATATGCCAACGTCAGCTAATGACGATGAAGAAATAGATGAGATCTATGAGCAAATTAATGAAATTTACGAAGAAAACGGAAGAGGAAAGGTAAACTGCATAATAATGGGAGATTGGAACAGCATAGTCGGAGAAGGACAGGAAGAAAATGTTGTCGGGCAATACGGACTTGGGAAGAGAAATCGAGGAGGGGAGAAACTCGTAGAATTCTGCATCAATAATGACCTTGTAGTGACTAATACATGGTTCAAAAACCATAAACGAAGGTTATACAGTTATAAAGAACGCCAAGGCATTGCAAGGAGCAGACATTGATTCAGATCACAGCCTTCTAGTACTTGACGTGAGTACAAAGCTCAAACAAATAAGAAAAACGAGAAGAGAAAGACAGACCTGGGACCTAGAAAAACTGAAAGAAAGGCAGGATGTAGTCAGCATGAAGTTGGAAGATAACATAAGAAAGTTGGAAAACAAACCGAAGACCGTTGATATAGAATGGGGTGAAATTAAAATCAGTATCAAGGATACCTTGGATAAAGAGATTGGAAAACAAGAGAAGAAAATCAGAAAACCATGGATAACGAAGGAAATGCTGGAGAAAATGGATGAGAGACGAAAATGGAAAAACGTTAACAGTGAAGAAGGTAGAGCCAACTATAGGCGTATAAACAATGAGTTGATAAGGGTAACAGATAAAGCTAGAGAAAATTGGATAAAAGGAAAATGTGATGAAATAGAACAAATGGAGAAGTTAGGAAGGTACGATATGATGTACGCTAGGGCACTGGAATTAGAAGATAAGAAGTCTAATGGAATTTGTGGTAAAGGAATTATGAATACGGATGGGAAGATAGTCTCAGAAACAAAGGATGTAGCACACGTATGGGAAGAATACATTAAGGAATTATACAGCAAACAGGCAGGAGCGGCAAAAATTTAACTGGAAGACGAGGAAAACATTGACGAAGACAACTTAGGACCAAGTATTATGGAGAGCGAAGTAGAAAAGGCGATAGTGGAACTAAAGAAGGGGAAAGCCACGGGCAGCGATGGAATACCGGCTGAGATACTTAAAGTCATAGGATCAGAAGGACTAAAAGCGATCACGAAATTAATTAATAAGATTTACGACACAGGAGAGTGGCCTCAGGATTTCCTAGAAGTAACAATGATCCCGCTAAAGAAGAAGCCAAAGGCAATGCAGTGTAAAGATTACAGTACTATAAGCCTTCTGTCACACACATCGAAGATCATCACGAGGATTCTTAATAAAAGGCTGGAGAAAAAGGCAGAAGAAATAATAGGGGAAGATCAATTCGGTTTCAGAAAAGGACGAGGAACTAGAGATGCTATAGGAGTAGTTAGAATCATATCAGAAAGGGCAATAGAATACAGTCAAGATATCCGCGCATGTTTCGTAGACTGGCAGAAGGCCTTTGATAGAGTAAATTAGGTAAAGTTGATGAAGATATTAAAGGATATAGGATAAAGGTCAGGTTTGAGAATGTGGACACCTGCGGAATAAATATCGGTAGAGGAGTAAGACAAGGCTGCTGCCTATCGCCTATTCAATATATATGGAGAAAGAAGCTTTAGAAGGCACAGGGGATTTCAAAATTGGAGGAAGGATTATAAGAACAGTAAAATACGCAGATGATCAAGTACTTCTAGCAAGAAAGGAAGAGGAGCTACAAAAAATGATAAATAGACTAGTGATAACAGGTAGAAAATACGGTATGGAAATAAATACAGAAAAATCCAAGGTCATTCGAATATCGGGTAAAGAAGAGAATCTGAACAAAACTATTGGGGGAAAGCCATTAGAACAAGTTTCAGAATATAAATACCTTGGAAGTATCATAACACGAGAGGCAAAATGTACGGATGAGATCAGAACTAGAATAGGAAAAGCAAAAGCGGCTTTCAGGAGAAAGAAACAACTACTTACAGGGAATATAAGGGAAGATATCCGCAAGAAGTTGATAAAATGCTACGTATGGAGTATAGTATTGTATGGGGCAGAAACATGGACGCTAAGGAAAAATGACATCAAATACTTGGAAAGCTTTAAAATGTGGACTTGGAGGAGAATGCTGAAGATAAAATGGACAGATAGGATGAAAAACGATGAAGTGCTACGAAGAATAGGAGAGAAGTGAATGATTATACAGACTATCAGAAAGAGGAAGGCTAACTGGGTTGGACATTACCTGAGGAGAGAGAGTATGATTAAAGACGTGTTAGAAGGAAAACTAGATGGGAAAAGGGAAAGAGGTAGGAAAAGGTTTCAGCTGATAGACGATTTGAAAGGGAA
Source organism: Tanypteryx hageni (assembly GCA_028673005.1). Taxonomy (NCBI): domain Eukaryota; kingdom Metazoa; phylum Arthropoda; class Insecta; order Odonata; family Petaluridae; genus Tanypteryx; species Tanypteryx hageni. The sequence continues at coordinate 186,131,809 of CM054120.1, forward strand.
AGAGAGTTATCAAGATATAAAGAGGACAGCGGAAAATAGGTGTATATGGAGAACCTGGTTTAACCAAGAATAATCACGGATTTGTCTACGGACAGACTACCTATGATGATGATATGATTATACAATAGTTTTAATCAGGTCGATGCTGCAAAATAACGCAATAAACAAAAATGCCACTTTCACACATTCTAATATTTCTTATACATGATGTACTATGACAATACAATGAAAGGCAGAAATACCAATATTCATCCGTTTCTTAATTAGTAATTTTCCCATAATATGAACTATTCGACATAGACATTAGTGGGAGGTACCTTTGCTGTACTAATCGAAATCAAGTATTTAGGATAGTAACAAGATGAACAGTAATAATAATCACATAGTTTTAGAAATTATATAATGATTAATATTTTCATGCATACTTTCATAAGTCACATTTTTTATTCAAAGGATCACAACACAGTATTTATTAGAAATTCGTTATGTATTTTAGGGATAATTTGTCTAGTAAAATGATTACATGAATGTACGATTGGTTCACACAAATATTGTTTTAAAAATTCAATATTGCATCTAGATATTCCGTCTAATATTGTTATCAAGAGGACTCACAAAGCTTGATATTTAGCGAAAAATTCAGCATCTTAGCGATTATTGGTGAATGAGTGATGCATTCGGATAATTACTGTATCGGTTTTCACGGGCATAAATAATTTGAGCGAGGACGTGCAATAATAAAAATTGTATGTATTGGTTAGACAAAAATTTAATGAGTTAACTGTAGTTCGGCTTTGTTTATTTTTTTTCACCGAGTTTGGTAATTCTTTTGCAGTAAGAAAAGAGAAGAGAAGAACTATTTTAAGATTTCCTAAAAAGTCCATGTTTCCATGCAATGCTAAAATGAGGATTAATATCTCCTCATCACCAGTATTCCCATCGCACCAATTCACACCACTGCCCATCGTGACTGTTAAATCAGACTAACTTTTCTCTTCTCCGTTCATTTTCAATGAAATGCTCAGCTAAAAAATTGACCGCATGGATAGCAAATACGTGTTCGTCCCTCACGACCTGTGTTGGCGTTTACATGAGGTCCTAGTACGAATTTTTCTTGTTTCCAAACAAAGTTTCTCTCACGATCCGAAATCCATTTTAGGAACTTCGAAGGGCTTTACTGTAAGAACTCAATTCATTCCATTCTGTCCTATTCCGTCAAATATTTCAGAGTCAATTGAAGCTCACATTTTCAATTTGTTTTGCCCCATCGGGTAGCAAAAACCATCTATAATAATAATAATTATTATTATAAACGGCGCAATATACATTGCACAAACTTTCTCATATACGCATATACGTTTGGTCGACTGTATACGCTGATTAAAAACGCTTATAAATCAAAGTTAGCCGTAGTTTAACGTATATTTTAATGCAACCGGTTGATATTTAGTAATATTTTGGTACATATGGCTTAGTTGGTAATATATGTGACATCAGGCTGTACGAGTGTATAGATTTAATAAAAATCTTTATAGCCTTTTTTTGAGTGAATCGAATTGTTTCAAAATATCCAAGAATAAAATACCCTTAATTGTTGCCCAATATCGTTCATCTCTTCAGAGTGTCTATTATGAATATAATTACCATCAAATACGAGATTTAATTCGATTTAGTTTAACAGTTTAAGCTGTAGTAAGATTTTGAGTGGATCGTGGCGGAGGCGTGACGTCATACGGCTTAGGTAAGGTAGCTTAGCGTAAATTTTAATGTCACTGGACGCCATATAGTGATTTTTTGAGATAGTACGTAGTACGTAGTATTATTTGCGACATTTGGCTCTACAACTGGATTGATTCAAATCAAATTCCTTAGAGCCATTTTTTAGTAAATCAAATTTATCTAAAAATCGCCAAGAATCCTTTATTTTTCTGCAATATCAATTTTATCAAAAAGTATTCAGCAAAAGATGCTATATTGCATAAATACGAGATATCGTTCAATTTATGTATGCATTTGGGTCCTAGAACAGCAAACAGACCAAAAGACAGACAGACAGACGGCATGGCGAAAACCGCTTTTATGAACTCAGGGATATCAAAAACCATCAAAATCTCGAAGTCGAATTGTTTCACGATTATAATATTTTCGCAATATACTTCGTATATGAGAAAGTAATATGAGAATGAAAAATAATAATAAAAGGAGAATTTCATGTTTAACTAATAAAGATAAAAATAAGTTCATTAAGATAAGACTATCTTTTCATGTTTAATAGTTCGGCCTTAACTTGTTCGCGGCCTTACTCTATAGCGCCTCACAGCGAACCTGGTACATTTATATGGAGGCGAAGTATGCTGAGGACATAAATGAATCATCCCATCATTCTCTGTTAATCAACGACTGACTTCCATTTCCTCCTATCTTTAATGCAGAGGGCCTACTCGATCATCGTGTAATCAAATGTACTACTAGAGAATGTCAGATCAGACCGGCATTTGGAGATTCGCGTTAAGGACCAATGTTCAACTAGTTTCTACCTGTTTCGACAGATCATATAAACTTGGCTAAAGCCATCTAATATTCATCGAAGAGAAATGTCTGTAGACTTCGATTCGTGAATATTTGTGAAGGAAACTATGTGTGATATGTCATGGCCGACGAACTAGCTAGAGCTTTACGAGAGGATCATTAGTGCCATTCCCTTAGTGAACACGGATTTCCTGCAGAAAGTATGCCAGGAGGTGGAATTTAGATGGGATGGCTGCCTCATTACAAACAGAAAGTATGTAAATCAGTGCATATAATTTACGTGACAATAAATTTCAATCCACTATGGTATTTTTCTCGATCGTTATACTATAATTAAAATATGATGAAATGAGATTTGAATCGAAATGTATATAAATCAATCAGTTAAATTTCATTGGATTCTCGGTTCATTATCATTCATTTCGTCATGATCATAGCAATTAATTCATCTGTCAGTTGATTAGATTCTAGATCAGGGATCTCAAACTCGCGGGCCTCGGTCAGCACGCCCCAATGATACATTTCTGCGTCCCGCGAAGTAAGTTACTTTACACTGGACGGCCAAAACTCAAATGTATTTCTTATAAAATATTTCATGTAAATCTAAGAAACTTAAGAAGTATGTTAAATCAGCACTATAAAAAATACTCAGTTTATTAAAACGGTGTGAGGACAGAATTTTTTCGGGCCGCGGACTTGGCACAGTGTCTTAATATGGCCAGCGGATTCGGTGATAAGCCTTCATGCCGCCCGATATGAATTTGAGACCAATGTTCTACATTTTCACCTCAGCTTTTATTATTTCCACGTTAATAACAAAATTTATTGATGTTTCTTCTAAACTATTAATGAATTATTTGAATTTCTGATTCTACTCATTCCACAATATTTAAAAATTTAAATTTAAAATGATATTTTTCGATTCTAATTTAAAATGTTCACGCCGAAGAGACCAGAGAGTGGTATAAGAATACAATACTCTAAAGATAGGAATTGACTTCTATGCCGTAATTTAATAAGTAAGAGTGTCTCACAAATGTAACGGGAGAGGATAATATAAAAGGAAGGGTAAGTAAAATTAAAAGAATGAAATTAACAAAAAGTTTTCAGGGAGCTCAGAAGTCCTATTCCTACACACACTCCAATAGAAATACCAAGCGCTTCCTGACCACAACACAACTTATAGACGCAATAATACAAACACGCGACTGGCACACACACAGACACACACGATTGAAAAATAAGAATTCTGAAAAAAAATTCAGATAAAAATTAAATTAAATAAACAAAAATAACGAGAGGAATAGCAGCAAACACTCTAAATATAGCACTTCTTCAACGCCTAAACACGCGTTTAAAGAGCAGTATTCTCTAATTCATTTAAGAGAGAACGAAAGAAAAGGAGGGGAAAATGGAATTGGTCTTCGATCGTTATTCATTACAAAGTCCCCGTATCTGTTAATGTAAATACTTTCATAGAAATCTAGTTTTGAATCTTGGTGAACAGTTTTCAATGATTTTATATTCTGTATGGCGGTAGGATGATTGTATTTTTGTACGTTGAGCTGCGACACAGGAACTGTTACATTTGTTAATGTGTCTATAAAGCGTGTTTCCAATTCCCTTTTAGTCTGCCTTCTGTAAATTTTGTCACATGCTCCACAATAACTGCAAACATATAATTTACACCTTAAACTCATTAAAGATTAAGTTGGTTTCGAATTTCAATATAGCATCTATACATGAACAAAAGTCATGCAATTACACAACAAACGAACAAACTCCTCAGAAAACTGCACTCCGTCAACTAAAGTAATCCACAAAAAAACAATGAATAGTACACCATATCACAAAATTATTACGAACCTTTTAAAAGAAACATTTACAAAATAAAAACTAACTCTACTGAGGAAAGGCCTCAAATAATATTAATAATCCCTCCCTTATAAGAGACCCCCACTAGAAAGCAGATGTTGAACCATCCATAAAAACTTTAGCTGACCCCATCAGTTATTACGTCTTATTGCAAATACAACAGAACCTTCCAAAATTATACAACTTAAAACATCATCAAAACATAATAAAATCACTTAATAACGCCGTTTCTATCTAAAAGCTGGCATAGGAAACAGAGGTCATTAACCAAAAACAGGAATATTACGATAAATTAGACAAAACATAAGACGAAGAACCTTACACGATAATCTTCCATAACACTTTAAACAAAATATTATCTGACACCAAAATATACCCTAAAAGGTTACGCTACAATAATTTCCAAAACTCGACTATAAAACTCCAATAGGAGGTTTTTGCAGCGATGATAATCGAAAACCGCTACGAGCATCGAACTACTATTAAAACTCAATATCTCAAATCTTAATATCCCAAAGATATATCGTCTCCGAAAAATTCATTTCCCTTAGACTCGTTGTTTCTGCCATGAGTTCCCTCACATAAAAAATCTCTCGCTAGCTAAACGAACAATTTATACAATTACAACTCACCCAAGACTCAGGCATTAAAAACAACGCCCATATCATTGATGAAATAAAATTGTTTGTTCTCGCAGATACTGAAATACTAGCTTCCATTTATGTTACGTCTCTCTTCCCTAATGCGCCCATAGATGATATCATTAAATTCTTCGAAAATTTGCTCAAACAACAAAACCTTCCACAGAATGCAGTAGATGAATATGTCTTACTTGTGTAAGTGTCCGTAAAAAATGAATGGGAATGATTTGGTTTATTGACATGGTAAATATTAAATAAAAACATATTGAGTGGGCATAAATTCGGACAATGTACACACAGAGTGAGTTAGCTGCTTCCTTTTATAGTCTACCGCACTAAGAAAATCCTTTCTGGACTCGGAAATTGTTTTGATGCTCCTTTTAATTTGTACACGCATTGAAATAAAATTGTGCTTACTATTTAATCAATCAGCGAATAATTTCTTTGAAAACTATTTGAACGAAAACAAATCATCAATTTATTTTAACATTGTAAACTGTTAAAACACCAAACTTACCTAAATATTATATTTCAAATACATTTATTTGCTTAGAGATGTATATTTCAGTGAAGAATTTATCGAAGAAAAAATGAATTTGTAATCTATTCTGAATAAAGTTGGCTTTGCGTAATAATACAGATATATTGAAGTGAGCATTACAAAAAATTATCTCTAAGTATTGCTACTTTTATTCTAAACAAATCAAAATAAAATATAAGTCTTACCAATATTTAAATCAAACTTCGATGAATACTGCACGTTATAACAATTAACACGTCTCTGCATTCAACAAAACTTCTTTCAAATGAACCATAACGTCTATCAACAAAACCACAGCAATAATATTGGAAATTCGCTCTTCTACTTCTTAGCACTTCCTTTCGTGACTAACATTGAAAAACATTGCAAGAACCATTTCAAGTATTTCCGCAGGAGTTGGTTACGTAACGTTGATAACGGCCTGGCTATTGTTGATATTTCTATAAGAAACATAAAATATTTTTATAAGAACTAAACGAGAAATATGATTCCATTAAATTAGCACTTGAAGAGGAGGAAGCACAACACACTTAAATTTTTAGATTTACACCTTAGAAGAATAGATAATAATTTTTGAAATGAAACTCCCAACCGAATCTGGTAGTTGGTTCCATCGCATTTATTGCTTTGCACCTAATGCGGGTCTATGTCTGTTTCACTATGATATATTCTCTTCCTTAGCCCCTTACACAAAGGGGCATCAACCCCTCCCTACAAGCGGGGCGCTTGTTGCTAGGGGGGAGGGGTTTCTAGCGAATCATGGCTGGCGATGGGTCGCTTAGAGCGGTCCCACCACCTAAATTTGATATCGCCTAGCAGATGCACCTCTTTGTGCCTCGATGCTGCTGCCTTACAGTGGAATTCCTTGGGCATCTAGGAGGACGTCCAGGGATTCCACGTTTCCGTCCAAGTGCATCCGACTGACGCTGACGTATTTGCAACGACCAAGTATCAGCCGGAGGGTGCTGTTCTGCTCCACTTGCAGCCTGGAAAGTGGTCTTTGGCACCCCAGATCAGACCGGTGCTGCATAAGTAATGATTGGCCTCACGCAGCTCAGGTAGAGGCGTCTCTTGGTGTCAACCCAAAAGACATCCGGGCGCAGAATCGGAAAAAAAAGTCCGACAGTGCTCCGTGTGCCTTGCGGTGGACACGCTCAACCTGAGGCTTTCAGAGAAGCCTCCGGTCCAGCACGACTCCCAGGTATGTTACCACTGGGCTCCAGGGGATGACCCCCCCCCCCCCATCACCGACAGATCGACTCCAGGCGGCGCTACTCTTCCAGGGTGGAAGACGACGGCCTTTGTCTTTGCTGGGTTAACTGCAATGCGCTATCGACGATACCAAGTCAACAGTTCATCGACGGCGCTCTGCAGTCTCCACGGCCGCGTACCTTTGGGAAGAGCGAGACAGGGGCGCCGCGTCGTCCGCGTACAGGGCAAGTGTAGTTCCACCCAAGACCCTGAGGTGGATCTTGGGTGAAGATATTAAAGAGTATCGGCCCCAGAACGGACACCTGCAGGACACCGGTGCGGATTCGCCGCAGTCTTGATCCGACCTGGAGCCAAAACATCCTGTATTTCCCGCTTTGTAGGTACGACTCGATGAGTCGCATTATCCATGCAGGAAACTGGAATCGATGAAACTTCAGCAGGAGTGCTGAATGCCACACGCTGTCGAAAGCCTTCGAGATGTCGAAGAGAGACCCTGTAACCACTTGGTTTCTGATGAAGGCGTCAGTGATAAAGTAGGTCACTCTACCAAGTTTTTGGGTAGTGAAGTGCCTTTTCGGAAACAGAACTGCTCATTCGGGAGGTTAGTCTTCTCCCGGAGAATAACCTGCAGTAGCTTCCGGACAAGACGCTCAACGATCTTCCCGAAACCCGACAGGAGAGAGATTGGCCGGATGTCTCCAGGACAAACCTCCGTCCCCGGCTTCGAGAGAGAGAGAGAGAGATGATCTTTGGCCTCTTCCAGGCAGACGGAAAGTATGGAATCCCGAAGATACCGTTGTAAACGGCGGCCAGGAATTCTACTGCTGCGACAGGAAGCTATCGCAGGACGATTTTGGGAATGGTATCATCCCCGGGAGCCCTCCTCCGTCCCAGGCGATGGATCATTGCAGCGATCTTGCACACCTCGAAGTAAGGGACCTCCGCAGCGTCGAGCAAGGGGCCGCGATCATTTGCCCAAGATCTCATGCGATGTCCTCTTCGACCGCGTCCGACTCTGCTGTGGCCGTGTTTGGGCAGAATTACCCCTCCAGATATTCTGCCATCAACCCGGCTTTCTCCTGAGACGAAACTGTCTCATTTTACATTAATCTCTCGTAATCCTTAAAGTACTTGAAAATAGTTAAACGATACGATACCCCTTTGTTGACACTGGTGCTGCCAACCGGAAATCAAATACACGCACTGGCAAAATGACACGAAATATACGAACAATTATATTGAAGTGACATAATAAAAAGCAGAAATATATTACAATACTTAATAAAAATGTCCACTTGAGGAATCACAAACGATAAGAAAAGAATTCGACTAGTAGGGTAATCTTTTTCAGGGCGCAGGTCAGGTGTGCCCGTCTCTAAGTCCATTATCGTTCTCCCTCACTCCGTCTCCGTGGAAACGTTGTCGGATCGGAACTCCTTTACTTCGCAGTGAAGTTCGAGTAGAGTGCACTGCACTCGCGAACGATAATTGGTTCTAGAACCCTGCTAGTGGTGTCCTCTTCTGGGTTAATGTCTGTTGCTATAAAAGAAGGAACTCTGTACGTACGCGTAAAGCCGAAATACTGGCGTTTGCCGAAGTACTCGCGTTTGCCAGAGTACGAGCGTATGCCGGGGTGTGTGCATATTCAGGGGTTGCGTCGTTTGCTGGAGTTCGTCGTTGATAGAGTTCGAACACAAAAACTTCTGGCGAACACGAAAAACTGATGGGGAACTCGATAAATTGTCAAAAACGGAAAAATGCTGCATCCCTCCCCTTTCGATGAGTTTACTCACTGTTTAGTTTATAAAACAAAGTCTCACTCCAGAGTTTACAGACGCACCAACTTGAAGCACAGCATAAGAGTCCAAAAATAATCACAAAAATTCCAAAATATATTAACACAATATTATTACAAAGTTGCACATCAATAAGAATATATTATTTGCCAACAGGGCAAAATTGAAAATTAATAGCAACCATTAGACGAGAACGACAAGAAAAAAGGGGGGTGCTAACCCTGGAATTGACCGACAGTTATGAAAATACTAGAAATATTTAATAATTGGACGACTGGTAAATAGATTATGCTTGCCTCACATTGTTTAAGTAGAGCCCTAAGAAATTCACAGCATTAAAAATAAAGAAATCACTGTGTAGTGTAGTGTATAGATAAACATTTTAAAGTATCCTAGCGCAATTGGGGCTAGAGTACACTAACCGTGGTAAATATTACCAACGGTCATGACATGGCAAGGTTATTAAGTGAATTTTGTGCCATATGACATACATAGATGTCTGGAAACCATATATGATATCTGAAAAGTGACTGCAATAAGCAGTATTGTGGCAATTGGCCAAGTAGATATCAATTTATTTTGCCAGATTTGCATCTAGGGGCTGGTTGCGATGATAAGAATCATCGGGCGATGAGGTCGCTAAATCACTACGCCGGACATTACCAAAGAACAATTATGATTGATACGAATCAGTGATTCTGTAAACAAGACAGGAGAAAAAACATCCAAGTAAAAATGAAAAACAAGACCCAGAATGCAATCACCCGAGGACACTCTCTTGCTTGCATATTTAAACAAGGTTAAAAAACAAAATAATTTTGAACATTTGAATACAATGCCTGAATCATGAACCGAAAAGCCAAAAAAATGTCAAACTCTTATCTGATGCCCACACAAAGTTTCTTAAATTGATTATCAATTGTATGTGGTAAGTGAGAATGACAAATATTACCTTTGGTCACAAAATCTTACATAATATAAATACCATTGACACATGATATTAAAAAATAAGAAATTATTGCCTACCGGAGGAAAAATATTTTTTAATTTGGGTAACATTTGCTATTCGAAAATAATTTGGATTGTCTGGCTTCCTTATAGACAGATTAAACTATTCCAAACCACCACAACAGAATTAGGGTGGTCGTCTTATTGCTGAAAACATTCAAGAACAACTTCAAAATACTTGGAATTGATGGAATATTGCGATCTGATGATCCTATGCAGACAGGCATATGCTGTACAGTTGGGAGTGATTTTGAAACGAGAAATAACTCTGCTCTGACCGGGAATCAAACCCGGGTCTTCCACTTGCCGGACGGATATTCTACCGCTGAACTTTCTTAGCAAATCAATTTTCTCGTTTGTGAATGCGGATGTTTACTTGGTTGGGACGGAACTAGCCAAGCTAGTATGAAACTGCTCCAACGGATGTGGAAGACCCGGGTTCGATTCCGGTCATAGCACACTTTTATCTCGTTTCAACATTATTCATAACTATACAGCTTATGACTCTCTGCATAGGATCTTCGGTTCGCATTATTCCATAATTTTCTTGCTTTGCAATCTCACAATTTGAGAGGGAGGGGTTTTCTTCGATGTATCTCTTCGAGAACATCCGTTGGAGCAGTTTCATACTAGCTTGGTATAGTCCCTAGGATTGACAGCGGTTTTGAGGTTTGGAGTAGAGTTTACGGTCTGAACCGAATGCTGTGGAATTTTACAGACTTAAACAAAGGCTATGGTATTTCTGTTGGGGCTTTGGAGAGGACTTCGTCGACCTACGGCCGAATATCGAATGTTGCAGGGCACCACTGGATCATACAGTTTTACATTACATGCCCAAATCGGCTCAGTGATTCAATGTTTTAATATGGCCGCGGTAAGGCAGTCACGTCGCTCGTGCGCTCCGCCATATATTGCAGCTTGTACGTTTTTTCTGATAATAATTGTATTTAATTTGGGCCAGTCGACGTTGTTTTCGACATTGTGTAATGTAAATATGTCTTCATCTGGTGATGAGTCCTTCAGTTCCAAGGAAATACAATTTAAAGGCTTCTTCCTTGTCCGCTTCTCTCCAACGTGTGTCCCCGGCAATGATCGCCTTGCTCGCCGGCATGCTGTCTCCTCTCCTCATCGCTGTCTCCTCCGCTTTCTCCTGCTCTTGCTGCTTTGCGGGGACATTGAGCTGAACCCAGGGTCTTGTTCATCCCCGATTGCGTTATATTATCAAAATGTACGTCGCATTAAGAACAAAATCAGTAATTTAACCCTTTCCCTCCAAGAAATCAATCAGATTGATTTACTTGCATTCACCGAGACTTGGCTAAGTGAGAATGTGTCCGATTCAGAATTACATTTCTGTGATCATTTTAGCATATTTCGGAGAGACACGAATTCTTGTGGTGGTGGTGTTTTGATCGCAGTAAAGTCTAATTTGAGGGCCGTTAGGCGAATGGACCTAGAAACCAATTGTGTAAATCTCTGGACAGAAATCTCTCTTAAGTATAAAAAAGTGTTGGTCGTCTGTTTTTATCGTCCGCCTAGTAGTGGTATTTGTGTTTTAGAAAACTGTTTTGATTCAGTTTTTCGCGCTCGATCATATGGTGATGTTATTTTGTTGGGAGACTTCAATTTATCCCTAACATGGTCGTCCCCTCAAGAATGTGAAGCTTTCGAACCAATGGATAAATATTTTAAGGAACACTTCGTCATCGGCCTTGGACTTTTTCAGTTTAACACGTATAAAACTAGAAATCAGGCAACACTGGATTTTGTCATGACGTCGTTCGAGTCCTGCAAGGTCATCCTGGGAAGGGATTTCATCGAATCCGACCATCGTTCCCTTGAGGCGACCTTTACCCTCGGTACTCCCGCTGGCTTACCCTCCCCAATCCCGAACCGGACAGTGATAGTGTGGAAGGCAGATTGGGAGGCAATTAACCGCGTTCTTTCCCTCTTGCCCTGGAGTCTTCTCGAGGTTGGTTCCCTCGCCGACGCTGTGCTATTGTTTTACGACTTTGTTCTCAGTGCCATTGACGATCTTGTCCCTACCCGCCGTCTCACCAATAATAGGCCTCCTTGGATGTCCGCAGAATCCTCTCTAGCCCTCAGAAACAAACTTGCCGGCTGGAAGTTATATAAAGTACACCCAAACCCCCACACCTTAAATAATTTCAGAAATATCAGGCGCCACTCTCAGTTTTTGCTCCGGCGGGATTATAATAATTTTTTAAATTCAATTATAAGTGACATTTCTACAAATAATAAACGTTTTTGGACGCTTTTAAACACTAGACGCCGGTCTCAAAGGATTCCAAACAGTGTGACTTATAATGCTCAAATGTTTTCATCCGAGGCAAGGCCTTCCGCCTTTAACAATTACTTTACATCTAATTTCACACCCCCATCTCAGCCTATCAATTACCCTCATCTTGTAGAAGTGTCATCACACTCCCTATCATCAATCTCGACTACCAGTGAATAAATCTATAGTATTCTCGCTTCCTTGAAGACCAATAAGGCTACAGGATGAGACAATGTGAGTGCACTCTTTTTAAAGCGAACCTGTAATGTTTTATGCCATCCAATGGCCCATCTTTTCAATCGTTGTTACCTCGCTGGAATTTTCCCCGATCAATGGAAATCCGCCAATATATCACCCATACTGAAATGCGGTAGTAAGTTGGAAGTGGAAAATTATGGCCTTATATCCATCCTTCCTGTAATTTCCATGATTTTTGAAAAAATCATCCACAAACGTCTTCTCTCTTTCACTATCTCATATATCTCCTCTGAACAGCATGGATTTTTACCTGGTAGTTCCTGCTTAACAAATTTATCTGTCTTACAATATAATTTTACTGAAGCTTTTGAAAAATCATCCCAACTGGATGTTTGTTACATAGATTTAGCAAAGGCTTTCGATACTGTGTATCATGTTCTTCTTCTGTACAAACTCTTTCAACACTCACGGATCTTTTCTTTCCCTAATCACTAGTTTCTTACACTCCCGCACGTAAAGAGTTGTAATAGATAGTTTTTACTCAACTCTTTTCCCCGTAAAATCAGGTGTATCACAAAGAAGTGTTCTGGGACCTCTACTCTTCACACTTTACATTGATGACATAGTTAATACTATCAAAAGTCAAAAGTGTAACGTCCTTCTTTATGCTGACGACTGTAAGGTTTTTAAGCAAATTAATAATTCATACGATAGCGACTGTCTACAAAATTGTCTTTCGAAGATTTCCGACTGGTGTCAAATATGGAAATTAACACCAAATCCTAATAAATGTATGCTTCTCTCTTTCACTCTACGAAAAAAACCTATCGCTACTTTCTATTCCCTTAGTGACACTCCAATCCGGAAGGTCTTCTCTCAAAAAGATCTTGGTGTAATCTTTGATACAAAATTATCTTTCTCTCTCCACATTGATAATACCACATCTAAGGCCATGTCTATTCTTATTCTTCTATACCGATTTAAGGAGATAAATGATCCTTTAGCACTTAAATCATTTTTCTCAGCCTTCCTTCTCCCAATCCTGGACTACTGCTTTCCCGTGTGGGCCACAGCATCTCCGACTACACTCAAGTGTCTTGATCGTCCATTGAATTTCTTCCTTGCGATCGCGAGGAACCGTGTTCCTGCCTTCCGTTCGCTAAGTAAACAAGGTGTTCTCGCCGCTCTTAAACTGCGTCCTCTGCATCTCCGGCGGCAATATTTTGATTTCCATTTCCTTCACACTGCGGTGAATGGTCTCTACAGGTCCACTGATATTTGATCTTTTTTTCCTCTACGTGTCCCATCACGTTCCACTCGTTTGTGCTCTCTCTCTCATCTTCCGCCTTTCCGGCTATCTATATCCCAAAGGTCGCTTTTTTTACCGCATTCCCACCTCATTTAATAATTTACAAAAGGTAGCACCCTCGCTGGATATTACATATACGTCCTCGCTCCTCCGTGCCTCCACGGGTGGCGAATGTCTCTGAAACGCTGTCTTGTTTCTGCAATTTTAATTTTCATTACATCCATCTTATGTGTGTTAATTTCTGTTTTTAGATATATTTTGATATGTATGGGTAATTTGTTACATATATATATTTTAAATATTGTTATTGGTGTATCCAATGTAAAGGCCAATGTGCTGTTTTTGGATAAAATTAAATAATTAAATAAAAAATAAATAAATTGAGCACAGTAGATAATTTTTAGGCTAGAGTGTAGTACAGGATGTCGGTCAGATTTGGTAAGGTGACAATCGATGAGTTAGAATAATATATGAATCACGATACATTATGTAATGATAATATAAACTCCGAGCGCGAGGTAAATACACGTAATACGAGAGATAAGGAGAAATTTCATTGTAACGTGGAGCACCAATGTCGAGAGAGGTCATTGATAGAATGTTCCATAAAGAGTGCGAAGGGTGGCGATTCCAATTTTATTGTAATGGTAGAAACTCGTGGGAGTGCATTTGAAGGAAGCGCTTGTACTTTTAGAGAGGATGGGAAAGTAAACATCTACATCTACATATTACCCTGCAAGTCACCTTGACGGTGGATGGCATGGGGTGCCGCGCACCAAGTTCCTAACTAATTATTATTCACAGTTATCTATTCATCTACATCTACATATTACCCTGCAAGTCACCTTGACGATGGATGGCAGGGGGTGCCGCGCATCAAGTTCCTAACTAATTATTATTCACAGTTATCTATTGTGGTCACGTATTGTCCTAGGGAAAAAGGACTCCTTATACCTCTCCGTCCTACTATCTATTTCGCAAATCTTGTCCTCATTATTCATCCGTCCGATATACGTTGGTTGTCGAATAATATCCTTCATTTCATTTACGAATATCTCCGACATATATTTATCTAGAAGTTTAAATCTCGCCTGTAATCTACGATCTTTCATCGATGGCCAACTCAACTCTTCAATGAGTAACGTAACGCTCTGTTTTTTATCTTAATTCTTTTTCACGAATCTAGCTGCTCGCCGCTGTATTTTTTCTAAATCCTTTATGAGTCCCCTCTGATATGGATCCCAAACCGCTGCTGCGTATTCCATTTGAGGTCTTACCAAGGATAAATAACAGGATTCACTCAACTTTTCCGATCCTTTCCTGACTATCCTAAGCACAAAAGCCAACTTCTTATTTGCCGCACCTATCACTCGTCTTATGTGGGTGTCCCAAGACAGGTCACGATTCAAGGTTACCCCGAGGTATTTCACGGATTCCGAAACCGGAATGCTCTCACCATCTATCGAGTAGGTAAACACGGACGATGGGCTTCTAGATTTCCAAAAGTTTAGAACATTACTCATTTTTTGATTGATTTCTAGCTGCCATTCCTTGCACCAAACAGATAACGCATCCAGATCATCCTGAAGATGACGATGGTCGCTAGGACCACTAATTTCTATATAGACTACGGTGTCATCCGCAAAAAGCTTGATATTACTTTTCACAACTGAGCTGATGTCGTTTATATTAAGCAAGAAAAGCATAGGTCCGATCACACTACCCTGCGGCACTCCAGATATTACATCTGCCACACTCGAGGACTTACCATCGATGACTACTTTTTGTTTTCTATTCCAAAGGAAAGCGCAAACCCAGTTAATGACTTTCCCAATTTTAATAACAACTTACGGTGGGGAACCTTGTCAAAAGCGTTTCTAAAATCAAAGGTTAATATTATAATGAGAAGCGATAGTGAAAAAGTAAATGTCGACTTACTAAACTGCTACATCATCCATAGGAAAATAGCTGAGGTCGAGGCTGTTATTCGCAGTCTGCACGCCAATATCGTCGTTATAGGCACAGAAAGTTGTTTAAGGGATGAGATCAGGGCCACCGCAACCAGGTGTGCTAGTTGTGCACGGCACACCGGCGGCATGAGAGGAAAGGCATCCAGAGAGGCATTTTTCCCAGGGAGGTATAGTAGAACATACAGATTTTAGTGGTCGAAGGACGGTTAGTGGTATCGGAGCGGTCGAATATTGCCTTTCACTTTTCTTAGAGGCTCCCTACAAAAATGGAGGGTGGTTACGGGGAAAATTATGGCCGCCGAAATACTTTCAACCGCGCACCCGCTGAGAAGGGTCTCTCCGTGTTCTTAATAAGAACATAGACAGATCCTTCTCAGTGGGTGCGCTTATACCCCTTATCTGGGTGAGACAGTGTCGGCAATGGCTCAACAACTGAGAAAGAGGTAATAAAATAGTTCAATCCATTGGTGTTTACGCCACGGATTTTCCCAAAGTTCTAACAAATTCTTCTCCAGGCAGATGTCATACATGAGCACTTAAAACAAAAATTTGAAATCTTTCTTTTGGAAAAGGGTTTCGGTAGAGACGGTTTAAAACCGGATGTTGTAATTCTACGAATTTGAATTTCTCGCCCTTGCTATTTTCGTTAGTATTCCTTTGCAGGTCGTTGGAGGAAAATCGAGACAGTGCTTGTGCTTTGAATTCGTTCTGTGCACCTTTCTTTTCCGAACGATCTCATTACATTTTAAATTCTTGGCATTTAAAGTAATACTACCTGATACTCCGAATTCGTTGTATAAATTAACATTTATATCCTGCAAGCCGCCAGTGGCGTGTGGCAGGGGGTGTTATGTTACCAAAAATATAAAATAGTTTGACGACCTACTCGCAATCCTTAGGCAGTGAGGGAAAACCGACAACAAAGAGGTATGTATCTTTTCCATATTAGTAGATTTTTCTTGTTGTCTTGGATATAACGCGATCCCGAAGTTAGTGCAAAAGTAAAAATGGCAAAACATTTTATTGTAGGCTTTGGAGCTGAATTTATTGGCACTAATTGTTATATTCACGAAGTTTATCACATGCGTGGTAGGTTATTGATCTGGTATTATATTAATTTGTACATTGCGTGTCACATATTTGATCAATTCTTAAGAAACCAAATGCTTGAAATTCGAATTTATCACGAACCGCATTTGTATATTCTGAGAAAAAAGTAAATTATATTCAAGGCGATCTTTTTTTGTCAACTATCCAATGGAAAGTATTATAAATGGCATTAATTCGTATCGCCATTTAGAGCAGCAGAAACTATTCATTTGATTAGAGGTCAGTATCGCTTTATTCATTTATTCTTGTGTACAAATTTTGGTCTAATATTGTAAACCAGTGAAGAGCTGAATCTTTTGGGTATAAGTATATTCCAATTAAATTGACCGTCTACAATAAACAGCCAAAATGGTTGAAAAGCAAGTTAAAAGTGCGCTTAGACGTCAAAGAATAAGCGACGCGAAAATATTAACTAAGCCATCTACTTCATCCGCCGAGTAGATATTTAGAATCTAAAGTTCAGGCGCATAAGCAATCCCACGCTAAAGCGAGAAATACTATGCGCGAGGCTTTTATTAAATTTATGAATGATATATTAAATAATTATCTGAAGGAGGACCCTAAAGCCTTTAGGTCCTATGTGAGAGAGGTACAAGGACGAGGCCCTACCATACCTTCCCTTCGTATTGACTCGGGTGCCGTTTTTCATGCCTGCGTAGAGAAAGCCCTCCTATTAAAAGGTCATTTACAGCCGTCAACGATCAATTCTTAAATAATGCACACGCTAAAAGGTGCAACCTGAGGGAAGATATAGTATTTTCTGGGGTAGAAATTGCAAGGAAATTAACGACCATTAGACATTACAGAGCAACTGGCCCGAAAACGTCCTGCTGGCGTTTTAAAAAATTAGCTGCTGAAATAGCACTTTTTCTTCAGATAATATTTTAGAAATCTATTTCACACGGAGAATTCTCTATCGAATATAAGTTAACGCACGTTACACCAATTCATAAGGGCACTGCCAAGGAGAACCAAGAAAATTTCAGGCCGATTTTCTCAACTTTGATATCGTGCATGATTCTCGAGCACATACTCGTTAGAAATATAATGCGACTTCTTGATGACAATTCATTGTTAGATGATTGTCAACGCGTCTTCAGGAAAGGTGGGTCTTGCGATACTCAGCTCCGTCATTTTGTGAATTGTATACTGAGAAGTGGAGAAAATAATATCCAGGTCGATGCCATCTTCTTAAATATTAGGAAAGTCTTTGATGAGATAACTCTCAAAAAGATAATACAGAAATTAGAAAT
Organism: Tanypteryx hageni; assembly: GCA_028673005.1. Taxonomy (NCBI): domain Eukaryota; kingdom Metazoa; phylum Arthropoda; class Insecta; order Odonata; family Petaluridae; genus Tanypteryx; species Tanypteryx hageni. The sequence continues at coordinate 186,149,550 of CM054120.1, forward strand.
CTTAGGCGTTAATTCCGAAGTTATTGATTAGATCCTTAAATTTCTAAATCTTAGGAATCAGAAGGTTTTTATGGATGGGATATCTTCGAACTTAGTGGAGGTAGCCTTTGGCAATCCACAGGGTAGTGTAATTATTCCGTTATTATTTCCAATTTATATAAACGTTATCAACTCAGTAGTCAGAAGCAAAATTGGGCTAGATGGTACAACCAGGAAGTTAGGAGCGCTCTCCGACGGCAAAGAAAACTCTACTCTCGCACTTCCTCAACCGCTATGGTCGAAGAGATTGCAACGTTAAGGCAGCACTACAAGGAGGCGCGGTCCATAGCCAGAGTGTAAATGCGTAATGCGTTTAACAATTAAAAAGAAGGTTTTACAATATAACTTGAAAGAGAGCGCGAAAGCATTTTCGTCTAATGTCAGAGAATTCCAAGGTAGAGGCCCCACTATTGCGTCACAGAGATTGGAAATGTGAAATGTAGTTCATGATAGCGCGAAGAAAGCAAACCTTTTAAATCAATATTTTAAGATAGCTTTCACTCCTAATGACGATAAATGTGAAACCAATATTTTTTTATGGAAGATTTTACATTTTTCGAAAATGGCATCGCGCTCCAACCTTATTCAATTAAACCAAATAAATCTCTTGGGCCGGAGGAAATAACCGCGCGAGTATTGAAAGTGTTATCTTATGAAATCGCGCCATATTTAAAAATTATATTCGAGAAATCCATTACCGAAGGTGTAGTTCCTAAAGATTGGAAGGTGGCACACGTTACGCCCATCCATATGGGCGGCGACAAAGGGAACCCCGAAAATTATAGGCCAATTTCCCTAACTTCATTATCGTGCAAGATACTTGAGCACATATTCTTTAGTTCTGTAGTGCGCAATTTAGACAGTCACTCATTGCTTAGCGGACTCAAGCACGAATTTTGCAGAGGCAGATCATATGAAACGCAGCTCAGCTTGTTCGTGAACGATTTGTTGCGATGCGGAGAGAAAAAATCTCAGGTCAATGCCATATTTATCGACTTCAGAAAGACGTTTGATAAAATATCTCATGAGAAATTAATTGCAACGTTAGGCCTATATGGTATCATTCCGAATGTTGTCAGTTGGGTGATAGATTTCCTCTCAAATAGAGAACAGAGAGTTGTCATGGATGGAAAATACTCGTACTCTGTAAAAGTAGCGTCGGGTGTTCCTCAGGGAAGTGTATTGGGCCCTCTACATTTCTTAATCTATGTGAATGATATCTGCTAGTTAGTTCGACGAAAAATTAGACTTTTTGCCGATGATACCGTTCTATATATCAGTCACTGCGTGAAGACTTAAGAGCCATTTCAGCGTGGTGCAAAGAATGGCAAATTGAAATTAATTATACTAAATGTGCCGCAGCCACGTTTTGGAAAAGTAAGAACAAAGATTTAGATTTCGAATATAAAATAGATGGAAGAAAGATTCAAGCAGCCGAGTATGTAAAATATATAGGAGTAATCATTTTTTCAGATCTTTCATGAGACATGCACATTCGCCGATTTATAGGTGCGGCCAACAAGAATCTGGCAATCATAGGTAAGATAGTACGGAGCACTACAGAAAAAGTACGCGAAACATGTTACTTATCACTTGTTAGACCTTAAGTGGAATGCGCCTCATGCATATGGGATCCGTAAGACGTACGGACATATAATTCAATTAGAAAGATTGCTGCGCAGAGCAGCAAGATTCGTAAAATAAAAGTACGAACATAAGGAAAGCGTCACCTCATTATTGAGCGATTTGAACTGGGTGTCACTGGAGGATCGTTGATTGCACTCAAGGTTGCGGCTTCTGGAGAAATATAAATCGGAATGTCTAAAAGACGAGGTTGTAGGAATAATTGAAGCACCAACGAATATATGTAGGAACGACCATGACGATAAGATACGTGAGATCGATTGTAGGACGGAGTGTTATCTAAGCTCGCTCTTTCCGAGGAAAACACGAGATCACAATAGAAAACTTCAACCTGCGATAGACAATCCTTAGGTAGGTTATTGTGCATTGCACCCCCTGTCACCCACCAATTAGGTGAATTGCCGGGTAACATGTAGATGTAGGCTATTTGCGAACGACAATGTCATTTATTGAGAATATGAAATTCGGAAGACCGTTACTATGACTAAATGACCTAGAAGCTATTCCTGCATTGTTTAAGGTATGGTAGTTAGAGATCAACGAAATTAAAAGCTGTGTCATCAATATCTGGAGAACGAAGAATATATCGTTAGATATTAATTATTCGTTGGTCGTAGGAAATAATTCAGTTTCACACTTGCTTAAATATCTTGGAATCACGATTCATCGTGATATCTCGTGGGAGACCCACATACGCCGTTTTCTAGGTGTCGCTAACAAAAAGCTGGCCTTAATATGGAGAAAAGTTGGAAATAGCTCCAAAACAGTGAAAGATATATGTTATTTATCATTAGTTAGACCGCAGGTCGTATATACGTCAGCTGTGTGGGATCCCTTCGAAAAAGGAATAACTTGATAGAAAAGGCTCATCGCAGAGCAGGTAGATTTGTAAACAAAACGTAACATCATTAATGTAAAATCTGAAATGGACCTCAAAAAGAAAACATCTTGAGTGAGAATTTATATATCCCGAGATGTTTCGGACGCGTAAGCAAATGGAAACTATTTCTTCATCTGACTTAGTTTTATAAACCCCGTTATGATCATTGTGACGCCAAATGTTGCAACTGCACGCATACGATGGCGATAAATAATCTCGTTTGTTTTTTTTATCCAGAAATATATACATTTTTAAGATATCATAGTAATTACGGAATTTATACATGAGAATTCAAGGGCATAACAGCCGTAAGAAGAAGATTCACTACTCAGTATAGAATAGTTGCACCGCAATAGCACGGGGGGTGCTGATGGTCTAGGGATTAGGACGCTGGCTGTTACTCGCCTGCTGCTCGAAAGGGCAGCGGGAGCGAACCCCGCGAATGTAGGAATTTTTCCATGGTCGCACGACCCCCTGTTTGTGTAGTGTAAGGAGGCCAACCAAATTTAGCGCTTCGTCCTTCGGAAGGGACGTTAAGCCGTTGGCCCCCTAGGTGGTCTTCATTAGGCTGGCTGGCCTGTTTGCCTTCCTCCCTTGCGAATGTGTTCGATGTGGAAGGAGTTATGGCTATAACAATCCAAGAAGTCGATTAGCTAAAAGTACACACATGCTATGGAACGGTTATGCTCAATAATTATGCTAGCCTTAGCAATCAATTATCCTTTTCATCTGCTTTTACTATTTTCAATCATGTAAAAAATCTAAAAAAACGACAAAATTATCAATGCCACCCTTCTAAAATAAATGAAACTTAAGTAATTATGATGTCATATTCTATTCACATCATGTTGCAACTCCTGTAAACTAAAACTTAATAATTTTTGCAAGTTTACAAGGACTTGATAAAAATCCTACATATATTTATATAATGAACGCCAACGTCTATAAAACATTTGTATGCCAAACTTTGTGCAACTTTAACAGATGTAACTGTACACCCTGCGAATATCTCAATAGCTACAATTATTCTGAACCTTATCAGGACCCTAAAGAATATATCTTTTCAGAGAGCAAGCTATTTTGTCAGGAAACCGTAAACCTTTTTACACACATTTGTTGAAGTTGGCCTGAGCGTCGTTCAACATTTTCGATGAGTTATATCTCTGGATCCACAAAAGCTACAGAGCTGAATTTTGCACATAATCCACATTTGCGGTACATTTTACCATTTAAAGTTTTAGTATGCATCGGATCTTCAGATTTCGACTTTTATTAATGTTGGCTTGAGCGTTGTCATCGTTCAACATCGTTGATACGTTTTATCTCTTGATCCACAAACGCTACAAAGCTGAAATTTTTCACATAATCTAGATTCATGTTACGTTTTATTCTATCAGGCTTTTTACGCGTTTCAACAATTTTATTGAGAAAACATATAAATAAATATGGCCTATGTAAATGAAGAATTAACTTTGAAAATTTTAAAAAGATAGAAGATTCAAAATAAATAAAAAGCAGGTTTTTCAATAGCACACACTTTTAAGATGCACTCAAAAGTAGAAAATAAATTTTTATTGCCTCAGAGTTTTAATCGAAATTTTCATTTTGTAAATTTGGGGTGAAGAATAAAGTGGGTGGCCTTTACATATCTGCATGATTTTCTTCTTGGCCACCCACTTTTATTCTTCACACCAAATTTACAATATGAAAATTTCGATGAAAACTTTGAGGCAATAAAAATTTCTTATGTACTTTTGAGTGCATCATAAAAGTGGGTGCTATTGAAAAACCAGTTTTCTATTTATTTTATTATAGCTGAAATCTCAGTGACCTCAGTCGGTCTTTCGGGCGAATGGTTTGTCTCCTCGGCATTACGTACACTTTTCCCTTTTATGCGAAGTTTTTTCTTCGGTACCTAAGGAGAGGAGATGTTCGCATCTTGTGAGGTTTCACTCACTTTTCAAGCTGGTCGATGGAATGATAGAGGATTACGCGGGCGATGGTCGCCTCGAGGATCATCTTCCGGAGAGTGGTGGTTTCGCGGGACTACTGCTTTGCACTTGAATCACGCCACTGGAGATTTTCTGCTCAGTACTAGTTGAAAGGTAAAAAATACGATATTGCGGCTTACCTCATTAATAAGTTTAAGCTATCTCACAAAATTAAAAATAAAAAATTTGTAATACTCTTTTGCTACAAATCTTATCTCCAAATTCTATAGATAATTGTCGATAAAATCAGACTGTAAAATCTATGGCTCATTAAAAATGGAAGATGAAGTGATTTATCTCAAATATATAAGATTACTAATTCCACCAATATCTTTCATGCTAAAAATGAACCAGGAAAAATTCGAAAATATAATAAACTTTATATCAAAGAGCGTCAAAAAACTCAACAACGTATGCACTTAGAGTTGTCATGATAAAAGCTAAGAGAGATGGAATTCGTGGCGATTTACTTATAGTTCACATTAATTTGTGAGTAATTTCTAGCTTTTATTGCAGATAACATATTGGACATTCTACCATAAAAACTATACTAAAGACGTACTTATAGTACATATCTAACCAAAAGCAGTTTAAAATTTTGTATTTTTATATTTATATAAATAAGTATTAAACAATGCTATTAATATAGCTACCAAAATATTATACCTCATTATGACATCCAACATCGATGAAATACGTAAAAGTATATTTTATTCCTGGATGTTCTCTAAGGATAAATAATTGAGTACATCCTTGGTTAAAGCGGATAGATTTTTATTACTCGGAATGATTTTCATATCCGAATCCACTAACCGGAGAAGAAACCAATACGTTCTGGAATTAAACGGATTTTTTTATATCCGAGATCCCGGTGGGACAACAAACAACCGAAATATGAAACGAAACCACGTTAAATGACGAGAATCACAAGAACATTTGATTTGTCATTTATTTATCTCTCTTCATTGTGACATTTAATTCTGTTATAATAGCATTAGCGAGAGAGTGAGAGAGCTGATGAGACAGATTGATAAGGTTCAATAAACCGCTAAACGTGTACGTCAGTGTAGAGAGGGAGAAGGAACGCATAGGTAATGGGCGAGAGTGTGAGGTTGGAAAGAGCGAAGATTAGGAGGAAGGGAAAGATAGGGACGATGGGATGGCCAGGATTATAACGACGGTATTAGAGACGCTAAGGGAAAAGGAAACATTGGACGCTCGTTTATTATGGGTTTGACGGCGTCCTAAAATATGATACAAAAATCTTAATTTGGAAGGATATATATATATATATATATATATATTCTAGTTTTTAAGACACAAGAATTTGACAAAGGTCATAAATTCAAAATCCTGTTTATTATAACAACAGATAAAAAGAAATGCCAGGCCTGCTGACTACTTTACCATTATTAAAAGAAATAATGTTAAACAATTTCTATAAGTTTTTGTATTTATACTGACTTAACTAATGACTAAAAACTATTTTATCGACAGTTTCTAAAACCAGTCCAGTAAACGCCCGTTTAAAAGTTGGACATTTGTTGACACTCTCTCAACGACGGTTAATTACGCCAATGGGTTAATTTGTGTGTCATTTAAAAAATACTCTATAACATCGGATGGAGAGCACATATCAGGGTACAAATTCAAACACCAAAATTTGCCCGACGGCAAAACATTATTCAAACATATATTATAGCGTAGACGTCTTGATGACGGGGATTTTTTCCACGGATAAACTAGTGGATTTTAAAAAACTCCTAAAGGCAAGTGTAGATGGCATTCGCTGATAGCGTATAAATCCCTAAAACCGGAAAATTTGTAAATTAAAGGTTTCCGGTATTTGAACGTTCCGGTTAATGCAGGAGGAGCCCAAGGCATTTTATCTTCCCCCTGCGAGAATAAATTTTTGTGCTCCTTCACACAATTTAAAAGAAATTTAAACGTGCTTGATAATTAATACTTCCCAATAGAAGAGACGATGGAGGGTCAAAGAGACACTTACACACGTAGATTGGAGCTTTCCATCGGTTCTTCCATTGGGAAGTATTTATTAATAAGATCACTCAAGTTTTTTCTTAAAATGTGTGTAGAAGCACAACAATTTTTTCTCGCAGGGGGAAGACAAAATTCCTCGGGCAGCTCCTGCATTAACCGGAACATTCAAATACCGAAAACCTTTAATTTACAAATTTTCCGGTTTTTGGGATTTATACGCTATCAGCTAATGCCATTTATACTTGCCTTATAGAAGTTTTTAAAAATCCACAAGTTTATCCGTGGAAAAAATTTCCGTCATCAAGACGTCTACACTATAATATATGCTGTAATAATGTTTTCGGTGTTTGAATTTGTACCCTGATATGTGCTCTCCATCCGATGTTATAGAGTATTTTTTAAATGACATGCCTGTGATTAATGTGAAAATAAAGTGTACGGTAGAGGAATATATAACGTGAATGATATATGGAGAAGTAGATACGATTTGTAGATAATGGTAGGAGATAAGATATGGAAATGTAGACAGAATATGGGCGTGTGATGTCGGAATAAAATATAGGGAAATGATATGGGGGCTAGATAAGGGGGCATTACAGGGTGACATGAGCAGAAGGTAGGAGTTTTCAGAGAAGAGAATATTTATACCCCCCTCTGTATCATCCGCTCAAATATATGGTAATCATACACATACATCCATTGTTTTACTTGAAATATCAATGTTACACGGATTTCGCGTCAACATGAGTCTATGTAAATCATTTACTCTTTCAGTCATAGCAATAGAGCATTTGGATGAAAAAATTAACCCATTGGCGTAATTAACAGTCGTTGAGAGAGCGTCAACAAATCTCCAACTTTTAAACGGGCGTTTACTGGACTGGTTTTAGAAAATGTCGATAAAATAGTTTTTAGTCACTGGTTAAGTCAGTATAAATACAAAAACTTATAGAAATTGTTTAACATTATTTCATTAAATAATAGTTAAGTAGTCAAATGGTCTGGCATTTCTTTTTATCTGTTGTTATAATAAACAGAATTTTTAATTTTTGACCTTGGTCAAATTCTTGTGTTGTAAAAAATAGCATACCGAAGGGCTAAATGTAATTTATATGAAATACGCTCTACAAAAAGGAAACGATACAGTTCTTCATCAAAAATTAAAATTCGTCAGCCTTTCAATTCTTAAATACCATAATACTGTAAATGTAATGTGTGTCCGCTTGTAAAATACCGACCAATTTCCTTTCATTTTCATTATGTCTAACTAAAATTATTTTCAGCGAACACGATACCCATGATCGTGAATATATTTAGCAGGCCATAAAATAGGAGCTATAAGTTAGACATAATCATAGCATGAAATAAACAACATAGAGGGGCATTCTAAATTTAGTTTCATTTAGGATAATGTTTATATACACTATCCTAAAGATTATGATAGTTTTCGAGATATCCCTTGGCGTGATATTTATTTGTGGATCCGAAATGTCCTTCCACACTGCGATTATTTTAGCACCTACGCGACAGAAAAGGTTATGACAACAAACGGAATCATAACGTTCATAATCAACGAAACAAATATCTTCAACAATTTCATAGCCAGCTATTCTAAATTATTATAAAAGAAAGAATACGATAAAGAAAATGCAGATCAGATGCGGATTTAGATGCATTGTTTAGTAGGGGTGATAAGAAAACAAATATATTAACTGACATATATATAAAATAATGACGTGTCATTATAATAGATATAGAGATATTGAGTGCATATAATGCAACGGTTAGATGTTTGGAAAATATTTACAGAAAAACTATAATAAAAAACGTTAATATTTTAATAAGGATTCATAGTCTCCTTAACCCAGATAAGCCTGAAACTTTTTTTTAGTAAATTTATTTTAACGCTTTAAAATGTACTCAAAGTGGTCCTATGTGAACAGTTTTAAATTTTTTTTAATCCTTAAACTAGTTTTTTAAAAACATGGTGTCCTATATATAAGACAGTAGGTATCATACAGGATCAGAATGCTCGCCGAGAGCCCTGATACGATATTGGTAGCTTAGGCATATCCATATCGTTTCTTCGCACGATTACGTGCTTTTTAGTACTTGCGACTACCACTCGCGACTGTGGCGCTTCTGATATTCCGCAGAACTCCGGTTTCGGGTTTGTTTTCCGCTTTGTAAGGTCGTCGGCAAGTCAGGGGAATGCTAACGAGTCCCTTCTGCTCACCTGCACTTGTGGTCTACGGGTACGGTAGAAACTGGCCTTCTGAAGTCAGTCTTCCTATGATTTTCTTGGCCCTGAAAAGGTCCTAGAAAATTTCCCCATGGAGAGGATAATCCCTCAAATGGAAAGTGACCCGAAAGGGTCTGTTGAGCCGGCTGCCCTTATGGAAGGGAGCCTCCATACCGGTTCCGCTCGCCCCCGGTCGTCGTCGCTTTCAAGCGACTCCTCCTTTGAGAGAATTACCCCAGCGGAGTACAGGGAGATGTGTGCCGAGAAGGCACCGGACGCTGCTGCCCCGGTTGCTTTCGAAGCCCTTCCCTCAACTCCGGTCCAGGGCCAGCATGTTACAGCCTAGGTAGGTGCCAGCGGGGTCACACCCGCGGTAGTACCCAAACCGAGGCCTACCAAGTAGAACGCCTCGAAAAAAGGCAAATCCGTCGCTTCGACGTCCCGGGAGGGAACCATGCTCCCCCCTCTGGTCGTTCGAAGCCCGCAACTGCCGCCACCAGTGCCGGCAATTCAGGCCCTGTTCAGGGCCATCAGGCCGCCGTTACTCCGGATGAGTCTATAGACTCGACGGACTGAGTACTCGGCAAGAGAAAAATGACCAGACAACAAGCGCCTGCTCCCTCCACTGCCTCTCTGGCAGACAGGTCCGCCCCATTCTCGGTGCTGATGCAGTCGTCAGAACGGACGAGGATGGTGAGTTCACCCAAGTTACCAAAAGGAGAGCCAAGAGGCAGAAACATTCCCGTTCCCCTGCAGGGGGGGGAGAATATAGCTCCGGAGGGACAAGCTCCCGACAAGGGAGCTCTAAAGAGGGGCCACGTATTGCCGATCACGGCATATGGGATCCTCTCACATAAGACCATAGACGCTGAACTCAGCAAGGTGTGCGGCGATGAGTTTGAGCTGGAGGTCCACATGGCCAACACTCAAATAGTCGTCCACACGCCTGAGCACCACCGGGCGGCGACGAAGGTACTGGATGATGCTAAGGTCCAGTACCATACTCAGTTACTGCAGACGGTCCAGGGGACGCGTCTGCTGATTAAAAATGTTGGGAAGGGCTACTCTCCTGAGGATATTGCAGCAAGTCTGTCGGCAAAGGAATTTATATTCCGTGTAATGGAGGGGGGGAAGCGGATCCCAATAGGGAGATTTGCTGCCAACCTGGAGAGGAATCCACGGGCCCCTCCAGCGTCGGCTATTAAATTTTTTTTGTCATTGCTCGGTGAAGATCGAGCAGTATAGAGGAAACAGAGGGTCGTTGATATGTTTCAACTGCCAGAGGTTCGGCCAAGTGTCGCTCACCTGCAGTTGCGACAGGCGCTGCTTCAGGTGCGCCGGTCCCCACAAGGGGGACGACTGCCCAAAGCCGCTTTCTGAGCCTGCAATATGCGCATGCGAGGGTGATCACCCTGCCTCGCACCAGGAATGCCCGGCATTTTTGGAGGCGCTGGCAAGATATGAATAGTGGCAGCAGAAGTCGGTAAGGAAGTCGGTGCCGGGGAAGGCTTCGAAGACTGCACCGACCCTCAAAATGAAGGCTGCCCCCTCGGCAATAGTGGACGCCTCCCGTCCCTATGCCGCGGTGGCTGGGGGCACTGTCAAGCCGACACCTTCGGAAATTGCCCCATCTCTCACTCAGCCGCCAGGTGCTGAGCCGGATAAGCAGGCGGAACCTAAACCCGCCGCAATCGCACTGGCTCCAGGTACCGTTGTCAGACGGGAGGAGACGGAACAAAAGAAGCCCTCAGCCTCCGCCCTACGGAAGGAGAGGCGCAGGGCGGCCAAAGCCCAGCAGGCGAAGATTTCTGGGGCAGCAACAGCGGAGAGTGAGACCCCGAATGGACCCGCCGGGGCCCCTCTGGCAGCCGAAAAAGTCGTATCAGAGAAGCGGGTGGTCGTAAGTCGGCCAACCGCATCGGCCAAAGTGGTCCCTCCTAAAGGCCCCGAAGCTTTGGTCAAGACCAGCAAGCCGCATAGCAGTGCGCCAGAGTCGGTTCGGTCCGTAGGGCCCCGACTTCTGGCGGACGGTAGCGATGATATATGGGGCGCTGAAAAGTTATATATACTCAACGTCCGGCCAGCTTCTCCTCTCTCTCCTGGAGGAGCTGGTCAAGGGGCGCATCTCCGCCCCCAACAATGGGAAGTAGGGGGTGCAGCGTCCTTGAACAATGGAACGCCCGAGGTGTCAAGGAGAAGACGGAAGAGCCTCGGGCGTTCCTACAAGAGAAGCACGCCATCGTCGCCGCCGTGAACGAGACGCACCTCCGCCCGGCGGATGCGTGGAAGATACCTGGATGGGCAATATACCGCGCAGACAGGGCCAACCAAACCGCCAGGAGGGCGGGGCGCGGCGGCTCGGCACTGCTAGTTCATCGATCCGTAGATCATCGTCCGCTTCCTGCGCGGAACTACGGGTCGATGGAGGCTGAATCCGTCGACTTCATGACCTGTACCGGATGGATCAGGGTTTCCTTGGTGTATTATCCGCCGGGGAGGGCGTGGGATCCATATGAGGTCTTGGAGGTCGTCGGTAATGGCTGCCCCTCAATCGCACTTGGGGACTTGAATGCCAAGCACACCAGTTGGCATTACGGATTCCCAATCCGAGGGGTCTGCGGCTGAAAGATATTGTAGATGAAAAGGGGCTCACGATGCTCGTGCCGACGGAGCCCTCTTAACTTCCTTGGAGGGACGTCCTTGATGTTGCTGTCATAAACAACATCAGGGCGTCCCTCAGCATGCATTCCGTGTGCGATACGTCCTCTGACCATAATCCAACCCTGCTACATCTGGGGAACTTGCCAGTGCGAGTTCCATCTTCGCAGCGTCTGGACCTAGCTCGTGCCGACTGGCATTTCTTCCGCGAGTTCATTGCGGAAAGGCTGCCGGTCGACCCAAAACCGCCTTGGACGTGCAGAGAGGCAGACCGTATGGTCGACCTCCTCACCACCACCGTCCAGCAGGCCATAGACGTTGCGATCCCGAAGGTGGTCGTAACCGGCGGTATACGCATTGCTTTGCCTCATATCGTCCAGCAGACGATCACGCTGCGCAACAGCGTGCGGCGGAGGTGGCAGCGTCACCGTACGTTGAACCTCAGGATCCGGATGGACTCCCTCTACAGGACGGTCCAAGACATGTTGAAAGGCGAGCGCTCGGACGAGTGGGAACTACATATCTCCACGCTTTCCCTGAAGGACCAGTCCATCTGGAAAACCTGTGAGAGGCTTTCCGTTGCCCTGCGGAGTGCCCCCTTATCATCAGCCGGGTTGATGGCCGAATATTTGAAGGGGGTATTCTGCCCGAACTCGGCCACAGCAGAGTCGGACGAGGTCGAAGAGGACATCGCACGGGAACTTGGGACGCTTGACCGCGGCCCCTTGCTCGATGCTGCGGAGCTCCCTCGCTTCGAGGTTTGTGAGATCGTTGCAGTGATTCGTCGCCTTGGATCGAGGAGGGCTCCCGGGGATGATTCCATCATCAACATCGTCCTGCGACAGCTTCCTATCGCAGCAGTAGAATTTCTGGCCGCCATTTACAACGGTTGTTTTTGGTTTCAATATTTTCCGTCAGCTTGGAAGAGGGCTAAGATCATCTGTCTCCCGATGTTGCCAGGGACGGAGGTTGGTCCCGGGGACATCCGGCCATTCTCTCTCCTGGCGGACTTTGGTGAGATCTTTGAGCGTCTTGTCCGGAAGCCGCTGCAAGATATCGTCCGGGAGAAGAATATTCTCCCGGACCAGAAGTTTGGCTTTCAGGAGGGGCACTCCACTACCCAGCAACTGGGTAGGGTGACCGACTTTATCACTTACGCCTTCAACAGGAACCACGCCGTCGCAGGTGCTTTCTTCGACATCTCGAAGGCCTTCGACCGCGTGTGGCACCCAGCTCCCCTGTTGAAGTTGCATCGACTCCAGTTTCCTGCGTGGTTAGTGCGGCCAATTAAGTCGTACTTACAGAGCAGGACGTTCAGGGTGTTTTGGATCCTGGTCGGATCGGGACTGCGGCGAATCTGCGGCGGTGTCCCGCAGGGGTCCGTCCTGGGGTCAATATTCTTTAACATCTTGACCCAAGATCCACTTCGGGATCATGGGTGGAACACTAGGTTTGCCTTGTACGCGGATGATGCGCCGCTCCTGTCGCGGTCTTAGAAATAGTACGCGGCCGTGGAGACGCTACAGTGGGCCGTCGACGAACTGGTGTCCTGGTATCGTCGATGGCGCATTGTAATAAACCCTGGAAGGACAAAGGCCGTCATCTTCCACCTTGGAAGAGGATCGCTGCCTGGAATCGATTTGTCAGTGATGGGGGGGGGGTTATCCCCTGGAGCCCAGAAGTCATATACCTGGGAGTGGTGCTAGACCAGAGGCTTCTCTGGAAGCCTCAGGTTGAGCACGTCCGCCACAAGGCACTCGGGGCGCTGGCGAGGCTTCGTCCAATCCTGCACGCGGGTGTCTTGTTGGCTGACAACAAGAGACGCCTTAATCTGAGCTCTGTGAGGCCCATCATCACTTACGCACCGCCGGTCTGGTCTGGAGTGCCCAAGACTACCCTCTACAGGCTGCAATTGGTGCAGAACAGTGCACTCCGGCTGATACTCGATTGTTGCCGATATGAGAGCGTTAGCCGGTTGCACTTAGACGGAAACGTGGAGTCCCTGGACGTCCTCCTTCCGAGGATGTCTAAGGAATTCTACTGCAAAGCAGCAGCATCGAGGCACAAAGAGGTGCAGCAGCTGGTTGATATCAAGGATAGATGGTGGGACCGCTATAAGCGACCCATCGCCAGCCTTGATTCGCTTGAAACCCTCCTTAGCAACAAGCGTCCCCTCTTGTAGGGAGGGATTGGTGCCTCTTTGTAACAAGGAGCTAAAGAAGAGTAAAATGAGCCTAGTGTAAACAGCCTAGTCTCACATTTGAAGCAAAGCTGGCAATGCGATTGAGCCAACCTCCAGGAGTTTGGAGAGTTCATAGCTGATACAGGAACATAAGGATAAATAGTGGCGTCCTACATGTAGGAGAGTAGGTTAAGGTACAGAAGTGCAACACATTTGCAAATGTACTGTTTATTTATCTTTATTTTAAACTTAGACATTGTTTAATCAGATTTAGGCTATTTATAGTGACATTTACTCTATTTATAAATATAATTAGAAGTATTATACACAAAATAAAAAAGAACAGTAACTGATAAAAATACCTATTTCTTTGGGTGATATGCTACAAAACATTTGATATGCATACCAACATCATATTTCCTGCAGCGTGTTGTGGTCTTTTGATGACACTGTCGGCACCTTGTTTTACTGTCTTGTGGGATAACCAGATGGTATAGCCTGTCATATCTAATCAATGTGTTCCAGTCGCGATGGTTTGCTGGGTACTTTTTTTGTTTTACACTTATTTGTCTCTAAAAGTGCAGTAACAATTCGTCGCCTGAATGCCAAGTGATCCAATTTTCCGCCATTTATTCTATGGAGGAGCCATGCATTCTGCTCTGCCATGTCAATACACTGCATTATTACTGGGAAATACCTTTTTTTCTCCTGTACGGCCTTGCGATACAAAGAAATTTTTTGATTGGCACCACCAACTACCCCCATGTGCTTATTGTACATGGACACCATTTGCGGCTGAGAAATTTGAATTTTCTTTTTGTCTTTTCTTGAATATCTAGTAATATTTTGCACCGGGAGCACAGATACAGCGTTCGACGCCACACTGACAACGCTGTTGTCATTCCACTTACAAATGATGACTTGCCTATCAGCTGTTTGGTAATCAAAATAACCTCTTTGTTTTTTCTTTATGGCAGCTGTGTCCTTTATGGGGCAGTTTGATGTCCTGTTGTCCCGAATGGTGGCAGTAGCTCTGATTTTTCGCTTACCTAGCTCAAGTAACAGTGGAACACTGGTAAAGATATTATCAAAGAAGAAGTGGTAAGCAGCATCTTAGAACTCAGTATCCCTCAAACCATCAGAGTACTGTAGCATGACACTTCCTCCGAGGCCATATTGTAGATATTCCTCTTTTACTGGTGTTGAAGCCCCCTGGTATGATTTAAACCAAATAACAAACCAATAGTCTGTTGCACCAACCCAAACTTTGTATCCATATCTTATAGGTTTTTTCTTTATAAATTGTTTGCACCCATTTCGTCCGTAATAGGGCACCATGGCTTCATCAATGCAATGGTTTTCAATATGAGGAGCATATAATTTGAACTTTTTATTCAGTAAACTTATCAAAGGTACAACTTTTGTGAATTTATCTTGTTTGTCCAGATTTTCAACATCATTTAAGTACAAATGTCGAAATATGAAATCAAAACGATCTCGTGACATTGCAGAACTCACTAGAGCATTATAAGTATCACTTGAGTTTTCCCAATACATTCGCCGCCGAGCTGGACTGAGATAACCACTTAAAAGTAGTATGCCAATGAAGCACTTAATTTCCGTTATAGTCACATCACCTAGCTTATTTTTACGTGCGATATACTTGTAGGTCTCAGAAACAAGCAGCCAATTCACATCATCATCAAATATTGAGCAAAACCAATCAACAGGTGGTATGCCATTTGAAGCTGCTTCAATATGTACTCATTCAGGCAAATTTGGTTGCAGGTCCTCGGATTTCCAAGTCATACATGCCTTTTGCTTTTTCTTAGGCGGCTTCTGGTTGGCTTTTTTGTTTGACGATGGCTAGAACCTGATTATTCCAGATCCATTGGCATGTGATTTTCCATTCCTCTAATCTCCGCTGGTGCTCGAAGAATACTACCAGGAGTATTGTTTATGTTCATATCTGCATCTTCTTCATCACTGTGATCCCCAGTGGCATTATCCGGAGGAGAGATGAATATGTCTATATTTGAGAAGGGTATATCCGTTTCTTTATGCTATAGAACGCTCAAGATTTCATCTAGAGTCAGTTCTTTTTCATCTCGAATGTGGCGCTTCCTACAAAAACCATATCCATAATTAAAGCTGTTCTCATTTACACACCCTTATTGCATGAATATGACAATGATTTACAATATATATATATATAATTACATGTGTGAATTTTACTGAATGTTGATATGTATGTTGTTATGTAGTTGATGTGTATAGGTACTTCTTTGAATTATCCTACCGTCCTATATATATAGGAAGGTTGTGTTTATGCAACCATAAAACGTAATTAATGAGTTATAATCTCAATTTTTCATAACATTATATTGTATTCGGGTATAAAGAGTGTGTAAATGCAATTACTTAGCTGTATGTTATCTAGAAAACAAAGAATACCTACAAAGAATTTGCCATGGTTGGTAAGAAGACACAACCTCAAATCAGAAAGGCTATTCAGTTCACCACATCAAAGCGTAGAACAAAAAAAAATGCCACGTAACATAAAACTCACTCCTACAAGACTAATAATTAGTATGAAATCTAGTGGAGAGTAACTGAACTGGCTCCACTCAGCAAAATGACTGCCGTCCTACATGTAGGACAGTAGGCTTATCTGGGTTAAGTTGGGAGAGTATTTACAAAATTACCCTTATTTGTATCGCCAATGATGGAGATATAATTTTAAACAAAGCATAAATCAAAGCAGACATTTGAAATCACACCACAAGAAAGATTTTCATATCTGAAATCTGATTTTATTTATGCTATAGAAATCGACGAATAAGAATGTAGCTATAAATGCATAATATACGCCTACCAGTATGCTTACAACTCCGTCTGTTTCGACGGCGAAACCTCTAAATCGAGAAAACCTCACCAACGTGACCTAATCATACACACTCGACTAATCGGAATCATCATCGTATTCCATTCTCAAACCATCAGAGCTTTTAAAAGATTTTTGGAAGAGAAAAATTAAATCTTCCGCTTGCACAGCGATCGAATCTTTGGCCAATTTTAAAATTGCATAACCGCAGTAAAAGTTCAGACAGAGAGAAAGCTCCCTTCCTAGTCAATTCACTCTAATTCCATTCCCAATTAGCCTCATACTACCGTAATCTTACTCTCTCTCCCTCTCTCTCACTTTTGTCGGCGGCTGAGGAACATGTGTTTAAATCGACCTCTGTATTTTTGAGTTTTAATACTTTTTCTGTTTATTTTTCGACGGTTTGGATCATATACTCCTACGCCATATCTCTGGGTTTTTCTTTAACTTCGCACCGTGAATTATTGAATTTTAATTGTTTTAGAGATTTCAGTGTTGTTTCTTTACCTAGTTCTCGAAGAGGACGGACATGCCTTTCACTCTCTCCTGCGAGCGCTGACCAGCCTGCGAGCGACACCTGTAGTAGTAGCAGTAGTTTAGCAGTAGCCGTATTGTTTAGTTAACTAGAACTAGTATTTCTTTCCTTATTTATTTTTACTACCTATTTTTTATCATATTATTACGTTATTTGTGTTGTAGTTTAGTTAATTGATCTGCGTACTCTAAATTATTTGTTCTGTGAATGTATGATACTAGACTAGTCAAACAATAGTCATTGCAACTGCAACATTCTCGTAATAATTGATAAAAACACCAATAATTACGCGAAATATGAAGAAATACGATCGATAAGCAAAATTCAAAGATAAAAAATGGATCAACATTCCGGAAAATTAAAAATACCACGAAGAGGACGGGGAAGATTTTACCGGTGACGTCACGATGTAGTTCCACTTTTCCTCGATTGTCATATTGGAGCGCTCTGAAAGGAAAACATCGGATAAGATTTTAACATTGAGTTACCGGTCTTTCCGTTAGGGGACTAGTCTTTATTATTTATTATCTAGAGAAACAAGTGTCGACGCTAAATTCGTCTAATAAAAATAAAGCCATTAAATCGGGGGCGATTTCAATCTTCCGTCAATTGCTTGGAGGCATAATTGCTCTTACCCCGGTGGTAGAGAGAGTGAATCTTGCGAGGCTTTATTTGAAACTTTCGGCACACACTCATTGTATCAGTTAGTGAGATTTCCCACTAGATGTAATAATATATTAGATTTATTGCCTTCTAAATATTCTTAGTGTATCTGTTGCTGAGGGAATAAGGGATCACAAGGCGAGGTACGTGGAGTTTCAGCTCAACATTGAGAAAAAGTTAAGGCTAAAAGAAAGCCAAAGCCGATTTCACATAATTTAAGTCTTTCTATGAAATAAATATACTAATTTCTGCGAAGTAACAGATATTGCAGACGAGGAAGAATCCTGGTGTATGTTGACAGATATGATGCGAAGGAGCACAGATTATTTTATTCCAAGCAAACTGCAGCGTAAAAATGCAGAACATACATGATACCACCAGGAAGTTAAGAGCGATCTCCGACGGCAAAGAAAACTCCACTCTCTCGTAAATAACACATCCTCAACAGCTACGGTCGAACAGATTGCAACCTTAAGGCAGCAATACAAGGAGGCGCGCTCCTTAGCCATAGTGTCAATGCGTATAGCGTCTAACAATTACAAAAATTAAATCATTTCCCTCGGAGACGTCCCTAACGATTGGAAGTTAGAGCACATTACCCCAATTAGTAAGGGCGGCGACAAGGAGAACCTAGAAAATTACAGACCGATTTCCTTAACTTCGATATCGTGTAAGATTCTTGAGTATACATTCGTTAAAGCCATGTCACACGGACAAATTTTATCTCACACTTTCTCTGAAAGAAGGTACCACACAAGAAATCGTAAGGTTTGGGGTGCGAAATGAGCGATTTTCTCACAAGAGGTTGTACGAGAAGTAGTTTAGAGCGCATCCTATTTTCCTATGAGAGTTTCCTTATAAAGACCAATCAGAATCATGTATAGTGGAAAATATAAAAAAGCTACGGTGCGTAGTCGACGTTGGTTTCCGGCTTTTGATTAGCGTGGTGTTAGCGTGGCCTTAACGTGGGGTCAGTGTTTTTGTCTCCATAGATGAGTGAAATGAGTGCTCCGTGGTGTAAGGAAGCGATTGAAGCTTTGATTATTAAATGGCAACACTTTCCTTGCCTTTTTAATACAAAGGACAAAATGTATTTTAATAAAAATGCACGACTGCAAGCTTTGCAGAACATTGCAGCATTCGTGAGCGAGCAGATGCCGGGGACAACAGGCATAGACTGCAAGACGAAGATGCAGACTCTGCGTACGAAGTATGTCTCAGAGAACAAGAAGATAAAATCTTCAGAAAGAAGTGGATGCTCGCCAGATGATGTAAGTCAACACTACTATTTCTCTCAAGCTTACCTGTACTGATGTGATTAAATATCGATGTGTGTTTTCAGCATGACTTTGGTAGTATTGCTTGATAAAAGAAACCCCTCCTTGCACAACTTAATGTTATATGATAATGTAAATATACAAATATTATGAATTAAATAAATCACAGATTTGAAGAAAATTTTAAACGGAAAATCTTTACGCAGGTTTATATGCCAAACCTTTGGTTCTTCCCATAGTTGAAGTTTTTGGAGGACATATCCAGCCTCGAAAACGTAGGGAGGTGTAAAAATGAGCAGTGCTCAAGTAAGTATTATACATTAACCGGATGCAGTGGAAGTTTCAGTTGTCCAAAAAGTAACTTAGAGCCACACTGGCCTTGTTTGAATTATACTAACAATTTATATTTAATGGATGCATGAAAACAATAACAAGTAAAATATTCTGTTTTCATTAATCATATTTTTCTCTCTAAACCTGGATATGGATGCAACTGCATTAATCACTAACTTGTAACTTTCAACACAATTCAGCCGCAAGATTACTTTTTTCAATGTTAACGATGTGGTATTATTTTAATTGTATGTCTTTTGCAACAGAACAGCCATGGGAGACTGGGAAGCTTTTGTCAAGGAGAGTGAGGAAAGCATTCTTCAGCTTACCCATTCCTCGGCATATGTGGAAATAATAGAAGGAAATGAAGAGGCAGAAAGGACACCCAGTGAGGCTGTGTTTCCTAGTGGTGGTGAAAGCCATGTAAGTACTAATCAACTGCAAATCATGGTGAAAATATTCATATCCATATATATAATAGATTTATACATATATTTAAAAGAGTACATATTTACTAAAATTATTATTGGTGACTTGTCATGCAAGAAGTTGATGTTGAAATACTTAAAAGACTTGTAGCTGTTAGGTTATTACCCCATTGATGCCCACTGGGTCGTCAGAGACGCACTTATTAAAACTTATAATAAATATTAAAATGGATTTTATTAAATTTGAAATTTGTTAGAAATGGAAATGCTCTCACATGAAAAAGTTACGGATATTAATATGCTAATGTGTAATTTTGCCTATATTACGTCATTATATCCTGTATTTATAAATCAATATCTCACTTTAGCTGATACACATTAGCTACCCAAACAATGGAATTTTCTTTTTCTAAGTATAAACTATGATGCTTGGAATAACTTAATTGACAACATGTTTCTCAGAAGGATAACCTGTGAGCTGATACTGTATCTTCCTCAGCCTCCCCCAGCAAAAGCTTCCTGTGCAGAGGTGGGCAGAGGAAGATTGCCAAACTTGCAAAGGAGCAGGATGTGTCTATCTCTGCTTCTGTAAGAGACACTGCCTTAAAAGCAATTGCGGAAGCTGTGGACAATTCCAGTATGCAGCAGGGGAGGTTGCTCTGCCAGTTTTTGGCTGATAGCTGTTCGTTAATTCGATCAACCACTGTCAAAAAAGAGCTCAGGAGAAAATGGTTACTAGCGTTGGTGGAAGCAGAGGAGAAGGACGACGAAGAATTTTGAAGTGATTTTTTTATAATAAAACATTTTAATTAAATAAGTTTTTATTTTGAAATACCCATAAATAATGCATAGTAATAGAAGTATGTTCTAAGAAGCCTCATTTCTTTGACACTTAATTGAATTCAGCTACAGCTCTGTCTTGCCAAGGTACTCTACCTGGTCTACTGAAATATGACCGGAATTCATCTCTGAAAATTATGGCATCATTTGAATGCCTGTTCCCTCGTTCTTGTCGCTCTCTTAAATGTGGCAATGTGCAGGCTTGAGGTTCCCCTTCATTTCCAATTGTGCAAACTACAGGTTTTCTATTTAAAATGTAGTTGTGCAGGAGGAAGCACGCATATGTTATGAGCTCCACCTTATCTGGCGATAAATTAATATCCCTCAACAATATTTTAAATCTATTGGTAAGAATAGCAAAAGCATTTTCTGCAATATGACGTTCCCTGCTTAGCCCATAATCAAACACCCGCTCGGTGTAATCATTTCCCCTGCTCCCATATGGCTTAAGAGGGTTTGTCATAAGAGGAAAAATATCATTACCCACTATAACATATGGCAAAGGTCGATCTCGATGAGATTCAGGAACTACAGTTGGAGGAGGAAGGTTTAGAGATCCATCTTTGAGAGCTTGAGCCAAGCCACTCTCATGAAACATTCCAGCATCATTCATTCTTCCATTAGCTCCAATGTTAACAAAAAGGAATTTATGGTCAGCATCCACTAATGCTAATAGTACAATACTGGGGTAACCCTTGTAGAATCGGGAGCAAGCACGCCCTTTAACAGGAGCAAAGAACTCTATATGCCTTCCATCCAATGCACCTATGCAGTGAACCTCTCTGCAACTCTTTGCCACTCCTGAGATGTAGTAGGTGCCTGGAATCCAAAACCTGATATTAGTTTTGCTCTATATTACTTAGAAATTTTGGTCATCACATGTGGAGATATAAAACCTCACCTTGCTGAAATTTATAAGGCATGTCCTAATTGCAGACAGGACTTCTGGAATCAGCTTCGACAATATGTTATGAAGAATTCTGGTAAGGTACTGTATATCAGTGTAATTATTCCGATGCCAGAAATCTCAGAGTGACCTTTAATCTGTACAAAAAAGGAAATTGAAATTGGGTTAGCTGTTGTTTTTATGGCATTTAAAAACATTATAATGCTGAGCACAACATAGTTATGTTGTGCTGAAAGAGCCTGCCTCATATTTGTGTCTCTCTTCGTAGTTGCTGGTCGTACCATTGCCAGCAGCTCAGCAAACAACTCCCCCTTTAACCTTAGAAAGTACTGGAAACTGGCTGCATCCCCATTTCTATAGAGAAACAATGAGTTATTTGAGGTTAAATTGAGGAGAATGGTTTATCAAGTAAATATTGGCAATTAATAGAAATTTAAAAAATAAAAAATATTTGAAGTAGTTATCATCAATACACGAAAAAGCTGAGATAAAGCTAAAAGGTAAGGTGTAAAGGGAGAAAAAACAGCCGTAGGAATCTACCCGTAAAGTTCTTGTTAAGAATCCACATCGTTAGCCTCCACACCAACTTATTGCCATGTAGAGCATGTGAATACTATTACTAGAGATACACGTATGTATATACTACACTCTTGTCTGAGCTTCTCTCATAGTCTAGTTTCGTAGTTTATTTTCTCCTATAATTTTTCAAATGTAAGTCTAATGCCTTCAGAATTGACTTCAACATAAAGAGAGGGACTTAGCTTTAATACTAAATAGAAGAGAAGATTCTCACGCGAGAAATTAGCCATATTTGTTTAAATCGAATTGAGTTTAATTGTTTACTTTTTTCAGCAACTTTCTCTAGCTCCTCGATGAATTAAATACTAAATTTATATTCATCATCAACTTAATTACATTATATAAATTACTTTAATAAATTATTCAGCATGGAAATAGCACCAAGTCCGTCTTTCCGCCTTTGAATCCACTGTCTTGTCCAGCAACTCCTTCGATTTCTTCTGCGAACACGTCTCTCTTCTTGGCTGTCTTCCTCAACACTCTCGTCAATTAAAATTGCCGCAGCAGCCAAAAGTACAGGATCGTTATTAATCATAATCAACCTAGGATTGACAGTTAATGCAATGGGCGAAACGCTAGCAGACGTGATTACAACTAAAACTTCTAGTGAGAAAGGGCGGGAAAAGATTGTGATAGAAAGTTGCATGCAAGTTGTGCCTAGAACTTTTTTTCAGAGAAAGTGTTAGATAAACTTGGTCCGTGTGAAATGGATTTAGCAACATAATCCGATGTCTTGGTAAAAATTCATTGTTTGATATTTGTCAACACGGCACCAGGAAAGGTAGGTCTTATGATACACAACTCGGTATTTTCGTTATTTGTATACTGAAAAGCAGAGAAAATAATACGAAGGTCAATCTTAGACTTTAGGAAAGTCTTTGATAAGATACTAAACAAGAAGTTAATAACGAAATTATAAGCCTTAGGTTTTAAATCTAAAATTATTAGTTGGATCCGTGAATTTTTAAATAAAAGGAAGGAGAAGGTTGTTATAGATGGAAAATCTTCAAACTTAGTGGAAATTGTCTCTGGCGTTCCGCGGGGTAGTGTATTGGGTCCGTTATTATTTATCATTTATATAAACGATATCAACTCAGTAGTTAGAAGTAAAACTATACTTTTCAGGGACGACACCGTCATTTATAGAGAAATAAGCAATCCGGAAGACCACTAGTATCTCCAAAATTATATAGAAGCAGTTTCTGCATAGTGTAAGGAATGGCAGTTAGAGATCAACCAAAAATAAAAGTTGCTTCATCAATATCTGGAGAACCAAGAATATCTCGTTGGAAGTTAATTATTCGTTGGACGGAATAGAGATTCAAGTTTCAGACTATTAAATATCTCGGAGTCACGATCAATCTTTATCTGTCGTGGGACACCCACATACGCCGATTGATGGGTGCCGCTAATAAAAATCTGGCCTTTATAAGGAAAATATTTCTAAATAGCTCCGAAAAAGTGAAAGAATTGGTCGTCGATCTAGTTTGTCTTTTTCGTCATCTAACATCCTCTGTCATACGCCACTGGCGGCTTGCAGGACATAAATGAAAATTTAGACAATGAATTCGGAGTATCAGGTAGTATTACTACAAATGCCAAGAATATAAAATGTAATTAAATCAAACCTAAAAGAAACGTGCACAGAACGAATTCAATTCGTAGAATAACAACATCTGGTTTGTAACCGTCATTCGCAAAACCCTTCTCCAAAGTGAAGATCTCAAATTTTCGTTTCAAGTGCACATGTAGGACATCTGCCTGGAGAAGTATTTGTTAGAACTTCGGGAAAACCCGCGGCGTAAACACCAATGGATTGAAGTATTGTATTACCCCTTTCTCATTTGTTGAGCCATTGCCGACACAGCCACCCCGTTGAAAAGGGATATAGGCGCACACGCTGAGAAGGATATCTCCGTGTTCTTATTAAGATCACGGAGTGACCCTTCTCAGCGGGTGCGCGGTTGAAAGAATTTAGGCTGCCATAATTTTACCCTTTAACTTCCTCCATTTGTTGTAAATAGGCCCTAAGAACATCGAAAGGCGAAATTCGGCCGCCCCCACACCGCTCACCCTTCTTTGACCACGAAAATCCATATGTTCCGCTATAACTCCAGGTGAAAAATTCCTCTCTGGCCACCCTTCCTCTCTTGCCGCCAGTGTGTCGTGCACAACGTGCACACCTGGTTGCGGCATCACTGCTAAAGATTATGCGCTCAAGTATCTTGCAAGATAATGACGTTAAGGAAATTGGCCTTTAATTTTGGTGGTTTTCTTTGTTGCCGCCCTTATGGATGGGCCTAATTTGTGCTGCCTTCAATCTTTGGGAACAACATCTTCCGATTTCAATGACGCTATAGTGGAGCGTCTACCTTGGATTTCTCTGATGTAAGACCAAAATGCTCTCGGGTTCTCTTTGAAGTTATCCTGTAGAACCATTCTTTTGTAATTTTTAGGCGCATTACGCATTGAAACACTGGCTAAGGAGCGCGCCTCCTTGTAGTGCTGCCTTGACGTTGCAAACTTTTCGACAGTAGCGGTTGAGGATGTGTTATTTACGCGAGAGTGGAATTTTCTTTCCCATAGGAGAGGGCTCTTAACTTCCTGGTTGTACCATCTAGGTTCTGCATTTTCACGCTTCAGTTTGCTAGCATTAAATTTATCTGTGTACTTTCGCATCATATTTCTGAATATACACCTGGATTCTTCAGCGTCTGCAATATCTGTTACTTCGCAGATTTTAGTATATTTATTTAGCAGAAAATACATATCTTATGAAATTGGCTTTGGTGAAAACATAAAGCTTCCTTTTAGCCTTAACCTGTTTCTCAACGTTGAGCTGAAACTCCACGTACCTCGCCTTGTGATCCCTTATTCCCTCGGCAACAGATACGCTATTCATACGCTACGAATATTTAGAAGGCAATAAATCTAATATATTATTACATCTCGTAGGAAATCTCACTAACTGATACAATGAGTGTGTGCCGAAAGTTTCAAGTAAAGCCTCGCAAGATTCACTCTCTCTACCACCGGGGTAAGAGCAATTATGCCTCCAAGCAATTGATGGAAGATTGAAATCGCCCCCTATTATAGTGGCTTTATCTTTATTAATATAACGTTTGGTCGCCACTCATTTCTCTAGATAATAAATAGTTTCCACGTTCGCATTTGGTTGTCTATAAAAATCGTATATATTTACAGTTTTTCAGTAGCTAATTTTCAGAGATCCTTCTCAGCGGGTGCTACCATACCCCTTATCAGGATGGGGGGCAGTGTCGGCAATGGCTCAACAAATGAGAAAGGGGTAATACAAAGGTTCAATCCATTGGTGTTTACGCCACGGGTTTTCCCTAAGTTCTAACAAATTCTTCTCCAGGCAGATGTCCCACATGAGCACTTAAAACCAAAATTTGAGATCTTTATTTTGGGGAAGGGTTTCGGTAACGACGGTTACAAACCAGATGTTGTTATTCTACGACTTCAAATTCTCTCCCTTGCTGTTTTCGTTAGTATTTCGTTGCTAGTCGTTGAAGGTGTGATCTAATTACATTTTTTATTATTAGGATTTGGAGCAATACTACCTGATACTCCGCATTCGTTGTTTAATTTATATTTATATCCTGCAAGCCGCCGGTGGCGGCGTGTGGCAGGGGTGTTAGATCACCAAAAATACAAACTAGATCGACGACCTATTCGCAGCTCATAGGCAGTGAGTGAAGAGCGAACGACTAAGAGTTATGTATCTTTTCTATATCAATAGATTTTTCTTGTTGTCTTGGATATAACGCGATCCCGAAGGTAGTGTAAAAGTAAAAATGGCAAAACCTTTTATTGTAGGCTTCGGAGCTGAATTTATAGACACAAATTGCAATATTCACGAAGTTTTTCACATGCGTTGTAGGTTATTGACCTGGTATTATATTAATTATCACATTACCAGCTATAAATCTGATCAATTCTTAAGAAAATAAATGCTTGAAATTTGAATTTATCACGAACCGCATTTGTATATTCTGAGAGGAAAGTGTATTATATTCAAGGCAGTATTTGTTTTTTGCCAACTTTCTGATGGAAGTTGTTAGTATAATAAATTAAATAATTAATAATTGTTCACATCTTTTCCTAAAAATTAGATGGTATTAATTCGTATCGCCATTTAGAGCAGCAGAAACTATTCATTGGATTAGAGGTCAGTATTGCTTTATTTATTTATTCTTGTTTACATACTGTGATTTAATGCAGTAAACCAGTGAAAATCAGAATCTTTTGGGACTCTACTTAATTTCCGTGCTGTACATATCTACCTCCTTGAACAGGTTAAAACAGTCGTAAAAATATTTGATATAATTCTAAATATCGTTTTACTTACTTTATAGTGAAGGTACTTCAGTTAAATTCACTAAAATTTTAGTTTATATTCTTAGAAAATTGTCTAAAACTGATCTAAACCTTTTCTGTATGAAGTAATTTTTTAATTGAAATTGAAATAATCAATGAAATGCAAGTTTTAAATTTTCATATTCTAATTATTTACACTCATTTAAATTGCTTACAGATGTCTGAAAAAATACCCAAAATGTTATCAGGATCAAAATATAGAAAGAAAAAGATAGTATTATAGAAAGAAAGAAAAAAACTTTTCGGGTCACTGACAAAATATTTGAAAATAGGTGAAAATAGTAAGATCGCGAGGGAGAAAGAGGATTGGTTTGCTATAAATGAGAAGAAAGAAGATACCACTACAGAAAAAAGCAGTCCCAAAATTGATTCAAATGATAGTGACTTGAATAATCCCTTATTTACTGTGACGAATGACGATAATTCGTAGGACATTCATATTGAACCAGTGGTTGAAAAGGGAACAAGGGAATTGTTATTAGATAATCCAGGAACATGGCCGACACATATCAGTTCAAATCATAGATTTTTTGCCAGAAAATTTGCCAAATTAGGTAAATGATATTAATTTTCCCAAAGATAGCTCAGGAAGAATATTTTCTGTAGGATATTACCATGGTACATTATGAAACGAGGAAAAGGTCAATAGATCCTAGCTTCTATGTTCTCTTTCACTCAATTCAATATTTTGTTTCAGTGGTAAAATATAGATGGAAGAGATAAATTAAGCAATAGTACCGGATATAATGATTGGCAGCATTTGTCGCATATTTTGAATAAGCATGAAACAAGTGTACCATCACACATAACAAACTATAAAAAATTGTCAGATGTTGCTCTTGCCCTAAAAAGTAAAAAAACGATTGATGGAGGGCATCAGAGAATCTATGACGCTGAAAAAATACTGGCATTCAGTTATCGTGCGGTTAGTATACATGATTTAGTTTCTTTCGCGACAATGTCTTGCATTCAGAAGATCATCGAAGGAACTTTATGACAGCAATTATGGCAACTTCTTGAAACTGGCCGAAATGATTGCTAAATTTGATGCTGTTATGGCAGAACATCTATGTACAGTTCAAATTTCTTAGTCGATGCACAAAAAATTGCCAAGTTATTTCGGAGACAAAATACAAAATGAGATAATTAAACTAATTTCAGAGAACATAAAGGAATATATTTTGAAAATTTCTCGAGAGACAAAATATTATTCTTTAATTTTGAATACAACTATTGATGCTAGTCATACTTAATATATGGCGACAATAATACGGTTTGTGAGCACTGATTTGGGTACAAACAAATTGGATGTACATGAGCACTTCTTGGGATTTTGGCCGGTAACAGACTCACCTGGCCAAGGTTTGTCTGAGTATTTTATTCATAACTTGTAAGAAATGAAACTAGATATACATAATTTACGCGGGCAAGGATCGTAGATTGATCTCAAGGTTGCGGCTTCTGGAGAAATATAAATCGGAATCTCTAAAAGACGAGATTGATGGAATAAATGAAGCACCAACGTATATAGATAGGAACGACTGTGACGATAATGTACATGAAATAGATTGTAGGACGGAGCGTTTTCTAGACTCGTTCTTTCCGAGGACAATAAGTGATCACAATATAAAATTTCAACCTGCGATTTCGGTAAATTTTGGTGCATTGCTCCCATTGCCAGCCACCAATTAGATGAATTGCAGGGTAGCATGTAGATGTAGATATAGTCATACACATTTACCTACCTCGCATTTTCTAAGAATTTCGCATTGAATGTCCATAATTACACCCTTATGGTCACTGATGCCCACGTTACCTACGTACTTGCTACCAAATTGCTGGGTCTAATCAAGAAAACGTCTAAAATACTTTCTCCTCTCGTGGGCACCTCCACTACCTGTGTGAGGCTTACTTGATCGATGAGACTGTTTACGCATCTGACTCTACTCCCCCACCGACGTACGTCCCTTCCAATCTACCTTGGGAATGTTGAGGTCACCTGCTATTTCTAATGGCGTGCTTACTACCCCACTGGATATTATCTCGACTATTCTACATCTACATCTACAAGTTAACCTGCAATTCACCAAGTTGGTGGGTAGCAGGGGGTGTAATGTACCAAATCCTACCTTAAGATTATTTAACGGAATTGGAAATTTCATATTGTGATCTCGTATTGTCCTCGGAAAGAACGAGCATAGATAACGCTCCGTCCTACAATCGATCTCACGTATTTTAACGACTCAATCATTTCTACCTATATACGTTGGTGCCACATTTATTCCCACTACCTCCTCTTTTAGACTTTCCGACCTATATTTCTCCAAAAGATTCAACCTTGAGTCCAATCTACGGTCTTCCAGTGATACCCAAATCAAATCGCACAATAAAGAGGTGACGCTTTCATTATGTTCGTACTTTTGTTTTACAAATCTGGCTGCTCTACGCTGTACTCTTTCTAGTTGAGTAATGTGTCCCTTCTCATACGGATCCCATATGCTCGCTGCGTATTCCACTTGCGGTCTTACCAGTGATAAGTAGCACGTTTCACGTAATTTCTCTTTAGTGTTTCGTACTATTCTACCTATGAATGCCAGTTTCTTGTTAGCCACGCCTATAACTCGACGAATGTGTATGTCCCACGAAAGATCTCGACATATGGTTACTCCTAAATATTTTACATACTCACCTTGTCGAAAGTTCATTTTATCTATTTTATATTCCAAATCTAAATCTTTGTTCTTACTTTTCCAAAACGTGACTGCGGCACATTTAGTATAATTAATTTCAATTTGCCATTCTTTGCACCACGCTGAATGGCTCTTAAGTCTTCACGCAGTGACTGATGATCCTCCTGGTTTTTTATTTCTTTATATAGAACGGTGTCATCGGCGAAAAGCCTAATTTTACTAAGAAAAACCGAGCAGATATCATTTACATAGATTAGGAAAAGCAGAGGGCCCAATACACTTTCTTGAGGAACACCCGAAGCAACTTTAAGTATTTTCCATCGATGACAACTATCTGTTCCCTATTCGAGAAGAAGTCTCCCAACCAACCGAAAACTTTCGGATTGATATCACATTGTCCTAACTTCGCAATTAATTTCCTATGAGATATTTATCGAACGCCTTCCTGAAATCAATGAATATGGCATCGGCCTGAGTTATGAACTCTCCAACCTCCTGGAGGTTGGCTCAATCGCATTGCCAGCTTTGCTTCAAATGCGAGACTAGACTGTTTACACTAGGCTCATTTTACTCTTTTTTAGCCCCTTGTTACAAAGAGGCACCAAACCCTCCCTACAAGCGGGGACGCTTGTTGCTAGGGAGGGTTTCAAGCGAATCAAAGCTGGCGATGGGTCGCTTATAGCGGTCCCACCACCTAACCTTGATATAGCCCAGCTGCTGCACCTCTTTTTGCCTCGATGCTGCTGCTTTGCAGTAGAATTCCTTGGACATCCTCGGAAGGAGGACGTCCAGGGACTCCACATTTCCGTCTAAGTGCAACCGGCTGAAGCTCTCGTATCGGCAACGACCGAGTATCAGCCGGAGTGCACTGTTCTGCACCAATTGCAGCCTGTACACGGTAGTCTTGGGCACTCCAGAAGGCCAGGCTCCACCGTACCCGTAGACGACAAGTGCAGGTGAGAAAAAGGGACTCGGTAGCCTTCCCCTGACTTGCCGACGACCGTAAAAAGCGGAAAACAAACCTGAAACCGGAGTTCTGTGGAATAGCAGAAGCGCCACAGTCGCGAGTGGTAGTCGCAAGTATTAAAAAGCACGTAATCGTGCGAAGAAACGATATGGATATGCCTAAGCTACCAGTATCGAATCAGGGCTCTCGGCGAGCATCAATTTTATCGACCTGAGTATTTTTCTCTCCGCATCGCAACAAGTCGTCCACAAACAGGCCGAGCTGTGTTTCGTATGATCTACCTCTCCGGAATTCGTGTTAGCATCCGCTAAGCAATGAATTACTATCTAAATAGCGCATTACAGAGCTAAAGATTATGTGCTCAAGTATCTTGCACGATAATGAAGTTAAAGATATCGGCCTATAATTTTCGGGGTTATCTTTGTCGTCACCCTTATGGATGGGCGTAACGTGTGCCACCTTCCAATATTTAGAAACTACTCCTTCCCTAATGAATTTCTCGAATATAATTTTTAAATGTGGCGCAATTTCAGCATTTCATTACACGCGCGGGAATTTCCTCCGGTCCAGGAGATATATTTGGCTTAATTGAATGAAGTTGGAGCGCAATGTCATTTTCCATAAATACCAAATATTCCATCGAATCGCCCTGATGCAAAGGAATAGGGGTTCCACATTCATCGTCATCACGAGTAAAAGCTTTTTGAAAGTGATAGTTTAATAGGTTGGCTTTATCCGTACTATCGTGAACTACGTTTCCCGTTTCAGATCGCAGTGACGCAAAATTGGGGCCCCTACCTTGAACTTCCCTTACGTAAGACCAAAATGCTTTCGGGTTCTCTTTCAAGTTATCCTGTAAAAGCTTCATTTTATAATTGTTAAACGCATTACGCATTTTACTCTGGCTATGGAGCGCGCCTCCTTGTATTGCTGCCATATTATTGCAATCTGTTCGACCGTAGCTGTTGAGGATGTATAATTTACGCGAGAGTGGAGTTTTCTTTGCCGTCGGAGAGCGCTTCTTACTTCCAAGTTGTACCATCTAGGTTCTGCACTACTACGCTTCAGTTTGTTTGGAATAAATCTATCTGTACACTCTCGTATAATATCTCTGAACACGCACCAAGATTCCTCCGCGTCTGCACTATCGGTTAAATCGCTGAAATTATTATATTTATTTCGCTGAAAAGACCTAAATCTTGTGAAATCGGCTTTGGCGAATGCATAAAGTTTTCTTTTAGCCTTAACCTGTTCCTCAATATTTAACTGAAATTCTACGTACACTGCCTTGTGATCGCTTATTCCCTTAGCATCAGATACTCTATTCATACGCTCAGGAAGATTAGTAACAAATAAATCTAATATATTATTAAATCTCGTAGGAAATCTCACTAACTTATACAATGAGTGCTTACCGAAAGTTTCTAGTAAAGCCTCGCATGATTCACGCTCTCTACCTCCTGGATAAAAGCAATTATGGCTCCAATCAATTGACGGAAGATTTAAATCCCCCTCGATTATAATGGCTTTATCTTTATTAGACGAATTTAGCGTCGCCACTTGTATCTCCAGAGAATGAATAGTTTCCACGCTCGCATTTGGGGGTCTATAAAAAGCGCATATATTTATAGTTTTTGAGTCGCTTCCTTTCACACGACACCAAACACTTTCGACTTCGTCGTCATTAATCTGTATTGGGTAACTTTCGTATTTATTGCTAACTGCTATAAAGACTCCACCTCCCGACCGGATACAGCGATCTTTTCTGAAGACGCTATAGTCACGAGGAAAGATCTTCTGACTGGCTATGTCTGCCGTAAGCCAACTTTCTGTGCCTATAACTACATCAGCACGCAGACTACTACAAATAAGATGTTCGAATTCGGCCTCCTTCCTGCGAATGCTGCGGCAATTAACCGTAATTATATTTAGTTTTTCGGTAAGTCTACGTAAAGATTCCTCGCGCTCTACTGAGCTATTATTATTAGTATTATAATTATTATAATTATTTACTGCCTCCTTATCCTTCCTACTATGTCGACTATTTCTACTGTTACTTAACGTCGGGTTTATAGCGCTATTAAGGTCGCACGCATTATCTACGGAACTGTTGCATGGAAAATCGTTTATCCCCATACCTTCGATAATTCTGTTACCGCACGGATTTCTTACATTTTCCTCTATTGTGCTCTCAATTAATCCCGTACCTGTAAGCTGCCTACATCCTAACCTACCATCTGATCTACTACTGACGTACATCTCAACGCTTGCTGAAAAATTACAATTGCTTAAATCTAACCTAAAAAAGTCCTAGAATGCTCAAACAGCCTACGCGCTAACGCCTCCGCAGCCTCGGCAGTGTAGTGCACACCAGAACCGTTTTGGGATGCTCTACATGAGTCCAGGACCGGCCTCAGGTCAACGAAGTCCACTCCATTGCCCCTACAGAAGTCCCACAGCCTACAGATCAGCCCGACCACTCGGCTCCAAACCATATCATCGCAGTCCGTCCTAGGAACAATGCTACAGATGAAAAGCCGCACATGAGCACCAGTTTCCTCTCGGACACGAGCAACCTCAGCGGCCAAGTCATTAAAGGAGCTTAAGACCTCCTCGGAGCCGCGCTTCGAAGCGTCATTGGTACCAACATGGGCCACCACCCGCAGCGAGGAGCAACCCGTGCCCGATACCGACACCCTGAACTCCTTCGTCACCTGGGGCACCGAACCTCCTGGTATACACCTGGAGAACACCCGCTCGTGAACTCCCTCCCGTGACAGTAAAGGCGCTACCACACGCCGGACATTGGAGCTCCCTATCACTAACAGCTCCCTCTTTCCCCCCAAGCTCTCCTTGGGCCGGCCTCTACCGAGGAGACGGGAGCGGGCACGGGCGTATCGGCAGTGGAGTCGTCCTCCGACAACACCGCAAAACGATTAATAACAGGAAGAGGGGCCACCGAGGCGTTCCCAACTACCTGTCTCCGAAACACTACTACACGATCCCCCCGAGTGGACACCACACATCACTCATCGGGCTTCCGGAACGAAGGACCCACAACCCGCGAAGAGAATCCAGGAGCCTCACCGATCGCTCTGCCAGATTCCGCACCCAGGCGAGCCTGAGCCGCCATTTTGGCGCGGTTTGATTTCAGGGAAGAATCCGCACCCCTCCCACGCGCCAAAGCTGCCTCCGATCTTTCCCCCCTCTAAAGGAGGTCCGCAATCACCCTCTCCAGCTCCGTCATACGAGACCTCATGACCTCGCAACCAGCGTCGCGCAAGAAGGAGGAAACAGGAGTCCTCGGAGAAGCCATCTATCCTCTCAACTAATCTGTACTATGTATATAAATATACTAGAACTAACGTAAATACACGGTTGTCTGTCTTCATGGTTAAATTAGGGTCGAGCGCAGGTAAAAAGTGAAAGGGAAAGTGTTTCACTACATCAACAACGTTAGTAAATAAACAAGAAAGTTTAGCACAAGAGAAATGTGGATTTAGAAGCTAAAGAAATGCTAAGTTAAAAAGAAATAATTAAGAACGAGTAAGGTAATACGCTACTATAAATAAAATTACAAAGATTACGGATTTAGTAGCTGAGAGACGCAATTAACTACTATCAAGTAACTACTGTTTTTATCTTTTCAAGCGTCGTCTCCAATCATGCTTTGAGCATTCTATGAAGTGTTACTTGTTAGTTGACTTAATGGTTAACTTGTATTTCCTTCCTGCAGCAGCAAAACAAGATGAAATTGGCCCGTCGTGGGCTGAGCCATTGACGCCTGTGGTTTCCTCTCCACCTGGTAGGTGTCTTAAGTGTTTTAAAAACATCTTGTAAAAAATATTAACAATATTGCTTCTGACCATTTTTCTGTCATTCATTATTAATTATTTAACAATTTTTGTTGCTAATTGACTAAACAGTTAACTTGTATTTTCTTCCTGCAACAGTAGAGCAAGGTTAAATGGGTCCACAACCTGGCCCCTCCGGGTTTCAGACTCCACGCAGGCCTAGTAATGACATTAGGGAGAACCTTAAGAGGTAGATTTATTTATATAGAATGCGATACTCGGTGTATAATTTATGGTTGTCTGTCTTTATAATGTAAAGGACTTCCTGGAAATTGTTTTATGTATATATTGTGATATAACTGTAATCTATTACATCTCCTTGCTTAAAATATAGCAACCTTTGAATGTACTTTTATTATATCAATAATGTTTGGAATGTATTATTTTTGCTTATAATGCGCTCCTAAAGAAACTCTTATGTGATATCCATTCTTGTTTATACTATGCCGACCTTGTCCTATACTGGCTTCTACAGATCAATGGGCCAATAATATTGTTATATTTTGTACTTAATTTTTTTCGCAATATACGTGTAAAAAATGTCCCTTTTTCTTTAGAAGTGTATACCAATTCCCACACATACATTTGATGGGTAAATTGTTTTCAGAAGTGAAAAAATTGATGGAGGATCATTGCATCAAATTTATGGAATAATTAAACGTTTTGATTTACGGCAAATCCGCTGTTCTACGAAAAGCAGCAATCGGGTCGGGGAGGGAGCGGGGCGGATGGAAAGGGGAGAAAGCAGGAAGAGGGGAAGAGAAGACGCGACTGCTTACGTAGCTCGTTGCCTGGCAACGTCTTCGACCAATGGGAATGGTCTCCAAAACGCACTGAGGCGGCGGCGGGGTTGGAGGGGTCACGTTTAGACGGTCCTCGTTTTCTAACATTGATTGTCGCGACCCTGTGTGTGCTACCATAGATTTTTTAAAGAGAGTTGCTTCGTATTTTTTACTGCTTTATTGTTATTGTTGTTATATTATGTTATAGTTGTTATAATCCGTTATTATTGTTATAAATTCAGTAGACATTCTACTGTTTTAAAATGCCGTCTTGTGCAGTTTATGGCTGTAATAATTATACCAAATCCAAGACGCCCTAAGTGGAAAAATATTACAAGTTTCCGAAAACTTATATTTTCAAATCTAAATTCAACATTCAACATTTTATACTGATTTACAATATATGAATAAATTATAATCAACGCGTTTTTATTTCAGCAAACATTTGATCGAAACATTTCGCAAATTGTTGCATTAGAAAATCTTTGCAACAGGAATATTAGTTCAGATGCTATTTCTACAGAAAACGTACCACTTTTAAATTAAAACCTTGTGTGCACCAGAGAGATAAAGAGGAGAGAAAGAATGGAAAAGCGTAAGCAGAAGGAAGTTATGAAGAAAATATTTGCTGAGAAAGTTACAGAGTAAGTACGATTTAATTTCAGAACTATGTAAATGCTAAATTATCTCTATCAGATATTCGTTTAATTGTTAGATGAGATTAGGTATAGCTCCAACATATTTCAAGTGGCGGAAACTTTATATGCCCATATCTTCTCCAGTTATTTTTAGTGGCTATTTATTATTCAAAGGTCAAGCTCAGAGTAATGCTTATTTAATTCATTTAATATTCTGTATTCCAGGGAGGATTATATGGATGTAGGAGAAGAAATTCCTCCCAGCTCAGAGCAGAAGTTAATACTTCTTTGTTATTTTATCAATATTTAATTCAAAGTGTGAAATGAATTGAAGAGTGTGATCATTTATTTAGCTTCAAAATTTCTTATGATATTTTTATTTGTTGTTTCACTGGTAAATTGGTATAAAATAGAGTTGAGAAAGAGTTGAATGAGCTTTGACAAGAGAAGACATTGAGGGAAGAAGAGAGAAAGAATTGACTTCTCCAAATGGAAGAATTCAAATGTGTTCAATTATATGTAAAAACCAGAATACACATTCGAGTGAGGGAGTTGAATAAAATAATAAAATTATTAAGTGACAATGAAAAAATAAAATATATAAATAAATTTTTAAAATATGTAACTGATATAATTTGGGTAGTGCTGGATGTAATAGTTTGTTTAGTAAAAAAGTTATTTTTACTTCTATAGGTGTGACATATTTAGTCTTACTGCATTAGTTGGTTTGATTTTTTATTAAGTTTTGGAATACCTTTGTGCTACTTATGACAACTTGTGAGTAAAAAACTATTTTGAATGACTTGGTTAACATTAACAATATTATGTAATATAGTCCATTAATCCCCATTAAAAGCATTAAATCAATACTGTTGAAGTATGGAAAATCAATTCCCATCGAAAGGCAGTGGAGTCATTGCTATGGTAGTTAATATTTTTCATTGTTGAAAACTGTAATACTTCATAATTTTATTATTAAAATCAAATTTTTACGTAAATTAAACAAGGATATGAGTTTTGTTAATTTTAACTAATTGAAGAGAGCAATTTTATAAAGCCCTGTGCCGTTTTCAATGTTTTTCTTAGGGGTATTTAAAATTGGATATTGGGGTCAGAAATACGCCTTAAATATAAGGTTTTCGGAAACTTACGAAATTTACCAGAAGTTGTAACCAATGACCTATCTTCATGATAAATTTCAGCTCTGTAGCACTTCTAGAAGTACCTTAGGTTGTACATGATATATCCTATACATGTAAGAAGAAGCTATTTATAATAATACAAATTGTCGGTGCTTGCATACTGCAAGTGCTAAAAAATCACCATATACCAAGATCTAAACTGGTAAATAAACCAACGCTATCTCCAGGACAACAGAACTTCAAGTCACGTGGAGCCTATATGTATTAAGTAATAAATACCGTTAGTAATAGCAGTATATTTATAATTTTTCGTGAAATTAAGGCAATTATCCGTAATTTCCAAATTCTTTGCCATCTCATGTCCATGTTTTCGTGTTTAAAGTTTCCTGACTCAGATCGCCCTGCAAGAGCAATAAGAATAATCATCATTAAGACAATGCCGTATACATTAAATTTATGGAGAAAATAGGATATTTTGTGTTTAGATTATGGCAACATCATTCAAGCCTTTAGAACGTATTTGGATAAAAAATATAGAGAAATGTGTATTACGCCATTAAATTTAACAATTGAAATGCGTTAAAATTTCTCGGAAAAATACGAACTATATTAAAATATAAATAAAGACGGAGACTACGGCGAAATCGATGTTACATTAATGTTGAATTAACTCCTTAACCGTGAAATTCAAAATTAGAGACACACAATATAAAAAAGGGGGAGAAAAGGAAGGAAAAGGCAAAGGAGGATAAAAATGATAAACTTACAGGTTTAGGGGTTGTTACTCCACGCCAGGGACCTTATGTCACTCACACATTCACTCACTCAATCGCACAAGCACTAATCCTAAAGGTAGGAAAGGAAACGGGACCGGGTATGCGAGAAATTAATCTGCGCCAGCGACCCAAAAAAATCACACCGTTGCTAGAAGGTTTGTGAGTCATTACAACCGCGACAGGGACCTATTAATTAAGGATCCACAAACAAACGCACACGTGCATGCCAAGGGGTAAAGTGAAAAAATAAAGGGGAACGGAAAGGGGAATTAATACTAAGTTTACGGGAGATTAAACCACGCCAGGGACCTAGTATCGCACACAGCGCCCTGTAGATTTATGTGCCTTCCGGCAGAAACCGGGACCTAACAGACGAAAAAATCACGCACGAAAGCACTCGAATACACGCACACAAGATCTCTAAAGATGAGGTAAACGGACTAAATACGTATTTCGACAGCAATGCTCTCATCATCAGTAGCTGATGTGTAATTACGTATTTGATTTCTGGCTTCTAAAATTAAGAACTGTTATTTCAGATAGAAAACTGTTCTTTTTCCGAATTCGTATCACAATTTTAAGTAATTTAAAAATACATTTTTAAAAGCCTTGAACTGAATCTCATGCTTTTCTTATGGGGTATTGAAATGAATGAGTGAGGTACGTGTAACTTTAATATTATAAATGGAAGGGTTAATTCGTAATGAATGAATATGGCCAATCAGAAAGCTATAAATCTAACTCAATTCAAAAAGGAAGCATTCTCGGCTACGAAAGAATGTGAAAGAGAGCTTATAAAATCAGAAAAATATATATCATAAATTTAATTAATTAATTTATTTATTTATTTATTTTGGTCCAAAACAGCACATTGGCCTTTACATTGGATACACCAAAAACAATATTTAAAAAATATATATGTATAACAAAATACCTATACATATCAAAATACATATAAAAACAGAAATTAACACACATAAGATGGATGTAATAAAAATAAAAATTGCAGAAACAAGACAGCTTTTCAGAGACATTCGCCACCTGTGGAGGCACGGAGGAGCGAGGACCTACATGTAATATCCAGCGAGGGTGCTACATTTTGTAAAGCATTAAATGAGGTGGGAATGCGGTAAAAAAGCGACCTTTGGGATATAGATAGCCGGAAATGCGGAAGATGAAAGATAGAGCACAAACGAGTGGAACGTGATGGGACACGTAGAGAAAAAAAAGAACAAATATCAGTGGACCTGTAGAGACCATTCACCGCAGTGTGAATGAAATGGAAATCAAAATATTGCCGCCGGAGATGCAGAGGACGCAGTTTAAGAGCGGCGAGAACACCTTGTTTACTTAGCGAACGGAAGGCAGGAACACGGTTCCTCGCGATCGCAAGGAAGAAATTCAATGGACGATCAAGACACTTGAGTGTAGTCGGAGACGCTGTGGCCCACACGGGACAGCAGTAGTCCAGGATTGGGAGAAGGAAGGCTGAGAAAAATGATTTAAGTGCTAAAGGATCATTTATCTCCTTAAATCGGTATAGAAGACTAAGAATAGACATGGCCTTAGATGTTGTTTTATCAATGTGGAGAGAGAAAGATACGAAGTAAATCAACTTCTCTAAAATGAAATTATAAAAATACATAGTTTCAACATGAAACTTCAGTAATTTTTCGTAAATAATTATTATTATGAGTTAATAGCACTAATCAAGAGGATAATTTCGTCATATCCCGCTCTGCATTCAAATAACCGCTATTTCTATCGCTTAAGTGACGTCATGCGCTAAAAAGTTCCAAAATTGCATGCTTGATGAACTCACCTTCTAGTCTTTCCACCATGGTCTACCTCGGGCGATGCAGACCGTACTTTACTCAGCGTTTGGAATCCCAGCCGCAGGCGGATGGCTCGTCGTTCCCTCAGGCTGCTCCGTGCGAGGTCGACCTTTGCCCCAGTCGCCGAGAAATGGTCTTGAATGCGGTCTCATCGGTGATAAGGGGACACCAGTCACTTCCCAAACTACTGTCTGAGCACCATCCATTTTCTTCCTGAGGGATTCCAGGGAGGCGATTCTCACCCCACCTCCAGGAATACAAGCGAAAAGCCACCTGCTTCTTATCCACCTATTGGCGGTAACAATATTCCCACTACCGTAATTAATAACAACCAACCGACACCTAACACTTAGCTTTTAACACCCCTAATTCCTGCTTCAATTTACAGTCCTAAAATGAAATTAACCGTAATGTGTGACGCCTAGATGGAGCATCTATCGAGGACTACCTAATTGCTTTACGAAAAAATTTTCCACCTCACCAAATTAAATACGCCTTGAGGTAAAGGAAGGGTGTAATTTTACCTTCAGAGTGAAGATGATGTGGAGAAAGTCGCGGTCTCACCCTGGATTGAGGTAAATCATTCCTACGTCCCCATCACAAAATATACGAGGTGTATTCGGAAAGTAAGTACCGTTTGGCTATTAACAAAAAAGGAGAATTTTTTTTTTATCAGATTCGCCATACATTAAACTACTTTTCTTCATAGTTTCCACCATTATATTTATATATATATATATATATATATATATATATATATATATATATATATATATATATATATATATATCAGCGGCTACAAAAGTGGTGTTACCCTATGTTTTATCTAACATTCCCGAAGATGAAACAGGGAAACAATTAAGTCGCTTCGGGAATATTACGAGCTCCTTTAAGAAGACGAACACCGATAAAAAACTCCACGAGTGTCAACACATTAAGTCCTTTAGAAGGACGGTGTACATGTTTATAAAAAAGCCAGAAACATTTCCGGACAGTATACCAGTTATGTACGATAGCAACAATTATAACTTATATGTTTCCCTAAATCTACATGGCCCCTCCAAGTCATATTTTTGGTGAATTGCAGGGAGTGCAATGCACCAAGTTTAAGAGTTTTCCTACGTTATCTTTTCCTGTTATGTTCTCATACCGTCCTCGGGAAAAACGATCCTCTAAATTGCTCCGTTCTACAGTCGATCTCGCGAATCTAATCCACATAGTCTTACATTCTGAGATACGTTAGGGTTCTGATAAGTCCTACTACCTCACTCGCTAGCCCCTCCAACATAAATTTTACCAGTAGTTTAAATCCAGCCTAAAGCCTACGCTCATCTAACGATGTACATTTCAGATTTTTATTAATGATGATACGCTTTATTTTTTGACATAATTCCTCTTTACAAATCTAGATGCCCTGCGCTAAACCATTTCTATCTCGTCGGTGAGTCCTTTTCGTATGGATGCAGCACAGCTGAAGCATTATCGAACAAGGATAACATAATTCTTACCCTTTTTCGGAGTAATTTACAAATATTCTCCCTATAAAGGCCAGCTTTTTGTTAGCGTCACCTATCAATCGGCGAATGAGGGTATCCCATGAGAGATCACGATGGATCGTGACTCCGAGACATTTAATCGAGTCTGAAACTAGAATCTCTACTCCGTACAACGAATAATTAACATCCAGCGAGATATTCTTGGTTCACCAGAAATTGATGACGCAGTCTCTCTTTTGGTTGATCTCTAATTGCCATTTCTTACACAATGCAGAAATAGCTTCTAGACCATTTTGGTGATATTGTTGGTTTTTCGGATTGCTTATTTCTCTATAAACGACGGAGTTGTCCGCGAAAAGCCTAATTTTACTTCTGACTACTTAGGTGATATCGTTTATATAATTTAGAAATAAGAACCGACCAATTAAAACACTCTTTGGAACGCTATAGACAACTTCCACTAAGTTCGAAGATTTCCCGTCTATACCAAACTTTTGCTTCCTAAAAATTCACGGATCCAAATAACAATTTTGGAATTAATAGCTAAAGTCTCTAATTTCGTTATTAACTTCCTGTGAGGTACCTTATCTAAGGCTTTTCTAAAATCTAGGAAGATGGCTTCGACCTCCGTATTATTTTCTCCTCATCTCAGTATACATTTAACAAAAAGACACAGAAGACCTCCCTTTCCTGAAGCCGTGTTGACAATCATCTAACAATGAATTACTATCAAGAATCGCATTATTTTGCTAACGAATCTATGCTCGAGAATCTTAAACGATGTGTAAGTTAAGGAAATCGGCCTGTAATTTCTGGGTTTCCCTTGACGCCACCCTTAGGAATTCGGGTAACGTGCGCTAACTTTCTGTCGTGGAAATGGATTTCTCGAATATTTTCCGAAGAAAAGAGGCTAATTCTTTGGCGAATTCTATTAAAACGCGAGCAAGAATTTCTTCGGGGACAGTGGCTTTGTTATGTCTGATGGAACTTAATTCCTTTGCTATTCATACCTCAGAAAATACTATATCATCCAACAGGTCCCTCCTTATTTCGGATGCATAAAGTACGCAATGGTCGCTGACAGATGTAAATGCTTTTACAAAATTATCGTTTAACATGTTGGCTTTCTCTACGATATCATGAATAACGGCACCCGAATCATTACGCAGGGAAGGTATTTTAGGGCCCCTACCGTGGACCTTCCTCACATAGGACCAAACGCTTTAGGGTCCTCATTCAAATTATTACTTAATGCCTTATTTCTGTAGTTAGTAAAGCGCGGGATTCCTTATACGTTTGAACTATAGCTGCTCTATATTCATCGTATGGTGTAGACGGCATATTTTGTATTGTTGCGTGGCTTATTCTCTGACGCCTAAGCGCACTCCTAACTTGCTCATTGAACCAACGTGGCTCTATATTGTAGACCTTCAATTTAATTGTAATGTACTTATCGATGTTCTCTAGCATTACATCCTTGAATAATGTCCATGACGACTCAGCACCTGATCGTTCGGTCATATCACGGAAACCAGGTAATATTTCAAGCGGTCTGCCTTATCATATATATACAAATTTCATTGATGATTAGGGTGTGTGTGTGTGTGTGTGTGTAATTTTAGGCGAATCAGCCGCTTGGGATATTATCGCCGTAACTATACATTTTAAACACAACCAATTTGTGATGAACCACCCACATCACCTCACATGATATAAAGAATAAATGAATAAATAATTAAATAAATAAATAAGTTAAAAAAATATTGTAAAAGACTGTATAAGGATCCATCACAATCTGTAGAATAAAATATCAGTGAGACTGTATATGGGTCTACTGACATGTATAAAATTTTCTCACAACACAAGTAACTATAATGCCTGCAGCACACAGAACTTTTAAAATGGATAGGGGAGTAATAATATTTCTCCCTTTTATCCCGTCGTACAATGATTTAAAAAAACATAAAAATTAAATAATGCTAAAATTCTGGCCTCCCTTAGGAATGACAGTGTTCTATTGATAAAATCCGGATTTACTCCAAGAGAGACCGTGAGGTTCGCAGCCATACGGACCCTCTCTCTCTCATTCCTAAACTGGATACAGTCCAGTAAAACATGTGACAATGTCAATGCAGTATCACATGTCTCACAAACTGGAGGTTCCTCGGACCGTTATAGGTAACCGTGCGTCCACCAGCAGTGACCTATGCATAGTCTTGTAATGGCCACCTCTTCGAGTCGGGATGACCTGGACGAGAACTGCCATGGTTTTACTGTGTTTTTATTGCTCTCAGTTTATTAGAGATAATCCCAGTCCATTCTTCATGCCATTGTTGGTAGATTAAAGTTTTTAAATGGTTATTTATGTCTCCCACAAGAACTTTTGATTCATTAATACCATCGTCACGAGCAGCTAGTTTTGCTGCCTTGTCTGCCCTCTCATTACCCAGAATACATACGTGACCTGGTACCCATATAAACACTGTCGTCACCCCTATGGAAACTAGATCCATCAAGGATGATTGAATCTGCTGAACCAGAAGGTGAGAAGGGTGCAAAGACTTTATGGCATGTAGGACTGACAGTGAGTCGGTGAAGATGACATATTCATACGGCTGGGTACGAATATGCAAATCGCAGTGCTCTCCAGTGCATACAATTTGGCTGTGAATATCCCACACAGCGGATGTAGCCGGAAACGGTGCGAGCATCTGCCGATGGTGAAAGCACATCCCACATGCTCCCCCTGCTTAGAGCCATCCGTGTACATGGCAGTGAATGACTGAAACCGTGCATTAAGTCCCTCAAAGTGACGTCGGTATTCAGTAGGTAGTGTAGAAAGCCTATCTAATTTGGCAAGAGAAGTAATAATGTTGGGGCAACGTAACATCCAGGGTAGAGCTACGCTGTGGTCCGTTCTAAATGTCTGAGGCAATTCAAAAGACCACTCTTCAAATACATTACGAATTCTCACAGCCAGAGGTTTTAAAGAGCAGATATGAGTATCATATAACTGCACATAACGATGGTCAAAAACTGCTGTGTAAGCCGGGTGATCTGGTTTAGCGCTTAAAGCTACAACATATCGGGTAGCTAACAGTTTCCGGCGCATGAGCAGTGATGGTTCCCCAGATTCACAGAGAACACTTAGTATTGGACTAGTGCGAAATGCACCAGTCGCCAAGCGAATCCCTGCATGGTGAATCACATCAATAGTTTGCAGCACTGATGGTTTAGCCGACCCATATACAATGTTCCCATAGTCCAATCTTGAGCGGTCAAGTGATCGATACAATCTTAATAAAATAGTCCGGTCTGCTTCCCATGACTTATGGCTAAGAATGCGCAAGAGGTTCAAGGAGGATTGGCAACTTGCTTTCAACCTCTTCAGATGGGGACGCCAAGTCAACTTTCGGTCTAATAGCACACCCAAAAATGGTGCTGTTTCAACAAATAGTAGCTCGGTTCCTGATAGTGATAGCGCTGGGTCCAGGCGGAGGCAGCGAACACGACAGAAGTGGATACAAACTTTATTGTTCGCTGAGAATGCAAACCCATTGTTTGTGGCCCATTCATTAAGACGTTTAATTGTCTGCTGAAGCTGGCGTTCAACCGCAACCACATTTTGCGAACAGCAATATATGGCCCGGTCATCCACATAGAGGCTCCTTTCTACTGGTGACCTGATACGTTGGGCTATTCCATTTATGTCAATGGCAGACAAGGTTACACTCAAAATAGACTCCTGTGGAATATTATTCTCCTGAAGGAACGGTCGAGAGGTTTCGCTCCCGATACGCACCCTGAAGTAACGTTTCCATAAGAAGCTCTTGATAAATATGGGTAAGTTACCCCTTAACTTCTACGAGTGCAATGTACTAAGTATACCAAATCCCCATCTGGTGTCATAATCCCGGGTAATATCAAAGAAAACTTCAATAAGGTGATGCTTCCTAACAAAGGCATCACACACAGCTCTCTCCAATCTCACCAGATGATTGGTGGTGGAACGGTTGCGATGAAAACCACACTGAATGTTGGTCAATAGACCATTTGATTCCAAAAATCAAACCAGACGCCTATTGACCATTCGTTCCATGAGTTTGGAGACGCAACTCGTGAGCGATACTGGTCGGTAGCTCTCAGGCAGTTTCTTATTCTTCCCTGGATTAAGCAGTAGCACTACAATGGCCTCTCTCCATTGTGTGGGGTAGATGCCTTCTACCCAAATTC
This sequence comes from Tanypteryx hageni, assembly GCA_028673005.1. Taxonomy (NCBI): domain Eukaryota; kingdom Metazoa; phylum Arthropoda; class Insecta; order Odonata; family Petaluridae; genus Tanypteryx; species Tanypteryx hageni. Next base: position 186,194,447 of record CM054120.1, read on the forward strand.
GGTTGTACATCTTTGGCGGATATTCTTTCTCAGGGGGATTTTGGTGACGTATCATATCATAGTGTATGGTGTCCAAACCTGGAGCACTGTCTTGCGTCTCTGCCAAAGCACTTTCCAGTTTCCATGCATTGAATGGCAGATTATAGCTCTCAGTGTTCAGTGAAGAAAATCTGAGAGTCTGCCTCTCCAGCTCATATTTCTGAATAAGAAAAACTGGTGATAGATGTTCTGAACTGGATGCTTTAGCAATCAGGGCCCCTAGCGTATTAGCTATTTTTTTATTAATGTTATGACCGAGCCATTTGTCATAAGCCCACTAATTTTGGAAGAAGTAATTCGGCCAGAAATATTCCTCACCTTTTCCCACACCTCAGAGACTGGGGTGGAACTTGTAATGCTCGATACAGATTTCCTCCAATATTCCTTATTTCCTGATTATCCTGCGTGCCAATGCCTTCAATCTCAGGTACCGCAACATATTCCTTTCGTGGGATTAGCATGAAGGAAGCGAAAAACCCGTCGCTTGTCACGGATCGCCTCATGGTATTTCTCGCTCCACCATGGAAGTGGGACACGCTTTAGTCGGGAGCGGGATTTCGGAATGCTTATATTAGCTGCCTCTATTAAGGCTTCCGTGAAATGACTGACATGTTCGTCTACCAAGGGAAACTGCTCCTCCGTGAGTTGAACGGCACCTGAAAACTTGCACCAATCTGCTTTTTTTATGGCCCACTTGGGGCAACGCACCTCCGAAACGCTGGCAGAAAAGCATTTCATTTCGTACACCTCCCACTCAAACAATGGAGCGACCGTGCTAGAGCAGATAGTTAGATCGATAGAAGAAAATGACCTATTACTAGCACTGAAGTTTGTGTCGCTGCCGTCACTGAGTAAAACCAGATCTAGGCTCGAGAATACCTCAGACAGGCGACGTCCCCTAGGATCAGTCTGACCCACACTCTGAATTATGGGCATTAAAATCGCCCATAAGGATGAATGGGGGTAGGAGTTGATCTATAAGGTCAAGGATTGACCTCCTTGTGATCGTCTCATTAGGTGGCAAATAGATCGAGCAGATGGTCACCAGCTGAGGGAGGGCAACTAGAACTGCAACAGCCTGCAGCTGTGTGTTAAGAGCTACCTCCTCCGACTACCTCGAGTTATGAACCAACACAGCCACTCTTCCGTGAGCTTGCTGGACACTCACACGGTCTTTCCTATACAAGAAGTACCCTCTGAGTGTGACTGTGTCAGTTTCCCTGAACCGTGTTTCCTGAAAGGAATCACATGCTGGCGATAACTCAGATAGGAGTATACAAAGTTCAAGCAGGTGGTATCGAAAGCCATTAAATTTCCACTGAATTATTTTGTCCATTTTCTGAAAGTGAGATCAGAGGATTACCTTTTAATTGTTAGTTTTTTCTGGCCTTTCCCCCTTCCTGGCATATTGAGGAATTTGATGCCACTATATGACACGGAATCTATATCCAAATCTTCCTGACTGGATATGGATGACATCAGCGGCTTTGTATTTCATTTTACAGGGGATTTATCCTCTGTTTTTTAAACCATTTTAGGAGCTACTGGAGACTTTCTCATTTCCACTTCCATATGGCTCTCATGATTTTGTTTATTTATTATAATTTCATTTGTTTTCTTTTCTTCCTTTTCCTTATTTCCCACTTTTTTATAGGTGCTACCTCAACTGTCTGGGTAGCGATGGTACTCTTCTTGATAGTGGTAGCAGCCAAGGATGCAAAAGACCTTGAGAAAACTGGAGCAACAAGCGTTCTGTATTTTTTCCGTGCCTCAGAGTAAGACAGTTTCTCTAGCGTCTTAAGTTCCATAACAGTTTTTTCTTCCTTTAATTTTGGGCAGTCCCGAGAGAATGCCGGATGAGGACCTTCTCAGTTCGCACATGACACCGTCGCTGCGCATTCTGCTCCATCGTGCTTATCCCGATTACTTCGGGGGCAGACTGCTTTGCCCTTGCAACGTAGAGCAGTGTGCCCAAAGTTTTGGGATTGGAAACAGCGCATAGGGTTTGGTATATATGGCCAAACTGCACATGCCTCATAACCAATCGCTACCTACTCTGGTAGCTTCTTGAGGGAAAACGTGAGGACCATAGAGGTAGTTTTGACTATCCGACCGTTTCTCTTCGTCGTCAATCTCCTGCAGTCAATGACCCCCTGAGAGGCCATCTCCCGCTTACCCTCCTCGATCTCTACATATAGAAGGTCATAATTAGATATGACCCCTTGGCAGGTGTTGAAGGTTTTATGGGTCTCAAAAGTTACCGAAATGTCTCCCAGCATTGAGAAGTTAAAAATCTTCCTGCTTTGTGTCTCGTTCATGGTGGTAATACGAAGAGTACCATCCCTAAGTTTTTTAACGGATTCTAAAGATCCAGGCACCTGTACCGACAAAGACATATATAAAGAAGGGAGACACTTTTATGAAGGTCGCACCTTCAGTTGAACGCTTCATGATTAAGTACTTTTTACATTTCTTTTCATAATTTTCCCCATCCGAGTCCGGACGGGATCTTTTTGGTGGTGGAGAAAGTTTTTCTGCCATCCAAAATAATTTGTATTGATCTTCTGGTCTCCCCACCCATCACGGAGCAACAAATGGGACGCCAGGGCTAATCAGAGAGATATAGCACCTCCGATATAGTTGTCTGCTTCAGCTCAGATCTCCAGTGCATGGAATCTCCAAACCCATACACTTTTGACCCCCCAATACCGACCCCCACTGCCTTGGCACTCGCCAACCAAAACGTCAAAACGTGACGGCAAGCCGATGAATCGGGTGTGGTTAGTACCCGACTCCCGTTTACAGTGAATTAGAGGGCAAAGTGGTGTGTTGTTCCCTGTACAACTCTTGGGCATCCAACACACAGACAGAATGCAGGAAACTCAACCATCAGGTACCTCTTCTCCTCCTTACGCGTCTCCACGCACGGCAAAAACGTGGGTGGATCAATAGTCAGATGAAAAGGCTGGACTCAGGCAGCAGATCCACATACAATCTGGACGCTACCCAAAGCGAAAAATGGGTATTTTAACGAGGTTATCTCTTCGCCCATTGGTCGCCTCTTACGACCAGCAGAGGGGCTACGGGAGTATTCTCAATCTCCCTACCCGCAGGGGGTTTTCAGGGTTAGGGTGTCTATCCATTTTCAACTTACACTTTGCATATACGGCTAGATTATTACTTAATATATCTTCAATGGTGACCTTGATTATTATTCTAGGACATTAGTTGCTAATAAAACTAATATGTTTCCCGATCGCGTTGGCTGTTTGACTAATTTAGGGAGAGAGTGCTCGCAGAATGTTTCGATTAATGCCTCACAGGATTCGCGTTCTTTACCTCTAGATTCGAAACATAGATTTTCCCAATCAATTGAGTGTAAGTTAAAGTCACCACCGACTATAACGATAGCATCTTGATTAATCAGTCTGAGCTTTGATAATTGTTTCTCGAGACTTAAAATACAATCTACACCAGCGTTAGGTGTACTGTAAAACGAGTATATAAACACCTTTTTGGAGCCATCTTTACCTATGCGGCACCAAACACTCTCGATATCCTCGTCACTTATCGGAATCTCACTGCTATCGTACTTATCGCTAACCGCTAAGAAAACTCCCCCGCCCGATCTATTAGCGCGATCTTTTCTATAGACACGATAGTCTCTAGGAAATATCTCCTGACTCTGAATCTCATCCGTTAACCAACTTTCTATGCCTATCACGACGTCGGCATGCAGACTGCTAATAAGATGCTCGAACTCAGCAATTTTCCTACGGATGCTGCGACAGTTCAGTACGACGACCTTTAATTTCTCACTATCACTTCGCATACTAATCTCACCCTTGACTTTATCTTCCACTCTAAAACTACAGGCGCTCCCACCACAATCACTCCCACGACTGTTTGGCATCTCATCAAAATTGGAATTGCGACCCGTCGCACCCTTTACGGAACATTCTATAAATGACCTATTGCGAAATTGCGAATGTTACTATGAACTTCCTCCTTATCTCTCGTGTGACGTACATTTACCTGACGCTCGGAGTATATTCTATCATTAGATAATCTATCGTGATTCTTATCTTTTACGATGACGTTTCGTGCTTTTATTGTAATAAATAGGGCCACGTCTAAAAAAGGGATCCAGATGCGAAACTAACCGAAGGAGCGGCCCCTGTTTATGAATAATCTCTGTTCTTCGCCTTAACGGGGGTAACATCGTAGTGTAAGAACAACCAAACGATTTATCTCCCCGCTCCCAACGAAACCTACTCATGCACTGCACAACTAACTTCTCCTACACCTATCTCTCCTATCCCTACCCACACCCCCGCGCCTAACCTAACCCCTGCTCAGGTACATCCCCCGATACCTATCCCTACTACTTCTAATAACCCCCCGTATTTCTCCTTCTTTCTTCTCTCCCTCTTTTTCCCCGGGATCCTCCCCCTCTATACCGCCACCTTTTTCCATGACCTGTAACACTCTTCAAAATAGGTCCAATTGAGAAACAGCACTGCAAACTAAGCCAAATCAACCAAGTAAACGGCCACAGGATCAACCTTCCAAAAGAAAAAGAAAAATAAACGTCGGGCCTGCGAAAAATCGACACTTCTCGTTCATTCAGATGTAATGAATACGATTACCTTCTCTTCACACCCTCCGTCGAAATTGAAAATATGGAGAAGGTAGGTAGCCCAATCTCCCTAAGGGAATTTGGAGAATTTTTAAAAGAGTGCGCGCGCTCTAAAGTTGTACTTTCTATAGCAAAAAATATACAAAAACTTTTGCTGGTCTAAAAGAAATGTCTGAGGCGGTGTGCAAAACGGCAAACTATAAAGACACGAGGCAGAGAGCTGGCCGAGTCATCTCCTTGCAGAAAAAAGAAATCACAAATATATTCCCATATTAACGTACAGGAGGTTAGAGTAGAAAACCTACATATTTTACTCTCTAAGGTTTTTAACAGACTAATTAATTATACAGGCAGTTTCTTTATTGATATATATATATATATATATATATATATATATATATATATATATATATATATATATATATATAACAGCTTACGAAAAAGGAAAGGTAAAATGGATACATGAATGGCAAAAAGATCTTGTTGTTTTACCATATATATATATATATATATTTATATATATATATATATATATATATATATATATATATATACTAGTAGAGGGTGATTGCATACTGCAAGCATTTCTTCTCACTTTGAAAAACATTCATTTTTCTGACAGATATTTCATCATTACCAATGTTTTTTAATTAAAAAAATTTCACCTCCGCAGCGATTTTCCTTTATTCATTCATTCGTGTTCTGTCTTACGACAGGTCCTACCAATTAACTAATTAATTGGTTTTGACTAGGGAATATACATACACGGTGTGGTGGTTTCCCGTTGCCTTCCACACCGGACACACACACAGAAGGGAGGAGGGAAACCCGGTGCCGGCATTTGCCTGCTCTTGCGAAGAACACCAGGGGGGCCAACGGCTTAACGTCCCTTCCGAAGGACGGAACAGCTGAATTTGCGCGGTCTCCTCAAACCACGCAAACAGGGGGCTGGATGACTTTGAGAAAAAATCCTACTCGCGCAGGATTCGTACCCGATGACTTTTAAGCATCGGGCGAGTAGCAGCCAGCGTCCTAACCACTACACCACCGGCACCCCCCAAATATTTTTTCAAGGTGAGTTGTCAAATGCTTGCAGTATGCAAGAACCCTCTGCTAGTTAAATATATACGTTTATTACAGAGGAGGAGGAGGAAGATATAGGAGGATACTAATGTTTAGACACTTCCAGATGAGCTATAGATTCGAAATTTTTTTCATAGGTAAAATTATGTGTAAAACCGACTAGAAAAAACGAAACTCTTGAGAAAGTGAAACAATTGAATAAAAATTTTGAAGGTTTATGTATTTCCGCACGTGCTACGGAGCGGAAACTTTTTTTTATATGTAGAATTTGTAAAAAAACTAAATAAAAACTACACAAATTTGGATATTTTAATTTGTTTTTCCGTAAAATATTCTTAAAATTTGAAAAATTGAAAACAGTTTAGGTACTACGGGATGAGCTAGGAAGCTGAAACTTTCAAGTTATTTACAAAGTAGTGCATCAGAACAAATTAACATGTGAATCATTCCATAAATACATTTCGGCGGCCGGTAAAAATGTTTAAATTTTAAACAATTAGAAAAATATTATTCCACTTGGCAGAAATGTGTAGCATTAGTATACCATAATGGAGAAAGCATAAAATTCTTAAAATTGAAAAGTTTTGAGATTGCATTAATCACTTATTTTCATATAAGGGGAAAACGGAAATCGCTGTGGAGGTATAAATTTTAGAATTAAAAAATTATTTTGAATGATGAAATATTTGTCTAAAAATGAATGTTTTTTCGAGGTAAGATGAAATACTTGCAGTTTCAAGCACCTTCTACAAGTCATTATATATTGACGCTCGTTACAGAGGAGGAGGAGGAGGATATAACATACTAGTAGAAGGTGCTTACATACTGCAAGCATTTCATCTCACCTTGAAAAAACATTAATTTTTCAGAGAGATATTTCATCAAGAGGAATATTCCTTTAATTTCAAAAATTTCTTCAAAGGACCGTTCTTTCATTATGAAATAATAATGAAGTAAAACAATCATTAATTTTTGCAATTTTTGAAATATTATTATTTTTTCCACATTGAGTTAATAATGCCGTTGAATATTAAATTTATAGTACAAGTAGAACAGAATTTTTTTAACTAATTGTTTAAATTTAAATAATTTTTAACGGCCAAAATAACGATTTTAAGGATAAATTGAAATGTTTATTCGTTTACATAGACTATATTCTAAACAATTTAAAAATTTGGGCTCCCATACTTGCGGCGTAGTTTCGAAGCATCTATCTATTTGTTAAAAATTTAAGAATTTTTAACTGCCAAACAAATTAAAATATCAAAATATGTATAATCCCTATTTCGTTTCTTTAAGAATTTTACTTATAAAAAAATATAAACTCCGTTGCACATGCAGAAATACATAAACCTTGAAAATTTGTTCAAACAATTGCAAATTTTTAGCGGGCGCATTGTTGCACTTTTATAAGAGTTTCGTTTTTTCTAGTCGGTTTTTCAATAAATCCTACCTATGAAAAAAATGTCGAATCTCCAGCACATCTGGAAGTGCCTATACATTAGTATCCTCCTATGTGCTATCATTATATATCGACGTTCCTTACAGAGGAGGATATAACATATTAATATTTTGTGCTTGCATTCTGCAAGCATATCATCTCACCTTGAAAAAGCATTCATTTCCCAGACAGATAATTCAACATTACAAATAATTTTCTAATTTTAAAAATTTCACCTCCGCAGCGATTTTCTTTTTTCTTTATGTAAAAATAATAGATTAAAAATCCCCAAACTTTTCAATTTTAAAAATTTTATACTATCTCCATTGTGAGGTACTAAGGCTACACATTTACGCCAAATTTTAAAGTTGTAGCACTTTTAGAAGTGAAAAAATAATTTTATAATTTTTTAAAATTTAAACATTTTTAACGGCCGCCGAAACATAATTATGGAGAGACTAAAAGGTATGTATGCGCATATGCACTATTCTGTAAATAATCTAAAAATTTCAGCTTCATAACTCATTCTGTAGTATCAAAACCGGTATCTAATTTTTAAAATTTTAAGAACTTTTAACTTCAAAACAAATCAAAATATCAAAATTTGTATTAAACTTATTTCGTTTTTTACATGTACTACCTCTTTAAAAAAAGTCAGCTCCGTAGCACATACGAAAATACAAAAACCTTGAAAATTTGTTTAAACAATTGCGAATTTTTAGCGGCCGCATAGTTGCACTTTTTCAAGATTTTCGTTATTTCTAGTCGGTTTTGCAGAAAATTCTACCTAAGAAAAAATTTTCGAATCTCTAGCTTATCCTCCTATCATTATCATTATAATGCGACCGCTAAAAATTCGCAAAAAGCAAAACGCCATTTTGTAAATTAATTATGGGCACTTGCCGGTAAGCTAGAAAGATGAAATTTTCAGTGATGCTAGATGGCCAAAATGTCTATTAGGAATTAGTGTCACTTTTGCATATAATGCCTTAGGTTCGACTCCAGAGACCCCGGAATATCTCCCATAAGTTAGCATGGTAAAACGTAATCCAGGGTAAAGACCAATCTAATAAGTTTAGGTAGCTGAAATTTCGCACGAATTAGAAATTTTTTTTATAACCAAGTATAGAAAGCAAAAATTTTAAAATTGTCAATTTTTAGGGGTTGTTTTAACCCCATTTGAACATTAAAGTTTAATAATTTTTATCTTGAAAATTATATGCTATAGGTAAGAGTTTTAGAAATTATTTTGTAGAAAATTATACATAGAAAAATGTAAGTTTTAAAAAGTTCAAAAATTCGACCGCTAAAAATTTGAAATTGTTTAAATATATTTTTGAAGTTTATGTATTATCGAATGGTGTACGAAGCTGAAATTTTTTTACCGGTACATATTGTGAAAAAAGTAATCAAAAATTATAAAAATGTTGGTATTTTAATTTATTTGGCTGTTAAAAATTCTTAAAATTTAAATTAATAGATAAATGTATATGTACTTTTGGGCAAGCTAGGAAGCTGAAATTTTAAAGTTAAGTAGAGCTAAGAGAATGTAAACTAACAAACGTTTGAATGCTCCAAAAAGGCGTTATTGCGGCTGAATTAAACTTTTGAAATTTAAACAATTAAATAAATATTATTTCACTTCCAGAAATGCTACAACTTTAAAATTTGGCAGAAATGTGTAACATTAGTACTCCTGGGGAAATTATAATATTTCTAAAATTACAAAGATATGGGATTTTTTTAATCTATTATTTTTACATAAGTGAAAAACGAAAATCGCTGTAGAGGTGAATTATTTTTAATTAAAAAATGATGAAATATCCTTCTTAAAAAATAAATGTTTCTTGAGAGTGAGATGATATGCTTGCAGAATGCAAGCACCTTCTACTAGTATGTTATATTCTCCTCCATAAGAAACGTCTATATATATAATGATATATACAGAGTGTTTCAAAGTTATGTATACACAATTAAAAAATTTATATTACGTGAACCAAATGTACAATTTGCAAAATATTTATTTTATTTTAAAGCTTAAATGCATAATAACGTTTGCAATGAACAAAACTCAAGTAAGATGTTCAAAATGTCCACCACCAGCACTGATACATAAGTGACATCTCTCTTTAACAGAATTACATTCTACAGTGCACAAGTCTGTGGTATTTCTGTGTGCTTCTTGCTGTATTGCCATCCACAGATCCTCCAATGTTTGCGGTTTCTGACCGTAATCTTTATCTTTCAAGTATCCCCATGCAAAAAAATCTAAAGGAGTGGGGTCTGGAGACCATGGATTGTATTCAAAAGCACCCCCCTGCAACCTATCCATTGCTCAGGAAATTCATTGTTCAGGTACTCCGGCACAGTTGTATGAAAATGTGGGGGTGCACCATCCTGTAGAAAATACACCAATGTATCTGGAAATATGTTTCTGATATTAGGTACTGCATAATTTTATAACATATCAAGATAACTTTCTCCATTAACAGTGCCATTTAATCTGTAAGGTCCGATTACTCCACTAGAGGAGAGTCCCATACACACAGTAAAACCTGGTAGATAGACATCTTTCTCCAATGTGAAGTGTGGATTTTTATTTGCACAGCAAACGCAAATATGACGATTCACATGGCCATTCAGCTTGAACGCGGCTTCGTCTGACCATACAACTGAATCTTTAAAAGCATCGATTCTACCATTTTTTCGAATGTACCACCCACAAAATTGTGTTCGTCGATCTAAATCATCTTCTTGGATTGAATACAGTAATCGAGGTATAAATACCTTCGATTTTATGGCCTTTAGGATTCTTAAAACACTTGTATGGCTCAATTGTAGCTCACGTGAACACTGTCTTGTAGACTTCCTTGGGGAGCTGGTATTTGCTTCTCTGACAGCTTCAACATTTTCGATACTTCTTGACGTTCTTTTCCGCGAACAGCATGTCTTGTTGATATTGTTCACAGTTCCATTTTCCTCAAAATTATCACGCAGACGGGTAATCATTAGACGATTTGGTGCTTTTGTTCCAAATTTTCTTTTCCATACCCGCTGAACGTCTGTGACGTTTTCAAATTTCCAATACCATTTTAGAATTAAATTTCCCTCATTGAAACACATCTACATGCTCTCCATCGTTTCTATGGATATTTGTACATAATCAAATATTGTTAAAATAATTAATTTATTTTGCTTTAAAATAAAAGAAAAATTGTGCAAATTGTATATTTGGTTCACAAAATATAAAATTTGAAATTGTGTATACATAATTTTGAAACACCCTGTCTATATATATATATATATATATGGATGTCAACAAGGTGTTGGGATGAGGAAACCCAGTAAACACTCATCAATCAGACGACTTCAGGTTGGCGAGGCCCCGGTGATGTCGAAGCGACACACGTAAAAGAACACCTCTCTCTGTAGCTGATGAAGGAACAATTCCGAAAGCTTCTACGTTTGTGATGTTTTTGTGTTTTAGTGTTCTTCTACGTGTGTCGCTTCGACATCCTCGGGGCCTCGTCAACCTGAAGTCGTCCGATTGGTGAGTGTTCACTGGGTTTCCTCATTACAACACCTTGTTACCATCCATATATATATATATATATATATATATATATATATATATATATATATATATATGAAAATTGATCCTCTTTGACGATTATATCGTATTTAAGTGCATAGTTATTTATTTACATCATCTTCATTTATGTAAAATGAAAAAGCTTCTTTAAATGTACACTCCATCATGCGCCCCAGGAGACATGTACTTCTTTCTCGCAGTTTTCTTGGAGCGTCACAGACCGGATTTTCTGATCTTTACAGGAGATCCGTAATTTTTAAAAAATGAGGTGTAACTGCCAGGGATACAATTTTTCGCAAACTTCCCTCACGGTAATGCCGCTGGAATATCGATAGCTTTCAAAGAGTTTTATTTTGGAAGAGAATCCTTATGGCCAAGTATTAGTCCAGTGTCATATCCAGACAGTGCTGCTGGAGACCAATAAGGGAAATATACGAGTTGTTATTGTGTATTTACCGCACGGCGACATACATGTGTTGTTCGTTATTGAGAAGTGCGAATATACTTTGATAAATGTCCGGCCTCCTATACTTTGTTCTGCGGAGGGGACTGGAGCGTCACATTACTGACCGGAGACCGAAACAGAACGGAAGAAAAGAGGAAAAGGACCGCCACTGTGCTAAAAAAGACACAACAGGATCACAATCTAGTGGATGCCTGGAGAGAATACAGGGGAAATACTACCTCTTACACGCTCTATGGACCACAGCCGAACTATGCCAAGTACAGGCTTGATAGATTTTATATCGTAAGGAACAAAGTTTACTCACCAAAGTTTATACTCATCCCTTTTTTTCCGACCATGACGCAATTTCGAATATTTTACGCATTGAACATTCTTTTAAAAATAATTGTCTGTGGAGAATGTCGAGATCATTGTTAAACAAAGAGGTATTTGCCAATTCAGTCAAACACATATTCAAACATTTCCTAAGAAGAAAAGAACACCCCGAAACAGATGCGACCATAATATAGGAACATTTTCAATGTAAAATTAAAATATTGTCTATAAGATTCAGAGATAATGAAAGAAAGAAAGAGTTTGATGCCTTAATAACGCTGGAAAATGCAGTAGCAGCATTAAGAAAAAATGTTTTCCCATAGAAGATGAAGTAATGCTCCTGGCCCAGTGCCAGGTCGATCTTCAGAAAGTCTACTAAGGGCTTTTGAGCCGTTTGGCGAGCAAGGGTCAGTATCTCCGGGCTTTTGGGGACCCTCAGCGGCAATTGAGGTCCTGTGTCTTCAGAGTATCTCGCCAGAGCGCTGTCGTCTCTCACGCATACAGCTGTGAGGATGCGTGATTGAAGACAAGTTTTCTCTAAAGAAACACGTGAGAGAGCATTTTCCAAAATATTTCGGTATTGCTGGTTATCAGAACCGTGCAATAAACGTCGCCTCAGAACTGGGTGTGAAGCTTCTCTTGCTGAGCAAAGATGTGAGTGATGAACTTGACCTGGAGGTGAGCCCTGGGGAGATTACTGAGGCAGCAAAATAACTGCGAACCGGGGGTTCGCCAGGTTTCGACGGAATCCCGTCGGAATTCTACCAGACCTATTGGAGATATATTCTTCCCCTCTTCCATTAAGTGTTGAAGGAGACTCTCTTAAAAAAGGATTTTTGCCAACGAGCTGACGTTGGGAGTGCTGATTCTCCTACCTAAGAAAGGCTTAGGAACTGGCAACCGATCAAATTACTGGGGATAGATTACAAAAGTATTTCGAAAAGCATGGCCAACCGAGTTCAAAATGTGGCTGAGAAAGTCATTCACCCGAATTGGAATTACCGTGTCCCAGGAAAAACGATTCACGAAAACATTCACGTGATTCGTCTCGACGCCCTGCACTACGCCTCGAAGTGCAGCTCCCCCCTTGTTGTGTTGACAATATATCAAACATCTCCTTTCGACAAGGTTTACCACAGTTATTTATTTGGCACCTTTGCTGCTTTCAGTTTCGTCCCAAAAATAATATATGTTATCAAAACGTTCTGAACCAAAAGCTGTGTAATTTCTGTCGAGACTTGGGAGAGGACTTCGTCGCCCTACGACCGAATATCGAATCGTGCGGGGCACCACTGGATTACTCTCGTGTTCACTACACGACCAAATCGGCTCAAAGTGTAGCGCGTAGGAATCTCGAGCACAGTAGGGACTTTTAGACTAGATAGTAGGTCAGTTTTGGGTGAGAGGATAATCGATGCGTTGGTAGAAAATAGGAATCCCGATAAATTTTCTAATGATAGAATATACTTCGAGCATGAGGTAAATACACGTAATACGAGAGATAATGATGAAGTTCATAATAACATGCAGCACCAATTTCAGGATAGGTCATTGATAGAATGTTCCGTAATGGGTGCGACGGGTCGCAATTCCAATTTTGATGCGATGACATACACTCGTGGGAGTGATTGTAATGGGAGGGCATGTATTTATAGAGTGGAAGAGAATGTCGAGAGTGAGATTAATATGCGAAGTAATAGTAAGAAATTAAACGTCGACATACTGAACTGTCGCAGCATCCGTAGGAAAATTGCTGAGTTCGAGCATATTATTCGCAGTCTGCATGCCGACGTCTTGATAGGCACAGAAGGATTGTTAACGGATGAGATTCAGAGTCAGGGGATATTTCCTAGAGACTATCGTGTCTATAGAAAAGATCGCGCTAATAGATCTGGCTGGGGGTTTTCATAGCGGTTAGTGATAAGTACGATAGCAGTGAGATTCCGATAAGTGACGAGGATATCGAGTGTTTGGTGCCACATAGGTAAAAATGGCTCCAAAAAGGTGTTCATATGCTCGTTTTACAGGCCACCTAACGCTGGTGTAGATTGTATTTTAAGTCTGGAAAACAATTATCAAAGGTTAGACTGATAAATCAAGATGGAATCGTTATAGTCTGTGGTGACTTTATCTTACACTCAATTGATTGGAAAAACTTGTTTCGAATCAAGAGGTAAAGGACACGAATCATGTGAGGCATTAATCGAAACATTCTGCGAGCACTCTCTCCTTCAATTAGTCGGAAGCCAAAGTGATCGGGAAACATATTAGATTTATTAGCAACTAACGTCCCAGAAGGAATATACGAAGTCTCCATTGAAGATGGAATAAGTTCATCTGGCACATATATGCAGAGGGTAAGTTTAAATCGATAGGCACATTAAGCTTCAAAGGAAGTCGATAATAAAGAGCCACGTTGGTTAAATGAGCAAGTTAGGAGTGCGCTTAGGCGTCGGAGAAAATAAAGAATATTACGTATGTTTGAGGGATTAGCTAATGATGTAGTAGGACTTATCAGAAGCCTATCTCGGAAGGCATGACAGTGAGGATAAGATTCGCGAGATCAACTGTAGAACGGAGAGATATAGAGGATAGTTTTTCCCTAGGACGATAAGAGAACATATTAGGAAAATACAACGTTCGAAAACTATAGACTTTTGGTGCACTGCACCTCCTGCCATCCACCAAAAAGGTGACCTTCAGTGTATTATGTAGATGTAGATGTATAACGACGCATTTTCCAGTATTAGAATTAAGGACAGACTAAGCTAACCCTTTCAAGTAGAACGCGGAGTGCGGCAGGGAGATCCATTATCTGGACTCCTCTTCACCCTCTGCATTGAACCTTTCCTCGCCTTGTGCAATAAGAACGGACAGGAACGTGCGCTGACAATTACAGGAAACCAAAAACTAGTTCTGTCTGCATATGTGGACTATGTTACCTTTTCCATTTCCCAGGAGAGAGGATTTGCTACCTTAAAATAATCCTTCCTCAAGTATTCCGGAATATCAAGAGCAAAAATGAACATCACCAAATCGTCCGGTGTTTTCTCAGACAGCTGGAGTGAACGGCATTGTGAGCAGAGTGCTCAAAGGAGAGCGTGTTTTCTTGGAATCATGTTGGGCCCAGGAAGGCTATACAAAAAGAAATTGGTCATTCCTAGCAGAAAAATTACGGGGCTGCCTAACTCGATGGGAAAAGTTTAAGGGAATACATCCATCCACGGCAGAAATAAGTTAGTCAATTGCCTTACAGGGAGCATGCTAACGCACGCGATGGCGGTATTCCAACCCCCTACCACCTTCCTCCGGAGAGCAGCCAGAGCCTTTGTTATTTTTTTTGGAGTAGGCATCATTCCTTGCATCCGAATTACGCTTTTGGTCCGCGCGAATATTGAGGAGTTGGATATACTCATCCAGAGACGACCGCGGCGTATTTACGTCTTAGATTGGTAAACAAGTTACTGAAAATGCAGGAAGAAGACTCAGTTTCTATTAATTTCCACACTTATTTTTTGAGCAAAATGGCTGATATAACTCGCAAGGGCATATTGGCGCCGTTGTTATCCAACGACAAAACAGGCAGTAGTCAAGATTCCGATTCTTTCTATGCCTCGTTTTTTTTAACATGGCGCCTGATATCCCCACGGCCCGTAAATTATCCCAGCTGCAGGAAAATTCTAAAAGGCATTCCATTAGAATCAATTGTCTTACCCTCTATAAAAGTACGAGAGGAAGCACTGTGGATGTCCTTAAAAGTGTCCTTTATAGGAGAGGAGAAGGAGGATAAAGGCCTTCCTAGAAACTTTGAATCCCTTCCATTGGAGAAAATGACCACCTCAGCCAGAAGGTTTCTTAAAGATTTCGAGAGATTAAATGAAACTGTTAAAAAACTAACGAAGCATCCCATAACCACAGCAGAACACATGAAATTGCGCTTCTCCGACGCTCCTGAACCTACATCGTTTACCCACAATCAAAATGAAATCGTCCTTTTTCCTGTAGATATAACAAAACTAAAAACGGCGATCCTAAAACGGGACAGGGAAGTCAAGAGTGTTTTTGGATGTGTCTCTTGACTGAAAGACTCTTCTTCAAATTCCCAACGAAAGCAGTGACGCCGAAAGTGTGGAAATTGTAGCGCAATAGACTCGTCACACATGAGAAACTTTTTAAGTGGGGAAAAACTATTGAGGGGAGATGCAAATTTTTCGGGGAAAATGGAGACTCGCGACATATATTTTTCCAATGTGTCACGGTGCAGCCATTCTGGAACAGAATTAAAGAATGGTGGACACGCATCATGGACTACGAGCTTGCAATAGGGTACGACCAGTTAGATTCTGGGTTTTTAAATGTAAAGCAGAGTGACAGAGGAAAAAGACTGGCATTGGAACCATATACAAAGTAATTAACAGGTGCATCAGAAGTGTAAATGAGTGAAACGTACCTAACATAAAAAACGTATTTTTAAAACGTATAATAACTCACGTTGCGCTGGAACTATTGCAAAGGGGTGAAAATTAGGTAGCTTTTAAGAATTTTACTTATAACGGTGTAATAGCGGAATACAATAGCAAATTACTAACTTAACCCATTGACACTTGGGACTAAAATATAACACAAGATCCTATTGAGGAGAGCCTTTTTTAAAAGGGATTTTATATTGTGTGTTGTTTTTAACAAATACATATAAATACTATTTTGATTTTTGCTGTTCATCGTATTGTATTCAGAATTGATATACCACTGATTATTTATTTTGAACAAGCGTTGAAGACGAGAACTGATGGAATAAACTATGTGCAAAAATTGTATAACTAAGATATTTTGTACATGAGAGTGCGTATCTGAAAAAATATTCATGTTTTTCTATGTAAATGTAATAGTTGAAATATAAATGTATATGTTATTTAGATTTAAACAAAAAATCTTTGAAATTTTAGGAGTAAAGCTCTTAGAGCTTGATATTACAACTGTTACTATAATATTATTTGAAGTTTGCGTGTAAGCATGCAACTTCATATAAACATATAAGTGTACCTCAATGTACGACTCGATTTGCATGTTTATGGTAGTGTGTATTTCAACATTGCTGTATATCTGCTTCAATAAATGGTAGCTCCTCCACAGTAAACAATGGAAATCTCTCTCTCCTCTTCACTCCTCTACCGTTCTTATTCTCTCACTCATTCATCGGCTTCAAACCTTCTCTCGGATCACCGATCTTCCTTTATTTCTCCATCGCCTATCTTTACCGTTATTTTTTCTCACAATCTGAACCATTCTGTTTCTGTTACCCTATGACTTTTAAAATAAGGAGTGAGCAACCTTTTCTACACTTCGGGCCGCGTCGGTGAATGCGAATCCTTCGGCGGGAAGTTGCCAAAACTTCAGCGGGGCAGATTAAAATTTAGCCTTTCCTAGCTTTCTCCTACTTACTGTTTCCTCTACTCTTCATCTGCATTTTCGTATTTCATCTTGTTGCATTATTATCCTTATCTCTTACATTCTAATGCTTTCCCTCATATTCTCTCTTTTCCACTTACTCCGCCACTCCCTCCTCTACTATAATAATCCAAGAGGTTGGTTAGCCAGTCACTTCCTCCTCTATCCCTCTTTCTCTTTAACCCTCCATTTCTTCGCTCCATTCTTTTATCCTCTCCATCCTAAATCTCCTCTATTTCCCTCCCGTCCTATTACAACGATGCATTACTCAACCCTAATCCACTCCCATCGCTCACACCCTTTCATCCCTTAAAACTTGGTTACGCTACCTAACCATGCCAACTACTCTCCTCCGCCCTGTGCACATCTGTTTTTCTCTGTCAAATCCCTTCCAACACATTTATATCGCACTCCTTCCATTGGAGCACACCGCGAAACATCCTCTCCTTCCTCTATCATCAGTTCTGTATCATAAACCATCGCCCAAATGACGTTCTTGGTTGCCCTCTCTTCGTTAGGGATTAAGCCAAGAAACCCCTTGCTTTGACCGATCCACGACTCCGCTCCAAAATATAGCTTAATCCTTCCAAAACACTTTTTCCCTCCACAAACTAACCCTTTATACCAGGGTTGCTAAAGCTGCGGCCGGCGGCCTCTCCTAATATGGCCCGCAGAATTTTTACGAATTTTAGAGACTTAACTTTAAATTATACAATGAGAAAAAAGAATTAATTTCATGTTCATTTTAACTAATATCGTTTACGTTTCCGCCGATAAGTCTGACTACTCCTTCAAAACCCTTAACTACTGCTAAACCAAAATCCCTTTCGCGGAGGTAGGTATTAGTTTAAGAGGAATGGGATTAGGATGTTGATCAATTGCTTCGGAGTCGGAGGAAAGGTCTGGTAAATCATCTTCAGGGGGAATGGGAGAAAATGAGTTGGAAATGGAAATAGCGACGGGAGAGGTCGGACGTGAGGCGGAGGAAAGGTTGGAGGAGCTGGTGCATGCACGTTTACGTTTACTATTGTATACGGTAAATTCACAGGAATCTTCTTCAATAACATTGGCACTGAAATTTTTAGTTACATTGGTGGCACTTGTTACATTACTAAATTAATTTCATTAGGCGGGTCACTGGAATTTTTCGCATTACTTTTGCCGTCGGAGGAAGTGGAAACATTACTCACCAATGAGTTGAGGAGATTTGCGTAGGGCGTGGTGGCTGTTGGTGCGGATCTCGAAGAGGCAGAGATGGTCGGCGTTGGATGTAAGTAGGTTTGGTGTTGCGTTGAGGAGCTGCATTGCGAGGTTGCGGGTTGACGCGACGGCTGGCAGAATGGCTGCTGGGCTGAGGTGCGGATGATGCGGCGGCAGAAGCGTATGATGATTGTTGGTAATGATGATGCGGCTGTTGCTGGTCAGCAGGAAATGGATAGTGGTAGTAAGGGTAGGGATATGGATAGTTGTATGGGAAGGAGTACTCAGGAGGAAGCTGAAGCGGAGGAGGGGGCGGCATGGCGCTCGCCCCCGCTGGAGCAGGTAATAATCACTAGGACGTGAGATATTTTCAAGGGTATCTCTTGGCCTTAGATACGCCACAGGGGCCAATCCCAAGAGCTGATCGCTGAAGCTTTTCAGGAAGCGGGCCACACTTATACTTCGCGGACCTATAGTAGTCGCAAAACTTAATGTTAAATATACAGGGAAGTCTAAATACAGGGTGAGGAGCTCAAAGCAATTAGAACCATGCAAGTTGGTTAGCCAAAGAAATTATACATAATTTATCTACTTCACTACGTATTTATTTAAAAAAATGACCACAAGGGAACATATTAAATTAAATGAATTTACCTGCGCTGCAAATATTTACTGGGGAGATGTGAAAGAGTAACCGGGCCTGGGGTAAAACCCTGTAGCGAAGTGTGTCTGCAATTTGCTGCTCAGGTATTTGACATCAAGTGGTTGGCTTGAGGTGGCAACACGCAGCTGATTACTCAGATTTTGATCAGTCAAGCTGCAGCGAAATTTAGTTTTTGCTTGATTAACTTTCGAGAAGAACTGTTCGCACGTATACGGAGTACCAAAAAGTGCAGTAATATTCATTGCATGATATCTGAGATCAGGGAACTGACTATGAGGCAAATGAGTTGTATAAAATTCAAGCAGTGAAGCTTCATAAAATTTAGATCGAAGTGAATCATTTTCTTGCACTTCAATGAGTTCCAGCTGGACTGCCGGTGGGGCTTCATTAGCGCTTGCAGAGAAGTGATTCTCAAAGAGAGTGAGTTCAGATTCATGACTTTTGATTTTTTGGAATCTGTATTCAAATTCTTAAATGAGAACGGAGCATTGGTTTGCATATTTTACGTAAGATTTCGGCTGTTGGGAGTGCCGGGTGAGGAAATGAACATCTTGACCGCTTGAAAGTTGGCACTCCCACAGTTTTAGCTTCACTTGAAATGTCTTGACATGTGAGGCGAGAGTGGTGAGAAACTGATTACGCTGTTTCTTTTTGAAATTTAGCTACGACAGGTATTGTGACATGTCGACTAGAAAAGCGAGGTCACACAGGCATTTTGGATCACTTTCGCAGTTTTTCCCTTCATCTCCATGAAAAACTCAAGTTCATTGCAAAGCAGCCAGAGACATTTCAAGGTTTTTGCTCGACTTTGCAAACGTACTCCAATATAATATGCTAAATCTCACAATTCTGCATCAAGATCCGCCAAAATTAATTTACATTCTCGAGAATTCAGCCCCTTACTATTGATCAGGTTAATACACAACACCACTGCAGATATTATTTGATTTAAAGTTACACATTGAGCACAGAGATTCTCTTGGTGAATCAGATAATGTTAAATGAAAACCGAGCTAGGATCGAGATTTTTCTCTCGCATTTTTCTCTTAAGAAGACCAACAAATCCGATTTTTTTCCAACCATAGCTGGTGCGCCATCAGTCGAGATCCCCACGATGTTATAAAGCACCAAATAGTTTTCTTGGAGAGAACATTCGACATTTTGCATCAGGTCCTTCCCAGTGGTTGCTCCATGCATCGATTTCAATGAGAGAAGCTACTCTGTAACATGAAAATCAGCTGACACGCCTCGGATAAAAATTGAAAGTTGTGCTGTGTTAGTTCTTTCTGTCGACTCGTCCTGTGCCAGTGAATAATAATTTAATTACAAAGTGGGTTCTGGTAGGGGAAATTCAAAATATTCTGCAATGTCTGAAATTTTTTTACAGGCAGTTTTCCGCGAGGGACCGACGTTTTTATTTTATAGGAATTATGCTCTCCATGGGGAAATTTTCTAGGCCCTTTTCATGGCCAAGAAAAACACAGGGAGACTGACCTCAGAAGGCCAGTTTCTACCGTACCCGTAGACCACAAGTGCAGGTGAGCAGAAGGGACTCGTTAGCCTTCCCCTGACTTGCCGACGACCGTACAAAGCGGAAAACAAACCCGAAACCGGAGTCCTTCGGAATAGCAGAAGCTCCACAGTCGCGAGTGGTAGTCGCAAGTACTAAAAAGCACGTAACGTGCGAAGAAACGATATGGATATGCCTAAGCTACCAGTATCAAATCAGGGCTCTCGGCGAGCATCGAATCGTTAGGGACAGACTATCAGCCGTTACCGAAGAATACTAGATCGGGAAAAGTTTACGGGGAGCACGATAGCACATACTCGGAGGGGGAAGGAAAATTGAGGGAACAGCGTAGAAAGGGAAAATGCCGCACAAAAAGGCGCACTGTAAATATAGATGTAAATAATGTAAATAATGCGAACATAAAATCGCTATTTAACCCTGTCAGAAAGTGAAACAGAAGATGAGACGTGCGAACTCCCACCTCCAGTTAAAGTAGTTCCCTCCCCCTTGGTATACAAAACCCTCTCGGAGGTCCATAGGAAGACAAAGAAGGGCTTAAAAAGTAAATTCAACAACAAAGAAATAACAGTATATACAGAAACGGACGAGGACTTCGAAATCGTCACCATGCGCTTCGCGAAAGCAGGCACGATTTATACACCTACGGAAGAGAACGGGAAAGAGCACAAAAGGTCGTAGCCAAAAATATTACCCCTGGCCAGGACGTAGGGAGACTATTTCAAGAAGAAGGCTACCATCCACAAAAAGTAGTACAGTTTTTTAAGGACGGCAAACCGTTGCCGATACATATTTTAATTTTTCCAGGAAGCAAGATTTTGGCTAGATTAACAAGGAGGCGACACCTAGCTCACATAGAAGTAACATTGGAAAAATATAAAAATAACAGGCAGATGCAATGCTACAACTGCCAAAGACCAGGACACACGGCGAGACATTGCAACCACCACACCGCGTGCAGATATTGTAGCAAAAACCACGACTCCCGTAAGTGCACGGAAAGAGCAGTACTAAAATGCACCAATTGCCAAGGAAATCACGCGGCGCCAGAGCCCACATGCCCCGCTCGATTAAACACGCCCGCGAGGAGGGAAGCGAGAAATACGGAAAATGGAATCACATACGCTGCCAAAGCAAAGGGAGAAAGCATACAAGGGGAAATTGGGGATATAATTGCAATTGTAAAAGAAATTATGAAAAACTTCGACTTTAAACATATAATTGGGACTTTAAAAACGCTTAAGTCAGCAGAAACCCATTAGGAAAGAATCGAATGCATTCTAAAAACGGCCCTGCAATGGCTTTAAGTAAATTGAAAATCGCACAATGGAACTCCAACGGCATAAAAAGACAAATTAGAGAACTAGAGGTTTTCCTCGCAAATCATAAAATAGACATTTTAGCAATATCGGAAACGCACCTAAACAACACAGAAAATTTCTATGTTGGGGATACACATTCATAAGGAAAGAAGGGAAAATATAAAAGGAGGCCTGGCAATACCAATCAGACAGGGCATTAAATTCCAACATATAAAAAGCAAAGAGACTAGCATAGAGCAAGTAGTATGCGTCTTGCCGACGGCAAAACTAAGGCTATATTCCATTTACGCCAAACCGGGCAAAACACTTAAAAAGGACGACATGAGACAGCTGCTCTTTCATAAGGGAAAAACCATCATAGCAGGAGATTACAACGCAAAACACCGGGCTTGGCGATGCAACTCCAATAATAGTAACGGCACATGACTAATGGAATTAATGAACGAAAGACAAGACGTAATACTACTACAACCACAGACCCCGACTCACTATACCGCAGCGGAAACGCACACGCCCAGTATTATAGACCATAGCTTATTAAAAGACATCGCAAATTACTCAGACACAACCACGCACGACGAATTAAACTCAGACCACACACCGGTGACATACGAAATAGGAAGCTACTATGAATGCGCGACAAGAAAAACGCCAAGAACGTATAACTACCAAAAATCCGATTGGAAGACCTACAGAAAAGTATTAAAAAAGACAAAACTACCTCACATTAAAACCGACCCAGACGCAATAGAAAGGGCCACTAAAGCACTAACTACAGCAATACAAAAGGCCACCAAGACAGCTATCCCAAAAATGACCTACAAACCAAAAGCGGAACTTACGGACGAAATTTAAACAATACTGGAAGACAAAAAGAAGGTACGTAACGCATACCTAAGGACTCGCAACGCACGAACGAAAGCCACACTGAACGAAATTAGTAAAAATCTTACGGCAGCATTAACTGACCTTTACAACGACAAATGGCAATCAAAATTAGAAAAACTAAACACCCAAGAAAACTTCCTTTGGAAGATGACCAAAAAACTTACGAAAAAGCACAAGCAAATAACGCGACTCCATGGCGAAAGAGGACTGGCTTACTCTGAAGAAGGAATAGCAAGCGCTCAGGCGGACAATTACGAAAGACAATTTAGGGAAAACGACACTAAAAACCACGATAACGAAATAGAAGTGAGACGAGAAATTATGACCTTCCATGACAGCACAACGCAAGACTGTGACACGGAAGACATCGACTTCACAGCTAGAGACATCACAGCCCATATAAAAAGACTAAAACCGTTTAAAGCACCAGGAGAAGATGGAATTAGAAATATACAACTCAAGTACCTGCCCAAAATAACGATCAACTACGTCACTACATTAATCAACGCCATACATCGAACGTGCTACTTCCCCAAACCCTGAAAAAATGCACACGTACTTTCATTCGCCAAGCCCGGCAAAGACGACAAATTCCCACAAAACTACAGGCCGATTAGCCTACTCCCGACCCTAGGCAAACTCACAGAATGGAAAATTCAAGAAAGACTTATGCGACATGTGACGCAGAAAGACATACTAAGAGACGAGCAATTTGGTTTTAGACAAAAACACTCAACGGCCCACCAAATCTACCGACTGACGGAATACTGCACTATAAACAGAAACAAAAACAAAAACATAGGAATAGTACTCCTTGACATAGAAAAAGCCTTTGACAAAGTACGGACTAAAGGACTTGTTTGTAAATTAATTCGCTATAACTTCCCGACTACACTGACAAGACTAATTGAAAATTACCTTAAACAAAGTACCTTTCAGACAAAAATAGGACAAACACTTTCTGACAAAGGACTAATAGAAGCAAGTGTACCGCAAGGCTCAATAACCGTGCCTTTGTCGTTCAATTTGTTTAATAACGACCTTCCCCCCATAAACGACGTAGAGACGGAAATGTACGCAGACGACACAGCGCTATATACCAACTCCTTCCAACTTAGACCAATTATTAAAAAACTTGAAAATGCGCTAGACATAATAAGCGATTACGCTGACAAATGGAAGATAAAAATAAACACCGACAAGATAGAAGCCATAACTATTACAAATAAGCGAAAAACAATGGGACAAAAGACAAACGAACAAATAAACTGGCAAGGACAATCGATAGACTGGAATAACGCCATCAATAATCTAGGAATATATATTGACAGGAACATGACATGGACCAAGCACATTAACTACGCAAAACAGAACGCAATAATGACAACGCAACAACTAAGACCATTAACTAACGCTAGAAGCAGACCAAATACAAAAAACAAAGTGACCATTTTCAAAATGATAATCAGACCAACTATGACATACGCAGCGCCCATATGGAGCAACACGTGCAAGACTAATTACAAAGGACTACAGACAGTGCGAAACAAATACCTAAGAGCAACAACACAAGACCCACTATCAACTAACGAAGACATACGACGATAAACGGGAGTAGACACAATATAAAGGCATGTAAGAGAAGCCACGAAAATATTCCGACAACAGCTGGCAGATAACATAACGGCAAATAGAACTTTGGTGGACATCCTACCCACTGACGTAAAAAAAATCCCGTTCAGTTACAAACACAAGACCATTTTTCACAACCTCATGACTAATAAATCCATGGGAAAAACTAAGACCGCGAGAAAAGAACTGACGGAGGAAGAATAATAGAATAATAAAAGCAGCAGCGCAGCGCCAACAGGATGGCGGAAAGGCGGACGTCCAAGGAGAAAGCAGCACCAACGACGCGAGGAGATCAGCAGAGGCGGCGGGAGACAAAGGAACTGCATGAGGAGGGACCAGCAGAGCCAAGAGTCAACAGACGGACGCAAAAGGAGGATAAGAAGAGGGCCTCAGCAACACCGAGAGGAGACGCAGGAGATCGACGGAGGTGGCAAGAGACGACGACGACAGACAACGAACAACACAGGCACCGAGCAAGAGGAAGAAAGTAGACAAAAACAACAACGGAAACAGAAAAAAAAAGACGGCCTAAAAATTGAATCAAAGAAAAGAAACATGTAAATAACCATGTAAATAATTGTTAACTTACTTTTTATTTATTTTTTATCTTATTTTTAAATTGTTAAAACGAAACTAGGGTTTTTTCACTATAAATGCTTTTTAATTAAAGAAAATAATACAAAAACTAACAAGAGAACCAAATATAGATAAAAGGCATAATACCTAAGGGTAGTAAGCCAAAACATGTTAAGATAGGACAAAATAATTGTATTCTGTTTGTAATTATATCATATAGAAATGCAATGATGTTTTAAAATAATGGATAATAAAGTGCTTTTTGAAACTGAAACTGCATCGACACTTCGGACCTGAAGAAGCCGACTGGAACACCGGCGAAATATTGTCCCGGTAACCACCCTTATGTCAATACTTTCTTCTATACTACGTATATAGAGAAAGTAATAATTTACAACAGAACGTTGCATCGAACATCACTTTTACTTGTCAAATTAATTATTATATCTAGTTCAATTTATATATACATTTATTTATTTATTTAGATTAACACGAAAATGTCGCTTAGTTAGAATTTACTTTTCCGGTTAAGTGTTTAATATGAAATAAAAATAACTAAAATATCCTAATTCGAGAGGACTTTACGCAAAGTTGTCCGCAAGGGGAGGTGGGACCTCCTATGATTGTCATCGCTATGCGATATTCCGTCGTTTAAGTCAAAATATATCGTAAATTCCTTATTTGTTAAACATTTTAGATGGTTTTGTTGTAACATTTTTGTGTAAAATATTTAACACTTCTAATGGAGACATTTCAGACGACAGGAATATTATCAAATTTATTATTTCCATGCAGATCTCAATTCCGTTTACATCTGCATTATCGTCATCAGAAAGTTCTTCCTGTAGATTTTTACATTGCCTTAATATTTGACTTCGCTCCTGATTCTTTAATTGAATAATATTATCATTAAATTCATAGTGATTGTTATGCACTTTAATTTACTCAAATCTTTCATTGATGGACGTAATGGCCACATCAACAATAAAGTTTAAAAAATATACTATAAATATTGCTTTTACTCTAGAATAGGTCCATCTTCTGATTCGTAATTAAAAATGTTTTTTTTAGACGAATTCGAATACCTGAGAATTCTGGATATGTGGATCTATTTCAATATTTTCAGCTAATTTATTAGCTTCATCAATCATATTTAAGAAGGATTCATCTGACTGAGCGATAATTTATTAAATATTCCAAAGAGTCCTTCAGCAAGTTAATGCACGCTGGTATAATTAACTGATATATCTGTATTGCTTGTGATACTATGTTTATTTTAGAAAGGATGTCATACCACACAATCAAGCTACAAAGCAATTTAAAAGAAGAAATCTGCTTTTTGAGAGCCTTTTTCCTCACATTTAGTCAGTTTATCGCGGGTTTTATCCAAATAAAATAAAAAAGCATTATAAACATTTTCGATTTGAAATCTGAGAGGTTTAATAGCAGAAACATGAACCTCCCATCGAGTTTCCCAGACTGGTTTCAAAGTTATGCTGTTTAGATGCTTTTTCAGTACATTCCGATGACTATCCGAAGACGAGAAAAATACATGTATTTGTTGAATTAAATAAAAGAAACTAGCCGTCTCCCCAGAGGCAGATGTAGAACCATTAACAATAAGATTTAAAGAATGGCAAGGACAAGGTATAAATAATGCTCTTGGGTTAATTTGCAAAATTCTGCTTTGGACCTTTTTACCCTTCATATTCGCAGCATTGTCATAAACTTGACCACTTATATCATCAACTGATAGCTGTAGAATTCGTAACGCATGTAGAATTTTAGATGTTAAAACTTCACCTGTGGTATGTACAACGGGAATAAATTCTAAAAATGCTTACGTACTTCAAACCCTTCCTTGCCCTGTTATACAAACCTATTAATAACAGAAATTTCTTTTAAACGGCTCTTATCGGGCGTAAAATCTAATATAATAGAATAGTATTTACTTAATTTGATTAAATAAACAATATGACGTCTTATGTTAATGAAAATTATGAAAATAACCTCGTTTTGAATGTTTTTTTAAAATAATGTAACGAAGATGCCTTGTTGGTAATTTTGTGCAGATGATCCACTGTTGTTGTATCAAATTTTTCCAATAATTCAAATAACTTGAGAAAGTTTCCGTTAATGCGATCAAACAATTAATTGCTTGATCCGCCAACAGCAAGAGTTTGAGATGCAAGAAACTGCAAAACTGATATAGATCGTTTTAATTTTTTTTTTACTTTTATAAATCTGAATATTCAGAGTGGGTTGTGTGGCAGCGTCAATGTTATTTTCATTGTTGAGCCGCGAATGAAGTTCCTTCCAGATTCTAGCGCTTTCAAAATGAGAGGACGATATCTCGATGAGCGGAAAAAAGTCACAGAAAAAAATCACAGAAATAAAATCATAGAAATAAAGTCAAATGTGGATAATACGACGAATTTCGTCGCTGTTTCGAAATTTAAAGAATACCTTAGTTGCGATGAATATTTAAAAAAGAACACAATGTTGATAGACGGTACTGCGAGATAAACAATACCTTGTTTACGATGGATAATACGACTAATTTCGTAGCTGTTTTGAAGTTTGAACAATACAATGGTATCATGAATAATACGAAAATAAACATATTATCGATATATTCAATTAATTTCGACGCTGTTTTCAAGTTTAAAAAATACCTTGGTTGCGATAAATAATACGACGGTAACGAAAATAAAAAAATTACAATAAAAAAAATTATCGATAATTCACCCAATTTCGGCGGTGTTTTGAGGTTAAAACAATATCTTGGTTGCGATGAATAATACGACGGTAACTAATATAAGCAAATTTAAGGCATTCACAAAATTTCGAAGCTGATTTGAGGTTTAAACAATACCTTGGTTACGATAAATGATACGACGGTAATGAAAATAAACAAATAACAATAAACAAATTATCGATATATTCACCAAATTTGGACATTGTTTTAAGGTTTAAACAATACCTTGGTTGAAATAAAAAACACGGCGGTAATGAAAATTACCAAATACTCATTGTTTCGTTTATATTGTTATAATTAAGTCATCTAAATAGAATAAAGTTGATGTTTATGTATCCTTTGTTAAATATTTCAGTGAAAAAAGAATAAAGTTTTTATGAATATTCACAGAAAACGTTCAAATTTCAGCAAAAAAGTCTTAATTTTGCCTAAGGTCATTGTCAAAATAATGACGGAAAGCAGGAGTGACTTGTGTATGGGAATTTTGAAAAGGAATTTAATTGACATTCGGTAGCTCGAGGTTTGTTGCGGTGAGAGGGTGACTTTCTTTACCAGGACTCATGGCATCAACTTCTTAGTTGCTAGAAGCTGTGCTCCTAATGCGGGTCTATTTATTTTATAACTTTTATTTATTTATAACTTTTTTAGACCCATTGCACAAAGAGGCAACAACCCCTCCCTACAAGTGGGGACGGTTGTTGCTAGGGAGGGGTTCTAGCGAATTACTGCTGGATATGTGTCGCTTGTAGCGGTCCCACCACCTAACCTTGATATCGCCTAGCAGTTGCACCTCTTTGTGCCTCGATGCTGCTGCCTTACAGCCTAATTCCCTAGACATCCTCGGCTAGAGGACGTCCAAGGATTACACGTTTCCGTCTAAGTGCATTCGGCTGACGCTGTCGTATCTGCAGCGACAGAGTATCAGCCAGAGTGCGCTGTTTTGCACCACTTGCAGCATAGAAAGTGTGGTCTTAAGCACACCAGACCAGACCGGTGCTGCGTTAGTAATGATGGGCAGACCTGGAGCCAGAACACCCTGAATGTCCTGCTCATTAGGATGGACTCGATGAGTCGCACTATCCACACAGGAAACTGGCGTCGATGCAACTTCAAAAGGAGAGCCGGATGCAACACGCGGTCGAAGGCCTTCGAGATGTTGTAAAAAGCGCCTGCGACCGCGTGATTTCTGTTTAAGTTGTCATTAATAAAGTGGGTCACCCTACCCAGTTGCTAGGTAGTAGAATGTCCTTCCCGAATGCCGAACTGCTCATCCATGAGAGTATTCACCTCCCAGATAATATCCTGCAGTGGCTTCCGAAAAAGGCGCTAAAAGATCTTTCCAAAACACACCAGAAGAGAGATTGGTCAGA
Organism: Tanypteryx hageni; assembly: GCA_028673005.1. NCBI lineage: Eukaryota > Metazoa > Arthropoda > Insecta > Odonata > Petaluridae > Tanypteryx > Tanypteryx hageni. Next base: position 186,223,408 of record CM054120.1, read on the forward strand.
TGTCTCCGGGATCAAACTCCGTCTCCGGCACCTTCGGGAGACAAATAATCATTGCTCTTTTCCAGGTAGAGGGATAACATGGAATACCGACTCAACTGTTGTAAACGGTGGCCAGAAATTCTACTGCTCTGAGAGGAAGCTGTTACAGGACGATGTTAGGGATGGCATCATCCCCGGGAGCCCTGCTCAGTCCAAGGCGACGGACCATGCAACGATCTCACATACCTCAAAGTGAGGGAGTTCCGCAATCGAGCAAAGGGCCGCGATCAAGCGTCCCGAGTGCTCATGCGATATTATTTTCAACCGCGTCCAACTCTACTGTGGCTGGGTACGGGCAGAATGCACCATCCAGGTACCCCTAAATCAAGCCGGCTTTCTCCTCCGGAGTCCTCGCAACGGAGACCACCTGAATGACAAGGAGGTCCGACCTCTGGGAAACGCAAAGCCTCTTACAGGTTTTTCAGATGGACTGGTCCTCCAGGGAAAGCGTGGAAACGTGGAGTTCTCACGCGTCCGAGAGAACGTCTTTCAACATATCTTGAACTTTCCTGTTGAGTAAACTAGAGCCAGATGTCCAACGTACGGTGGTGCTGCCAACTCCGCCGCACGCTGTTGTGGCGCGTGATTGTCTGATTGAAGACAGGAAGGAAAGCAATGCGTTTAATACTGGCAACGACCACCTTCGAGACTGCAGCGTCTATGGCTTGCTGGACGGTGGTGGTGAAGAGGTCAAATATTCGGTCTGCCTCCCCACACGTTCCAGGCGGTGTTGGGTCAGCGTTAGCCTTTCTACGATGAACTCGCAGAAGTGCTGCCAGACGGCACGAGCTAGGTCCAGACGCTGTTAAGGTGGTACTCGAAATGGAGAGTTCTCCAGAGAAAGCATGGTTGGATTTTGGTCAGAGGATATATTCAATATAGAATGCATACTCAATAACGCCCTGACGTTGTTGATTACGGACACAACGAGGAAGAAGAAGAAGGTAGGCTCAGTGGTCGCAAGCACTATGAGCTCCTCTTCATCGGTGTGATCTTTCAGCCGCAGGCCCTCGGGTTGGATACTTTGAAATGGCAAATATTGTGCCCTGCATTCAAGTCCCCAGTGACTATTGAGAAGCAGCCATTCCCGACGAGATACTTGACCTCATCCGGATCCCGTGCCCTCCCTGGCGGATCATGCACTAAGGAAAACCTGATCCATCTGGTACAAATCCTGATATCGGCAGATAAAGCCTACATCGACCCGTAGGTTTGCGCCAGGGATCTTCCACACGTCCGCCGGGCTGAGGTGCCTCTTGTTAATGGCGGCGACGATGGCGTGCTTCTCCTGTAGGAACGCCCCAAGTTCATCAGGCTTCTCCTTGACATATTGGAAGATCCATTGGGCTAGGACGCTGCATTATCTAGTCACCCTTATTGGCACCGGCACCGAATTTTGCGCTGATTTCTGCTGCCATTCTCATATCTTAATAGCGCCTCCAGTAATGCCGGGCATTCCCTGTGCGAGACAGGATGGTCGCCGTCGCACTTGGTGCATAACGACAACTTGGAGAGCGGCTTAGGGTAGTCGTCTCCCCTGTGGGGACCATCGCACCTGCAGGTGTGCAACACGTGGCCAAATCTCTGGCCGTTGAAACATTCCAACGGCCCCTATTCTCTTTGTATTGCTCGATTTTAACCGAGCACTGACAGAGTTTTATTGCCGACGCTGGAGAGGCCCTGGGAGTCCTCTCCAGGTTTGCAACGAACCTTCCTATGGGGATTCTCTTCCCCTCCTCCATTCGCAGCCATCTGTCGGACGCAACGGACAATGTGGCCCTGGCCCGACAGACCCGCTGTGACATCCTCAGAGGAGTAACCTTCACCAACGTTCTTTATAAACAGGCGCATTCGCTGGACCGCCTGTGGACGCTGAGTGTGGTAGTGGACCTCAGCGTTGTCCAGTACCTTTGTCACCGTCCGGTGGTTTCCAGGCGTGTGGACGACTATTTGTGTGGAGGTTTTGTGTACCTCCAACTCGAATTCATCGCCGCACACATTTTTGAGCTCGGTGGCTATGGCCTTGTGGGAGAGGATTCAGTGCACCGTGGTTGGTGATACGCGTACCCATGTACGCGGTCCCTTGTCGGGACCTTATCCTTTAGGAGCAGTCATCTTACCTCCCCAGCAGAGGGATGGGAAGGCCGCTGCCTGTCTGCCAAAGAGGTGGTCGAGGAGGCAGGTGCTTGTCCCATGGTCATCTTCTCTTTTTGAGGACTCCGTCGGTCGAGTCCATAAACTCGACCGGAGCGACGGCGGATTGTTGGCCCTGAACAGGGCCAGTATTGCCGACACAGGTGGCGGCAGCTGCAGGCATCGAGCGACCGGAAGGAGGGAGCAGTACTTCCTCCCAAGACGTCGAAGCACCGGATTGGCCTTCGACTGAGGCGTTCTCATTCTCGAGCATCAGCATGGATCCAGCCGTGGGTGTGACCTCGCTTGCGCCTACAGAGGAATTAAATTTCTGGTTCTGTGCCGAGGCACAGGGGAGGGCATCTACGGCAACCGGGGCAGCAGCATCCGGTGCCATCTCGGCGCACATCTCCCTGGACTCCGCCGAGGTAATCCTCCAAAGAAGGAGTCGCTGGACAGTGACGACGTCCGAAAACGAGCCAAGAGAGTCTGGAGACTCCCTTCTGTAAGGGCAGCCGTACCAACAGACACTTCCGGGTCACTCCCCATGGTAGTAGTGATCCTTTCCATGGGGAAAAATATCTGGGAACTTTTCAATCAGCCAAGAACAGTATCGGAGACTGGCCTAAGAAGACCAGGCTCCACCGTACCAGTTGGAGGCAAAAACAGGTGAGCAGAAGGGGATAGTTAGTCTTACTCTGCCTTGCCGATGACCGAACAAAGCGGACAACTCGAAACAAAACAATTCTGCAGTGTAGAAGCGCCACAGTCGCAAGCGGTCAGCGATTTAACTAAAAAGCACGTAAGTGCGTAGATTCAGGATTGAATCACGTCAGGAACCACTCAAGAGTCTGGGCTCTCGGCGAACATTGAACTTCATTGAAAAATCCTCGGTTATAAATTCTCGTCGATAGCCCTGAGTTTCGATTGCTTACTTTTGATAATATAATCTGACTCTACGCACTTACGTGCTTTTTAGTTTACGTGCTAACCACTCGTAAATATGGCGCTTCTGCTCTGCAGAACAGCGGTTCCGGGTTTGTTATCCGCTTCATTCAGTCGTCAGGAATGCAGAGGAATGCTAATCAGTCCCTTCTGCGCACTTTCTCTTGTCTCCAACCGGCACGGTGGACCCTTGTATTCTTAGGCCAGTCTCCGATACAGTTATTTGGAAGAACATTCCGCCCCAACCTTGATGCAGACGCTGTCGTCAGCAAGGACGAGAATGGAGAGATTATGCCAGTTACTAAACGGAGGGCAAAGAGGTAGAATCCTTCCCGTCCCCCTGCAGGACGGGGAAAGAAGACTGCTCGGAATGGACTAGGTACCGACAAGTGAGCGCGTACTAGGGACCGCGTATCACCGATCACGGTGCCCTATGCCGCTCTCCGAGTCTGCGATATGCGCCAACTGCAACGGCGACGATCCCACCTAGCACCGGGAATGCCCAACATTCCTGGAGCAGCTTTTAAGACAAGAGGGGCAGCAGATATCAGTGCAAGAGTCGGGCGTCCCTGAGTAAGCATTTCATATGCTATATATCCTCTGACCATTATCCGACCCTGCTACTTCTGGGGAACTTTCCAGTGAGCGTACCACCTTCGCAACGTCTGGACCTAGCTCGTGCAGACTAGCAACAAGTCCGAGGGTTTATCGCGGAAAGGCTGCCGGTCGACCCAACAACGCCCGGGACGTGTGGGCAGGCAGACCAAATGGTCGACCTCCACCGTCCAGCAGACCATGGACGCTGCAATCCCGAAGTTGGTCGTAGCCGGTGGTATACGCATTGCCTTCCCTCGTGTCGTCAAACTGAGGAACACGTTGCGCAACAGCGTGAGTCGGATTTGGCAGCGGCACCGTACGTTGGACCTCAAGCTCCAGTTTGATTCCCTCAACATGAGGGTCCGAGACATGTTAAAAGATGTGCGCTCGGACGCGTGAGAACTCCACGTTTCCACGCTTTCCCTGGAGGACCAGTCCATCTGAAAAACCTGTAGTAGGCTTTGCGTTGCCCAGAGGTCGGACCTCCATGTCATTCAGGTGGTCTCTGTTGCGAGGACTCCGGAGGAGAAAGCCGGGTTGATGGCGGAATACCTGAAGGTGGTATTCTGCCCAAACCCGGCAACAGCAGACTCGGACGCGGTCGAAGACGACATCGCACGAGATCTCGGGACGCTTGACCGCGGGAATTTGCTCGATACTTCGGAGCTCCCTCACTTGGAAGTGTGCGAGATAGTAGCAGTGATCCGTCACCTTGGACAGCTGGAGGCTTCTGGGGTAAATACCGTCCCGAAGATTGTCCTGCGACAGCTTCTTCTCGCAGTAGTAGAACTCCTGGCCGCCGTTTAAAACGATTGCGTCGGGATCCCATATTTTCCGTCAGCCTGGAAGAGGGCAAAGGTCATCTGTCTCCCTAAGAAGCTGGTGACAGAGGTTGGTCCTGGAGATATCAGGTCTCTCTCCTGGCAGGGGAGCTAGATTTGTAAAGAGGAATTGCGATAGTAAACAGAGCGTAACATCATTAATAGAAAATCTGAAATGGACATCGTTAGAGGAACGTAGGCTGCAGGCTAGAATTAAACTACTGGAAAAATTTATGTCGGAGGGACTAGCGAATGAGGTAGTAGGACTTATCAGAAGTCCGATGTATATCGGAAGTCAGGACAGTGAGGATAAGATTCGCGAGATCGACTGTAGAACAAAGCGATATCGTTTTTCCCTAGGACGATAATAGACCATAATAGGAGAATATAACGTAGGAAAACTATGGACCCTTAGTGCACTGCACTCCCTGCCATCCACCAAAAAAGTGACTTGCAGGGTATAATGTAGATGTAGATGAACTGTACAAAAACCAAAGGACACGACTTTGAAATGATCTAAAACATCCTGCCAAAACAAAAACGTAGGCTCCATGTAAAACCGCAAACAACACTAATTCACATTTACCCCACAGACACAAAATACATTAAAATCCCCTTCGCTCCTGGGCTCACCAACAAACTACACAACATCTTCTCTAAATTCAATTATAAGATAGTATTTGTTAACTACAATAAACTCTCCAACTTATTACACAACCCAAAAGACACAATTCCTTCTTGACACAAATCCGGCATATACAAAATATCTTGTAGAGGATGCGACAAAATATACATTAGACAAACAAAACGTATGATAGAAACACCCTTCAAAGAACACATAGCTAATTTTAAACACAACAGACTAAACAACTCTAGTGTAGCAACACATATCCAAGAACACCACCATCCAATCACGATAGAAAATCTAACTCTGTAACCAACCAAAACCAACTAGACGCATACCAAAGCATTCACATCAACAGAAACAAAAATTTCGTTATGAATAACGACTGCTTCCCCATCCCCTTTCACCTCTGTACGTTGTAACGGCTGAACCTCATTCCCTCCCTTTCCCGATGTACTCTATAAACCCGCCAGTAGCCTCTACGTCACCGGGTTCTGCCGCGGTTTTTCTCACAAGGGAAGTTTTGCGGTGGGTCTACATTTGTGCCTCTTCCTCAATTTTGGGAAGCCTATTCCCAATCATCGCCTTCTTTTCGACGGAGGCTGGTCTTGCAGGTTTTCAGTAGCTGCTCTGGGCCTCTTCGTCCAGTCCCAGGAGCTGACCTGTACATCACCGATCACCCAATACTCGTCGGCAGCTTTCAGCAGCAGGCAATCATAGAACCTCCTCACCGTGTCTCGCAGCCGCACCGAAATCGGGTAGGCTTCTGCTGCAGCAAGGAGGGTGGTTGTATTAATGCCGATAGGAGGCCTTAGTATGATACGGAGGTTGGTGTTTTGCCAATTCACCAATCTGTTCCTGCAGCCGCCATTAAGCCTAGCCGACCACGCAGGCACTCCGTAGAGTACGGCTGGCAGGAGCACGCTCTTGTAGAGGCGTAGCTTTAGCTCCTTGCTAACGTAAGCATTCCTCAAGATGAAGAGCAGCATTGCCCTCGTGTAGTTGGCCCCGTGATGATCCTTTTCACGTGGGTCTTGAAAGTCAGCCCCTCATCTAGAGGGACATCCAGGTAGAGCGCCGACTCGTCCCATGGAACCGCTCGGCCGAGGATAGAGATCGGCTGTGGCGGATCCAGATTTCGGTTATGGTGGAAGAACACTGCCTGAGTCTTCGAAGGATTGATCGCTATCCGCCAGCATAAATACCACTGGGTAAGACTTTCGGTGAAACGCTGCAGATAGGATGCAGCAAGACGAGGCAATTTCGATCTAGCCAAGACCGCAGCATCATCTGCGAATAGAACTATCTTAACATTCCAGTGATGGTTGGTGGGCAGGTCGGCGGTGAATATACTAAATAAGAGAGAACAAAGAATGGAGCCCTGTGGAACACCAGCTGAGATCCTCCTCGGCGATGAAAGTGTTCTGCTCCAGTGCACGCGGAAGGACCTTTCCAGCAGGTAGGATTCGATGAGTTTGCAGGCCCAGAGTGAAAAGTCCATCGCCTCTATCTTGCTAATAAGATCCGCGTGCCAGACGCGATCAAAGGCCTTACTCACATCTAGAAATGCCCCGACCGCGCATTCTCGCCGGTTGTAGGCATCCGTGATGAAGTCTACTACTCTCACCAACTGCGGAGTCGGAGAATGGTCGGACCAAAATCAAAACTGCTGAGGAAGAAGAATGGAGTGCTCCTCAACATGGCTCAGCAGGAACGGCAAAATCGCTCTCTCCCATGTCTTGCTTAGGCCAGACATCAAGGAGATGAGTCGATAAGACTCCGGCTTGGAGAGGACCTTCCCCGTCTTTGGAATGCAAATCACCACGGCAGATTTCCAGCTGGCAGGAAAGTGACCAACTCGGATGGAGGCGTTAATGAGATGAACCAGTGCTAGGCCCGCAGCACGTGAAAGCTGGCGCAGTACCTTATTCGGGAGACCATCCTCTCCCGGCGCCTTCCGGAGTGGGAGACGCGAAAGAAGGGTCGTGACGGTGGTGAAGGAGACAGCTGAAGGTTCGCTTCAGGAGACGGCTGCTGTGGTGGGCAGGTCATCAATGTTTAGGACCGGTGAGTCACGCGATGGCGGATTGTCAACGAAGCAACTCTCCAAATAAAACGCCATACACTCTGCTTTTTCTTCACTGGTTTGCGCTGTTGCGGTCCCCGTTAGCAGCGGGAAGTCCTGAGCCTTGTCAGCACGCAGCGCATGAACCGTTCGCCAGAGGGAGCCATCGTGAAGGTTGAGTGACTTCATCCGCTTCCTCCAGGCCTCTTTGCGGAATGCCTGAATCTCGTCTCTGGTTCGATGTTGCATTGCCGTTAACCGCCTTCGCAGGTCCGGAGTGCCCCAAATTTGGAAGAGTATACGTGCTCTCTTCTTCTCCTTGATATCCTGGAGAATCCAGGGCGGCAAGTTCATGTAGTCCGGTGGCTTCCGGATCCTTGTTGGGGCCTCAGCTTACAGAGATTTCAGGATGTTGTCGGTAAAATAAGTGGCCAGTTGGTCAATTTCGGCAGCATCGACTGGTTCGCAAATGTCCTCCGGAATAGAGTCAGCTAACCTCTTGAGGAAGGCCTTCCAGTTCGTGTTTTGGAGGTCAAGGCTGATCTCCGGTGTGAAAAATATTGTACGGAGGCCCAGGTTTACCTCAACGTGGTTGTGGTTGCTGCTTAAACAAGGCACGCTAAACATCGACAGCGATGTTCTAATAGAGCGGTGCAAGGCAATATCCAGGACTTCTCCGATACCAGTGTGGTGGTATCTGGTCGGCTCAATGTGTCCTGCTGCCTTCACTCCCTTGGCATCAAGCCACTTCTTGAGACTTTCTCCGCGTGAATTTCCTCTACGCGAGTGTCAATCATGATGCTTTGCGTTAAAGTCCCCAGCTGCAATCGTGAAGAGATTGCTGCAGAAAAGTTGATCGAAATATTCTGTCGCCAGTTGAAAGTTCGGCGGCAGGTAGCAAGAAGCGAGCTTGAGTATTCCCCTAGGCGTGTTTACGACGGCCAGTGTTGCTTCGAGCGATCGCAGACAGGAATAGGAAGCAATGAGGCATCCAGGTCCTCCCGGATCCACATTACCGTGCCACCCGCAGTGTGCGGGGACGGCCAGTCATTGCGGAAGACTTTGAACGCAGGAATTGTCCACCTCCGTCCAGCACGGAGGTGAGTCTCAGAGAGGAAAGCAATTGCCGCTCTCTGTTTCTTCAGGAAAAGGAGCAACTCCGGCGTCTTCCCTGAGATGCCTCCGTTGGCATTCTATGTCACAATGGTGAGCCTAGCTGTGCGACGAGCCTTAGTAGCCATCATGGATGTCTATTAGGCGGGTCATCACTTGTCCTAGGGCCAGTATCTGCTGCTGGATTGCAGATGTGATATTGGCCAAGGCAGAAAGGAGTTCCCTGACAGGTGCAGAACGGTCTGCCTCTCCAGAAACCGTGGCACTCAGAGATTCCTCTCTGGTTTTGTTCTCTCCAGCTGGTTGGGCTGCGGGGGTTGTTTCCGCTGCGTAGCACGTCGCTGTAGGTCTGGGCGTTGCGAGGTTTCTCGCTGTGCAGGCTTTTGTGTGAAGCCAGAAATTGCAGCCAACTGCCGAAGTGACGGGAACTCGTCCTCCAGCTCCAGACGAAGGCGTGGGGTGTCTCGTGTCGGTCTAGACCACGGGATGGCGCTACCAAGAGACAGCGTCTGTTCCGGAGTCAGGTTGTAGGAAGATGATGCTTTAGTTTTCTTCCTCTTCCTCCCCTTCGGCCTGACGGCCGCTCGATGCTTAGCAGGTGCCTTCTGCTGGCGTACTCCCTGGTGATCCACCGCTTTACGGTAGAACTTGCAGACTGTGGAAGAAGCCACGTGTGCCCCTCTGCAGTTGCAGCAGGTTAGGGCGTCTTCCGCAGCGAGGGTGCAGGACCTGTTCTTGTGCGGGCACGCACACTTAAAGCAACGGGTGGCCGCCTTGCAGTGCAGAGAGCTATGCCCACAGCGGTTGCAATTTAAACATATTTGAGGATGGGGGTACTCGAAAAGGGTGAGGTGCACGCAGGAGTTCAACAGGCGCGTGATGTTGATTATTCGCTCCGGCGTCCAATCGCCGTTGATGGTGAATGACGCTACGTACGTAGCCGTTGACGTCTTTTCCTTAGACAGTTCCTGACGTGTGTTGCAGGTGCCTTGAGGAAGATAAGATCCTCCATGATGTACGTGGGGTCCATGTTCGGGTGTAGTCCTCGAATGGTGAACTTCATCGTTCTTTTGTTGGAAGAGGACCAGGAGCTGTACTGCACCTTCTCGGATACCAGCATCGTCAGCACCGAGTTGTAGTCTACGGTGTTGGAAACCATCACCCTGGTGAAATCCTTCGTATTAGAGCAGACAAAGTCTTAATCTGTACGGACGAGCGGATGGCATCAAGCATTAGGCGGTAGTCAACGACATCGTAGAAAAGGACGGGCGGCGGTCGATGCTTCCTCAGCACAAGGGGTCTGCTTCGCATCCATCGATTCTGGTTACGGTTGGCTTGTGGATGGACCAGCAACACTGTCAACAAGCGCGTCGTATCTGTTGGAAACAGTTACAGTCGGCGTGTGGGGTAGACTCTCAGAGAAGCGTGGTTTTATCAAGAGGAGACATCACCTTTCTAGAGGATACTGAATTCTTCTCGGACGTGCTGGGCTGTGCAGCTGCTGCTGGGTTCTTTACTCCAGCAGGGACCGAATCCGGTTGGCAACGGCACTTTTCAGGGCCGTAAATTGCTGCTCGCTGTTTTCTGCTCTCCTCGGGGGTGAGAAAAGGCGTCTTCCTTCTGGAGGAGGAAGCTACATTCTTCCCAGGAGTCGCGCCAGGTGTGCTATTGGCATTGGGATCCATGATGATGGATTCGGGAGTTGATGAGCAACGGCCCTTTTCAGGGCCACAAGAGATGGAAGCCAATTGGCTTGAAATGTTGGAAAACCCACACTACTGAAGAACAGGTGGGCACTGTGTCACCGATGAGATCAGAATCTTACAGAATCCTCAGAATCTCTCCAACCCCGGTATTGGAGTCCATGAATCATTCCCTACCTTTCACTTCAGCACATAAACATATAAATACCGTCTACAACACTCCCACACCTCATGACTACGCGGATGACCTCGCCATAGTTGCCAAGTCAACCAAGGCTTGTATGGCTGCAACCTATCTCCAACGGGCAACGGACAACATCACCGTCTGGTCTGCGATAAACCCGGTCAAGGGGCTGGAGGGGAAAAGTGGAATCAGCGTAGCACTTCCCGAGTGTGAAAATCTGCGCAAGATCCGTTTCAACGAAGGAAGTGGATAAAAATTCATTGAGACCCCTCATTACACATCAGCTACTGATGATGAGAGCATTGCTCTCGAAATACATATTTAGTACGTTAACTCATTTTTAGAGATCTTGATTCAAGTGCTTGCGTGTGTGATTGTTCCAACTGTGAGGTCCCTATCGTTGGCGGAGAGCACATAAACCTACAGGCCACTGTGGGGATACTAGGTCCCTGGTGTAGTTTAATCTCCCGTAAACCTAGTATTTTTTCCCCGTTCCTTTCCCCCTTTTTTCCTTTACCTCCCTGCGTGTACGTGTGCGTGTTTGTGGTTGCGTAGTAGATCATTGTCGCGGTAGTACTGACTCACAAACATTATAGCAACGGTGTGATTTTTTGGGTCCCTGACGCAGAGTAATTCCTCGCAAACCCGACCCCGTTTCCTTTCCACCTTAGGATTAGTGCTTGTGCGATTGCGTGAGTAAATGTGTGAGTGACATCAGGTCCCTGTCGTGGAGTAACAACCCATAAACCTGTAAGTTTATATTATTTATTGTCTTTTGTCGATTCCTGCTTTCCCCCCCTTTTCCATTGTGTGACTCTAATTTGGAAGTTTACGGTCAAGGAGTTAATTCTATTTAACATTTTGTTTATTGTAATTTGTTTATTTTCGTTACCGTCGTATTGTTTATCGCAACGAATGTGTAGTTTAAACTTCAGAACAGCGTCGAACTAAGGTGAATATGTCGATGATTTGCTTGCAATATTTTTTTATTTTAGTTAACGCCGTATTATTATTCATCGCAACCAAGGTATTGCTTAATCCCTCAGGCCCGGAGGAGATTTATTAAATCCCACCCTTACGGCCGGATGAGGTTTTATAATTTTCACGATTGCGTTTCAAAAACGTTCGAAAATATTAACATAATCATAAATTGAGAAGTTTTTTCTTGACTTTTCTGAATTTTTTTTTGTGGATTTATGAAGAACATGAAATTTGTAAATATCTATTTTGCGTATAATATTTTACATACAATGATTTTTGGAGTAAAAGAGAATGTACACCAGTCGCTAATTTTCCGGCTTGAATTCGCGCTTTATATATAACATTCAGCACCGGAAAATCTATAGAAGATATTGATGTGCAATCTTAATAAGAAAATAGCTTAAACCAATAGCTATATGATTTTGCAAGTGTACTTATCTGAACTAATTAAGCAAAAAGTTTTACCTATTTCAACTTTTTAATGTCTTGACTGGAAATGTTTAAGTAAATGTAGAATTTTTGATTTATTAAAAGATGATTTATTTATAATACAAACGTTTAAAAGTTACACAGTCATCATTCTTAGTCATTACAAAAGTCACATAGAAGAAATGGTTGAATTTCGTTCATTGAAAAGGGAGATATGACGTTGTATAAAACACGTAAAACTTTAGCTTATATGTCCTTCCCATATATTTTCAGAAAATTTACACATACGTAATTGGATTCAGCAAGAAATGCCTTAAAGCTTAGTAAACACTTCTAGCAATCTATTGCGTAAATATATGGAAGAGCTTTTGGAGATTTTTTGCTGGCGTGTCCTCTTCTTGCCTACTCGCTTCATCGCTACTTTGGCCCTGCTAGCACAACAGCGAAGCATTTATCTAAAGAGGAAAACAGACCTAGTCTTCTTTCAAATGTCAAAGAAAAGTAACCGAATATGGTGGGTTCCTTTTCCTCAGATATTTGTGGGTCAACTTTAGAAACCGAAAATTTCTAGGTCCGTGGTAAAAACTAAAATTCTATCACAAAACTAAACGTCTATTATATGTAAACAAATACTTACAAATAGATATACTCAATTCCCCGCAATTTTCGTCGAGATTAAAATAAAATTCTAAAGGTCTTGAAAATTATATTACAGATCTTTCTCACAAAATGCCTCTCTTTGAGGCGTGGCACTAAATTATCGGAAGAATGTCGGCCTTGGATTTTGAAATCAGCCGTTTTGACGTTGACGCTCTCCTATGAAGCGATGAACGAAGGATCGCTCGGTAATGGAAGGGAATGTTTACAGAAATGTTTTTACTCTACCTAATTTCATTCTTCATCAATTGCATTATAAACATTTGTAATAAGCTGTGCATAAACACACATAAGATGTTTTCTTTTTTTTCTTTACATACCGACGAAGAACTTTGTCGCATGACATAAGCCAAATATCTCCACCAGAAAAATAGGAGAAAAAACGTGCTCTCCTTTGAAATGATACACATTTTCTACATTGCATTTCAAACACCAAGGAAAGATTCCTTTCTGTATTGAAAATCGACTTTTATACGGAGAAACACCATCATATCATAGCAAAATTGAAAATTCTATCGCAAAATTCAAGGTTGATTATATATTTTTTAAAAGATAAAAAAATACAGGACAAAAAAGATAGGAAGTACAAAGATTCCTCTTTCAAAATATATATAAGTTATTTAGATTTAAGGAAGTCTCTAGCGTTAAAAGATAAAGTAAATTAGGGCTGCCGCAGGACGTAATAGTACGCCTGACGGCCGATTGGACAGTTTTTGCAGGACGTAATAGTACGCCTGACGGCGTTAAGGGGTTAAACTTAAAAAAACAGCCAAAATTAAGTGAATATATCAATATTTTGTTTATTGTAATTTGTTTATTTTCGTTACCGTCGTATTATATATCGCAACGAAGGTATTGTTTAAATCTCAAAACAGCATCGAAATTAGTTTAATATATCGTAAATTTGTTTACTCCAAATTGTTTATTTTTGTTACCGTCGTATTATTTATCGCAATAAATCTAAACGCAGCTGAAATTATATGAATATATCCATAATTTGGATATGGTAATTTCCTTATTTTTGTTAAAGTCGTGTTATTTATCGCTACCAAAGTTTGTTTACATATCAAAACAGCTTCGAAATTTCGTAAATGTCTATAATTTGTTTATATTAGTTACCGCCGTATTATTCATCGCAACCAAGGTATTGTTTAAACTTCAAAAAAACTTCGAAATGTCGAAAATATCGATATTGTGTTTATATTCGTTACCGTCGTTTTATTCATCGCAAACGAAGTATTGTTAAAACCTCAAAACGGCTTTCAAATTTCATGGTCTATAATTTGTTAATATTCGTTACCGTCATATTATTCATCGCAGCGAAGGTATTTTATAAACTTCAAATCAGCTTCGAAATTTCGTGAATGTCTATAATTTCATTATATTCGTTACCGTCGTATTATTTATCAAAACCAGCGTGTTGTTTAAACTTCAAAACCCAGCCGAAATTATGTGAATATATTGTAACGGAACGGGAACCTTCCGATTACATAACCGCGCGCAAGGAGAGTTGTGCGTTAGTTCGTGTGTTCGCCTGCAAGTACGCGTTGCGACGCGCGAGTCAGCTGACCGAAAAGAGAAAGTTCAAGGTTAAAAACCGAGAAAAAGAGCGAGAAAAGATAAGCTGGGTAGCGAGAGCGAGGAGGTTGACGGAAGAGAGTCTGGCGAACGTGATGAGAGAGAAAGGAGCTCGGAGCAAAACCTAACGAGAGTTGGCCAGGAAGAAAAGGAGAAGTCACGAGACCCAGGAAACAATCTGTTGCAAAGAAAAACCATAGATCGGGTGTGAAAAGGAAGATTTCCGCCACTACCAGCGAGTGACGCCGGTAAAACAACTAATTGAGTGATAAGTACGATTATTAATGGTAGCAATACGCGGGAAGTGATGGCCCAACTTAATAACTTAGGCAAGAATGAACTGAAAGCCATTAAACCCACAGTGATTAGTGTTTTACGTGATTTCAATTCTTTGGGCTTGAATAATGCCATATGAATTTTCATTGTTTAATATAATTATTCATGATTAGTGTTTTACGTGATTTCAATTATTTGTGCTTGAATGATAACATTTGAATTTTCCATGTTTGATATTACCATTCATAATTAGTGTTTAATGTGATTTCCATCCTTTGTGCTTGAATGATGGCATATGAATTTTCTTTACTATTCATGATTGGTGTTTTATGTGATTTCAATTACTTGTGCTTGAATAATGCCATATGAATTTTCTTGGCTTGATATAATCATTCATGATTAGTGTTTTATGTGATTTCAATTACTTGTGCTTGAATGATACCATTTGAATTTTCCATGCTTGATATAACCATTCAGGACTAGTGTTTAATGTGATTTCCATCCTTTGTGCTTGAATGATGGCATATGAATTTTCTTTACTATTCATGATTGGTGTTTTATGTGATTTCAATTACTTGTGCTTGAATAATGCCATATGAATTTTCTTGGCTTGATATAATCATTCATGATTAGTGTTTTATGTGATTTCAATTACTTGTGCTTGAATGATACCATTTGAATTTTCCATGCTTGATATAACCATTCAGGACTAGTGTTTAATGTGATTTCCATCCTTTGTGCTTGAATGATGGCCTATGACTTTTCTTTGTTATTCATGATTAGTGTTTTATGTGATTTCAATTCATTGGGCTTGAATAATGCAATTTGAATTTTCTTTGGTTAATATAATCATTCATGATTAGTGTTTTATGCAATTTAAATTCTTTGTGTTTGAATAATTCCATTGGAATAGTTTGTTAGTTATAATAAGTGCATTGTATTGTATTTGTGACGTTTCCATCCCCGACGTGCGGCCGACTCACAAAAAGGAGTGAGCATTGATAGGGCCTAAACCCCACGGAACCGCGAGTAAGCCGAGGCAAACAAGAAGAGTCGGAAGTCGGAGGGGAGGAGGAACGTGACAATATCGACAATTTGTTCATTGTAATTAGTTTATCTTCCTTTAAGTCGTGTTTTTTATCGCAACCAATGTAGTGTTTAAATTTCAAAACCATGTCGAAATTAGGTGAATATATCGATAATATTTTTTACTCTAATTTATTTATTATTGTAACCGTCGTATTATTCATCGTAACCAAGTTATTGTATAAACTTCAAATGGCTTCGAAATTTCGTGAAGGCCTATAATTTTTTTCACATTCGTTACCATTTTATTATTATTCATCGTAACCAAGCTATTATTTAAACCTCAAACACCGCCGATATTAGGTGAAAATAACGATATTTTGTTTATTGTAATTTCTTTATTTTCGTTAACGTCGTACCATTTATCACAACCAAGGTTTGCTTAAACCTCATAACAGCTTCTAAATGTCGAGAATATCTATATTTGGTTTATATTGGTTGCCGTCATGTTATTTATCGCAACCAAGGTATTGTATAAACTTCAAAACAGCTTCGAAATTTCGTGAATGTCAATAATATTTTATATTCGTTACCGTCATGTAATTTATCTTATCCAAGGTGTTTTTTAAACTTCAATACAGCTTCGAAATTTCATGAATGACTGTAATTTCTTTATATGTGTTTCCGTTGTATTATTAATCGGAACCGAAATATTGTTAAAACCACAAAACATCTTCGAAATTTCGTGATCTATAATTTGTTTTTATTCGTTATGGTCATATTATTCATCGCAACCTAGGTATTGTATAAACTTCAAATCAGCTTCAAAATTTCGTGAATATCTATAATATGTTTATATTCGTTAACGTCGTAATATTTATCGCAACCAAGATATTGTTTATACCTCAAAACAGCGTCTAAATTAGGTGAATATATCGATAAAATGTTAATCTAATTTGTTTATTTTTTTACCGTCGTATTAGTCATCGCAACCAGGGTAATGTATAAATTTCAAAATGGCTTCAAAATTTCGTGAATGTCTATAATTTGTTGATTATTTTTACCGTTGTATTATTATTCATCGTAACCAAGGTACCGTTTAAACCTTTAAACACCGCCGAAATTAGGTGAATATATCGATATCTTGTTTATTGTAATTTGTTTATATTCGTTACCGTCGTATCATTTATCGAACACAGGGTATTGTTTAAGCTTCAAAACACAGCCGAAATTATGTGTATATATCGATAATTTGTTATTGTAATTGGTTTATTTTCGTTACCGTCGTATTATTGATCGCAATCAAGGTATTGCTTAAACTTCAATACAACTTCGAAATTTCCTGTATTATTCGTTGTATTATTTTTCCCAACCAAGGTATTGTTTGAACTTGAAAATACCGCCGAAATTATGTGAATATATCGATAATTTGTTTATTGTAATTAGTTTAACTTCGTTAACCTTGTATTATTTATCGCAACCAAGGTATAGTTTAAACCAAAATAATCTTCGAAATTTCGTTAATGTCTATAATTTTTTTATATTCGTTACTATCATATTTTTCATCGCAAACAAGGTATTTTTTAAATCTCAAAACACCGACGAAATTAGGTGAATATATCGATAATTTGTTTATTGTAATTTGTTTATTTTTGTTGCCGTCGTATTATGTATCGCAACCAAGGTATTGTTTAAACCTCAAAACAGCGTCGAAGTTAGTTGAATATATATAGATAATTTGTTTATTTTCGTATTTTTCATCGCAACCAACCTATTGTTTAAATTTCGAAGCAGCGTCGAAATTTTTCGTAATATCTATCGTAAACAATGTATTGTTTATCACACTATATTTTATCAACATTGTGACTTTTTATTATTCATCGCAACTAAGGTATTCTTTTTTCTTCGAAACAACGTCGAAATTCTTCGTATTATCAACATTGTGACTTTTTTCCTGTGACTTTTTTCCCCTTGACTTTGTTTCCGCGATTTTTTTTCCTGAGACTTTTTTTCCGCCTACCTTGCGAACAGCAGGCGAGTAGCAGCCAGCGTCCTAACCTCTACACCACCGGCACCCCCGCAGTGAATATAGATCGCTGTGGTGTCAGGCTTTGACTCTGGCTATGACTCAGCGTTTCCCAGTGGTGCATAGACCCGAGCGAACTACGTGTAATCCACGGGTCTCTATTCTCCCATAAGAGTTTCATACCCCTGGAGGAACTCAAGAAAGTGACTTTGCCCTTTGGACTTCAATTGGATTAGAGTACTGATGAGGGTCAATGCAGTCAACTATTGGTCTTTGTGAGATACACCACCACCAAAATGTGCATGAAACTACATCTTATTTTAGCGCTTACCACTTCCTCGTCTCAACCGGTCATCTCCTCTTCTCCTGAGAGATCACATGATTTCCTTTCTCTCGTTTCTGTCGGCGGGTAACGTCACTTCATTATAGTTACAATGCATTAATCAACATAAATAGATTCCCATTAGTGTAAAGGATATTAAATAGAGTTACCCCGCAAGGGAAAGCGTCAAGGTGTGTTGTTGTAAGAAATTTGATGTGACTTGCCTCAAAATTAAAAAAGAAAACATTTTCAACAACTTTCAGCATCTTAAACAAGTACATTTAATGAGATCCCTGAGCTTGATGCGACTCAGCGAGATTACAAATTTTGGGTTCTTGGTTGGATAAGAAAAGTTCTAAATCTCCTCTCTCACATATTTTTAATCGATTTTGTTGCTTTAGTAGTAGCTGCACTGCAGCATTAAAGCCATTCTCCACTAAATATGTTGTCGGACATGATACACTCAGTATTTTTATTTCTGGCCAAAGATGAGGGTGCGAAATTCGTTCATGAATCCCAAATGTTTCGTAAACCGTTGCATTGAATCGTGCTCTGGCTTCAAAGACATTTTGTAACTCAAGTACTTTTTCTTGTAAATCTTGTCTTACACATTGTACATCCGCTGAAAATGGAATGATAACCCAATCTGGTACACAAAGTTCATTCAAATCATTAACAGTTATCAACATATAAGCACAGCTTATGGCTGTCTGCAAAGGATATTAGAATCGCTTTATTCCATCAATTTCTTGCTTGGTAATCTCACCATTTGACAGAGAGTTTTCTTCGATGTATCTCTTCGAGGACATCCGTTGGGGCAGTTTGATACTAGCTTGGCTATTTCCGTCCCAACCAAGAAAACGTTCGCGTTCAGAAACGAGAAAAGTAAAATGCTACGATAGTGAAGTGGTAGAATATCCGCCCGGCAGGTGGAAGACCCGGTTTCGATCCAGGTCATAGCAGACTTTTTTCTCGTTTCAAAATTGTTCCCAACTTTACAGCTTATGTCTCTCTGCATAGGATCTTCGGATCGCTTTATTCCATAAATGGCATTGATGATAACATTCAATGATTTATGGAGACGTTAGCCAAGATATTTAGTGATTAAATGCTACCTATGGACAACACAATGAATAGCAAAAACGCCGAGTGCTGAATTTTTCAAAAGGGCTATAAAACCACGCGGACGGCCAATTATAGCTGGATTACCATCAGTTGCGCATGCGATAACATTAGCAAAAGGAATTATTTTCTCTGTAAAATACTGCTCGACAACTTGAAATATTGAAAAACCTTTGGTGTCCATTGTCAGCAATTTGGAAAATGTCAATTCATATACGACTGCTCCATTTAAAAAACGAAAATATGCAAGTAGTAAAGCATTATTATCGCGCAAAGTATTTTCATCCACTTGCTACAAAAATTCATTTGTTTTTGGGTCTTTGGCTAGTTGATTTTCAATGCCGTTCGCCATCTCACCAATCCTTCTACAAAGTTGTTACTTAATGGGATTAATGAAATTACGTCAGTTGCATTTCGTCCATCATCGTGCTATCAACTTCCTTTATCTATGTTTCTCAGATATTGTGCGGCTAATCAAAATTATTGCCACAAGAAACAATTCGCCCTTATTCATCTGATTTGCACTTTTATTAGGCAATCCAAACACTGAATTTCTCGTTTTCAAATTTTTCCTTTGAACCACGAAATAATGTCATACCTTTAACCACTATGTCAGCAAGTTACTTCAATAAATGTTCATTAAGCCTTGATGGTTTCATTGATCCGTTAGAAAAAACATACTCGCATAGCAATTATATTTGTAATTGTTGATTTACATCGGAGGCGATGAACCCAAATTTAAAATACTCTACTGAGCATTGCCGCCATTTCATCTTAGCTTGCGCCATTCCAAACAAGGACTAATGATTTAATAGTACCTAAGCAGTAAACACAATTACACTGCATAACGCAATTATTTAGGTTGGAAATGAGGATTACTGAATATAGAAATATATATCGCAAAGAGTGCACAGGCATTACGCCTCACTGTTAAAAACTTTCAGAGCGCACGCGCAGGCATGGTAACACATAAACTTGTAATCGCATTACAACTACACAGAAAGAACAGCCCAATAAACGTCACGCACTGGTAGATGGTGCTGACAATCAAGAGACAGAAGAACATCAAAGGAAATTTGCGCAATAAAACGAAAACATGACAGTGTAATGTAGGAGTTTCTTACTTTTCTAATAAAAACCGGCATATTCTCTATTCTGTTGTTCATAAATAGAAAATCTCAGAACTCACTGTAAAAATCTAACTGCAAATGACAGTAATTCTTTTTTTAAACGCCCTCTAAATGGCCTTATCGCTCCCCAAATTGGTGTTACAATGCAAACGCCCCCTCAGAATTCTAAAATGCCCCCAGGGGGCGGTGGTGCCCCCGTTGGGAACCACTGCTCTAGGGACTTCCAGTTCCTCTAGGGGGTCGCGTTTCTCTAGGGCAGCTGTTCTCAAACTTTTAGGTCTCCGGAGCCCTTTTCACTCCTAAAAATATATGCAGATCCCCAAAGAGCTTTTGTTTATGTGGGTTCTACCTATCGATGTTAACCTATTAGAACTTAAAACTTTGAGAAATATATATTTATTATTTCATTAAATTTTGTTCATAAATAACTTGATAAATATATAATAACAAAAACATGGTTATTTTTAGTGAGATGAGTGGCACTGTTTTACATTTTTGCAAAGGTCCTTAACATCTGGTTTAATAGAACGTAGCTGAATTCGCATGCCTGCTTCTGCATCCAATCTGTTGCGATATTTTTTTTGGTCAAAGCGTATAAAGAAAATCCGGCCTCACACCAGTGGCGTACCGAGGGGGGGGGGCACCGGGCCCGTGCCCCCCCCAAAAATTAATTTGGGCAATTCATGTTTTGAAAGAGGATTTAGGCAACCAATTTAAACAACATTCGTTGCGTTATATGCGAGAAGGAATAAATTTGAATGTAGAACATTAATTATTCGCATATTAAAATCACAGAATCATCGTAGGTGTTCGAGACATGAAACAACGTACGCCTAAATAATGGAAGTTTGTTTTCCTGCCATAGATTTTTTAATACACGTCGAATCGATCAATAGATCGGCTTTTAAAGGTGCGTTTACACTATGTGAGCACGAGCGAAGAATATCTTGTAAATTATGGCAATATGCCATTATGGTATTAACTCTTCTTCGATTCACAAAAGGTGATATCTGGCTTAAAAACGGTATAGGTGGCTTATAAACTGTATTTGTGGCTTAAACACTGCATTTGAAATTTAGATATATTGAGAGAAATGAAAAAGGCAACAATACTTTCTCTATCTACGTATATAGAGAAAGTAAAAATTCATATGAAGCACATGATTTAGTGGAATTTTATTCGATTCTATATGCCGCAATACTTTCCAAAAATTACCCGATTTGTCTCACAAATGATTACGATATTTGGATGCGATTACATTTTCGTAAAAAGTTCTTACGAAAGACATTCGCAAAATCTAATTTGCTGACGAACATTTTCACGATGTTTTAAGAATTTTTGTGACGAATATTGCTGTTAAAATAACTTATATCCCACAAAATCTGAAGGTTCCCATTGTTCACATTGACATTTAATTCAAAATATGTAATAGCATTGTTTTTCCAATGCTACTATTTCTTATTAGTTACTGGCAGGGCTGGACTTTGCATAGGCCAGCTAGGGCCGCCAATTCCAAGAGATCCGGCAGTTACAGAGGCCGCTGCTAGTACTTACATACCTGTGCTAGATAAGGACTTGTAAAAATAACAGTGATCGAGTAAATGGAATTATCATTAATTCTGCCACACTTGCTCTTCACAAAATTCCAAAAGCGTTTCTTTTCTCACACATTCCTTCAAGCTTATCTTACTATCCCTTCCCATATTCCGACCGAAAGTTGACCGTAGGAGGGAGAGGGTCTTGGGTCCCTTACTTGGGTCTTTCTCTTTCCTCCGCACGAATGGGCCAAAGGAAACGACCACTTTAATAATTTCCAGATGTAGGAATGTTTCCTAGTCCTTTTTGAAAGAGGGAAACTATTTGAGAGGATTAGTCTCATTTGGTTTCTCTTTGAAACAACATCAATAGTTCAAGTTCGTATGTTTCGTTTAGATTGAACACTGGATAATTCGTTTAAAAATACGCAAATGTGATTAAGATATTCTTCTGAAATAATTAATTTTCATGGTTTGATCTCAAAATTTTACGTTGATCACGAGTGTTTCTCTACAGACAAAGGGAACAGCTTCGGAAGTTCTTGGTTGCCGACAAATTCTTTTTCCCGGATACTTTCCCAAAACGGCCACTTTTTACTGTACCCAATTAGCAGTATTTGGTAAGTAAAGCTAATTATTTAATGATGCGGAATTTTGTTTAATTTTCGTTGTTAATAATAATGCCCTTTAGGAGACTGAAAGCTCTTCCGTAATGTAACTGAATGATTTTGATAAAGTAATTTGAATTAAACTTATAAAAACTTTAATAAAATGTTATCGTAATTTCATTTATTAGAAGAACACATTGAAACAACACCGTTAGTAGAATTACCAGTACTCACATCAGCTTCATCTATATCCTTAACAGAAACTCGGTTTGAAAAGTCAGAATCGTGTAAAATTAACTGTAGTGATATTGGTCTGTGGCCAATACCTCTGATTGTAATTGATAAAGGTCCAAACAGAGATAGTAACTTTGACTTTCCTGTGAATGAGAGTAATAGGCGTTTTTCTGTATAATTGTACACCCGGAAACTTTTTAATGGTGAATTCATCGATCGTCGTTGGCTAGTTTGTTCTTAAAAACTTGACTGCGTTTTCTGCTTCTTTTGCAAGTTGTTTTCTGATTTTAAAAACAAAATTTCAAACTCTGGATTCAAAGATTGGAAAAATCTTTCTATATTGATTATTTTTATTACATATATTACACGCCAAATTATTTTTTATGATAATATGAATTTCAATTATTTATTATTCTGCCCGCGAATATGTTATTCCATATTAATGTTGAAAAATAAATAATGTAAATTTTGATTTGAAAATATAACTATTATATATTTCAAAGGTTAAAATTTGTGCATATTTTCAGTATGCTGTGTCCAGGTGTCACGTTTCCACGGAATAGCCGTTCTTATTCATTGAAAAAAGTGTTAGTCTAATTTGGCCACTACATTTACGAGGTAAAAGTTCACTTAACATTGTGAAGTTAAAAGTTTTTAGTCAATAGCATTAATTTTTCTCATGCTAAGTATTACAATTATAAGAAATAATTTATTCAAAAAATATTTACAGGGGTAATGGATGATAAAAGAAAGTCGGGAATAGGAACGATATTCAAGTATTTGACAAAAAAACCAAAATTGGAAAACCGGATAGTCCTATCAAAATCACCAGAGACGGGTGAAAACTTTCAGACTGCATCGAATAACACTACTGGAACATTAATTAAATCAGATATCGCGGCTTACAAGAGCTTACTTATAAATGAAGATAAAGTGGATTTTATACAGAATTTGTGGAAACCAGATGATCTTTTTCCATTTTCATACATGACCGAAAAAAATGGAAAGAAAAGAACATTTCAATTGCAATGGTTGCACAGATATGAGTGGCTTGCTTATTCGAGACTAGATATATGTTTTTGTAAATATTGTTGCTTATTCGCGCCAAAAGAAATTGGTAAAAGTAAATCTCAACCTTTAGGTCAACTCGCATCAAGTGGGTACAATAATTGGAAACATGCAGTTGAAACATTTGAAGCTCATGAAAAAGCGTTATATCATTCAAATTCATTATGTTCTTATGAAAACCTATGTGATATAATGACAGGCAAAAGAATACCTATCGACAAACAGCTCGATACGATGAGAATGAAACAAGTTGTTGAGAATCGGAAATGCTTGGAACCCATAATCATGACTATAATGTTATGTGAACAGCAAGGTATTGCACTACGAGGTCATGTGGATTCTGGAGAGTTTAACATTGATAAAAAGCCTGAGAAAAATGAAGGCAATTTCCGTGCAATCCTTAGAGCAAGGCTAGAAGCTGGTGACACCGATTAAAAAAATCGCTTTAAACAATGCAGGCGAAACAGTACCGTAGATAAGGAAATTAGAGTTTGCGAGAAATTTTGACAGTTTGTTCCAGTTATCGACACTAGTGGAAAAGGTTTCGCTTCTACCATTATAGATAGTTTACTAAAATTTGGTATTGATATTTCCTACCTTCGAGGTCAGGGGTATGATGGTGCTGTTTCCATGAGTGGCAAATTTGAATGTGTTCAGGCACATATACAACAACAGCTCCCACAAGCATTATATGTACATTGCACCTCGTATTGTTTAAATTTAGCCATTGGAAACCGTGCAAATAATCAAGATATAAGGAATTGCTTAGGAATTATTGAAAAATCATACACTTTTTTTAACACTCCAAAGCGATTAAATATATTATCAAAAAAAATTAGCGAATGTATTCCCAATTGTAGGCATCTATGATTGAAGCAGATGTGCCCAACTAGATGGATAGAGCGTCATGATTCTGTCATGGTAATGGTGGAACTTTTAGATGCAATTTACTTAGCGCTCGAAGAAATAAGTGACTGGAATGACAAAGACACTTCATCTACAGTACAGATTCTTCAGAATGCAATATTCCAAGGAAAATTTTTCGTGTCTTTGTATTGTATACAAAAACTGTACAGTTATACGCTGCCATTAAGTAGAGTATTACAAAGTGAAAACATTGACTTCATTTCCGTAATACATCTCGTTGAAGATGTAACATCTGCTCTAAAATGTATCCGAGAAAACGCTGATACAAACTTTGCAAATATTTTTAAAGAGGCAACAGAAAAAGTAGGAGATTTTGGGGTTGAAATTACAATACCGATACAATACAATATCGAAATATCAAAAAAATAGAAATAAAATTCCTACTGAATCAGCGGAAGTTTATTACAGGCGATCTATGTTTATTCCATTTTTGGATTGTCTTGTGACACAATTAGAGACGAGATTCTTGGCTCATAAAAGTATTTTAAAATCCTTCATGTGCCTCCTTCCTACATCAGACGTAGATAGCCTATCAACTTTGGCAAAATTTTATTCCGTGGAAGTATGCGATTCAGTCTTAGAGAGTGAACTAAAGCTTTGGCAAAAACGGTACGAAAACAGGATACCCCCTACAAATGCATTAGAAGCATTAATGCAATGCAATCAAAATATATATTTAAACATTCATTATTTATTAAAAATATTTGCAACTCTGCCGGTATCAACTAGCACAGCAAAGAGAACATTTTCAACGTTAAGAAGAATGAAAACATACTTGCGTAATTCCATGGGACAGGAAAGACTGAATGGTTTAGCGCTCCTCAACATTTATAGGGAAATGGAATTGCTCCCCAAAGACATATTAGATGAATTACAAAAAAAAGACCGAAGATTAGATATAAAATTGTAATTGTGTTACCCAATTAATTTTTATTTTATGTTTTAGTAAACAAAACCTATAAACAGTGGCGGCTCGTAGCTAAAATTAGTGGGGGTGATGCTCCAGAAAATTTTTAGCCTTTATTTTAAAATTGTGTAAAAGGAAAAAAACATGTATAAAAAGAAAATTTATTCAGGAACTAGATAAAATCTTAACAAAAAAAACCAAACCTTTTTTACTTACTTTAACTTAAATTGTTACAGTTCAAGCTTGATCTATTCAATTAAAAATGAAATCCATTCTTCTTGTTTTAATTTGCGCAAAAAGTTCAATAATTTTCTCCTTGATCTCTGGATGACAATTGTGGAAATTTTTCTCCATTGAAAGTACTGCAAGCGCATTTAGTCTTTCCGAATTCATAGTGCTTCTTAAAAAAGTTTTTATTCTTTTCAATGTTGAAAAGCAGCGCTCTGCCTCTGATGTAGTCATGGGAATTGTCAAGAAGATTTTTATCAGTTTCGTAATTTCACTAAAAACATCATCCAGATTATTTTCCAAGATAGATTAATTTCAGCAGCTCAATTAATTTGCAATATTCATGAATATCAGTCATGCAATAGAATACTTTTAGTTCAGTTTCAAGCTTTTCTTTGCCAATCACGGGATAAGCTTCAGTGGTCAGTACTATCTCTTTTGTGGGATGTTCATTCTTAAATCTAGTGAAGCATTTCTTGTTGAACAATTTAGCAGCTACTAAGTGTTTAGTGGAAGAATATCTGTCCATTATATCAACACATATATAGTCACACACTTCCTTAGCTTCTGTCATGAGTGTCTTTGAAGGATTCTCACAGTACTTTGAGTTTCTCAATTCTAAAATAGCAGTTTTGAAATTTGTTATATATTCATTAACTTTAAACACACTAATTTCTCGAGATTGCATTTGGTTGTAAATTATTTCAACATGAGGCATAATCTGATGAAAAAGCTCTAACCAAAACTTGAAATTATCATCATTCAGGTATTTAAAAATTCCTGTTGCTTCTGCAATGGTTTGATCTGCATTTGATGTTGACTGAATTTCAGTAAGGCAGTTTTTTAAAGGTTGCAAATTTTCATGAACTCTGCTTATGGTCCGTATGTTGAAATTCCACCTTGTAGAGGATGGACGTGGAATGCTGACATCCACATGTTTCTTGAGAATGGACACACGTTGTGGTGATCTTGAGAAGAATGTTGGAATAGCCAGAATGTTAGAGAAAAATATTCTTGCGTTTCGTGTAATACTTGCTGCATTTCTCATTATTAAATTAAGTTGATGTGCATAACAGTGAATGAAATGTGTATTACTATAAACTGCTTTTATTTTTGCTTGAACTCCTGCTTTTTTGCCTTTCATGACATTTGCACCATCAAATGTCTGAGCTATCAGTTTTTGTCCATTTCCTTGAAGGATTATGTCCAATTGCTCTAAAATACGTTTTGATATGCCATCTGCAGTTTGATTTTCTGGAATAAAGAATCCCCAAAAACGCTCAAATATTTCTTCATTCAATACGTACCGTAGAACAAGGACTATTTGAGTGTGTTCCGAAACATCTGTTGTGTCATCAGCCATGACAGCTACAAAGGAAGCTTTTCTAATTTCCGTCCTTATCTCCTCATGGTATATTTGTAGCAGGCAGTCAAGTATCTCATTCTGAATGGTCTTAGAAACACCTTTGAAGAATGCACTGGTTTCTAAGTGATTCTTCAAATCTGAATCTAATTTAGATGCAAAATTTACTAATCCTCTAAATACCCCTGGATTTACTGAATCGTCTTTTTCATCATGTCCACGTAAGGGAGTTTCAAAGTTTCCACAAAAGTAAATGCAGTCTATTATTTTGGACAAAATTTTACGGTTCTTTTTAACTTTTATATTATGCTCATTGATTGAAAGTCTGTATGCCTCACTAAGTTTCTACTTAATACTTACGGTTCCTAAAAGTGACAGTGAAACAACATTATCAACGTCCTTCTTTGACTTCTCACGCTTTTCAGTTTTTACTTTCATTTTGTTTATATTTCTAAAACCATCTTTTGTCCACGGTACATCACCTCCAAACAGCAAACACGGGAAGCAAAACAGTGCATTTTTTACTTCACAGCCGCAAAGCCAACTTTTCCGTTGGTACCATTCAGAATTAAAGCTACGAATATATTTCTTGTTGTTGCTTTTGCCTGGCTGAGATATAAAAATATCAGGTGTTGAACGACCTCTTTTCTTAACTGTAACTTTCTCATGGAGAGATAGCTGTGAAAACTTAAGCCGTTGAAGTTTACTTACAGTCACAGAACTTATTTCTTGGGGATGCAAGGCCATGGTTAAAGTTTTCTGTTAAATAAAAGAACAGAAAAAAAATGAATCAAATAGAATAGCTGGAAGCAGAATAATAATTTAATTCTACACTCTTCTACACTTTATCACATTCAAGTATATGGTACACGGTTTTTAAGCACGACACACGCTGAGTAAAAAAAAACTTCCTTCCACCATTACGCCAGAGCCGGCACTGCGAGAGCAACAGTGCTCTCTCTACCTGGCAGTCCCGCCTTCCTTCCCACCCCCCCTCCTATGTGCGCATGCGCACAACAGTCAAACACCACGTCGCTGGCACTGTGAAGCGCACAGTTCCATACAAAGATTTTTGTATCTTTTTCATAAACTGGGGGATGGCTACTGAAGTACTGACATTAAGCTTAAGGAATATATATTGTACTACAAAAATAAAGAAAGAATTAAAGAAAAAAGGACTCATTATATTAAATGTTATCGATAATATCAAGTGGAAATAGGGGGTGCTGCAGTTCCGCAGTGCCTATACACGAGCCGCCACTGCCTATAAATATTAATTTCATGATATGAAAAATCGAAAGATTTGTATTCAAATTCAATGTTAATATACATATTTCTATGAGAAACTGAGAATGTTTGTTCTAAATAACAGATAAATTTGTAACCAAAATTGTTTTTCATTTTATATGTTTTTATGAATGCCTATATGCAGAGGCTGATTTATGCATAGGCGCTAGCTGGGGACGTTGTATTTTTTATGACAACTTATTTTTTAAATTTGTAAATCAACGTATTCTCCTTTGGCTGTAATGGTATAAATGTTGTAGTTTTAAAATTAATTATATTTTATCCACAGGATAATAAATGTGTTGTTAAAAATGTGTATTTTCATACACTAAATCAATGAGTGTCATTCTAAATATACCACTGCCTATGTATATGTTTGTTTGTGAATACATGCATGTGTGTGCATGTTTACATATAAAAATGTAAACATGGAAATGAGTGTTTACCATTGTGGCCCCCCCCCAAACAAAAATCCTGGGTACGCCTATGCCTCACACACGTGTAGTTGGACAAGGAAGGAGTATTTTAACAGCTTTTTCCGATAATTGTGGATATTATTCTTTGATACTGCAGAAATTTCATTAAACAACATCAGCACATCACATTCGTTAATAACACCACCAATCTCATCAAAAAGGTCTTTAAGTTTTAGGAAGCTGTCAAGTTCACGGTGACGGATAGAAGTCGAACCAAAATTCTAATTTTCACTTAAAAGCTCAAATTTTATCATTGGCAACAAATACTGATAGTTTTTTTCCTTGAAGTGACAGGCTCACTTCGTTTAATTTTGTAAAAATATCTGCCAAGTATCCATATCGAAATAACCATAGTTTGTCTGTCAGTTGTTCTTTCAAGTAAAACCGGTGTTCCATGAAAAAAAGCGGCTAGTTTAGATCGCAGCTCAAACAATTGCACAAGTGCATTCCCTCGAGACAACCATCGCACTTCGGTGTGCAGCAGTAACGCTTTATGAGTGCTTCCCATTTCGTCACACACAATATTAAAAAGCCCTGTACTCAGGAGTCGAGATTTAATGAAATTAATGATTTTTACAGCCTCATCAAGGACATTCTTGAGTGAGACCGGCATTTTTCTTACTGCGAGCGCGTGGCGGTGAAGAATACAAAGACTCTAGTCATTCACAAGGGAGATGACAAAGAAAACCCCGAAAATTATAGGCCGATTTCTCTAACATCATTATCATGTAAGATTTTGGAGCAAATTATTGTTAGCAACACAATGCGTTATCTCGAGAGTAGATCGCTCTTAGTCAGCTGTCAACATGTCTTCAGAAAAAGTAGATCCTGTGACACCCAACTCGGTCTGTTAGTGAATGATGTTCTATCATGCGGTGAAAATAATAAGCAGGTCGTTGCAGTGTTCCTTGATTTTAGAAAAGCTTTTGACAAGGTTCCCCACCGTAAGTTCTTATTAAAATTGGGAAATCTTAGCGTTAATGTTAAAGTCATTAACTGGGTTCGCGCTTTCCTTTGGAATAGAAAAGGAAAAGTAGTCATCGATGGTAAGTCCTCGAGTGTAGCAGATGTAGTCTTCGGAGTGCCGCAGGGTAGTGTGCTCGGACCTATGCTTCTATTGCTTTATATATGCGACATCAGCTCAGTTGTGAAAAATAATATCAGGCTTTTTGCGGATGACACCGTAGTCTATAGAGAAATTATTGGTCCTAACGACCATCATCAGCTTCAGGATGATCTGGATGCGTTATCTGTTTGGTGCAAGGAATGGCAGCTAGAAATCAATCAGAAAAAGAGTAACGTTCTAAACTTTTGGAAATCTAGAAGCCCATCGTCGTGTTTACCTACTCGATAGATGGTGAGAGCATTCCTGTTTCGGAAACCGTGAAATACCTCGGGGTAACCTTGAATCGTGACCTGTTTTGGGACACCCACATAAGACTAGTAATAGGTGCGGCAAATAAGAAGTTGGCTTTTGTGCGTAGGATAGTCAGGAAAAGCACGGAAAAGGTGAGAGAATCCTGCTATTTAACCTTGGTTAGACCTCAAATAGAATACGCAGCAGCGGTTTGGGATCCATATCAGAGGGGACTCATAAAGGATTTAGAAAAAATACAACGGCGAGCAGCTAGATTCGTGAAAAAGAATTACGATAAAAAACAGAGCGTTACGTTACTCATTGATGAGTTGAGTTGGACATCGTTGAAAGATCGTAGATTATAGGCGACACTTAAAGTTCTAGATATATATAGGTCGGAGATATTCGTAAATGAAATGAAGGATATTATTCGACAACCAACGTATATCGGACGGAGGGATAATGAGGACAAGATTTGCGAAATTGATAGTAGGACGGAGAGGTATAAGGAGTCATTTTTCCCTAGGACAATACGTGACCACAATAGATAAGTGAATAATAATTAGTAAGGAACTTGTTGCGCGGCACCCCCTGCCATCCACCGTCAAGGTGACTTGCAGGTTAATATATAGATGTAGATGTACAGCTTGGTGCCACAGTCTTCATTTGTGCTACGGCGCCAGCACCATCAGTGAAAATGTCAACACAGTTGTTCCAGGATAAGTCATATGATTCAAAATGGTTTTTTAGAGTATTGAATATTTCGGCACCAGTTGTATGTGTTGGCAAGGATTCACATAATAGAAGATCTTCTTCGAGGGTTTGTTGGTGCTTATACCGGACGAACACAAGCAAAACAGAAAATCCAGCCACGTCTATTCGTCTATTTGTAAGGAAAAAATACAACTCTGCACACGAGATATCAGCTCAGTCTTCACGTTAGCAGCTAAATCTTTGTTTCGACGAGCTACAGTATCTTTGGAAAGTGGCACTGCCGTGATTTCTTTTGCCGACTTTTCATTCAGCATGCATTTAGCATGTCAACTGTACAAGGCTTTATGTGTGTCTCAGCTATCGTGTGCACTTCCCCAGCCAGTGCAATACGATAACTTACCATGTAAGATGCCTCAGTGGCTTTTTCATTTCTGGTTTGATAAGCTGTAACAATTAAGTTTTGGCTTTTAAAGAGCTCACCACGCCTACGTTTAAAATACTCCGTTTCTTTATCTTTAAACTCTGGATGGTTGGTCTCAAAATGACGCCGCATCTTAGCGGGCAGCATAATACTGTTTGAAAATACTGTGTTACACAAGACACAATAAGGTAAATTATCAACATATACAAAGCCATGAGAAAGATAGCTTTCGTCATATTTTCCTTTCTTATTTACAGTTTCACGCCGTTTACCGTAAGTAGATTCCTCCCTTCCATGAGTCACAGAAGTCTCCGATACGTCAGTTTTATCTTTTTCAGCATCTTTAAACGTAGATGGAGCAGCTGTGCGTTAAGAAAGCGAGCATTCTAATGTTCCTTTTTTAAGTCAACGATCCATCCTTAATATGAATATAGTAAAAATATTTTATAAATAAAATGTTTACAATATTTTTGCAGAATAAGACAGTAAAGTGTACTTAATATATATCCTGGGAAAATTAGGTGGGGGAAGGGGAAAGAAGCAAGTGTAGACGAACCAGTAAACAAGATTGTGAAGGAAAGTAGGGTGATTAAGAAAAATAGGTAGGTGTGGTGGTTAAGGATGCACAGCAGGTGGGGCAGGAAAGGGAGGGGGTAGAGGTTTGAGCATTGTTTTTAGTAAGGGGGAAGGATTGAGATAAAATAGGTATTCATTAGCCAAATTTATGGAACATTTGTGGTGCAGGACCTGTAACTCTTCAAGTAGGTTGAGTTGGGGGCCTAGAGGAAATTGGTGGAGTATAGTGAGAGAGAAGGAGGAGCTATGGTTATTCTTAATGAGGTGATGGAGTGGTTGTTTTCTAGTTAGTGGGTAAAGGATAGGGATGGATGTAGGGAGTTAAGGAGTTAAACAAATTGACTTAGTTACCTTAAAGTACCCTTCCAAATGCAGAGAATGTCATCAACCTATCGGTGCCAGTTAACAATTTTAGGAATTAAGTGAGAGTCGGAATTAAACAATACACTTTACACGTGATTTATGAATATGTCCGCTATGAGTGGAGAAAGAAGGGAGCCCATAGAGAGACCTTTATCTTGCCTATAGAATTGATTGTTGAATGGGAAAAAGTCCTGACTGGTGCACACTTTTAATTAGTTCATGAAGTCCTGTATACAATCACTAACGACATTCGCATTAGATAGAATAGTTTGGATTACTTGAGGAGTTTCTTCCACCAAAACATTGGTAAATAAACTGTTAACGTTTTGTACGTATGTATACGGGATTTGTCTTTTCACTTACCTTCGTCGTTTAGCAATATTTTATTTTTCTTTTTACTTCATGAAATTATTATAAAATTGTTGTGAAGAGAAAATGTTGCAAAAATGATGCGAAATATTTTTTTATACTTGAATGAAAGGGGTTGATATATATACTAAATTAATTTTGAAAAATATCGGCCTAGTGATATTGCACCTTCGCTATAACCGGCAATGATTCTATATATTATGAAAATAGTTTTCACATCGCGGGGCCCCTGAATAAGTCTCGGGGAGCCTCAGGGCTCCGCGGAGTACACTTTGAGAAACGCTGCTCTAGGGGGTTTTCGAGATTTGCGGAAAAAATCCGTAATTTTGTTGGCCCAACGTATTTCATTGCACGGCTTATGTTAACTGTTCTCCACAATAACAGGACTGGTTCAATTCAAGGAATATTTCTTTCACACCTTTTTAAATCATACGTTTGTTTAGCATAAGATTAAGGGTAGAATATATTTAATTTTTATTTTAGGATTTCCTAAATTTAACAACAAAATTGAGACAAACGCTTCTACCGTAAATATAAAAATTTATTTTTGTCGTAGAAAGAAATCGAATCAGTGACAAATTAGCACGAGCTCAGCATTAGCATGAGCTCAGACTCAGAATTTCGAAGGTTTTTCAACGATGAGAAATGCTATCTATAACGACAATCGCATTATTATTTGTTGTCATTAGTTTGGAGCTAGTTTTAGATTTAAATATATAGAATCATATAAGATGTTGAGCAAATGATAACATTATTAAAACAAAGCAATATTAAATACCAAAGTTTAATTCGACGACGGGGTCTAGAAAACAATTTTAATGAGAGCATTTTAATAACTTTTTCTTTAGGTTTAATTTACACGCAATATAGAAGTATTTTAATTTTCATACTAGAAGAGGGTCGTTTAAACACGTAAATACTTACCTTGGCTATGCCACTGATATTCTGGTAAGGATGGTGACCCTTAAAAATATTTTGAAAGACTGTGTTCGCGTGTTTTGGATTTTTATGAATGGGGTTCGTGTGATGGAAATGCTTGGGGACCACTAGCCTACTAGTAGAGACTCTCCCGTGCAAATGCGCGGAAATATAAATATCCACAGGAGAATATTTTTTACTTCATTAATTGTTTAAGAAAACATCGGATAATATCTTGAGACTAAAAAGTAAATAAATAAATACAAAAAAAAAATTCTGAAAAATAACTTTTATATGTGGCACTAAAAAGTAAAACGTAAATTTTGATTTACTAGAATAGATTTTAAAAGTGTAAAATCAATTTTGATTTACTAGACCTGATTTAATAATTTTTTTTACAAGTTGTGAGGCTTCTTTATAGTGTAAGAAGGTTAAAGACTTATACAATTTACAAAAGTATTAAATGACGTCTAGTAAACTGAAATTTATTTTTTACTTCTTAGCACGTTTCATTATAGAAAGGCGTTATGTCCCCGCTCTCTGTCCACCAGTGCTATTAGTTAAATTGAAATAGCTAGTAAACGATAGATAGATAGAAAATTGTAGGTTGTATTTGGTATATGGTGGTATTATTTAGGAGGCCAAAGACATTTTCTGTAGATATTGGCGGACGGCAGAGGGTGCCTTCAAAATTTTCAAATTACGATTCTGAGCAAATTGTTATAGATAGAATGTTAAAAGTCTTAATATAATCATTTCATAAATTACTTTATGCCAAATAATTATATTACTAGATTTATAAACAATATAATGTTTACAATTCTAAATAAACCTCAATAAACAAAAAGCGCTTTTTCATATTACGTAAGTACCACTGGATCATTCTGGTGTTCACTACACGCCCGAATTGGCTGAGAGAGTAGCGAGTCGGATTCTCAATCACAATATGGATTTTTTTAGGCTAGAGAGTAAGGCCAGTTTTGGGTTAGAGGATAATCGACGCGTTTGTAGAAAATAAGAATCCAGAAAGATTATCTATTAATAGAATATACTCCGAGCGTGATATGCAGCACTAATTTCGCGATAGGTCATTGATAGGGCGCGACGGGTTGCAATTCCAATTTTGATGAGACGCCATACAGTCGTGGGAGAGATTGTAATGAAAGCGCATGTAGTTTTAGAATGGAAGAGAAAGTAAAGGGTGAGATTAGTATGAGAAGTGATAGTGATAAATTAAACGTCGTCGTACTGAAATGTCGCAGCATCCGTAGAAAAATTGCTGAGTTCAAGCATATTATTCGCACTCTGCACGCCGACGTCGTGATAGGCACAGAAGGTTGGTTAACGGATGAGTTTCAGAGTTAGGAGATATTTCCTAGAGACTATCGTGTCTATAAAAAAGATCGCGCCAATCGATCGGGCGGGGTTTTACAGCGGTTAGCGATAAGTACATTAACAATGAGATTCCGATAAGGGACGAGGATATCGAGAGTGTTTCGTGCCGCATAGGTAAAGATGGCTCCAAAAAGGTGTTCATATGCTCGTTTTACAGGACACCTAACGCTGGTGTAGATTGTATTTAAGGCTCAAAAACAACTATCAAACGTTAGACTGAAATTGATGGAATGATGTGATCCGAAGATCCTATGCAGACAGGCATACGCTGTGAAAGTTGGAACAATTTTTGAAACGAGACAAGGCTGCTATGACCGGGATTTGAACCCGGGTCTTCCACTTGCTGGGCGGATATTCTACCCCTGAACTATCGTAGCAGAACATTTTCTCTCGTTTCTGAACACGGATGTTTTCCTTGGTAGGACGGGAACTAGCCAAGCTAGTATCAAACTGCCCCGACAGATGTCCTCGAAGAGAATCATCGAAAGAAACTCCTTCTTCTCAAATGGTGAGATTTTTTTTTTCTCGTTTCAAAAATTGTTCCAAAGGTTAGACTGATAAATCAAGATGGAATCGTTATAGTCGGTGGTGACTTTAACTTACACTCAATTGATTGGGAAAACAAATGTTTCGAATCTAGAGTTAAAGAACGCGAATCCTGTGAAGCATTAATCGATACATTATGCGAGCACTCCCTCTTCAATTAGTCAGAAAGCCAACGGGATCGAGAAACATATTAGATTTATTAGCAACTAACGACCCAGAAAGAATAAACAAAGTCACCATTGAAGATGGGATAAGTAATCATCTGGCCGTATATGCAGAGTGTAAGTTGAAAATCGATAGGAACCCTAAGCCTCAAAGAAACTTTTACATATTTGATAAGGCAAACGTTTCAAGCGCCTACGAGAAATACTACCAGGCTTCCGTTATATGACCGGACGATCAGGTGCTGAGACCTCATGGACATTATTCAAGGATATAATGCTGGAGGGTATCGACAAGTACATTCCAATTAAATTGAAGATCGACAATAAAGAGCCACGTTTGTCCAATAAGCAAGTTAGGCGTGCGCTTACGAGTAAAAGAAATAACCTCGCCAAAATAAAAAATATGCCGTCTACATCATCCGATGAATATATAGCAACTTTAGTTATGACGTATAAGGAATCCCACCGCTAATGCGAGAAATACTATGCACGAGGCTTTTACCAATTTCCGAAATAATATATTAGATAAGTATTTGAAGGAGGACCCTAAAGCTTTTTGATCCTATGTGAGACAGGTCCAAATAGAGGCCCTACCATACCTTCCCTGCGTAATGTCCAGGGTGCCGTCTCAATGAAGATGAAGAGGGATTCTGATTTCCACATATTCAACCGAGTCTGAAACTGGAATCATTGCTCCGTCCAGCAAATAATTAACATTCAATGAGATATTTTTGGTTCTCCAAAAATTGACAACGCAGATTTTATTTTAGATGATCTCAAACTGCAATTACTTACTACATCATGCAGATATAGCTTCTAGGTCATTTTGGAGATACTGATGGCCTTACTGATTGATTATTTCTCTATAGATGAAGGTGTCGTCCTCGAAAATCCTAATTTTACTTCTGACTACTAAGCTGATATCACTTATATAAAATATAAATAATAAAGGACCAATTACATTACCCTTCGGAACGCCGGAGACAACCTCCACTAGATTCCAGGATTTCTTATCTATAAAAATCTTCTGCTCCCTACGAATTAACAATTCACGGATCCAACTAATAATTTTAGAATTAACGCCTAAGGTTTTAAATTTCGTTATTAACTTCCTTACCAAAGGCATTCCTAAAATCTAAGAAGATGACATCGACATGCATATCATTTTTCCGCTTCTCAGGATACAATTTTTTAAAAATTAGAGCTGAGTATCGCAAGAGCTACCTTTTCCTAAGCCGTGTTGACAATAATCTAACAATGAATAGCTTTCAAGAAATTGAATTATGTTATCATATATATATATATATATATATATATATCAAAGTTGAGAAAATTTCTGTAATTTTCTGAGTTCTCATTGTCACCGCACTAATGTTAACTCCCAATCTTTAGGGACCTCTCCGCCAGAAAAAGATTTCTAGAATGTTAACCGAAACAAAGGTGCTATTTCTTCTGCTAATTCTTCTTCGGGGCAAGTGGAATTGTTAGGTCTGATGGAACTTCATTCCCTTGCTATTCCCACCTAAGAAAATACAATATCGTACATCAGGTCCCTCCTTATATCAGGTGCACAATGTACGCATTGATAGTTGACGGCTGCAAAGGTTTTTACTAAATGAACGTTTAACAGTTTGGCTTTCTCTGGCCTATCATCAATAACGGCACCCGAGTATTACGCAGAGAACGTATGGTGGGGCCTCTTCTGGACGTTTCTCACATAGGACCAAAACGCTTTAGGGTCCTCCTTCAAATAATTATTTAGTACCTTATACCTGAAGTTAGTAAAAGCCTCGCGCATAGCATTTCTCGCTTTAACGCGAGAATCCTTATACGTCTGAACTTTAGATGCTCTATATCTACTCGTCGGATGATGTATACGGCATATTTTTTATTTTTGCGTCGCATATTCTCTGACGCCTAAGCACACCCCTAACTTCCTCATTGTGCTAACGTGGCTCTTTATTGCCGACTATCAATTCAATTGGAATGTACTAATCGATGAGCTCTAGCATTATATCGTTGAAAAATATCCATGAGATCTCAGCACCTGATCGTTCGTACATATCTCGCAAGCCAGGTAGTATTTCTCGTAGGCGATACCAGAAGCATGAATAATTCAGTATATTAATAAATCCCTTTCTTTTATAATTTGTCTAATATATCACTATCTCTCTAGAATAGCAGAGAGGCTGATTAGTCTGAAAAACAAACACTTTAAATGCCATCCGCCCATGAGATGGGTTGCAGTGTAAAATGTAGAGTAGAAGTAATATCTTTCCTTTCAAATATTTTTTACCTACAAATTTTTCAATCACATCTCTAAAGAGCCAGGTTCTTATTTTGAATATTCAAGTATATTTCGCCTTCCAATTTCAAATAGTTATGTTATACCTCTATTCTCCTATATAAAATATGTTTTTCAAATAACTCGCTAGTTAAAAATACAATATAGATCCTTTTATCCGGCAAGCTTGGGATATTGGGATAGCTATATTCCTTACTGTAGAATCTTCGACCATGGTAGGCCTTTTTTAGATTAGAGAGTAGGGTAGGGTGTAGGCGTAATAGGAGATTTCAAAGGGGTATCGAATGTAATACCGTTTCTGGTCGCGAAGTGAGAGAGTCCACCTGCAGAAGCCGTAATTGAGCAATTAATGCTTCGGGCAATAACGAGAAAGTAAATATTGTACTTTTAAAATGCCGCAGTATTCGTAGGAAGTCTGCCGAACTCGAACACGTAATTCGCACGTTGCATGCTGATGTAGTTATAGGTTCCGAAAGTTAGCTCACCGAAGATATCGCTAGCAAATAAATTTTTCCAAAAAGCTACAGAGTGAACAGGAAAGACCTCGCCATTAGAATTGATGGCGGAGTATATTTTGCAATAAGTGAAAAGTACGATAATTGTCAGATCTTAACTATCGGTGAAACGACCGAGAGCATGTGGTGCCGCCTGCGTAAGGATGAATCAAGAAAGATATATTTATGCTCATTTTACAGACCACCTAATGCCAAAGTTGATAACATTTTGAATTTAGAGAGGCAACTAGCCGAGCTTAGATCATTTATGAACGACGGTTATGTGATAATCGGAGGCGAATTTTACTTACCGTCAATCGATTTAGAAAACCTATATTTCGTTACGGAAGATAAAGTACGCGAATCGAGTGAAGCCTTAATTGACACGTTTCATGAATATTCCTTAATCCAGATGGTACAAAAAGCCACGTTGTCGGGGAAATTTCTTGACTTGCGTGTTTCTAACACCCCGCATAGAATAACTAAGATAACCACAGAGGAGGGACTTTGCGACCATCGACCTGTGTTTGCGGAGTGCGAATTAAAGCTCAAAAGACATCCTAAGCCCATTCGGAATGCATAGGCCTTCGCCAAGCCCGACTTTAAAAGTTTCAGCTCACATCTCAGAAGTACCTTTGTCAGTTATCGTGAAAAGACAGAACGATTAGATATGGAGCCATTATGGTTTTATTTAAGGATATACTAGGAAAAGGTATCGATAGATTTATCCCCAGTAAGTTAAAATCTTATAAGGAAGAACCTCGCCGGTTTAATACGAAATTTACAATTGCCTTTAGTCGACAGAAGCATAGTTACGCAAAATTGATAAACATGCCTACCACTGCGTCCGATAAGTATCGCACAGCTATAGTCCATGAGTATAACAGTGCCCGCATATTAGCGAGAAGAACCGTGCGTAACGCATTTAACACCTTCCGGAATGAGGTGTTAAATTCAAAACTGAAGGACGATCCAAAAGCGTTCTGGTCCTATGTAACAGAGGTCCGAGGTAGAGACCATACTATACCTTCCCTGCGTAATGAACCGGGTGCCGTTATTCCTGATAGCGTAGAGAAAGCCAACCTGTTAAACGGTCATTTTGTAAAAGGATTGACAGCCGTCAGCGACAATTGCGTAAATTATGCACCCGCAATAAAGGGGGAACAGATGGACGATATAGTATTTTCTGAGGTGGTAATAGCAAATCAACTAAGCTTCATCAAACATTACAATGCTACTGGCCCCGAAGAAATTCCTGCTTGCGTTTCAAAAGAATTAGATGAAGAAATACCACCTTTTCTTCGGATAATCTTCTAGAAATACTTTTCTCTCGCAAAGGTCCCTAGTGACTGGAGGTTAGCGCACGTTACCCCGATTATTAAGAGCGGTGACAAGGAGAACCCAGAAAATTACAGACCGATTTCTTTAATTTTTATATTTTGTAAGATTCTCGAGCATATACTCGTTAGCAACATAATGCGATTTCTTGATAGTAATCTATTGTTAGATGTTTGTTAACACGGATTCAGGAATGGTAGGTCGTGTGATTCTCAGCTCGGTCTTTTTGTAAATTTTCTACTGAGAAGCGGAGAAAAGAATATACAGGTCGATACAATTTTCTTAGATTTTAGGAAAGCCTTTGATAAGGTACCTTACTTGAAGTTAATAACGAAATTAGAAACCTTAGGCGTAAATTCTAAAATCATTAATTGGATCAGTGAATTTTTAAATCATATGAAGCAGAAGGTTGTTATAGATGGGAAATCTTCGAAAATAGTGGAGGTTGTCTCTGACGTTCCTCAGGGTAATGTAATTGGTCCGTTTTTATTTCTAATTTCTATAAACGTTATCAGCTCAGTAGTCAAATGTAAAATTAGGCTTTTTGCGGACGACACCGTCATCTATAAAGAAATAAGCAATCCGGAAAACCACCAGTATCTTCAAAATGACCTAGATGCTATTTCTGCATGGCGTAAGGAATGGCAGTTAGAGATCAACCAAAAAAGCTGCGTCTTCTTACTTGCTCAAGTTTCGCTTCTAATATCCTTTTATTTCTCTGTGCCTCTTTCTCTTTTTGTCTCTATTCTAATTTTAGATGAATGGCAGTAGGAGATCAACCAAAAAATGCTGCGTCATCAATTTATGGAGAACCAAAGGTATTTTGTTGGATGTATATTATTCGTTGGACGGAGTAGAGATTACAGTTTTAGACCCGATTAAATATCTCTGAGTCACGATCCATCGTGATCTCTCGTAGGACACCCACATTCGCTGATTGATAGGTGCCGCTAACAAAAAGCTGGACTTTATAGGGAGAATAGTTCGAAATAGCTCCGAAAAAGTGGAAAAATTCTGTTATTTATCATTGGTTCGACCGCAGGTCGAATATATTTCAGCTGTGTGAGATCCCTACGAAAAGGGACCCACTAACGAGATAGAAAAGGTTCAGCGCAGGGGAGCTAGATTTGTAAAGAGGAATTACGATAGTAAACAACTCGTAACATCATAAATAGAAAATCTAAAATGGACATCGTTAGAGGAACGTAGGCTGCAGGCTAGATTTAAACTACTGGAAAAATTTATGTCTGAGGGACTAGCGAATGACGTAGTTGGACTTATCAGAAGCCCAACGTAACTCGGAAGACAGGAAATTGAGGATAAAATTTGCGAAATCTGCTGTAGAACGGAGCGATATAGAGGATTGTTTTTCTCTTGGACGATAAGAAACCATAATAGGAAAAGAAAACATTGGAAAACTATTGACCCTTGGTTCACTTCACCCCCTGCCATCCACCAAAAACGTGACTTGCAGGGTATAATGTAGATGTAGATGTAAGTAAATGAAGATCCAACTTTTGTTTAACAAGATATTTCAGTGGCAACTCTACTTTATTCGTGATAAGTCCAGTGTATATGGTATTTCAATACAGAACGCAAAAATGGCAGAGACAGGAGGAGCAAAAATATAAAGTCGTTGGGCGATTGCGGATAAGATAAGGCTATGTGGGAGGGAAAGGGAGGCGAAAATGTGAAGAGGGTTATTCTAAAGTAATTGATACAATTATGACGGATCGGTTATATTCTAAATAAACGGAAGCGATTAACTTTTTGGGAAGAGTAGCTCATTATAGTATAGCATGAGGTGTAGGTG
The DNA here is from genome assembly GCA_028673005.1 of Tanypteryx hageni. Classification (NCBI taxonomy): domain Eukaryota; kingdom Metazoa; phylum Arthropoda; class Insecta; order Odonata; family Petaluridae; genus Tanypteryx; species Tanypteryx hageni. Next base: position 186,264,586 of record CM054120.1, read on the forward strand.
TATTAAAAGCTTACGGTCCCTAAATGCGCGAACTGCCACGTGTTGTAGGGAAGACGTTTAAGGGGAGGGAAAGTGAAGGGGAAATTAATCACCTGGGGATTCAGCTCTACAATTTGGCCAACCAAACCCTAACGCTTGGCGGCAAAATATTTAGCCACCGGTATTTTCTCATACCCACTTTCCTTTTCGGCCAGATTGTCCTTCCTTACAAATAATGGTCACATATTTTGTTTCTTTAGTAGGATTTTGATAAAGATTTGAAGAATAAATGAAGAACATTTTATCAGACCATATTAGCAAAATTCAAAAATGAATTATCATATTCACTATCTTAGGAGTGGCAGGATCGGTATCCATGATAATAAAATTTAAAAAAACTGAAAACAATCTTACAAGTACAAAAACACAACATCAAAACGAAACAAATTAAAATAAGAAAACTATATACACGAGACTAAAACAGCAATCAAAACTACGATAACAAATATGGATATCAATGATAAGTATTAACAAAGAAAACAATAACTAACAAGAAACGCAATAACAATCACTAGATAACAAAACAGCAATCGAAAACTACGATAACAAACCAATGGCAGTATGAGCACACCATATGGTTGGCAACGTAGGCACATGTTGTCTCAGTAAAAAATAGCATAATTTTTACCCTCTCCCCCGCGCAGCTCACGTTTTTAAAATGGATTCTTCCAGACCAAAATGCGTTTCTGCGCATGGGACATCAGCTCTCCACAGAGCTATACAAATATCTTCAACAATATTTTAAGGGGTACGCCGACCAGAGAGGTAGAATATCACTGCTGTAAAGATTGTGACATGGCTCAGTGATGATGTTGAAAACTTATAATATTTTTCAGATAAAAAAGTTATTTTTTAAAGATAAATCGAATCCAAAGCATGAATAATAGACCGCTCCCTAATTTAATTTAATCTAACCCTTCCGAAATTCTTTCAATTTTTTTTAATTTTAGTGTTGCGGATCTCACAAAATATATCGTTAAGACGCATATAAATGTGAAAAATAATCACTGAATGAAGAGGCAAAGATCAGAGCGGGTTTGATGAATATTTAAAATGAAAAATCTCCAGACTGGTAGCCGCGCCCCTCATGTCTGGCCACGAAGAGACTCTGGCCTGTATTCATTGGTCTGTAGAGTTTCGCAAAAATGTACGTGAAAATCTTTTGATTATTGACTCGGAAGAAAATAAGGAAACTGCAGCAGTCGTTTCTTTCAATAACTTAGGAAAAGTTCAATTAATCCTGCCAGATGGATGCTTTGGCCAATTTAGTTACGCTAGGAAAGTAAGTCCCCAACGTTACTCGAAGCAGATTATGAAGATTTTTCATTAAATGTCTCAACGTAAATTTTCTTAGCGTTCTTGGAAAATACTCCAAAACTATATGAACCCGCTAGCATATTTTCTCTCCTTTTAACATTACATAGTGGATTTAGACCTCAACTAAAATTTTGGTTATACGTGAAACTAAGATACATCTGCATTTTACCCTGCAATTCACTTTGACGGTATATGGCAGGGGGTGCCGCGCACCAAGTTCCTAATTAATTACTATTCACTGTTTTCTATTGTGTACCCGTATTGTCCTAGGAGAAAAGGACTCTCTATTCTACTAAAGATTTCGCAAATCTTGTCCTCATTATCTCTCCGTCCGATATGCGTTGGTTTTAAATTAATACCATTCATATTATTTACGAATATCTCCGACCTATATTTATCTAGAACTTTAAGTGTCGCCTATAATCTACGATCTTTCAACGATGGCCAACTCAACTCATCAATGAGTAACGTAACGCTCTGTTTTTTATCGTAATTCTTTTTCACGAATCTAGCTGCTCGCCGTTGTATTTTTTCTAAATCCTTTATGAGTCCACTCTGATATGGATCCCAAACCGCTGCTGCGAATTAAATTTGAGATCTAACCAAGGATAAATAACAGGATTCTCTCATATTTCCATGCTTTTCCTGACTATCCTACGTGCAAAAGCCAACTTCTTATATGCCGCACCTATCACTAGTCTTATGTGGGTGTCACAAAACAGGTCACGATTCAAGGTTTCCCCGAGGTATTTCACGGATTCAAAACATGAATGCTCTCACCATCTACCGAGTAGGTAAATACAAGCATCTAGACTCCCAAAAGTTTAGAACGTGACTCTTTTTCAGATTGATTTCCACCTGCCATTCCTTGCACCATACAGATGACTTATCCAGATCATTCTAAAGCTGACGATGGTCGCTAGGACCACCAATTTCTTTATAGACTACGGTTTTGTCAGCAAAAAGACTAATATTACTTTTAACAACTAGCAAGACGTCGTTTATATAGAGCAAGAGAAGCATAGGTCCGATCACACTACCCTGCGGCACTCCGGAGACTACATCTGCCACACTCGAGGACTTACCATCGATGACTACTTTTCGTTTTCTATTCCAAAGAAAAGCTCGATCCCAGTTTATGCCTTTAACATTAACGCCAAGATTTCCCAATTTTAATAACTACTTACGGTGGGGAACCATGTAAAAGCTTTTCTAAACTCAAGGAACACTGCATCGACTTGTTTATTATTTTCGCAGCATAATAAAATATCATTCACAATCAGACCGAGTTGGGTGTCACAAGATCTACCTTTTTTGAAGCCTAGTTGGCTAACAGCGATCTACTCACAATATTACGCATAGTGTTGCCAACAATAATGTCCTCCAAAATCTTACATGTAAATGATGTTAGAGATTTCGGCCTCTCATTTTCTGGGATTCTTTGTCACCTCCCTTACGAATGGGTGTGACGTGTGCTAGTCCCCGAACATCAGGGACCTCACAACGGGTAAGAGATTTCTCGAATAATATCCGAAGGAAGGGAGCTCTTTCTTCTGCTAGTTCTTTTAATACACGCGCGGGAATTCCTTCTGGTCCTTGGTTTTTGTTGGGCTTTATCGCACCCAGTTTCTTCGCTATTCCTGCCTCAGAGATTTTAATAGCATTCATACGAGTACATCCGTCGGGAATAGGATTATCTTCAAGTCTATCTCCACCTGAAGTGAACGCCTTCGCGAAGTAAACGTTAAGTAGATTAGATTTATCCTACCCATCGAGAAGGACGTCTCCGGAACCACATCGCAGGGAGAGTATAGAAGGGCCCCAACCTTAACATCTCTTACATAGGACCAGAACGCTTTTGGATCGTCCTTCAATTTTGAATTTGACACCTCATTCCGGAAGGTGTTAAATGCGTTACGCACGGTTCTTCTCGCTAATATGCGGGCACTGTTATACTCATGGACTATAGCTGTGCAATACTTATTGTACGCGGTGGTAGGTATGATTTTCAATTTTGCGTAACTATGCTTCTGTCGACTAAAGGCAATTGTAAATTCCTTATTAAACCAACGAGGTTCTTTCTTAAAAGATTTTAACTTACTGGGGATAAATCTATCGATACTTTTTCATAGTAAATCCTTAAATAATAACCATGATGGCTCCATACCTAATCATTCTGTCTTTTCACGATAACTGACAAAGGTACTTCTGAGATGTGAGCTGAAACTTTTAAAGTCGGGCTTGGCGAAAGCCTATGCATTCCGAATGGGCTTAGGATGTCTTTTGTGTTTTAATTCGCACTCCTCAAACATAGGTCGATGGTTGCAAAGTCCCTACTCTGTGGTTATCTTAGTTTTTCTATGCGGGGTGTTAGAAACAAGCAAGTCGTGAACTTTTCCCGACCACGTGGCTTTTCGTACCATCTGGATTAAGGAATATTCATGAAACGTGTCAATTAAGGCTTCTCACGATTCGCGTTCTTACTTTCCGTATCGAAACATAGGGTGAAGAGTTCCCGTGTTTCCAGCCAGGTGAATATGTTGTCTACCGACGTTTCGGCACCTTCCTCAAGTGCCATCTTCAGGGGTCTCCTGAGTGCCGTACCAATCAATTCAATTCAAAGGTTTTTATTTATCTAAGAACAGGTTACATTTTATACATTATGCACCTTGAATGCTCTTTCATTCGCGTTTCAATTGTCCGTCCCGTTTGGCCGATGTACTGCTTGCCGCACGAGTAAGGGATTTTATAAACTCCGGCTGTTTTGAGGCCTAGTTGGTCTTTGTTCTGCGGTAATATCAGCTTACATTCCAAAATATATAAGAGGATAGAAGTATAACATAACTATTTGAAATTAGAAGGCAAAATATATATGAAAATTCAAAATAAGAACCTGGATCTTTGGAGATGTGTTTAAAAAAGTTGTAGGTAAGAAATATGTAAAAGGAAAGATATTACTTCTACATCTACATGATACATTACAACTCATCTCTTGGGAGGATGGCATTTAAAGTGTTTGTTTTTCAGACTAATCAGCCTCTCTGCTATTCTAGAGAGATAGTGAGATATTAGACAAATTAAAAAGAAAGTGTTTAATTAATAGAGTGAATTATTCAAGCTTCTGGTATCGCCTACGAGAAATACTACCTGGCTTGCGTGATATGACCGAACGATCAGGTGCTGAGATCTCATGGATATTTTTCAACTATATAATGCTAGAGGACATCAATTATTACATTCCAATTGAATTGAAAGGTCAACAATAAAGAGCCGCGTGGGCACCATGAGTGTGCTTAGGCGTCAGAGAATAAGCGACGTAAAAATAAAAAATATGCCGTATACATCATCCGACAAGTAGATATAGAGCATCTAATGTTTAGACGCAAAAGGAATCCCGCGCTAAAGTGAGAAATACTATGCGCGAGGCTTTTACTAATTTCAGGAATAAGGTACTAAATAATTATTTGAAGGAGGACCTTAAAGCGTTTTGGTACTATGTGATAAACGTCCAAGGAAGAGACCCCACCATACGTTCTCTGCGTAATGACTCGGACGTCGTTATTGATGATAGGCCAGAGAAAGCCAAACTGTTAAACGTTCATTTAGTAAAAACTTTTGCAGCCGTCAACTATCAATGCGTACATTGTGCACCTGATATAAGGAGGGACCTGATGTACGATATTGTATTTTCTTAGGTGGGAATAGCAAGGGAATGAAGTTCCATCAGACCTAACAATTCCACTTGCCCCGAAGAAGAATTAGCAGAAGAAATAGCACCTTTGTTTCGGTTAACATTCTAGAAATCTTTTTCTGGCGGAGAGGTCCCTAAAGATTGGGAGTTAACATTAGTGCGGTGACAATGAGAACTCAGAAAATTACAGAAATTTTCTCAACTTTGATATCATCGTCATGCTTCTGTCCGAAGACAGGTTTTAACTGAATCGCTGCCTCCATTTCTCGCTCTCCCTAGAAGCCTCTTTTATACCTCTATAAGTATTATATGCCTGCATTATATTATCTAATATTCCTATTCTTTTTCTCCCTCTTCCTCTTCTTCCACTAATTTTTCCTTCTAAGATCGTCCTTTGTAAACACTGTCTTCTCAATATGTGACTTATCCAATTTGCTTTTCTTCTCCTAATTGTTTTATTAGCGTCCTTTCTTCTACCACCATTTCTAATACTTCTTCGTTTCTCTTCCTCTCTGTCCATTTCTTTTTCATCATTCTTCTCCATACCCACATCTCAAAACTTTCTAAATATTTTTCCTCCTTTCTCCATACCGTCCACGTCTCTGCACCATAAAGAGCTATGCTCCATATGTAGCATTTTGCTAATTTCTTCCTTGTTTCTAAATTTATTTTCTTGCTTGTGAGAAGCTCCTTCTTCTCGTTAAATGCTGCTTTAGCCATTGCAATCCTACTTCTGATGTCCTGTGTACTACTTCCATCCTGTGCTAAAATACTGCCGAGATATTTGAAACTACTCACTTGTTCCAATTTTTGGCCATTTACCATTATATTTAATTCTTTATGTTCCTTTGAAACCACCATGACTTTCGTTTTTTCTGCATTGATCTTCATTCCAAATTTCACCTCCTATCTTAAATCCTTCCTCTTCCATCAACGCTTCTTCTGTTATTGTTTCTGCATAAATATTAAATATCGCTGGTGAAATAGGACAACCCTGCCTCACTCCCCTCCCTATTGAAGTACTTTCTGTTTCTTCTCCTTCAACCCTGACTCTAATCTGTTTATCAAAGTAAAGGTTTTTAAGCTGTCTTTTATCTTTCCAATCTATTCCTATTTTGTTTAAAATACCCAGCATTTTATCCCATTTCACTCGGTCAAAAGCTTTCTCCCAGTCTACAAAATAAAAATACATACTTTTATTGACTTCTAGCGCTCTTTATATCATCATCCTCATACATCCTATAGCATCTCTAGTCGCCCTTCCTCTTCTAAAACCAAACTGATTACCTTGCAGCTCCTTTTCTATTTTACATTCAATCCTTTTGGTTATTTTTCTGGTTAGAACTTTAGCTGTATGAGAAATTAAACTAATAGTTCTGTAATCCTTACAACATTTTGCATTATTCTTTTTCTCCAGTGGTACCATCACAACATCTAAAAAATCTTCAGACCATATGCCAGTATCATATACTTGGTTAAAAAATTTTGTGAGTTGCTTAACTGCTTTAGACCCCAAAACCTTAAGAACGTCCACGGGTATATCATCACTCCCAACAGCCTTTCTTCTTTTCATGTCATCAATTGCTCTTTTAACTTCAGACTCAAGAATACTTGGTCCTAGCTGATCTTGTTCCACATCCTCTTTTTCATTAAATTCAATATTTCTTGCCTTTCCTTCTTTGTCATACAGAACCTCAATGTATTCTTTCCAGACATTCTTTACATCCTCTGGCTCCAAAACTATTTTACCACTTTTGTTCATGATTCCTTTACGTCCTATCTTTCTTGCTTTTTTCTTGAATAGTTCCCTTGCTTTGCTATACATGAGGTCTGTTCTACAAACTCTTTCACATTCGACAATCTCCTTGCATTTCTCATTATTCCACTGTTCTCTGGCTTTATCTGTTTCCCTTCTTAAAGCATTATTTAACTCCTTGTATTTTCTTTGGCCTTCTTCAGTGTTTATGTTCTTCCACTTTCTCCGCTCTTCCATTTTTTGCAGCATGCCTGCTGTGATCAAGGGTTTTTTGTTTCTTTCTCCCGTTATCTTTCCTACCTTCTTTTCCATTACATCTTTAATGTTGCTATGGATGTATCTCCACTCCTCATCTCCACTCTTCCTATTTTCTTTAGCTCTCTCCCCCAACCTTTCCTCCAGCTCAGTCATGATAGCCTCCTTGTTTTTAAGGAGTTCCTCTAAGTTCCATTTCTTGTTAACTCTTATGTTTCTCTTAAAGTTCTTCAGTCTGCATTGTATATTTGCCACCAAAAGGTTGTGGTCAGAATCGATATCTGCCCCTGGTAGTGTTTTCACATTTTTAATGCTATTTCTAAATCTTTAATTGACTAGTATGTAATCTATCTGGTATCGTCTCTGGTCTCCTGGGCTTCTCCATCTGTAAAGTCTCCGCTGGTGATGCTTAAACCATGTATTAGTTACAATCAATCTATTTCTATGGCAGAATTCCACAAGTTTATCCCCTCTTTCATTTCTCTTCCCTAATCCATATTTTCCCACTATGTTATCTTTCTCTCCCTCTCCGACTACACTGTTCCAATCTCCCATTACTATGGTGGTGATCCTTCCTTTTCCCTCCTCCTCCAATATCTCCATAATCTGTTCATACATTTCATCTACTTCGTCGTCGCCAGCATTAGTTGTTGGCATATACACTTGAATTATAAGCATTTCCACTGGCTCCATCTGAAGTTTTACGGCTATTAATCTATCATTAACAGTCACTACCTTGCTAATTCTTTCAGCTATCTCTTTTCTCATTATAATCCCCACTCCCCTTTCCTTTTTCTCCCCTCCCGAGTAAATAATCTTAAATTCGTCTGAATTTACCTCGCCTTCTCCTTCCCACCGAACTTCACTAAGACCTACTATACCTACAATATTCCTTCTCATTTCCCTTTTTAAGTTCTCTAGTTTACCCCCTGAATTCATAGTCCTAATATTCCATGTGCCTATTCTTAATTTATATATATATATGATAATATAATTCAATTTCTTGATAGCTATTCTTTGTTAGATTATTGTCAACACGGCTTAGGGAAAGGTAGCTCTTGCGATACTCAGCTCTAATTTTTAAAAAATTGTATCCTGAGAAGCGGAAAAATGATATGCATGTCGATGTCATCTTCTTAGATTTTAGGAATGCCTTTGGTAAGGAAGTTAATAACGAAATTTAAAACCTTAGGCGTTAATTCTAAAATTATTAGTTGGATCCGTGAATTGTTAATTCGTAGGGAGCAGAAGATTTTTATAGATAAGAAATCCTGGAATCTAGTGGAGGTTGTCTCCGGCGTTCCGAAGGGTAATGTAATTGGTCCTTTATTATTTATATTTTATATAAGTGATATCAGCTTAGTAGTCAGAAGTAAAATTAGGATTTTCGAGGACGACACCTTCATCTATAGAGAAATAATCAATCAGTAAGGCCATCAGTATCTCCAAAATGACCTAGAAGCTATATCTGCATGATGTAGTAAGTAATTGCAGTTTGAGATCATCTAAAATAAAATCTGCGTCGTCAATTTTTGGAGAACCAAAAATATCTCATTGAATGTTAATTATTTGCTGGACGGAGCAATGATTCCAGTTTCAGACTCGGTTGAATATGTGGAAATCAGAATCCCTCTTCATCTTCATTGAGACGGCACCCTGGTCATTACGCAGGGAAGGTATGGTAGGGCCTCTATTTGGACCTGTCTCACATAGGATCAAAAAGCTTTAGGGTCCTCCTTCAAATACTTATCTAATATATTATTTCGGAAATTGGTAAAAGCCTCGTGCATAGTATTTCTCGCATTAGCGGTGGGATTCCTTATACGTCATAACTAAAGTTGCTATATATTCATCGGATGATGTAGACGGCATATTTTTTATTTTGGCGAGGTTATTTCTTTTACTCGTAAGCGCACGCCTAACTTGCTTATTGGACAAACGTGGCTCTTTATTGTCGATCTTCAATTTAATTGGAATGTACTTGTCGATACCCTCCAGCATTATATCCTTGAATAATGTCCATGAGGTCTCAGCACCTGATCGTTCGGTCATATAACGTAAGCCTGGTAGTATTTCTCGTAGGCGCTTGAAACGTTTGCCTTATCAAATATGTAAAAGTTTCTTTGAGGCTTAGGGTTCCTATCGATTTTCAACTTACACTCTGCATATACGGCCAGATGATTACTTATCCCATCTTCAATGTTGACTTTGTTTATTCTTTCTGGGCAGTTAGTTGCTAATAAATCTAATATGTTTCTCGATCGCGTTGGCTTCTGAGATCATCGAGGCTAAGATTCACGAGATCGATTGTAGAAAGGAGAGATATAGAGGATCGTTTTTCCCTTGGGCGATAAGAGAACATAATAGGAAAAGTTAATGTAGGACACTAGGGGCCTTTAGGCACTGCATCCCCTGCCATCCACCAAAAAGGTGACATGCAGGGTATTATGTAGATGTAGAGGAAATCAATAAATAATTTTCGAGGTTACCTAAGACTGAACAGAAAGTGATAAAGGATGTTACTCGATCCATGTTTTCTTTTCTTATTCAACACGCGGTAGAAACCCGGAACGAGTACGGAAACACCGCGGAAGCCTTCGGAATGATCTTACTCTAATTTCCATAATAAGCTTGGAAAACTCGATGCACATTTCCGATAATAATCAGCGGTCATCAATGGTGACTCATCAATAACACATTCTAAAAAAGAATTATTTTTATGACTACTGGATATATAAAATTTTAATAGAGAAAAAGGTTAAGACGACGTTTCGTAACCATTAAGACGAACACGAAAAGAGTACTAGCAAAAATGGTGGTGAGGTAGAAGGAACGATTAGCAATTTGTAGTATAACTATGAAACCGGAAATTCATAATTGTACCACATTTACAGAGAATAAAATCATAGAGTGAACCTGACTGCTTTCATGCGGAGAACATATCCTTTGCAGTTACTTTTTCTAAGAAAGCTCAGTGGAGAGATTGGAATATCAAAAGAATTTATCAGGAAAGAAACATTTACGAAGGATACATTTGCGCTCATGTGAAAGTTATTCGCCGAAAGGTACGTATCACCGTGAATATAATTTAATCGTATTTAACGGTACTGCCTCAATAAATTCGATCCGTGATGTTTTTCATATACGACGCACATATAAATGCCAAATTTGCTCGCACTTTTAATGCATATTTTGATGACACGCTCAATCGTTATCCATTAAACGCTACTTACACAGTACCACTGGCAAAATAAACTTCGTCTCGTAATGAAATCGCAAGACAAATTATGCATTACAAAAAGGGGCAGTGTAATACCATTTGTGGCCGTTTGTGAAAGAATTTGGTAGAATTATTATTCTGTAAATATTTGCGGGTTCTATAATAACTACTATTTCCCTCGCTTGTCTTCGGATTCGGATACCTCGCATAAACCTTCCTCCAAAACCACTCTTTTCAGCAATTTTAATTAAGAAACAAAAAATTTCTTAAATAGAAACCACTACAAAGAAACCTAACTAGCAAAACAGCAACAAAAACATAATAAGCAAAATAGCAACAACAAAACTGTATTACAACAACCAAAAAACAAGACCCAGAAAGAACCGGCACACAATACTCATAAGCTGACAATCCAAAGGCTACTGATTGAGAAAAGTAATTGTAAGCGACGTAGTAAGGCGTACATTGGCAACGTCGCAAGGCTCTGATATGCTCAAGCCTAAAAATTACTCTGCTAATGCACCCACCTTCAACTTTTTAAGGGGCCAAAATGTTTCTCGCCGAGTATAAGTATTTCACTGACTGCCTCCATCTTAATCAATTCAATTTGAATGGGATCTTACGCTTTTACGCACTTTCATTCAATACTTACGCGTACACTTTTAAAATTATCGCGATAAACCATACTGTTTAAATTGGAAACCTCAATATCGCATATTTTCCAGTAATTTTATTCAATAGGTACCCATATGACTTCATGATAAGCCAAAATGATTACATTGTCATTTTAAAGAAATCAATTTAATGTCGAAACTGACGTGGGATGTTATTTAATTTTGTTACTTTCCGATAAAGAGTGAGTTAGTTTCACAATCGGAAAATTGAAAATTCTACCATTGATTTATAGTTTGTCAGTATATGCCGTATATGCAGTAATCAATTTCACATTTTCAAATAAAACGATCAATGTATCGCACAAGTGCTTGTCCGTCGCGAGGCGAAAGAAACGTGTGCACACACAAATGGAATTTTTATTATGGTGGTATAGAATACCAAACCAATGTTCTTTTTAAAACACCTTTGAGAATTTCCGTTAAGTGATCGCATTAAACTTTCTATTTCTTTAATTTTATAATTATATTTAAAGCAATATGCCAATGAATCAATCTGGCAGAACCTTTTGCTCCGCCATTATATAAAGCAAATTTTGGGAATCATTATTGTGTGATTATGGTATTAGATGATATACTCAGTTAACATCAACTGGAACAACAACAAGAGACGTCGAATAAGTATCGAAAGAACTTACGAGAAATACAGAGATGGAAAAAATTCATTGCCGCACGTATTAACCATGTGCAAACAATGTCGACATCAAGGAAATGGATTATCGATGTGATTACAGAAATATGAGGTAAAATTTCTATCACTTTGGAAATCGTTAAAAATTTCAGTTATGTACGATAGAGATCATAAAATTTGTCTGCATTGAAAACTCGTGATGCTCTCCTTCAGTAACAACAGTCTGATTATCCTTGTTTCAGATTTCGTTCAAACTGCCAAGAATAACACACTTCAAAACGATCGGTATTTACTCTTGGTTTTGAAAGGAAGGAAAGTTGACACTCTTTTGAATGACGCCATATTCTGAGAGTCTTCAAAGCTACACGCCGGCAATTTTGAGGTTGAAGTTTCTTTAGGAATTGAAGTCGTTCGGTCAAAACATCTAGTAAAATCCTTTGCGAAAAGTAAATATTCGTTTTTTACTGCGTGTAAAACTAATCAAACAATTTTGACCCAATTCCATCCAAATTCTGAGCTTTTTCTCGAAAAAATACTATTCTTTGATATTTTTGCTCTGCCGATAGTAAAAGGAGCTTTGGAAAATTCATTTACCGTTAAATTCAAAAGTATTCACAAATTACGATCGCTTTTCTTTTGTAGCCTAATCTGGGATCAAAGAATATATTCTACGTAAAAGGCAATAACAAATGTCAGAAGATTTAATTAACAGGAGGAAGGATTTAAAAGCTCATTTTATCGACTACACACATAGACGCAAAGATTTATAATTCCGTTTTCTTTGAGCTTTCTTTCGAAATAGAATCTCTTATTACATTTCCATCCTCTACCGAGGAATACGAAATACGTGTTTACATTCCCCGTGTTTACATTCCACACTTGTTTAAACACATAGCTTCTATGTCGTAAATCCTCCTATTGAGGGACACGGAGCGAGAGAGCACCAAGGCTATCCTTTTATTCGCAGATAACTAATCCTTTTGGTTCACAAGCTTAGCTCCTCAAGTGTGGAAACGCACCTGAGCTATTCATTGCGGCTTACCAAAGAAAATCGATTCATCCTGATTCATAGTATAGTAATCCTTTGCCGTTCCCGATTTTGATAGTTTGCGATTCATTTATTGCGACCAAACCTTGCCGTTCGCGACGTTGATTCGAAGGTTCGCGACTCACGATCTAATTTGAAAATAGTGCAAGAATCACCAGAGTTGTTTCATTAATTCAAAGGCTTACACTTTCAAGCGCACTCACATAAAATTCCATTATTATGAACATTTAGGTCGTAATGGAAAATGAGTGATAGTCCTAGCAAGTGCTCAACTCGAATGGTTATTTTGGAAAAGGATCTCATCCAAAACTTTTGCACACCTGACCCAGTGAAATGCTCGCATCGCAATCTTAACCATTGTTAAAATACAGTTTTATGTTTAGTATTTGACCAAATGTAATTCTAAATGGAAATTTTCAAACATTATTTATTGCAAAGCTATGACACTTTTTCAAATATTTGATATAACAATGCGCTTTACAGTACGGAGTTTCAGATTTGTCTTCCAGCTGCAAACTAACGAATTTTCTAACGTGATATAAGGAAAAGAGGTATGATATTTGAATAACAGGTTAATTAACCATACCTGCCTGTTTTGCGATCAATTATTTTTCACAAAAGGTGATATATAAACGAAAAAGGCTTAATTTTGCTAACCAGATCCCAAAACCCCGATTTCCGATCGTGATCCATCCGAGGAATGCAACACTCGCAAACGGCAAACTTAATTACGCGCTATTATGTACGTGAAATTTGTAATTATATTTTTCTTAAGACTTGCGTATATTTATATAAGAGTAAACTAATGATTATTTAAATAATATAGTTTTCAATAATTAACAATGTATACCAATAATTATTTAAACAATGCATTTTTCAGCCATTAAGCTGTACAAATCAAAGTAATTGATAATTTCAAGTGCCCGTAGCTCTGTAACAAATTAGAATAAGACCCATGTTAATATGACATTTTTTACTCAAAATCAATCAATCAAAATCTCGAAGTTATGACATAAAGTCACTGGACACCCTGTATATTGCCGTAAACAAAATCAATAATAAAAGCTAAATAGTTCTTCGTGTTCACCATTGAGGTTGTGATAAACATTCTCCGATTAAAAAAATAGAAGTGAAACAAGTAAACGGAATTTAATATTATTACCAATGAATGTTCTCCAAATAGGACTAACTTTACTTACCAAATATTAAAAATTCAGTATGAATACTTTTATAAATAATTTATCCATCTATCCTTTATCCATTTTGAAAATTCAATTCCAAATTCCCGGGGAAAGTCATAAAAAAATATTTTTGCCAAGTCCGTCATGTTGCTTGCATTATAAAAGTTTTTTTTGCAGAATGCCGGAACGTTCCATGTTGAACTATGAATATCATAAGATAGACACTTGAAGATTAATTTATTGAAGCGCATTAGCTAAAATATTTACTAGAAAAGTTTATTTTATGTCAATGAGAAGGAAATCATGATCATTTTATAAATATTAAAGTGCAGTTTTGATATATACTATAAATATTACACCACTCGTCCCATTAAGGAATAATTTTGATAATATGCCTGAGATTTATGTAAAATTAAAGAAAACAGTAATGTATTCACGTGGGCGTATAACTAGTATAACTGATCATATTAAGCAGGGTAATGAAGCTAAGGAGCCAATATATTAAAAGCGGTAACTGAAAGTACAAACCATGGAGGTGTTCAGTAAATAAATTACAAAAAATACATAATTAATAATAAATAGCAAATTTTCATAAATGTACACGCAAGATAATTATAACTGCATCAGAAAAAGTATCAAGCACCATTCATGAATTCTCATATGCTTTTTAAGCTATTATGCGCAAATGTAAAAAGTTTTCTATACTTTTGTCGCAGGTTTTCATATTCGCTCAACTTCAAAATTCTTTGATTATTTTTCTTTCATGCAAGCATAACTTTTACTTCGTAGGAGTTTTTATTACCCAGATTACAACAAAATGCGGATCAATCAACACCGTACATGTTACTCGGGGGATAATTCTGTCGGTCTTTCATGACTGCGGACAAAACTTCAACGGTTCTTAAATCACAAACCTTGAAATTTTGCTGTATTATATTCCTCTACTTGTTCTGAAATGCTGAGTCATACTCCAGGGAACGCACGTTTTTAATCTTCAGTTAAAAAATGCCGTAGCTTTCCCTTTCGTCTGATCAGACATGACTGAGATTTTTGTAAATGAGTTACCCAAACAGCTTTTGTTTGAAGCATAATTCCCTTTCCCTTTATAATGATATCGATTTGTTCTTGAAACATTGTATTTTTGCAAGTAGTCTTTTTCTTGTTATTATTGAACTTATTGTTTACTATTTTAGTATTTTTAAATTATGTATTTAAATTTTCATTAGTTATAACCTATTTGAACAAACCTTATTTCAGAGGGCCAAAAGAGATTAACATCATCAATATAGGATCAAATCAATCAATCGACCCTCCCTCCAATTCAGTCTCTTTCATTCCCATTCTACCGCTCTCCTCTCCATTCTGCCCCAGTATAGTCTCAGCTCTCGTAGAGTATAGACGTGTTTTCTCTTTATGCTCTCAAACTATTCGAAGTGAGGTATAGTTCTCAAGCAAACCCAGAAATCGTTGAGTTGCTGTGAATGTCAGAGGATGTTCCATCTGGCCTGCACATCTCTGTCCTGCAACGACCTGCAGACGCTTGAAGACCTGCAAAAATCCTGGTCCTCTTCCAGCTTTATGTCCATAAACCGTTCTTCGCGTTCTGATGACACTCCCGTTTCTAAAGGTTCTAATAATGAGTGCATACCGTCCGTACTGGATAAATTGTTGGCCCGTGTTAAACTTATTTACAGTAACCAGGCAGAATTGAAGAAATCCATTACTTCTTGGCACGCCTCTATAAATGACTATGCTAAGGCCTTGGATCTGATAAACACTTCGCTCAGTAGGACTAGTGACAAACTAGAATGTCTTGCAAGTGAAAATTCTCATATTAAAATGCGTCTCAGTGATAAATTGGCCTGAACAAAATCAACTTAGAAATGTTATTGAAATTAATGGCATTCCTCCATCTAAAGGGCGAAGATATTGGGTCGCTTGTTGCCCATACTGGGAATGCCCTTGAAATTACGTAAAATACATTGAATACGCACATAGAGTATGGCTTCGTTCCACTTCTTCGTCCAATGGTGGTCCAAGACCCTCTCCCATTATCGTTCGCTTCGTGAGATTTGTCACTGCGACCGATTTTCTTGAGGCTCGGGGAGCTAAAAGGAACATATTTCCCCTTGACAATGGTTTTGATAACTCTTAATCTAATTCTCCTATTTTCATAAATGAGTCTTCGACTCAAACCGACAGGTGGTTATTCGTCCTGCATCGGGGACTTAAAAAAGGCAATAAGATAAAATATCTGTGAGTTCGAAATGGCTGAATCTTTGTTCGGAAAAGTGAAGGCAGTAACCGCCTTTGTATATCCGGCAAAGATGACTTAAAAGACATCAGATAGCAATTGGTACCTCAATTGTCAACACCTAAACAATCTATTTCTTATTCCATAAAGATTTGTCACGTAAATTGTCAATCTTTACTAGGTCACTATGATGAATTCTGTGAATATTTTTCTACGTAACCTTATGACATTATTTGTGTCTGAAACCTGGTTAAAACCAGATATTACAGACGAAATGGTAAGGTTGGCAAATTATTATCTAATAAGGCCCGACAGACTAGGCAGAAACGGTGGTGGTGATGGTGTATTCATCCAGTCGTTGTGTCTGTTTTTGCAACCTCTCCCTCTATTTACTGTTCGAGGCCTGAATACTGTATACTCTTATGTGTCATTTATCGTCCTCCTAAAATTGGGTTTCTTTCCGACTTTGAAAATGATCTTCTTAGGTTATTTCCTACCTACAAAAACATTGTTATAATGGGTGATTTCAATACTGACATGTGCTGTGATTCTTTTGATAGCCGTTATTTAAGGATCATTCATTATAGTAACAATCTTCACCTCGTTTTATTAAATCCGACCCACCATATAGCTACCAGTCATACCCTGCTCGACCTCTACCTATTTGATGACCCATTAATAGGTATTTCCTATTCCCAAACTCCTGTTCCTTTTCTTTCCGCGCACGACCTTATACATATTTCCTACAAATTTAAATTTCCCCGATCTTCCCCTTCACTATTTACTTACCATGATTTCAGCAACTTCGAATACGAAAAATTCTAGGAAGATTAACGCGCTATGGATTGGTCGGTAGAAATCGGTTCGAACTCCTTTGTTTCGAAATTATTAACTTTCAACACTAACATAATGGAATGTATCAATCAACATGCTCCCAAATGTACTTGTTATCGCAAACGTCTCTCTTCCCCGTGGCTCACTATAGATATTAGGAGGCACATTAAGGAAAGAAATATGTTTCTACGTTCATTTATACAATCCCGAAATCAACTCGCCTACGGAAAATATAGAACACTCAGAAATCGTGTCAAGCTGCTGGTCACTGAATCTAAGCGCCTTTATTACACCTCCTGCTTCTTTCGATTAACCGAATCCAAACAAGTGTGGAAGCAATTAAGGAATTTAGGGCTAGTTCGACAAAGAGACAACAGTAACTTCCTAAATCTTTCATTAGAGCAGCTCAATGATCACTTCATTTCCTCTCTTTCCCCTGAAAATAGTCCTTCCCAGCCACCCACGTATATTATCGACACCCTTATTCCTTTCCATGACAAAAATTATTACTTTCGGTATATAACTCTCGGTACCTTACGCAAGTTTCTCTCACTTCCTGAATCAAATTCTATGGGCATAGGCGAAATCCCTTTATATTTTCTCAAACAGTCTTTTCCCGCATTATCTTCGGTTTCGTGGAACTTCAAAATTGCTCATTGTCCTTCTCTGTTTACCCTTCCATCTGGAAATCCTCACTAGTTCATCTCATCAAAAAGGTAAAAAGCTCTTTCTCTCCTTCAGATTACCGTCCAATTTCCATTTTATGAGCTATTTCCAAAGTTTTGGAAGGCATAGTTCATCAGAAAACTACTCATTATCTTTCGAAGGGCGGAAAATATGATCCTTTTGCATCGGGGTCTCGTAAGGATTTCAGTACCAGTCAGCTCTCTTAAAAGTTACCAACGATATAAGATAGGCGATCTATAAGAGAATGGTAACCATACTAGTACTCTTTGATTTTAGTAAGGCTTTTGACCGTGCTAATCACGCTCGTTTCCTATCTAAAATGAAAAATCTACATTGTTCCTGTTCCATATTAAACTGGTTCCATTCATATTGGAATGGCTGTCGCCAAACAATAAAAGACCATAATGGAAACATGTGAAACTGGATCTCAGTTTCCTGTGGGGTTCCCCAGGGTTCTGCCCTTGGGCCTCTTCTGTTTTCAATATACCTACTTGACCTTCCAGAAAACATAAAACATTGTAAATATATGATGTACGCTGATAACTTGCAAACCTACTGGCATTGTAACCCTCGGGATTTTCCGGATGCTATCTCAAAAATGAATGAAGACGTTACTGCTATCTCGAAATTGGCAAATAACAATTCATTTATTTTAAACTGCTCAAAAACCAAAGCTGTCATTATCGGTAGTTCATAACTAATACATTCCTTTGATTTAAATAAAGATTATTCTTGGAAATACAGCTATTCCCTTCTCAAATACTGACCGAAACCTAGGAACTAAAATGAATGAAAATTTCTCATGGCAAAATCAGATATCTGATATTTCCAATAAAATAAACAAAATTTTATACCAGTTGAAAGTAAATAGGAACGTGTTACCTCTACATACCCGTAAATGGCTTACATCTACTTTAATCTTCCCCCACTTCGACTACTGTTGCCTTATTATTAATCACCTCACAGATCAGCACGATATCAAGCACCAGCTCTCAATGAATTCCTGCGTCAGATTCAATTTCAATCTCAGGGGAGACGTCCATATTTCCCCATATTTGGAAAACTGGAAAATCTTGGTTGGCTATCCACAAAATCCAGACGTAAATACTAATGTTCAATATTCCTTCTACTCATTTTTTCGAAATAAACAGCCTGAATACCTTCTCAACTTGTTCCCCCATTGGCTATGACTATGACCATCAGGTTCGACTGCAGCCACCTTTATTACCCGGCCCATCGGACCACTACTTTTCAAAAATCTTTTCAGGTCGTCGGATCCCAACTATGGAATTCAATTCCTAACCATGTGAAACGCTCCAGTTCCTTGAGCTATTTTCAATCAAAATATATAGTTTATTAATATTTGATAGGAAATTTTAAAGAACGTTTATGGATATTCATATTTATGTATTGTGGGTATTTGTGTGTATTTATGTGTATATATACATATATGCATGTCTGCCATGAATTTATGATTGTATGTAAGGTTACGAGAATATTTTCGCATTATTGTACTCGAAGCGCTCTTATGGGACATGTCCCAGAGCGGATTAAACAAATCAAATCTCTCCAATTCTGTCTCTCTCCTTCTCATTCTGCCTCTCTCCCTCCAATTCTGTCTCTCTCCTTTACATTCTGCCTCTCTCCCTCCAATTCTACCTCTCTTCCTCCAATTCTGTCTCTCTCTCTCTCTCATTCTGCCTCTCCTCATTCTACTTCTCACTCTGCCGTAAAAAATGAAACTATCTATCTTGGCGCCACGGAATTACAAACATAGCATATTATTTATATAGAGACACACACGAACACCTGTGCAGGCGCGTGGACCTTCTGATTTATTTAATTTTGAATAGGTATCCCATAAACAGCCTTTTATGACGTACAGTCATTTGTAAAAGTCTGTGGGCAAGCTCGGTCGCGCCGCTCACGGCCAAACAGTGAAGTTAAAATATATGTTGGCACTACGTGATTCGCAGTGAGAGAGGGGAAGGGTGGTGTGGGATATATGTTTTGGAAGTTCGAGCGAATGAGGGGAATCAAGGAACTGTCGTAGAATTGCAGGCTACCGGGGTCGAATTGAGACCGCGCCTTGCCCCTGAGGAAAGGTCTCGAATTTAAGACCCAAAGACGGAGAAGTGTTTTCCATGCTCATGCCATACATGATTACGACTCAGCCCATATCCTCGAAGATATTCCACGTCTGAAATGGTTCACCAAAGGATATGGCTTTCCATTTCCGCTGGACTAACACTGTGGCTGCGTTACCGTGATCGCTAGGGACTTGAACCGACATCGGAGTAAAGGATGTGGACGCGTGCGTTAATGCAAAATTTTTAATTTAAATTTTCGCTTATTTCATGGAATTGAGGTTGTATTTTTTGAGTTATTTTTTAATGAAAACCGAAAAGATGATTTTATGCTGCAGAATATTGTAAGTTTTAATAACAATAGATATAGTAATATCTGTTATTCGAATAAGTATTCCAGTTTACTGGAAGAACAATAAATCGGCTTTGGCACTAGAAATACATAATAGACGAAAATTGTAGTATATTTTGTTGCATTATTAAAATTATGTTTCACTTAATCAAATTTTTACCATTGCCAGAGAACGTTGAGAAGTTCTTCTTTTCAACAAATACATAAAATTGAATAGAATTATTTTATAAGCAAACATTTCCATTGCGTTTTTTATCAGTAATAAGCACTAAATGTCCTAAATTAGTGCATATCGGAAGAATAGGAAGAATTCGGCATTGTAACAAATTTGCTACCAATCTTTCACTAATACCAAAAATCCGCTCCCTCGAGGGTTCATGAAGATATTACGTTTTTTTTTAAATTGTCGCTCGGATTTTTTAATTTAGAATCAGCCGCTACGCAAATAGCGCATAAAAATATAATTTATAAAGCCATGTGATAACATAGCAGGGAAAACCTTTTGTCAATTCATCTCAGGTATAAAAGAGAAAAAATAATAGTGAAAGGTGTAACAACTAGCCCCGGTCTCCCCTATGCATAAGGAAAATGTCATTTCTAGTGGGTATTTAGATAAATAAAATACACATTAATGTTAATAAATTTAATATTCTGTGATGTCTCCATGAACTTCCATTGCGCTATGTAGTCGCCGTCCCATGGACCCCACTAGATTTCGAAATATTTCCGGACGCCGCCCAAGAGAGGTCCATATCTCCCTGATATGTTTTTCCAGAGATTCAGGAGTGCGTATTCTACGGACCATTCCTGAACAACGATGCCCCACAGGTTTTCAATCGGGTTAAAATCTGGAGAACGCGCAGGCCAGGGAAGAACTCGTATTTCGGGACGATTATTTAAAAAATCCCTTATAATGCGTGCCGTATGTATCGGGCTATTGTCCTGAGCAAATACGACTTCCTCGCCTTCAGGGACGATTTCATTCGCATATGGCAGAAGGTGCTCGCGAAGAATATCAATGTATAATCTTGCCGTCATTCTAGGCGGGATTCTCACCAAAGGACCGGGTCCAGCTGAAGTCATCGCACCCCAAAAACCTACATTTATGTGCCCTGACTTTTCAGTGCGGACCATATTTTGCGGCTCGTACCTGAAAAAACATATTTCAGGAAAACTTTCTTTCATATCAAAAATTTCTGCTGATAATATTTACAGAATTACAGCAGAGCACAAAATCTTAAGAGAAGTAAAAGAAAATAAGAAAAAAAATACTGATGCAAACCTCGTTCCTCGGGTACGCCATAGTTGTATCCTGCCATCCTCATCACTCCGAAATGATTTTTCATCGGCAAATATGGCGAGATCCCAAAAGGCCTGGTCCATTTCCGCATATGTTTCCGCAAAGAATAAGCGGGATGTCTGATGTCCTGCTGTAAGTTGTGGCTCGTGGCACGGCTTATGGTGGCGCAGTCCAGCCTCAAGCGCTCTAGCCCTATAGGTCCAATAGCTGCATCCATAACCGAAATCTCGTTGCACTGAGGCCAATCCACGCCTTGTGAGAGGATGCTCTGCTACATACTGCCGAATAGCCAAATCTTGGTCTTCAGTCGTACATCTGGGCAGACCCGTTCGCGGTTTATTTTTTAGATCACGGTCCCCGTCGTTGCTACGTTGGACCCATCTGTACACGCAATTTCGGTGCACACCGAACTGCTTTGCTACTTCGGCGACCGAATGTCCAGCAGCCACCATCACCACAATCTCTCCTCTGACCGCATGCGAAGTCTCTGCAAACGGAGCTCGATCCATTTCCAATGCCCGATGAATGCAAACTACGAGTGTATAACTAGGGGCGAATTGGAAGTAGGAAACGGACCAGAAAAATACCCGACTCTGGCTCATTTTGGTAACACTCAGGCTACCAGCCTATTGGCCAAGGCAGCACCACAGGTTTACAGACCATCGGCCCACCGGAATTTTGTCCAATGCCCCCGCAGCCCAATCCACCACTTTAAAAACCTACTTGACAAAAGAAGTTAAAAACTGAGCAAAACAGCAGATCTACTAAACCGTTAATACTGAACCAATATAGTAATAATTTGTTATAATAAAAACGTATTGAAACGTATAAGAGAATTTAATAACTTTCATTTTCACGAGGTTTCCAACTCATTCTTTCCACATACAATTCGTGAGTTACACAAATTAAAGTTAAATTGAAGGATTAATATAATTCTTAATTTGACGTTATGAGGCTGGATGCTAAACAAGCCCTTGTTAAATTTCATTAACCTCATTTCCCGTAATCCTCTCCCTTCACTTCCGTCTCCATTCCAAACACTCTAGGTATATCGGCGAAAATAGAAAACCAAATCCTTGGTGAACATATCAGAGACGTGGATTTGCACTGAATCGTAACCGGGTCTGACACGAGCATGGAAAACGCTTTTCCGTCTTTGGGTCTTAATTTCGAGACCTTTCCTCAGGGGCGAGGCGCGGTCTCAATTCGACCCCGGTAGCCTGCAATTCTACGGCCATTTCTTGTTTCCCCTCATTCGCTCGAATTTCCAAAACATATATCCCACACCACCCTTCCCCTTTCTCGCTGCGAATCACGTAGTGCCAACATATATTTTAATTCCACTGTTTGGCCGTGAGCGGCGCGACCGAGCTTGCTCACAGACTTTTACAAATGACTGTACATATTGACAATACTAAACCAAAATGAAATTACCTAGCATGAACCAGAACCTGAATCCGCAACTTCAACATGTATACGCATTACCAAGGAATAGGAATGGCGAAAAACACCTTTACCCTCCAGTACGGTCGTCTACTTTACAAACAAGATTCAGGTCGCTGGGTGTCGGACACCCAGCATATTTTTTCTTTGTTTTTAATGAGCGTAACACTTATTTGTAACTAAATATTACTTGATGTCCAATTATAATATTTATATTAAACACATGACATTATTTTTTTTATATTTTATTAAACTGTGAAAAAATTTGTGATGCATCTACGTCAATCATCTGAACTCTATAAAATTTCCATTCGGGCAGATATTTTATTCTGGCAATTATCAGAATAAATATTTGAATGTTCCCGACATACGAGAATATCACAGAATGAACACATAGACTTAGACTCTCGCAGGGGACTCTGAGAGCACGGCTAATGGAGAAACAAAATTTGTCACACCGGTACGGTCGGTGGGTGTCCGACACCCAGAGCTCCAAAAAATGTATTTTTCCCAACAGAAAAAATTAAATCAAGCTAATATTACTTTCAATATACTCTAAATGCCTAAAAAAGCAGCTACTATAGATTTGGATATAACAATGTGGACGAGTTAAAAAATATTGCATTTCTAAAACACTCTGGGTGTTAAACACACAGGCGACCGTACTCGAGGGTTAAGGTAGGGATGGGAAAACTTGTAGCGAAGCGGGCAGCATTAACTGTGGGGAATGCGTAAGTGGGCCGCATCAGCAGTTACGAGTGCTTCGTTGGGCCGCATTAGAGTTCACATAGGAGGTAACGCGAGAGACTGCGAGGAATTATATTAACTAAACTCGATGATAAATACAATTAAAACGAAATAACTTCGCTGGTAAAGCTTTTCTGACTTCAAGTTTCAACTAACAAATATTAAATTCTCCGCATTAAAATTCACAACTTGCTTTCTAAATGACAACGCGGGTCGCATAAAATGCCTTCACTGACCTCATGTGACCTTATATTGCCCACCTTTGACGAAACAATGAGTTAAAAGCGGATTTAAAAGATGCTTACCGTTGAGTTCACTTTGAAGTTTCATGAGTACAAAGCTGATAGGCTTTTGTGAGATCCTTCTTCAATGATGCAGAACACAGGATCTATAAAGTAGTAGAAAAATTTGAGCTTCATTTCCTGATAAAATATGAACAAGTATTCTCCATAAATGGGATATACAGAGATTTCAAAGGCGTTCCAGATGGGAAATACGTATGAAACGTTATCGAAAGATTGGGCGATTCTCGAATTTTTATTTCTGAAACTATAACTCGTAATTACATGTTCTCGCTAACTAACTTGTGGTAAATGTTTTTCTCTATCCAAATAAATTTTCTAATCTATGCCATAAAAATTATATATCTGCGTGGAGTAGATAAACCGAGATTTTAATTGTTTTTTGCCGAGAGAACTATCTTTGAGATCGATGAAAACAAAATATGTAATGTTTTGCTCAGGATTTCTCAAAATTTTATTTATTGAGGTTTATATAGAATTGTAAACTAAAAATGCTTTATAGATTTAGTAAAATAAATATGACAAAATAGTTTATTCGATTATTAAATTGCAAATTTTAACTTTTAACCTTATACCATTTACTCAGAATCTTTATTTGAAAATTTTAAAGGCACACAATGCTGTCCACCGATTTTTCAAAACATTTTATTCTGCAGTGATATAGATGGAATTAAAAGTAAAATACCTATTGAACTATAAAACTTTCTATGTAAAATCATTCACTCATAATAGTACTTTGTAAATATTCCAAGAATCCTCTGCGGCACACCGAGTTCTCCAAAAAAATTCCTGAGCAACGTATTAAACGCATCATAGAACACACACAGTCTTCGCTGTCTTCCCGTTCACTAGCTATTTTAATTTAACTTATTGGGCAGACAGAGTGAAATCATAAGCGAGTCCATTAAATGAAACGCGCTAAAAATGAATCGAAAAAATATAAAATAAAATGAGCGAGAATTTATCTTATACATAGTGATTTTTTTTAAGCCATGCGTTATTTGAGTTACCCAAACATTCTTCTTTGCTTCGCATTGTGGAAGTCATTGGAAACAAAAGCACTCGACTCATGATTCCGAGACGCAATTTCGCCAGACATCTTCAACGAATCGATTGGGCTTCCTCATCCCAACATCTTGTTGCCATCCATTATATATATCCATTTTATCTTTCCTTTTACGTAAGCTTATATATATATATATATATATATATATATATATATATATATATATATATGGATGTCAACAAGGTGTTGGGATGAGTAAACCCAGTGAGCACTCACCAATCAGACGACTTCAGGTTGGCGAGGCCCCGGGGATGTCGAAGCGACACACGTAAAATAACACAAAAACATAGAAACATCACAAACGTAGAAGCTTTCGGAACTACTCCTTCTTCAGATACAGAGAGAGAACTGATGGCGGTGACACTGGGTGGAGGCATGGGGGTGGAATGGTAGTACGGAAAGGTCGAGGATTGGAGGAAACGGAGGGGGTTGGGGATGGGTAAGGTGTTGGGAGAAGACAGAAAGGGTGTGAAAAGCTATTGAAGGTTGAGGCTTCTACGTTTGTGATGTTTCTGTGTTTTTGTGTTATTTTACGTGTGTCGCTTCGACATCCCCGGGGCCTCGCCAACCTGAAGTCGTCTGATTGGTGAGTGCTCACTGGGTTTCCTCATCCCAACACCTTGTTGACATCCATATATATATATATATATATATATATATATATATATATATATATATATATATATATCAATCCCACTTTTTCTTTTTGTCCATTAAATGTCATACGTTTTTTTAATACATTAGTTTTACTTTACAGACTGTACTATCATTGAAGGTTTGACACAAAAATACGAGTAATCTTTAAGGAAATTTCATTTCTTACTTATCTCGTGAGTCGACCACTTCAAAGAGTAAAACCTATAGTTTTACGATTTTTTAAGCCATGTATTGTGACTGCTTTCAAATTTGTGAGGGTCACCGAACTTTAAATATATATTAGGCGTTCTTTACATGAAGTAAAAAATGAACACCTTATGGTCAGGTCGTGTCCGTCCGTCCGCATGTTTCATCTGCAAAACTACTAGACGGAAGTTCATGAAATTTGGTATTAGGACATAATGGCAAAGAAAATAAGAAAATTATATGAATAGTTAACGTAGCCTAATTGATAGTGCCACTTTACTGGTGACAAAAAATGAACTTTTCTTCATATCTCGTAAAATAGTGCTTATAACAAAAAAGGCTTCAAACAAAATTTGTAGAACTAGTCAAATTGCAGTTAATAGTTCAGTACATTTTCATCAAAGGAGTAGCTGATTTAAAGAAAATCAAACGAGAAAAAATTTTCCGTTTTTATAATTGTTGTCAAGGAAAACAATCCTTGTAACAACTGAAGTAAACAACACCTACTATAAATAAGTTTCCTTTCGTACGGTGACAACTTATGGAGCAAATGAGAGGAAATGATTTATCCGCGATAAAAAATTAACTTAAATGTACGTTTATTTTCCTTACGTATAAACACAGCTTTTGTGTGTGAAAAGAAATGGATAACTTAAGTCGAAGGAATGAACGTGAGCATATAGATCACTACTACTTATTTGAAGTGAGTTATGTTTTAAGTAATTTTCAATTGTTTTATTAATTACTACAGATTATAAAATAAATCGGTAAATCGCAAATCCAACATTTCCTTGACATCGCCTCTGACATGTCGTTTTTCATTGCTTAGACACTTGACAAAGCAATTAATATTTATCTTTTATTGACATGAAAGGAACGCCTTTGAAAACTGTGTATTCCGACATGGAATACTCTTTTCCATACCTATTTTTTCTCAGGAAAACGGTAGAGAGAAATCAATCATTAAGGATCAATTGATCTGATGCATATATAACGATTCAATTTACATTGTCTTCCATACGAATCACTCATAAATATGAATGATTAATGCTTCAAAGAAGTAATAACTACCTGACAAAAATCCTTTTTTTAATTTGGTGAATCTCTCATTATTATTATTTAATAGCAATTTCGCTTTAATTTAGTTAATCTATGTTAATATTGAGTCATTATGGGGTGTAACTTGTTAACTTGTTCAAATCCATCACATAAATTAATGTACACTTTTCATTCCGCTTTCCAAATTTGACGGAAATTTTTAATAGTGTAGACATACTCTCCCAGTCAAATAGATAATGAATGCGAGAATACCGATTAAGCAATAAAAAATAACTCTGTATAATAAAAGGTTATAACAGTACAGCTCTTTATTATCCCCTGAAGGGATCTTCAATGAACACAAAGGGCGTCCAAGTGTTCCACAAGTGTGAATAGTTTTCGCCGCTACCTAAGTGCCCCTTAAAGAGCGAAAAACGAGCAGAGAGAAGATAGCGGATGAATCTTATCTGACAAACCTGCAAATTAGACGCTTTGAAGAGGCTAGTAAGCACAGATTTACGAGAAGAAATTCCTTTTTTTCTTGATTTCCCCGCATTCCGAACTTTAATAATGTCCCTAAAAAGCTCTGTCCCAGTCACCATATTACAGAAAACTGCTTCAAAGGAAACCTCTGCAAACATCTTGTATAAAAATGAAAAAGGGGAACGTCTGAAAGAGAGATAAAGCGTCTTGGCGATAAAAAATGAGCCAAAAACATACTCTTCCCCTTGAGAATTTTCTTTTGTTCTAACCTCTTTTGTTTGTCTTATTACACTGTTTTAATATAAAGACCTTTAACGTGATTAATTACTCAGTGTGGCAAGTCGCGAAATCGCTCATTACCGAATTCTAATTTGTTACCTTAATTAAAATGTTAATTAAATCTTTGTTTTAGTGCAATTAGGGGGATACAAATAACCTTGTAAATAATATTAAAATTATAGTTAATAATTACAATTAATAGCACTATTGATAATTTCAAAAATAAAATTGTCCAACTTTTACTTTAGAGGCAAAACGAAATAAGTTCTTTTCAAACACCATTCGTTTTTATTTATTGTGGAAACAACTAATCTATTGTTTTCCAATATGGCATTTAGTTTTATCTTCTTAAATTTTTAACCTAGGCCTGATAAATGGTATAATTTCAAAAACCTTATCAAAGGCTCTCTCCTGTTCCAAAGCATAACTTTGTAATCCTCAATAAATGTGCTTTATATGCTTTCTTAAAACACCCTATATAAAGAAATGTTTGTTAAAAATGCAGTTCATAAGTTAAATACTTGTTTATTAGGAAAACCATATCTTCCAGAAGAAAACTTTTCTCTTCAGACATCTGTATCAATCCAAATCCGCGAAGAATGGAATGAACCTTAAAAAAGCGACTTAGTAGCACAGTGTTCGAGGAGGAATCACTAACATATGACTCCGTCGCTCCGCGATTGCTTTTATATCATGCGGGAACACGAAAGGTGCATATCAGGAATATTTCGAAGGTTTTTACTGCCCCGAAATTATATTAAAACACAATTTGCAGAATTTTCAAGTTTCCTCGGTTTTGTGTTTTAAGTGTGCCCATATACCAAGAGGTTTTTGAGAGGAGGAAATATTTACCGAAAAGCTTTTTTCGAGGAAAACTGGGAATATTTATATCAAAGGATTTGGGCTAAAAAATTAAGACGTGGAAAACCTTTCTCTCTCCCTCTTTTCTATGTTGTTGAATCGTAAAAAAATTAGTTCTGTTAAGTTCTTAGTTTCAAATTTTGGATTGAATCCGTCAGGAGAGAATTTGTTTATATGTATTTTACGGAACAAAACGAAATCTTATCTATACAATGGGATGATGCGTAGTTCTTTGGCTAGTTGTAACGTAATGAGAATAATGCCAAATTTTGAATACTGAATCAAACTATTATGCAAGTTAAAGCTAAATAATTACAATCTATTTACGTCATTTACTTCATTATTTATTTCGTTTTAAACCCTACTCCACAAATTTTAGTTTTTCTTAGATTTATGTCTTGGTTAAATACTCAAATATGATTTAATTTTCCTGAAATGGTTTAATTTTATTTATGAAAAACCTATGCATTCTTGAACCAAGATTAAGAATTCTCTTTCATATCCTATAGAACGTTTTTCATTTTCACCGACAAGGTAGTATTTACGGCCCTTATACCGAATTCTCCTCACGCGAAGCGTTCTTCAACAATTACTTGCCATTCGAAAAAAACAACGGACGAAATTATCTTATATTCATTTATAAAACTTTTATCCTAATTTTCCCATAATGTATTTTGATTACATTTCATCCCCTACTCTAGTCTTCTTATCTACGTGGATCGACCCCTTCCTGGTTCTGTAATGGGGTTTTCTCAAGATATCTCATTTCAAGTAATGCCACTCTGGGAAAAGCGATTCCCACCATGCTTCCTTTATCCCTTCTTCCGACTTTTGCATGCCCCTTGAAACGTTTATTCTGTACTTCATACGCCGACCTTTTTATCAATTCACTCAAAACTCGAACCCAAAAGAATTACACTTTTGTTTTAAAGTTAATCTTGTTTTCTGTTAACTTTTCCTAAATATCCGTAGCAAAAATTCCCCCAACGAAAAATAAAACTCATTAGAGGAATCGTCTTGTATCTATATTGACGCTTCCTATACACACACACACACACACACACACACACACACATATATATATATATATATATATATATATATATATACTCCTGGACTCAAGACCACCCGACACAAGGCCTTCCTCCCATTTCTTATTAGACTTGGCAGCAATGGTGCTCAAATTGAACAACTTCTCTTTCGATGGTCGTCACTACCTTCAAATTACAGGCACTGCGATGGGCACACGAATGGCGCCTTCATACGCCAATTGCTACCTTGGAGAATGGGAAAGACTCTTCCTCAACGTTCCACTCAGACCACTTTTGTGGCTGAGATACATAGACGATGCCTTCCTCATTTGGACGCATGGACCTGACTCTCTCCTTTCCTTTCTCTCGCGTCTCTCCTCCCATCCTTCACTGTCCTTCACCCACCAATCCTCTACCTCCCACATCACATTCCTGGATGTCGATCTTTACCTTCAAGGCAGCAAATTCCGCACCTGTGTTCACATCAAACCCACCAACAGCCTCCAATACCTCCACTTTGATAGCTGCCATCCCCTTCATACCAAAACCTCTATCCCCTATGCCCTTGCTCGTAGAGGATGGAGGCTTTGTTCTGATAGAGCATCCCTTCTAGAGTATTACTCTGTCCTCGAGGATGCTCTTCTCAAACGTGGTTACCCTCCAGTCTTGGTCCGCGAACAGATCCATAGGGCGATGACGCCTACCCACAATGGATCCCATCCTCACACACCCACTATTCCTGCATCTACACCTCCACTCACTCTTACGACACTTTTCCTTCCTGGTATCCACGAAGTTCTCAAAACAATCCTTCATGCTGCCCACCCAATTCTTACCTCTTCCTCCCATCAGTCCCTCTTTATCAACCTTTTTGCCAATCCTCCGCTCCTCTCCTTCCGCCGGCCCACAAACTTGGGAAATATCTTGTGGAGGAAGGAACTTCCCACTTCTACCACGCTTCTTGCAATAGGCTCCCACCCCTGCGGAAAACCTCGCTGCCTCACTTGCCCTATCCACCTACCCTCATCTTCTTTCTCGAGTCCCTCCACCAACATCACCTACCCCATCACTTCCAGAAGCAACTGCACCACCCGTAACGTCATTTACCTCCTTACCTGCACCCTTTGTCCCGCGTTTTACGTAGGCCTCACCAGCAATCCGTTAAACATCCGAATGAACGGTCACCGGAATAGCGTTTCTCTCAGACGCCCCCTCCCAGTTGCTTTACACGCCAATACCCACAATGTCCCCTTCAATAGTTGTTGCAATGTTAGGATTATTCGCGCTTTACTCTATGACACTCCTGCCCCCCTTCTCCGACACTGGGAACTAGCACATATCCATCTTCTCGACTCTTTCTCTCCGCCTGGCCTCAACCTCCGCTAACCCTATTAGCCCCCTTACATTGTCTCCTTGTTACATTGTAGTTATTCGCACTTTCCCTTACCACACTCCCTCTTTATTGGCTATCCACCCCTCCTACTCCCCACCTCCTCCAATCAACCTTCCCACATCATCCTGCCATTCCCCGCCCAGTGTGTCACTTGTAGATACTCTTTCGCTGAAGAAGGGTATAGGCCCGATAAGCTTGCGTGTTTTTTTTTAGTCTTTTTGTGTTCGTGTGTTTCACGTGTCTCTTCGACGCCCCCAGCAGCCTGCCAGCTTGGTCCTCAACTTGGTAAGTGTCCGCTGGGCTTCCCTCAACACCTTGTTGCCACCCTCATCACTACCTTTTCTTTTCCTTTAGTCAATATATATATATATATATATATACTTATATATCATCATAGGTAGTCTGTCCGTAGACAGGTCCGTGATATTTCATGGCTAAACCTGGTTTTTCATATACTCCTATTTCCCGATGTCCTCTTCATATCTTAATAACTATCTTTCCTTTTCAAATAATATATCGATTGAAACCTTTACCTACCACTTTCCCTTTTTCCATCTAGTTCTCCTTCTAACACGTATTTAAACATACTCTCTCTCCTTAGGTAATGTCCAACCCCTCCTCTTTCTATAAATCTGTATAATCATTCGCTTTTCTCCTACTCTTCGTATCATTTCGTCGTTTTTCATCCTATCTGTTCATTTTATCATCAGCATTCTCCTTCAAGTCCACATTTTAAAGCTTTCCATGTATTTGGTCTCATTTTTCCTTAGCTTTCATGTTTCTGCCCCGTACATAGCTATACTCCGTAAATAGCATTTTATGAACTTCTTGCTGATATCTTTTATTATATTCCCCGTAAGTAGGTGTTTCGTTCTTCTGAAAGTCGATTCGCTTTTTGTATTCTAGTCCTGGTCTCATCCGTGCATTTTACTTCTCCTGTTATGATGCTTCTAAGGTATTTATACTCTGAAAATTGTTCTAAAGGCTTTCCTTCAATACTTGTCCAAATTCTCTTCTTTGCCCGATATTCGAATGAACTTTGATTTTCCTGAATTTATTTCCATACTGTATTTTCTACCTGTTATAAGTAGTCTATTTATCATTTTCTGGAGTTCCTCTTCCTTTCTTGATAGAAGTACTTGGTCATCCGCCTATTTTACTGCTCTTATAATCCTTCCTCCAATTTTTAAATCTTCTGTGCCTTCTAAATCTTCTTGCATTACATTTTCTCCATATATACTGAATAGGGTCGGCGATAGGCAGCAGCCCTGTCTTACTCCTCTACTGATATTTACTTCGCAGGTGTCCGCATTCTCCAACCTGACATTTACAACTTGATTAACATATATATTCTTGATCAGTCTCCTGTCTTCCCAGTCTACACATATAACCTTTAATATTCTCATCAACATTACCCAATTTACTCTATCGAATTCCTTCTGCCAGTTTACGAAACATACGCAGATATCTTGACTATACTCCTTTGCCCTTTCTGATATGATTCTAACTACCCCTATAGTATCTCTAGTTCCCCGTCCTTTTCTGAAACCGAATTTATCTTCCCCTAGCATTTCTTCTGCCTTTTTCTCCAGCATATTAAGAAATCTCGTCACGATCTTCGAAGTGTGTGACAGAAGGCTTATCGTTCTGTAGGCTTTACACTGCATTGCAATTGTCTTCTCCTTTAGACAGATCATTGTTACTTCTAGGAAATCCCGCGGCTACTCTCCCGTGTCGTAAATCTTATTAATTAATTTCGTGATCGCTTTTAGTCCTTCTGATCCAATGACTATAAATATCTGATCTGGTATTCCATCACTTTCTTTATTTTCACTATCGCTTTTTCTACTTCGCTCTCCATAATACTTGGTCCAAAGTTCTCTTCTTCAGTGTATTTCTCATCTTCCAGTTCTATTTTTGCCGATCCTGTCTGCTTGCTGTACAGTTCCTTAATCTATTCTTCACATACCTGTGCTACATCCTTTGTTTCTGAAACTATTTTCACATCCGTATCCATAATTTCTTTACCACGAATATATATATATATATATATGTATATATATATATATATATATATATATATATATATATATATATATATATATATATATATATATATATAGTAACCGCTGTGTTTCTGCATGCGTCTCTGCGTGCCTGTGTCGGAAACCTTGAGTGACGTCACCTCCCAGTATAAACTCAAATAAATCAAGAACAATAGGTTCGATTTCGACGAATGTTTCATCTGAATACTCGGCGCAAACTCTTGCAGGTTTTAAGTGAGCAGGTTAGTTTTTGTTTTTTCATTTGATGAACACGTAATCGGCTAGAATACGATGTGTAGACCTTTATTCTTTAACATTTTAAAATACCTTATAATCGAGACTTTGACTCGAGATTTACACTATTTCACTTAGAATAAAATGGCAATTCTTATTCTTAATTTCGATTCTGTTGTTTAATTCGTGTTTGCTCATACTTCAAGTTTATATTCGATTTTTCCGATTTATCGACATTTCAAAAAGGAAGCTGGCATTGTTCATCTCGGATTTTTGCATTGTTAGACTCGGGCTTTAAGTGCATTTGCACTAAGCATACAATAAAACGCATGAAAAACAAAAAAAGATAAAGCCTTGAGTGACGTCACCTCTCAGTATAAACGCAAATAAATCAAGAACATTAGGCTCGATTTCGACAAATCTTTCGCCTGAATACTCGGAGCGAACTCCTGCAGTTTTTAAGCGGGTAGTCATCTCCAGAAAAAGCATGGGTACGATATCAGGAAAGTTTTTGATTCAGCATTTGAGTATCACATAATCGGCGGCAATACGATGTGTGGACCTTCAGTCTTTCACATTTTCAAATATCTTATGATCGAGACATTGACTCGAGATTTACACTATTTCACATAAAAAGAAATGAAGATTCTTATTCTTACTTTTGATTTTGTTGTTTAATTCCTGTTTGCTCATGTTTTAAGTTTATATTCGATTTTCTCAGATTTTTCAACATTTCAGTTGTTGATCTAGGATTTTTGCATTGTTAGAATCGGGCTGTCAGGTGCATTTGCACTAAGCCTACAATGAAATTAACGCATCAAGGACAGTAGCCGGTTGAAAATTTATGTGAAATATTTCGTGTAAATATAAATACAATGAAATACCTTTCGAAGAAAAGAAAGGATTACAATTCATTAAATGATGGCCAACCTAACATTTCAAATAGAAAGATATTTCACGAATATATTGAAAATATCATTTCGATATCAGGTCTTATTGTGCGGTTTGAGATAATTACGACATTGATAATGTTTTTGGTTAATTTCTTTCGATATTGAGGCGTATCCGGTGCATTGATTACTTAATATTAAACAAATCACAAAATATATGATATGTTGTACCCTCAGAAAGTGGAAAAATAAAAAATATTGTGAACCGGAAGTGTAAATCATGTAGGTAATGTGTTTTTGGCTATGAAAATGATGAGAGCTATATGATTATTTTAAGAGGGACAATAAAATTGGTTCAAATAATAACACACTTTATAACAATTTTTTGTCATATGGACTATCACATTGGGTCAGTTCACGAAAGGGTCTCTAGATGCTTGCAGAAAGTACTAGTATTATATATATATAATCAGCATTGGTAGTCTGTCCGTAGACAGGTCCGTGATTATTCATGGTTAAACTTGGTTCTCCATATACTCCTATTTTCCGCTGTCCTCTTCATATCTTGATACCTCTTTCCCTTACAAATCGTCCATCAGCTGAAATATTTTCCTACCTCTTTCCATTTGTCCATCTAGTTTTCCTTCTAACACGTCTTCAATCATACTCTCTCTCCCCTAAGGTAATGCCCAACAGAGATTGCCTTCCTCTTTCAAATAATCTGTATAATCATTCGCTTCACTCCTACTCTTCGTAGCACTAATCGTTTTTCATTATATCTTCAGCATTCTCCTCTAAGTTCACATTTCAAAGATTTCCAAGTTTTTTATGTCATTTATCCTTAACGTACAAACCTATACTCTATACATAGCATTTTATGAATATATCTGTATATATTGGGGTGGTCCTTATTTTTATGTTTTGGAAAACTGGAGGGGGCACGTTTTGAATCTGTTCCATTATGAAAAAAAATTGGTAAAATTAGCTTAGTTTTGAATAATATTTAGGGGTGGCTACCAAGATCTGAAAGATCGCAATATATTAAAATGCTAGACATAGGCGCAATCATTTTTAAATTAGTTTAAATTTTAAACTTTATTGAATTGAATTGTGAAATGTATATACCTAGTATTGAAAATTGTGATGCAGAACCCATTAGTCAATGTTACGCAATACTGCAATAGATATAACCTTTCAGATGTACAGTGGAACCTCGGTTAACGAACGACTCTGTTTACGAACAATTCGGTTTACGAACAAAAATCCCGACGAAAAAATGCTTCGGTTTACGAACAGAATTTCGGCTTACAAACAGGCAGTCACGTGCTCCACGGACTGAGATCTCGGCGCGCCGCTGCGAAAAACCCCGGACAGACGCACCGGCGCTGGCGCTGTTGAGTCTGAGAAATGAGAGGGTTTTAGTTTCGCGGTAGCGTTCACTCAGGATAGACTGCTGTTCGAGTGCGTCGTATTTATTGGACTGCTGTTCGAGTGAGTCTTATATTGTTTTTGTATACGTGTTGCTATTGTTTCAAAGTTTAATTTACACTTAATTAAATTATCTTTTTAGACCACCATGAAGCCAAAGAATGATGAAAGTAAATTGAAAAGAAATAAAAAAACGATAGAGGTGAATAAAGAAATTATATCCAAATATGAAAATGGTGTTCGTGTCTCGGATCTTGATACGCAATTCGGTATGGTGAAATCATCGATCTGTACTATACTAAAAAAAAAGAGAGACGATCAAGAAAGCTGATGTCGCGAAAGGAGTAAAAGTTATTAGTAAACAAAGACCACAATTGATTGACGAAGTGGAGAAATTGCTGTTGATTTGGATAAATGAGAAACAGTTAGCTGGTGATAGTGTTTCTGAAGCTCTAATTTGTGCAAAAGCGAAAAGATTACATGATGACCTGTTAATAACAAACCCAGGTACGAGTAATTATACTGAACTGTTCAAAGCTAGCCGAAGATGGTTTGAGAAGTTTAAGAAGAGAACTGGAATACATAATGTAATTAGGCATGGAGAGGCTGCAAGCTCAGACCAGGAAGCTGCTAAGAAATATGTACAAGAATTTAATGACTATGTAAAAGCTGAGAGTTTTCTTCCCCAGCAAGTATTCAACTGTGATGAAATTGGCCTATTTTGGAAAAAATTACCAAATAGGACCTACATCACTCAGGAAGAAAAGACTTTGCCTGGACATAAGCTAATGAAGGACCGGCTGACTTTTTCCTATGTGGAAATGCAAGTGGGGACTTCAAGGTCAAGCCATTGCTTGTCTACCACTCTGAAAATCCGAGGGTGTTTAAGAAAAATAATGTAATGAAAAGTAAACTGTCTATTATGTGGAGGGCTAATAGTAAGGCTTGGGTAACCAGGCAACTGTTCATTGAGTGGATCCATGAAGTATTTGCCCCAAGCGTGAGAAAATATCTCCAAGAAAACGAATATCCACTAAAATGCCTTCTTGTGATGGACAATGCTCCTGCTCATCCTCCAGGCTTGCAAGACGAGTTGGTTGAGGAGTTTGGTTTAATCACAGTGAAGTTCCTGCCCCCTAACACGACTCCTCTAATCCAGCCTATGGACCAGCAGATCATTTCAAACTTTAAGAAACTGTACATCAAGGAATTATTTCAAAGGTGTTTCGAAGTAAACTCTGACACAGAATTAACACTCAGAGAATTATGGAAAAAACATTTGAATATCCTCCATTGTTTAAGTTTCATTGACAAAGCCTGGGGGCTAGTGACTCACAGAACTATGAATTCAGCCTGGAGGAAATTGTGGCCAGACTGTATATCTGGCATTGAGGGCTATGAGACTGAGTCTGTTGATATTGTCGATGATATTGTATCTATAGGCAATAGGATTGGATTAGAAGTTGATAATGTTGATGTGGAGGAGCTAGTGGAGGACCACAGCAATGAACTCACTACGGAAGAACTAGAACAGCTTCTTAATGAGCAGCAAAAGACGGTGACAGAGAAAATATTATTTTCAGAGACTGATGAACGAATGGAAGATGTTCCTAGGTCCTCGATCCACGAAATGTGTGCGAAATGGAGTGAGGTGCAAAGTTTTGTGGAAAGATATCACCCCGATAAAACTTTATCAAATCGCGTTATAAATCTGTTCAATGATAATGTCATGTCTCATTTCCGCAACATTATAAAAAGCAAGAAGAAACAAATCTCATTGGATAGGTTTTTAGTGAGACAGAAACCTGATGAACTTCAAGCACCCGATGTTTTCATGGAAGGGGACTCCCCTTCCAAACAATAACACTTTACTATTTTGTAAGATAAGTTGAAATAAAGTTTGTTTTTACGTTTATTATTTTTGTTTTATTACTTCCAATTCCTTTTCAGTTAAAACTATGAATTTTCATTGTTTTGTATAGGATTTGAAGCATGAAGTAGAATATAAAGATAATAAAGAGCCATTTTCTTGGGGTCTTGAACGGATTAATCCATTTTACATTGATTCTTATGGGAATAATTGTTTCGGTTCACGAACAACTCGGTCTACGAACAGTTTTACGGAACGAATTATGTTCGTAAACCGAGGTTCCACTGTACCTCTCAGAAATCCTGCGTAAGTAAACTTGCAGGAGCACACTTTGTGTTATGAAATAGTTCATATCAGATCTTTTGGAACAATCTAAAACTGTCCAGAACGTTATAGAATCGTTCCTCAATTCTCGTAAGTTGCTTTCAGCAAAGGGAAGCAACAGCTACACAAATAATCTCTCAATTTAATCCAACAGTTCCGCTAGTTGTGCATTGGGATGGCAAGCTGCACCCAGATCTTACTGGAATGGAAGTAGTTGATCGTCTTCCTATTTTAGTCACAGGTGATGGAGTAGAACAACTGCTCGGTGTTTCAAAAATTGCTGATGAAACTGGATTGGAAATGAGCAAGGCTGATGTTGAAACTTTGAAACTGTGGAATCTAGCAGAGAAAGTTAAAGGAATGTGTTTTGACACTACTGCGTCAAATACTGGAAGAAAAAATGGGCATGTCTTTGGCTTGACCAGAAATTAGACAAAAACCTTCTCTACATTCTCTGCAGGCACCACATATTGGAGCTGGTACTGGAAGCTGTCTTCTCTGCCATCGTAAGTCCATCAGCGAGCTCAGAAATACTAATCTTCAAATGATTTCAAGCTCATTGGGTGTCACTGGATAAGTCCGAATACAGAACTGCACTTGATGATGAGTTCACTGCCAGTGCTGTTGCCGATATTAAAGTGGAAATAATCACTTTTGCTACAGACCAGCTGAACTAGCAGCAAACTCGCGATGATTACAGAGAACTCCTGGAAATCTCTATCACCTTTCTTGGAAGTGAACCTTCTCTTGGAATTAGATTTCCTGCTCCTGGTGCAATGCATTAGGCTCGTTGGATGACCAAAGCCATTTATGCTATCAAACTGTGTATGTTTAAAGGACAGTTTCCATTGAAGACAAAAGAGGAAGCTGGGATAAGGGACATAGCAATTTTTGTTGTGAGATTCTATTTGAAGGCGTGGTTTCAATCTGCACTTCCAACTGCTGCGCCTTTAAATGACCTGATGCTGTTGAAGAACCTCCAACAGTACAAGACTACAAACTCAATAGTTGCCGACACTGCTCTGAAGAAGCTTGCTCGTCATCTGTCGTACTTCAGCAAAGAGCTGGTTGCCTTTGCTTTCTTTGATAAAAAAGTATCAATAGATACGAAAGCCAAATTGATTCAAGCTCTCCAAAATGATGGTAATGAGGACCACTCAAGGAGAGTGACTGCAGATCTGGATAGCATCTTGGAGAAAAATTTGGACTATTTTGTGTCAGCCAACACTTTGAGGTTTTTCGACATGCTTGGTCTTGACTCGAAATACACAGAATTGGATCCCGAACACTGGGCTTCTGGTGGGAACTACATTGCCATATAAAAGTGCATCAGGTCCATCAATTGCATTAACGATACGGCAGAACGCGGAGTTGCCCTGATCGAGGAATACAATCGATTACACACCCAGAGTGAACAGCAAGAGTAATTTCTTCTGCAGGTTGACAGCGATCATCGGAGGATATATTCAGACTTTGCGAAGGGAACACTTTCCACAAACAATTAATATACCACTCTGTCAGTATTTGTTGTCCATCATGTGACAGTGTAGCATGGAAATTACCAACTCTAAATTTTATATGCTTTTTACTGTATTAATTTTGTTTAAAATAAAGAAAACTTAATGTTTCAAACTTTGGTAGCAACCTCTAAATTTCATCTAAAATTTACCCAATTTTGGGAATATTATTTTTTTTAATATTGGAACAAGGTAGGACGGTGCCCATATTCAAAATTAAACGTCTGTTATCCCCCCATTTTATGGACCACCCTAATATATATATATATATATATATATATATATATATATATATATATATATATATATATATATATATATATATGTTAATGACATACTATTACTATGTAAGATGCGTCAATTTAGTGTAGATATAGGAGGATACTAATGTCCAGCCAAAACTACAAAAGATAGCGAGCTGAAATTTTCAGCGTTTATAGAAGTTTTACATAAACAGAAAAAATAAGACCTCTCACCTAAGTGACATGGGTACAACTCTAAAAATTCCGAGTTTTGCGTTTTTTCCTCATAAGGAAAGCATTGCGCCATTTTGTAAATTAATGTCGGGCACGTGCCAATATGCTGGGGAAATGTAAG
This sequence comes from Tanypteryx hageni, assembly GCA_028673005.1. Taxonomy (NCBI): domain Eukaryota; kingdom Metazoa; phylum Arthropoda; class Insecta; order Odonata; family Petaluridae; genus Tanypteryx; species Tanypteryx hageni. The sequence continues at coordinate 186,304,300 of CM054120.1, forward strand.
TTTGAGGGTTTCTAGACAGCCACAATACCTATTATGAATGGTATAGTTTTTAGCTACAGTGTCCTAGGTAGGAATTATTACTTTTGTTTACAGTTTCCTGGGTTCCACTCCGGATGCCCCGAAATATCTCCCATAACTTAACATAATAAAAATTTATTTCAGTGTGTAGACCAATCTAAGATGAATTAGGAGCTGAAATATTGCTAGATTATAAGATTTTTCTCAAAACCTATCATAAAAAACGAAATTTTTAAAATTGTCAATTTTTAGGGTTTGTTTTTATCCCATTTGTTCATTAAATTTCAATAATTTTTATCTCGGAAACTATAAGTTGTTAGAACTAGCTTTTGCAAACATTTTTAGCAAATATATAGAAAAATCGAAAATCTGGAAAAAGTTCAAAAATGCGGCCGCTAAAAATTCGCAGATGTTTAAACAATCTTATAAGTTTTATGTATTTCCGAATTTGCTACGAAGCTGAAATTTTGTAAAGGTGGTAGTTGCAAAAATTCAAAATAGAAAATATAGAAATTTTGATATTTTAATTTGTTTGGCTGTTAAAATTTCTTAAATTTTAAACTGATAGGCAAATGCTTAGGTACTACGGGGCGATCGAGGAAGCTGAAATTTTAAAGTTATTTAGAGGTTAGTACAAATACATAACTAAACATTTGAAAATCTCAATGAAGCAGTTATTGCGGCCGTTAAAAGTTTTTCAATTATAACAATTAAGTAAAAAGTATTTCACTTCTATATATTCGATAACTTTGAAATTATGCAGAAATGTGTGGCATTAGTACCCCATAATGGAAAAAGCATAACACTCATAAAATTGCTAATTTTAGGAGTTGTTTTACTCCAATATTTTCCGTAAAAAAGAACGAAAATCTGTAGAGAACTGAAAACTTTTGAATTAAAAAAATATTTCCAAAGATGAAATATCTCTTTGAAAAGTTTATGCGCTTTTAAAGGTGAGATGAAATGCTTGCAGATTGCAATCACCAACTACTTTTAATTAAATAAGTTAAATTTTTAACCATCCAGCGATCACCACCTGAAATTATTTCCCCTGAATGAGGAAAAGCTAGTTCTTTCTCAAGGTAAAAGTTAGCGTGGAACATTATATATAGAGATATAAAATGTGATTCATCTGTAATAGCCTTTCCTTTTCTTTTACTGCCTTCATTTAATTCATAAAAGCGTGAAATGATGCTTAATGCAGCGCGTACGGCGGAAGCGAGGGAGACAGAAAGAAAAGATTAAAAAGGAGCAGTGAAAACGGAATAATATTGAATGAAAAGTAGTGACGATGAGAAGAATGGAAGATGAATGTCAACGGACTATAGATAAAAGGAAGAGGAAGCGGAGAGAGAAATAATTCCTGAGGAGGAGTATGGGAAGATTGAAAAAATCATGCCAGAAGTGTTTGGAGAAATTAGAGAAAATATTAAATGAAAAAGAAACGGAGGCATGTGTTTTGTTTTTTTGGAAGTTAAATAAACGAAATATGAAAGAGATAAGCAAATTGGAGTAGGTGGAAACCTATTGGGAGAATAAGTGAGAATAGGAAGAAAAATAATTGGAAGAGGCGTGTAGTTCGGCGGGAAAATATGAGTGTGCAGTCGATGAGTGAGAGATAGAGAGAAAAGGAAGAGAAGGGATTTCTAAATGGAATCGATTGAGTGCGGTGGCTGTTGCAGAGCTGTAATGATGGGATTCGTTCGGAATTTTTACGTTCATCATCTTTATCTAATATGACGGTGCAATAACTACCTTATAATAACGGATGATATTGCCGCGTAAAACCGAGGAGCAATATATTAAGCGAAGGAAACGTTTTAAGGTGCCCTAAATGTTAAGTTGGCGTGATCAGCGTATTGAATCTAATCGCATCAAATGGCACTCTAGCAGAGGATATGAGAACTCGGAGCAAAGTTTTATGTCCCTTTAACGAGTAAAAAATGACGCAGCCAAATTTAAATAAATAAATAGTTCTAGAGAGCTCGAGAAAATGGGATCTTTGTGGGAATTTTCGTGTTTAAAAAATTATATGAAGAATTTTTAAGAGCATGAATTCTTTCACTAGCTCTTTTCAGTAGAAGAAAGAAAAGAAATGTAATCGTTGCCTTATACGTGGAGTTTTGAAATTGTCTATATCATGATGCAGTCTTTCATATATTCAAAACATTTTTTTGGGGATCCTTTGGTGCAAGATGGCAGCGAGCATATGTAAGAACGTAGCTAAAATAGACCAAATAATGTATATCCCCCAATTGATGAATATTGTGGACACTGAATGGACGTTGATGTTTTATGGGACGCGTTTTTTTCACGTGGTTTTTCTGTTGAAGCATTTTAAAATTGTAAATTGAGTTCTGACTCTGACTGAAAAAGGGAAGTAAGGATCGATAAGGGTGGAAGGAGGGAGAGAGAGGTCTCCGAGGGGAGAATGAAGGAGGAAGTGGAGAGAGGAGGAAGAGCGGAGGGAGATGTGAGAGCGATGGCGATGCGGGCACCGGTGCGTGGGAGATGAAAAAGGAAAGAGATGAGGGGAGGAGAGAGAGAAAGGAGTGGGAGGCTGACACCGAGAGGGATGACGGGAAGACACGGAAATTTTTAGCGAGAGAGAGAGAGGGAGAGGACGAAGTAGAAGAGAGAGAGAAAGACTTGACGGAATTTAGAAGGAGAATGGAGTAAGAGGGAGCGGTTATTGAGTGAGAGAATGAATATAGAGAAAGAGAGCAGGGTTGGCGAGTGAGAAAGGGAGAAATGGGAGAAAGAGGCGTAAAAGTAGAAACATTTTAAGAGAAGGGGGAGAATATTGGAGTGGAATGAAGAGAAAGACTTCGGTGGAGGCGCATTTGGTAGAGGTAGAGGGAAGAGTGGTAAAGAGGGGGAGGAGGGAGGATTGGGAGACCAAAATATTGGGATGGACTGGCAGAGGGATGGAATAGGCTAAGGATTTGGAGGGAGTATTTGGATGGAGATAGGAGTGGAATTGAGGTTGGGAGAATGTAGTGGAACTGTGAGATAAGTGGAACAAATAGTGAGAGAAGGAGAGGAGGTGAGTGCGTGAATGTATTTCTAGGAAAGGGAGTGCGGGCTTGGTGGAGATGGGAGGGGATATAGAAAGGTTAAGGAATGGTATAGGAAAAAGTCATGGCAACAGAAGAAGACTTATAAACTGGTCTTCTGACGAACAAGGCTATTTTCATCCTTATTCGTACGACTTCGTCTTCTGGTCTAATACGGCAAAGGGCAAAATTTATTTTCGTTCGAATTCTTTTTTCTATTTTCTATATCTATTCTGCCATTTATATGGGAACAATATTTTCAAGTGTAATTGATTAATAAATTATTGACCTTCAAATAAAATGGCTGATGAGTGTAAATGGCCAAAAGAAAGAAATGTCTTTCAAATATAATTGCTTGTTCTTCCAAATTAAGGCCAATTTTAGTACACCCGATCGTCAGCGAGGCTGACAAATTCCTCCCTTTCTTCATCTCTTCAATTTATTCTACATGAGGCGACATTTTTCCTGTTTTCAAGGTTTTGTTTTAATTATGTTTGTTCCTCTCAATTATCTCATTTAATTTGTATCTTCCCTTTGTCTTAGGTTTTGTTCTATTTCGTTCTTTTCCGCTGTTGAAATTTCATGTTTTTCATGAATTAATGATAGACAAGGCATCTTATGTAAATTTGTACAGTCCTTTGATTCTATAAATAACGTGAGGGTGAAGTTATTTTTAATAATAAAACTTAATTGATGTAGCACAAACGAGGAAAAATTCCCTGGATATAAAAATATCACAGCATTAAAATGGCTTAAAATAATTTTTAATATAACAATCAAGGTGAGTCTCATTCTTTTTAAGCTGTTAATTGTTTTCTCGTGATTTTAAAAAAAATACATTAAGTGGGTGAAATATTAGTCTGCACGATAATTCCTACAGAATTTACCTACACAATTTATTTGTATCATTATGAAAAAATTTCAAAAGATCTGTATGAACTGGAATAATGCAACCGTAATAAAACGCATTATATCTCCTTCTCTATTCATGAAGAACTAATTTAAATGAAATTTTTGGTGTGTAACATATTTACACCTAAGCAAAAATATAATTGAAATTTCATTTAATGCATGCACAGATTTCATTCTCATTAGCGTGAAATTTTTTAATTAACTATTGGACTGATGCGCCTTAACACAGTTAGGAACGAGTTTATATTCTGTTCAACTAATTTATGTTTGAGACAAATTTAATGCAGCAAAAAATGCAGTATCTAACAATTATTAGAAAAACTTAAGCATTATCCAATTTCATTTTTCTTGGTTGCGCATGGGTGCCCCACAGGTTATAGACAAAATATGCAATAGATTCATCTGGGTATCAGTCATATTCATACAAATTTCAGATTATACGTATTTAAGAACTTTGATGAATGCTAACTCTGTAAGAATGAATCCTCTCAAAGGTAGTTAATGAAAACGGACGCCATTAAATCATAAATAACAAGAGGTCCTTTTCTCTAATAGTCGTGTTGTTATACTATTCGGAACAAATAAATTTTGTTAATGTGTATAAAGTGGCACTTGTGTGAAATATTTCATCTACAATTTATATTACTCAAATGCAAACGAATTATTTTTTTTAAATATACTGACTTCATAAGTCGATGATACATTCTACGACCTAGTTTACTATACCAGAAGAATTTTTACTAGCTTTCTTCTGTAGAATTTTGATAAATATAAATGGATGTGACAAAATACTTGTATCATGTAATATAAATGAAACTATTCACAAATACTGTAGTCTTCCATGTTACGGTCGCGACTTATTTGTCAAAAAATTATGCTGTAAAAATCTCCATCATCATCTTAATTTTTCATTGATGAATATTATTACTGCTTAATATCTTATTAAAGCGGCTAATCTATAAGGATAATATTACTATCAAAATGGTGAGAATTAAATTAGAAAGAGATATTCAACAGTGACAGCTTCGATGGAATAAAGCTATCTGAAGATTTTATGCAGACAGGCATAAGCTCTAAAGTTAGGAATAATTTTGAAATGAGAAAAAAGTCTGCTATGACCGGGAATCGAACCCGGGTCTTCCACTTGCCTGGCGGATATTCTACCACTGAACTATAGCAGAAAATCGATTTTTACCGTTTCTTAACGCGGACGTTTTCTTGGTTGGGGCGGAACTAGCCAAGCTATTATCAAACTGCCCCAACGGATGTCCTCGAAGAGATACATCGAAGTAAACTTCTCCCTCTCAAATGGTGAGACTGCCAAGCAAGAAATTGATGGAATAAAGCGATCTGAAGATCCTATGAAGACAGGCATAAGCTGTAAAGTTGGGAAGACCCGGGTTCGATTCCCGGTCATAGTAGACTTTTTTCTCGTTTCAAAATTATTCCCGGTGACAGCTTTGATAGAGAAATCCATGGGATACTATAAAAATTCAGAGAAGTATTTTTTCACCATATGATGAAATTATAATCAAAATTAATTCGAAAACTTGGTAGTATGTGGTAAAATTTTACTTTAAACAAAAACGCATTTCTTTAAAACCATTGTATTTGGATTTATCTGCTACGTATAAACATGTAAAACACTAGCCCATGTTCCTAGCATAAAAAGGACAATTTAAAGTGGCAAACCTTCTTGCAAAACTCGGATGTGGAGACTATTACTAACCTATGACATGGACTGAATACGATCCACCTTATTCGGCATGCAAGTTTGCCTCCCCAGACACCCCCATTCCTTTGTTTGGCGAAGTATTATTTTAAAATATGCAGTCATTTAGAATATATCTGCTCATTAACCGTTTTTTCTTCTGTTTCTTCGAAGGTGAAAGTTCATCAAAGAAACCCCAGACGAAATAAAATATGAAAAAATCAAAAAGAGAGAAAGGAAAGAAAGAATTTTAAGCGTTTTTGGAAAAGATAGAAAAAAACGAAAACATCCTTTTGCGTGTTAAATTTCGCCGTTTCCAAAGTTAGTTTCTCAGAATTAATCCTATAAAGCAGCCTAATTTTGACTCAAAGGATGTTATGGATACATTTTAATACTTTGTCTTGATTTTTTTGTTCTTTAAGAGATTACATCCAACACATGTAATCATAAACACACAAATACTAATGACTCATATATGTTCTTTATTGGCATAATCATCTCCCTACCACAATTATCGCGCCATAATTTTTAAATGCAAATACAGAAATCATTTTTCCTGGAATAACATTCGCAACCAAGAAGAATAAAATCAGAGGAGGAAGATGACCTGAGGAAAGGAAGCGTGACAACAATACCACAGATCAGGAAATCACAGCGCCAATTTTAACGTGAGCTATAAAACGTTTTTAAATATACTTTTATATTAGGAGATATAAAAAGATCGGATGCGCTCCTCTACTATACAGTTGATTCTTGCCATAAGGTGCAACTAAAAGGCAAAAGTTTTGACATGAGAACGAATGAGTGTTTTTCGTTTTTTACAATCTAGACATTTCTGCTATACTTATTGTCTGAAGTTAATAATGACAATGTTTTTAGGTCAAAAAAATGTTTTCAAAGTAGATTTTGCATTGTTTAAACAAAATAACGTTATTTCAGATAAAATAAACAACAGCATTGGGAAGAGGTTCGGTAATGGCATAGATAAAATCCCGCCTCTGCACAGTTGGTGGACAGAATGTCATTTAGCTAATTTAAAAAAAGATGTTTGTTTCTATCACAATGCAAACTGTAGTATATGTAGCATCAAAATCCATAACAGCTAATCAATTTGGCAACTATGTACAGAAATGACAACGTCGCAATAGACCGCAGTAAGTGTTTCGTACTCTCTCATGGCATCACGGTTTTATGAGTTCTGTGCAAATTGGTGGTGTTCTGTATATTGGAGGCTTCAAATTAATGTATGTTATTCGTTCTTTACCTAAATAATCACGTATTTACTCATTTATTTTTCATATTTACTGTGTAGATTAAGTACAATAACTATATGTAAAAAATCACCATGTTATGTTTGAAGAGACCTGCAAAAAAATCCCTATTGGACTCAGCCATTTTATTTCGTTCCACTATTAAATTGATTCCTATTGATCACTAAATTATGAAATTCAGGTGCCACAACCTGCCACCTCATGCGTTATTCTATTATTTCAGACACCTATTCAATTTCTAAAAGAGTCATATATGAGATTCGGCGAAACGAGATTGTCCCAATGTTTTGTACTCTCTCTTGATGACACTGTTTTACGAGTTCTGTATTAATTGATTTTGTTCTGTATAATGGAGGCTATAAATTAAAGTATGTTCTATGTTATTTACGTAAATATGCATGTATTTACTTGTTTATTTTTCATTAGTACTGCATTGATTGTGCCGAAATAATTATAAATAAAATAATCAATATGTTTAATGTTTGAAGACACCTGCAAAAATCCATATTATTTCCAGAATTTTTTAGTTCTATTTATAACTTGATATTCCTAAGCCTGGCAGTGGTTCAACAAATGATCGGAACACTGCTCGTCGTTTTTTTCAGCAGCCCTGTCTTGTGTCTTCCATTACAGGTGTTAACGATGAACTGATAATGCGTTTTGGAATAATTTTACAGGAGTCGAGTGGGTATGATATAAACACGGAAACTTTTGATCGTTATGCCACGGAAACCGCGAACTTATACGTCCAGCATTATTCGTGGTATTATATGCCGGCTAGCATTCATAAAATACTGAGCCATGGTTCGGAAATTATAAAATCAGTCATATTGCTTATAGGAGAGTTATCTGAAGACGCACAAGAAGCGCGAAATAAGGACTGCAAAAGATACAGGGAGGGGCACTCGCAAAAATGATCAAGAACAAATACCTTTGAGAATTTATTGCACATTTTATTGATTTCTTCTAATACTATAATATCTAGTTTTAGAAAACTCCCCCAATGACAAACTGAAAGTTTAAATGCAGAAGTGTTGGATTTATTATTAAATCCGCCAGCACCAAACTCTTCTATATTTCGAAATCTGAAACTGAAAGTGATAGTTCAATTTCTAATTAAGTAATCTTGAAACTATAGTTTAAGTAATAAATTTAATTATGGTACAATTATTTTGATAGTCTGTTACAGATTTAAGCAGTAGAAAAAATTATGTAATGTTGTTTTCATTTAACAAAATCAAAAAAAGCTCTATTTCTCAAGGCGTATGTAATGTTATAAACATGACCAATCTCTAGAAATATATTTTCTATGGTAAATATCATGTAATTTCGAGCACCAGAAATTAATTAGATTTAAAAAGAAAGCAACTAGAAGCAATTCTGTTTCACTTATACATTTGTCCACCAAGATGTAGTGGTTAGGACGCTGGCTGCTACTCGTCTGCTGCTCAAAAAGGCAGCAGGCACGAATCCTGCGCACGTAGGATTTTTCTGAGGTTGCCTAGCCCACTGTTTGTGCGGTTTGAGGAGACTGCGCAAATTCAGCGCTCCGTCCTTCCGAAGGGACGTTGAGCAGTTGGTCCCTTGGTGCTCTTGGTAAAGAGTAGGGTAATGCCTCCCTTCTGTGTGTACATTTGTCCTACTTTGCAGTTTGGAGATATTTTGTCCGGAGGAATTTTGTCCGGTGACATTTTGTCCTGGATCCATAATGGGATAATGATAAAGCAAAGTGACCATAGCCGTCAACGCACTTAAAAAATCAATTACTACTACTTGCCTCTGGTTGGTCAATGCACATTCCTCGCACCCGATTTTTATAGCAAAATTTGGAGAAAGTAATTTTGAGCGTTATGCTATTAAAGCGGAACTATATAGAGAAAACAATTCTGGAAAACTGTTTGAATAAGAGAGTTTGAGCATTGATTTCACGCGTGGCGAAGGTTTCCTATAGTGTCCTCGAGGCGCAAAAAGCAAAAAAAGAAACGAGCAATAGGATTAAATATTAAAGATTTTCTAAACACTGTCCTCGAGAAGACTAAGGGACAAGGTGAAGAAATAATTAAGAAGGTTCTGCTTTGGTATTAATTTTTCAAAAACATATAGGATATTTGAAATCAGAGAGTCATAATAATACGAGAGTGTGAAAGTGGCGCGTTGTCATCAGGGCCGTAGCAAGGAAGTTCGGCGCTCGGGGCGATGCCAAAATACACCACTCCCACCTCCCCATACCTAACTTGAGGAGTAATGTGATCTTTACCCTCACGTTCAATCCTTTTTCGTAAATTATCCATTTATTTTCGATAACAAAACGCTGTCTGCTCACGAAACGAAAATAAACCTATTTAGTTTAATTTCTCCGTCTTACATAATGCATTTACTTTTACTCACTAAACGCTGTGTGCGAGAAAATAATTAATGCATTCACGTATTTATAAAAGATCTTGTTTACATCTGTTGCTAAGAAAATTGTTTTTGTTGACTACAATACAATACCACGCAAGAGATTTTCAAAGTTTAAAGTAAATTACGACGTTGTTAGATTTTCATTAAAACTGCTAGAATTTCGATAAAAATGCATATGAAAATAAATATCTAGTTAATTAGCTCTACAAATTTTAATTGAAGACTTTTGGGTATGACTAATATTTTAAGAGATATATGGGAAAGTATATTACAATATTTTTGTAAGATTTTCATGAAAACGGCTAATTTTACGTCTAAACTGTATTTGAAATAAAATATTATTTTATTAGTTCTACAAATTTCATTTGAAAACTTTTTTAGTACGCCTAATATTTTACGAGGTAAGGAGAATTCTTTATTATTATTTCTTTTATAATGGCACCCCTGATTGGGCTATGTGAACCATTTATACAATTTTCTCACTCTTTAGACTAAAAAATTCTTAATACCAAATTTCATGTAAAATCTAATTGACATACATACTTTTCTGGCTTTGAGAGTTGCAAAATCGTCTATTATTGCATCATATTATAGGATGTTGTCTATTAAATGCTCAATAGATAAAAGTGATAAATTTACCGATCGTTATTGGCCCATGGTTTAACGTAAGTAATTTTTAACTAATATCAATTTTCTCACAGGCTCACATGATGCAACAGTCACAGAAAGTGTTAAAAAAATTCTCAGAGATATTTCTACATGAGGATAGGCATCAACAAAACCCCACTTATTAATCATTTGTAGAATATCTAGATGTGTTGCTTTATGAACACCATGGAGTAATAATAGGGCTTGCAACTTGAGACTTTAAATCTCTGAAACTATTTATATGGGGCATGTAACTTTCAATACACTTATAAGAGAATCCCACCTGCCAGTTGATCCTGAAAATATACGAATATCAATAGGATCGTTCCAAAGAAAGAAATCATTTCTGGTGAGACACGTGCAGCATGAACCCCAAAAAGGTTTAGGGAATGTGCACAGCATGGGACAAATTTTGCAAACACATTTTGATTTAACAGATGAGCTTGAACACCGTTGTATATTCCAGACATGTTTGCGCCATTATCTTAACACTGCCCTCTGTAGTTCTTGAAATCTAAGCCGACTTTTTCTATACCTTGGAAAATATCAGAGGCGAAAGGCACATTTCAGTGCAAACTACCGAGAAGTACATTTCCCATCTGACACTTTAAGGAGAATTTTTACACAGAAGGATGATTTTCCGTTTGGCACCCCCTATGTCTGTCGCCCGGGGCTGATTGCCATTTTCATTAATGGAAAACCGCTCGTTTTTTTAATTAGGAAAAATGACGGAGTAGAAAAATGCAAGACAATAGGGTGAGGCGGTGGCCCTGCGCCTATCCCGGAAGAATGGAGGAACTAGCTTTATTGTAACGTACTAATTACGACACAATTAAAATAAATGAAACCTGTTCCGGGAGTAAAAATATCCAGCTACTCTACTTGTTAATGTGGCCGATAAAATTAGGAGAGAGGAGATGGCGTAAAAGTTTCATTTTGGTAATTTCTCTTTCGGCAAGTCCTTTTGAACGGTTAATTTTTAATTAGTATTTGTTTTCATAACCTCAAATTAAGTATCCAAGGCCACTAATAATGAGATCGATAAAAATAATGACAAACAATAATGTCCATCACAATTGCAGGATTTGGACCTTCAAGCTTATTGAAAGGCAATTATTCAACCTCGGCAGTCTAAAGGTGAAATTTCGGGTGGTACAAATAGATAACCTCAAAGTATATGTCGGGCTGCTTGTCTTAATAATGAGCCAAAGCATTTGGATAAAATATAAAAGCATACGACTGAAAAGGGTGTGAATTTTAATTATGAACAATTAATCACTTAGTTTCTACTTATTGATGATTTATATATTGTTTTGTATCTCTTAGCTACCCCATAATATTTTCGTCCGCGCTACCAATTCCAACTGATCACAGTAGAATCAAAGCAGTAATTAGAGCGCCCACTATGAACTGATGGACCACATGCGGCAGGCGGGCTCCTTATTTCAGACATCTGCTCCACCCTTCACTTCATATGAAGCATACCGAGCAGTTATATACAGCAGTTGAAAGAATGGAATCCACGTTTTTAGTCCTTAAGAAAAGTGTTCATTCGAGGGGATTACTAAATTTGACTTGATGTTTTTTAATAAACATTCCAATCGGAGAAATGTAACGTAAATCTCGGTTCATGAAAAACAACAGTCATAGAAGCAGAGTAACTAAGGTAATAAAAGCTCGGGTAGATGTGGACAGCGTTAAACTAACGGGAAATGCGCCGTGACGACATGAAAGAGCGTCTATAGAAACTAACTACGGCATACGCTGAGGTTATTGCTTCATATTATTCTACGCATCCCAAAATGGCATAAACGCTACACAACGACGCGCTCCTGAGACTTGGACAATTATCACTGTTGAGGTCAGTAAAACAGGCGAGTGTGAACTGAACCTCCCGTAAACCAGAGAAGCTACTTGAAAGAGAGACGGAGAGTGAGAGGAAATGAATGGCTACCCAGTGGAATTCAAATGACTTGACTAAAATGGTTCGCGAGCGAGAGAAGAAGATGAAAGAGAGCAGAAGTGAGACGTGCGAATTTTAAGTGAAGACGGTGATGAGAAAAGGGGAAAAGTGTCTCTCAAGGAGAAGGGAATGGAAAGACATGTTTAACTTTAACCCTCGCAGGATTGCTGGAGAATAGTTACGTCTTGGATGACTGGGGTCTTTTTTGACCCAACCATATAATTGTTGTTTCCATCGCCAAATTATTATTTATAAGCATATTAATGGGAATATTCTCTAAACAATCATTATTCAAAATAAAATAACTGTCAAAACATTTAATTTTTCTCAATTCAGTGCATAAATAATAGAATTTTCTTTGTACTACAGATATTATTATATATCTAATAATTGACACAGGAAAATACTTTTCTAATAGGTACACGAATTATAATATTAATACGATATATGCTTATTCCTAAATATTAATGCATTCTATTTTCACAAAAGAAAATTATCTGAAAAACAGTCATTGATTGAATAAAATTCTTAGGTTTACAAATAAACATTTTCTCATGGACTTGAAAAAGTGTTGACATTTTGAGCACGAAAATTTTAATGACAATGAATATTATTTAGTAATAGGTGCTTCATCAAATAAAATAACTGCACACTGAGGAGACAATATTTACTCAGTTGCACTTTATGCTCACATAGAACAAGGGTCTAAATGGATGTACTATTTCATTCGTTTCGATTTTTCCGGTATGTAACGCATGTAGGTCTATTTAGTAGAGTCAAAATATTTATATAAAATTCCTGAATGTACGCACGGAGATCATTTATAAAGAAAATATTGACTAAATAAGTTGTAATTGATGGAATGATATGATCCGAAGATCCTATGCAGACAGGCATAAGCTGTGAAAGTTGGAACAATTTTTGAAATGAGAAAAAAGTCTGCTATGACCGGGAATTGAACCCGGGTCTTCCACTTGCCAGGCGGATATTCTACCTCTGAACTATCGTAGCAGAACATTTTCTTTCGTTTCTGAACACGGATGTTTTCCTTGGTGGGACGGGAACTAGCAAAGCTAGTATCAAACTGCCCCAACAGATGTCCTCAAAGAGAATCATCGAAAGAAACTCCTCCCTCTCAAATGGTGAGATTGCCAAACATGAAATTGATGGAATGATATGATTTCTCGTTTCAAAAATTGTTCCAACTTTCACAGCTTATGCCTGTCTGCATAGGATCTTCGGATCATATCATTCCATCAATTACAACTTATTTAGTCAATATTTTCTTTATAAATGATCTCCGTGCGTACATTCAGGAATTTTATATAAATATTTTGACTCTACTAAATAGACCTACATGCGTTACATACCGGAAAAATCGAAACGAATGAAATAGTACATCCATTTAGACCCTTGTTCTATGTGAGCATAAAGTGCAACTGAGTAAATATTGTCTCCTCAGTGTGCAGTTATTTTATTTGATGAAGCACCTATTACTAAATAATATTCATTGTCATTAAAATTTTCGTGCTCAAAATGTCAACACTTTTTCAAGTCCATGAGAAAATGTTTATTTGTAAGCCTAAGAATTTTATTCAATCAATGACTGTTTTTCAGATAATTTTTTTTTGTGAAAATAGAATGCATTTATATTTAGGAAATACTTTTTTCTCGTTTAAAATATTGTTTTAAATAAGTTGTAGTTACAACTAGGAGGTGGTCAAAAATGGAATATTATTTACAAATATTTTGTCACTTCTTGGCTTACTGGGGTCAAATGTGACCACATAAGATATATTTATTAATTTTCATACATTTTTCTAGAGTTTAAGCATGAAATTTATCCCAAAGGTGCTGGACAGATTGGTGAAGGAATTCCTGGAATTTCAAACAAATATTGCAACAAAAATATAACGTATAACGTATTTAGAAAGGTTATAGTTAGAAAAGACCCCAGTCATCCGGTGAGGGTTAAACGCCGAATCTGCGTTTTACCGCGTTTACGTTCATTCGTTTGCAAACCACGAAGTAGAGCGAGAGTAGACTCGTGCGTGGAAATTTCCAGTATCTGTTCGTCTGTTTATTTTTTAGTGATTACTATATTTTTTATATATTTATTTCGCAGTTATCACATATATATTTGTAATTATTTTAGGAAATGGGCCCTAAGCGTAAAACTCCGCACGAGGATATCGAGAAAGTCTTCGTTGATTCCAATACTGACTCGTAAAAGAAGATGCGGAAAGCGGTAGCGATGGCAAGAAGGCCGAGGAAGATCTCTCGGAAAGGAGTAGTGATTAATCTAAATGGAGATCTCCACACTAAGGCACAATACGAAAGATCGATGTGCACCCTTTTACTGCCGGTCCGAGTGGAATGAACGCTATTACTATGATTGTATATTCATTTAATTGCATTGATCCAAATTTGAATTCCAATACTATATTTCTACAAGTTTATTTTCTCTAATAGGCAGCATAATGTATTTCTGCAATATGTTATATAGATTACTTTTTATTTGACACTTTATCATGAATGTCTAAAAGACGAAGTTGTAGGAATAATTGAAGCACCAACGTATATAGGTAGAAACGACCGTGACGTTAAGATACGTGAGATCGATTGTAGGACGGAGCGTTATCTAGACTCGTTTTCCCGAGTACAATAGGAGATCGCAATAGAAATTTTATACCTCCATAGACAATCTTTAGGTAGGTTTTGGTGCATTGCACCCCGTGCCACCCACCAGTTACGTGAATTGCATGGTAACGAGTAGATATGGATGAATAGTTTATTAGTACGCGATTTTTTCAAAATGCAATCAAATATTTTTTAAATACCGCAAAATAAATCATGCAGACTGAATCTACAAGGGGGAATTCAAATAATCTACGTCTACATCTACATGACACCCTGCAAGTCACCTTTTTGGTGGAAGGCACGCAGTGCAATGCACCAAGGGCCCACAATTTACCTTTGTTATATTTTTCCTATTATGTTCTCTTATCGTCCTAGGGAAAAACGATCCTCTATATCGCTCCGATCAACAGTAGATCTCGCGAATATTATCCTCACTGTCCTGCTTTCCGAGACGCGTCGCGCTTCTGATAAGTCCTACAACCTTATTTGCTAGTCCCTCCGACATAAATTTTACCAATAGTTTAAATCAAATCTGCAGCCTACGTTCCTCTATTGATGTCCATTTAAGATTTTATATTAATGATGTCACGCTATTTTTACTATCGTATTTCCTCTTTACAAATCTAGCCGCCCTGCGCTGAACCTTTTCTAACTCGCTAGTAAGGATCCCACACAACTGAAACATATTCGACCTGCGGCCAAACCAAGGATAAATAAAGATAATTCTTTCACTTTTACGGAGCTGTTTGGAACTATTCTCCCTACAAAGGCCAGCTTTTTATTAGCGGCACCAATCAATTGGCGAATGTGGGTGTCCCACGAGAGATCACGATTAATCGTGACTCTTAGATATTTAATCGAGTCTGAAACTGGAATCTCTACTCCATCCAACGAATAATTAACATCCAACGAGTTCTTGGTTCGCCAGAAATTGATGACGCAACTCTTCTATTGGTTGATCTCTGACTGCCATTCCTTACACCATAAATAGCTTCTAGATCATTTTTGGGATACTGGTGGTCTTCCGGATTGCATATTTCACTATAAATAACGGTGTAGTCCGTGAAAAGCCTAATTTTACTACTGACTACTGAGTTGATATCGTTTATAGTAATTATAAATACTAACGGATCCATTACACTACCCTGCGGAACGCCAGAGACAACTTCCACTAAGTTCGAAGATTTTCCATCTATAACAACCTTCTGCTTCCTTTGATTTAAAAAATCACGGATCCAAATAACGATTTTAGAATTAACGCCTTAGGTTTCTGCTGTGTATCACAAACCTACCCTTCCTGAAGCTGTGTTGACAAATAAGTAACAATTAATTACTAACAATAATCCGGATTATGTTGCTAAGGAGTGTATGCTCGAGAATCTTACACGATATTGAAGTTAAAAAAATTCGGCCTATAATTTTCTGGGTTCTCCTTGTGTCCGCCCTTATGAATTGGGGAACGTGCACTAACATACAGTCGTTAGAGACCTCTCCGCGGTAAAAGGATTTCTCCAATGTTATCCGAAGAAAAATTGCTATTTCTTCAGCTAATTCTTTTAAAACGCGAGCAGGAATTTTTCAGGGCCAGTGCTTTTGTTATTTCTGATGGAACTTAACTGCCTCGCTATTGCCAACTAAAAAATACTATATCGTGCATCAGGTCCCTCTTTATGGGTGCAGAATGTACGCAATAGTCGCTGACGGCTCTAAATGCTTTTACAAAATGACCGCTACAAATGCTGACTTTCTCTATGCTATCATGAATAACGGAACCCGAGTCATTACGCAGAGAACGTATGGTGGGGCCTCTTCCTTGGACTTCTCTCACTTAGGACCAAAATGCTTTAGGGTCCTTCTTCAAATAATTATTTAATACCTTATTCCGGAAGTTAGTAAAAGCCTCGCGCATAGTATATCTCGCTTTATCACGGGATTCCTTATACGTCTGAACTTCAGTTGCTCTATACTCATCGCATGATGTAGACGGTATATTTTTTACTTTCGCTTGGCTTATTCTCTGACGCCAAAGCGCACTCCTAACTTGCTTATTGTACCAACGGGGCTCTTTATTGTCGGCCTTCAATTTAATTGGAATGTACTAATCGGTGCCCTCTATAATTATATCGTTCAATAATATCCATGAGGTGTCAGCACCTGATCGTTTGGTCATATCACAAAAGCCAGGTAGTATTTTACGTAGGCGCGAACTGAAGATTAAAAAGTCTGCATTAGCAAAAATAAATAACTTTCTTTGAGACTTAGAGTGCCTATCGATTTTAAACTTACACTCTTTAATGGCGACCTTGTTTATTCTTTCTGGAACGTTAGTTGCTAATAAATATAATATGTTTCCCGATCATGTTGACTTTCTGACTAATTGAAGGAGAGAATGCTCGCAGAATGTTTCGATTAAAGCCTAACAGAATTCCGTATTCGGAAAAGGTTTTCCCAATCAATTGAGTGTAAGTTAAATTCACCACCAACTATATCGATTCCATCTTGATTTATCAGTCTAAGCATTGATAGTTGCTTCTCGAGATTTAAAATCCTATCTATACCAGCGTTAGGTGGCCTGTAAAACGAGCATAAAAACACCTTTTTGGAGCCTTCATTACCTATGCGGTACCAAACACTCTCGATATCCTCGTCAATTATCGGAATCTCATTGCTATCATACTTATCGCTAACCGCTATGAAACCCCGCCCGATCTATTGGCGCGATCTTTTCTATAGACACGATAGTCTCTAGGAAATATCTCTTGACTCTGAATCTCATCCGTTAACTAACCTTCGGCGCCTCTCACGACGTCGGCGTGCAGACTGCGAATGATATGCTCGAACTCAGCAATTTTTCTACGGATGCTGCGACATTTCAATACGACGACGTTTGATTTCTCACTAATACTTCTCATATGAATCTCACCGTTAACTTTCTCTTCCACTCTAAAACTGCATGCGCTCCCATCACAATCACTCCCACGACTGTTTGTCATCACATCCAAATTGGAATTCAGACCCGTCGCACACTTTAAGGAACATTCTATCAATGACATATCCCTAAATTGATGCTGCATGTTATTACGAACTTCATCCTTATTACGTGCATTTACCTAACGCTCAGAGTATATTCTATTATTAGATAATCTATCGGGATTCTTATTTTCTACAAACGCATCGATAATCCTCTTACCCAAAACTGACCTACACCCTGCCCTACTCTCTAGTGTAAAAAGTACCGTCTGTGCTCGAGAATCCTATGCGCTACACTTTGAGCCGACTCGGTAGTGTAGTGAACACCAGAGTAATCCAGTGGTGCCCTGCACGATTCCATATTCGGTCGTAGGTCGACGAAGTCCACCTTCAAGTCCCGACAGAAATTACACAACTTTTGGTTTAGACCGTTTTGATAATATGTATTATTTTTGGGACGATACCGAAAGCAGCAAAGGTGCCAAATAAATAACTGCGGTAAACTTTGTCGAAAGCAGATGTTTGATCTATTTTCCACACAACAAGGGGGGAGTTGCACTTCGAGGCGTAGTGCAGGGCTTCGAGACGAATCACGTGTATGTTTTCGTGAATCATTCTTCCTGGGACGCGGTAATTCCAATTCGGGTGAATGACTTTCCCGGCCACTTTCAGAACTCGATTGGCCATGCTTTTCGAAATACTTCTGTAATCCGCCCCCAGTAATGTGATTTTCGCAAGTTCCTAAGCTGTAGCCTATCTCTATGACCTAACGCGGACAAGGATATGGAAGATACGGAAAGAACAACAGGTGTGTGGCAGGGAGTTTTTTAATAGAAGAATGGCCTTTGGAGTAGAAGAAGGATCAAATACCAAACACGCCATGAAGATTAATAAGTGAGAAGGGATGATAGGAGAATGATTTCAAGAGAAGAATTACAGTGTACTTAGCTTAACAACACCTTCGACATCATTCTTCCAAAATTAAAGGTGTATTACTATTTGATGCGTTGGGATATTTTCTTAGGTTCTATTCTTTGGGAAATCTTACCAGGGTGCTATCCTAGTTTATGTATTATTCTCTTTGTATTAGGCCTTACACTTTGTAAATACATGATTTTTAACTACCGATTTGATTATAAAGTAAACTATGCTTAAATAGCCACTCCCGTAAACTCTTTCAAGCAAAGAAATTTATGGGTAGTAGATTTATTTGCTCCACAATATTTCGATAAAGATTTTTATATGTAAAAAAATAACTATACAAAACATCTTGACACATGATAAAAACTGATTAAATAATAAGATTTAGTTAACTATAATAAGTGTAGGAAAAAATATTGAAAAGGAGATTACATAGGCTATATTAACCCAATATAATCACCGTGGCAAAATTAAAGCAGTGTATCAAAAAATAAAATTTTGATGACTAAAATATAGGTAGAAAGTGGTATAGTATTTATAACGATATTTTAAGTTAAAGAAGCGTTCTGTAAAAGTGGTCCACATTTTGAACAACCATGATTCAAAACAAAAAGATTTGGTTGTACAAATATTGTACAACCCTGTTTGAGAGATTGAAAATTCGGCTTTATTTCTCGCGGAAACTGATTTTCATTCATTTTTACCTCTTCTAATAACGTCGGTCCCTTTAAAAGAACCCCTCCGAATTTTCAGAAAATAAATCTATACAACGCATCAGTCATCGTTTTCGCTCCCCTTAGCCCAAAGATTTATTTTTTAACTCAATTCTCTGGTTTACAACATTCCACCGTCACCTCGCTCCGCCCTCTCATTCCATCCACATCTCGAACTCTTCTCTCCCCCAATTCACCTCTCTCGCTCCTCCAACCACTGCTACCACCGTCATAGCACCCACTCTCCCTCGTACTCCCATCCCCGCCCGCATTAACCCTGTTGCTATCCTCTCACTTTCATTTCACCCTCAACTCTCCCTCTTTCTCGTTTCACAAAATTTCATAATCGTATTTACATTACACATTCCCGCGGTCGCGCCCCCTATATCTTGATTGATTTGGAATTTGATTTTAATGCACTATCTCTCTCTCTCTCTACTGTAAGACCCTAGACTCCTCTTTCTATCGCTATTCGTCTAACTCTCACCCTCTCTCTCTCCCTCCCCTTCCACTCCTTCTCCCCTCCCTTCCCCAACCCTCTCCTCCCCCCCTTCACCCTTCCCTTTCCCACTCCCCATCCACTGCCCCTCTCGCCCTCCTACTCTCCATCCCTCTCCCTCTATCCCCCTCCCTCCCTTCTCTCCCACTCTCTCAGTCTCCCCCTCTGCCCCTCCATTTTTTACAAAACCCTTAAATATGGGGTCCCTGCCTACCTCCTCGACGAGCTAGAGTTTTTGTACGCCACTAACGAAAGAGGCACACGCACATCCCGTAGGATGTTGCGTATTCTATTTCACAGCACGACACTGTGCAGCCGATCCTTCGTATTGTCAGCAATTAAGCTCTACAATAAGCTCCCCGACACCACAATTCAGGCGAAGACTGCCAGCTCCTTCAAAAAGAAGGTCAAAAGACACCTACTGTCAAACTACGAGTAGTACCAACAAACTTTTAATAAAATCTCTACGAATAAATATGTATACATGTGCACAAGTATGTATGTATGTAAGGGCATAAATAAGTGGATATGTATACAATAATTATAACATTGTCATTTCCGAATCCAGCCGCGATAAATTAAAACGCATAACCAAATTCGCACCAAAGATTTTAGATAAATAAAAAGAAAATTAATGTAATATTTATATATAACCATATAAACAAATGTGTGTAAATGAGAGTGTGAAAAATCATGTTTACATCATTTTGCAGGTGCTCCTGCATGAGTTTATAACATATGTGAACCTGTTTATGTAATTACACACACTCAGGATTTTATTCTTTATAATTTCCATGTACTACGTTATACCTAATATTTCCGATTGTATATTTATGTTGACGTATTACCACCCGAATAAAAGATACTTCCACCAGTATTTCCACAAAAAGAAAGGTTTATTCTCAGGCCATAATCATTTTTTTTATTACAATGGCAGTGGCGGTGCTTAGATGGCATCCCTAAAAGCGTGGGAGGGTATGGGAAGAGAGAAACGGACAAGGGGGAGGGTGAGACGAGGGGGTTTATAGGATAGGGGCAACGTACGACTCAGCAGGAACCGGAGTGTTGACCGGCGGCGAGGTCCGGAGCACGGTTATCACCGAAGCAGCGAGATCCAAACTCCTCCTCCGGTGCTCGAGCCCGGCCTTATATACTAGGCCGCGAGGGTTGAAGAGCGAAGGTGGGAAGGGGGCGGGAAGGGGACCGGGGAGGGGCAACTGGCGCAGTTCTTCGAGGATGGCACACCTCGGCGGTGGTTAAATACCACCGGCCCTTGCACTCTCTTCTCTTCCAGCTCCCTCCACACGGTTCATCCTCCTTCTCTACTCCCCCAACCTTTGATAGTTCGGTCCCGCCTTCGATACTGCTTCGGCTGTCTATTCTCTCTGCTTCCTTCCTCATTCCTGGTTCTGGCCTGACTGCCAGGTATTCATAGGGGTGGGTGGGGTCAGGTCCCGGGGAAGGGGGCAACCATCTGCACACCACAATTCAATGCAATTAACATGTACCTCAACGTGAAAATGCAACTTTACAACACAAATAGAAATTTATAAAAAAAATTAACAGATGTATAAACATTACAGAGAAGAGTTTATGGAACACCAACAAATCATTAACGTGACAAGCACACTCAAAAATCTATACACATGTATAGTGATAGAGTCTGGAGCTCGCTGAAGTGCCACAGGGCAAAGAAACAAAAACTGAAGCGCCGACCCAGTATTGGGCGTCCACTGTCTCTCGGAGCGCCACACTCCCGACCGCAACTCTCCGGCTCTTGCGGAGTTTTATGCGGAATACAAGTTCGGGGACGGGAAAAGGTTAATGGGAGGGGTAGGTTTCCCTGGCATGGTAGACCTTTTTTTTGGGCCACGTGGCAGTGACGGATAAACTCTCCGCTCCGCGGGCTGCTCAATTCCACCGTATCTGGACTAGTGAAACTCGTTATAACGTAAGGCTTAGACCACCTTGGAAGTAATTTTGCTGAGATTTTATTTGGTGCTGAGCTCATTGGATGTATGCGACAAACCACCTCATCGCCTACCTTATACGGCTGAGACTCGACGGTTGCATTATGCCTGGCAGCCACGGCTTTATTTGCGCGCTTAAGGTTTTCTTAAGCCGCGGACCATTTATCTGCGAGATTTCTCTCTCTCTCTCTTGACCCTCTTGGGTGGCGTCGATACCCCAATGTATTCCCAATGGGTGGTTTAGCTCCGGCTCCAAGAACAGGCTCGCGGGGGAACATTTGGTGGCCTCGTGCATCGCGGAATTGAACGCGATCATCAGAGTATGACACCCTTCGTCCCATCTGTCCTGGCTGTCGTGGTGGAAAATGGTCACCACTGCTTTCAGATTCCGATTAAGCCTTTCCACGAACGACAATTGGGGATAATAAGGCGTAGTTTTAACATGCTTCATTCCCCATGCAAACCACATTTTCTTAAATAGCCTAGAGGTAAAAAAGGTGGCATTATCCGATACCAGTATCTTCGGGAAACCGAAGTATGCAAAAACCCGTTTTTTTAATATATTCACCGTGTTCTGAGCCAACATATTCCTCATAGGAATGATAATGACGCATTTGCCAAAACCATCTAGCAACACCATGAAGCTGTTATTTCCCGATCGGATTTGTGTCAAGGGCCCCACAAAATCTTCATCGATTCTTTCCCACGGTTCTGAATCCATTTTTCTCGAGTGGAAACCCACATTGCAGGGGCTGGTTTTACCCTCTGACACTCTTCGCAGGTACGAAAGTACCTCCTTACTTCCGCATGAATACTTGGCCATAGAAACTCACACGTAATTTTTTCCCTCGTTTTCGCGTAGCCCGAATGCGCCCCAATGTCGGAGTCCCCCCCCTCTCACTCTCTCCCCCTCTCTCTCTCTCCCCCTCTCTCTCTCTCTCCCCCTCTCTCTCTCTCCCCCCTCTCTCTCTCTCTCCCCCTCTCTCTCTCTCCCCCCTCTCTCTCTCTCCCCCTCTCTCTCTCTCCCCCCCTCTCTCTCTCTCTCCCCCTCTCTCTCTCTCCCTCTCTCTCTCTCTCCCTCTCTCTCTCTCTCTCCCCCTCTCTCTCTCCCCCTCTCTCTCCCCCTCTCCCTTTCCCCCTCTCCCTCTCTCTCTCTCTCTCTCTCCCTCTCTATCTCTCTCTCGATCGATCGATCTATCGATCTATCTATCTATCTATCTCTATCTCTCTCCCCCCCCTCTCTCCCAAATCTCTCCCCCCCTCTCTCCCCCTCTCCCTCCCTCTCTCTCTCAGGTAATCCCGCTAAAATTTAAATGGGCATTAATATGCATCTTTGAGTATTGTGCCAAAATATGAAAAATGAATTTTACTGATGTGTCACCATTTCATTTCCCATTTCTTCACGCGATATATTTTGGAGAATTATAACAAATCTATATACCTATTAAAACGCAGATTATCTGATTACTAGAACATTATACGGAATAGAGCAATATCCTCGAAAGACGAGCGCGAGGATTTCTTTCTTAGACAGCTCATTAAGGTATTTTTGATCGGTAAGTTTTTTCCGGGTATAATCGCACACCATCCAAGGCATGTAACCATTATTTTTTAATAACTAGACCTTTCAGGGGCTATAAAAATAGTCAAAGTCGCAATTTCGACGCATCAAGCATTTCACTAATCTCCAGAATCGAAAATAATGAACGTGGCATGTAATGTCGTTAGACGGGCGTAAGCCCTTCGGCCGCCAGTCCCTATAAACTCGAGGTTATTCTGTATTTAAAAGACTATTTATTCACGCTTTTGTTGGGGCTAATGGCGTGTAGCTAAATTTCACAGCTATCATGCGCGTCTTCTCCATTATTAATGGGTCATTAATCACAGAAATTTGTTACTGCGTTTCACAAAGCCCTTCGGGAGGGAATCAACAATTTTTTGTTTAGGTTCATAATTCTATTTGCAAGCGCTCCATTGAGAATTACTTCATGCGATTTACTTGGTGCAAAGATAGCTCATAAATTTCTAAGATATAGAAATTTTGATTTGCATTTTAATACCTCCAAATCTTTCATCACAGGAAAGAAATCTTTGCTGAGCGATGTGAAAAACTAACACATTTAATTTCAGCAAAGGTCTAGTATTTATGATAATATTACGCCATGAAAAATGTAATTACAGTCAAAAGATTTCGAGTAATTTAATATTGACTAAGTTATATCGTAAGTTTTACGATACTAGAAAATATCTTTTTTTCCTGCACTCGTGCAATTGAGAAAGTAAAGGACATGTGTAATCCTAAGCTTAAAGAAACTTCATACATTCCGTGTGTATTTTGTCGAAGAAAACCTTTATAAAATTAATAATTTCATGCTATATAATATCTATATATATATAATATCTCTCCAGTCGTCACACTACCGTAAAATTGCTATTCTCAAATAGGAGTAAAAAAGGGTGAATTAATACATTTCTGAATTCTCACTTCCAATTTTCACTTTCGAAATTTTCCCTGCATAAGAAACAATCTTCACATTCGAGAATTTTTCATTCTCTTCACATAAAGTTTCTCCATCGCTCTTTATATTGTATGAGAGCACTATGGTATTTTAATATTCTTTCCGGCATTCATTTAATGTACTATCCCGCCATCTCCGCACTATTTTTCCTTTCCGATATTTCCTACTTCTCCTCTCTGTAATGAAAATTTCATGTCTATTTCCGTCTCTTTTCCTAACGCTTATCTACGATAGATAGTTACATTAATCGCGAAGACATAATTCACTTATATCCTTGTCATCCTTAGTTTTTGCGTTTCTTCATTGGCCGAGCGAAGCGTGGTCTCTCCTGTTGAGTCCCTGTGCATCTTGTCTGTCTTTTTGTTTGTTCTACGATAACTGCTGTCTCGGTTGTGTGATTTCCACCAGACTTCGTGTGCATGTACAAATAACGTAGAGTCGACCGTCTATAGATTTTCTAGAACACCACCATTATAGTTCCTACGCAATTGCGTTAGCGCATTGCGCTAATTTCCAAAATCTTATCCAATCAAAACGAAATTTAGCGTACAAATAGACAACAAAAGACTATGAAGAAAACGTCAAATGAAAATTTCTCTAAAATGTAGAGGGAGCCTCCCAGAGGCGCGCGGTTTCTCCTGTTGAGTCCCTGTGCACTTTGTATATTTGTTTGTTTGTTCTACTATAACTTCTGTCTGAATGGGGAGATAAGGCTCAGATTCATTCGCCATTAGTTCCTTATTTGTTGCTTTTCTTAAATTTAGATTTATTTTGTACATACTTTACTACTGAGGGCAGCGCTTTCAATTCTATTCAAATTTTACATCCACAATGTATGAAGTGCAGGAAAACTATAAAACGATAATAATATTGAGCGTGTGATTCTCTCCCACCAATCCTATGTGGTCTGAGCGAGGCCGAAGATCCCGCGGATCCTCTAGTTAAACATATATCGTTAGGCGTGACTCAGTAGTGTATAAATAATAAAAAGTTAACGCAGTAAAACCTCAATTGTGTTCATCAGGCAGTCAAACGCGATCAGCGTCCATACCACGGCATCTTCGGTGGAAATATCTAGAGAGCAGCCCGTTTCCTAAACTTACTCTCAGGACTGGGTTATGGCTATAGTGTGGTGCATAAGTATTCCATGAAGAGCACCAAGAATTTTGGACCAAAATCAGTTTTGCCTCAAATTTCTACCTCCCATATGTTTCTAATGCTGTCCAATTGACCCGCATTAATATTTGTTTATATTTTTATAACTATTTATATGACATATGTCTTGTAGTGATCTATTCATATGAACTGCCAGCTTGTCACCTCCGTAACATATGTATTGCAGACGAATGGATTTATTATATTTAGAAATAATATATGAAAAACTGCACGGATTATGTTAAGCAATGACAACTTACTGCCGACTGCCCAAAAATGATGCTAGATTGTTTGCTGTGAGTTGCGTGTCGAAACCAAAATGAAACATTAGAAATCTCTGAGTAAACGCACATAATCGAACTCAGCTCGTGCGCTAAGGTAAGTAGACAGAATCCTATGCCATAAAAATTGGTGAATATTACTTTTAACATTTTTATAAATACCATTAAAAACAAAGGAAATTTTTCTGAGGGAAGGAGGAGAGCGTGAAAGTTTTTAAGGAGGCGATGGGATTTAGAAGAAAGGGGGAGCGAGACGAATAAGTTTAAGAACTACTGCACTATAGGCACTGCGCATAGGATCTACGAAAACGGGGCCTAGGAAAAGTTTAAACGAAAAATATGTTAAAATAATTTCTTCATGGGTCTACAATTGGGTAAAAGAAACTATCGTAACTTTCTTTCGTTAAATGGAATACAAATTACTCCATAGATTATATGATTATGAAATTATTTCAAATTTTGCTGTGAATGTAATGTTAAAAGCGTATTTTTTAACAAGGGACACCTTTTTTATAGAATAAATTTTCTTGAGATATCAATAATAATTTTCCCGCATGTTTCCCCGGTCAAGCACGTGAGTGCAGTGGTGTATTCATGGGGGATTTGGGGAGTTATATCCCCCCCATGAGCAAAATATGCTTAGAATATCCTCTGGAAAAGGTATTGATGCCTCATGATAATTGCGAACGTCGGAACGAGTAAATAAAAATCATTAGTGTTTTACTTGTCCTACAAGTTAACTTTCTTTAAAAGATGAGTTACGCGATCAGGCCTTCCAAAACTGAAGCAGTTTCGTGAAAAAGGGACCCATGTGCACGGCACTCCGGCGGACGAAGGGGTAGGGTGGCTGGAGGAGTGCCTCTTTAGGGCTAAGTGGTCGATTCTATTCGGGCTTTTTTCGGGCCTTAAATGTGACTCATGATATTATTTGCTGAATGCAAGCGCCTTAGCCCTGCTTGTTGTTTCTTTCTTTATTAATACCCAGCTCTTCATCATATTTTCCATAAAGGCTTAGGAAGGAAAGAAATGCAATGTGGGTTGGAGGGAAAGGCACTTAGTGGGTAAAAAATGCTTGACACTTCAGTGTCTACCCAAGAAAGAAATTTGGTGCTGTGAAGATGAGCCGAGATAAACGAAGAATTAATTACAACCACTCCATAAACAAAGAACATGACTCAACATATGCGAAATATTTGAGTTCATTAAGCATCTGCTACTCGGCTAGTAAATCAAAAGCCTGCGTATGTGTATTTTTGGCTAATTAACCTCTTGGATTATTACAGAAAATATAGCATCAAATACAGAGAACTTGGAAGAAAGCTGTAGGTCTCACATATTCTGATGCTGCATCTACATCTACATATACATGATACTCTGCAAGTAACCTTTTTGGTGGATGGCAGGGGATGCATTGCACCAAGCGTCCATTATTTCCTACGTTATCTTTTCCTATTATGTTCTCTTATCGTCCTAGGGAAAAACGATCCTCTATATTGCTCCGTTCTACAGTCGATCTTACAAATCTTATCCCCACTGTCCTGCTTTCCGAGATATGACGGGCTTCAGATAAGTCCTACTACATACTACCTCCGACAAAAATTTTACCAGTAGTCTAATCTATCCTGCAGTCTACGTTCCTCTAGCGATGTCCATTTCAGATGTTCTATAGGTGATGTTACGCTTTGTTTACTATCGTAATTCCTCTTTACAAATCTAGCTGCCCTGCGCTGAACCTTTTCTATCTCGTTAGTGATTCCCTTATCTTAAGGATCCCACACAACTGAAGCATATTCGACCTGCGGCCGAACCAAGGATAAATAACATAATTCTTTCCCTTTTCGGAGCTGTTTCGAACTGTTCTCTCTACGAATGCCAGCTTTTTATTAGCGGCACCAATCAATCGGCGAATGTGGGTGTCCCACGAGAGATCACGATATATCGTTACTCCAAGATATTTAATCGAGTCTGAAACTGGAATCTCTACTCCATCCAACGAATAATTAACATCACACGAGATTCTCTTGATTCTCCAGAAATTGGTGACGCAACTTTTCTTTCGGTAGATTTCTAACTGCCATTCCTTACACCATGCAGAAATAGCTTATAGATCATTTTGAAGATACTGGTGGTCTTCCAAATTGCTTAATTCTTAATTCTTAATTAAATGACGGTGTCGTGCATGTAATCTCACTCAATATAATTTCCAATCACTTTTCGTCAGTCATTCATTGCTAGTGGTAAAAGAAGGATCTCCTCGTTGCCTTTAAGGTTTGTACTTTTACATATGTATATGTATATATATATATATATATATATATAACAACTTACGGAAAAGGAAAGGTAAAATGAATATATGGATGTCAACAAGGTGTTGGGATGAGGAATCCCAGTGAGCACTCACCAATCAGACGACTTCAGGTTGGCGAGGCCCCGGGGATGTCGAAGCGACACACGTAAAATAACACTAAAACACAGGAACATCACAAACGCAGAAGCTTTCGGAGTTGTTGTGATGTTCCTGTGTTTTAGTGTTCTTTTACGTGTGTCGCTTTTACATCCCCAGAGCCTCGCCAACCTGAAGTCGTCCGATTGGTGAGTGTTCACTGGGCTTCCTCATCCCAACATCTTGTTGCCATCCATAAATCCATTTTACCTTTCCTTTTCCGTAAGCTGTTATATATATATATATATATATATATATATATATATATATATATATATATATATATATATGGATGTCAACAAGGTGTTGGGATGAGGAAACCCAGTGAGCATTCACCAATCAGACGACTTCAGGTTGGCGAGGCCCCGGGGATGTCAAAGCGACACACGTAAAATAACAGAGTTCTCTCTCTACAGCTGAAGAAGGAGTAGTTCCGAAAGCTTTACGTTTGTGATGTTTCTGTGTTTTTGTGTTATTTTACGTGTGTCGCTTCGACATCCCCGGGGCCTCGCCAACCTGAAGTCGTCTGATTGGTGAGTGCTCACTGGGTTTCCTCATCCCAACACCTTGTTGACATCCATATATTCATTTTACCTTTCCTTTTCCGTAAGTTGTTATATATATATATATATATATATATATATATATATATATATATATATAATATATTTCCGCGAATGCACCGCTGTGTGAAATTTAGTGAGATTGCTAATTTTTAGAATGAAATTTCCGAAAAGTTTTATTCCAAGTTAAAGCAACAGATGACAATGATTGCTGAGTTCTGAGTTCTGCAATCATGCTTTAAAAGTTTGTGACTTTATTTTTTTAAATATCAATATGTCGTGCCGCGTGTCATATATCAAAACATTTTTCTTAAATTAAATCGCTAAATATAGAATAGTTATTTTTTGTTCTACTTTATGAAAAATTAGCGCGTTATATTGAATAAAATGTGACGACAAGTAACGTAACACAGGAGTGGGGAGACAGCGCTTATTCGTGTAACACAGCAGATCAATAGGATGATCTTAAAAATGTGTACTTTATTCTTATCTTTCCCTTTCAATTTTTACTACTCCTTCATAAACAATTTCTTGTATGTTTTCACTTTGTCCCCACGTGTGCAAGATATCTCAAGAAATTCCAGAGGGAGTAGACATTTTTTCAGGATTAAATTTCTCATACATTGTGTTCGGAATGGTAAAATTTTGGTTGGCCCATTAGACAGAGTTCTGATCCCAAAACGTTGTTCTCAACTTGTGTAACATAGGAATGACTGACATGTAGGATTTTTTTAAAACAAAGATTAAAATGTTTTAAAAATACAAAATCAAGACATTGACGAAGGATTGCATGAACGATTGGATTTTCATTTTATCATTGCCCAAATAAAAATCTCATTCTATAACTTACGTAAATCGACAAAGAATGCGAAAGTACATGGATTTTAATGTTATATCACATCTATTGGTTATTATACGTAATTATGATCAATCTATCGTTCCATTATCTAGTTATGCAACGCATTTTGTTGAATCTCTAAAAAAGGCCAGTGGAGATGTTAGTGATGAGGCTGATAAGCCCCACTTGAAACATTTCTGCATACGCCACTGCGTGAGTGTATCTATATATATACAAATATAATAGTTAAAAGGTCTACGAGCGATAGTGCCAAGGGCCAACGAAACCCTACATCTACATCTACAAGTTACCCTGCAATTCACCTAGTTGGTGGGTGGCAGGGGGTGCAATGCACCAAATCCTACCTAAAGAATGTCTAACGCAATTCGAAATTTCCTATTGTGATCTCGTATTGCCCTCGGAAAGAACGAGCATAGATAACGCTCCGTCCTACAATCGATCTCACGTATTTTATCGTCTCGATCATTTCTACTTATATACATGGTGCTTCAATTATTCCCACAACCTCCTCTTTTAGACATTCCGATCAATATTTCTCCGGAAGTCTATACCTTAAGTTCAATCCACGGTCCTGCAGTGATACCCAGTTCAAATCGCTCAGTAAAGAGATCACGCTTTCCTTCTGTTCGTACTTTTGTTTTACGAATCTTGCTGCTCTGCGCTGTACTCTTTCTAGTTGAATTATGTGTCCCTTCTCGTACGGATCCCATATGCTCGCTGCGTATTCCACTTGCGGTCTTACCAGTGATATGTAGCATGTTTCACGTACTTTCTCTATAGTGTTCCGTACAATTCTACCTATGAATGCCAGTTTCTTGTTGGCAGCGCCTATAGCTCGACGAATGTGCATGTCCCACGAAAGATCACGAGAAATGGTTACTCCTAAATATTTTACATAATCGGCTGCTAGAATATTTATTCTATTTTACACTCGAAATGTTATTATTTTATCAGAACGTAACAGCGGCACATTTAGTATAATTAATTTCAATTTGCCATTCTTTGCACCACGCTGAAAGGGCTCTTAAGTCTTCACGCAGTGACTGATGATCCTCCTGGTTTTTTATTTCTTTATATAGAACAGTATCATCGGCTAAAAGCCTAATTTTACTACGAACAACCGAGCAGATATCATTTACATAGATTAAGAAGAGCAAAGGGCCCAATACACTTCCCTGAGGAACACCCGAAGCAACTTTAACGGGGGACGACCCTAAATGCGGCCCTGCCTTCTCTGTCTCTCCTATATTGTTTTGACCATGATTCTACAGCTCATGCAAGGAAGCCCCGTGATTTTTATTAATGGTACTGTTGAATGGTGAGATACAGATCATTGAATTTATAGAAACGCCCACATTTATTTTTTATCTATAATGATGAAATTCTCCATCGATGATATTCATTAGATTTTTTTATAATCTTCGCTAAATCATAGGTTTTAATCGTACGTAGGAATAATTTCATTAACACTTAATGTCGTGACATTTTTTTTCATTATAAAAACAACAATTCAGATATCCGATTTCCGCGTCAGGCATCAAATTAGTCACTGAGCTATAATAATGGTTTCTAAGGAAATTTTCATTAATTAATATTTGCAACTTTTTTTTCATACGTTCGTCTAAGTCTCCTTACTTTATCTTACTTTAAAAAGGTGCTTTGTTTTGCATTTTATTCGGCTCTATCGATTAGATATCATTATAGATAGTTCCTGCTAAGAGATACATATTTTAATGTACATTCAATAATTTTCTTTTTCTCACGTAATTTTTTTTTTGCTAAACCAAAATATTTAATCTACGATTTTTTTTTGAGAGAGATGCATTATACTCCATTTTGTCAATACAGCTAATGTTTAACAAATCTTCTGTAAATGCAGTTATTAATATTACCCTAAATTTCTCTGACTGACCACACTTCGCGTTCTCATTCCAGAGCTGATAATCAATGTGAACTCTACATTCTTGACTCCCATATATCAGAAACCTAGTTTGGTTTTTAATCAAAGTATTTTGACTTGCATTCGATCTTCATGAAACATTCATCGACCGCTAAACGAGACATTTGTTATTACATTTCTTCTCTTTTCATCCAAATGATACAGGAACTAGACTATTATTTATATTCGTGTTTATGTCACTGTACCGAAAATGAGGTTACGAAATTTCCATGACATTAATTTCACGCGTGATCCAGCTTCGTGGTGAAAGATGGCACAACCATTTTAAGGCAATTATTCAAAGTAATTTCTGTAAATGCTCTCTAAAAAAGAGTCTAAGCTGTATTTTGTTGACTGAGTGGATATATGGTGGTTAATACGCTTGCGATTTATGGAAAGGAGCCGATATTGCGCATATTGAGTATAATGCATTAATGCGAAAAGACTTGAAACTCAACTTTGATTTTTTCTAAATAGTAGAGCAATTCCTCTCGATGTTCAACTGTTTAATTCTGTGGCTATAAAACTTACCTCTACTCTATTCTCTCGGAATAGGGAGGTGTGTTTTTTAGGATCGATGCAAGTAAAACGCAAAATTACAAAGACAAGTAAAACTTTAATTAAATATCCTCCTATATATTTCAATTTTGACATTAGTTCTTGGGCAAAGACTACTAGTATAATTAAATTTTTGGCCAAAAAACAAGCTGTCTCTTATTCTCTTCCATGGAACGTAACACTTCCTCTTTGTAATCTGTTTTGTCAAACGGCGAATAATTTATTTAATAATAACAGTCAAGAATTTGACCTGTGTCATATTTTGCAGAAGTGCCTTTATTCTTCACTCCATTCACACCGCCATTGTGTTTATCTTCTGACAGCAATTCTAACCACGCCTCCTATCCTACAATGCACTTGTGCGGCCCTTCTTCCCCTTCATTTATCGCCACGGGCGAATCAAAGGACACAATGCGCCGACTGCAAATGCCTTTCACAAATAAGGAGGAATCTCATCCGCAAAATAATGTGGAATTATCGATAGTAACATATGAGCAGAAGGACATTACTTTAAATTCCTGTTAGAAGACTCTAAAAAGTATGATAAAATTGTGTAATAAGAATTTATACTGAATGCAATATTCGTTCTTGAGTCAAACCTTAAGAAAAAAACCAATCCTTTTGAAATAAAATTGCCTCGAATACTAAATTACTGAATAATAACTAAATGCCAAATAATCTTACGAATATTATTCCATAATTTAAGTATAAATATTATAAATTGTATACTATAGTAATAATAGGTGGAAAAAATTCTATCTGATGTGTGGCCTTAAAATGAAATTTATAGCATAAAAACGTAGAATATAGTATCAGGAGCAACGCTTGAGCCCCTCCAAGATAACTGCATGCAAAGCAATAAATTTGACATGTTTGGCTGTCACTTTCAGACGCGAGTTCAGTTTCTAGCAGTTTCCCATCCCCAAAAATTGCTGTGTTGCTATCGTAGAAACGTTTTAACAAATATGACAGTCATGACAGCGGGTATGTTATAGTGGTACACGGTAGTAGTACCTTCACTAGCGTTACATAATTGATAATAACACCGTTTTCATGAGAAACTTAGTCATTGCATAAAAACTTCATTTGTCCTCGGAAATGTTGACGCATGATTGTTTATGGATCCAAAACAATGGCGTACGGCGTACTTCTAAGAATAGATGCATTGTTATGAAAACGGGCTTAGAGGAAACCGAGAAAAAGTATGTCCAACGCAGAGCTAACGGAATTCTAGATTGCATCCCAAGAGACAATAGGTGGCCACGGAGAAGAACAAACACAAGGGAGAATAAAGTAAAATTTTAAGTTGAAAATGGAAGAGAAAAGCACACAGAAGGCTTAGGAGCAGCTATGGCGTGGTTAATCTATGCATGTGTGTGTGCGTGTATGCATACACACACCCACGTACGCATGTGCGCGTTAAATGAAATCGATATAATGTAAATGCAAGACGTACTACTTTAACAATTGTTCATTCGTTATTTGCTTAATCCCAATATATTATCATACATAAATTTAACTGATTATTTCGTCGGAAGATAAATATAGTGTAACGCGCGGGCGGGAGTAGCGTGATTGCAGCCACCACCTGAGGTTTAATGAGGGTCAGGACCTCGCGAGGGTTCTTTCCCTGGGGGCGTTGTGAGAGAGAAACACAAAAACTGCTTCCTCCTTTTAGTCCGCGAATGACGGCCTCCCAAATGGTGCCGCCCCACGTCTTCCTCTTCGCGAACTCCACGGATCGCTCTCTCGGTCCGCCTCTCGATACTCTCCACACTCAGTCACCCTTCTCCCTGACCGCTCCTCGGTCCGCTCCCTTCGTACGCCGTCCCGACACTCCCTCACCGCCTTCTCGTCCACGATGACCCCTTTTTGAGAGAAGGCGTCTTTTTCCACTACCATCTGGAGGGGCCCTTCTCTTCGTCTCTTGTCTTGGTGGTCCATACTCGGAAACACAAAAGGGTCCAGGGTTATGTGGTGAAACCATAACCGCCTATACATTCCCGGAAGAACACAGCAGGGGAAGAACGGCCGCTTCCCCGAATACCCTCCATAAATTTAGAGGGACAGTCCAGCCGTTTACCCGGCTCATTACAATAGGAACGGACAACGTTTTCATAAAAAACACAAATACCCAATTTTATAAATAAAGTAAATAGGTTTTCTTTAGAGTTCTTCGAAAGCTATAATTATGGAGTTGTCCACTGCCGCTTTAAATTCGCTGTAATTGTTTTTCTTCAATTACTCAAATTAAGTACAGCCAATACTTATACTTCGGAGAAAAAGCATTGGCGTCGTTTACTACTTCTATAAATACTGACTGAAGCGTTAGAGTGGTATTTTTTCCCAATGAATCTTAATTAAAACAATATATCTTAAATTAGTTCGGCGAAACAGTAAATTTCAAATTTCACCGAATATATTTACGAATGATGATGCTTGAGCAACCGACATGTATCATAAAGTGGCGATATAGTAATTACCTCAAACTCAAGGCCTCACTCTCACTAGAAAACCGCGTCTTATTGGAATCTTTCACCGCCTATAACTCATGCTGCCCTTCCCGCTGCTACTCAACCCTTACCTACGCAATTTATGATTATGGTTGTTAACCTTCAGTAATAAACATCAATATAAGACCAGAGTAATGCGTTTATTAATTGCGCAAGATTCAGGACCGCAAAATAATGGAACCTCTTGAAACTTGACACAGTACAGCACACCGTTTGCAGAGTATAAGCCGTGCATATTGTGTACCGAATGGTTGTAGTAGAAATATATAGATACGAGCGAAGCGATGTTTACGTCGACACAACGAATCGTAATGACTCGTAAAAATTTTTTTTGTTGTAGTGCACAAATGTCTAAGTCTTTTCATAGTAAATTGCATATTTGGCGGACATTTAGTAAAAGCTGTCGCGCAAAAGATAGCCGACTATTGAAAAACCACTTGGAAAATGAATTTCGAGATAAAGCATCAATAAAATCTTAATTTATTCTTTCTCTTATATTTTAAATAGCGAGAGTACGATGTTAACGAGTGAGGGAAGAACTACAGATTAAATTACACAAGACAAATCTTTCACCGACGCTTATTATTCCAGTGGAGTAAAGAATCGCAAATGGGATTGCTGGTTGCCCACATTTGTAGCAGCATGCACTTTTTTCGATTATGCCCAGCAGCCAGTAGCGTAGCCTACCATTCAAGGGAGCCCCTACAATAAAGTAGTATTTAATAAGAAATTATTATTTATTTTTCATATTAATATTTTGACTCGTTTATTTTCTGTAAATTATTTTTATTCATTCCAGCTCGTAGGTCGGAGTCCCTCCGACATCGTAATTTTCCGTTTGTGGGAGAGCGCAACATGTAATTGTTTTCAATGACCGGAATATTTCTACAGAGGCTCGTAAAAATAACTGAAAGTCATTTCCTACTACCATATCATATTGAAAGCTGCACAGTCTTGCACTAATCGATGGGTAATAAGTTCGTTTCTAATTGAAATATTGTTATTTTTTAATAAAAAATAATTATATGACGGACCAAAATGTATTTTGCACTGGGACCCCCACAAATTTTGCTACACCACTGCCAGCAGCTAATTTTAGATATACCAAAATTTAACCATATTTAACAATTTAATAGTCTAATCGATATTAAAAATTTGGCTTACAGAATTTCAGAGATATTACCCATAAAGATGGAGGGACAGACAAAACAAATAAATATGCGCTAAAACTGTTACTAATGCAAGTATGGCATAGTGGAGGCAACGCTTTGCTAGCTGGTCAACTGACTTTCGGCTGCGATAT
This sequence comes from Tanypteryx hageni, assembly GCA_028673005.1. Taxonomy (NCBI): domain Eukaryota; kingdom Metazoa; phylum Arthropoda; class Insecta; order Odonata; family Petaluridae; genus Tanypteryx; species Tanypteryx hageni. The sequence continues at coordinate 186,340,128 of CM054120.1, forward strand.
GTTATCTCGACTACACGATACTTCCTGCCTCGGATCGGCTAACACCGAGGGCCTCAATCATGTAAACTGCTGTCGTAACCACGCCAAGAAAGACCCTAGAAGTAGCAAATGGGAAGAGGTGTTGGCGGTCATGTGACCACGACAAATAACGGCGGGAGGGAGACTTCTAGCGGCAGTGGGAACTTGGGATGGAAGATGTAAGGTTGTGTTGAAATGGTGGAGCCAAATAAAGCATCTTTGGAAGACTACCAGTAGGTCCTTTGACTTCGTTCCCTTTTCCTGCCATGAGGGACCAGGTAGAGCATTACAATAATATATATTTTACAGATATTCGTCGCGTGTTTTATGAGTTTTCTGTCTTAGATCCGTCAAATACCAATAATAGGCGGTCATATACTATCAAATAAGTTGTGCTTGCAGTCACCAATATTCCTATTTATTAATTTCTACGGCAATTGAAGCGCATATTACCAGTTAAGTCGGGTATATTACAGCAAAACCGCGACGTGTGCAGGAAACGGCAGGATTCGAAGCCACCTCCTTTAAAAAGGGAGGCCAGCCCTAACTAACCCCGCTAAAAAAGCCATTCCTTGCCTCTCACGCCTTCCTTTGTTTAGTAAAACACTCAACATCCACATCGCTCGATTTCCTCTATTTTTGAGCAGTTCATATACATCTAGTTGCCTCCTTTTTTCTCCCGCTGCGTTTTTGCCCTTGTCTCGTGCAGATTCCATCCGAAGTTTCCTTGAACGCCTCCGTACGCGTCTTATCATTTTGACTAAGCGTTCACGTATCGCAGCTGCGTAGAAATAACTTTGTAAACATTTTTTTGTCTCTTTTCGCCGACCTCTTTCTTTCTCCGGAGATTTCTTTATTGTTCCTCACAGGGTTTGGAATCAGGCCAATTTGTCCCGTAAATCTTCTCTACGCTCAAAAGATAATGTCTCGTGTAAAATTTTGGAATGATTTAGCGTGAATCGGTTGATCGTTATCAACTGTGTTTGTGAATCCAATTGGAAGCACTCGTTTAGCTGCTTTTGTTTTAGATTTTTCTCCCAGGTGCATCCATTCGTCAGTATTTAGCAAGACGTTTTCTTCTCGACTTCTATCTCCGCGAAACTGCGAAATTAAATTCCGTCGAGTGAAGAGTTAAGGCGTGTTAACGTTAAAGATATTACTCACGTTTTTTAACAAAAGGGGATTGCGGTGATTTTATTCACCACAAAACTTCGCTTGGACCTTTAAAATTAGCTTGACGTGATTTTGTGATATTTTGTCCTATAATTATATTATTTAGGACAATGCCTGTAAAATTAACAATTCACATAAATTTTTAACAAATATATAATGAAATAGTCCGTTCATAACGAAGAAATATCGTCAATGCAGTAATCATTATAAATAGCTGCTACTTACATATAAATATAGTATATAGGATATATATCATATAAAACCTAAGGTACTTCTATAAGTGCTACCGAGCTGAAATTTGGAATGGTGATTGGTCATTAAGTACAATCTCTGTAAAATTCAAAATTCCAGAAAAATTTATTTTTAACGGATATTTTTGAGCCCAATGTATATCTTAAACACCCATAAGAAAAGCATTGAAAACCGTACAGGGCTAAATAAAATTGATTTTTAAAATATTTAAAATTAAGATACAACGTCAGGACATGCACCGTATGAAAGAGTGAAGTTTATTTTTTAAGACAAAATTCAATTATAAATCCATTCTGAATCTGTGTAAAAATTCATTTTAATCAGAAAATTATTAAGTTTTTCGGATTTTAACGATGAAAAATATATACTACCATCGCAACGACTTTCAATGGGAATTCATTTTCTATACTTCAAGAGCATTGATTTAATGCTTTTAAGGGATTGTATTACAAAATATCGTTAATGTCAACTAACGAAGTAAACATCTGGTGACGTCTTAATTCTAACGCATAAAATATTCAATTTATTTCTAGGACTATATAATTATGCCATTGATTTTAAATTACGATGTAAAGTTATGAGACGTCATTATACTAACACACGAAATTTAGTAATACGTGAAAAGTATTTTAATATTGTGTTTCACAGTTTCTCGTGAAATTTTAACCTATCAATTGTTAAATATATTGGCGTCATACCTATTTCGCGATATTTTTCCAAATACGTGCTAAAGTCACGGATGATGATTTCATAATATTAATACAAAATATCCTATTTTTTCATAATTTTAGCGTAAGTATGGGGTATTGTCTTAATGATGATTATTCTTATTGCTCATGCATGGCGATCTGTGTCACGAAACTTGAAATAAAAACACAAGGACACGAGCAGATTGCCAGAGAATTTGAAAATTACGGATAGTTGCCTTAATTTCGAGGAAATTATTAATATTCTGACAGATCTCATGTGGTGCATTTTCTAAGAGTACATATGGGCTCCACGTGGCAGAATTACTGTTGCCGTAGAGATCGCATTGGTTTATTTAGGAGTTTAGATCTTGGTGTATGGTGCCTTTTTTAAAGCGCATGCAGTATGCAAGCACCGACAACTCGTAACTCAAAAATCTAGTGGAAAGAGTAAACATCTACATCTACATGGCAACCAGCAATTCACCTAATTAGTGGATGTCAGGGGGTGCAGTGCATCATAACCTACCTAAAGATTGTCTATAGCAGGTTGAAATTTTCTATTGTCATCTCGTATTGTCCTCGGAAAGAACATGCCTACAGAACGCTACGTCTTACAATCGATCTCACGTATCTTATCGTCACGGTCTTTCCTAGATACGAAATATACATTGGTGCTTCAATTATTCCTACAACCTCGTCTTCCAGATATTCAGATCTATATTTCTCCAGAAGCCGCAACCTTAGTTCAATCTTCGATCCTTCGGTGATATATATATATATATAAATTGGCTTTCATAGATAAAATAGTATGCAACAACATAGAAAAAGTACGCAAAAAATGTTACTTATCACTGATTAGACCACAAGTAGAATACGACTGATGTGTATGGGAACCGTACGAGAAGAGACATATATTTCAATTAGAAAGTGCAGCGCAGAGCAGACAGATTTGTAAAACAAAATCACCAACATAAGGAAAGCGTCAACTCATTATTGAGTGATTTGAACTGGGTACCACTGGAGGTACGCAGATTGAACTCAAGCTTACGGCTTCTGGAGAAATATAGATCTGAATGTCTGGAAGACGAGATTGTAGGAATAATTGAAGCAACAACGTTTATATCGTATGTAGGAAAGACCGTGACGATAAGATACGTGAGATCGATTGTAGGACGTAGCGTTATGTAAGCCTGTTCTTTCCGAGGACAAAACAAGATGACATTAGAATATTTTAATCTACGATAGAAAATCCCTATGAAGGTTCTGGTGCTTTGTACTCCCTGCCAGCCACCAATAAGGTGAATTGCAGGGTAGAAGGGAGATGAGTTAGTGGGGACGATGTGTAGAAGATGAGAGTAGGAGTTGTGAAGGGGAGGGAGATGAGTTTTAGGAGGGAGATGAGGTGTAGTAGGGGATCAGGTATGGGAAAGAGATGAGATTAGGAGTGGGAGGGGGAGGACGGAGATGAGGTGATGAAGGGGATGAGTGCTAGTCGAGAGATGAGAGTAGGAGTTGGGAGTTCGAGGAGAGACATTGGCTAGAGGAGGGGATGAGTGGTAGGAGAGAGATATATGTAGGAGTTGGGAGTTCGAGGAGAGACATTGGCTAGTGGAGGGGATGAGTGGTAGGCGAGAGATATATGTAGGAGTTGGGAGGGGAAGAGAGAGATGAGATGGAGGAAAAGGGTGATAAGATGTAGGAGAATTATGAGTGTAGGTATTGAGAGTGTGAGCAGGGAGATGATGTCGAGGAGGGAATGAGTTTTAGGAGAGAGATGAGAGTTGGTGTTGTGAGGAGGATGAGGGAGATGAGTTGCAGTAGGATGAGGTGGAGGAGGGGATGAGGGGTACTTGAGAGATGAGAGTGGGATTTGGGTGGGAGAGAACACAGATGAGGTGGTGGAGGGTTTGATCTACATCTACACCTATATGTTACCCTGCAATTCCCCTAATTGTTGGGTGGCAGGTGGTGCAATGCACCAGAACCTACATAGGGATTTTCTATCGCAGGTTGAAATATTCTTATGTCATCTTGCATGTGTGTTATTATATATATTATTATTATGTATTATGTGTTATTTACGCGATAGTGGAGGTTTATCTGCAGTCGAAGAGCGCTCCTAACTTCCTCGTTGTACCATCTAGATTCTGCATTTTCACGCTTTAGTTTGCTTGGAATAAATTTATCTGTGCACTCTCGCATCATATATCTGAACGTGCACCAGTATTCTTCCGCGTCTGCAATATATGTTACCTCGCAAAAATCAGTATATTCATTTCGCAGATAAGACCTAAATCTTGCGAAATCGGCTTTGGCGAATGCATAAAGTTTTCTTTTAGCCTTAACCTTTTTGATGGGCAAGAGAGTGATGAGATTAAGAGTTGCTGGTGGAGAAGGGAGATTAGATGGAGGATGGGGTTGAGGGAGGTGAGAGTAGGAATTCTGAAGCGGGAGTTGAGCTGGTGGAGTGTCCGAGGCGTAGGAGAGAGATGATAGTATGAGTTGTGAGGAGTGGAATGTGGTGCAGGGTAGAATGAGGGCAGGCCTTAACCTGTTTCTCAATGTTTAGTTGAAGTTCCACGTGTACTGCCTTGTGATCGCTTATTTCCTCAGCAACAGATACTTTATTCCAGGGGTGGGGAACCTGTGGCCTTCAATCCGCATGCGGCTTTTTGTGATACTCAGTGCGGCTTTTTGCATACTTATCTAAACATACTCAAATTCATGTATGATTTTAGCATGAAAGTTATAGAAAGAACAAACATAAGATATGTATTTTGCATCAACAGAATCTTTGTGCCAAATCTACTGTTTTAATTGACACAGTACATAAATTTCTTGGTATTATGAAGTACATTCGAGCAAATGCTTCACGGCATCGCCAGTTTTGCAACATGCTTCAATATGATGATAAAAAATGTATCGGAGATCTTCCATATCATTCTAAAGTGTGCTTGTTTTCACAAGATCAAATACTAGGAAAAGTTTTAGTTTTGCGAAAACAAGTAACTAGTTTTTCAAAGAACAGAATGAACTTTGTGGATTTTTGGAAAAGATTTCTGCAGAAATGTACTTTAATGTCAAAGCAAAATCATTTGAATACTTCTCTACAACGTAAAACTAAATCCATATATGAAATGCGGCTGCAAATTCAGTCTTTTGGAAGAAGTTGAATTTTTTCAAAATTGGCCTTACCAGATCAGTTGTTTAAGCCAAGCATTTCCCTTAACTGGCAAAGGTAATTGATACAATATATGAATAAAAACTTGCAAAATTGGAATATGAATTCATATGTAGGTGTCTTAGACTTCTTTCTTGAAAAATAATGACAGATTTAAAGATTTTGATGCCACACTGAGGTTACCTTTTCAGCCACATCTGGTTTATGTCCCGAATGCAACTAAGTATTTGCAGATAGAGTTCATTGAGCTCTCAGAATATAAAATTCTGAAACCTCTATCCGACCTTAAGAAGGATCCCATTGAAATATGGAAGAATGCTGTATGCTGTTGAATACCCACGACTGCGTCGATGGGCTTGTCGTTTACTCTCTTGTTTTGGCACAACCTATTGTTGTGAATCAACATTTTCACCTACGGCACAAATCAAGACCTTCCTGAGATCAAATATGATATAGACTTGCCTGGAAGACCAATTGACGCTAAAAACAACAATGCTGGAACCAAATTTCAAGTTCTTTATCTCACAAAAATCATTCACAAAAAAGTCATTAAATTGTGTTTGCCTTCTTATTTTGATGAATGTGATTGAATGCAACCTTTTTTAAAAGTCCTTAATTTGTTTTAACTTCTTTAAAGTTTGTTAGTATATTAGTAAATATGAAGAATTGAATTTTTTTCCATTGGATTAAAAAGTTATATGTGAATGTATGCAACATGCATCGCAATGTGCGGCCTGATCAGGTCTCTATTAAGTAACATTTGGCCTTCCAATTAAGAAAGGTTCCACAGCCTTGCTCTATTCATACGCTCAGGAAGATTAGTAGCCAATAAAGCTAATATATTGTTAAATCTCGTGGGTAATCTCACTAACTGATACAATGAGTGTTTGCCGAAAATTTCAAGTCAAGTCTCGCACGATTCACGCTCTCTATCACCGGGATAAAAGCAATTATGGCTCCAAGTAATTGACGGAAGATTGAGTTGCCCCCGATTTTAATGGCTTTATCTTTATTAATCAAACTTAGCGTCGCCACCTCCTCTCCCTATTGTATCAAGTTCTTAATAATAGCATCCCTTGTTATCTTTCTTCTCAGTTCGTAACCATTAATATAGTTCACCAATACAATATCAGAGGATACGATAAACTACTAACTCCACTTCATAGAGCAGAAATTTACAACAAATCCTTTACCGTCAGTGCTTGTAAACTCTGGAATTGTTTTCCAAAATTAATAAAAAACTCACTATCTCTATGCACTTTCAAACGCTTGTATTACAAGTATCTTCTCTCACTCTCCATGCATTCAACCACTCCCTATCTTCTCTTTCAGGTTGTCACAAAGTTGCGCTTATTAGGCATAAATTCATAATTTATTTTCCTGTATCATAATTACTATGTAATAACCCAGGCATATCTTACACTAAAATCCCTATTTCCGTATCACCCCCTCCCTTATATGGACATTAATGTATGTATTTATAAATTATTCTTTCTCTCTTTCTCCAATTACCGTTGTTTTTTTCTATTTATCTGAACTATTTAGGTATTTTCGCGGATTTTTTAAACCTCTCTTCTCTTCGTAGGTGATTTTCGCAGTGGGAAATTTTTTTCTGTTTTACAATATAACAGTTTTTTCGACATACAAAACTAACAATATTCTTCGGTAATGCTCTGTGATTTATTAACCAATATATAATTAACTTGTAATTAGTATAAATTTCATTGTAATTTATATTTAATTAATTACTTTTAATGCGGAAATATTGTAACTACTTATATGACGAAAGGGTTAAATGTAAAATGGGATTATATAGTCACAATTTCACCCTAAATAAAGTCGTTTGTCTGTTTGTCTCCTCACAACTCCTACTGTCATCTTTCTCCTACCCATCGGCTCCTTCTCCACCTCATAGGCCTCCTTCTCCTTACAACTCCTACTCTCACCTGCATCCACCCCTTCCTCCATCTAATCTCCCTCCTCCATATCCCAACTCCTAACTCTCATCTCTCTCCTACCCATCATCCCCTACACCGCATCATCTCCATACTCCCCCTCCCAAATCATATTCTCATCATTCTATTACCACTCTTCCCCTTCTCCACCACATAACCCTACTACAACTCATCTCCCTCCTACTACATATATCACCAACTCTCATATCTCTCCTACACCTGTCATCTCTCTCCTAGACATTATTCCTCCCTCCACCTGATCTCCATCCTCTTCGTCACAACTTCTGCATTCATCTATTTCCTACCCCTCACACCCTCCTAAACCACATGTCACTCATCTCACTCCCAACTACTACTCGCATCTCTACCCATCCCTCATTCCCAGCTCCACCTAATCTCCCTGATCCCATTCCCAATTCCTACTCTCGTCTATTTCCTGCCCTCATTCCACCCTGCACTACATTTCACTCCTCCTCACAACTCCTACTATCATCTATCTCCTACGCCTCGGACCCTCAACCAGCTCAACTACATCCTCCTCCTCAGAACACCCACTCTCACTTTCCTCAACCCTATCCTCCATCTAATCTCCCTCCTCCACCAGCAACTCTTAATCTCATCACTCTCTTACACACAAATGGGTTAAGGCTAAAAGAAAACTTTATGTATTCGCCAAAACCGATTTCGCAAGATTTAGGTCTTTTCTGCGAAATATATATATCGATTTTTGCGAGGTAACAGATATTGCAGACGCGGAAGAATCCTGGTGCATGTTTAGAGATATGATTCGAGAGTGCACAGATAAATTTATTCCAAGCAAACCAAAGCATGAAAATCCTCAACCGCTACTGTCAAAAAGATTTCAACGTTAAGGCAGAAATACAAGGAAGCGTGCTCCTTAGCCAAAGTGTCAATGCGTAATTCGTCCAACAATTACAAAAAGAAGGTTGTACAGGATAACTTGAAAGAGAACCCGAAAGCATTTTGGTCTTACACCAGAGAAGTCCAAGGTAGAGGCCCCAGTATTGTGTCACTGAGATCGTAAACGAGAAACGTAGTCAAGATAGTGAGGAAAATACAAACATATGAAATCAACACTTTCAGAAAGCTTTTACTCCTAATGACGATGAATGTGAAACCATTATTCTTATGCATCAGGGCGACTCGATGGAAGATTTGATATTTTTCGAAAATAATATCGCCCTCCGACTTCATTCAGTTAAACCAAATAAATCTTCTTGGCCGGAGGAAATACTCGCGAGAGCATTCGAAGAGTTAACTTATGAAATCGCGCCGTATTTGAAAATTATATTCAAGAAATCCATTACGGAAGGTGTCGTTCCTAAAGATTGGAAGGTGGTACAAATTACGCCCATCCAAAAGGGCGACGACAAAGAGAACTTCGAAAGTTAGGGGCCAATTTCCCAAACTTTATTATCGTGCAAGATACTTGAGCACATAATCTTAAGTTCTTTAATGCGCTATTAAATAATTACTCATTCCTTAGCGGATTCCAGCGCGGATTTCGGAAGGATAGCTAATGCGAAACACAGACCGGCTTGTTCGTGGATGATTTGTTGCGATGCGGAGGGAAAAATACTCAGGTAGTTGTCATATTTATTTATTTCAGAAAAGGGTTAAATAAAGTAGTATAATTAGGCTATGCCGATGATACCGTTCTATATAAAAAAATTAAAAACCCGGAGAACCATCAGTCGCTGCGTAAAGACTTAATAGACATTTCAGCATGGTGCAAAGAATGTCAGATTGAAATTAGTTATACTAAATGTGCCGCTGTTACGTTCTGATAAAATAATAACATAGAAGTAGATTTCGAGTATAAAATCGAATAAATATTCAAGAAGCCGATTATGTAAAATATTTAGGAGTAACAATTTGTCGAGATCTTTCGTGGGACATGCACATTCGTCGAATTATAGGCGCGGCCAAAAATAAACTGGTTTTCATAGATAAAAGAGTATAGAACAATACAGAAAAAGTACGCGAAAAATGTTACTTATCACTGATTAGACCACAAGTGGAATACGCCTGATGCGTATGGGTTCCGTACGAGAAGGAACATATATTTCAATTAGAAAGAGTGCAGCGCAGAGCAGCCAGATTCGTAAAACAAAAGTACGAACATAAGGAAAGCGTCAACTCATTATTGAGGGATTTGAACTGGGCACCACTGGATGATCGTAGATTGAACTCAAGGTTAAGGCTTATGGAGAAATATAGATTTGAAAGTCTGAAAGACGAGGTTGTAGGAATAATTGAAGCTAAAATTTTATATTGTATGTAAGAAAGACCGTGACGATAAGATACGTGAGATCGATTGTAGGACGCAGCGTTATGTAAGCATGTTCTTTTCGAGGACAATACAAGATGACATTAGAATATTTCAACCTGCGATAGAAAATCCCTATGTAGGTTCTGGTGCATTGCACCACCTGCCACCCAACAATTAGGGGAATTGCAGGGTAACATATAGGTGTAGATGTAGATCAAACCCTCCACCACCTCATCTGTGTTCTCTCCCACCCAAATCCCACTCTCATCTCTCAAGTACCCCTCATCCCCTCCTCCACCTCATCCTACTGCAACTCATCTCCCTCATCCTCCTCACAACACCAACTCTCATCTCTCTCCTAAAACTCATTCCCTCCTCCACATCATCTCCCTGCTCACACTCTCAATACCTACACTCATAATTCTCCTACATCTTATCACCCTTTTCCTCCATCTCATCTCTCTCTCTTCCCCTCCCAACTCCTACATATATCTCTCGCCTACCACTCATCCCCTCCACTAGCCAATGTCTCTCCTCGAACTCCCAACTCCTACTCTCATCTCTCGACTAGCACTCATCCCCTTCATCACCTCATCTCCGTCCTCCCCCTCCCACTCCTAATCTCATCTCTTTCCCATACCTGATCCCCTACTACACCTCATCTCCCTCCTAAAACTCATCTCCCTCCCCTTCACAACTCCTACTCTCATCTTCTACACATCGTCCCCACTAACTCATCTCCCTTCTACCCTGCAATTCACCTTATTGGTGGCTGGCAGGGAGTACAAAGCACCAGAACCTTCATAGGGATTTTCTATCGTAGATTAAAATATTCTAATGTCATCTTGTTTTGTCCTCGGAAAGAACAGGCTTACATAACGCTACGTCCTACAATCGATCTCACGTATCTTATCGTCACGGTCTTTCCTACATACGATATAAACGTTGTTGCTTCAATTATTCCTACAATCTCGTCTTCCAGACATTCAGATCTATATTTCTCCAGAAGCCGTAAGCTTGAGTTCAATCTGCGTACCTCCAGTGGTACCCAGTTCAAATCACTCAATAATGAGCTGACGCTTTCCTTATGTTCGTACTTTTGTTTTTACGAATCTGGCTGCTCTGCGCTGCACTCTTTCTAATTGAAATATTTGTCCCTTCTCGTACGGATCCCATATGCATCAGACGTATTCCACTTGTGGTCTAATCAGTGATAAGTAACATTTTTCGCGTACTTTTTCTGTATTGTTCCATACTATTCTATTTAGAAAAACCAGTTAATTTTTGGCCGCGCCTATAACTCGACGAATGTGCATGTCCCACGAAATATCTCGACAAATGTTTACTCCTAAATATTTTACATAATCTGCTGCTTGAATATGTATTCTATTTTATACTTGAAATCTACTTCCATGTTATTATTTTATCAGAACGTAGCAGCGGCACATTTAGTTTAATTAATTTTAATTTGCCATTCTTTGCACCACGCTAAAATGGCTCTTAAGTCTTTACGCAGCGACTGATGGTCCTCCTGGTTTTTATTTCATTATATAGAACGGTATCATCGGCAAAAAGTCTAATTTTACTACGAACTATCAAGCAAATATCATTTACATAAATTAAGAATGTAGAGGACCCAATACACTTCCAACACAACATCTACTCTCACCTCCCTCCACCCCTTCGACCATCTCATCTCCCTCCTCTCACTAAAATACCCCTAAATTCGTCCTTCTCCTACACCTCATCTCCTCCTCCAATTCATCTCCCTCCTCCTATTCAGAAATCCTATTCTCATCTCTCTCCTACCACTTGACCCCTCTTCTACCTCATCAACCTCCTTCTTCTCACAACTCCTGCTCTCAACTCCCTCCACCACTTCCTTGATTTTATCACAATCATCCACCTCCCAACTCCCACTGTCATCTCTCAACTAAACATCATCCCCTCCACCATCTCATCTACCTCCTTCCCCAGTCTAGTGTCGATGCTCATAGGAAACACACGTGTTTAGTTCCGCTCCCCACAGACCCTTAACCTCAACTTCTTACTCTCACTCGCCATGGCTACGAAAGCTGACCTCCAGGCCCAAAATAAAGCCCTCGAATCTCTCGTGAAAGATTTCAAGAAAACTCTTGAGTCTTACAACTTACGGATGGATACCTTCGAGTCGGGACTTAGTGCTGCAAAATCCCTGCACGGCGATGATCGTCAGGACGCGTTAGCCACGCTTGAATCCCGATTTTTTTAAATTCAAATCGGGATTGATCGAGGAGGTGAAATCTCTCGGAGGACGCGTCTCATCATTGGAGGCCAAAACGGACATTCTCTTTGAGAAATTGGACGACCTCTATCAGCATGGTAGACGTGATTGTCTCCTCATCCACGGGATCCACGAGGAGGAGAAGGAAAATCCCGCCAAAGTTGCCGAGATCTTTCTGGGGAGCAACCTCAATATGGAAGTTCATCCTTCTATGATATCACACGCTCACCGTCTTCGAGCCAAGAATCCAGTGTCCAGCAGACCACGACCATTAATGGTTCACTTCAGAGATCATTTGCACCTCGTCGCTGTATGGAAACAGAAAAAGGCACTGAAGGCGAGTAAATATCTAATTACCGAGTCCCTCACTCCCATGCGGGTGAGGTTACCCAACGATGCCAAAGCTTCATTTGGGGTAAACAGTGTTTGGTCTCAGGAGGGCAAAATTGTTATATTGAAAGACAGCAAAAAACATTATATCACCAAGCAAAGTGAACTTGCCAGGCTTAATAAATAGATATATTTCAAATGGTCATCAGTAAGTGGGTCTTGGGGAACTTAGTCCCTATCGCTGTTTTGTTATTATTATTTTCCTTTATTCTTTTAACTTTTTTAATACTTCATTAATACCTACTTTTTAAATATACATTGAATTTATTCATTGTCTTCCCTCGCAGTAATAATTATCTTATCCCGTCCTGTGTTTTGCCATATTATCCTTTACGAGTGCTTTTCTCGTTGTATTTCATTATTTTTTTAATTATTTTATATTTTTTTTAGTTTATTTGATTTTATATATTTCCTTTTTGAAATCATTATTTTAATATCCTATTTATTCGTCGTATTGTATATTATTTGATTGGATTCTTTTTAGCGCTAATCTAGGCTGATTTATATTTATCGTCTATTATAAACGCTTGTAAGAAATGTATTTATCTAAGTCTCATGAGAAAGCAGATAGTTTGTCGGACATACCAACCAGCGACCCAAGCCCAACCAGTGACCCAAGCCACCCAGATTTCTTTTCACCTCAGGACGACGCCAACCCCTCCCCTCCCCAGGGAGCCGGAAGGAACCCTCCTTCTAGAACCTTGAACTCTACGGGGGACCTACTCAGTAAAGCCTTCAAACCTTTTCGGCATTGTTTCAAAGCCTTTCACATAAACGCGCAGAGCCTCATAGCACATGTGGACGAACTTCGCTCATCTCTGACCGAAAACACAGTACACTGCATCGCCATATCCGAAACATGGCTAAAACCTAACCTTTCGTCATCCCTAGTGGAAATTCCAGGCTACAGAATTCTTAGAAATGACCGTGTGGGTAAAATCGGAGGCGGTATTGCACTATACATACGCGAGGACTTGAAATATAAAATACTTAGCCTTAGCGAACCACATTATTCAAAACGCCCAGAATTTATTTTTATCGAAATTACATTAAGCTCGCATAAACTCATCGTCGACTCGGTTTATCGGCCACCTAAAATAGGCCACCTAACGGACATTTTTGAGTCTCTAACCGAACACATCCCTAACTCAGATCACATAATTGTAATGGGTGATTTTAATGCCAATATTCTTTCCGCAAATAGCTACGACACACACTGTTTAAGAAACTCCTTCGATTCCTTAGGGCTAGATATTCTTCCTCTCGATGCTACACATCACACCCCATATTCTTCCACCTGGCTTGACTTAATAGCGACCTCCAGTATAAGCAAAACAGTATCATTCGGGCAACTACCGGTTCCTGGTATTTCATTACATGACTTAATATATATTGTTTTCTCTTAAGGTCCCAAAACAAAAATCTAAAATCATTAATTACAGACACTTAAAAAACATAGACGACACAAGTTTCTTTGCGGACGCCGCCAACGTACCCTGGTATTTCACTGAGTTTTCCGAGGAAGTAGATGACAAGGTAGAGGCGTTAAATAGCATGATAATCAACATTTATGATCGACACGCTCCTATGAAAACGGTTTGCGTCTCCAAACGGAAAACGCCGTGGAAAACGGAAGAAATAAAACACTTTATGAAACTTAGAGACGCTGCTTTTCGTGACTTCAAAAGAACGAAGGGGTTTGTTGATCATGAATACTACAAGCAATTGCTCAATAAAACCAAGCAGATGCTAAGAAACTCCAAGTTAAAATATTACCATTCAATCATTGGCACTAACAAATCGCAAGCATCAATTTGGAGAAACTTAAGTAACACGGGCATAGGTAAACAAAAAAACTCGATTCCCAATCCTAACTTCTCCCTCGACGCACTTAACCAATTCTTTACTACTACACCCTTAACTAAAAAAAGCAGTACCGTCTCTTCCCATGACAGAATGAAAAACTTCCAGTCAACAGCTAGTCTAACAGATTTCAACTTCTCTTCTATCTCACAGATTCAGACACTCAGGTGCTTAAAATCTATTAAGTCCAAATCTTACGGGGTAGATGGGATTTCTATAGAAATGCTTAATAAACTCACACTCCTGCCGTCAATTACTGACATCATAAACACATCACTAATGCAAGGCAAATTTCCTTCACAGTGGAAAAAAGCTATGGTCATTCCTCTTCCGAAAAAATCAGCTCCTGAAAATTTAAACGATCACAGGCCTATAAGTATTTTACCAACCCTATCTAAAGTCTTAGAACGACTGGTCCACTAGCAGCTGACTAACTTCCTCCAACGACGCAATCTTTTAGATCCTTTCCAATCTGGATTTAGAAAACACCACAGCACATCCACTGCCCTTTTATAAATAACTGACGATATACGCGCAGCAATGGACACAAAACAAATTACAGTTCTAACATTAGTCGACTTTTCTAAGGCATTCGATTCAATCGAGAAGGATATCCTCATGGACAAACTCAAAGGTATGGGTTTCTCACATACTACGTTAGATTGGCTCTCATCTTACCTAAATAACCGTCACCAAAAAGTAACTCTAAATAATTCCTCCTCCTCTTGGCTCCCCGTCACCAAAGGCGTCCCACAAGGATCAATTCTCGGCCCTCTTTTGTTCTCCATCTACATGAATGACATCTCCACGGCAATTACATCGTGCTCCTATCACCTCTACGCCGACGACCTTCAGATCTATATACATTCAAAACCCTCAGAACTTCCAGACGCCATTTGTAAACTGAATGCGGACCTTAAATCACTAACCGATTGGAGCAGTTATCATGTCCTAAAAATAAATCCATCTAAATCACAAGCCATTTTGATAGGTTACCCAAAGCTCCTTTCCCACATCAACTTCGATATCAACTGTCTGCAAGTTGATAATGCACCCATCCAATTCTTTAAAACCGTAAAAAATCTTGGTCTTATTATAAATGACACGCCCACGTGGACAGACCATATCACGAGTATTTGTAAAAAAGTAAACTGATCCCTCTATTCATTGAAGAGACTAAAAAACTTCCTACCCCAGAATTTAAAGCAAAAACTCGTATCCTCTCTTCTTCTGCCTCATATAGATTACTGCGACGTGGTCTACAGTGATCTATCAGTAGAGCTGTCCAATAAAATTCAAAAAACTTTAAATTCCTGCGTAAGATTTATTTTTAACCTTAAAAAATCAGATCATATATCTGACTATTACAAAAAGATGTCATGGCTTAATCTCGATTCCCGCAGGAAACTTAATATCCTTAATACACTATTTCGGCTACTGTCTTCAAACACTCCCTCTTATCTTTCGTCTAACTATTCCTTTCTCTCTTCCCTACACGAAAAAAACACCCGTAACTCAAGAACGCTAAATATTCCAACTCATAGAACAAAGATTTTCAGTAATTCATTTCATGTAGCGTCCTGCAGACTTTGGAATGAGTTACCCGTAAAGACAACAAAGCTAAAGTCACTGGAAGGCTTCTGCAACTCCTGCTTTCTTCATTTGATGAACAAGTGCTAAACTGAATGATGCAATCCTACACACACTTCACTTTCTGCCAGATTTATCAACTCCAACATGGAAACATTGTATTGTACGCAGCCTCTGGTATTTTACATACTCCGACGCTCAAGTCTATCTAGTGTGGTTTTAAAAATATATTTTAATTGTAATTTTTTTATTTTATTTTTGTTTTATTTTAGTTTTTTAAATTTCTGTTAAATTTTCTCCTAACTTTCTTTTTCATCTTTTATTTGTAATGCAAGCATTTATATTCGAAAGTATAAAATGAAAATTCTCCATATTTATAATTATTCAAAATTGTCTCTGTTGTACTTATTTACATATGTATAAGAGAATGTATATGTATATTGCTCTCGTGGTAACCATTTTTTGTGAATTAAGATTGTAAATTTAAAAAATTGTTAATATGTAAATCCTGATGTAACCAAATTGTAATGGTTAGGTGGAAGAGGGGGCTACTTAGCCTCAACCTCGCCAATAAAGACATTTTTATTTCTTTCTTTCTCTCAAATTGTACTCTCATCTCTCTCCTACCCCTAATCACCTCCACCTCATCTCCCAATTCCAAATTATCTCCCTCCTCCACCTCACAACACCAACTCTAATCTTTCACTTATTCTTCATTCCCTCCCTCACCTCATCTCCATGCTCGCACTCCCACATCCTACTCTCAACCCTGTCCTACCCCTCATTCCAACCGCCACCTCCTTTCCATCCTACTCGTCACAACTCCTACTTTCATCTCTCTCCTGCCACTTATCCCCTCCTCCATCTCATCTCCCTCCTCCTCACTCCACTACCTCATCTCCCTCCTCCCCCTCATAATCCTACTCTCATCTCTCTCCTATTCCTCATCCCCTCCTCCATCTCATCTCCCTCCTGCCACTCCCAATACCTACGCTCATCTCTCTCTTACACCTCATCCCTTCCTCCATCTCATCTCCCTCCTCCCCCTCCCAACTCCTACTCTCATCTCTCTCCTACCCCTGTTCCCCTCCTCCTCCTCACAACTCCTACTCTCACCTCCTTCCCTCCCTTCTTTCATCTCATCTCTCTCTCCCCCCTCTCAAATCCTCCCCTCATCTCCCTTCTCCCCCTCATCTACCTTTCTCTTATCCCTACCTATTCCTCCTCCATCACCATACACTTCCTCCCTGACTATTCTACATTTCTCCTTCGCTATTCCTTTCCCTCCTAATCCGATTGTACGAGTATGTCTTACTTCTGCATCATTTCCAGCGCTACATCTTCCTTTCTTCGCTGTCACTCCTCACATCATTTACTGTCGCTCTCTTTGTCCCACTGTGTCCCTCATCCTCCTTTTTATTTCTCCAATTAACTTACACTCCATACCATTCTTTCATTTTGCTGTTTCTCCTATCTCTTTCGCTCTCTCTCTCTCCACCTCTTTTCTCCACTTCCCTCTCTGTCTCTCTCTCTCCTTCCCGTCTATTCCCCTCCGCCCCTCTCATTTCTCCCTACCATCGCCGACTTTTCTGTCCCGCCTACATCAATGCAGCGTGTTCGATGCTATTAATCCCCGGCCTTATAATGCAATGCATCATTTTTTGATGATCCCGAGCTGTCAACGTGAAATTCTCAGCGGAGCGCCCTCCCGCCTGGCATTTCGTATTTCTTCGGCAACGCTCGGCACCGCAAGCCGATTCTCGCCTCGCTTGGTGGATGGCGGAGGGAGTGAAAAGCACTCTCCTCCTCCTCCTCTCTCTCTCTCTCTCCCCACCCCTCCCTCCTGCCCTCCGACTCGCATTCTCGCCGCTCTTCAGTCGGCATTGGACGGCATCCAGTCGCGAAAGCGGGAGCATTAAAGCTAGAGGTTGAGGTGTTGTCGTCTCGTCCTTTTGGCGTATGGTCGTATGGTGTTGCGTGCCGTGGTAGGAGTGGGGGCGGAGCGGGAAGATGAGTGGCCATGGGGATGTTGAGGGTTCGAGGGGGCTGTTTTGAAGGAGTCCGTGGCGGCGGAAGACCACATCGGCGAAGGACCGTGGGAAGACGGCCTAGTGCTCCGTTGAAAACCACCGCGGCCGAGGAGGATAGCTTAAGGAGGTAATATTAGAGGTCTTAGATAGGTTTAATCCTCCATGAAGAAGTCATTACGGGCACATGATGGGATAGCGAGAGTGTGAAAAATACTTTATCGCCTGGGGCACACTTATCCGTGCGACGATATTTGGCTAAATGCACGCTTGGAGAAACATATAGCGAATAGATAATATTCCGGATGAAAATGAATTCACTTTATAGTTAAAGGAAAATTTTATTTTTTATTAAATATCGTTTTCAGCAATATTCCACGCAGTTTAAACTGGACATATATGCCAGTACGAAAGTGTATTCGTGTTTCACGCATGTTCGAATATTCATAAATAATATCATTCAACCATTAATTATAAAAGTATATAAACGATGTTTATCATGGCAAAAAAATTAATACTCCCGTCCACTCGGCCTGTGAAAAAGATGTAACAGAGCAGTGCCACTTTAACGACATAGTTAATTTGCCTGTGTTATGCGCCGCAAAGCATTAGTGGAGGTATTTACACGCCTGCAGAGACGCAAACCTGAGCTAAATCTCATCTACCAGTCTCTTCCCACTTCCGTATCGTCCTACGTAACTAGACATTTACTCTTGCACGCACGCTTTAATGCGTCGGCTAATCTCAACAGTCATTTATCTAGAATGATTCAGCAGATTTAAAGCAACGGTTATCTTCCCGCGATGCCACGTGTTCGAACCTTTTCTTTGATTACGGTTTTTCGACTTCGTCCTTACCCTATCCCGAATTGATCGTTCGACTGTCGTTAACTCCGTACCTTAACCCTATAGGGTGATAGTTTCGTCGAGAAGAGTTTAATCACTCCCATGGGATGAACGAATTGAATGGCATTGTTCCTTGCGGCAAAGGGACCGGGCATAGATCCAACCATTATACCTCGAAACAATGGGAAAACTAAGAAGAGACGTACAGGATTGTAGATAATCGTTCTTCTATACCCTTAAATTCGCTATCGGTTATAAATATTCCATTTTAGACTTGTTTCCTGGAGCCTGTAAAAACATCCTTTTACGCAAGGAACACTAAATCGGTCAAATAATTTCGGCTGACGTACTGCACGCCACCGGTATATTTATCTTTCCATGTTTGAAAAGTTTTTTATGTGTATACTAAATTCCCTACCATTAAGTCCTTCGAACCCTGAGAAATATTTATTCAAGTCTTGAAAATAAGATTTGTGGACTGGTAGTTGCTCGAAATAACCCAACCATGAAAGCATTAATTTTCATGAATATATATTACCCGAATTGGCTTTTTTCAAATGGAATACAATTTAATAATCCGAATTCACTTTCTGAGAAATGCTTAAAAGGCTATCATTATATCCCCTTGGTATGATCTCCGATGCTTCTTTATTTACATTCATCGTTATGTTTTCAAATTAAAGGAAAGTCTCATATTTATCCAAGGAATGAATTTATTTATAGTAAAATATTATAACTGAATAGCAGACCTGTATAGCATATTTGTAATGTCGATTTATTCTAGACAGCTCTGAATATTTACTAAATAGTAATCCGGAATCCTCCCAGGAAATATCTTCGTATCTTTATACTACCATTAAACCATGAATCTCGCATTCATTTATAAAATATTTAAAGAGGCATAATGTACCGTCGATTAATGAATACCGTCACTTGTGTGCATAATCTCAAATATTTTTTTTTCACTATATTTATCATTCGATACTAGGATATTTTTCATTCATAAAGGCTTCAATCATAGGTTTGCATATATAGATAAACATATCTTTGCTGATATTTCGGGAATCAAATGGAAATGGAAATGCGAATAATTTCCCTGGAGTGATCACTTAAATGATTGAAGCTAATACGATTTGACCACCTGCGGGGGTTTCATTCATGCTTTTGGAAGTACGAATGCCTATATTTAATGAATGAATGACCGCAGCACGGGACGACGTGAGCCCAAAAATAAAACGCAACAGAAATTTGCTCTTTGTCCTGTTTCTTCCCCTCTTTAGTCGGAGCAAAAAACACGACGTTGACGAATTTCTCTAAATTAATTAATCGGGTTTTTTCAACAAGCGCGGATATTTTTTATTTTCGCGTGCGAGAGCAAATGTCAAGATCACTATAAGTATAAAAAAGAGAGAGAGAGCGCGAGGAAAGAGGGATAAAAAGAAGATCGTGGAACAAAAGTTACGTATGACGTTTTAGGAAAATGAAAGTGCCGACGACACAAAAAACATATAACATAAGAGAATATTACATAAGCGAGAGAGACAGAGAGAGAAAGAGACATATCTACATGTTCATGTTACTCTGCAAGTCACCTTTTTGGTGGATGGCAGAGGATGCATTGCAACAAGGGTCCATTATTGCCTACGTTATCTTTTCTTATTATGTTCTGTTATCGTCCTAGAGAAAACGATCCTCTATATCGCTCTGTTCTACAGTCGATCGCGCGAATCATATCCTCACTGTCCTGCCTTCCGAGATACGTCGAGCTACTGATAAGTCCTACTACCTCATTCGCTAGTCTCACTGACATAAATTTTACCAGTAGTTTTAATTTAGCCTGCAGCCTAAGTTCCTCTAACAATGTCCATTTCAGATGTTCTATTGATGATGTTACGCTTTGTTTACTATCGTAATTTCTCTTTACAAATCTAGCTGCCCTGCGCTGAACCTTTTCTATCTCGTTAGTGAGTCTCTTTTCGTAAGGATCCCAAACAGCTGAAACATATTCGACCTGCGGTCGAACCAAGGATAAATAACATAATTCTCTCACTTTTTCGGAGCTTTTTTGAACTATTCTCCCTATAAAGGCCAGCATTTGGTTAGCGGCACCTATCGATCGGCGAATGTGGGTGTCCCACGAGAGATCACGATGGATCGTGACTCCGAGATATTTAATCGAGTCTAAAACTGTAATCTCTGCTCCGTCCAACAAATAATAAACATCCAACGAGATACTCTTGGTTCTCCATAAATTGATGACGCAGCTTTTCTTTTGGTGGATCACTAACTGCCATTCATCTACAATTAAAGAAAGAGACAAAGAGAGAAAGAGGCATAGAAAAATAAAGAGATATTAGAAGCAAAACTTGAGCGAGTAAGAGGCAGAGAGATGGAGATGGCTAAGAAAAAATATAAAAAATGAGGTTTGAATCAGAAAAGGGAGTTGAGCTGAAGCAGAACCGGATAGAAGGAGAAAGGGAAGAGGGAGGGAGAAAGAGAGAGATTTCCGCGAGTTAAAAAAACGCAATGATAAAATAGTAATGGAGAAGTGATGAAAAGGAACGGGAGAAAAATAATGGCTAGGATACAGGAAGGGTCGGGTTATGCGGAAAAATGGAAAACCCCGGTTTGATCTTCGGGCTAGAAGAGAAAGAAAAAATCCTCCACCATCGATGCATTTAGTTCCAGATGGAAGAGGGACGAAAATAGCTGAGATAGAGGAATGGAAAACAATGAAATAGAGTGTGAGAGAGAGAGAGAAAGCGGGTTGGCAGAGAACGAATGGAACCGAAGGGAATTTACGACCACCGTGCTCGGGCAGACGCGGGTAGGCGTTAGAGATGCGGGACAATCGCTTCCTTCAAAAGATGACCCTCTTCCGAAAGGGAATACTTTTCTTAAGTGTCGCAATCAACGGACGAAAAGAGGTAGTACGAGGCGACATCTATGGCAGGGGACGAGCAAGAATCGACGCTATTCGGATACGGACATTTCCTCTAGATCCCCGAAGCAGTAGGAGGAGAAAGGGGACAATTTCAGACGGGAAGGTGTATAAAAAAGTATCTATCTAAAGAAGGTAGTAATTGGGTGGAAAAACTTAGGGGTAAGATAGCAGTGGTGGTAGCGTTGCGAAAAAAAGACTATGAGCACGGTGCGGCTCGTTTAGATTTCCCTGTTCCTGTGTTGACGGGTGTCTCTCGCGATGAAATTCTTCTCAAATTGGCGCTATTTTTAAGCCGTTTTCTCCGAAACTGTTGTGGTACGAGGGGGGAGAGTATCCCTCCCGAAGACTGATGGTTGGACGGAAACGTCTGCGAAGAAAGCAAACGGATGAAAGGAAGGATAGACAGGAAACGAGCGATACGCGAGGAGAGAAATGATTAAGGGAGGTATATTAAACCAATCGACGTGAAGGCCCTGAATCCATTTTGGAAATAAAAGACGAGATTGAACGGTGTTTAGGACGGAGGGAGGGCAATTGGATGGATGGGTGGAGACAGGATGAAGGTTAGATATATAGGAAGGAAGGACGGAAGAGAGCAAACACCGACGCCAGGATTGGTCGTGTGTGTGTGCGCGCGTGCGTGTGAGGGAGGAGTAGAAAGAGTAATTGGGGAGGAATCGCTAATACAGATATATGGCGGGGCACGGACGAAGGAGGGAGGTGAGTGTCGGAACGAGTGAATAGTTGGGTCAAGTTTTGAGGAAGAGGGAATGGATTTGGGAAGGAAGGTGGAGATAAGTGTGAGAGAGAAACTATACATAGTGGAGTGAGGGATACACGGGAGAGAGAGAGGATGAGAGGTTTCGAGAGGAGAGGGAGAGAGCGAAAGGGGATTTTGAAGTCAAGTGCGAAAGGATCTGGTTGAAATCATAGAGGCATGGGGATTGAAAAATCGCAGTGAGTGGGAGACGAATAGGAGAAAGAGAGAGATGGATTGGAGAGAGGAGGGAAAGCGTAGAATGAAGGAAGAGGGAGTAAAATAAGGAGTCGGAAATGGAAGGAGGGAAGAGCCAAAACAGTCTTTCTTACCCTTGTTTCTGAAGTTTATATGCATTATGTTAATTGATTTTTTTATTTCACCCGCTCATTTTTTTCATGTAACGTAATTTAATCGGGATGTTTTATATATGATATATTTCCATGCGGGACGAAAGAATCATGCGCAATTATTTCTCTTGCAATTGCCTGACTGTTTGTGGTTTTGAAAATATATCAAAAAATTGACAAAGGTATCCTTTCAGCGATTCGTACATAAATAATCTTTACAACGTCATGAGAATAATTGCCACGAGGTTAAATTTATACCGCTGGACCACTAAACACTCTTGATTACACATAAATTTCACCCTTCATCTCTTTTATTGCCTAAATGATTTATACAAAATTAGAAGTCTAACTGGAAGGGAGCATCTGTCTCTCCCAGAAGTTAAATAATTTTTCTTTTTTCTCATTGTAAATCTAATGATTTTACTGTAGTTTTTTCGCATTATTTCCTCTTTTATTCCATTCAAATACATATTTATCTTCTATTTGTGAATGATTTGTCTTACGCTGGCACGCTTAATCCAATTGTATTCTTCCACTTAAAGCTAAATAGTATATCAGTGAAATATCTACCAAGCAAATAAATAAAAACGTAAATAAACCTGTGAGCATATACGCAAAAATGTGCACGATTGATAAATTATTTCAGCATATTAGTTACAGAGTTGGGCATCAATCGAAAATATATTACTATTAAATGGTTAATTATCTACGCTTCTATTGTTTCATTTTGTAAATTTAAAATATTATGTCTGTAAGGAACCTTTATATTAATATTAAAGACAATTCTGAATGAAGTTACAATAGTGTGCGAATTAATGTGATACAGCAAAAAATATTCAAAATACTGTTTATTGTCCATAAAAAGTTATAAATGCATAGTAATAACCTGATTTATATCAATTTTAAGATTAAATATGCCCCCCTTTTGTATTAATCACCTTTTGGAAACGTTTGTAAATGGAGTTTATAAGTATTTTACAACTTTCCAAGATTTGGCTATCGTGAAACCATACTCGAATTACAGCCTCCATCATTTTCTGTTTGGTCGTATAATCCATTTGTCTGACTCTTGCCTTACATATTGCCCACATATTTTCTATGGGATTAAGGTCTGGGAAGTTTTCCGATCAATCCAAGCAAGTAATTTATTTTTCTTGGAAATATTTTATCATCATCTTCGATTTATGGCATGGAGCTAAATTTTGCTGGTAAATAGCTCCACCGTTAGGATCTACTTACTGCAGCTCATTAGCTAATCTACCTTCCAACACATCAATATATTTCTTGCTATTCATCAATTGGCACCAGTGGCCCCCTGATGTGAAAAACTGTCCCTAAACATCTCCTTTTGAATATTTCATTGTCTGGTCAATATAGGCTGTTGTAAGTTTTTCTGTGTCGCTTTTTCTGACATAGGGTGATCGTTTCCCTTGAACCAGAAACTGTCTCATCTGGGAACAAAAACTTCCTCCATTGTTCTACAGTCCAATTAATATATTTATTTCCACAAAGAAGACTATTCTTCTTCATACCTTCGGTCAGCAGCTGCTTCTTCTGGGGTCTGGTGGTTCCAATAGTCTTCAACAGAATGTGGAGCCATGAATGACCACTCCAACTTTTGCTAAGTCTCTCTGCAGATCAAAACTAGTCTTTAAAGGATTTTGTTTACTTTTTCTAATAAATAATTCTTCATCTTTGGCAGATGTCTTCCTTTTTCTTCCAAATTTTCCAATTATTTGCTATTCGACAAATCCAGTTTCTTTTTTCTGCTTCAGAATCTTATTTATTGCACCAAGACTGACTGCTCATTCCTTTTAAATTTCGCTTCGTGACATAAAGGTATGCTGACTGAGTGTCACAATCCTCTCACGCTTTCTTGGCGTAATATCCATTATGAAATTCACGTAACATGAAAAAATAGCAAAATACGTAAAATAGCATATGACCAAGTACAATCCATTACATAAACAAAGCTAATGCTGCTATGTTCACATTAATTCGCACACTACTGTGGTAAAAATTTCAGCATTCTCGCAAGAATTCCTTTTTTGTGGTAGTGATTAAATTGGCCTTGTTCCCTGCCCGCCATTTTAAATGGGACCTCCCGCGGTCACTGGTGAGTATACGACAGACGTGGCTGCAAGTAATGGCCGTCGTAATGAGAAGGCGAGGAGCAAAAACAATAAGATGCTATTCTGCAGATAAAAATTAGAAAACAATGAAGCGGTCAAGTTAAACCGAAGGTTAAAGGTTAAAACTATTATCACGTCACGTTTCGTCATCAACAAAAACAACGAAAAATATTACTTCGAAAGAAGAAATTCTGACACCAAAAAGAAATTAGCTGTCTACTGAATAAGATTCAAAGAGTAATTCTCTTCTAAAAATCAAACGAAAAATTAACCAACAAAAATATCTGAATTTCCAGTAATTCTGCCGTTATATTTAGTATGAAAATGCAGTTCCCGGTCAGCCTTTTAGTTTTCGCATTATTTATCCTGAAACACGTGTCAGCTTTTATATTTTTAAAATATGCAACGTAATTTCCACTTTGACATTTGGAAGAAAAAGGTGAGATATAATATTTCTCTGGAATTTCCCAAAAGTTAGCTTAGCACGTCAAACTACTTATTTACAAAACCGATAACTTAGAATGCAGGGGGAAGTATTGAATATATAGTGACACTTCTGCATACGGTCAGCCCAATTCAAATACCGCTATCTCACCTGTTTCTTCAGAATCATCGGTGGTCACTTAATAGAAATTTCACTCCACATATTTTATGGCTAAAGTCTAATAGTTGGGTGATCCAGCAAAAATCGTTCCTTTCGACGAAAATATGGGAGAAGTTTCAAAGAAAAGAGCCCAGAGCTCAACAGAAACTAAATAAAATGCCACCCAAACCAGAAAGAAAATTTTCTTTTATTGAAACTTTCAGAGACTTTTTCAAAGAAAACCCTCTAACATCAACTCAAACATTGTATAACTTCCCAAACATTATCTCAAGTTTCTGAGCTAAGAAAATCGTATTTTTAACGAATCCTGATTTAATTAACTGGGTTCACTCTGTTAATGTCGGCGTTGGCAAGCTTTCACCTGGCTAAAATCAACATTAGATACAATTCTGACAACAACCGTAACACATAATTTATGTAGTCGAGAAACTATTGAATTAAAATCTGTTTTATAGATTATATTTCCTAAGTTCGTGAAATTAAAGAACGACTTCTTTAAATAGAAATAATCAATTTCTTAAAATTTGAAATCATTCATGAATGACTCGGAGCTTTCCATAAAAATCTACTTAAACACATTCTCGCTTTCATACAGACTAGTAGTGGCTAAACTTTTTTCTATGGTGCCAATCACAAATAGGAATGGTATCGGCGTACCAGAAGTACATGTAATTATGTGAACCAAAGAATTGCTATAATTCCATGAAAATACGATAATGATCAAAAACTACAATAAAATTAGATTTCTCACAAAGAGCACATTACATTAATTGTTATGCGAGTTCTGTTCTACAATTAATAGAATACTTGAAATTACAGTTAAATAAATGTTTAATTTATTGATTTACCCATGAGTTGCTTCACTTTAATCAACTTCAAAATTGCGGTTGCAAGTTTGTAGTTACTAATCTTATAATATTTCTAAGGTGGTTATCAGTAAGCCGACTGCGATGCTTGTTTTTATGAGGTTCATTGCTGAAAATGTTTGTTCATATTCATAGTATGTAGTAAAAAATTCCTTGAGGAAGTCAGATATTCTCAAGAACGCAACAATTCAAGCTCAGTAAAGCTCGTGCGGTTGGAGAGCAAATGACATTTCTTTGAAATAATTCCTTACAATATCATTCCACATCTTTTCCCCTAAATTCACTAACGTTGTGCCGTGCCACATAGGAAGTTTGGCATGCCACAAGAGGCATTTTGACCACCACTGGTCTAGACCAACATACACCAGCATGAATGAGTTATACCTCACTAAGTTTCTTAATGTTTAAAAAAGTCAAACAGTGAAATTTATTAATATGTTTCTGAGTTTTCAAGCGGAGAGAAATGATAAAAATCGTAAACAAAACTTCCCTCTTTGACGTAGTTTGTCGCGAAGACTTTTAATTTTCCAGAAATATTGGTGATCTGTGGTCGTCCGGTTGGACGCAAAACGCTATTACGTAAATAAAGAACGGCCGTAGCATTCCTCATTCATTCATTTAAGACGCTTGCTTAAAGCCAATAATGGCCCGGGATCACGAAATGCATCTCAAGTAGAGAAAGAAGTAAGAGAGAGAAGTGGAGTGAGAGGGAGGAGAGGGATGGGAAATTGAGCATAATGAAACGGTTTGACAGACAGACAGAAGGAAAACTTTGGTCAGATTTCAATGATTCCAAGGAGAGGAATGGCCAAAATGGTTTAATTATAAAGATAGGACATCTTGGGCAAAAAGAACAGATACAATTGAAAGTTTTGAAAGGAAAGGGAAAGTGATAGTTGTGATTTAAGTTTGGAAAGAGATGTATTGGGGTTAGAAGGAATGGTTTTGAGCGTGACGTGGAGATAAATTAAAAGAACCTTATTTCTTTGTTTTATTTTTGAACTCAAGCTATCCGTTTAGAAATGTTTATAAAAAGCGAAACGCACCCATTCAATAGAGGACTCGGATAATAATGTCTGACGTCATCGTCATACATAAACCATTAAGTCATATTGTTATTGTTATTTAATATTAATGACCAGGATTGTATCTACTTAATGGAATAGACGATAACATTAATACATTAAAGGAGATAGAAATAATCTTCAAAAATAAAAATAATAAGTAATAAACAAAACGCGAATATTAATATTTAAAATATTCACGCTATGTTTATTGCTTTAAAATTAAATTTAAAGTAGCATGATCATCCTTATTGCCGTTGAGTTTGAGCCTCCCGTGTGTATGAGTTTTTCTTTGATATCTTGCAACCTTATATTTTCAAGAGACAGAAAAATCTTTTGAATCTGCTGATTGATAGCGTACAATCTTACGCCCTTTTTCGACACCTATATCACTTAAGTATCTGTAACGTTTGTTTTCTACGCCGAAAATGACCTTGAACTTGTGTCCCGAATCCTCGAGCGATTTCATTCCCTTTAAGATCACATGGTGGGAAAATAAGTAATTGTCACGCGGGGAAAATATATTAAATAATAAATTAATAAAGCTGACGAATTTTGAAACGCTATATCACCTCCACCCCAAAAATAGACCACTTTATTTACTGTCCCAGCACTTGCAAACATTATTCAGTGTCATCTGACTCGCTGCAAGGAAAAGCGAGAGGTCGCTATCTCATAGTGGTGGGCGGAAGGTAATATCTATAAATTTCATGCATTCCGTCACACCGCGCATAGCCGTTCGGATTTAAAGTTTTTTTGGATTCGGCAAAAACATATATTTCGCAATCGCCATCGTTATTTTTATCCTTGCCACGCTCGCGAGATTTTTAATTATTCTCCGCGATAGGATGGACATAAATGAATCTCTTATTTATATACCTCGCAAATTAAAAAAAATCAACGCAGAGTAAGATATGCGTGATTCCGGCGCTTTGTGTATCAAAAAGGAGTAACTGGCCCATGTCATTATATTTTCCCCATATGGTTTCGTTGTTTTTTCTTCGAAATTTAAGGCTTTTACCGAGGTCTTGATTAATTAAGCCCATTTAGTTATTTCGCTATAACATTTCCATTTTAAAATTAGTTTCTCAAAGTCGGAAGTTGATTTTCTGTTCAAATTGCGAAAACGGGACTTTTTTTAAAATCCTTATTCGTTACGTGATCTATTTTCCTAGGGCTAAGGAGCTTATTCCGTTAAATCGATTTAAGTGGCCATAATATTCTTTTTTCAAATTCCGTCACAGTAAAGATCGTAATATGGAGTGGAAATTGGAGCTCATGATAGCAGACTCTTGGTTTTCACAGCGACCAGGGTTAAAAAGTCTATCGCATTAAGCGAAATTTTTCATTCGGTTCCTTCATTTCTGCCACCGCCACTCATTTTGCATTAACATTCCGCACTACTCGCGAACATTTTCTTCAACTACTTCTCTATGCTTGACTTCTCCTCTTTAACCTTACACAACATACGCAATTACTCGGGTAACGACATCTTCTGTTGCGACACTATAACTTTTCGCACTTACGACATGGCTTCGTGGTTACGACCCTGGTGCCTGTCCTCGCGCGTCTCATTTGCAGTAATCTCATTGGAAATAGTCTGCCAGGCCTGAGTCGGACCATAAATTAAAAACTACACGTGACCCTCGTCTGCCGTGAGATTTAGTAGCTTATTTTATGGATTGCATTATACATATGCCTTCAGCTCCTTCTGATCCGTCATTTGTATAGTGCCAATCGTGAATATTCCACTATATAATTTTTTATATTTGCTTTCAATTAATTCACCCGTTTCAGAAATGATCCTGCGAATTCAAAATTGCTTTCATTTTAAAATGTTTTACTCGATGGCCCCTGGTAAATTTAACTCATTACAGCATTGACCCTATGGGACTTTAAAATTCGCGCAATGACATATTTTGAAGAAGATATTTAACGTCACAGTGCGAGGGATGGCTGCGAATATTTATTTGAGCGCGCGCGCACGTCGCTGACTCTCACACTTTCCCATGACCTCAAATTTGTATCGTGTCATACAACCCTTCTTAAGCACCAAAAAAACGTAGTAATCCATCTCAGCGCCTGTATTTTTTCACCCAGACCTCATTTTCATTACGCATATATCCATTTCGTAGATAACAGTTGTGGATCAAATAATAATTTCATTTTCTTGAGAAAGATATCAATCCCCCATAATATAAGCGAAATGCCGTTTCTCAACTTGTTAATCTTAAAAGGGAAATAAATTTCCTTGCTAATATTTGAACATCAATTTTAACTGTTACGGCCGAAACAATTCGTTGCTCCTCTCCGTCTTTAATTGATCTCTCATTTCAAAAACTTGTACGTTATGGGCGTTCTTTGCTATATATTCTGCGTGTAACTTTCGTGCCTTTTATTAATCAGATCCTTCATTCTGTTGCAGGTTAATAGGCGTAATTAGGCGAATCCCGCTGCTCAGCATTATTGTTTTTCATTCCGAAAAACTTTCTCGGAAAACAGTTTGAATAATCCCCGAAGAATCTCTTCAGAGTTTTGAGATCTAGAGGAAAGTCTATTTCTTTCTGCTTTCCTTCCAAAAACTTTAGCGAGAGATTGCGATTCATTTACCCCATAATTCGGATGTAATATCCATTCATCCATTTTGAAGCTTACGTGAAATTTTTAATTAAGCATAGTAAGATGGATTTTCTTATTCTTCTAATTGATCATTTTCCTGAATAATGTAAGCAATGCAACATTACCTGGCAATGGATATCTATTTTTTACCTATAATTATTTTTACTTCCTCCATATCTCCTCCATATCATTTATTCCTTGTGATTTTTGCTATTAATCACAACACTTCCGCGTATATAGAGGGAAGCGCGCTTTATATTTCGCGCCATGATAAGTGTTGAATTCCATTCCTTTTTTTGTCTACATCGATTGGAACTAACCATTTTGTAGTTGCTCATCAAGTGTACCATAATTCCAACAGTTCTAGAAGCCATTAATTCTTTGATTGCCTTGCAACATTCTTCTCAGATTTTCATGGCATATTCTCGTCCATAAACAACACATACTGCGCTAACTCCGAAGTTGAACCGGTCCTAGACATCTCCAAGGCACCCAACTTCAATGTAATAATTCATCACTGGACAGTTTTTCTTCCCGGTTTCACGATTTTCTCTCTCCAAACATCTTTCATTCTTCTATATTTTTGAGCGGTTGTGAATTATGTGATTCTGGTTTAAGTGCTGAGCCATCTAGGATATAATTTTTTTTCTTCGGTAACGTCTTCTTCCTATAGCATCGATTCCCTCCTCTTCTCACCGCTCATCTTCTGACAGATAATTCCCTCTTCTCTATGGCTCAAACGATATTCTAGATGGCAGCCTTCAAAGTTGTGCGTGTCATTCACGCTTCCACGAATCTTACCCTATGGCATGCACACGTTTCATAGATGTAAGTCCTTGATCTTTTGGTTCTATATTGCTGTTTCTTCATTAACACTTGATCTGTTTTCTGTTTAATTAGGTATTTTAGATAATTTCAAAAACTTATTTGACTGAGAGATTCCTTTAACCCTTACTTCCGAATCGTTAATGCCTATTCCACGAAAGTTGTTGAATGTAGAAAAAAGCAAACATTTTCATATGATACTTCCATGGAACCATTAGCATATGATGACTCAAATTTTCGTGAATGAAATATATAACTAAATTTTACATACTGTGTCAAGGAATCCCTTTATTATTCATAAGTATTTTTCAATATTTCTCTAAATATTTTTTATAGTGTAAGAATTCTTTCATATAATTAATACTTGCAGTTTAGAATTTTTAACGCTTGCATCAGTTTTAGAGATTCTGTTTTATTCGCATGTTTCAATTTAACCACCGGCGATCGCATGAGAAAGTTGATTCTGGTGCATCAATTCCCATAATCGTCTTTGTGAGAGTTCGACGCCTGTTGTTAACTCTATTTTCTCCTGCTACGTTTGACGGCCTCATAATATCGATTCTATTTTTTACCTGTTTTGTTGATCTGACCTCTATACATATTTACTCCATTATTTATTTGTGAGAATCTAAAAATAATTCGATCCACACGATCATTGACAAGGAATTAATTATGATGGAATCGCGCAAATGTTATTTCGAAACTTTCGGCTATTATTTTTCAGTCATTTAGGATATACATTGGTGTCATTCGATGTAGCATTTTACATGGCCTGTTTTTATTAACGACGGTGAGTTTTTTTCTCTTTCAACTTCCGTAGTCTTCTCCTCATAACCTGAACGTCGAATGCGCCAAAAATAAATTTCCTTCCCTCGAATAGAAACAATCTATTCCTCCAATGCCATAAAATCAGGAAACAAACCATCACTCATCGGCGCGAGAATGATTCTGGACGTCGTCGGAGACCCTGCGACCGTGTGAACTCTCGATATACTGCTCCGCGGTGATCGCCTACTGGATCACGGTCGCGCAGGCACGCACACCAGCGCACCCGGTAACCTCGAACACATAAACCGCGAGGTCAAGCGCTGGTTCGCTCTCCGCCGCGAATTGCTGTATATTTAAGAGGTGAGCGGCGATTTGCTTACGCAATTTTTATCCTAAGTTTATATCGTACATTTTACGGTGGGGTAAAAAGGAAATAGATATATCCCTCCCGGCCTTAAAGGTTCTGTATGTATGTTCAAGGGACGTATTTCACCGAAATGTCACAGCTTCGAGTACGGAGGAGGAAACAGCGGTGTTAAACTTCCATAAGTTAAACTCGTCCAAATCGAATTTTCGATAAATATAATTTATATACGCCCTTTTACCTCTTGATGTGTTTATCGCGCGAAAAATATTTTGCCGCTGCACGAAGTCGTCAAACTCGATCGCTTTTACTCCCCCCTCCCCCCCAGAGGATTGAGAATCGTAGAGGCTCTGCGGAACTTTTGGGTCGATATCAGCACAATGAAAATTACTCTGAGTCTGGGTCCAATTTTTAGCTGTTATGAGGGCACTGGATATATTGACGGCTTGCGTCAACTTATCGCCATTAGATAGCCCATGCACACTTCCCCAACTTTCCTTGCTCGGCCTTCGTCTGCGAAATATTCCGGCCTTTAATTTTCCCCAAGGACTCGCACTCTTTGATTTATCCGATAACGACTTGTCGGCCCTCAGTCACTAAAGTACTTCCAAGTTCGCTCGGGTCGTTTAATCTACTTAATCTTCTCCTTCCCACGTAGACCCGACGGCGACGGTCCTGCCAATGCCTACGCTACCTTTGGTCACGGACCGCGAGTTCATTACGTCATTTGAAACTCGTATCACAAATTCCGCGTCAAGGTGTGAACCACGGGGGAATCCCTAAAAAATTTTCAAAGATGCAATATTTTGGTAATTATTTCCATATTCAAATGTGTGGTCTGGATTCGTTCATTTTTTATCATGTCGGAAGTCGGAGCGTGTCTTTTATTTTGCCGGATTTGAATTGCAAAATGTTTTTCGCGCCATGAACATGCATGAATGGTAAATAAGCTGGCTATGCAAATCGACCATTTGCTTTAAAAATTTCATCCGATTTCTTATGCACCATCCCTTTCGTCTTTAACCTAATTACTTGAAACCATTTTTCTGCTAGGATTTTTCGCTTTCATCATTTTAACTAAAACATATCTTGTTAATATACAGGAAGTACATTCTATTTTAGAGTCTGTAATGACAATTGTTGACGTGTTGTACGTGGCGCTTTTTGTTGCCGTGATCAAGAAATCCACAGGAAAGTCATTAGTAGTATACTAACTCCTCCATTATAACTTGGCTGTTTCCTCGACTCTGAAAAACAGCAAAAATAAAACTTAAATGGCGTAATCAACAATTACTAGTCAGAAATTGAGGAAAATTCCCGAGCGAATGGGCCAAAAAGGCATTTTAGTCTCGCCACCATTTCAAGACGGAAATATTGATTTTTTCCTCAATGAAGAAGCAACCCAATATTAAATGGAGATAGCGGAACTTAAATACCTCATTTGGACATCCGCAACTTATTATAACGTGGCCGTCAAATATTCGATAGCGCGAGTTTTCGCCAAATGCAGGAGCCGTTGCCGTACCCGCGATCGTTCTTTCCTGGGTCATCTACCCCTGTCATACGCCACCTCGTTTATTTTCCAACTAATGAAAAAGTTTTGTATGATGACTGTTCGAGCAGCGGCGTTACATACATACAAATGACATTGGAATTTTCTTCTTTTTTCCCCAAGTAACGCTTTCAAGAAGCGGTTAAACGCTAAGTACCTGATTGTGATTTCCCTCTCTCATATATTCTTATATGGTTTCCTTTGAATCGCCATAGCTAAGGAGTGGTTTCACGCAAATCTCGAAGTTTATTTTTTTCTCTGCGGACGGATTCCAGCGCTGCTCGCAAACTTAGGCGATCAAAAAGTATATCAGGCATCGTTCGAATAGTAGATCAAAACCAGATGCCGTCCTTAGGTTGCTTCAAAAAGGCCAGACGGTACAGAAGAACTTTCTAGATGGCTAAGACCTTGAGTCGCAAAACATTCCTTTAATTCAAACTCGTTTAAGAAAAACACCATCTGCCGGATTAGAAGTGTTCATTTCTTACCAGCTTAGAAAACTTCATATGATACTTAAGGAATCTTGTCTCGATTTCATACATTTCTCGCGCCTGTGTCTTAAAATGTTTCGCTTCTTTAATATCCAGATAACGTGGAGACATTTAAGTGTAGGCAATCCTAATATAAGAGGTTAAAATCTGGGGCTAAAAATTTTTAAAAACCCTATTATTCTGTATGATGTTGGCAAGAACTGACTGATTTAACACTTCAAAGACCTTCTCGTCACTTCTAGCATGTATGGGTCAGGTATATCATGGCCTCTTTTGATTCTTAGCAGAGAGAAATTAAGATTCAGTTTCACTAACATTCCGCCTAAATTCATCATTTGACCAATTTCCGCAATGGGCTCCTCCATGAAAATACTGATGGCTTAATAGAATCATGTCCTGAGGTGATATATCGCCCGGACGTACGACTCTTTAAATCAATTTGCCGCCTTTCTCTTTAATGCATTTTTAGTGAAACACCAGTGGCGCACACAGACTTTTTTCTTGGGGGGAGGGTCCGATCTATTTGGCAGGCATAGAAAAAGTTTAAGGTTACCCTTTATTATTTATTTTATTTACACAACTTGCGTTTAAAAATTAATTCCCTTTCTAAATAGTATATTATTACTGTAAAACACACAATTAGAATAAATATATTAGTGTAATATCTAAAATTTTCCGAGTATATTGTTACAGTGAAATATAGACTAAAGGTCCAGGGTTATCAGCAGAAGTAGACATATTTCAACGCCATATTTTAACTTCGAAAATATAAGCAAAAATAACATAAATAACAAACCAAATATACAATTTGATTTTATTTCAAAGTCCTATTTTGTTTCCCAAATAGCGAAATCCAATCTTCTTGGTCATGTGCTTATTTTTTTAAAATACTAGTATTTTCAGAGGAATACACAAAATATGATTCTTAGGAGAGGTTTACGTCGTTTTTCCCTTGTCATTTAAATTTACTGAAAATCGGGAACATAAGAAGAAAATATATTCAAAACATTCGATTTCTAATAATCTAATTTTTAATTGTTTTATATTAAATCTACATTACCCTTTAAAATGAAAAATACTCTCACAATTATTAACTGTGTTCACTGTGTTTGATAATATTCAAAATTACAAATGAAAGAAAAGAGAAAAGTTATTTAATGGGACACAGTGGTCAGGTTAACTACTAGAATCTGCTGGTCTGGGAAGACGGTGATCAGATTAGAGGGGACAGGTCAGAGTAGTCATCTCAGAGAAAATAATTGCACTCTTGAAAATTTTCCTCTAAATAGGAGTCGCTTTGAGAGGTGGTTCGCCTTTGGAGGCCTTACTGCACTTGATTAAAAATAACATTTCTTACCTCAAATTGTAAAATCCAATCGTCTCGGTTTCTTGCTTAATTCATCCAAAACATCTTCTGGAGACATCTGTAAACTGTTGGTATTTAATAATGCAAGACAATTAAGTCTATCACTTTTCATGGTGTTTCTTAGATAAGTTTTTAGCTTCCTCAAAGTAGAGAATGATCTTTCGCTGGTACAGGTGCTAATGGGAAGTGTACATAGTATTTGTAGGAGCAGTTTGATACGAGGATACAAATCTCTGTCACAATAAATGAACCCTTCAATAGCAGAAAATAATTCCTTGTTCCGCATATAATTTTTCCATAGTTTAAGTTCACCAAGCATGCTTTCCTTATTGTCGCAAAAAAGATCATCACTGTTCGAATAAAATTCTGCTAACGTGAGAAAATCACTTTCCGTTTCATCATCGTAATTTTGAGTCAGTAAGCATCCAAATTTAGCTAAAATGTTATTATGTTTTTCAAGTCTTTGTTTTATTTGACTTATCACATTGTTTAGAAAGGGTAAGAATATAGCCCGTCTGTAGTACTCCTCAAGGGATTTAGCTGGAATATTGTTGCGGTACACTGATAGCTTCGTGGGACATCTTGGAATTTTAATTTCTTCCTCACCTCTTACAAATTCCAGAAGCTTTATGGCCATTTCAAAAATCTCTTTGAAAACTGATTCAGAATTAATGTTTAAACTTTCAAGTCCTTCAATGACCGAGTCAGCATAACTAATTGCCTTCTTCAAATCAATATTAACTGTTTGTAAATATTCACTCAACCTTTTAGTAAGAGCAAATACTTTATTTATAGTCAGCAAAGAAATGATGAAATCAGCTTTAGAAATCGATACATTTAAAAGAGAAGCTTGAACGGAAACATCGTTATCATTCCACTCTGTCATTTCATTCAGTGATGCTTGTATAGCATTAAATAATTCAACCATAACTAGTATCGAATCATGTCTTCCAATCCATCTCATGCCACACATTTGAACTAATTTTCGTTTTCTAGAATGAGGACAGTGTTTTTCAATATTTATTATTAAAACATTTTGCCTCAATGGAGTGTGAAAAAATTATAGATTTAACCCACTATTCCCACACAGTTTCTGATATTGGGTAAATTAGAAGAATCTGAAATCGCTAGGTTTAAACTGTGTGAGCTACAATGCACATATAATGCAGAGGGGAAGTGTTTTTTAATATGAGCTTGAACTCCTTGGAACTGTCCACTCATTGCACTAGCCCCATCATATCCTTGGCCTCTGAGAAATTTTTAATTAATTTTGAAATATTGCAAAGAATCTATCAAATGTGTGGCAAGACTTTGTCCTGTTCTACTGACAACCGGTATAAATTGCATAAACTGTTCTTGGACAGTATCATTTTCAATGAATCGAGCAGCAAGAGCAAACTGTTCTATCCCAGCAACATCAGTAGTTTCATCTGCTATTATACTGAAACACTTACTCTTATTGATGCGATTTGCAATATCCCTTAAAATTATATCATTTATGGAAGAAATGATTTCATTTTGTGTTCTCCAGCTAACGTAGGAATTTCTTCCACAACTTTTATAATGATTCCTTAAAATTTCGTCTCCTGCTTCCACACGCATTCTAAGTAATGCTCTAAAATTTCCCTCGTTTTTTTCAGGGGTTTCTTCAACATTTAAGGGGCCATAATCTAAATGTCCTCGTAAGGGGATCCCCTGCTTACCACAAAATAGGACAGTTTTCATTATTGAGCCAAGTATTTCCCTGTTTTTTGCTACTTCCACTGCTTTGTTTTAATCTAAAATCAAATCAATTGGGAGCACTTTTTTCTCATTAATTTTCTTTATATTGTAAAATATTTCCAAGCTTCGTGTATGATATGACAATTTGTCATGCTTCTCAAAATATTCTAAGGCATGGTTCCATTTGTTGAAAGCTTCTGAAACAAATTTACCCGGATTTTGTTCCCTATGCACTCCTACTCTAAATGGAGAAAATAGCACACAATATTTGCAGAATAGACCATCCATTAATTCCGAATAGCATAACCAATGCCATTTTTCAGGCCAATGTGCTTGGCACCTTAAATTTTTGCCTTTAATATTCTTGGCAGGAAATTTATATTTAGCATCTGGTGACCATAAACTATTAAAAACTTCCAGGAGTTTCTTACCAGAACAATATTTTTTCGATTTCAAAAAGTTTGCTATATCATTAGGGTAACCTTTATTGTCCGCATCTGTCTCCGTAGTACATCCAGTAACCAGTGCGAACGACGAACACGGCTCTTTTTCTTGCAATGATGCACTATCGATGAGGTCACTATGTTCGCTGAAATTAATTTTCTCACCATCTTTTTGTTCACTATGCACATTTCCCCGCGACTTCTTCACAAATGATGATATTGAAATTTGTTTTCTTTTATTACTCATATTTATCTATGTAAGGGGTAAACCAAAGAGTTTTGAAAGGACAGTTTCTCACTTTTTCATTTGCACTAGAATGCGAGTAGCCTTTCTTACGTCTATAAGCAGTGCTTTACTTGGATAAATATAAGTGCCGGTACTCTCCGTAACAGCAGCAAACTATCTAATTAGAAATGAAATAATGTAGTATAACATATTTAAAGGCCACTACTGTACGGCTATTTACTACATATCACTAATGTAATTTCACAGACAAAACTTATCAAAGCAGCCTACTTTGTTTTATATATATTCGAATTTCACCGACCACGAGGCCAACGAGATGAAATAAATGCTTGTGTGATTCGAGGAAAACAGCTTATCTGCATAGAATCCGCACTCACAATTTCTCCATTAAATACTTTTCCAATTTCAATGGTGAGTTTAGACTTCCCAGTGGAAACTCCACAGGGTTACCGAAATTCAGGATGTGGAAAAAATGTGAAAAAAGGCCGCGGGGAGCTTTCTGGAAAAGTACCCGATTTGTTGATGTTCGAGATCTGTAGCGTCAATATTGCTCGGATGCTTCCATTCCTCCAAAAATGCACTTTTCCACAGTAAGAGATACACTCATCACTACACTTCCTCACTCATCGAGACTTCTTTTCCAACTAACCAACTTCTCCAAATTGGAGACTCCAATTGTATTCTATTGAGAGTCTCAGCTGCAGTTTTTCGTCCCCTTTTTAGTGGAAATAGGATATTTTACACAAACGGCCATTCTCCTGGTCACCTGAACCTCCTCCCACACAGCAGGGATCCAGGAAGTCTCCAAAAGACCAAACGGAGAACGTAAGACCCAGAAAGGGATGAACGTTTCTCAACTGAAACTCCTTCTCATGGAAATAGGATATTTTCAGCAAAAAGATTTTGTCTTGACCAATGGTCTCTTTAAGCACTTGCCACCGATATTTTCTTGGAAATGGAACTTTCTCTTCTCCCTTCCTTCTCTCTTTCCGTCTTCCCCATATTCACGCACTCATTCCTGGAGCAAAAGCATTCCTGAGAACACTTTAAACGTAAAGCCTTCACCCTCATCTCAGAATAAAATATGCCCCTATGGGGGGAGTCCAGACCCGGTGGACCCCCCCTATGTGTGCGCCCCTGTGAAACACCATTCTCTCAAGATAGAAAATGTATGATTAACGATAAACCAGCAAAAGAAAAAATATCATTTTCTCTGAGAAGGAATTTACCTCACTCCTTTAAAAGAAGCTTACTGTTCAACTTTAGGCCTTGGCTTGCATAAACTCAGGTCAACGAAAAATCTGCACGAACACCGGATTCCTCGACACTATTTATAAAAAGGATGGAAAAAATCCGCACAGAATTTCTACAAATAAAAATCATACCCATTAAATTTATTATTATTCTGCAAAATAATTACTACGGCACGAATAAATTTTCTGGAAAATATGAGAGGTAAATATCGTTCAACCTTTTATGCCTTTAACTACTGTAAACATTTTGCATGATGACATATTGTAAACCTATTAATTGATTATTTTCAATTAATGCAAGATGGGAGATAATTTTCTCGTGAGCACGTAGACGATTAATTTAAAAATCTTATATATATATATATATATATATATATATATATATATATATATATATATATATATATATATATATCATTATATATAGACGTTTCTTATAGAGGAGTAGGAGGAAGAGGAGGATATAACATACTAGTAGAAGGTGCTTGCATACTGCAAGCATTTCATCTTACCTTGAAAAAAAAATAATTTTTTAGAGAGATATTTCATAATGGGAAATATTTCTTAAATTCAAAAGATTTCTCCTAGGGACCAAATTTCTTTTTTTCCTAATGGAAAAATAATAGATAATTTTTGAAATTTTATGAATATTATACGTTTTCCACATTAGGTTAATAATGCCAAACATTTATGCCAAATTTTAAATTTGTAGCACATTTAGAAGTTAAATAACATTTATCTAATTGTTTAAATTTAAATAATTTTTAACGGCCGCTATAAGAATTTCATAGATACAATGGAATGTTTATTCGTATAAATAGACCAAACTCTAAATAACTTAAAAATTTCAGCTCTCTAACTCGCCCCGTAGTATCTAAACATTTACCTATTTGTTTAAATTTTAAGAATTTTTTACGGCCAAACAAATTAAAATATCAAAATTTGTATAATCCCTATTTCGTATATTTACAAACACTACCTCTAAACTATATTTCAGCTCCGTAGCACATTCGGTAATACATAAACCTCAATAAAATATTTAAAAAATTGCGAATATTTAGTGGTCGAAATTTTTAACTTTTTAAAAATTTCATTTTTTTATGTATAATTTTCTACTAAATGATTTCAAAAACTCGAACCTACAGCATATACTTCTCAAGATATAAATTTTAAAACTTCAATATACAAATGGAATTAAAACAACCCCTAAAAGTTACCAATTTCGAAATTTTGGTTTTTAAAGTTTGTAATAAAAAAATTCTATAACCTTGCAAAATTTCAGCTTCCTAAACTTTTCAGATTCGTTTACACACTAGTTTTCATTTTCCCATGCTAACTTCGCAATCGTTTAAACAAATTTTCATGGTTTATGTATTTTCGCATGTGCTACGGAGTTGAAACTGTTTATGTACTACGGGATGAGTTAGGAAGCTGAAATTTACAAATTATTTACAGAATAGTAAATTTGCATTAATAAACATTTCAATTTTACCACATATGATATGCGGATCCGTTAAAAATTATTTAAATTTAAACAATTAGAAAAATATTATTTTACTTATAGAAGTGCTACAACGTTAAAATTTGGCTAAAATGTCTAAAATTATTACCTTATAATGAAGAAAGTGTAAAATTTTTAAAATTGCAACATTTGGGGATCGTTTTATACTATTATTTTTACATGTGGGAAAAACGGAAATCGCTGCGGAGGTGAAATCTTTAGAATTGAAAGAATATTTGTAATGATAAAATGTCTGCCTGAAAAATGATTGTTTTTTCAAGGTTATATGAAATGCTTGCAGTATGCAAGCACCAACTACTAGTATAATGATAACATATAACATGTAATAGGAGGATACTAATGTCCAGCCCAAAGTACAAAAACTACAGAGCTGAAAGTTCCAGTTTTTGTAGATATTATGAAGAAACTTTAAGATAAAATAAGACTTCTTACCTAAGTGACATGAGTTCGACTCCAGAAATTCCGAAAGTTGCGTTTTTTCCTATAAGAAAAACATAGCGCCAAATTTGTAAATTAATTATCGACACTTGCCGGTAAGCTAGAAAGATGAATAATTCACTGTTACTAGACGACTACAATATCTATTAGGAATTATTGTCAGTTTTGCTGACAGTGTCTTGGGTTCGACTCCAGAGACCCCGGAATATCTCCTATGAGATAGCATGGGAAAACGTAATCCAGTGTGTAGACCAATCTAATTAGTTTAGGATGCTGAAATTTTGCGAGATTATAGAACTTTTCTCATAACCAACTATAAAAATAGAAAATTTTAAAATTGTGAATGTTAGGGGTTGTTTTAACCCCATTTAAAACATTAAAGTTTAATAATTTTTTAGGTACTACGGGATGAGCTAAGAAGCTGCAATTTTCAAATTATTTACAGAACAGTGCATTTGCACAAACAAACATTTCAATCTCTCCATATATATATTACGGCGGCCGTTAAAAATGTTAAAATTTTCAACAATTTGAAAAATATTATTTTACTTCTAGAAGTGCTACAACTTTCAAATTTAGCTGAAATGTGTAGCATTAGTACCCCATAATGGAGAAAGTGTAAAATTTTTAAAATTGCTACATGTGGGGATTGTTTTAAACTATAATTTTTACATGTGGGTAAAACGAAAATCGCTGCGGATTTGAAATCTTTAGAATTAAAAGAATATTTGTAATGATGAAATTTCTGTCTGAAAAATGAATGTTTTTTCAAGGTGAGTTGAAATGCTTGCAGTATGCAAGCACCTCTACTAGTATGTTATATCCTCCTCTGTAAGAATCGTCGATATATAATGATAGAAATTTTGATATTTTAATTTGTTTTGCAGTTAAAAATTCCTAAAATTTAAATAAATAGATAATTTTTTAGTCATTACGGGATGAGCTAGGAAGCTGAAATTTTCAAATTATGTACATAGTATCGGATTTGCACAAATAAACATTTTAATCTCTCCATAAAAATATTGCGGCGGCCGTTACTACAACTTTAAAATTTGGCAGAAATGTGTAGCATTAGTACCCCATAATGGAGTAAGTATAAAATTCTTAAAATTGCAAGATTTTGTGATTGTTTTTATCTATTATTTTTACATAAGGGGAAAACGAATATCGCGCCGGAGGTGAAATATTTAGATTTCAAAAAGTATTTGTAATGATGAAATATGAAATACGATTGTTTTTATTTATTGAGATGAAATGCTTGCAAAATAAAAGCACCAACTACTAGTATATATTGTAACGAGACCGATAACGGACTTATCTCTTCATTTATTTTATTTCTGCGCGCAGCCAACAGAAACTCTGAAAGTTGCGTTTTTTCCCATATGAAATAGCATTGCGCAATTTTGGTAAATTAAATATGGGCACTTGCCGGTAAACTAGAAAAATGAAATTTTCAGTGTTGCTATATGGTCGTAATATCTATTAGGAATTATTGTTACTTTTGCTTACAGTTTCCTGGGTTTGACTACAGATACCCCGGAATATATCCCATAAGTTAGCATGGGAAAAAGTTATCCCATTGTTTAGACCAATCTATAAAATTTAGGAAGCTGAAATTTTGCAGGATTATTATATAATTCTCATAACCTAATATAAAAATAGAAAATTTCAAAATTGTTAATTTTTAGGGGTTGTTTTAACCCCATTTCTACATTAAAGTTTAATAATTTTTATTTTGGAAACTATATGCTGTAGGTTTGAGTTTTTTAAATTATTTTGTAGAAAATTATACATAGAAAAAAAGAAAATTTTGAAAAAGTTAAAAAATTTGACCACTAATAATTCGCAAATGTTTAAACATATTTTTGAGGTTTTTGTATTACCGAATGTACTACGGATCTGAATTTTTTTATAGGAAGAATTCGTAAAAAAAAAAACAAATTAGAAATTCTAAAAATTTTGATTATTTAATTTGTTTGGTAATTAAAAATTCTTAAATTTTAAACAAATGGTTAACTGTTTAGACATTACGGGATAAGTCTGGAAGCTGAAATTTTCAAGTTATGTACAAAGTAGTGCATTTGCACAAATAAACATTTGAATCTCTCCATAAACATATTGCGGCGGCCGTTAAAAATGATTAAAATTTAAAGAATTTGAAAAATATTATTTCACTTCTAGAAGTACAACTTTAGATTTTGGCATAAATGTGTAACATTTGTACCCCATAATGTAGAAAGTATATAATTTTTAAAATTGCAGTTTTGGGATTGTTTTAATCTATTATTTTTACATAAGGGATAAACGAATATCGTTCCGGAGGTGAAATGTTTAGAATTAAAAAAATATTTGTAATTATTAAATATGAAAAATTAGTTTTTTTTATGTTGAGATAATATGCTTGCAGAATGCAAGAACCAACTACTAGTGTAATGATATCCTCTTCCTCTGTAAGAAACGCCGATATATAATGATAACAGGAGGATACTAATGTCCAGCCCAAACTACGAAAGCTAGAGAGCTGAAAGTTTTATTTTTTATAGATATGATGGAGAAACTTACAAATAAAATGAGAATTCTTACGTAAGTGACATGAGTTCGATTCGATTAAATTTTCAGTGTTCCTAGACGGCCGCAATATCTATTGAGCATTATTGTTACTTTTGCTTACAGTGTCTTTAGTTCGACTCCAGAGACCCCGGAATATCTCCCATAATTTAGCATGGGAAAACGTAATCCAGTGTGTAGACCAATCTAATTAGTTTAGGAAGCTGAAATTTTGCAAGATTATAGAATTTTTTTCATTACAAACTATAAAAACCAAAATTTTAAAATTGGTTATTTTTAGGGGTTGTTTTAACCTCATTTGTACATTGAAGTTTAATAATTTTTATCCTGAAAACTATATGTTGTAGGTTCGAGTTTTTGAAATCATTTTCTAGAAAATTATACATAAAAAAATAAATTTTGATAAAGTTCAAAAATTCGACTGCTTAAAATTCGCAATTGTTTAAACATATTTCTGAGTTTTATATATTATCGAATGTGCTACGAAGCTGACATTTTTTTACCGGTAGATTTCAAGGTTTATGTATTTTTGCATGTGCTACGGAGTTGAAATTTTTTGTGTAAGTAGAATTTATAAAAAAACAAAATAGGTATTATACAAATTTTGATATTTTTATTTGTTTGGCAGTTAAAAATCTATAAAATTTAAACAAATAGGTAGAGCTTAGACACTACGCCGTAAGTTAGGAAGCTGTAATTTTTAAATTATTAAGAGGTTAGTCTATGTAAACGAATAATTATTTCAAATTATCCATAAAGTTGTTATTTTGGCCGTTAAAAATTATTTAAATTTAATCAACTAGATAAATGCTATTTCACCTCTAATTGTACTATTAATTTAGAATTTGGCAGAAATGTTTGGCATTACTAACTCAATGTGGGAAAAGTATAGTATTTCGAAAATTGCAAAATTAGTGATTGATTTACTCCATTATTGTTCCA
Organism: Tanypteryx hageni; assembly: GCA_028673005.1. Taxonomy (NCBI): domain Eukaryota; kingdom Metazoa; phylum Arthropoda; class Insecta; order Odonata; family Petaluridae; genus Tanypteryx; species Tanypteryx hageni. The sequence goes on from CM054120.1 coordinate 186,384,504, forward strand.
TAATGAATAAACAAAAACCCATCCAGAGGAGAAATCTATAGAATTAAAGAAATATTTCTCATGATGAAATATATCTCTGAAAAATTAATGTTTTTTTCAAGGTGAGATTAAATGCTGGCAGTATGCAAGCACCATCTACTAGTATGTTATATATATGTTAGATGTTATATCCTCCTCTGGAAGGAACGTCTATATACATGACATATAGGAGGATACTATTGCTTAGGCACTTTCAGATCTGCTGAAGTTTCGAAATTTTTTTCATAGGTAGGATTTTGTGCAAAACCGGCTACTAGTATGTTATATCCTCCTTTGTAAGAAACGTCTATATATAATGATACACACACACACACACACACACACACATATATATATATGTATGTATATACACACACACACTCAGTCATGAGCTGTGTCGAAAATATTTTACCGCCAAGAGACCACTTATTATGTTCACAGTAATCAAACAGGTTCAATTACAAAACTTTATTTGGTGTTACTTTTATTCGAGCCTGGAGAAAGGTTGCCACCGTAGGGAATCCGTTAAAAGGATTTAAATGCAACGGAATATATACTTTCAGCTCAAACAAGATTTATGAACAAAAATTCCTGCCATCACACTCCTTTTTCTCTGACTCGTATGCAGGGAACGACTTTCTCTGACTGAATATTCCGATGTTACCCCTATTCTTTCCAATGAACCTCTTAAATCCTCAAGTGTGAATCTCGGACAACCAAGTGAGAAACGCTGATCTTCAAATGCAAATAGCCGACCATCAAATTCATCTGCCGGACCATTAAATGTAACTACAGATTCATCAAACGAAATGCCCCTTCCCCTAAACCAAAATGATGAATTAAAGAACTCTCATCATAAAACTAATCAAGTTCTCAAAACTGTTTTACCTACTCCTACCAGAGTCAATCCAAAGAAAAAAGCAAACAATGCAAAGCATTATGCCTGTCATCTGACATCACCTGAAAACGTTAAAAACACAAGAGTGAAGAGAAGTTATATTTGGAGAAAGGAACGAAGGTCAAAAAAACTTAGAAAAAAATCAAAGGATCCTGTGATCATCAAGAAATATAAGAAAACATCTGTGCGAAGAAAACTAATGGACTCAAGCGGTTCAAGTGAAGAATCTTCATACAAATCATCGGAAGATGAAAATGTACCGCGTAGTTTCTGCGGAATCAAGTATTTTGATCTGGAATCTCTCACAGAAGTTGACTGGATAAGCTGTGAAACATGCAAAACTTGGTACCACGAGCTGTGTGTAGGGGCTGCTGGACATTACCAATTTCAATGTGGAAAATGTATTTAATCCGTAATTAATACGAATGACTATGGTCAAAAATGTAATGCGTTGTTTATATATAGTTTTACTTTTACAAGACTAATTTGTAGTGCTTTTTACAAGAAAATTTGCGAACCAAAAAGCCCCACAAAATTTGTAAAATTAATATTTTTCATTATTGTATATATTGTGGAGTATTTTAAAATAAACATGACGTTTAAAACTAAGCATTATATTTTTTAATTCAAAACTATAATGCAATGAAAAATAATTACTGAATTCTAAAAAAAATATTTCGCCACCTGTAATTCACGATTAAATTTGAAACGATCCAAATAGCTCCATTCTACCCTATTTTTCTGAGCCACTCTCACAACCACCATTTTTCTTTGATGTAATACGTTTCTTTTACTCAAAGTATAAAAATGCAGAAGTTTAATATAGGAGTTATTTTTAAAGGAATACAGAATGAATCTATGAAAATGATCAGTGCTAAAATATCTTAAAACAGTAGAATAAACCCCAAATAACTTTAAGAAATAAATAAATATTCGAATTAAATAAATCAGATAATGAGAATGCGAGATCTTTCCTAGCTCCATACTTTTCGGATAGATATGTTAAGATAAAAAAGCGTCGAAGAATATAAGGATATAAAAACAAGAACAATCTATAAAAAACCCTGCAAAAGAAAATTCCCTTGCATTAACATTTTGCGAAAACATACAGAACTGAAGTAGTCTATTAAAAAATATCACCAAACAAACAAATTTTAAAATGCATTATCATCTTCGCATACAAATATTTTAATAGCGTTAAATAAAAAAGTCTTTGAGTAATTCGATGACGATAGGAATTAAAACGGATATTATCATTAGGTTTTCAATGGACTTTAGCTTAAGGTTTGCGAGGGAAGACCAGCATATATGGTAAATTTGAGGGTAAATGAAGGTCGAATCTTTGCTTCATCTTCACGGGGTTGGTCACGTAACTAGCATCTTATTTGCCAACGCTGGCTAAGCCGTAAAGCAATCTTTCTGGGATTCTCTCACGTCTTCTCATTCCGCTTCCCGATTTCCCTCACGGATTCCTCACTCGCTCATCCGTCAAAAGTGGAAAGGTTACGTTTATTGCGTTGCTGCTCTTTGTCACCAATGCGGGATTTACGGGTTTATATTCCAGAGGAACACATTTTGAGGGATTTGGCGGCGGTGAGCCAGGCAATTTAACCATCCACTAAAATGTACCTGTGAGAATGGAAACACCTGAATGGAGTTAATGCAATTTACTGATGAAACCTATACGCTGATTCATACGACCCTGACTTTTATTTATTTGCCTTGAATCTTCGACCATAGATTAAGGTTAATGGAACATCTCGAAATATTAAACATTTCTGTTTCATCTAAGTATAGTATTGTTCCTGGAAATTCACTGCAGATGTTGAAGATAACCGCTCTCTCGTGTTTGAAATGATTCGCTCTTTGAAAAATAACCGACTGCAACTAAGTATCACTTAAACGGGACAATGAGATGTCGTCTAGTATAAATATATCTACTCGATCGTTCTTTATGGTGATTAATCTGGATTGTTTAAAAAGATTAAAAAGACTTTTCTTAATTGCAAACATTGTGGCAGCTAAAATTTATTTGCCAAGTATTTTACATTACAAATTAAAGCGTTTACAAAAAATCCTATTTATATAACAGAAATTGAAGAGCGATCACATCTTGAAATTTATTAAGAGGAAAAATTTGCTTCCCAGATAGAAACGCTATGCGAAATATGAATATTCTACCTTAATTTCTAAGAAAAAGATAAGTCACTATGGCGGTTTAGATCCGTGGGCCCAAAACTCGCTGAGGCTTCTTTGTTGAGTACCTCAAAGTGATGAATGAGGTGAACGTGTAATTACAAGCTTCTATCTCCAAATTGTAACCATTAGTTAAACAAATATATATACTTCAATCTAAATATAAGTACGTACGACCATTTATACTGAATATCCTTAATCCTCCAAGGATTGTAGCTGTTGCTCAACATCCACGTTTCAACTTTATATTTCTCATTCTGATCTATAGTAGCTTATTTAAGAAAATTTTTCAAAAGCTGATGTCTCTCCCTTTGTCACTGGCGAAGGCATCATTCTCTCTGGCTACCTCCTTTCATTGTTATTGCCGGCAAAAAGGCTATTTTCTGCCATTTGTCGAAAAATCACCACATTTATATGCTTCTCTTTCTCAAACATTTTAATGTCATTCTTAAAACCTATATAAAATTTAATCGATTTTCTCATATTATTCACATTTTTTATTATAAACCAATCCTAAGGAAGTTTAAGAAGAAATAAAATTAAAATTATCTTTAATTTTATACCAACTTTTATCAAAAGTAGGTTAATTTAACTGCCTAAAACATTTTTGACTTAATAAAAACAAAACTATAAATAAGCATATATATTAAATATGGCAAGCGAAGTGGTGAATAGTTTCAAATGTAGTAACATTATCCAGAATAATTAATGTAATAAAAGTGTTTAAATGTACTCTTAGATTTTAGCTCGTTTTATTTCATAAACGCGCTTATGTTTTCGCTCTGTCCTCCGTCAGTGAAACCAATTAAATTAAAATAGCAAGTAAAAGTTAAGACATAGAAGACTAAAATTTGCAGGGTTTATGTTGGTTTATGTGATGCCATTTATTGTGCTGGCAAAGAAAGTTTTTCAGAAGTCGGTGGGTGGCAGGAGATTGTTTCAATTAAGATTCTGAACAAATTGTTATAGATATAAAGTTAAAAATTTTCACAAACCTTTAATGCCATCTATAACTATATAGAAGAAATGTTTTTGATAAAAATCTGTTAATGGCAGGTGGTGCCTTCAAAGTTTTCAAACTGGGATTATGAGAAAACTGTTATAGATAGAAAGTTGACAATTTAAAATTAATTATCGAATAAATTACTTTATAATTATATATAATTGGGAATGAGCTTTACGCCACACATACAATGATATAAGTAAAAAATCTCCAAATGCCGTAATAAAATTGAGGTACTCCACTAAAGTAAGGTAAGGAAAGAAAAAAGATTTCAAAATTTTTTTAAAGATTAAAACAAAAAACATAAAAACCTCACCCAAACATCTAGACCAGTGGTTCCCAAATCGTGGGCCATGGCCAACTGGCGGGCAACAGCACGTTTTCCAGGTGGGCCACAGAGACTGCCTAATTCTTGTCTTTTTTTCTTGATAGGCGTAGGGCCACACCATTTTCGAGTTGTACCTGACAAAGTTGGCAACCGAGGTCAAAAATTATATAAAAATTAGTAAAACCTCGGCGAGGCCAATTAAGAAGAATAATTAAAAATTAATAAAAATATCGGGTATGCGAGAAAGGGGGGTGCAGTGACCCTTGTCATAAGTTTAAAACAGAAGAAAGACGGAAGAGAACATGAAATATAAAAGTAAATAAAGTCAAAATAAAACAAAGAATCGGTGAAGCCGATTCGAGGAAAGGAAGGGAGTATGAACTGATACGCATATTTCGGCTACCAAGTAGCCCTCTTCAGAGTCCCGAAGGTAAAGTAATGCTCGGGATGGGAAGCTCAGTTATATATGGTACCAGAGGAGAAAAAAGGGGGGAGGGAAGAAGACGGTTAATCGAAGTAAAGGGAAAGTGAAATAGGTAGGAGAGATTTTTAGGTGAAAGCCATAAGTTTCAAGTTCTAAAATACTACGTTTAGCGTAAAGGGAATTAATTTCGTGTTTTAATAGACCGAATCGGTATTTTGTATTGAAATTTGAAACAAAACCGATTCTTTGTTTTATTTTGACTTTATTTATTTTTCATATGCTTCATTTTCTCTTCCGCCTTCTTGCGTTTAACTTATGACAAGGGTCACTGCACCTCCCTATTCTTGCATAACCGATATTTTTATCTACTTTTAATTACTTTTCTTAATCGGCCTCGCCGAGGTTTTACTATTTTTTATATAATTTTTTTTATCTCGGTTTGTTTTGTATTTTTATTTACGACAAGGGTCACTGCAGATTTTTTTCGCATACCCGATCTGTGTGAATGTTGAGTGTGTTTGGAGGTCCCTGGCGCAGAGGAGTCTCCCGTGAACCTTGGTTGGCTGACCTGCTGTCCCTGGCGCTGGCCTTAAAAAGTCCCTAAACAGCAGCTGGAGTGTCTAGATGTATGGGTGAGGTTTTTATGTTTTCTGTTTTAATCTTTTAATTTTTTTTTTCAAATATTTTTTCTTTCCTTACCTTAAATTAGTGGAGTACCTCAATTTTATTACGGCATTTGGAGATTTTTCACTCATATCATTATAATTTTATCACTAAATTTATAAATAATATTAAGTTTATCATTTTAAATAAACCTTAATAAATAAATTGCGCTATTTCATATTACACCAACAAATGAAGCTCCCGTTTGTAATATTGTTTTCGTGATATTTAAGCGATAAATTACAAACTGAAAACAATTGCAAAACGAAACAGCCAAAAATAACCGAATATAATATATTCGGTGGAAATCAGCACGATTTGCTGATGAAGGTCGGCCTCGAGCTTGCTTATGGAAGACCGCCGTTTCCCATGGTTCCACGGCAGAATGCATGTGCTTAAATTTAAACTTCTTTGGAAACTTTGATAAAAATTGCACCATAGTTATATTCCTGTAGTCAATTTTGGCACCCGTGAGACTTACTTTTGCTTTGGTTGTATGCTCAGTGATAGTGCCAAAGTTTTTTTAAGCCTTCCTGTCCCATTTTATCCACAATGAAGGGCTTGTGTATCCTTGCTTTTTCAATCACATGGCACCAACCATCAGGGCGGAAGACTGACACAGTTTTCCTTTTCAGTTTCTCAATTTGCCTAAAGTCAGCATCGCATGGTGAAATAGTATGTCCTGGAACTAAAAATTGTGGGTTATCTCATCAAACTGCCCAGATTAAACCAATGAATGTAAGAAGGATAGTGTTGTGATATTATTCAGATCGAGACATGAGTCAGAATAAAGTATTAGTGTCCATTTACCATTGGACATTTTCTTCAGGACCTTTAGTAAACATGATGCCACCTCCTCACTCCCCCGAGATGCAACATTTTCGCTCCATACACACATATGAGCTAAATTGTCAGAACATCTATGTACACCTAACTTGCAAGTCCACAGTGTCCTTAGATATTATGCAATCTTTGTACTTATCATTGGAGTTCGCAGAGTCTGCTGCAGATCAAAGGCTCTAACGCAAATGTCACTGTTTTCCTGCCGACTTATCGTGACATCTTCCTTCAGCATTTCATATGCACGAGCAGATTTTGCTTGGTGGAGTCGCACATTGAGCGGGAGTGCATCTAAGTCTTTATATTTTACACTATCACATAATTTATAGGTGTCAATTTGTGGCAATTTTTATCCAATATTGTACTCTTTATTGAAGATGGACTGGTACTTATGAAGTTTCACGGGTGTAACATTATGAAATGCACACACCTTCACATATAGCCTGTACAACTCACTCACACTATTAACACTTATAGTGTACTTTTTGTTAGGATTCTTTGCCCTTGTATAGTGGCTCTGGTATTTCGAAACAGAGTCAATTTGCTCCCTCACAGGTTTCAGGCCTCCATTATATGTCGGTTGTCTGTCTGTCTGTTCTTCTTTTACATCCTTCACGTTTGTCCTGTCTTGGAAATGCATGACTTAATAGGGAAACCAAACGTGTCTCCGACATCCTTAGGAACATCATCTCTGTTGCCTTAAAGAACAATAGATAATGTAATGTGATTGTGGAAACAGACACAACTCAACACCAAATATGAACAAAATGTTATTTTTTTCATACCTGCATTTTCTTGTATAGGCCCGGTTGCTATACCTTTCAGTAGACGAAGGCGTTTGTATGAAATGGAAAACACACCCAACAGAGCTTCTGTGCACACACGTACTTTAGCACCATTTCCATTGGGTAAATAATACTCATAGCTTACAGTCCTCTTCTATTTATTATCAGTTGCATCTTTATATCTGTTACCATAATCTCTGTTGCACTTTTTTCAATGATAAGCCCTTTGACAAAATTATTTTGTAAGTTATAATTTCCAAGCTTGTAAAAACTGAATGAAAATATCCGACATTTCATACTCTGAAAGTTCAAAAAATTTACATATTAACTTAAACTTAGTTTAATCTCTTTTGCTACGTAAGTAACCATTCCTTCTTTCTTTTCTTGACACTACCTTATTCACATTATTTACATATTCTTCTCCAGAGATTCTTTTTACCTTTCTAACGTTCTTTCTCCGCTTATTTACATGCCTTTTTCGCTTTCTCGATTTATTTTTAGGCCTAGACTTACTACTATATGCTACAAAATTATGTTGAAAATCAGAATAAACAAACAGTCGCCAACCTAACATAGGTGAAGTAACACACTGCACCTAGGAATTGATGCACAATAAATGAATCAGCATGTTATATTCGCCATATTAGAGTATTACTAACAAATACAGACAATTATTTTTTATGGCCTTCATTCTTACACATTTAACTTGTTTTACATGACTATGGAGGGGCTAAACCAAAGGCTATGGAATTTCTGTGTGGACATAGGAGTCGACTTCGTTGATCTCCGGCCGGTTCTCGGATAGTGTAGGGTACCCCTAAACGGCTCTGGAGGTCATTACACGACCGAGGCTTCACAGAGTGTAGCGTGTAGGATCTTCGACCATTGTAGGTCTTTTTTAGATTAGAGTAAAGTAGGGTGTAGGCGTAATAGGAGATTTCATAGGGGCATCGAGTGTAATACAGTTTCTGGTCGCGAAGTGGGAGAGTCCACCTGCAAAGCCGTAAGAGAGCAGTTAATGCATCGGGCGATAACGAGAAATTAAATATTGTAGTTTTAAATTGCCGCAGCATTCGTAGGAAGTCTGCCGAACTCGAACACGTAATTTGCACGTTGCATGCTGATGTAGTTATAGGTACGGAAAGATGGCTCACCAAAGATATCGCTAGCCAAGAATTTTTTCCGAAAAGCTATAGAGTGTACAGAAAAGACCGTGCCAATTGAATAGGTGGCGGAGTATTTTTGGCAATAAGTGAAAAGTACGATAGTTGTCAGATCCCTATTATCTATTAAACGACCGAGAGCGTGTGGTGCTGCCTAGTAAAGGATAATTCGAAAAAGATATATTTATGCTCATTTTACAGACCACCAAATGCCAAAGTTGATTATATTTGAAGTTTAGAGAGACAATTAGCCGAGCTTAGATCTATTATGAACGACGGTTATGTGATAATTGGAGGCGATGTTAACTTACCGTCATTCGATTGGGAAAACCTGTTTCGTTACAGGAGGTAAAGAACGCGAATCGTGTGAAGCCTTAATTGGCACGTTTCATGAATATTCCATAATCCCGATGGTACGAAAAGCCACGCGTTCGGGCAATGTTCTCGACTTGCTTGATTCTAACACCCCGCATAGGATAACTAAGGTATCCACAGAGGAGGGACTTAGCGACCATCGAGCTGTGTATGCGGAGTGCGAATTAAAGCTCAAAAGACATTCTAAGCCCCTTCGGAATGTATACGCTTTCGCCAAGGCCGACTTTAAAAGTTTCAGCTTACATCTCAAAAGTACCTTTGCCAGTTATCGTGAAAAGACAGAACGATTAGGTATGGAGCCATCATGGTTATTATTTAAGGATATACTAGGAAAAGGTATCAATAGATTTATCCCCAGTAAGTTAAAATCTGATAAGAAAGAACCTCGTTGGTTTAAGAAGGAAGTCAGGATTGCCTTAAGACGACAGAGGCGTAGCCACGCAAAATTGAAAAACATACCTACCACCGCTTCCGATGAGTATCGCACAGCTATAGTCCATGAGTATAACAGTGCCCCGCGTATTAGCGAGAAAAACCATGCGTAACGCATTTAACACCTTCCGGAATGAGGTATTAAATACAAAATTGAAGAGGATCCAAAAGCGTTCTGGTCCTATGTAAGAGAAGTCAAGGGAGGGGGTCCTTCAATACCCTCCCTGCGATGTGATTCCGGAGACATCCTTCACGATGGGGAGGATAAAGCTAATCTACTAAACGTTTACTTCGGGAAGGCGTTCACTTCAGGTGGAGATAGACTTGAAGATAATCCTATTCCCGACGGATGTACTCGGATGAATAATATCAAAATCTCTGAGGCAGGAATAGCGAAGCAACTGTGTGCGATAAAGCCCAACAAAAACCCAGGACCAGGAGGATTTCCCGCGCGTGTATTAAAAGAACTAGCAGAAGAAATAGCTCCCTTCCTTCGGATAGTATTCGAGAAATCTCTTACCCTCTGTGAGGTTCCTGATGATTGGAGACTAGCACATGTCACACCCATTCATAAGGGATGTGACAAAGAAAACCCCGAAAATTATAGGCCGATTTCTCTAACATCATTATCATGTAAGATTTTGGAGCACATTATTGTTTGCAACACAATGCGTTATCTCGAGAGTAGATCGCTCTTAGTCAGCTGTCAACATGGCTTCAGAAAAGGTAGATCCTGTGACACCCAACTCGGTCTGATTGTGAATGATGTTTTATCATGCGGCGAAAATAATAAACAGGTCGATGCAGTGTTCCTTGATTTTAGAAAAACTTTTGACAAGGTTCCCCACTGTAAGTTGTTATTAAAATTGGTAAATCTTGGCGTTAATGTTAAAGTCATTAACTGGGTTCGCGAGTTCCTTTGGAATAGAAAAAAAGTAGTCATCGATGGTAAGTCCTCGAGTGTGGCGGATGTAGTCTCCGGAGTGCCGCAGGGTAGTGTGCTCGGACCTATGCTTCTATTGCTTTATATATGCGACATCAGCTCAGTTATGAAAAATAATATCAGGCTTTTTGCGGATGACACCGTAGTCTATAGAGAAATTAGTGGTCCTAGTGACCATCGTCAGCTTCATGGTGATCTGGATGCGTTATCTGTTTGGTGCAAGGAATGGCAGCTAGAAATCAATCAGAAAAAGAGTAACGTTCTAAACTTTTGGAAATCTAGAAGCCCATCGTCCGTGTTTACATACTCGATAGATGGTGAGAGAATTCCTGTTTCGGAATCCGTGAAATACCTCGGGGTAACCTTGAATCGTGACCTGTCTTGGGACACCCACATAAGACGAGTGATAGGTGCGGCAAATAAGAAGTTCGCTTTTGCGCGTAGAATAGTCAGGAAAGGCACGGAAAAGTTGAGTGAATCCTGTTATTTATCCTTGGTAAGACCTCAAATGGAATACGCAGCAGCGGTTTGGGATCCATATCAGAGGGGACTCATAAAGGATTTAGAAAAAATACAGCGGCGAGCAGCTAGATTCGTGAAAAAGAATTAAGATAAAAAACAGAGCGTTACGTTACTCATTGAAGATTTGAGTTTGCCATCGTTGAAAGATTGTAGATTACAGGCGAGACTTAAACTTCTAGATAAATATAGGTCGGAGATATTCGTAAATGAAATGAAGGATATTATTCGACAACCAACGTATATCGGACGGAGGGATAATGAGGACAAGATTCGCGAAATAGATAGTAGGACGGAGAGGTATAAGGAGTCCTTTTTCCCTAGGACAATATGTGGCCACAATTGATAAGTGAATAATAATTAGTTAGGAACTTGGTGCGCGGCACCCCCTGCCATCCACCGTCAAGGTGACTTGCAGGGTAATATGTAGATGTAGATGTATTTAGCTATGATACAGAATGCATTCGCCATATTGTGTTAGCAAAATGAATAATATTTGAAGATCATAGAGCTGGAATGTCTTAGTGTGCTCTGGGCCCATATGGTACTAAAACTGAAAGCAGTTTGTTCATTTCAATTAGCACAGGCTTAAGGTACAAGTGTAAGTGTTTCACTTTATGATGCACAGATTTCAGGATTTTGCAGAACCTCAAAGAACTCGAAATTCACCAACTTATGCATTAGGCCCTTATGGAACTAGGCGCCTAATATATATCCCCATTCTGTTTCTGAGGAGTAGTTACGCTTGAGCAACTATGACATAGGTGTGTAACTAATAATAATAATAATAACAATAATTTGTTTAAACATAATTCCATTGACATCGGGAGTTCTAAATTGAACTTAAGGTAGGTCTGTTGGTAACAACGAAAGTGTTTTTACTTTTCACAAGTTAGTAATTGCTCTTTTAAAACAAGACCTACTTTAAAGCTGTCCAGAAAATCTTTATAAGCGAAATACTTTTAATTTTTGTTTTCCAAAAATATTCAATATTAGGCACGAATTGAGTAAAAACATCCTGTAATTCAAACTTATTTTTGATGAAGCAATGGTAGACATTTGCTGCGCAAACTGATGAGCCTTTTTAACTTAGATCAGGGGTGGGAAACTTTTTTCATTGGAAGGCCAAATGTTACTTAATAGAAACCTAATCAGTCTGCACATTGCGATGCACGTTGCATACATTCACATTTATCAAAATTGAAATAATAAAGAGTCAAACACAATTTAATGGCTTTTTAATTTAACGAATACAGATTTAAATTCTTCATATTTACTACTATTTTTAAAAACATTGAAGGCTTTAACAAAATATAATGACTTTTTAATCCAACGGAAAAAATTTCAATTCTTCGTATTTACTAATATACTAACAAACTTTAAAGAAGTTAAAACAAATTAAGGACTTGTAAAAAAAATGTTGCATTCAATCACATTCATCAAAATAAGAAGGCAAACACAATTTAATGACTTTTTTGTGAATGATTTTTGTGAGATAAAGAACTTGAAATTTGGTTCCAGCATTGTTGTTTTTAGCGTCAATTGGTCTTCCAGACAAGTCTATATCATCTGTGATCTCAGGAACGTCTTTATTTGTGACGTAGGTGAAAATGTTCATTCACAACAATAGGTTGTGCCAAAACGAGAGAGTAAACGAAGAGCATATTGACGCAGTCGTGGTTATTCAACAGCATTCTTCCATATTTCAATGGGATCCGTTTTACGGCCAAACAGAGCCTTCAGAATGTTATCTTCTGCGAGCTCAATCAACTCCTTCTGCAAATCCTTAGGTGCATTCGAGACATCAACCAGAAGTGGCGGAAAAGCTAACCTCAGTGTGGCATCATGTTTCTCCACATCTTTAAATCTGTTATTGTAATCAAGGAGTCTAAAACACCTACATATTCATTCATATTCCAATTTTGCAAGTTTTTATTCATATTTTTCATCAATTTCCTTTGCCAGTTCAGAAAATGCTCGGCTGAAACATTTGATCTGATAAGGCCAATTTTGAAAAATTCAACTTCTTCCGAAATGACTGAATTTGCTGCACATTTCATGTATGGATTTAGTTTTACCTTTTAGAGAAGTATTCAAATAATTTTGTTTTGATATCAAATCGCACAAAAATGCAACATTTCTGCAGAAATCTTTTTTCAAAATTTCACAAGTTTCATTCTGTTCTAGTACTTGACTTTGTGACAACTAGCTCACTTAATGCTTTGGAAGATCTACACTACATGTTTCATCGTCATATTGAAGCATGGTGCGAAACTGTCAATACCGTGAAGAATTTTCTCAAATGTAGTTCACAATACCAATAACTATACTTAATATTTTATTTAAAACAAGATTTGGCGTAAAGATTCTGTTGATGCAAAATACATATCTTTTTTTTGTTCTTTCTGTAACTTTCATGCTAAAATCATATACGAGTTTGAGTATGTTTAGACAAGTATGCAAAACGCCGCACTGAGTATCACAAAAGGCCGCATGCGGTCTGATGGCCGCCGGTTCTCTACCCCTGACTGAGATAATAATCACTGTTATCGAAAGGTGACTAAGAATAACTAGAAAAAATTCCACCATCCCTTTTCCCTAAAAGAAGACCAGCTGAAAATCTCCTTCCGTCCATTGCCCGCGTGCTCACTCTCGGACGATTTCGTTATATTAGCCAGTGGAAAAATCATAAACCCCTCGAGCCACCACGGAGCCGAGTGTCCCTTCCTCAAGAAATCATCGGTGTCTAATACACCACCCCTCGCAATATAGGGAAACTGATTCCCAGGACCCCCTTCATAATATTCGTCACCTGGGGAATCGCATTTCTTTGTACGCGAACGTAGAATAACCGCTTTCCATCGATCCCCACAGGAGGGCATCCAACGTAAACATCGCATCAGCCCGTCACGGGGAGACCCTTCGATTCCCCCTAGTATCAACTTGGAAGCACCCCGTTTGAGAGGAATGGGGCGCGAGGTTTGTCTTGTCATCCGCAGGCAACACCGTTTGCCAACGACCATCTGATCGGCCGCAGGCTACCCTCCGTCACTGTGCTATCTCCCCCAAGTGACTGTGAAACGGGGTCTCAAGTTCTTCTAATTGCCCGAGGACGGAGGTGCCCCGCCGTGCGGTTTAGCCGCAGAACCTTGCCAAGACACAAACCGCTGGCAACCTACGCAGGCGAATCCGGGACGCCACCACGGTGAGGGGAAGTGTTGTAACGTCTCCTCACCAAGCACGCAAACCCTTCACTCGTTCCACCTTCGTGCGTCGAACCAAAACCAACCGCAATCCGCTGTTCGTACGAGTGAAGGTGAAAGGGGGCGGTCTTCAATCAAGAAACGCACTTCTTTGGAAAACCACGCTGCCAAAATATTTCATTGGGATAGACTGTAAAAACGGAAACATCCGTATTTTGAGTTTCTAATTGTTCGAAGTGGCATATTTTAGCTTTAACATTATTCTATGAGTAGACCTCCCACAAGTCGGTAGTCCTTTTGCGAAGGAATTATAAAAGTTCGGCCAAATTCCAAAACGTATGGTAGGAGAGGTTAAGTACCAATTATTGATCCATCATTATTTACAAAGAATTTCTTCTCTGTTAGCACTTAAACTAAAACTCGTAAAATTGTTCTAGCATGAAAGAAATCCTTTAATAGCATTTAGAAAATACTTTTCTCGAATATCTTCAATAAAAAACCATGAGTTGATTTTTATAACCTTGTTGCTATTGGAGATACTTGAGACAAGTATTTTTTATGTGCTTGTTCTAGAATTTTTTCAGCCATAAGACGAGCTCGATAATTCTCTCTTGAATGCAAAAAAATCATTTATTATGGTTTAGCAGTCAGCAGTAGATTATTAGTAAGTAAATGAATTAGGGATGGCATAAAATAGCGTTAGATGCCTTAAGTAATGGAGAGGAAAGCAGGTCGAGGTAATCTTCCCTATCACGGAGTCGCAAACATAAGTCAACACTAAACTTCCTGCAAACATAATATAACTTGTGCTTATATCTCTGCAAATGCGTCAGAATTAAACAACATAGAATAACACCCAAATCACTGTCCATAATTGTGGTGGGAAATTTTTTAAACAAAGCGCGGATATTACAGGAAATAAAGATCTCGTAATGTATTGTATTATCTATTATAACATATTTCTCACCTATATGGTCTATGTCTACTGTTTCTAATCTCTCTTCCCTTCCTAATCTTTTTCCTTAGAATTGCGTAATATCAGGTAAATTCTCATAGGTGTATTTCTAATGATCCTATTTCATCTGTTCTCTCTTTGGGTAATCTTTTTGCGACTCGGACTAAATCTGATCTTTCTTTTATTTATAATATTTTAAACTCCGTTACAGATGCTCTGAGTTACTATCCTATATAAATTTCCGAGTTCCTCCCAGAACTATTCGTTCTTCTTCCTTATTTCATGTCTATTCCTAGGATTCCTCTAGCCAAACGTTCTCTTTTCTTTCGTCTTCCTTCTCTTTTGAATACCATATCTCCACATAATGTTCCTTTTTTCCTATCAATAAAATCATTTATTCAGCTAGAAATCACACATATTTCACCTAAATAATCTCAGTCATCACTCAAAACAATTACTGTTGGTTTTTTAATGGATATAATTATTATTTTTGTTATACCTATTATTCGTACTTAGAATTTTATCATTTTATTGTTATTACTTCACTGTAAATTGGCAATCACGCTGTATGTGAAATTATGAATAAATCAATCTACTCGACTAAAACGGCAGAGAGCAAAGCGCGAGTCACCGTTGACTTCCTCGCATCGACGAATAATAATCACAAGACGTCAGCCTGAAAGAGTAAATCTCGCGAAGGGAACTAGATCACATATGCTCACTCACAGGGCAGCTGTCATCCCATACACAGTGCCTCGATTGCCTTCCTAGCCCGAGACTCCCACCCCTTTCGTCGACTATTCGCCTGCCATTTGCCAGTACTCAACACTACGCTCTTAATAGCCAACGCACCAATCACCGACCTCCTCACCTCACCCTGTGACCCTTTGGGCTGCTAATTTAATGTCCAAATTACCTGTCACGGGCGAAGCGTGGTATATGCGAGGGCTTGATGCGAACCTACCTAATCTCGAAAGTAATTTCATTAAACGTATCAATTATCCGCTTCTAATGCCAAAGAAGTCCACCCTCTATAATTCGATCTTAATCCGAAAATTGACTTTATTGGCCTCTGGGTACGCGAATCGTCTGCTTTTCAAAGTAGATTTTTCGAATACTGCGCATAAATTCATATATTTAAAAAAACATATTTTTATGTTAAAGCAGGGTAATCTTATAATATGTTGCAAGGCAATACTTGATAAATTTATTCGTATAAAAATTTTGTAATTTTATTTCAAAAAAAATTCGAGTAATCTTCTTTATGACACATTTTAGCTATTATTTCCATCAGCTCGATTATTTAATCTCCCCATAAATTTAAAAATTTTAGTGCAGCGTTATATCGATTTTAAAAGCAAAGAGGCATATCAATTCAGCTGATTGAATGGTGTAATTTCTGGATCCTATATTAGGCATCTTTGTGTATTCGGGAGTGTTCGAATACTACGACGATTCTACTAATGCTTGCCATATAAGTATTTTTTTCGATGAATATTTTCGCCGGATTTTTACACTCAAAATTTCTCTGGGAGCTGATGTATGTGCACGCGATTGCGAATATCTAACGAGGACCAAGAACATCTTTTGGAATATGGAGCTGGAATTGGACATGTGGGGCTTAAATGAAGTGACACGGTCTGACCGTCAAGTTGAAATACACAAATGGTAGGCTGTCAGACGATTTGCTCACCCCTACGCCAACGGATGAGATATATAAGCCGTTGGAAAGCCTTTGCATGTCTAAGCTCCAATTTCATGTTCTGTTCTTAATAGGGAGGAGTTAAATATTTCAGCATTTTCCTCTTGGGACTTTTGATTATGAGATAACATTTTTTACTTTTATGTAGCGGAGCGATTGAAGGGGGAGGAGAAAATCCTGGCGAACGTTTCTTTAATGAAAAATTCAACTTTTTAGGAAAAGGAAAGAAACGTTTCGCGCGATTTAATGAACTATATTAAAGAATTTCAGACGTGAACACTTGGATTAAATGGATCGAAAAACTTATTAAAATTTGAAGAAGATTTTCACGGAGCTAAACATTTAAAGGGACTTAAGCGATGCAAATAAAAGATGATGACTGCGAAATGCTTTCAAGTTCCAGCTGTAAACGAAGCAGCGAATACACGAATGGAAAAGAACATTAGATTAATTTCCTTTTATAAACACGCGAAAGGCTTTACAGAATTACCGAAAATCAAAAATGCATTTTCGGACTGAGCATTATACAAGCTTTTTGGAAGAAAAAGACAAAAAATAACGTTGAGCTAAGATATAAACATACATACCTACCCTGAATAATCAAATCTGAAACTTTTTAGAAGCTATTACAGTTCGAGAAAAGACGATAGTAAGCAACATGTACTGCCGATTGATATAAGAATATAATGGATGATTTATATTAGTAGTTACGTTGACATTTGAATATTTTTGCACCTTTAGAAAATGGGGGACTGAAGTTTCTGACGTTTTCTAGATAAAAGGGCATGTTTTTAGCAAAGATGGAGGTAAGAGAAATTCCGTTGAAAAGAAGATGATAACGTTTCTTGGAAAAATCGCAAAGCAATCTGAAAAGTTATAAAGAGAGTTGTAAATTCAATAATGAAAATGCATGATCGGAAGGGAAAAATGTTAAGATTTTTCTGCTAACCCATTTATTTATTTATAAGGATAAATTTGTTAATTGCTGCGAAGAATATGTCGTTCAATAACATACATGTAATTTGTCTCTCAGGTGTAAGCTATTTCGTTTATGGAAGATAATGCGTGCGAAAATAGTAAACTCGTTATTACAACACACACTAGAGGACCAAGCTATTATTTTTATGAGCTTAATATAAGGAAATGCTGGTAAACGCGTTTCCAAACATTTTAAAATGACCTTATCTCGTCAATCGTAAATTCCCCTGAACTTCCTAACTTTATCACAACTTCCATTTAGCCGTGTAAGCACCTTTTCTATTATTCACCTTATAAATTGATCAAATTTCTAATCAGAAGCATTACTTTTCTTAGGATATAAGGCTACGAAGGGACTAGTTAGCAGAGAATGATATATTCCATAAGAATGCAAATACACCAATGTTCCCAGTATGGTTGTTATTTATTTAAATAAAGGCAAGAACGGATAATATAGTTTAAAATTGCATCACGTGTTCCATAATTATATTTTTAGTAAATTGTTTCTTTAGATGGCAAAAATTAACAAGTCCAGATAACTATGCCTTAAAGCAAGTTTAGCCTCGCTCTTTCACTAGGCAAGAAATCCATTTAATAATATTAATCATTAATTTTATATTTATGTGATCTTTAATAACGTGGCATTTTTGCCGTACAGCGGCTTTCTAAAAATTGACGAGTAATGCATCAATGTTATAAAAAAACTTGTCTGTCATTACCTCCAAGAAAGGAAGTGACTGCAGAAATGAAATTGTATTAATGAGCTCAAAACCAAAAAGTTTGTGGTGTATAGAAATTACGTTAGTTAAGGGGAGCAATGAAGACGACCCGAAAGAAAAGCGGTCGGAGTAAATGTTCCGCAGTTTTTTCAAACATAGCACCATCCTGTTCTTGTTGGGATGCGGAATAAATTGGTACACATCTCGGACGTGGCCGGCGTATATGGAGAGAAAAAAGAGAAGCAAAAGGGAAGACGGGAAAATATATAGTTCGATTGACTTGCGAAACGTCAGAGTGAGAGGGATAAGAGCGAGTGAAGTTGAGGACGAGAAGGGCGACGTTCGGAGGAAGGGGGTTAAAGAGGGTAAAAGGGTCGGAGTAGAGTCAACGGCTTGAGTTAAAGGCTAAATATATATTACAGAGAGGGAGGATTAGGAGAGAGTTAGGCGAGAATGTTAGGGAAGATTAAGAGTTAAGCTTAGAAGAGTAGACGATGGTAGAGAGCTTTGGATTGGATAGAAGAGTAGTCTAGGAGGTTATTTCTAGGACGGGGAAAGGGCGTGCGAGGGAGGAAGGAAGCGTAGAGAAGATGGCCCCGGGAGAAAGGGAAGAGAAATGGGGAGGAGACGGGATGTTAAGTGCGATTACGACGGACGCATGGCGGGTACAAACGAGGGGATGATTAAGAGAGGGCATTGTGAGGAAGGCGGAGGAAATATAATCTGGAAGAATAAGAAAAAACTTCCCGTACAATGGGAAGTAAAACACGTTCGAGCATTTCGAGATTAAAAATCAACGTTTTCGGTCCCCGCGAATGTTATATTCCGTACATTAATTTCCTCCGGTTTCATTTGTCTCCGTTACACTTACCTCGCCATTAAATATTCCATTTATAGTTTCTCCGTGGAAAAAAATATATCCTGGTTTGCAACTTCTCTCATCTCTGGTGATGTATACGTCCAAAAAAATAAGGTTGTGCTACGGAACACATTAATTTACCCTAATCATTCCCCATAATAATTATAGTCGACTGTTTAGCTGTCGATTAAATGTAAAGTGGATCTTATCATTTTATATAGACGTACCTTACTGAGGAGGATATAACATACAAGTAGAAGGTGCTTGCATACTGCAAGCATTTCATCTCACCTTGAAAAAAATTCATTTTTCAGAGAGATATTTCTTCATGGGAAATATTTCTTTAATTAATAATATTTCTCCTCTGGACCGATTTTCGTTTTTACTTTATGGAAAAATATTAGAGTAAAACAATCACAAATTTTTACAATTTTAGGAATATTATAAATTTTCCACATTGGGTTAATAATGCCACACATTTCCGCAAATTTAAATTTATACTACATTTAGAAGTAAAATAACATTTATCAAATTGCTTAAAATTAAATAATTTTTAACGGCCGCAATAACAATTTCATCGATACACTGAAATGTTTATTCGTTTGTATGGACAATTCTCTAAATAACGAAAATTTCACCTTCCTATCTCGCTCCATAGTATCTAAATATTTACCTATTAATTTTAAATTTAACAATTTTTAATTGGCAAAGAAATTAAAATATCAAAATTTGTATAATCTCTATTGCGTTTTTTTTACAAATTCTATCTATAAAAAAAATTCAGCTCCGTAACACATGCGAAAATACAAAAACCTTGAATTTTTTTTTTTTTAATTGAAAATTATAAGCGGCCACATTGTTGCGCTTTTTCAAGATTTTTCTAGCCGGTTAGGCCCAAAATCCTACCTATGGAAAAAATTTCGAATCTCCAGCTCATCTGGAAGTGCCTAAACATAAGTATCCTCCTATATGTTATATGTTATCGTAATATATCGACGTTTCTTAAAGAGGAGGATATAACATACTAGTAGTTGGTGCTTGCATTCTGCAAGCATATCATCTCAACATAAAAAAACATTCATTTTTTATATTTCATCAATACAAATATTTTTTTAATTCTAAAGATTTCACCTCCGGAGTGATTTTCGTTTTACCCACATGTAAATATAATAGTTTAAAACAATCCCCAAACGTTGCAGTTTTATAAATTTTAAACTTACATCATTATAAGGTACTAATGCTACAAATTTTAGCCTAATTTAAAAATGTAGCACTTCTATAAGTCAAATAATATTTTCCAATTGTTAAAATTTTAAACATTTTTAACGACCGCCGCAATTCATATATGGTAAAATGGAAATGTTTATTTGTGCAAATTAACTACTCAGTAAATAATTATAAATTTCAGCTTCCTAGCTCATTCCGTAGTACCTAAACAGTTATCTATTTGTTCAAATTTTAAGAATTTTTAAATGAAAATATCAAAATTTGAATAATCTCAATTTCGTTTTTTTTTAAGAATTCTACTTATAAAAAAAATTTCAACTCTGTGGCAGATTCGAAAATACATATACCTTGAAAATTTGTTTTATCAATTGCGAATTTCTAGCGGCCGCATTGTTGTCTTTTTCAAGATTTTCGTTTTATGTAGTCGGTTTTGCAAAAAAACCTACCAAAAAAAATTTCGAGACTCCAGCTAATCTGGAGGTGCCTAAATATTAGTATTATCCTATATGTTATAAGTTATCTATTATGTATCGACGACTTTTACAGAGGAGGAGGATATAACATACTAGTAGTTGGTGCTTGCATACTGCAAGCATTTCATCTCACCTTGAAAAAACATTCATTTTTCAGAGAGACATTTCATCATTACAAATAGTCCTTCAATTCAAAAAATTTCACCTACACAGCGATTTTCGTTTTTCCCTCATAAAAATAATAGTTTAAAACAATCCCAATTGTTGCAATTTTAATCATTTTAAATACCTTCATTGTGGGATACTAATGCTACACATTTTAGCCAAATTTTAAAGTTGTAGAACTTCTAAAAGTGAAATAATATTTTTCCATTTGTTTAAATTTTAAACATTTTTAACGGCCTCCACGATACTATAATGTAAAGACTTAAATGTTTATTTGTGCAAATCCATTACTCAGTATATAACTTGAATATTTCAGCTCCCTAGCGCATCCCGTATTGTCTAATTAGTTATCTATTTTTTTAAACTTATAAATTTTTTACTGCCAAACAAATTAAAATATCAAAATTTGTATAATCTCTTTTTCGTTTTTTTTAATTACTGATAAAAAAAATTTCAAATCCGTAGCACGTGTGGAAATACATAAACCATGAAAATTTGTTTAAACAATTGAGAATTTTTAGCGGTCGCAATGCCACACTTTTTCAAGATTTTCGTTTTTTCTAGTCGGTTTTGCACAAAATGTTACCTAAGAAAAAAATTGGAAACTCCAGCACATATGGAAGTGCCTAAACATTAGTATCCTCCTATATGTTATATGTTACAAGTAGTTGGTGCTTGCTTACTGCAAGAATTTCACCTCACCTATGAAAAGACATTCATTTTTCAGACAGACATTTCATCATTTTAATTCTAAAGATTTCAACTCCGCAGCGATTTTCATTTTTCCCACATGTAAAAATAATAGATTAAAACAATCCCAAAATGTTGCAATTTAAAACATTTTAAAATACCTTCATTATGGGATACTAATGCTACACATTTTAGCCAAATTTTAAAGTTGTAGAACTTCTAAAAGTGAAATAATATTTTCCTAATTATTTAAAATAAAATAACTTTTAACGGCCGCCGCATTTCATATATGGTAAAATTGAAATGTTTATTTGTACAAATTCACTACTATGTAATTAATTAGAAAATTTCAGCTTCCTAGCTCATCCCGTAGTAAATAAACAGTTATCTTTTTATTTAAACTCTAAGAATTTTTATCTGCCGAACAAATAAAAATATCAAAATTTGCAAAATCCCAATTTCGTTTTTTTAAGAATTCTACTAAAAAAAATATTCAACTCCGTAGCACATGCGGAAATACATAAACCTTGAAAATTTGTTTAAATGATATGTTATCATTATATATCGACGACTCTTACAGATGAGGATAAATATAACATATAACAGGAGGATATTAATGTTTAGGCACTTCCAGATGAGCTGGAGTTTGGAAATTTTTTTAATAGGTGGGATTTTGTGCACAACCGACTAGAAAAACGAAAATCTTGAAAAAGTGAAACAATGCGGCCGCTAAAAATTCGCAATTGTTTAAACAAATTTTAAAGGTTTATGTATTTTCGCATGTGCTACGGAGTTGAAATTTTTTTATAAGTAGAATACTTAAAAAAAAACGAAATAGCGATTATACAAATTTTGATATTTTTATTTGTTCGGCAGTTAAAAATTCTTAAATTTTAACTAAATAGATAACTGTTAGGTACTACGGGATGAGCTGAAAAGCTGAAAATTTCAAATCAATTACATAGTAGTGAATTTGACAAGTAAACATTTCAATTTTACCATATATGAATTGCGGCGGCCGTTAAAATTTTTTAAATTTAAACAATTAGAAAATATTATTTGACTTCTATAAGTGCTATAACTTTAAAATTTTGTTAAATTGTGTAGCATTAGTACCCCATAATGGAGAAAGTGTAAAATTTTTAAAATTGCTGCATGTGGGGATTGTTTTAAACTATTATTTTTACATTTGGGGAAAACGAAAATCGCTGCGGAGGTGAAATCTTTAGAATTAAAAGAATATTTGTAATGATGAAATATCTGTCTGAAAAATGAAAGTTTTTTCAAGATGAGATGAAATGCTTGCAGTATGCAAGCACAAACTACTAGTATGTTATATCCTCCTCCTCCCATGTAAGAGTCGTCGATATATAATGATATATATAAGGATACTAATGTTTAGGCACTTGCATATAAGCTGGAGATTCAATTTTTTTTTCTTAGGTAGGATTTTGCGCAATACCGACTAGAAAAAAGGAAAATCTTGAAAAAGTGCAACAATGCGGCCGCAAAAAATTCGCAATTGTTTAAACAAATTTTCAAGGTTTATGTATTTCCACATGTGCTACGGAGCTGAAATTTTTTTTATAAGTGGAATTCTTAAAAAAACTCAATAGTTATTATGCAAATTTTGATATTTTTATTTGTTTGTCAGCTAAAAATTCTTAAATTTAAAACAAATAGATAACTGTTGAGGTACTACGGGATGAGCTAGGAAGCTGAAATTTTCAAATTATTTAAATAGTAATGAATTTGCACAAATTTACATTTCAATTTCACCATATAAGAAACTGCGGCAGCAGTTAAAAATTATTTAATTTAAAACAATTAGAAAAATATTATTTTCCTTCTAGAAGTGCTAAAACTTTATGATTTGGCTAGAATGTGTAGCATTAGTACCCCATAATGAAGATATTGTAAAATTTTTAAAATTTTAACATTTGGGGATTGTTTTAAAGTATTATTTTTACATGTGGGAAAAACAAAAATCGGTTTGTAAGTGAAATCTTTAGGATTAAAATACAATTTGTAATGATGAAATGTCTGTCTGAAAAATGAATGTTCTTTGAAGGTGAGATGAAATTCTTGCAATATGCAAGCTCCAACTACTAGTATTATTTCTTACTAGTAGTTGGTGCTTGCATTCTGCAAGCATATCATCTCAACATAAAAAAACATTCATTTTTCATATTACATCATTACAAATATTTTTTTAACTTTAAATATTTCACCTCCGGAGCTATTTTCGTTTTTCCCTTATGTAAATGTTTTATACTAAGACAATCCCAAAACTTTGCAATTTTAAGAATTTTATACTTTCTCCATTATGGGGTACTATAGCTACACATTTCTGCCAAATTTTAAAGTTGTAGTACTTCTAGAAGTAAAATAATATTTTTCCAATTTTTTTAATTTTAATTATTTTTAACGGCCGCCGCAATATGTTTATGGATAGATTCAAATGTTTATTTGTGCAAAGTTTTTGTAGATATGTTCGAGATACCTATAGATAAAATGAGACTTTTTGAAATTGTAAATTTGGGGTTGTTTTAACCCAATTTGAACTTTAAAATTTAATAATTTTTAGGTACTACGGAATGAGCTAGGAAACTGCAATTTTCAAATTATTTACAGAACAGTGCATTTTCACAAATGAACATTTCAATTTCTCCATATATATATTGGCGCAACCGTTAAAATTGTTTAAATTTTAAACAATTAGAAAATATTATTTTACTTTTAAAAGTGTTACAACTTTAGAATTTGGCTCAAATGTGTAGCATTAGTACCCAATAATGGAGAAAGTGTAAAATGGTTAAAATTTCAACATTTGGGGATTGTTTTACGCTATTATTTTTACATGTGGGAAAAACGAAAACCGCTGCGGAGGTGAAATCTTTAGAATTAATAGAATATTTGTAATGATGAAATAACTGTCTGAAAAATTAATGTTTTTTCAAGGTGAGATGAAATGCTTGCAGTATGCAAGCATATCATCTCACCTTGAAAATACATTAATTTTTCAGAGAGATATATCATGAGAAATATTTCTTTAATTTAAAAGATTTCTCCTAGGGACCGATTTTCGTTGTTTCCTTATTGAACAATAATGGATTAAAACAATCGCTAATTTTTGCAAATTTAGAAATACTATACGTTTTCCACATTGGGTTAATAATGACACACATTTATGTCAATTATTAAATTTGTAGCACAAGTGAAATTACATTTATCTAATTGTTAAAATTTAAATAATTTTTAACGGCCGCAATAAGAAATTTATAACTCATCTGAGATATTTATTTGTTTAAAAAAACTAAACTTTATATAACTTGAAAATTTTAGCTCACTAACTCGACCGGTAGTACCTAAACAGTTATCTATTTGTTTAAATTTTACTGCCAAACTAATTAAAATATCAAAATTTGTATAACCCCTATTTCTTTTTTTTACAAATTCTACCACTAAAAAAATTTCGAGTATGCAACTCTTCTGGAAGTGCCTAAACATTAGTATCCTCCTATATGTTATATATTATTATATATCGACGACTCTTACAGAGGAGGATATAACATACTAGTAGTTGGTGCTTGCATACCGCAAGCATTTCATATCACCTTGAAAAAACATTCATTTTTCAGACAGACATTTCATCATTACAAATATTCTTTTAATTCTAAAGATTTCAACCCCGCAGCGATTTTCGTTTTTCCCACATGTAAAAACAATAGTTTAAAAAATCCCCAAATGTTGCAATTTTAAAAATTTTATACTTTCTCCATTATGGGGTACTAATGCAACACATTTTAGCCAAATTTTACAGTTGTAGCATTTCTAGAAGCAAAATAATATTTTTCTAATAGTTTAAAATTAAATAATTTTTAACGGCCGCCACAATTCATATATGGTGCAATTGAAACGTTTATTTGTGCAAATTCACTACTCTGTAAATAATTCGAAAATTTCAACTTTCTAGCTCATTTCTTAGTACCTAAACAGTTATCTATTTGTTTAAAATTTAAGAATTTTTAACTGCCAAACAAATTAAAACATCAAAATTTGTATAATCCCTTTTTCGTTTTTTAAGAATTCTACTTACAAAAAAATTTCAACTCTGTAGGTCATGTGGAAATACATAAACCATGAAAATTTGTTTAAATAATTGCGAATTTTTATCGGCCGCATTGTTGCACTTTTTCAAGATTTTCGTTCTTTCTAGTTGGTTTTGCACAAAGTCCTACCTAAGAAAAAAATTTCGAATCTCCAGCTCATCTGGAAGTGCCTAAACATTAGTATCCTCCTATATGTTATATATCATTCTATATAGACGTTCCTTACAAAGGAGGAAGATATAGCATACTAGTAGAAGGTTCTTGCATACTGCAAGCATTTCATCTCACCTTGAAAAAACATTAATTTTTCAGACAGATATTTCATCATTAAAAATATTCTATTAATTCTAAAGATTTCACTTCCGCAGCGATTTCCGTTTTCCCCACCTGTAAAAATAATGGTTTGAAACAATCCCCAAATGTTGCAATTTTAAACATTTTACTCTTTCTACATTATGGGGTACTAATGCTACACATTTAAGCCAAATTTTAAAGTTGTAGCACTTTTAGAAGCAAAATAATATTTTTCTAATAGTTTAAAATTAAATAATTTTTAACGGCCGCCACAATTCATATATGGTGCAATTGAAACGTTTATTTGTGCAAATTCACTACTCTGTAAATAATTCGAAAATTTCAACTTTCTAGCTCATTTCTTAGTACCTAAACAGTTATCTATTTGTTTAAAATTTAAGAATTTTTAACTGCCAAACAAATTAAAACATCAAAATTTGTATAATCCCTATTTCGTTTTTTAAGAATTCTACTTACAAAAAAATTTCAACTCTGTAGGTCATGTGGAAATACATAAACCATGAAAATTTGTTTAAATAATTGCGAATTTTTATCGGCCGCATTGTTGCACTTTTTCAAGATTTTCGTTCTTTCTAGTTGGTTTTGCACAAAGTCCTACCTAAGAAAAAAATTTCGAATCTCCAGCTCATCTGGAAGTGCCTAAACATTAGTATCCTCCTATATGTTATATATCATTCTATATAGACGTTCCTTACAAAGGAGGAAGATATAGCATACTAGTAGAAGGTTCTTGCATACTGCAAGCATTTCATCTCACCTTGAAAAAACATTAATTTTTCAGACAGATATTTCATCATTAAAAATATTCTATTAATTCTAAAGATTTCACTTCCGCAGCGATTTCCGTTTTCCCCACCTGTAAAAATAATGGTTTGAAACAATCCCCAAATGTTGCAATTTTAAACATTTTACTCTTTCTACATTATGGGGTACTAATGCTACACATTTAAGCCAAATTTTAAAGTTGTAGCACTTTTAGAAGTAAAATAATATTTTTCTAATTGTTTAAAATTTAAAAATTTTTAACGGTTTTCGCAATATATATTTGGAGAGATTGATATGTTTCTTGTGCAAATGCACTGTTCTGTAAATAATTTGAAAATTGCAGCTTCTTAGCTCATCCCGTAGTACCTAAAAAATTATTAAACTTTAATGATATAATGGGGATAAAACAACCCCTAAAATTCACAATTTTAAAATTTTCTATTTTTATAGTTGGTTATGAGAAAAGTTCTATAATCTTGCAAAATTTTAGCTTCCTAAACTTATTAGATTGGTCTACACACTGAATTGCGTTTTCCCATGCTAACTTATGGGAGATATTCCGGGGTCTCTGGAGTTGAACCCAAGACACTGTCAGCAAAAGTGACAGTAATTCGTAATAGATATTGTAGTCGTCTAGTAACAGTGAATTATTCATCTTTCTAGCTTACCGGCAAGTGTCGATAATTAATTTACAAATATGGCGCAATGCTTTTCTTACGGGAAAAAACGCAACTTTCGGAATTTCTGGAGTCGAACTCATGTCACTTAGGTGAGAAGTCTCATTTTATCTGAAGGTTTCTCTATCATATCTACGAAAACTAAAACATTCAGATCTCAAGCTCTTGTAGTTTGGGCTGGACATTAGTATCCTCCTATCATTATATATCGACGACTCTTACAGAGGAGGAGGAGGAGGAGGAGGATATCATCATCATCATCATCATGCTTCTGTCCGAAGACAGGTTTTAACTGAATCGCTGCCTCCATTTCTCTCTCTCCCTAGAAGCCTCTTTTATACCTCTATAAGTATTATATCTCTGCTTTATATTATCTAATATTCCTATTCTTTTTCTCCCTCTTCCTCTTCTTCCACTAATTTTTCCTTCTAAGATCGTCCTTTGTCTTCTCAATATGTGTCCTATCCAATTTGCTTTTCTTCTCCTGATTGTTTTTATTAGCGTCCTTTCTTCTCCCACCATTTCTAATACTTCTTCGTTTCTCTTCCTCTCTGTCCATTTCACTTTCATCATTCTTCTCCATACCCACATCTCAAAACTTTCTAAATATTTTTCCTCCTTTCTCCTTACCGTCCACATCTCTGCACCATAAAGAGCTATGCTCCATATGTAGCATTTTTCTAATTTCTTCCTTGTTTCTAAATTTATTTTCTTGCTTGTGAGAAGCTCCTTCTTCTCGTTAAATGCTGCTTTTGCCATTGCAATCCTACTTCTTATGTCCTGTGTACTACTTCCATCCTGTGCTAAAATACTGCTGAGATATTTGAAACTACTTACTTGTTCAAATTTTTGGCCATTTAAAATTATATTTAATTCTTTATGTTCCTTTGAAACCACCATGACTTTCGTTTTTTCAGCATTGATCTTCATTCCATATTGTTGGCCAACCTCAACTAGTCTGTCTATCATCCTCTGAAGCTCTTTCTCGCCTTCTGCTATTAAGCCCTGATCATCTGCATATTTAATGGTGGTAATACTTTCACTTCCTATATTAAATCCTTTTTCTTCCATCAACGCTTCTTCTGTTATTGTTTCTGCATAAATATTAAATATCGCTGGTGAAATAGGACAACCCTGCCTCACTCCCCTCCCTATTGAAGTACTTTCTGTTTCTTCTCCTTCAACCCTGACTCTAATCTTTTGATCAAAATAAAGGTTTTTAAGCAGTCTTTTATCTTTCCAATCTATTCCTATTTTGTTTAAAATACCCAGCATTTTATCCCATTTCACTCGGTCAAAAGCTTTCTCCCAGTCTACAAAATAAAAATACATACTTTTATTGACTTCTAGCGCTCTTTATATCATCATCCTCATACATCCTATAGCATCTCTAGTCGCCCTTCCTCTTCTAAAACCAAACTGATTACCTTGCAGCTCCTTTTCTATTTTACATTCAATCCTTTTGGTTATTATTCTGGTTAGAACTTTAGCTGTATGAGAAATTAAACTAATAGTTCTATAATCCTTTCAACATTTTGCATTGTTCTTTTTCTCCAGTGGTACCATCACAACATCTAAAAAATCTTCAGGCCATATGCCAGTATCATATACTTGGTTAAAAAATTTTGTTAGTTGCTTAATTGCTTTAGACCCCAAAACCTTAAGAACGCCCAGGGGTTTATCATCACTCCCAACAGCCTTCCTTCTTTTCATGTCATCAATTGCTCTTTTAACTTCAGACTCAAGAATACTTGGTCCTAGCTGATCTTCTTCCACATCCTCTTTTTCATTTAATTCAATATTTCTTGTTTCCTTCTTTGTCATACAGAACCTCAATGTATTCTTTCCAGTCATTCTTTACATTGTCTGGCTCTGATACTATTTTACCACTTTTGTTCATGATTCTTTTACGTCCCATCTTTCTTGCTTTTTTCTTGAATAGTTCCCTTGCTTTGCTATACATGAGGTCTGTTCTAAAAATTCTTTCACATTCGACAATCTCCTCGCATTTCTCATTTATCCACTGTTCTCTGGCTTTATCTGTTTCCCTTCTTAAAGCATTATTTAACTCCTTGTGCTTTCTTTGGCCTTCTTCAGTGTTTATGTTCTTCCACTTTCTCCGCTCTTCCATTTTTTGCAGCATGGCTGCTGTGATCCAGGGTTTTTTGTTTCTTTCACCCATTATCTTTCCTACCTTCTTTTCCATTACATCTTTAATGTTGCTATGGATGTATCTCCACTCCTCATCTACATTCTTCCTATTTTCTTCAGCTCTCTCCCCCAACCTTTCCTCCAGCTCAGTCATGATAGCCTCCTTGTTTTTAAAGAGTTCCTCTAAGTTCCATTTCTTGTTAACTCTTATGTTTCTCTTAAAGCTCTTCAGTCTGCATTGTATATTTGCCACCAAAAGGTTGTGGTCAGAATCGATATCTGCCCCTGGTAGTGTTTTCACATTTTTAATGCTATTTCTAAATCTTTCATTGACTAGTATGTAATCTATCTGGTATCGTCTCTGGTCTCCTGGACTTCTCCATATGTAAAGTCTCTGCTGGTGATGCTTAAACCATGTATTAGTTACAATCAATCTATTTCTATGGCAGAATTCCACAAGTTTATCCCCTCTTTCATTTCTCTTCCCCAGTCCATATTTCCCCACTGTTATCTTCCTGTCCCTCTCCGACTACACTGATCCAATCTCCCATTACTATGGTGGTGATCCTTCCTTTTCCCTCCTCCTCCAATATCTCCATAATCTGTTCATACATTTCATCTACTTCGTCGTCGCCAGCATTAGTTGTTGGCATATACACTTGAATTATATGCATTTCCACTGGCTCCATCTGAAGTTTTATGGCTATTAATCTATCATTAACTGTCACTACCTTGCTAATTCTTTCAGCTATCTCTTTTCTTATTATAATCCCCACTCCCCTTTCCTTTTTCTCCCCTCCCGAGTAAATTATCTTAAATTCGTCTGAATT
Organism: Tanypteryx hageni; assembly: GCA_028673005.1. Lineage (NCBI taxonomy): Eukaryota > Metazoa > Arthropoda > Insecta > Odonata > Petaluridae > Tanypteryx > Tanypteryx hageni. Next base: position 186,414,912 of record CM054120.1, read on the forward strand.
TATCTCGCCTTCTCCTTCCTACCGAACTTCACTAAGACCTACTATACCTACATTATTCCTTCTCATTTCCCTTTTTAAGTTCTCTAGTTTACCCCCTGAATTCATAGTCCTAACATTCCATGTGCCTATTTTTAATTTCTCACTACTAGATTTCTTATTAATGTTAAATTTGCTCTGTGCATCCCCTAGGGTAGTCCTTACCTGGAGATCTAATTGGGGGACTATTTTACCTCCGGAATATTTTACCCCAGAAAGATCCATTGAGGTATTTTCAGCTTTTCAGCCTATCATGGGAAATATAATGAGGTAGTTTCCCCTTGCTTTCCTCATCGCAGTTTCACAGAGTGATTACCCATCTGTAGCTGTTCAGATCTACATGATCACCACCTACAGAGGTACTGTGCAAGCTGCTGCCCTTGCACAGGGGGATGTAAAACCCCCAAGACTGCTTGTTAGTCTGACGCTTCCCCTCAGACCTTTCCGGCTTGGATGGTCCTACCAGGAGAATTATCTCCCGCCGGCATAGCTCTTTGGTTCGTAAGAGTGCACAAACCCTCCCACCTTTGTAAGGTTATGCAGTCCTTAGGGAGGGGAGGAGGATATAGGAGGATACTAATGTTTAGGCACTTCCAGATGAGCTGGAGATTCGAAATTTTTTTCATAGGTGGGATTTTGTGCAAACCGACTAGAAAAAGCGAAAATCTTTAAAAAGTGCAACAATGTGGCCGCTAAAAATTCTCAATTGTTTAAACAAATTTTCAAGGTTTATGTATTTTCGAATGTGCCACGGAATTGAAATTTTTTTAATAAGTAGAATTCTTAAAAAAACGAAATAGAGATTATACAAATTTTGATGTTTTAATTTGTTTGGCAGTTAAAAATTCTTAAAGTTTAATGAAATGGATAACTGTTTAGGTTTTACGTTATGAGCTAGGAAGCTAAAATTTTCAAGTTATTTACAGAGTAGTGAATTTGCACAAATAACCATTTCAATTTTACCATATATGAATTGCGGCGGCCGTAAAAAAATATCTAAATTTAAACAATTAGAAAAATATTATTTTACTTCTAGAAGTGCTACAACTTTAAAATTTGGCTAAAATGTGTAGCATTAGAACCTTATAATGAAGAAAGTGTAAAATTTTTAAAATTGCAATATTTGGGGATTGTTTTAAACTATTATTTATACATGTGGGAAAAACAAAAATCACTGCGAAGTTGAAATCTTTAGAATTAAAAGAATATTTGTAATGATAAAATGTCTGTCTGAAAAATGAATGTTTTTTCAAGGTGAGATGAAATGCTTGCAGTATGCAAGCACCAACTACTAGTATGTTAAATCCTCCTCTGTAAGAGTCGTCGATATATAATGACTAGTAGTTGGTGCTTGCATTTCATATCACCTTGAAAAAACAATTATTTTTCAGACAGAAATTTCATTATTACAAATATTCTTTCAATTCTCCGCAGCGATTTCCGTTTTTCCCACATGTAAAAATAATAGTTTAAAACAATCCCAAAATGTTGCAATTTTATAAATTTTACACTTTTTTCATTATAAGGTACTAATGCTACACATTTGAGCCAAATTCTTAAGTTGTAGCACTTTTAGAAGTAAAATAATATTTTTCTAATTGTTTAAAATTTAAACATTTTTAACGGGTGCCGCAATATATATATATATATATATATATATATATATATATATATATATATATATATATATATATATATATGTGATATATAAGTGATTGAAATGTTTATTTTTGCAAATGAACGGTTCTTTAAATTATTTTGAAAATTGCAGTTTCCTAGCTCAACACGTATTACCTAAAAAATTATTAATCTTTAATGTTAAAATGGTGTTAAAACAACTCCTAAAAATTAACAATTTTAAAATTTTCGATTTTTATAGTTGATTTTGAGAAATTCTGTATAAACTTGCAAAATTTCAGCTTCCTAAACTTATTAGATTGGTCTACACACTGGATTGCGTTTTCCCATGCTAACTTATGGGAGATATTCCGGGGTCTCTGGAGTCGAACCCAAGACAATGTAAGCAAAAGTGACATTAATTCCTAATAGATATTGCGACCATCTAGCAACACTGAAAATTTTATTTTTCTAGCTTACCGGTAAATGCCCATAATTAATTTACAAAAATGGCGCAATGCTTTTCTTATGGGAAAAAACGCAATTTCCGGAATTTCTGGAGTCGAACTCATGTCACTTAGGTGAGAAATCTCATTTTATCAGAAAGTTTCTTCATCATATCTACAAAACCTTAAACTTTCAGCTCTCTAGCTCTTGTAATTTGGGCTGGACATTAGTATCCTCCTATATTTTATATGTTATAAGCATTGCGCCATATTTTTAAATTAATTTTGGGCACTTGCCGGTAAGCTAGAAAATGAAATTTTCAGTGTTGCTAGATGGTGGCATTATCTATTGGGAATTTTTGTCACTTTTGCTTACACTGTCTTGGGTTCAACTCCATAGACCGCGGAATATCTCCCATAAGTTAGCATGGGAAAACGTAATCCAGTGAGTAGACTAGTCTAATAAGTTTAGGAAGCTGAAATTTTCCATGATTATAGAACTTCATTCAAATTTAAGTAAAAAAATATAAAATTTTAAAATTGTTAATTTTTAGGGGTTGTTTTAACCCCATTTAAACACTGAAGTTTAATAATTTTTATCTTGAAAACTGTATGCTGTAGGTTCGAGTTTTTAAAATCATTTTGTAGAAATCTATACATAGAAAAAAATTTTGAAAAAGTTAAAGAATTAGACCGCTTAATGTTCGCAATTGTTTAAACATATTTTTTTAGATTTGTGTATTATCGAATGTGCTACGGAGTTGGGATGAGGAAACCCAGTGAGCACTCACCAATCAGACGACTTCAGGTTGGCGAGGGACCGGGGATGTCGAAGCGACACACGTAAAATAACACAAAAACACAGAAACATCACAAACGTAAAGCTTTCGGAACTACTCCTTCTTCAGCTACAGAGAGAGAACTTTTACGTGTGTCGCTTCGACATCCCCGGGGCCTCGCCAACCTGAAGTCGTCTGATTGGTGAGTGCTCACTGGGTTTCCTCATCCCAACACCTTGTTGACATCCATATCTATATATATATATATATATATAACCATTCTGACGCATATGATTCCAGGGTTAACCTTAATTAATTCTACTAGTATTGCATTGAAAATTGTCGAATGCATGGCGTCCATAAATTCAAGTAAGAGATTTTTATGGGAAACCACGTTCATCAATTGATGATCAAATCTAAGGCAGTAATCAAACTCCAGAAACGTATATCATTATATATAGACGTTCCTTAAAGAGGAGGAGGAGGATATAACATACTAGTAGTTGGTGCTTGCATACTGCAAGCATTTCATCTCACCTTGAAAAAACATTCATTTTTCAGGCAGACATTTCATCATTACAAATATTCTTTTATTTCTAAAGGTTTCACCTCCGCAGCGATTTTCGTTTTTCCCACATGTAAAAATAATAGTTTAAAACAATACCCAAATGTTGCAATTTTAAACTTTCTTCATTATGGGGTACTAATGCTACACAATTTAGCAAAATTTTAAAGTTGTAGCCCTTCTAGAAGTCAAATAATATTTTCTTATTGTTTAAATTTAAATAATTTTTAACGGCCGCTGAAATTCATGTATGGCAAAATCTTTTTTGTGCTATTTCACTACTTTGTACATAACTTGAAAACTTCAGCTCCATAGCTCACCCCGTAACGTCTAAGGAGTTATCTATTTGTTTAAATTTTAAGTATTTTTAACTGCCAAACAAATTAAAATATAAAAAATTTGTATAATCTTGATTTTGTTTTTTTTAATTCTACTTGTAAAAAAATTTCAACTCCGTAGCACAAGCAAAAATACATAAACCATGAAAATTTTTTGAAACAATTGAGAATTTTTAGAGGCCGAATTGTTGGACTTTTTCAAGATTTTCGTTTTTTCTAGACGGTTTTGCACAAAATGCTACCTATAAAAAAATTCGAATCTCCAGCACATCTGGAAGTGCCTAAACATTTGTATCCTCCTATATGTTATCTTTATATATCGACGACTCTTACAGAGGAGGAGGATGAGGAGAAGATAACATAACACATAGGAGGATACTAATGTTTACGCACTTCCAGATGAGCTGGAAATCCGAATTTTTTATAGGTAGCATTTTGTGCAAAACCGACTAGAAAAAACGAAAATCTTGAAAAAGTTCAGCAATGCGGCCGCTAAGAATTCGCAATTGTTTAAACAAATTTTCAAGGTTTATGTATTTCCACATGTGCTACGGAGCTGAAATTTTTTTTATAAGTAGAATTCTTAAAAAAACTCAATAGTTATTATGCAAATTTTGATATTTTTATTTGTTTGTCAGCTAAAAATTCTTAAGTTTTAAACAAATAGATAACTGTTGAGGTACTACGGGATGAGCTAGGAAGCTGAAATCTTCAAATTAATTAAAAAATGGTGAATTTGCACAAATAAATTTTTAACTTTTACCATATTTGAATTTCGGTGGCCGTTAAAAATTATTTAAATTTAAACAATTAGAAAAATATTATTTTACTTCTAGAAGAGTTACACCTTAAAAATTTGGCTCAAATGTGTAGCATTAGTATCCCATAATGAAGATAGTGTAAAATTTTAAAAATTGCAACATTTGGGGATTGTTTGAAAGTATTATTTTTACATGTGGGAAAAACGAAAATCCCTGCGGAGGTGAAATATTTAGAATCAAAAGAATATTTGTAATGATGAAATATCTGTCTGAAAAATGAATATTTTTCAAGGTGATATGAAATGCTTGCAATATGCAAGCACCAACTACTAGTTTGTAATATCCTCCTCCTCCTACTCTGTAAGAGTCGTCGATATATAATGATAACATATATATAGGAGGATACTAATGTTTATGCACTTCCAGATGAGCTGAAGATTCGAAATTTCTTTCTTAGTTAGGATTTTGTGCAAAACCAACTAGAAAAAACGAAAATCATAAAAAAGTGCAACAATGCGGCCGCTAAAAATTCGCAATTTTTTAAACAAATTTTCAAGGTTTATGTATTTCCGAATGTACCAGAGTTGAAATTTTTTTATAAGTAAAATTCTTAAAAAAATGAAATAAGGATTATAAAAATCTTGAAAAAGTGCAACAATGCGACGGCTAAAAATTCGCAATTGTTTAAAGAAATTTTCGAGGTTTATGTATTTTCCAAAGTGCTACGGCGCTGACATTTTTCTTAGAGGTAGGATTTGTAAAAAAACGAAATTGGGATTATAGAAATTTTGATATTTTATCTTGTTTGGCAGTTGAAAATTCTTAAAATTTAAACAAATAGATAACTATTTAAGTACTACGGGATGAGCTAGGAAGCTGATATTTTCAAATTATTTAAAGAATAGTGAATTTGCACAAATCAACATTTCAATTTTACCATATGTAAATTACGGCGGCCGTTAAAAATTATTTAAATATAAACAAATAGAAAAATATTATTTTACTTCTAGAATTGCTACAACTTTAAAATTTGGCTAAAACGTGTAGCATTAGTACCCCATAATGGAGAAAGTGTAAAATGTTTAAAATTGCAACATTTGAGGAGTTTTTTAAACTATTAATTTTACATGTGAGAAAAACGAAATTCGCTGCGGAGTTGAAATCTTTTGAATTAAAAGAATATTTGTAATGATAAAATGAATGTTGTTTCAAGGTGTGATGAAATGCTTGCAGTATGCAAGCACCAACTACTAGTATACATATATAAGAGCAAGCTGCTTTACGGTTTAAAATATCCATTGGATTATTTGGTGCAAAATTTCACCCATTAAGTTGCAAAGTTCGAAAAGAATATTTAAAAACAAAGAATTGACGTCATATTTCTACACGTTATTTGAAAAGCAGACGTTTCAACAATACGGTGATACATCAAAGCCTTGGAGATTTCGCTCCCCGCCATCCACTTTTGGCGAAGTTCAGCTTATCTAACGAAAGTCCGAGAAATGGGAAGTCTTGGTTCTTGTCCGTTTCGTGACATATTTTCTCGGTCTTTATTCCTTCTGCGTGTTCCGCCAAAAATTACTCCGAAATAGACCACTCTGTGTGCACTTCGAAAGTAATCGTTTTTTTTCCTTTTCGTCTGCTTCTGGCGTAATTGTTCTCCAAATTTACGGAATTCCAAGCAACGCGCTGTCACGCAGCACAAGAGAACAGAAGGAGGAGAAGAGGAAAGGATTGTTTACATTAACAAAGTCCGTTTTGCATTCTGCGGAGCCTGATTTGCCAAACTTTGCTCGGGTCTGTGTCATCTTCACGATTTAAATTGTTTGCCGCTCTCTCCAGGTCAGTAGCTTCTATAAACAACTTCCAGATTGAGTTAAGGGGATCCTAGAGGAAACTAACATTTTCCCATCAGGATTCGAAGTTAATGTTACAGGATGGGCGATTTTGTCAGCGCTTTAGATGGATGTTTTTTCTTCAATAGTGGATCGTTTTTGCAGAGCGTTAAATGCACCTGTTATTCATAAGTTCCTTTATTTGTTAAATGGAATAAGAGCGAACATAATCTTGCTTATGAGCAACGCAAAATTAGAAGACTACGCACTTGCATATATGACATATATTTTGGGTTAAAATTAAATATTAAATCATATTTTCAATAAAGATTCCCCAAAAAATACTACCAGACATTAAACGCGCTAAAATTATAAACCGCAAAACGTGGATTTATCTTAACTTTCTATTGATTTGAATGGAATTACTTATTCGAAAAATACTTCAATTCCAATTGTTGATCAATCCGAATGATTAAAATATTATTTAATATAATGTACGTAATAAGTTTTGACAACGCGATGTTGAAGATATAATATAAATGAGGTATTATTGCATTTTACTAGCTTTACAATTCAAGAAAAATTATTACTCCTGTTGTCTAAAATGTATTTATTCTAAATTTATTCCATAATTTTATAAATATGAAAAAATAAAAGAGACCACAAAGGTGCTTCTGTGAATTGGGTTGCATTATATAAAGGGTAATATATTGAATTGTTTTAATGGAATGATGAAAATAACATCCTAGGACATATTAACTAGTCTAGCTTAATTCTCACACCATAATATTTAGATATTAAAAGCTGAGAATTTAAATTTTGGCTTAATCCTCGCGTCTTATATTTTACCCTCGTAAAAATACAGTGCCAGAGACAATTGAAGCCATCCATTCCAAAACAGCCCAATTCTACATTTTTACACTATATGAGTTATTAATACTATCATGTACGAATCACGAGCCCGATGTTATGATATCAGCAAACATACAATATATTACTTGTTTCTCGGAAATGTACAGGTATTGAGATTCAAAACAGCACAAGTTAAAAAAAGTATGTTGTTTTGGAACCCATATTAATAATAAAAGGTGTTTGAGCTGAGTGTAGAAACAACACAAGTCCTCGCGCCACCTGTTACCTTCTATGTAAGCAAGAAAAATTAAACGCCATCAATCCGCTTTTATGAAGATCTGAAACAATCGGAAATCTTAGTAAAACTAGGTGGTGCAGAGTATGGTATTTCAGAGTGCATCACATTTGACCTTATGCAAAACATACCTTACCCGCATATACCGGTATAAGACATGTTTTATTCTAGACACTTAAACATAATAACAAGTATCCACTTTAATGCTTTTGGTACTGACACATTCAAATTTAAGAACTTCCCACGCCGACAAAGTGTGCAACAAAACGCATACAGTGGTACAATACCCATTAGGCCTGCTAAAGCAAAGGAAATTTCTAAATATATCAAATCAGTTCATCCAAATCAACGTCCATATTTTCAGCACCTGTTAGACAAGTACGGAAAAGCAATGAAGAGGAATCTGAGAGCGAAGTTTTGGATTCAGAATAATAGAATTTGATGAAAACATAATGTATTTTAATTTCTTTTTGTACTTCTTTGTTCACAAAGAAGCTCTTTAATTTGAATAAAAATACGATTATCAAAAGAAAAAACATTTTTTATGTATATTTTTAAAAAGTGAACAATGAGTTCCAAAAATACACAAATATCGAACGTTAACGATTTCTTTACTTAAATATTATAAGATCAGTGATAAGTTTAGTGAAACTCATGTGTAAGGTCACATTAGACACATCTTTTAAAAAATAATCAGTTTTATAAAACCTAAATTAAGAAATTTATATAAAAATTTGTTTTTCTCGAATGTACACTTTGTGGACTAGTACGGTTTTGGAATTCATGGCTTCAATTAAGGTAGACATTCTGAGGGCAAAGACAGGGCTGCAGGATGGGAATTCACAAAGTCCGATTTAAATGTACGCTATAAAACGTTTTGAAATTTGTTTGTTTTCATTTTTATATTTGAAGGTTACGAAAGGTCGGAAGCGATTCTTCACCAATGAAGCATGACATAAGATGAAATGAAAAAAAACAAATGTTTTATTTTCTGTCTCTGTTCATCTTGAAAATTGTGTTTTACATATTCTGTTTGAATTCACTAAAAATTGCAATTTTTTGGTTAAATTATTGTTTAAAAAGTGGGTTCTGTATTACTCATACAAATTATCACTATAACAAATAGTTGTTGGTAATAAAATATGCAACAACATTACGAATAGGTGCTGTAACAACGTAGAGGACATGACACGTCTGCTCGGTTCTGGAATACCCTTCGCGCTCAATTTTTATCCCAAAATTCTGAGAAATAAATGTAAGGATTGTCCTAATAAATACGTTATTATTCTTTGCACACGTATATAAAACGTATATTGACAGAAATATTTTTTATTTTATACACACGCATAGACTCAAGAAGTTCTTTTCTATCTATCCTTAACTCCAAGTGCTCTGCCTGTTTTTAACTCTTAGAGAGGCGCTTATACTTAAGTAAGTTTAATTTTGAAATCGGAAGAGTTACCTGTAACTTTTTGGAAGTGCCTTTGCAAAAGTACTTCACTTTAAAAAATAAAATATTTTTCTTGTAACTCCACACAAATTCCTTTGTATTAAATTACTATACGACCGTGTTTGCGACTTGCGGATTCTGCGATTCAAAACCACGAGGGTGCAGTTATTTCGTTTAGTGAACTTTGTAGTTAGGTTTTTGTAAAATATCTTTTATTGTGTGAATTAAAATTTTTTCGAATTAATTGGAAGAACTTCCAGGTGTTAAACTCCAATTTTGATTTAACAGGGAATTATCAGACTCGTCTAATGATTGAATAAACCAAGAATAGGTATTAAAAAAATACTCATCTCGGATATCTCCACTTGTGGCTATTGATGATACCTGAGAGAAGTATTTTTTAAGTGCTAATTCTTGAATCCAATTTTGATGAAAATTTGCAGGCGTTTAGAAGAGTGAAAAATATTGAACGTATTCTTACCTCTCTTATACGCAGTTTTAAAGGGGGTAATACGACCCCAGAGAGCAAATCGGAGAAAGGACGGTAATCTTTATGGGGAAGGAGTCTGTCCCTAAAACCGTATCTTGGCATAAAAGAAAAAAAAATTCTCATATTTCTGAACCCTCCACATGCATGCCAAGTTATATTAAAATTGAAGCGAGAACCCTGAAAGACCTTTCTTCTTAATTTCTCTTAGAATAGTAGAAGTAATACTTTTAGACTTTTTCGTGATTTTTCCCTCTAATTTTTCGTGACGTACAGTAATCTCTATCGATCGAGGAGAGCCGGTACTTTTTCTAAACGATGCATACGTCTATGATTGGTGCTTGATTCTTGCAAGCATAAATCCACATAAAAGTCAAGTCCCCTTGGGAACGTATCAAAAAGACTTGGGTCATTTATTTCATTTTATAAAATCTCTGTAGACCATGAGTCAAATTTTTGCGATCATAACTCTGCTCGAAGCAGACCCCTTTTTTTAAAAGCGGATAAATTTAACCCTCGTAAATCTGCATATACCTTACACCGCAAAATATTTCGTTTGTCTAATTTTTTATTAGACTGAGGAAATGACAATATTGCTTTTAACCTGCCAAAGAATACTTGATAAATAGGTTTAAACTTTTATCACGTTGATTTAGAAGATAAAAATTAACCTTGAATTTCTATTAGCATGAATACGTTGGAACATTAATTTTGGCTGCTTTTTTTAAAGACGCTTCAAATATTTTAACTACGGGTATTTTGTAAATGGGCGCTTTCGGCTATAATATTGAGTCAAAAATTAAAAGAATTCGTCAAAATTAGAAATGAGTAATGATCGGTACATTTTGGAACACATTTTATTATATTTTTTCTGCGTAAGACTCTCTTTCGCAAATTTTCTGTTTCAGAATAAATGACGATTACTCTTTAAATGGATATGGTTCATCATTTCTTTAGATATCGTTACCCTCGTAATTAATAAAGCGCTTATAATTTACAAAATATTGTTTATAAAATTACAAACGATAGTATTTCATTAGGACCACTTCAACGTTTTTCACCTGCGAAGAGAGAGAAAAAGAAGTTATGGATTCTTTCATTCGTAAAATATCATTTATTATGAGAAAAATCAAAGTAAAGACCGTAATAAATGGACAAAATGGTAAAAAAAATCTAAAATTAAAAAGACTTTTTGGAAAAGACGGCAAATTGAACAATTCAACTCGGAAAGTTGAGCTCAAAGCAAAACACAGGCCCCTTCCCTAAAAGGATTAACCTTAACGAAGCGGAAAATCCCGAAAGAGACAAGTGAAACAAGTGACTTCGGCCAACGTGCGGGGAGCAAAGGGTGAGATTCTGCGAGACTTTGAAGCAACGTTCTGCACGTGATTCGGAGTGAGAATAGCATTACGTACGTGAGGAAAGCTGAAAAACCAAGTCGTGGCCTGGATCGAAAACACAATCCCTAATCTCTAGATTTATCAAATTCCTCCCTCGAGTCTCATGTAGCGAGAACGAAATTAAGTGAGAAAACTATTGGAGCCGAAGATAATGAGACAAACCAATGCCCGATTGGGTTCGGTTTCCTGTTAAGAATAGCGAAGATAGGGAAACATTTTTTTCGTGGATCGTGGAAAAAAATTCCACTGCGTCAAAACAGCTTTTACCTGCCTATGGTCACGGTTGACTTGAATACATTATGAAAAAGCAGGAGAAATATTCTATTTTGACCGGGAATCGAACCCGGATCGTCCACTTGCCGGGCAGATAATCTACCACTTATCTACTGAGACAGAAGCGGGCATGTCTCACGCGCGGAAATAGGCTAGGAACTTCCCCCAACACTTGTGCTAGTATTTCCGCTGTTTTTATATGGGGGAGATGGGATTTCGTGGATGGGATGTCCATTGAAGGTGCGCGTAGGAAAGGGGGGGAGGGGGTTTGGGCATGTGAACTTGAAAAGGAGATATTTTAGTCAACAGTTTATTGCTAGAGGGGGGGTCGCTATTGATGGACAACGTTTCTTTTTTGAAGATATGCAAGCCCTCCAATGAGTTACGTTTTCGATTTGCGGATTTATTATTTTCATTTCGTTAACATTTATCGAGTATCAAATCTATCGTGCTTGACGTATGCCAAGTGTTTGGAGATGTCTTTTTATTTGTCCTATATAAAATTTGTGACAATGTGTGCAATTTATTTTGTAAATTCCAGACTTCTCGAGGTTTGGAATTTTATCTTTAGTTTTTCCCAAAATGTTTTAATAATGTTTCTGCTGGTGTAAACGACAGAATGGTTAGTGTTCTTAAATATTTTGTCCGGCTCTTTTGTGAGCAGAGGAAAATACAGAAGTTTCATGTATTCTGTTTTGTTTCCTTTTTTTATTTCGGGTGAGTAGTCACCAGTTTAATGTTAGCAGCGTCGAATATGTCGGTGGGAGATACTCGAACTTTTTTTTGCAATCCTAAGTATCTCATGAAGAGGTTTTCTGAAAAAGATGATAACGGGTTTTCCATCGCGGTGCCATTGTTTTCTCTCTATATTTGGTTGTTTATTAGAAAAAACGCTTGTGTAGTATTGCATATTGATATGAGGGATTCATATTCACGTGTTCTTTTAGTACCAATTATTGGTGAATTACCACTGTAGACGGCTGCTTTGTAGGCGAAATCCGCATCTGTTTTTATAACCATGTTGTGGCTATTTGAGGCACCTGAGACAAGTATTTTAAATGCTTGCTCAGGATTTTTTGAGCCGTAAGGCGAGCGCGATTACTCACTGTTGAATTTACAAATTAAAGTTTTGGTGAAAATTCTATGCAGGCAATCATATACTGTTTTCAAAAAGTCTTTGCGTCCAGTATATACCTGTCTGCATTTAATAAACACTTACTTTTTTGTTTATATGGCGCGCTTTCTTTATTAATTTCTTTTTATTTTGGAGGATTTTTAGGCGCTCATATAGGGAAACCGGTAAACGCAAAACAATTAGCTGTTTTCGACATACTCGGGGCTCTTTTAATTCCGGTGTCCCTCATCTCGAGTTGTGGTCTAATCACTAGAGCTTCAAGAAAATGGAAGACACGCTGTCGTTTGCTTCGAGAAATTGTACCTATTTGATTCGATGGCGTTGTAATTTTATCCCTTGTGGGATTATTTAATAAGCGGAATCGAGTGCTCATAGGATTACAGTGGACTGTTCTGTGATTAAAAACCTTTGCTGATGATAAAGGTTTGAAGAGCACGTCTTTTGTTCGGCCCAAAAATTAATGAACGCTCGGTTCACCCCCGTCTCCGAGAAGGTTGAGGGCGTCCAAAGAGCCTCGGAATTTCTTAATTATTATCGAAAATCCGTCGATGATTCCTTAATTATGTGATAAACCCTTCCTTGTGTTAGCTGAGAGAGAGAGAGAGAGATCGAAATTCCGTCGGATTGACGAAAGGAGGAGATCCTGAAAACGTCAATCGATGTCGCTTGCTTCGAAGCGTTCGTGCTAATGGCTCGAAATGGCAACGACGAAGTGGCACTCGTATAGCGTGCCACCACCGCTTGGTACTCGAGGCAGAAAACATTAGCATGAGATCCGGGCACCTGTCCTCCGAAAAGGGATTAGTAATTTATTAAAAATTGAGTTATTGCGCTGGAGAAGGTTAATTCCCAAATTTATAAGCTCAGGAGGGTTTGATCAATCGTTTCGCCCATTCTAACGGGATTAGGAGTGAAATGAACGACGAAGATGCTCGCATGGCTAAACTTGTGAATATGGAGGCAATAGGTTTCGACAAATTATTGCTATATCAATGCTGTTGCTTTATCAGGGCAGGAAGAAATACCCGCGCGGGTATTGAAAGAGATAGTCTATGAAATCTCGCCGTATTTGAAAATTATATTCGAGAAATCCAATACGGGAAGTGTCGTTCCTAAAGATTGGAAGGTATCGCACGTTACGCCAATTTATAAGGATGGCAACAAAGAGAACCCCGAAAAATATAGGCCGATTTCCTTTACTTTGTTATCGTGCAAGATACTTGAGTCTTTAGTCTTTAGCTCTGTAATGCGCTATTTAGAGAGTCGCTCATTGCTTAGCGGACGCCAGCACGGATTTCGGAGAGGTAGATTATGCAAAACACAGTTCGGCCTGTTCGTGGACGATTTGTTGCGATGCGGAGAGAAAAATACTCAGGCCGATGCCATATGCATTGACTTCAGAAGGCGTTTAATCAAGTATCTAATTAGAAATTAATTACGAAGTTAGAACGATATGGTATCAAAGCGAAAGTTGTCAATTTGGTGAGACTTCCTCTCGAATAGAGAACACATAGTTGTCATCGATGGAAAATACTCGTCCCCCGTTAAAGTTACGTCGGGTGTTCCTCAGAGAAGTGTATTGGGTCCTCTACTCTTCTTAGTATATCTGTTCGGTAGTTATTAGTAAAATTTGACTTTTCCCCGATGATACAGTTTTATATATAAGGAGACTGACCTCAAAAGGCTAGGCTCCACCGTACCCGTAGACGACAAGTGCAGGTGAGCAGAAGGGACTCGTTAGCCTTCCCTTGACCTGCCGACGACCGTACAAAGCGGAAAACAAACCCGAAACCGGAGTTCTACGGAATAGCTGAAGAGCCACAGTCGCGAGTGGTAGTCGCAAGTACAAAAAAGCACGTAATCGTGCGAAGAAACGATATGGATATGACTAAGCTCTCGGCGAGCATCCATCTCCAGCTCAGTGATTCGAGCCCTCATGACCTCGCAACCAGCGGCGGACAAGAAGGAGGAAACGAGAGTCCTCGGTGAAGTCATCCTAAACTTACCTAATTTACATACAAACGCAAAAGAATCTTACAATATAAAAACAAAAGCTGAAATGGGAGAACATTAAAAAATGTGGTCTAAGTTTTAACGCGGGGAAGCTCTTCGTGAAGCGTACGAGAAAGGATCAAATTCAGGTAAAGTGAAAGGCGTAGACAACACAAGCAAGATTAGATCACGCACAGATGGTAGTGCATAACAACGAAAATATATAAATAAAAACCTTATAAATGTAACAAGGATATACTAATACACAATAACTACTATGATAAAAATATTATTTTCTGAATGAAATTTCTAACAAAATTCTATGAGACTTAAGAGTTAACTATTATGGTAGTGTAAAAATATATATCGTAGATGTTATAACAAAAACAATTAGGTGACTTAAACGAATGTAAATTAAATTTACGGGAGGACAGCAAATAGAATAAAGTAAAAGTTTGTTCTACTTAACACTACAGCTACAGCTACTATAATGCTGCTGCTACTCTAGTCGCTCGAAGATTCGTAGTAGCTCGTAAGAGCAGTTGAAAGGCACGTCCGTTCACTTCAACAGATAGGTAAAGAGGAGTAAAATACATACATTATGCGTAAAAAAGAGACATCACTGTTTAATCTCCTGTTTGTAATAGATATATAAAGCAATTTAATTAAAAAATATAGAATATAAAATTTTTCCTTAATTATATTATACGAGCTGTAGGTGCTTGCATTCTGCAAGCGCTTAAAAACATTACACATCAAAATCTAAATTCGTACATCGCGATCTCCTAGGCAACGGCATTTGAGCCACACGGAGTCCATATATATGAGATAATAAATCGCAAGAATTCTCGCAGAATATTTCTAACATTCCGTGAAGTTAAGGCACATATGCATAATTTCCAAATTCTCCGGCAATTATTAAATAATTAGTATTGTGAGAAAAAATTCAAAAAAGGACCCGAGTTCGACTCCAGAGGGTTATTTAAATCTCCTATATGACAATCAATATCTCAGCCGCTTGTTTGATTACAAAGCCCATTTTGAAAGGGATATTTCTTCTAGTAATCAATAAAATTCTAAGCACAATAGAAATATTTGGTATAACTTCGACGAAATGATTGTAACAACTCTATCACATGGCATCCAGTGCAGTTCCCCATTCATCCGGAATTATTAGTAACAACCTATTAAGTTCAGTAAACAGACTTTATCCGTCAATGTCACATTTAAATTAATCCAGTTGCTCGGAAAGCAACAGTTCCATGACTTTGCACAATCCAGAATAATTGAATATTATTTCGAAAGGATTACGCTATTTTTTATTTTTTCCAACGTGTGACTGTTGATCAGGTATATGAATTCATTCTGCAAGTACTTTCCTAAGTAGTGATTGTAAACTTATTGGTTGTTCTTCGACGGATATGCTAGTATAAAACGGTAAAATTTGACTTAAAGTTCGACCAATCCCAAAAGTTACCGCTATGATGATCGTTTAATTTTTCTACATCATTATGGAACTCCAATTTTTCTGAGCGAAAAACTAGATCATTGCTAAAAGACACTCAAGAACGTTGCGCCAGTGAATCTATTCTTTATCAATTAAATTTTCCAGGTATTATCAATCGTTTTTCTTTTAATTAATCGCTTTTCCAGCTCCGTCCATTGTTCCTGACGTCAATGCACTTTGGGATTGACTCATGCTGGCGTTAATATGTTGAAATATATTTCCAGTTGTTGCAACCATCGTTGGAAAATTTGTTGTTTTGGCCACTTCCAAATAGTTCGCAGCAAAAGTAGAACATGCTGTTTTTCTCACTGAATAAACCAATTAGCGCCGATCAGCTGTTTCTTTGTTTTATTAATGCCTGGTTATAAAATGATTTCAAAAAATTCCTACCAATATCGTTCCGTGGAAAATCAAAATCAGAAACTTTTCACACTAGTTTACTGATTGTTGCTTATGAGTGCAGGCGACGAGCCAATATCATTCTAGGCAATGTCAGTAGATTCTATTTTGTCGCGATCACATTTTTTATCGAGCTACTTATTGCTTGCCCTGCCGAAACTTTAAATATATGAAGTTCTTCGTAAATCTCCTGAAGAAACTGATAATTGAACTATAACTCCTTCAAATTTGTATTCAGTTATCAAACTCTTCTTGGTGTTATTAAGAATTGCTCCTCATTGTAATTCGACAAATGCCTCTACGATTCTCTTTTGTTTATGTTTTAAAAACCATAATTGGTTTTACACCCTCTATCACCAGACATTGTTATTTAAAGGATTAGATTGCAAGTGATGAGTTTCAATTTCTACAATTAATTTATCACGGCGTGTAAAAACAAAAAAGAGTTAACTGAAGTGGAAAAAACAACAGTACATAATGCAAGAGTATATTTCTAAATAAACTGATGTGGGCAACACATGACTTTCTCCATATTTATACGGCAAATTACATGTTGTTAGCTTTGGAATCGTTGTCAATATTTACTTCCGGTTGACAATTAAGAAAAGAAAAAGGAGCGTTACTAAGACGTAACTGAACGTCAATTGTTAACAATAGTCTTCGGTAGGTGGCGTGGTGGTGGCAGCTAAAAATTTAAGATATCTATTAAAAATGCATTATATGGAAAAATGTATCAAACAAAGGTTGTAGAAAATAAAATTTCCTACAACTTTTATTCCGGTACAGTTTTCGATTTATCAAATATTAAAGCAAATATTTAAAAATAACGGATAAGTGACAAGAGTAAACACCCACTTTCGGTCGACCGATTTTTACCAAAAACTATTCAAATCTTTTAACTTTTATAAAAATGTTAAATATAAAATTTTCCGTTGACCTGATTAATAGTTTTTGAGTTAGAGCGCCCACAAAAATCTATCATATACAGACAGACAGACACACAGACATCATCGAGAAAATAATCAAAACGTGTTCAGGAGACCTTAAAACATGTATTTCCGTTGAAATCTCGAATTCGATTTTTTTCATGAAAACAATACTTGCTCTATCTCTACTTCGTATATGGAGAAAGTAAAAATATCGAATAGCTGGCCATCTCACATACTAAAGTTATTTAGCACTAAGCAAAACACTGAAGGTAAACTAATTACATTATGAAGTATGATACTGATTGTCTGTACTGGAAAAAAGTACTATATTATTGAATCTTGACTCTACTAGCAATTAATACACTCCGAATCTGGTGGAAAACATGCGATTTTTATATAGTGCATGTTGGAAATTTTGGCGGTCCCAGGAAATATCTCAGTTTCGTTTAAAAGATTTAGAGACATCTACAATTTCCGACTACTCGATTAGGCGTACGGCTGATGAATTAATGAGAATTAATAAAAGTTAGAGGCTGGGCCGCCCTCAGATAAAAGTGCCAATGACGGAAAAGAATTGCCACGATCACCCACCAGGTGATAGGTATGGAACTAACACAACCAATTCTACACAAAATATAATTAATACGCAAGGAGACAAAGACTAAACCCCCTTTCATACTGGCTAGTTTATGCCTAGAAACATTTTTGTCACCCGACACAAACGCAATGGGCTCATTCGAACGAAATTCTTGCAGCAGAATGGCGGGGAGCTAGTTTTGGTCGAGACACTTCTAGGCGACAAACACCGGATAACCATTGGTACGGATGTATTTAAGTGTGACTAATCACAGAAACCTCTCTCTTCTACCCTGCAGCAGTATGCTGTTACTAATTTGTTTTACACTCTTCACCCAATGCCAGGCCTTTTTTATGTTTATCCCTCCTTCCACCACACTTGGGGACTTTTTCACCGAAATGGGAGCTTGCTCCTTAGACCAACACTGGACTTCTCTTCGTTGACACCAAAATAAAAGAAAGACTGTTTAGTTTGCTGATGGTTATAGCGACTCTGCTGGTAATTAAATGAAGGGGAGGAGAAATACAGAGGAAAGTTTGCATTTCTATTAAGACCAAATGCTAGCTAAGTATTTGGCGTAATATTTGTTAAACATGTTAACATCATTGACAGAGTAAAAGTGAAAGGGGAGAGTTCCAAAGATTGCAGGCTGTAACGGTAAAAGATTTATTATAGAAACTGCTAAGATGGTTCAGAGGAAATACGCAAAGCGAGATATTTATTAGACCGCGTGTGGAATATGCCTCCAGTATATGGGATCGGTATGAGAAGGGCCATATAGTTAAGTTAGAAAAAGTAGTACAGCGGAGAGCAGCCAGATTCGTTAAACAAAAGTACGAACGTATGGTAAGCGTTACATCATTATTGAAGGACTTGAAATGGAGATATCTCTAAGAACGTATAAAGTGCTAAAGGTTAAGTCTCCTAGAGAAATACAAATTAAAATGTCTAGCAGAGAATGTAGTGGGCATAATTGAGGCTAAAACGAACATAAGAAGAAATGATCATGGGGATATTATACCTGCGATCCATTGTAGGACTGAACGTACAGTCTCTTTCTTTCCGAGAACAATACGAGACCATAACAGGAAAGAAATCTGCCATTAATAACTGTTAGGTAGGCTTCGGTGCAATGCACCACCTTCCATCTACTAGATTGGTGAATTGAAGGGTAACATGTAGATGTGGATGACCGGAAATAAGCAGTTTGTGTGAGCCTTGGGTATTCAAGGAGTGCCCAGAATTAAAGGTTTTAAAGTTGAAGAAAATATGTAAGAAAAGGACAAAACCCGAAATTTATAAATCACTTTGTAGAAGACGTGTTAAAAATAGAGCTGACAATGCACATATAATAGTAGGTCTCCATCTTAGTCACGGAATCATAATTTTTTCCGGTAAGTATAAAAGTGGTAAAGAAAGGAACTGCCCACGTCACTTCATTATACGGTAGCATTTCTCCATTTAACCATGCGGAAATTTTCAATATTACTTAATATTGTAGGTAAAAATAATTCTTGTGAAACGCATATTATGAGTCGAGTTTCCCTAGCCCTCGAAAGCGGAAGGAGAATAAAGTCTCCCATCAAATTTCAAACAGCGCCTCTAGCGTAAATATTTGAGTTACCCGAAAAATTCTAATATATTCTAGACAACAGTTTGCAAAACCACCACATCGCAAAAAGAATTTTTGGAAAACATCTGTAAACAAAAATTGGAATGAACCCGGACATCGAGAGACATACAAGCAAACAAAGTGATAACATACGCACGCTCTTGTTTTTCAGAAAACATGCCAAAAATAACACGCCTAAATCGGTTTCACAGTTAAAGAAGGCGTACGTTATAGGACTGTTGGCTATGTGCGGAAACGCTACCAACCAAGGACTAAAAAATAAAGAAAGAATTGTAATACTAAAATAAAATATAACATTGTGGGAAAATAAGCAAAGCCGGATATGTATCCATCCGTAGATGAAGAACATAACAACTTCACTAAAGTTATTGTCGAGAAAATTTAACAAAACTTTGTTGAAATTCTGATTTTATGTAGTGCACTCTTTACTTCAAAATAAAATTGTTTAGAGCATTTTAATACAGTTTTCAGTGTGATAAAATTTTAAACGAGGCAGATAGAACGTATTGGTTATTGATTCATAACGGGTTACTAATAATTTTACTTCATTATTACAACTTTGGCATAAAGGGTTTAATAAAATTCGCTCAGATCTAAAGTGAAGACAATTTACTTAGAGATCATTTTGAACATAACAATGAGGATTATGAATTAGTCAATATTTGCCAAGGTGACTTAAATCACTACGCAAACAAAAAGAGAGACTAGAATGTGGAACAAAGGAAACCAAACGATTAAATTGTTTGTTAAGGTAAAATTAGGTTTATGTGGTGTAATAAAAGCAGCATTCATATCACCATCACACGACATAAAAATAAATATGACTGTATCTCAGCTTTAAATTTCTTTTTTATTACCCTCAAGGGCTGGGTAAAATAATTTATCTTAACGCCAAATAAAAAATCGTCTTTTATCTAACATATTTATTTTGGGAAACCAATGGGAGACGAGAATATTTTTGTTATCAATAATAAATTACGGAATGAGTTTAAAACATTAATTTTCGCTCTCAAACAACGAGAAAAAGTGGCACCAAATGTGAAGTGACTGCAATCCATTACGTTTTCATTACAACTTCTATAGTAGTTTTTAACGATCTAAAGAAGTGCCGTTAGGTTCTCACTAAATTTTACTCATCCATTAAAGCGTTCAATCGTAAAGGCGGTTCAAAACTCAAAGTTGAGGAATTAGGAACGCAGGTGCTATTAAGAGAAAGTAGGAATAAGTAGGAAAAATTGGTGGGTAAAATTGTGGTAGGCAAGGACCTTTATTAAGTAGTTAAAGATGGGAGGATGATAGGGAAGAAGTAGTAGAAGATAGATAGGAGATAGTGATGGGAGTTTTGGTCATTTTAAAAGAGGGCTATGAGGAGATGGAGAGAAAGGTTTTGGTAGGGCGGATTGGAAAGAATAAACAAAGATATGAAACTTCATACGATGCGCATCACAAAAACAGTGTAACTTGGTGTTTCCCCACCATGTTGCTCGGCAACTCTTGGGTATCGCAAGGTATACCGAGAAAAATGTTATCCGGGAACTAAATCGTTGCCTGAAGACTTTCTTAGGGGAATAGTTCTTACTCTACTGAATATATTACGTTTCATTATTAAAAATTGAATGCGTCCTTACTTTAAATGTGATAACATTATGCACGCATATAATACGTTCCGCGTAATTTGGTTTCTCTTTATAAGGTTTCCACACATGTTAAGAACGTTCAAAAATCGCTCTTTTCAACAATTTTTCAACGATAAATATCCACCGATTGTTAAGTTAACTACTGTGAGCAAAAAACCATTCTGCTGTTTCCTTTATTGTTTGTTCTACTTAAATGTTAAGGTGAACTCAAAAGTGTGATATTGAATAAGTATGTAATTAAAATTGGGACAAATAATTCAGTTAGATAGAGAACATCATAGAGAGCCAGATTCGTTAAACAAAAGTACGAACATATGGATAGGGTCACATCATAATCGAAGTATTTAAAATGGAGATCTCTGTAAGACCGTAGAAAATGCTAAAGGTCAAGGCCCCTAGATCAATACCGGTCAGAATGTCTAGCAGAGGATGTACTGGGAATAATTTTGGCTCCGACGTACACAGGTAGAAACGTTCAGGACATGAGATCGACTGTAGTACGGAGCGTTATAGAGGTATGTTATTTCCGAGAACAATACGAGACGATAACAGGAAAGACATATCTGCGAGAAAAACCATATTTACTCATTCTGAGCTTTAAGAAAGTAAATGGAATCGATTTTTTCCAACAAAACAGGAAAAAACTATATGAAATTTAGTGAAATTATTTCACTTTTCAAGAGATGACTTAAGCAATCCTCCTGTAATTGGAAAACATTTTTCACGCCATAACAAAATAATGACTCCATTTGGATCCGGATGTAATTAACGAAATTTGTAACAAAAAATATATTGACTCTATCGCTTCTGTTTACCCATGTCAACACTCCTATATTCAGGAAATAATTTTATTTATATCACTCCTATATTTCCATTACCATTTGCGTCTCTCTCCCTTTGTTCGCGTCGTTTCCCCTCGTTAATTATATTTCCCCCGTAATTACATTTTCCTGCTTAATTACGTCTTTCTTGCATTCCATAAATGTCACTCTCGCAAGACGGTCACTCAGGATTGGGATCTCGGAATTGCAAGATATCTGCTAAGACTTTCTAATTTTAAGAAGGCTATCCGTCTAATTACGACAGATTTAGCTCGTACGTGACAACGCATCTGGAGGGAGACCTTTGGGTGACTTTAAACTGTGCGTAGGTCTTTTCAACAACTCCTGCTAACTAGGCTACACCTTTCTGTGGCCCCTAAAAGGGCCTTTGTTCATCGGCTTCAGCGTCCTTCGGGATGGAGTCAGCTGGATTCCCATCTCATTGCGAGGTATCTGCTTCGACTTGCTTATTTTGAGAAGTCGATCAGTCTAATTACGAGAGATTTAGCTAGAACATTACAACGCATCTGGAGGGTGACTTTAAACTGTGTATAGGTCTTTCCAACAACTGTCAAATAGGCTACACCTTTCTCTGCCCCCGAAAAGGCCTTTGTTCATCGGCTTCAGCGTCTTTCTGGATGAAGTCTGCTGGAGTGTCATCTTGTGGCAGCTACAAGGAGGCGGACCTGCTCCCTCTTCATCGATAACGTATCTATCTTTCGTGGCCCTGAACAGGGACGTTTGAATCAGGCTCCCGCTACTACTGTCGGCGGCTAACCCGTCGATGCCACCGCAAAGAGTCGGAAAAAGCGCCACCTAGATCCAGGAAGAAGACACCTTTCATCACAGTGGACGACTTCCTCAAGAAGAGGGTGTAAGCCTCATCAACCGCTTCTGCTGCAACGGAAGTGCCAGTATCGAAGAGATGCGCGCCGCTGGCGACCGGCGTAGAAAAATCCCTCGCTGACCAACCCGTCGGGATGTAGACAGAACAGTCTCCATCCTCCCTGGAGCAGTCAGTGTCGCCTTCGCTTCTAATCTACGATGTGGTTGATTACCGCCTCCTCGTAGAGGCCGTGAAAGCAGCTGTCTGCGACAAAAACTTGTCTTGCTCCAACAACAAGGACATTACTAGGCTGATGGTGAATAACTAGCAGGACTTCCATGCTGTCGTCCAGATGCTCTCTACTGAGGGCACAATTAAGCACCTGGGCAACTGCGGACAACAGAACACTGAAGTCCCAATCCGGGGTTTACACCCCAACATGCATTGCGGCTACCTGAATGAGGGCCTTGAATTTCTCGGCGCCCCCGTCACCCACGTTCCGAACATGCAGACAAAGGAGAAGGCCTCAACGAACGTATACGTCGCCTCATTTCTCATCGGCGGAGAATGTACTGCGGAGAGGGTGCTGGGAAACAACCGCCTGGTGAACGCCTGCGTCCGTCTGACCCCCTTTAACTACCGCAGTCCACAGATCTGCCTCAACTTCAATAGGTGGGGACACAGCTCACTTCACTGCCACGCAAGTGCGCAGGACCGCACTCGAGCAAGGGCTGTAAACTTACCACCGAGGAGAAGCCAATCTGCTTTAACTGCGGGGGAGAATATGTGGCCACCTCCATATTCAACAAGTATTACAAGCGAGCAGAAAAGGCGGAGTCGAGCCGTCATCGGAACCATCCCGGAAAGCAGAAACGGGCTGCTGGCAGCAGGAAGGGAAAAAAGAAGAAGTCTCTGCACCACCTCAGCATCTGGGCAGTGCGGAAGCTTCATACAGGCCAACATTGCAGGCCCCTTGTCTCCGACTAGATCTAAACGCTGACATCCCTTCCCTGAGAAATAGCTCTCCTCTGCTTGCGGAGACCACTAACCCTCCGGCTCAGCAGCAAGGAGAACATCGGCAGCCGAATGGCACCCAACAACGCAACCAACCACCTCAGCGAAACGCGCAACAGTGGAGTCCGCGCGTTAAAAAGGCCGAGCGGCACAACCCCCGGACAACTCTGGTATCTGAGGAGACAGGCCTGGCTCTGGTCTCCTCACTTTCCCCACCAACCTAACAGCTGCGATCCAGCAGCAGTTGGTGTTGTTGGGGCAGGTCATGTCGCGATTAACTGGATTCCTCAATGGCGGATAAACCTCATCGATCCCGTAGGGTCACCAACGTAGCATAGAATGTCAACGGCGCCATACAGAAGACGACTACAAGCTACCCCGATTCCTGATAAACCAGCGAGCAGGAATACCTCTCATCTCGGAAATCAATCTTCAGTCTGGTAGAAGATGATCGGTTCTGGGCTACGAGGTCTTCCGAACAAATCGTGAGAATGTCCAGCACCCCTCAGGAGAAACGGCGCTGTTTATCCGAGAGGATCTTGACGCTTTCCTCGTCACCATCCCGGCGCTGTCCAGCCTAGAGGCTACTTCAGTCATTGGTGCAACTCCGAAGGGCCAATTTAAGCTCATCTCCTGCCACCTTCCTCCAACGTCATCCTTCGAGGCGGCAGACTTTGACATCATCTTCGACGGGGACATTTCCTTTCTAGCGGGAGGGGACTTCAACCCTAAGCATCCGACGTGGTACTCGAGGACCACTAACCGAATGGGGAACCAGCTGAAGAGGTGGCTTGATGACGACGGGATAAAGGCAACGGGTACATCTAAGCCAACCAGATATCATCACGATGGCATGGAAGACGTGCTGCTCTTCGCTCTTCATCGCGGCTTTCCAGCTCTATCTCAATATACAGAGTACCTTGCCTTGCAAGTGACCACAACCCGGTCATCATTCAATTAGGACTACAACTCACCACTCCTACGCGGCTCCTCGACTTGCCGAACACCGATTGGAAGGCCTACCGCCAGACACTAGCGGACTCCCTCCCCAAAGAAGAGGAACCTCTAACAACGCCAGTTGAGATTGCCCAGGCAGTTGCTGACCAGATGGGCAAAATACAGCTTACCCTGAAGGCGGTAGCTCCTGCCAATCTCGTTTAACCACCTGGCTACTTCGTGGATCCCCGAGAGAAAAAGAAAGAACAGAGTCCGCAGGTGCTATCAAATGTTGGGATTGTCGGAGCTGAGGAGTGTTCGTTTAGGTCCTCATTGGACTCCACGGCGTTCCCGGCCTCCCTGAAATGACCCATGGTCGGGCGTATTTTCTCTTTCGATCGTACCGACAATTAAATTAGTACTGTCGTAGTGACGCAAAATATTATGCATCCTATTTATGTCCAAATCCCCATCACTATGCAACAAGCTTTGAACATTTGGAGGGAAATGTCCAATGAGAGTAATTATAATTTCTTTGTCTTCCATAGGGGATTTGCTCAACATCACCGCCTTTACTTTTTCGATAAAATATCCCGACATCCTATCCTGGGAACATGAATTATACGCGCCTGTAATAAGGGATAATTTATGTTAGTATTTAGCCTCGAGGTCCCAGTAGCACCCCAAAAATTTATCTATAAACTCATCAACATTCCCTGGTGGTGGATATATGGTATCTCCCCATGTATTAGCACTCCTTTCCAAAATGGAAGGGCCGAAATTATCTGTTGTTGTGGAGAGAACATGGATAGCTTGTCGAATGAGCACGAAAAAATGGCTTGGAAAACAAAGTGGGTGCAGGTACCAAGAAGGGGTGCTCGCATACGCTTGAGGCAGTATTCCTAGCAAGATCATCGCAAATTTACATTAGGGACTTAATACCTTCCACCACTCCTAATCGCGAACCAAATTCTTTTACAACCAATTCAACATCTTGAATATGAATGATCTGAGGCATTTCTGGCGAATAGATGCGATGAAATGTTCTCGGGTGTCCAGTCAGGCGAAAATTGTGTCTTCCGACGTTTCGGCGCATTTCTATTGCGCCATCTTCCGGGAACATCTGAGAGCCGTACCGTTTGTCCGTCCGTGCTTATATCCCCACCGAGGGTTAGTGGCTTGTATCCCATTGGGTGTTGAGTTGGCCTATGGTGTTCCACCATATTGGGGAGTATGCGATTCCACACTTAGCTGAGCGGGAATCCGGTGTCCCTGTTCAGCGTGTCCTTGTGCAGCCTGATCTCAATGTCTTCCTTCACCAGCCTCTCCAAAAGCCGCTTGCCTTTGTGACCACTTTGGCTTCGGTGAAGTTGATGCGGTGGTCTGAGGAGATTCTGTGCTCAGCAACTGCTGACTTTTCGGGCTGATTGAGGCGGATGCATCTTGCATGTTCTTTTATTAAGGTCTCTATTGTCCGTTCCGTTTTTGCTATGTACTCCTTGCCGCACGAGCATGGGATTTTGTATACTCCAGCTGTTTTAGGGCCCAGTTGTCTTTGGTCTGTGGTAGAAAACTGTTGATTTTTGCAGGCGTTTTGTGTGCCACCGTGATGCCTTTCTTGCCTTAGATCCTCGATTCCTTCCGGAGACCGTGGACAGGAAAGGTATATATGCCATGGCTACAGATTTTCCTCGTTATCTTGTATTTTCTAGAAACAGCGTTCTTCAGGGCCATGTTGATTTCACGCTCTCCATGGCCATTCTGGCGGAAAGACAGGCATAAGTGCCTGATTTCTCTCGCTTCACACTCTTTTTAAGCAGCAGACTTGTAGCAGCCAGCGTCCTAACCACTACACAATCGGCAACCCGCAACTGCCGTTTACTAGATTCATTTTGTATGGACCGTCCAAAGAGGGTCAGCTGTAATATCAGGCTTCCAGCTTGGCTATAAGCCTCTCATTTGGTTTGTTCAGCCATATATTTGCCCATTGGCAGTGAAGCTGATGTAGGGTATTGACCTACCTATGGTTGGTTTCTTGGGCGCGGCAAATAAGCAGCCCTATATAGGCGATGGGCCGCTCAGAGCAATCCCGGGGAGAAGGACCAGTAGGACGCAGGCCCTGAAGACTCAGCCGGGTTTCTATCGTCGTCTCATTCGATCCGAGAAGTGGTCCCATCGCGCGCACCACCGCCATTCCATTCCGTTTGGTCATCATCAGGTGACTTTTGAAATTCAGTCACCTGTTTAGGATGGCCCCAAGGTATTTTTCCTCACTGGACAATGGGATACTATGTACTTGGACAGCGTTGATCTCCGGCGGATGAGTGGAGTGGCTAGGCAGAAATATCACTGCCACGTTTCATGAGTGTTTGCCTGCGATTCCATTTCTCAGCGAGTTCCGGAGGTAGTTTTTTGACCATGCTTTTGTTGACAGATCTTGAAAGAACCGCAACGTCGAGTCGAGTCGAGTCCGACTATGCTTTGGCGCCCATGATCTAGAGGGAAATCAGTGGCAAATACGTTAAACAGCAATGGCCCGAGGACGAAACCCTTCGGCACGCCTTCACGCATGAAATGGGGCAAAGAGTGCTCCTCTTGCCAATGTACGTTAAATATCCTTCCTTCCAAATAGGAGCAAGTGAGGTGGATAAATGGTCGAGGTTATACCAAGCAGAGCATCTTAGCAAGTAGACCAGCGTGCCAGACCCGATCAAATGCCTTGCTTATATACAGGAATGCCGCGGCTGTCTTATAGCCGATGTTAAAGCCTTAGGTTGTGAAGTTTGTGACTCTCGCGAGCTGATGGACATTCGAATCCTTTCTACGAAAGCCACACTGCTCTGCGGGGAGGGTGTTATTCTCCATCAGATAACTGAGCAGGGGCTTCAGCAGGAGTCTTTCAAACATTTCCCCAAAGATGTTTAGGAGTGAAATCGAGCGATTGTCTTCCGACGTTCCCAGGAAGGATATCCTTCGGGATGCAGATTATCTCCGTCCTCTTCCACTCATCAGGGAAATGTCCAAGCTTCTGACAGCCGTTGTAGAGCGCTATTAGGTGCTATACCGCAGCTATCGGGAGCTGCTTGAAAACGATGGCACAGATGCAGTCGTCCCCAGGAGCGCGATGATTTACGAGAAGTCTCATGACGGCCACGACAATTTTCAGTTCAATGGGAGGGAACATCTTACACTCTGTTGCGTTGCGTTGGTATTTAACAGCTGCTCCTCGATGACCTTATCCACCTCATCCTCCATTTCTGCCGAGGTGGCAGACGAGTGGTTGCCCTGAAAAACCCTTTCGAGATGTTGAGCTACGGTCGTTGCCATATCCCTTGTGGTGTAAGCTTAGCCCATCGGGCTCTTTGTTCGCGGGCCGCGTCATTGTGTGGTTTTCAGACCAAGACAAACGTGACAGATATTGCTCATTGGAAGATTTGCGAGATGCTCCTTCCAAGCATCGGTCTTGACCTTCCTTACGGCGTTCCTGACGTCTTTATTAATACTGTGAAGAAGCTCCGGAGGTCAGCCGTACGATGCCATTGCCATCTCCGACGTAGGCCATTGACAAGCGTGATTATCTCCCTCGGGGCTGAGAGCCTTCGCGCAATCATCCTTGGGGTATACTTCCACGGGATGGTCTGTTCCTAGGGCGCATGAATACTCTTAGAGATGGCTCTTGCCATCTCATTTGCTTTGTCTCTGGTCGTCTGCTCTTCTGGCGAGGCTGGCAGGAAGCTTGCCGCCATAAGACGGAAGGCATCCCAGTTTGTTTCGCGAAATCTCGTCTTCTGATAGAGGGCAATCTAACAGGCAGATTTCCGTAGAAAAGGAAAGTCGGGAGATAATCCGAGGACAGCTCGTTGAGCGTATGGATGTGTAACGATCTCTGAATATTGCCTGTGATCGAAATGTCCAAGAAGTTGTTAGATGAAAGCTAGGGGGTTCCCCGGAACTATTTTGGAGGCTTGAGCCTTGGTTGCACTCAGCCCTACGACCCGACATTTAGCAGCTTTCCTTGTCTTGGTGGCGATAATTTTGTTGCGGCTTCTCAGCCACTCCGATACCTCGAGATATGCAGGGCACTCTCGATACGTGGACGGGTAGCTAGGCTGGCAGTTTTCACATTCAGTAAGTTACACTGTTTTGACAAGTGTGGTCTAGCAAACTTGTAACAACGGATTTCCATTTTGCAGCCCATTGATTGGAGTCCAAATCGCTGGCATCGAAAGCACGGATAGGGTCTAGTTCCTCATCTGAGATATTCCACGTTGACGTTTCAGTGGTATGAATGTTGAACCTTATGTATTGGTGTACATGCCGGCTTCTTTTCCAGGGAGGCAATGAACTGGTCGATGGCTATCGATTTCCCCCCGTTTCATTTGGTATCATTTGTCGGACACCGCGAACAAGAAATCCCAATTTCGCGAGGCCGGCAGCAATACGAATGACTGGCATATCCACTTCTAGTTCTCTGATGAGGGCACTCAAGGTCTTGATGCGCTCAAGGTGTTGTTGTGCTCAAGGTCTTGTTACGCTCCAAGTTATGTGTATAAAACTGCACCCGTTGGCCTCAATAGCTTTAACTTCCTGCCGGTGCAGATCCGGATCAGCAACCACTACTCTGGACGAGGTTTGCCGAACAGAAACTCGGAAGTCGCTGCATAGGGTACTCCCTAGGGTATCAATTATTTTTAGACCCGTCTCTTACACCGTGATTGGGGTCACCCTGCCTTTATTTCCTCGGGTTGCTTGGGTACCTGTATTAGGCCAAGCTGTCTCAGCCGTTTTACGTGCTTTCTTTCCACTCCTTTTATCCACAGGAGTATGGGATCCCACGTCCTCCCCCCTACTGCAGGAACTGGGTCCAGGTTTAGGGAAGGAAGACCGTTCTAAAGAATTTTTCCTCTTTGAGGTTGGAATTAGCGTTTCCATTGCTTCCGCCGCTGTTGCTGAAGGTTTGAAAGACTCCCTATTCGGAGGTTCTTTCGCTGCTGGCTTGTTTCCACTCGCCATGGCCACAGAAGTCGAGAAGCTCTCCTTGGGTTTCCTTGCCGCTACTTTCTTTTTAGCTTGCGCCTCTGACGGGAGAAGGGAGGACTGCTTATTATTGTCCTGATCTGCTGAGATTAAGAGTTCTCGGAGGTTGCCCTGAGCCACCTGCTTTCTCTTTCTGAAGGCTGTTTCCTCCGCTTCTATCGGGATGGTAATGGTGATAGTGATTGGGCTCTGTTCAGGAGGGATCACAACGGGCATTGAGTTAAGATGCGGCAGAGCTTCCAGTATCTCCATTAAACCGGTTTTTGGTAGAGGCATTAGGGCCCTGGAAAGAGCCTGCTCTATCGTTCAACTGCTGGGTGTTGAGGGATTCAAATTGATGGTCATGAAAAGGCCCTGGCTCAGTTGGTAACAAATTTGTCTTTGGTAACGAATTATAAAATTTAGTTGTCATTCATTTTTTAATGAAGTATTCAAAAACATTTAGTATATTCTGTATAACTTTTATATTCGGTGTGAATAAAGGCAGTTATTCACCCTATCCGTGTAACCCCTTTAAATGGAGTTATTACAGTTATTCACAATGTATTTTAAGGAATTACACACTCAGAAAATAATTGCTTCGTCATTCGAATTACAGCTATTACTACAACATTTGAGTAGCAGTTTTCCTGACTTGAAGGCGCTCTATTACAAAATGGATAATAATAACACATAAAAACAAATTTATAACCAACTGAAATTACTACAATATGTCATCCTTGGAAAATCTAAGCATTGAAAACACAATGACGCGGAAAAATTTCTCGTTCTCCTATCATAATTCAAGAGGCATAATTCCGTCAGGAAACGTCATTGTAGGAAAAAATCAAAGGTAGATATTGCTCGTAAACTAGATCCGCTTATTTTTATCTTATTTCGTAGTAAAACCTAAAGAATTGCGCGGCATCCACGTGGAAATAAGTCGTAAAACACACAAACACACACGAGCGTTGTTTTATTACGGTGTAAGATGCGCAAGACTAACGTTTCCAACGCCCATTTCGCACTGCCGCAGTAGTATTTCCTCTTCTAGACGTTCCTTCCCCTTAGAGAGTTAAGAAGCAAATAATTCTCATTTAAAACCCATTCCTTTTCATGCATGAATATTTTATCGAATGTTTCGTGGAACGAAAATGTATCCTCACACTTGATCTAGCAGGATGAAGTAGGAACCGTGTTTTTTCCCCGATAACGTTGTGACTTCCTTTGACTAAAAAACTCGACATTTTTTCCGTTCTCGGTTTTTATGATTTTTATGTATATAGTGTTTAGTTCAATTAATCGCATTGAAGTAAAAAGTTGCAGGAAGTAATTAATAGACCAAATCAAAACTCTAATATGCCTTCATAACAATTTTTAACTGGCGCTCACTCATTATATACAAGTGAGCACACCAGCGTTGTTGAAGCGACTGAGATCTGCAATCTAATCATCAAATGAGATTAAAAAATTGACTCACATAATTTTCTAAGTTGAGAATAAATTAGATATTAAGGTTTTCTAAGAAAAAAGTCATCATTTTATAGGCAGAAATAGACAAATTGCATATTGCGGTTTCGTCGGAGTGGTAAAGCATTTCAACCAGATTTGGAAGAGATCAAGTATTCTAATAAACTAAGTTTATGCAGACATTTCCATCTGAGTTAATAACAAATTTAACAAGTCATATAATTTTCGCGGATTCTCACAAAAACACGAATGCTACAAGCAGTATTCAACGTATCGATTGGAATGCAGGAGGAAGACCTGGATAGTTCATTCAAAGTGTGAGAAATGAAAAGTAAACAGAGATTGTGTCCGCAAAGAAAAGCATTCACTATCGAATTCGTTTTTGAACGGGATATGTGAACCGATATCAATCTGTAATAACCAATGTGGAGGAAAAGACGAAATTGATTACATCAGCTTGAACGATGGGCACTTCGCTATATACGACATTCACCAAGTCCTACGTATATAGGGAGGCAAGTTTAAAATGAAAAGAAAATCCACGAAAATAAAACGAAACTCGAGATGTTACGTAATGTTAAGAATATTATGGGCATAGCGCGAAGATTGTAGTATATCATTGCTTTCAGAAAATGATATTGTCTTTCCAATTTGCCGTTTACCATTTCTTCTTGAAAGAATTATCGAGCTCACGTTAAAGCTGAAATCAAATTGACAATGATTCTCCATTGAATCTCTACCAATAACGGCTGATTTGTACTCAATTTTCGCATCTAATTTTTACCAATTGTTTCTCTATCAGAAAACATAATTTTTCAATTGACTATTCTGAACTATTCTTCCAGTATAACAGCCTCATTTTCACATAAATATCAATTAACAAGCCTAGTTGATTACTTTTAACAAGGTGAGGATGAGTAAATGCTTTCGCTGCATTATAGATTAGTAATAGTTTTAACGAACATTGAATTTCCACTGATGTCGATTACCATGTAACGAAAATAAAAGAACGTTTCACTTCTCGGCGGCCATTTTAAATATCAAATCATTAGCCCGTATGGTACGCGAGTACTAAAAGAATTTGTCTCTGAAATTGCACCGTATTTGAAAACAATATTCGAGAAATCAATCGCGCAAGGTATCGTTCCTAAAGACTGGAAGTTAGCACACGTTACCCCAGTGGTTTTCAAACTGTGGGGCGCGCCCCATTGGGGGGCGTGATGGTTAAGTCGGGAGGGCGCAAATGATTTCTCATATATTAACTGTCCTTTTAATAATCATAATCTTGAAAACTATAATATGCAGCAGCCAAATTCTAGCCCTCAATTGGCTAGATCGTATCGTTTGCGTCCATGTTTTTCCTTAAGGTGGCTTTGTTTGTTTGTTAATTGTATGTCCATTAGGTATTGTTTATGAACTGTAATTGAACATGGTATAGAGGAGGGTCCAAAGATATTTTTCTTAGGTGTTGGGGAGGCGGTTTTGTAATGTTTGGAAACCGCTACGTTACCCCCATCCATAAAGGCGGCAACAAAGAGAATTCTGATGATTACAGGCTGGTTTCGTTAACATTATTATCGTGCAAAATATATTATATTTAGCTCTGTTAAGCGTTAATTAGATGGTCGTTCATCTCTTGGCGGATACCAGAACGGACTCTGAAAAGGCAGATGAAACGCAACTCGGTCTTTTCGTGAATGATTTATTGCGATGCGGAGAGAAAAATATTCAGGTCGATGCTATTTTCATTGACTTTAGGAAGGCGTTTGATAAGGACCCTCGTCGGATATCAATAGCAAAGCTCGTAAAATACGATCATCATCATCATCATGCTTCTGTCCGAAGACAGGTTTTAACTGATTTATGTAAATGATATTTTTCGGTGGTAGATAGTAAAATAAGACTTTTCGTAGATGACACCGTCAAATATAAGGAGATACTCAAAGGAAATGAACATCAGTCGCTGTAGAAGGATTTTAAAGTCATTTCCGCGTGGTGTATAAAATGAAAAATTGAAATTAATTACAATAAATTTGCCGCAATATCGTTCTGGAGAAGTAAGAATAGAGAAATAGCTTTCGAGCACGAGATCGGCACAAGGAATATTCCAACAGCTGAACATGTGAAATACTTAAGAGTTACCATTTGTCGTGACCTTTCGTGGGTCATGCATATTGGTAGTGTTATAAGTGAAGCTAACAGGAAACTGGCGTTCATAGGCGGAATAGTGAGGAATAGTACAAATAAAGTACGCGAAGCGTGTTATTTTTCGCTAGTTAGACCGCAGGTGGAATATGCCTCCAGTATATGGGATCCGTAAAAGAAAAGCCATATAACTAAGTTAGAAAGAGTAATGCGGAGAGCAGCAAGGTTCGCTAAACAGAAGTACGAACATATGGAAAGCTTAACATCATTATTGCAGTACTGGAGATCTCTGGAAGACCGTAGAGAGTGCTCAAGGTTATGGCTCCTAGAGATATACAGATCAGAATGTCTAACAGAAGATATAGTGGGAATAAATGAGGCTCTAACGTATATAGATAGAAACGATCATGGCGATAATATACGGGAGATCGATTTTAGGACGGAACGTTACAAAGGCTCGTTTATTCCTAGAATAATACAAGATCATAAAAGGAAAGACAAATTTGCGAGTAATAACTGTAAGGTAGGCCTCAGTGCAATGCACCTCCTGCCACCCACCAGACTGGTGAATTGCAGGGTAGCATGTAGATGTAAATGTATATGTAGTTCCTTATGTGGTCAAAGAAAATTTTTCCCCTAAAGGATAATTTGTGAACACTCGATGTTCTTTAATCTTCCAACCAGTGTTCGGTAACTTATCGAGTGTATCTCTTGTTTTTTAAGCATCTTATAATTTCAGAAATTAAATTTGCCAATCTCTTCCAGTCATAGAACTAACTGTTACGGTTTTTACCGTCTATCAAATGGAAACCTTATATTAATTAATTATGCTACGAATGGTTTATTTTTTACCATTGTATCAAAAATCACTCGCGAAGTAAAAAATGTAGATAATACGTCAGTTACTTATTGAACGACTAACACTTGTGATTAAGCTCAATCCCTAAGAGTTATACAGTTTTATTCAAGAAGACGAAATTTCCAAGTTATTTGCTATTTCATATTCAAAAAGTATATCTCAGCCTTAGAAAAAAATTACCTAGGTTACGATTTCTCGGTCCAGAAACTCAATTATCGTCGCAAAATAATCTTCACAATTTTTGCACTTACGTTATTAATGAATACTTTATAAGGCATCAGACAGTTTAATGCGCTATTTTTTATTCTTCAGTCACTGTTGTCTTCATCCATATTCTGCCTTTCGCTTCTTTAGATCTCCGCTCTTTTTCTATGACCCGAGTCGTTCAACAGAATCTTTATGAATATTTTATCAAAAATAATCCTTAAATCTACTTATAATTATATACTTCTCCCTCCATGATATCTAATTTATATGAATTTGATATTAAAAGGAGGTATGAGAGGAAACGTATTCTTTAAACTCTCCAAAAAAAATAAAATTACGAATTACTAAATGTACTAAGTGCTTAAAGCTTAATGTAAGTTTTCCGATAAAATTTAAGTATTTTTCGGTCTTCCACTTATTGGGCGGATGCTCGAAGGACTGGCTGGGCTATCAAAGCAGACTTATCACCGCTTTCAGGAATTGTACCGCTGCTAAAACGCTGACAGAGAAATTTCTTTAGTCTAGCAGAATGTAAAGTGTGAAAATTAACGGAGGCATTCACATTCAAAATTTTTATTCTATAAGCGATATTTTAAAAATTAATCGTAATTATTCGAATTAAAAATTAATTATTATCTCACTGTAGCTAAATCAGCGCAGGAAAAAGCATTCAAAGTAAAGATTTTTATAAAAAGAAAACAAATTATGTATTTACCTCAATTAAATTGTAACCTCATTTTAAGGTAGTTATAATCTAATGAGTACCTATTTTAAATGAATAACTATTTAAAGAAGGCATTCAAAACGTTACAAAAAATTCATTTGAATAGGAGACACAAATTAAATTTATAGCCTCAATATTTGTGATCATGAACAATAGTTAATATCCCCAGTAAATATCCTTTGAATACACCGAAAATTATCATCTTTTTCCTTTCCTTTGCAGATTCAAGAATTAAGATGCCATGCTGTACGTCATTGACCAGTCTTGTTACGATGCAGCACAAGAATTATATCCTAAATTAAACTTTAAAAGCTGCGTCCCTATTTCACATCAGTTTCGCAATGTAAGAAAGTGCTTCTTCTTTGGAGGAAGAAATATCCATTGAGCAAAAATAGCTCACACTTGTGAATAGCACTGGCTTCTACGTTATCGTTCATATAATACTAGTTTTCCACTATTAAGATGGATAACATGGAGCTAGATTCAGATAAAAACAACGAAGACTGGGTGTTCAACAGATCCACGAGCGATATACTCCCAACGAATTTTAGCGCAAACTTCACTGGAAAAGTGATTGATTACATCCCATACGTCCAGAGACCCGAGACGTATATCGTACCCATTTTGTTTGCGGCCATCTTTGTCGTAGGCGTCATGGGGAACGGAACTCTGGTTCTCATATTCCTGAAGAACCGAAACATGCGTAACATCCCAAACACGTACATCTTCAGCCTGGCATTGGGCGATCTCCTGGTCATCATCACATGCGTGCCATTCACCTCGACCGTTTACACGGTTGACTCGTGGCCATACGGTGAGCTGATCTGCAAGCTTTCCGAGTGTGTCAAGGACGTTTCCATCGGAGTGTCCGTATTCACGCTTACCGCCCTCTCAGCCGATCGATTCTTCGCCATCGTCGACCCTATGAGGACCCACACGGGAGGAAGAAATGCCACTGGTCGCACCGTCGCCACTGCCACGGGGATTTGGGTCTTGGCTATATTGTGCGCCTTGCCGGCCGCCATAGCCTCTTATATCCACCATTTCGTAGTGGATGAGAACACGTCCTTCGACGTATGTTACCCTTTTCCCAAATCCTGGGGGATAGCATACGCCCGCGCCATCGTCGTCTCCAAATTCTTCCTCTATTACGCCGCACCGCTCACCATCATCGCATTCTTCTACGTGCTGATGGCGCGGCATCTCGTGCTTAGTACCCGAAACATGCCGGGGGAAGGCGTTTTGCAGGGCCACCATCAGCAGGCCAAACAGGTTAGGGCCCGAAAGAAGGTGGCCCGCATGGTCCTCGCGTTCGTGATCATCTTCGCCGTGTGCTTCCTCCCTCAACACATCTTCATGCTGTGGTTCTACAATCACCCGACCGCCACAGAAGATTACAACGGATTCTGGCACGCATTTCGAATCATCGGATTCTGCTTGGGTTACATCAACTCCTGCATCAATCCTATAGCGTTGTATTTTGTGAGCGGGGCATTTAGAATGCATTTCAAGAGGTACCTCTTCTGCTGTCTGAAGGGGAATGATGATAAAAATCGACCCGGAAGGCGCGGTCGCCCCGCTCACGGTCGTTCTAAGTCCACGTGGGAATCGTCTCAGTATCTCACGCAGTATAACAGCACTATGCGACGCGTGGACGAATGTACACTCACCACCTTCATGAATGGCAGCGGAAGTGGAGGAGTGACCATCGACTCGAAGCGTGGGAACCCGGGAGAGTCGTTTTGCCGCGAATGTGCTCCAACAATTTAACTCTGTTCAAAAAGTATTTGAATTATTTATTCTTTAATCCTTACGGCTTATCAAATGCTTTCTTTAAAAAATCCTTAGTAGCAGCTGTCGTAAGACTTTTGGTGATCTATTGCGTAGATTAAAAAAATGTGGAACCCTTTAATGTCAATGATAATAACGCCTTTTGTTGTAATTATGAAAACTGAATAAAATGATTTGTGAGTGAGTTTCTAAAATACTTTCTTTGCCAACTAAGTGATTTTTATTTCCTAAAAACTTATGATTACATTATAATTAATGCTTCATTTGTTAAATAAAAATTAAATCCTTAATCGTAAAATTCACAATTAGAGACACACAATTCGCTCGGCGTTTATATGTCCCCAAATTTATAAAAAGCGAGATAAACGAACGAACGTGGATATATAACAAACCCACTACTTAAAATTGCCGAGGTGACAGTTCACAAAAAATTAAGGGGATTCATTTTTGTTAATAGAATGAAAGTGTATAAGAATAATAATGATGACGATATCGTATTATTAGACTCTTCAGAATACTTGAAATGGAAATGGATTACACAACGGGGGAACGCGTTAATTTACGTAGAATGGGATGGTATTTTCACTTTGTAGTGTAGTAGGCCTTATTTTTCCGCACGTATCCCCATTTTTGACATTCAAACACCACTAAGGTATAAAAAATATTCATTTTTCCCGCGAAATTAAAGCGCTGATCAGTTTCAGATATTGTTGATATGTTGCATTTTTAAATGTATTTAATGCATTCCAATATTTCGGAAAAAAGTATTCTATAACCTCTGTCGGTGGAAAGTGCCCTAATTTTACAGTCCACAATATGGTATGCATAACGTACAAACACGTTTTGGTGTCAAATATAGGATTGACGTAGAATAATATTTAAAAAATTTACGGTATTGCTTTACGTATTTTTACAGAGTCAGTGTTCACAATCCGTCATTCACTGAAGCTTTTCAAAAAATAATTATCGAAGAACGACGGCCGTTGTAGGCGGGAAAGTAATTGCATTTTTGCGTAATTTATTTGCTATTTGAGCGAGAAAATGCGTTGAAAGCGGTACAATAGAAGGTTTCCCATTTGAGTTTTTCATCAAGCTTCCTCGTGAGCCGGAGGTGGTATAAGCTAGATCCGCAATTCTAACGTAACAGCGTGAATGCAACTCAAATGGGCCGTTTGGCCCTACGTCTGTGTGCCCTCTCTCTGTATGTATACTCTTTCGTCCTTCGTTAAAACGCGTCTAGAAATTACAACGGCCGCTATCAGCTGCTGTAACTGAGACACGTCATTTTTTTACGTTTTCGACCTCTTAGAAACCACTACGGACACATAAAAGTTATATTGGGATCACGACCATCCATCTGGAAAAAACCTCGGAGTCCGGTGGTCCTTTTCTCATTACCCAATACACAATGCATCCCACTAGGTAATAAAAGTGGTATATGTTATTATCCAAAGCAAATGGAAATGTTCAATGAGGGAGATATTTCGGACTGGGACGGTGCCGTGTGCGCGTTCCGTGACGCGTTTTCTTGCAAATTGCCGCCTCATCTCGTCTTCAGAGAGATTTTTGCACGTGAGCAACACAAAAATGAAACAAGCGAGATTTTTGTATGCCACATTCTTGCCCTCCTGTCAAAGTTACCGTATACCTTGCCAGAACACGCGCAATTAGATATTGTATGCGGGTTAATGAATAGAAGTGTTAGGAAAAGACTTCCGCCTAGCTATTTCGACTCATTTAAAAGTCTTTTGCAACGTGCAAAAGACATTGAACACTCACAGCGTTAGGTTGTGCGACCATCAGAGAATGTCAGTAGTAATGAAGGTAGAGACCAATCGGAGAAGAAACAGCGTCCAAGGTGTAGTTACTGTAAATATTTCGGCCACGTTGAATCCGATTGTAGGAAAGCAAAGGCAATTAAGGGTGATGTTGCACAACCAGTAAAATCATCACCCCATACCCCAAAATCTGATTCGCCAAAACCACAACTAACATGTTTTGGGTGCGATGCCCAAGGTTACGTCAGAAGCAACTGCCCTAACTGTGCGCGTCGCATCACCGCACTTCTCGCCGAATATGAAGATGTCTTTTCTCCTAGCAAGGAGCCCACTCCATTCGCAGAACATGCTATTAAGGTAACCAATGACATTCCAATCGCTCTACCCCCATATAGGCTGTCGCCTGCCAAAAAGGAGTTTCTTCAGCAGGAACTTCAGAATGCTAGCTGAAGAGATCATCGAAGAGTGTGATTCTCCCTATGCAGCACCCGTCGTCCTCGTGCCCAAAAAGGACGGAACCTATCGGATCTGCATTGATTACAAACGCCTGAATAGTCTGACGGTTCCAGACAGATACCCTTTACCTCGTGTAGATGATCTACTTCACGCAGCAAAGCAGTCTCTATACATGACTACGCTTCACTGACGTTCAGGGTATTGGCAGGTTCCGGTCAAGATTGAAGGCAGACAAAACTGCGTTTATCTCGCCCTTGGGCTACTTTTGATTCAAACGCATGCCATTTGGTATCCGAAATGCTCCTGCCACCTTTCAAAGGCTCATTGACCGTCTCCGATCTGGTCTTCGAGATGTACAGGTACTGGCGTACTTGGATGATTTGATCCTTTTATCGTCATCCTTGGATGAACACATGGAAGACCAAGTGTTCAGTCTCCTGCAACAATTCAGGTTATATGTAAATAGGTCAAAGCGCACACTTGGGTCGTCGGAAGTAAAATATCTTGGCCATCTTATTTCACCTCAAGGAATCAAACCAGACCCCGGTAAGATAGCCGCCATCGCATAAATGAGAGCTCCATAGAATGTAAAAGAACTCATAACGTTTCTGCATAAAGGGTCCTGGTTCCGACGGTTTGTGCCCAACTATTCCAGTGTTGCTCGACCTCTTAGTGATTTGACAAAAAAGAATGCTCTGTGGAATTGGGAACCGAGTCAAGATGATGCATTCAAGATGCTCAAGAAATTATTAACAACACCGCCCATCCTTCGGTAAGCAGACCATACACTGCCATATGTGCTCCGAACAGACGCAAGCGCTTACGCTTTGGGGGCGGTTCTACTCCAAGGGGAGCTTCCAGACCAACGCCACGTCGAGTATGCGAGCAGACTGCTGACTGCCCCTGAGCGCAATTATAGTACAACTAAGATGGAGGCGTTGGGAGTTGTCTGGGCCTTGGAAAAGTTCCGGGGATACTTGGAAGGAGCACCTGTGACATGTTACTGATAACCATCCTCTCCACTGGCTCATGATACTCAAGTCACCTAGTGGTCGCTTGGCAAGATGGGCCCTATCTCTACAGTCATACGATATTTAAGTAGAATACACTCCAGGGCGATGTAACG
Organism: Tanypteryx hageni; assembly: GCA_028673005.1. Lineage (NCBI taxonomy): Eukaryota > Metazoa > Arthropoda > Insecta > Odonata > Petaluridae > Tanypteryx > Tanypteryx hageni. The sequence goes on from CM054120.1 coordinate 186,455,024, forward strand.
CAGTGGCTGACACGCTATCACGTCCACTAAGCCAATACGAGGATATGAACATCTGTTCTGTGACTGTCGACATGCCGACCATATCTGCAGAAGTCATCAAGCAGGCGCAGCTGGCTGAACCAGAAATTAAGCAGATAATCGACTTCCTCGAGTCACAGGAGAATGCAGTAGATTTTGTACGATGGAATGACTGGGGATATATTATGCTCAATGGCGTTTAGTATAGATATTCCCCTGAGCATGATGATGGAGATGCCCAGCAGGTCTTACCACGGACACAAATACCCAAGATATTGTAGGAATATCATGATTCGCCCACCGCCGGACATTACGGTGTAGAAAAGACCTTGCAGAAGATCGGCTCCAGATACTACTGGACAGGAATGCGTCGCGTGGTCACAGATCATGCCAGCGCTTTATGCCTAGCAACTTTAAACCAGCTGGGCTCCTACAAACGCCTATACAACACCGACGGTTTGAAGTTCTATCGATTGACCTATTTGGTCCACTTCCAGAGACATCTACCGGAGAGAGGTGGATTTTTATAGTGGAGGATACATCAACTCGATGGGTAGAATTGTTCCCACAGAAAGTCGCTACTGCTGCTGCGTGCGCAAGACTTCTAATTGACGAAGTGATCCTTCGGTTCGGAACCCCGCGACGGGTCATTAGTGACAACGGCACGCAGTTTGTAAGCGATGTACTGCAAAAGGTTGCACGCTGTTTGGGTTTCAACAAGAGATTGATACCTGCGTATCATCCTGAGGCCAACCCTGTAGAGCAAAAGAATCGGGACCTTAAGACCCAATTCGCTATCTTCACCACCAATTGCCACAGCGGATGGAAAGATCACCTACCGAGCATCCGATTCGCAATGAATGCGAGGAAGAGTCAGGCAGCAGGTTTTTCCCCTGCTTACTTGTGTTTCGGGTGTGAACTTCGTACACCTGACGACGTCAACAGTGACCTACGAGCGATAGTTGAGAAATCGCAGTTTGTACAGGAAATTACTCCGTACCTGAAAACCTTTGCGAAAGCACTGAGAGAAGCGAAGGAAAAGCATGAAATTCAGCAAGATCGCTCAAAATCATACGTTGACGAGAAAAGAAGAAGCGGCATTAACTTTAAGATTGGCGATAGGGTCGAGATACACGCGCTAAATAAAGCCAAACATGGCTACACTTCAAAGTTTGCCCCTCGACGAGATGGCCCATATTTGATTTGCAAGCAGGTCTCTCCGAGCACATATCAGCTTGCAAATTCTAAAGCACCTAATATCTCTCTTGGTGTTTACCATGTGTCGTCCTTGACTCACTTTGTCTCCACTCCTGGCGCCCCTGATCCGTGTCTATTACGGCCGCTGCGGAAACGAGGCCGTTCATGGCGACGTCTACTTCATCGGTGCCTTCCAGGACATCGGTGCCTTCTACGTCATCGGTGCCTTCCAGGACATCGGTGCCTTCCAGGACATCGGTGCCTTCTACTTCATCGGTGGCTTCCCACATACCTGCGCTACCTTCTAGGATGCAGCCACCTAGGAGATGCTGCCGGTGACAAACTTTGTAGAATTGCATTCGAAGTCGTACATGCTATTCTAAGGAGGAGGATGTAACGAGACCGTCTTCATTTTTTTTGTTTCTGCGCACATCCAACAGGGTGCGCGTCAGTTTTCTCTTCTCTTGTAGAAGGATGTAATGTAGTGTGCGCCCCAGGCGAATAAACGTGTTTGTGTTATTACGTGTAGCTTTCATTTGTTCTCTTTCCTCTCCGAGAAAGCCTAGCCCGTCACAGCATCTAATTTTTATTGATTAACTTTCCACGACATTATGACCACGACACAAGGATATTACCTTCTTCCGAAACATTTTCGGGGTCATACGATCATTTAATTATGCCAATGATCGGCCTTGAACTAGGTTATACCTAAGTTGATGTACATAGTCTTCATAACAAGGATATAACTAAAAATATTAATCTCTTCATTTCCCTAAAAGCTGCGAAATTCTTCCCCACTTATATTGCTGATGCTACAGTAATGACGCAGGTTTTCAGAATGCAATTAAGAGAAAATACATACACTAATATTGGGAAAATATTTACTTTATTCGCTTGATTGCCTTTTGTTTAAATAAATTATGCTTATTGACCATTTTCAAAGATCTGAAGAAAACGCTACTATAACCAATGCATTTGTGAAAATGTAAAATGGGGTATCCGAGTAACTTTATTTTCACTTCAAATTATACGTCCTTGTCTTTTACTTTGGTATGATTGAATATAATACGATTTAATTTTCTTAAAATACCATGAATTTCATTGATTAAATTTTTTTTTGTTTAACCCCCGCTTAGAAGTAGTATTAACCTTAAATTTATCTCAGGAGTGTGCTTTATTAATGTCGCACCTGTCTCGCAAGTGCTTATTATTTCAGAAATTAATCTGAACACTAATTACTCCTTCAATTGCACACTTCGCCTATCTCGCCGTAATTAAGTACAATCAGAAACACCGTTCAGATCAACTAAACCGAATGGTAATGCCTGTTCTTAACATTATTGTTGTAAGGAAAATTTGTTAACATGTGTATAACCTTTTGTTTTAATGATTCTATCCCAAAAAAACCACCTCACCATCTCGGCTTCTTTTCTCGTTGGTGCATCATTGAACATTTCCATTTGCTTTGGATAATAACATATACCACTTTTATTACCTAGTGGGATGCATTGTGTATTGGGTAATGAGAAAAGGACCACCGGACTCCGAGGTTTTTTCCAGATGGATGGTCGTGATCCCAATATAACTTTTATGTGTCCGTAGTGGTTTCTAAGAGGTCGAAAACGTAAAAAAATGACGTGTCTCAGTTACAGCAGCTGATAGCGGCCGTTGTAATTTCTAGACGCGTTTTAACGAAGGACGAAAGAGTATACATACAGAGAGAGGGCACACAGACGTAGGGCCAAACGGCCCATTTGAGTTGCATTCACGCTGTTACGTTAGAATTGCGGATCTAGCTTATACCACCTCCGGCTCACGAGGAAGCTTGATGAAAAACTCAAATGGGAAACCTTCTATTGTACCGCTTTCAACGCATTTTCTCGCTCAAATAGCAAATAAATTACGCAAAAATGCAATTACTTTCCCGCCTACAACGGCCGTCGTTCTTCGATAATTATTTTTTGAAAAGCTTCAGTGAATGACGGATTGTGAACACTGACTCTGTAAAAATACGTAAAGCAATACCGTAAATTTTTTAAATATTATTCTACGTCAATCCTATATTTGACACCAAAACGTGTTTGTACGTTATGCATACCATATTGTGGACTGTAAAATTAGGGCACTTTCCACCGACAGAGGTTATAGAATACTTTTTTCCGAAATATTGGAATGCATTAAATACATTTAAAAATGCAACATATCAACAATATCTGAAACTGATCAGCGCTTTAATTTCGCGGGAAAAATGAATATTTTTTATACCTTAGTGGGGTTTGAATGTCAAAAATGGGGATACGTGCGGAAAAATAAGGCCTACTACACTACAAAGTGAAAATACCATCCCATTCTACGTAAATTAACGCGTTCCCCCGTTGTGTAATCCATTTCCATTTCAAGTATTCTGAAGAGTCTAATAATACGATATCGTCATCATTATTATTCTTATACACTTTCATTCTATTAACAAAAATAAATCCCCTTAAATCTTTGTGAACTGTCACCTCGGCAATTTTAAGTAGTGGGTTTGTTATATATCCACGTTCGTTCGTTTATCTCACTTTTTATAAATTTGGGGACATATAAACGCCGAGTGAATTAAAAAACAACAGACGATCACTAACACCCACTCTCGTAAAACTTCAAATAGGCCACGCCTATTTACAGACCTTTTTCTAATATACTTCCGTGGGCGTCATAAGAATTCAATTCATAAATTGAAACTGTTCCCGAACCCTCTTTAACTCCATCCGTCTAACTGAACAATTTCGTTCCTCTCCGAATAAGCTGGAAATAATCTTACTCCGTCTCCAAATCTTTTCCTTATACGATCCTAAACAAGGATTATCCATCTCTTAGTCATCCATTGCTTCGAACCCATTTCACCTAGATGTATTCCCTTCCCGTTTTAAATCCTACCTATACTCCATTCCACCTTCAGATGCTATTAATGTTTTATGGAGGACAGTGTTGCCAGACTTGAACAGCGTTGCCTTTTTTGGCGCGCGGCTCTTTTGGAGTTTGATTACCGAAATACACGGATAAAGTGAACTCCTGTGAGTTTCGTCCATTTTTTTTAATTTTAGATATAAGAATTGCAAAGTTTTTAAGCGCTATTCCAATGTTATGTTTTTCGTTAAATAAATAAATACATTTTAGAATCAGGCTAATTTAAATCATCGACGAAAATGGTCTAATTATTAGCTTAATGGGAATTTATATTCATATTGATTGTAACGAAAAATTGGAATATCTTAAGAATGCTGATACGACAGTTGAAGGGTAAAATATTTATAGTCAAAAATTATAAACGAAAGTGAATATTTTTCTTACCTCTTTCATTAAAAATCGGGCAGTCTTTGAACTCCTTCCATGTATCCAGAAGTACTTGGTTGCGCTTCAGATTTATGAAGAGGGGACTGGAATGGAGAAGGTGATGTCGAAGAAAATGAGAAAGATGATGATGTCAGCCTAACTAATACTTCTTCAGTATCGTCTTGTAGATTAAATCCTGCCACATTTCTTCTTCCACATTCATCACATGTTGCACGTAATTTTTCCTACTATTTGCTGAAACTCGTTCAAATCTTTCAGTAATCACTTTCTCTACGTCTTTTTTCTTGAAAGTTGTGTTTTTCACCGAATCGTAGTGCTTAACCTGCGCCCACACCATTTCAATGGGATTTAGTCCACAGTGGTAAAACGGGAGTCGGAGAACAACGCAACCGTTTTTTTCGCAAGTTCGACGATTCCGTAATTTTCATATTTATCTCGTACTTCACTAACTCTACAGAGAAGGTCTCTTTTGAGGCAATATTCATCGAAGTTTATATATTTCAATAAAAGAACGCCCGTTTTCAAGTTGGACACTGCACAGTATTGCACGTCACTATTATAAGAGCTATGGAAAAAGCAGCCACTCTTAGGCGACAAACGCACTCAATATCAAAGGACAAACTGAACCTGAAAATTAAGAACAAGGACTACTACACAGCTTTGAGAACATCTGTTTTTCGAAACTGGAAGGCAAATTTGCTTACATTTAGAAAAATGCATTACCTGCGAAGGATTCCGTTTCTGGGCTAAGAGGGTCATCAAAGCAACAGGGTCAGGCTAGGCTTACTATGGAATCACAGAAGGGCAATGATATGGACATGTGTTAAATATTTCCATTATACCCTTCCTTTAAAGATCAGAAAATACTTCTAATACTGTTGTATGTTATTTCACTCTCAGAGAGAATTTCTATTCGCAGTTATTTACAAAATATTTTCGGCGACGGAACCTAGCCGTCGAAGAAGGCGGGAGCGAGATTTTCATCGATTTTAAAAAATTCATGACTCCCATATCATTCGAGCTAGTCCCATGAAATTTTCACCAAAAATATCTTCATCGTTTTCTAAGTAATTCATATGATGCATATATGGGTCTCACAGTTGCAGTACGCGATTATGTAGGAGACTACTTTTTCCATTGCCAATTTCGAAAAATGCGATACGAAGGTTCATATAAAAATATAACTCATTAGATGGACCATAAATGAAATGATATACCTCATTATGAAGAAAAACATATAATAACTTCTACATAAAATTTCAAACTGAAATTGATAACACAATCTTAAAAAATGAAGTCATAAATATAACGGCGAAAAAGAGCTCATTTTTGCGACGAATCTAGTAAATTATTTTTCAAAATTTTATTAGAATTAATTAACAAAAACCAATTGAAGCAATGAATTTGGCGTTAAATTTGTCATTATACAAAATTTGTTATCTTACATAACAAAATAATATTTAATATGGACTATAGAAATGAAACATGCGGGAACTGCGCAACAGAAAGAGAAACAGAGAGGAGACTTATGCAGAAATACACAATTTAAAGAGAGATGTATTATATCTCCATAAGAACCATAACATTCAACTAAATCTGTAATGGATTATAGCCTCCATCACCGCTTCATTAACCCCGTCCTTTCACGGCGATTCCTTTAACCCGATTCCCGTCCTCGTCCTTTGTCACGCTTTTGGAAGGGATGCTGTGTTAGCATTACTTCCATCCCGTCGACCTCGGACTCGCGTCTCTAATTGACTACATATATCACGCGTTCGTTCTATCTTCGATAACGCACTCTTTAAACACGCGATTTTGCCAGTGTATAAAATATTATTATCTAGAAATATTTGGGATGTAAATTTCCATGGAAATGTTAAAAGAAAATTAAATTTCTCTGATGGATTGATTTCTTTGCAATTGAATATTTCACTCGTTGATCAGGTAGCTATTGAAACAATTATGAACTAGCTTTATTCGCGCAGAGTATCTTAGCGTTAGTTCTTTCTTGCTCAGTATCATAAATTTTTTATACAAAAAATTATCGATCTCTTGATTTGCTGATACAATAGTTAGATACTCAAATTATATCGCCATTCCTCTCTTCCTCACACCGTCTCCTTCAATTCCACTCTCTACCTCTCCCTCCCCCTCCCTCCGCCCCTCCCTCCCCCCCTCCCTCCATTCGTTCTCGGGAAGTGAGTTTTTCCTCAGACACTCTCTCTAACTCTCGGCAATGAGTACGAATCCTGGCACGGATTTGGTCGAGTGTACCTTCCGTACTCAACCCAAAATGCTCACAGTACTTCGGCGTTTCTGTCTTGGGTAAATCGTTCACCCAAGACGTACCTTTAGGAAAGCCTCCTTCCGCCATATTAATCAACCATTTTTGTCGATGCGGCAGCACGATGAAGGGCTAGGACCTCCATCGCCGCCGAGGAGTCCCCGAAAGCCCTACGATACTGTTCCTTGTTCGCCAGACGGCTCGCAAATCCCGAGTAAACGTTCATAAGATCGGCTTGGCATTGGGCCAGGAGCATTTCTTCATCTTCTACAGGGAAGGAGTTTTTTCTCAGTGCTGATATCGCATTCTCAAGCGTTTTTAATGCTTCAGTTTCCTTATTCCGTTCATCCTCTCTAAATCTTATAGCCGATACTTTGATCTCACTTTTAAAAAGTTCCCATACTAGAGGCGCATCTGCCTCGGGATGTTCTGTCCTTCTTAAGAAGTGTTCTGAAATGTTTAACAGAATTAGCAAAACTCTCGTTGTTTAGCAATGATATCGGCATTTACCACAGACACATATTTTAAAAAACAGGCATGCCCCATAAAACATTGAGATTGCGTCATGGTCGGAAAAGGATGAATGGGTAAAAACGTTGGTCAACCAACCAAAGTGGTTCCTTACGACATAAAACCTATCAAGCCTGGACTTGGCATAGTTCGATTGTGGTCCATAAAACGTGTAAGATGTGGTATTTCCTATAAATTCTCTCCAGGCATCCACGAGATTGTAATCCTGTAATATCTTTTTCAGCACACACATCCTCTTCCTTTATTCTTTCGCTCTGTTTCGGTCTTCGGGAAGCAGCGTAACGTTCCAGTCTCCTCCAGTGATCAAAATATCGGAGGCCGGACATTTATCTAAATATATTCGCAGCTTCTCCATAACGAGAAGCGCCTGTATGTGGTCGTGTGGTAAATAGATATTAACAATCCTTATGTTCTCCTTATTGATCTTCAGTAGCACTTCCTGGAGATGACCCTGAACTAATACTCGGGCTTGAGGATTCTCGTCCAAAACTAAACTGTCTTTTAACGCTATTGCTGTTCCAGTGGCATTGCCGTGAGGGAAGTTAGTGAAGAAGTTATAACCCTGGCAGTTATTCCGCACTCCTGAACAATAATTACGGGTCTCCTGTAGGATCGCAACATCCGGTCGATGACGGTCCAGGAAAACTGCTAGCATTTCTTGTTTCCTGGGGCTCGTGATGGAATGTACATTTAATGAAGTAATTTTCATAATGTATATGTATATATATAAATATATAAATAAATAGATAATAAGATAAATATGATTAAATAAGTAAATGAATTGGCACTAAAAACTTGAAGATCAGAAGAGAGGATGAGTCTTATATTAATATAGATATAGGTAGAATATATCTGTATAATAAATTAATTATCCTTTTGAAACCACAGAGAGTAAAAAGGTAGATCTGTTCTGAACACCTGCATGTTAGGTTGGGGAAAGTCCTGAAATTTCTTTTTCCAGCAAGGAGATGATACGGCCAGCCCTTTTCCTCGTTGCTTTATAATTTGCCGTTTCGCGCACTTCCTCAAGCATTTCCTTTAGACCTGCAAAATTCTCTGTGGATTTTTTTGCTATATGAAGTACTTCTTTAGCTCGCGCGCACTCTTAAAAATTCTCCCAATTTCTTTTGGGAGATTGGGCTACCTGTCTTTTAGCTAAGTTCATCATCAACGGAGGATTGTGACGACACTGACATCGCATCCTTCTCATCTGAATCGCAGGCCGGTCGTTTGTTTTTACTTTTTCCTTCGGAAGGTGGGTCATGTGTCCGTTTACTTGGATGATAAGGCTTGTTTTTATCTTGCCGTGTTGTTTCTCCCTCGGGCCTGTTTTTAGGAACATTACTTCCCGTGGAAAAACGTGGCGGTATAGAGGGGGAAGAATACTCTGGTAAAGGAAGGAGAGAGGAGAAAGTGTAACGTTTTTAATGCTGGCGCCGCGAAGTCGAACGTTGGATGAGAGATTTTCTTTAGTTTATCTTATTTTCCCGTACTTGCCGCGCGGAGCGTTGTCGGCGTCGAGGAAGGTTTATAAGGGACGACGCGATAAGAGAAAAGGTATATAGCTCGCTGAGAGTAATGCGCTTATTGGGTACTTGCGTCCCAATAGCCTACTTCCTTGCACTACGTCTCGTCGTGCTTTACCTTATTATCCTGTTCACCCTGATCTTGACCTTGCTTCTCTCGGACGTTGATTTTGGCCAACGGATTTGCTCTTTCGTATTTGCCCGTCGAAATAGGGGGAGGCTAACAGAGTCCCTCCTTCTCACCTATTTCGCTTCTCCCCCACTGCGGAAGCTGGACCCTGAAAAAGACCTGATTTTTCCGCTTTTGTGCATTGGCCCTGAAAAGGGCCCTTGCTGTCCTCCCTCTCCCCATTTCGCCCTGTAAAGGGCTTCGGTTTTTCCTGCTTTCTGCAGGGTCTGTGGCTCAGTTGCTTCTGTCGTTGTCGCGAACCGGGGGGAGGCTAACGCAGTCCCTCCTTCTCACCCGCTTCGCCTCGGATCCAGTCGTGGACCCCGCTGGGGGCCTCTCATTCCTGCTCCGCAGTTTGATCCCTTGTGGTCGTTGCCTGAATGGATCCATCTGCCTTTCTTCCGCCACTCGCAATGTCGTCCTCGCCTCCTGGAAATGCGCCTGCCAGCATGATTCTCCGCGGGAAGCACAGGCGGAGTATGTCATGCGACGGCTTAATAGCCTTCAAAACCCCTGATGGAGCGAAAAAGTACGTCCCTCAGGACCGCCTGAGAACGATGCAAATCGCCTCCATCTTTCGGTTGGAGAATCCTGTGAATCCCCGCAATACACCCCGCCCCTCTCGAAAGGACTGCTTGGTGACTGACACGGCTGCCTGTTCCACCATTCAGTCACCCACCGCAGGACAGGGCGCTGCCAAGTCCAAGGGGGGGAAAACCCCGAAGAAAAAGAAGGGTGCTCCTTCCATGGGGGCTCAAAACCCTAATGCCCCTACCACATCGACGAATCAGGCCCCATCGCACGTGGCGGTGGTTTTACCTGAGCCCGTATCGGGGCAGCCAGCACCCCTCCCTTCTCCAATTGATACTCACCCTATGGAGACAGAAAACCTGGATGCTCCATTACAAAAGAGGAAGCTCTCTAAATCTCTGGCAATGCATGCACCCAAGGAGTCCGCCACTCAGTGTGCTCAGGCAAATGCTGGAGAATCCGCCCCAGTGACGCCTGATTCCTCCCTATCTCTCTCTGAGTGTACCATGCCCGTTCCTGCGTCACTCGCTGTGAATGTCGAGGATATGGAGACCGAAACTTCATGCTACACACTGAAGCGGAAGCTTTCGGACTCACTGGAGGTAGTACCCTCACGGCAATCGCATCACACCCCGGAGCCTGCTACCCAGGGAACGGAGGCCGCAGCCGATGAGCCTTTCGAGATCGTGACCAAGAAGAGGAGGAAGAGAACCTCCAGATAGAAGGTTGAAAATACCTCCCCTAACGCCACCTAACCCAGTAGACCTAAGGTGAAGCAGATTAACGTCTATGGTGTACGGAACCACCCCTACCTCATTGACTCGCTCCAAGAGAGATGTGGCAATGAATTCGAGCATGCAATCAGAGATGTCTCCACCAGGGTCATCGTTACCTCGCCGGAACAGCAGGAGAAAGTCCTGCAGATCCTCGACGAGAAAAAGCTCGAGTACTTCTCGCACCCGACAGAGCATATCAAAACAGCTAGACTGCTCATTAAGGGACTGGCCAGTGATTTCCCTCCAGCTATAGTGGCCGCGGGGTTGGCGGCGTTGGGAATCTCGGTTAAGTCCGTAAAGCACATGGTGCAAACGGCAGAGGGGAGGACACAACCTGACAAGACCAGAAATTTCATCGCCGTGGTGGACAAAACTCCGGGCATCCCTCCCCTTCACAAGATCACCCACATACAAAACTGACTGGTGCAGGTGGAGTACTTCAAGGGAGGAGTAGCGCCGCATACCTGCTTTAACTGCCAGAGGTTCGGGCACTCCTCCCTTGGGTGTAGGATGGTGGCCTGCTGCTATAAATGCGCGGGAAATCATCGGTCCCGCGACTGCCCCAACCCACCCACGGCACCTAGGAAGTGCTGTAACTGCGGTGGTGACCATCCCTCCACATACAGGCAATGTTCTGTTTACCTTAAAGCTTTGGACCAGGCGCTGGCGGCAAATGAGCGCAATGATGCGCTACAGTGCAAAGCCAACAAAGGCAGGACAGTGCCTCCGACTGCGGCTGCCAAGCGATCCTCCACTGTTGTCCCGGGTAGAAACTTTTCGGTCGCGGTGGCCAGTGCCAGCACGACCCCTGATCCCGAACTCCTGAGGAGGGCTGAGCCTGCTATTCCAAGCTGTGCCAGCACCAAAGCGGCGCCCGATCCTCAGAGGGATCTTCCGCCCACGGCAAAACCACAGGCATCAACACCCTCCGCGGGGCAGCTAGTGCCACCTGCGCCGTGTGGCGCCCCTCCTGCCACTCGAAGCCAACCTGTTCCCTCTGACGATGAGGAGCTATGGGATATCATAGTTTCCATAACGAGGGTCCTGAAGAAGCACATTTCCAGCCGCCAAGGGCTCCTTCTCCTGGCGTTGCTGGAAGAAATTACCCTTTCTAAGTCCGGAAATGGAGATACGCCGTAAAAGGGGGTGTTTTTCGATAGTGGGTTGGAACGCCAACGGGATTCGCCACCGTACCGATGAACTCCTCCCACTCCTTCATGACCTTTGTGCCTCGGTCCCTGCCATCGGCGAGACGCGGTTAACGCCCAGCATCCCCCTGAACCTGCGAGGGTGGGCTGTGCTCAGAAAGGACAGGGCAGGCCACCCTGGAGAGGGCGTCGCCCTTCTGATCCACACGTCCCTAAGGTTCTACGAGTACCAGCTCCCGGAAATGAACCATCTCGAGGCAGTGGCCGCGGTCATTCGCATGACCAAAGGGAGGTTACGAGTGGTGGCCGCGTATTACCCTCCTGGACAAGACCATGATGAGGATGATATATATGCTCTTTTTCCCCCTGATGGAGTCCCGACGGTTGTGTTTGGCGACATTAATGCCAAGCACAGAGCCTGGCACTCCAGGCTGTTTAATCCCAGGGGGCGGAAGCTCTATCGCCTCATCGAGGATGCGGGGTTTTCTGTCTTGGGGCCCAGAACCCCGACCTACCTTCCTAATTCTGACGTTCTGGACATTGTCATTTCCTGCAATGCTCAGTTGACTCTAAACGTGTCCACCCTGAACGAGCTATCGTCAGACCATCTGCCGATACTCCTTCATTACGGCAACCTCCCGGTCAGGCTCCCCTCCCTTCAACGGCGCGACTTCGCCAAGGCGAATTGGGTAGCCTTCCGTGTCCAAGTAGCTTCTGCCCTCCCGGCTAATGCTGAGGAGCCGCAATCCCCTGAGCAAGCTGATGCCATGGCAACTTTTGTGTCTGGTGTCATCCGAGAAGCAATGAAGGGGAATATTCCCTGGAAATTCACTCCCAGGCTGATCTCCCGACGGCTCCCTGAGCCAGTCCGGCGGATCATCACCCAAAGTAACAGCGTGCGGCGGAGGTGGCAGTGCCACCGCACGCCGGATTTGCGCAACCTGCTCGACTGTCTTAACAGGGAGGTCCGAGAAGCGATCCGGGAGATTAATACCGACGCCTGGGAGGAACAATTGGCGGAGGTGTCCCTTGCTGATCACTCCATCTGGCGGGTTTGTCGTGGTTTAAAATCCACCCAGCGGAGGGACCCTCCCCTCTCAACTCCTACAGGACTTGCCTGCTCCCCCAGGGAAAAGGCGGAAGTGTTTGCAGAACACCTTGCTAGCACCTTCCGGCCTAACCCTTCCACTGCTGACTCGGCGGATTCTGAGGCGGCGGTGGAAACAGCCATGAATGATATTGAGAATTCTGCTGATGACGATCGGGACTTCTTTTCTCGGATTGGCACCGCGGAAGTAGTTGCTGTCATGAGGAACCTATCCTCGCACCGCTCTCCAGGTGATGATGAAATCAGCGGGATGGTGATTAAGCAGCTCCCTGTTGCAGCTGTACAGTTCCTTACAGCGCTGTACAATGGCTGCTTACGTATCCGGAACTTCCCTGAGGAGTGGAAAAGGGCGAAGATAATTGGGATTCCCAAAGCTAATAATGCTGCGGGTGATGCCGAGAATTATCGCCCCATTTCCCTCCTCAATAACTTTGGGAAGATGTTCGAGAGGCTGATCCTCCCAACCCTGCGGAGACACCTCTCCGATAGGAATGTCCTCCCTGGAGAACAGTTCGGCTTCCGCCAGCAGCATTCCACCTCGCATCAGCTTGCCAGGGTCGTCGGCTTCATCACCGACGGCTTTAAGGTCCGGCATAGGACGGCGGCGGTTTTCTTGGACATTAGCCAGGCGTTTGACCGAGTCTGGCTGGAGGCACTGATGGCCAAAATGCTTTGGGCTGGTATGCCTCTACCCCTAATTCTTCTTCTGAGGTCCTACCTGGGGAACAGAAAATTCTGGGTGTGCTGGGAGGGAGAGCGATCCGGGACTCACCTGATTCAGGCGGGCGTCCCTCAGGGATCCGTCCTAGGTCCAGTGTTATTCAACACCTTCACCCATGACTTCCCTAGGGACCACGGGCCTCAGGTCATAGTTGGCCTTTATGCCGACGATGCAGCCATCCTTGCTAGATCTACGAACGAGGCACAGGCAGTCAAATACCAGCAGCGAGCTCTGGATAAGGTCAACGCCTGGTACTGCATGTGGATAGTTGCAGTAAATCCATCTAAAACCGTCCCCGTCATGTTCCGTGCCCTCCCTCGGGTGCAACCGGCAGCCACGCTCACCCTGCAGGGGCACGCTATCCCATAGTCCTCTGAGGCTAAATACCTCGGAGTGACCATGGATAGAGAGCTAACCTGGCGCCTCCACATCTCCAGCGCGAGAGGGGCTGCAACAGGTGCAGTACGCAGACTTGGCCCTATCTTTCGCTCCAGGGAAGTCACCCTGGAAGCCAAGGTTAGGCTATATAGGGCCTGCATACTGCCGATCCTCACTTATGCCTCGCCGATATGGTCCGGCGCGGACGCCACCCACATCAAGAAGATGATGATGATGATGATGATCTTAGGGGTGAGCTGGAGGAGCTTTGTCCGAGTGACGGAGCTCCAAGCCACAACAGGGGTTGAGCCTGTAGAACGCGTCCTGGAAAAGAAGGCCAGGGCATTCTACCAGAAGACCGCTGGCTCACAGCATGCCCTCATACGGCAGCTCTCAGGGATCCGCGTGATGCCCTGGGACTGGTTCAGGCGCCCGATAGCGTTGATGGGGGCGGAATTCTCTCCTCTGCCCAAGCGGCTGAGGTGGCAGCATTTCCTGCCGCCGCAACTTAACCTGTAATATCACAACCTGCAGAAACCTTCTCAAAACCTGGCAGGCTTATAGCTTAGCTGGCAGCCTGGAATGGGGAAAAGGCCACTGCCTTTTCTCTAACACTCGCTCTGCAGGAAGAGAAAAGGTCTTCTGGCGCCGTCCCGAGTTAGCCGTGGAGGTCTCGGCATAGTGGTCTGAGTTGCGTTAGGATTTTGTTAGCGAGTAACTTCTGTTTTTCCTTCCCGCCATTTTTTTTTCTTTCCATTCCTTTTCCTTTTATCGTCTCCTCCCTTCCCGTATTTCCCAAGGATGATCTCCGACTTATCACTTGTGTGAATAAAAGTCACTGAGGGAATTACGAAGAAGAGTTCCCCTTCTTCCTTTTCCTTCCTTATCTTTTCCCTCCCATTCGTCCGGGTACAGGCGGATAGTCTCCCTTTTTTTCTCCTGTCCTGTCGCCTACATACCACAGTGACCTGACTTTCCTTCGGTCCCCGCGCTACTATTTTCCCTCCCCACACCCAGAGCTAGCCGGGGAGAGGGAACTCAAGCACCGTTACATCTGGCGCTCAACGTGAGGCCCAAGTGGCTTCCTTCTGCCACGCTAGAAAAGAAAATCGAGGTCGGTTAGTGTTCTCTTTTAGTTTTAGTTGTCGTAATTTCTTGCTTTCCTTCCTTTCCTATAAGATTTAGAGAGGATGAACGGAATAAGGAAACTGAAGCATTAAAAACGCTTGAGAATGCGATATCAGCACTGAGAAAAAACTCCTTCCCTGTAGAAGATGAAGAAATGCTCCTGGCCCAATGCCAAGCCGATCTTATGAACGTTTACTCGGGATTTGCGAGCCGTCTGGCGAACAAGGAACAGTATCGTAGGGCTTTCGGGGACTCCTCGGCGGCGATGGAGGTCCTAGCCCTTCATCGTGCTGCCGCATCCCGACGTCTTCGTCGGCATGTAGAGACAGAATACGGGTTGGGATAATGACAGGGAAGAAGACACGTTTCGATTTTAGAGAGACCATCCCTTTTTATTCACACAACCGCGCAGCACACCCGAACGACTCGAACGTTCTCCTTACACTAACATACTAGAGACAGGGAGCGTGCGCTCCACCGTTGCTATACAATGTCCGCGGCGATCAAAGTAGTCACAACAATGTCACTTCCGCCCTCCTCCTGTTCAGTCACACACAACACTCATCCAGCTCCTTCGAACGGTGGTATAGCTCCTTAAATTGTATTTCAATGTCACCGAACCTTATGGCGTCTTTCAGGCGCCCACAACAGTGCCTCGTCAGAGCGCTGTCAACTCTTACGTATAGAGATGGGGAGGGGCGTGATAGAAGATACTTCTTCGTTGAAAAAACATTTGAGGGGTTTTTTGCAAAACATTTCGGTTCTGCTGATGATAATAACTCACAATTGACGTCGCTTCGGAACTGAGAATCACGCTACCCATGCTGGGGAAAGAGTTGCGTGATGAACTCGACATGGAGTTGAGCCCTGAGGAAACCACCGAGGCTGAGAAACAACTGCAAACCGGGCGTTCGCCAGGTTTTGACGGAATCCCGGCGGAATTTTACCAGACCTTTTGGATAAATATCTTTCCCCTTTTCTATAGGATGTTGAAGGAGGCGTTTAAACAAGGTATTTGGCCAGAAAGCTCGCGCACGGGAGTGATGATTCTCCTGCCCAAGATAGGAGATCGGCTGCAGCTGGTGAACTGGCGACCAATCACTTTATTGGGGGCGGACTATAAACTGATTTCGAAATGCATGGCCAACCGAGTATTAAGAGTGGCCGAGAAAGTCATTCACCCTGATCAAACATACTGTGTCCCCGGAAGAAATATTCACGAAAATATTCACGTGATTCGAGACGCCCTGCACTACGCCTCGAATTGCGGCCTACCACTTGGGGTGTTGACCATGGATCAAACTTCTGCCTTCGATAAAGTTAACCACAATTATTTATTTGGCACATTAGCTGCTTTCGGTTTCGGACCAAAAATGATACATATGATTAAAGTTCTCTATATTGATGCTTCTTGCACCATCAAAATTAAGGAGAGCCTTAGCTCACCTTTTCAAGTTGGACGCGGAGTGCGACAGGGTGATCCATTATCTGGACCACTCTTAAGCCTCTGCATCGAACCTTTCCTCGCTTTGTGCAGGAAGAACGGACAGGAACATGCGTTATCGATTCCAGGAAACCAAAAATTGATTCTTTCTGCTTATGCGGACGATGTTACCCTTTTCATTTCTCAGGAGGGAGGTTTTGCCAATTTGGAAGCATCCTTCCTCAAGTATGCCGGGATATCGGGAGCGGAAATAAACATCACCAAATCGTCCGGAGTCTTTGCAGGCAGCTGGAGTGGACGCCAAGACCACCCGATGGACGCGGTGGGGTCCAATAAAGGTGGACGGTTCCTTGGAATCTTGTTGGGCCCAGAATGTGAGCACGAGGAGGGGAACTGGTCAGTCCTAGCGGAGAAATTACGTGGCTGCCTAAACAGATGGGATAAGTTTAGGGGAATGACCTCTATTCACGGCAGAGCTAAGCTAGTGAATTGCCTTGCAGGGAGCATGCTAACGCACGCAATGACGGTGCTCCAACCTCCTACCACTTTTCTCTGAGGAGCAGCGAGAGCCTCCGTAAACTTCGTTTGGGGAGGACATCATTCCTTGCATCCGAATTACGTTTTCGGTCCGCGCAACAAGGGTGGAGTTGGATGTACTCATCCGGAGACGACCACGGCGTATCTGCGTATGACCCTGATTAACAAGTTATTGGCAAGGAGGGAAGACGGATCCTTCTGTTAATTTTTCCACTTACTTTATGAGCAGAATGGCTGGGATACCTCGCAAGGGCATACTTGCGCCGTTGATATCTAACGAACACAAAGGAAGTAGCCAGGAATTCGACCCCTTTTATGCTTCGGTTCTTCGAGCATGGCACATGCTATCTCCACAGCCCATTAATTACCCCAGCTGCAGGGAGCATCTTCACGACATACCGCTGGAATCTATCGTCTTCCCCTCTTTAAAAACACGAGAGGGAATACTATGGAAGTCTGTTAAAGTGTATTTTGTGGGAGACCTTTTTTTCCGTTTAAGCCTTTCCCAGGACTTTCGAATCCCTCCCGGTAGACCAAATGACTACCTCAGCCAGAAGGAAATTACTTAAAGATTTTGAGAGCATTAAAGATACTGTGGCAAAACTATCAAACCTTCCAATAGACGCTGAAGAACAAGCAGAATTACCTTTTTCCTACGCGCCTGAACTAACATTCTCTAACCGCGAAGCAAATGAATTTGCCCTTTTTCCCATAGTTAAAAACAAACTGAAAACAGCGATTCAAAATCGATTATTAGGGACTCCTTATCCGACAGGGAAGTCAAGGGTATTTCCGGACGTGGCCTTTGACTGGAAGACTCTGCTTTAAGTACCAAACGATAGTAGCTACTCTAAAATAGTATGGAAACTTTGGCATGACAGACTTGTCACTTCTGAAAAACTTTTTAAGTGGGGGAAAACCAGTGACGGGAGGTGCCCATTTTGCGGAGAAAATGGGGACGTCCGACGTATAATCTTCCAATGTCTCACGGTGCAAGGAGTCTGGGACTTGATTAAAGAATGGCGGTCACGCATCATGGGTTGCAACCGTGTTATAGGCGATGACTGGTTAGCTTCGGGGTTTTCCAATGTAAAGCCCACTGATAAAGGGAAAAGGCTGGTGAATTATCTAAAAAATACAGCTATTGGAACCATATGCAAAGTGCAGAACGAATATATTAGAAATGTAGATGAAGGCAACGTACCAGACATGAAAAAGGTTTTAATAAAACGTATAAAGACTCACGTCACATTGGAATTTTTACAGAAGGGTGAAAAATCTATTGCTTTTAAAATTTTAACGTATAGAGGTGTAATAGCTAACTACAGGAACAAATTTCTATTCTTCCCCATAGACACGGGGGACTGATCTTTTACAAATAAACGATATTTATAATGTGAAAAAAGATATGATGTTCTTAACTATGTGTAAATGTAATGAAGTGTGTATGCATGTACAGGTATGTGGGTATGTGAATGTATATATACTTATTTATGTTTATGTGTGTGTATATGCATGCATGTATACATATATGTATTGTATATGTATATGCGTGCGAGTATGTATATGTATGTATGTGTATATGTATATGTTTGTATGTGTACGCATGTGTGTATATATATATTTATCAATGTAATAAGATTGTGAATACTCAGGACTACAACCGCTAGTGCATACATTTATATTGCTAATGTATACGTGACTTACTTCAATGAATGACTGGAGTAAGAGTGTTTATATCAACCTTTTTTAAACATATATTTTTAATAAACGGTTGCTCCTCTACAGGAAGCAATGAAATCGAAATCGAATCTCTCTCCCCCCCTCTCTCCCCCTCTCTTTTTTCCCACCTCTCTTATTCCCTCCTGTCACAATTACTAGCTCTCCCTCTTTTTTTCCGACTTCTTTCTTCCTACTGTCCTCTTCTAATTCTTAATCTGAGATTTATCTTCAGATGTTACAATACAATACTATCATTATGATACAAATATCTAATATGTTTCAATGCCAACTGTGTTTAGCAATACGAAGTTATCGGCATCTTCAGCGTGCCACGCATTGCCGTACCTATATATATATATATATATATATATATATATATATATATATATATATATATATATATAACAACTTACGGAAAAGGAAAGGTAAAATAGATATATGGATGTCAACAAGGTGTTGGGATGAGGAAACCCAGTGAGCACTCACCAATCAGACGACTTCAGGTTGGCGAGGCCCCGGGGATGTCGAAGCGACACACGTAAAATAACACAAAAACACAGAAACATCACAAACGTAAAGCTTTCGGAACTACTCCTTCTTCAGCTACAGAGAGAGAACCTCATCCTCATCCCAACACCTTGTTGACATCCATATATATTGGGCTTCACAATATAGGAAACTGACCTGGCGGCAACACTCGTTAAATATATACAAATGAGAAATTGAAAATACGACACCTTGCCTAAAATATGAAAATGTTCGCATATTATACACAAGACCGCGGAATTAGTAAGGAGTGCAAAAATAAGTCAAAAACAACCTCAGAAATGTCTATCATTAATTTTTTCAGGATTCATGGTATACCTTTTCGTTTACCAAAGCGATCGTCGGGCCTTTAAGTCATCACCTCACATCATTCTACGGTCATAATATTCCCCTACACGGAAATCCTTAGGAATGATTTTTGAGAATGAAGGGAAGCGATGCCGCCACTTTCGTTTCTTACATATAGCAAATTTAAATATGAATGAAATTATTAGTCAATTCTCTACTGTAATTGCCCTGAATAGGCCCAATGGGAAACGAAAAAGTTCTCAGACTCTCTATCTATCTATAGCCAACGGCTCCACAATAAGTGTGGTCTAGATTTATTTTCTCCTATTTGAATATATATACTATATGATACGCATAAAATTTGAAATGCGTGCTCACGTATCGAAACTTTCCAGCAAGGAAATGTTAATTTGCGCAAAATTACTTTATATATATACTCTCTCAGTTACTCTATCGCTGAAGGAGGGCATAGACCCGATAAGCTTTCGTGTTTTTTTGTGTTTTTTGAGTTTGTGTTTTCAACGTGTCTCTTCGACGCCCCCAGCAGCCTGCCATCTTGGTCCCCGACTTGGTAAGTGTCCGCTGAGCTTCCTTCAACACCTTGTTGCCACCCTCATCACTACCTTTTCATTTCCTTAAGTAAATATATATATATATATATATATATATATATATATATATATATATATATATATATATATATACATATACATATATATATATCTATATTTATTTATACATACATGATAGACTGATGAAAGCGAAAAAGCAAATGAGGCCATTTTAAAAACAGTAATGAAGAGAGGAGTTTTATGAGTGTAGTTGAGCGTGAGCAGGACAAATTTGAATTTATCCAAGCGTTATATGAAAAGTAATATTCTCTGGTAAAAAAGACGCTATACTATAATTTATATTTGGAGTTAATGAACGCAGAAAAATAAAAATGGGCATCTTAAACCAGGGCATCAAACCGAAAAAATTTTCGCTCCGGTTTTCGTTCCGGTTCGCACAAAACAAAAAATTTCTGTTCGGTTTTGGTTTCGCTCCAGATACCACCATTGAACCGGTTCAAACCGGTTTTTTCGCTCCGACTTAATTTTTTGGGGAAAACTTGAAGAGAATTCCAAAATCATCTTTATTAATTAATGTTTTTTATTTAAACCAAGTACGTCTTCACTATCGCAAGTCAAGAAGACAAAAATAGATATCCGAAAGTAAAATCGCACAAGCGTCTCTTCCCATCATGTAACGAACAGTAAAACATTGTATGGATTCCCTTCTTACATTTTTTGTTACTCAATTTGTAAACGGCTTCTTTTATATAACTGTGTAATACTGTTCTTTAGAAATTTAAAATTTATTTTTTTCCTTTTTAACGCATATAAAAGCTATTAAATATGCTATTAATTTTTTAGTCTTTAATTTGATGTATAACCTTTGTTATTATTCCAAAAGTCAACATTTTTTTTATTTTACAATTCCAATATTCTAGATTCTAATATAAGAAGATACTCTCATTATCAAAATACATTCTCTCCAACAGTACTCATGCACGTACTTGATCAGGTACAATAACATTAATTCACATTTGAATGTAGAATGTAATTGATATAGATGTTCAAAGAAGAGCTACTGAACTATTTTTAAATACAGTAATTTAAATGTTAACATTACAAATATCATACAATATATAATAACATAAACTTTCTTAAGATGACAAATATATAGGGGAATCCCGTGTATTTGGACCAGTGTGTAATTTGGACCTGATGCAGTTCTAGAATACTATGATGATAGCAACACACTTCAGGCGGTCTTAACAGCGCCTCTGATGGAGCCGTTTTTTCTCCAATTTTCGTCATTCTAGTACATGTGGTTGTGGCAGGAAGTACAATACATTTTGCTAATTTTCTTTATAATTTTGAGGTGCGATGAAAAAGGGTGTTTTGGATAATATTTTCCACACTTTAATTAAAAATTAAGCCACAATATTTACGATATATCAAGGTAAATTATGTGAGAGCCTTGTACGTGAGTTTTAAAATCCTTTTATGGTACTTCATGATGTCTGCCGTTGTACGTCGTTGTGTAATTTGGACCAGCGAAGAGTGTGTAATTTGATCCAGTGGTCAGAATTACACAGAGTATTACGAATGATGTAATTTTCCATGACAACAAGGGAAGCAAGGAAATCAAAAGGAATCTATGGGAAATGGAAAGAGGAAGATTTACATTTTTTCAGGTTGACCAGAAGGGGAGTAATGTAACTTGGCTTCGAGATTGCCGAGCATAACAAACTGAAAACTCGATTCAACCAAAACACCAAATCAACAATAAAAGAGTGAAACTCCAAGCAATAATGATTATATTCCTGTGGAAAAGATCAGTCCACTTCCTTCAAGCTCCGCAGAGTATACGAGGTGAAAGCTAAGGAAGCGAGGGTCTGCATCTTGTGCGCTGTTAACTGGAAGACCACAAAAGAAATTTCTTAATAACGTAGCTAGTTTTTCGGGAGCTAAACCGAAAAGGAAAATGTTATTTGCAACAACACAAATTGTGACTCAAAAGAATCAAATGTGATTGGATATTGGAGAGACTTGCTACCTTGTTTGTGGAGAAACGCACGATGAAGACTGAATTCAGTGCGATAAGTGTAAAAAGTGGTTACATAAAAACTGCGCCAAATTTATTGATGAGGACTATTGTTTGAACAATATGTTTTAATGTTAGTTTTGAAATTTATAGCCAATAATAACAGAAAACATACTTAAATGTGCTTTATTGAACAGGTCCATATTACACAGCATCTTGGTCCAAATTACGCGGCTTGGTTCCAAATTACGTGACTGTAAAATTTTCTTTTAACAATTTTTAAAAAATATTGGTTTATAGATAGATACAAAATATTTGCGTCAAAGTCAGCTGTATGTTATATTATTCGTCACAAAAACATTTCTACTCACCATGCTTTTTAGGAGTTTATATGCATTCAAAGTTAGGTCTTCCAAATTACACGGACTTCCCCCACACACTAACATTTACCCCAAGCAACCAAAATTCCATCTAATTAATAAAATGTCCCCCAATAAATTATCACTGAGACTATCATCTCTTAAGATATATTTTAATACCGAAAACGCCCTCTCTACACTGACTTGTGTTGCTGGTACACCCATAACAACGGTGGCTAAAATATCCTAGATATTTTAAAATAATAACCAAAAATGTCTGCATGTCAGGACAAAGATTTTACGTTTTTCCATGGGAAATGGAGACGAAACCGACTTTACATTGCTGTAGTAAATATTCTCTTGAAATCAAAAACAGAAATAAAATTAGACTTACATATTCAGCGCGTCGTGAACTGTCTTTCTTTCTCTAATGTGCATTTTTGCAGTCGGTAAAATACTTCACTAAAAATAACAAATTCACCTTAATCCTTAATCCCTCTTCAATTTTAAGGAACGAATGCTAATATGTGTACACAGTTTGTTTAAGATGCACTATATAAATAGAAATTTACTAACCTATAACAAAGGAAGTAAGAATACCTCAAAAGCACGACTGCAGAGCGATCCTTCCTGGATAAGTTTTAGAGAAAGACTACCAGAATATAAGGGTTCAATGCACATGGAGAAGGGATGAAATTTTATGGGGACAATAACCTCCAACTTGAAGCAAAATCCAAGTTAAGAATAGTGAAACATTTTTACCCGAAACAATCTACGGGGTAGGCTCAGGGGGAGAGTACAAAGACGATTAGCGGCTGTCTTCAAAGTAACACTGTGTTCCTTTCCATTGGTCTCGTTTAACAGGGTTCTGGAAAACGAATCCTTGACCCTCTCTCTTTGTATTAAGATGTCCATGGAAAATCCCACCATTGAACCGACAGATATTATCACAAAGATGCATTCCTCCAAAAATTTAGGTGAATGTATTATCAAGAAAACCGTTGCCTTGTTCGGTGTTGAAAAGTGTGGCTTAAAAAAAAGGCTCATATTAAATATGCGAACCGAAAAATGGAACGAAATAAAAACCGGTTTTCGGTTTCGGTTCGGGTTCAGAAAAATATTTTTTTCGGTTCGGGTTCGGTTTCACTCGAGCTAAAATAACGGTTTTATTCGGTTTCGGTTCGGTTCCGGTTCGATGCCCTGTTTTAAACTCTTTATTAATTACTCCACAGTTAACTTTCATGTTCTCTTCATGTTAACATATGCAAAATATTCAAGGAAATTCAATATATTCATTACTTTCTCTTCCGATCACTGTCCGACAAGGCGCCTTGCCTTTAATAGCCTTCAATGTAATGATAATAATAACAATAATTTTTTAAACCTGATAATGCTTTATTAATTTGTTTTCCAAATAAAAATAATAATATATTTCCTGAATAATTTAACAGTATTATAATAATATTTCTTTATAAATGTATAATATGTAGTGTGGGTACTAATTCCCTGGGGGAGTGTTATTGGTGGGCAGCAGATGGGGACCCTGCTGAAGGGGCTGTTCACTGCAAAATTGGGGTTTACCCTTCCGCCCTTTACTCTCTCACACCCCTGTGGTGAAATACATTCAGGTCCTGCAGAGATCAATTAGCTCGTCTGCAGGTGCCCACATAGTTGCATCAGGTGGATATTGTATGATCACAATATCATATCATGCATACAACTCATCTTTTCACCTCAAATATTATTTTACTTATTATAAATTATTTAGATTTGATATATATATATATATATATATATATATATATATATATATATATATATATATATATATATATATATATATATATATATATAAGGGTGGTTCAAATGAAAACAGCAAAAGTGAAAAGAAAGTGGGAAGACGTATGAAATATATATATATATATATATATATATATATATATATATATATATATATATATATGTGATTGAAGGATAACAAAATTTATCTGAAATAAGTTCTCTCGTCTCCTTTATCCGCACCCCACAACTTTTGGGGGCCCGTCCGGGATGTGGAAAGGAACGTGAGATTAAGACGCGCCATGACACCAGTAGGACGAATTTTAGTGTATTTATAAGACGAATAGAAGTTTATATGTAAGACGGATAGACGAAAGACGAGACGTTATTTTGCGAAAGACGAGACGTTATCTTACGATAGACGAGACCTTGCATTTCTCATCAAAGTGTAGTTGTGTTGGCCTAAAGACGATAGGAGCACGCTGCATATTTTGGACTTTATTTGCCGAGAGACGAGAAAAGTTATTAGTTAGAAGAGTGATATTTTAGTGTGGTATAATTTCCTAGCTGATAAACGCTGTGTGTTGAAACATTTAAGACTTCGAAAGAAAAAGCGTGGGAAGCCATTTTGGTGAAGTCACTTCTCACGTAATGGACGCTATCTAGCTGATGGGTCACATGACGAGAAAAAGCGCGGGAAGGTAGTGTTGGACTGACGTAAGATCACGTGACAAGGAAGTAGCCTGAGACTAGCGTGTGCCTGGTATAGCCAAAGGGGAGGGGAAAGTACTTTTTGTGTCTTCGTGTTAGTGTGGATAGGCGTTGGAACATGGCTCCACCTGAAGATCTTTCTGAGAGAGAGAGAGAGGCGGGCAACAAGTCGAACCGTAGAGCAGCTACAGCGCGAGTTGGCAGAGGCCGAAGCTGAGCGTGATGCGTTGCGCCACGAACAACGCCGAATCAAAGAGTCGGAGAGCGAAAGTAGTGTATCTCGCGGAAGAGATGAGGGCCACGAAGTTATGAGAGGACAGCTTCAGTTCAGGGATATAGAAGGGACGATCCCGAAATTCACCGGAGAGGACAAGGCCTTCCTAGTAGGCAAATGGATTGAACTCATCGAGGAGCACAGTGAATTGTACGAGTGGTCGCCACTACGGATGTTGGTTTTTGCGAAGAAGTGCCTCGAGGGAACCGGGAAGCTGTGGCTGGAGGCGGAACCAGTATTCAAGACGTGGGGAGCACTTAAGGAGGCCCTGACGGAGGAGTTTGAATCGAAGACAAACAGTCGTGAGATTCATCAGTTGCTATTTAGGCGCAAAAAGAAAGAAGGGGAATCCCACCAAGAGTACATCCTGCAGATGAGGAAAATAGATAGTAGGATTGACCTGGAACCGGAAATCACTATTTTACATGTTATCGACGGTCTTCGGGACAGTGAGGTAAATAAGGCGATGCTGTATGGGGCTAAGACATTTGCCGAGTTTCGGGAGAAGGTAAAATATTACGAGATGATGAGGAGCAAAATGTCTACGAATAGGCCGCAACGTGAGGTGGAAGTACCAAGGAGTCCTGGGTCGAACTTTTCTAACAAAACAAAACAGGCTAGGTGCTTCAATGAGTCCATTTACGAATTTATTTTTAATACATTATTAGATTCGATTTTTTCTTAAAATAATGTTTTTTTCCGCGAATTTGTGTGAAAATTTTTCGCTGAGAAAATTACATCAGAAGTTTGAACCGAATCGTTTGGCGCGAAAACGCGCAGTATCTCCGCCATTTTGATGTGACGTCACTAGTATATAATAAGTACTGGCAACTTTCACCGCTGTCTCAAGTGAACGCTCGTAACACCTCACGATTGTTTTAAACGTGTTTTTTTGTAATTTTTAAAGCGCAAACATGGATGATAGTGGTAAAAAAATACTCTATAAGTATTGTTTTGTACCACAATGCAGTAATACATCGGTTACCACGTCGGAAAAGTTTTTTCATTTTCCAAGCAACAAGTTTCAAAGGGAAACCTGGTGTAAAGCAGCAGGAAGAAAATTCAAGATTTCTGCCAAATGTAAAAATGTTTACTGCTGTGAAGACCATTTTGTGGTAAGTAAAGTTCTGTATTTGGCGATAATAGTAAGTTTTGACGGATAGTTATGGGAATAAGTGGAAAATAAGCATGAGTACATCTAGCATGTAGACTACGAGAGCATCATTCTCCATTTTTTAATGTTATACTTTAGAGACAGACATATTTAAAAGAACAGTTTCTATCAGTAAAGAGAAATTCCATAATAATTATAAATTAAATACCTATCATTTCAGAATACAAGCATTTGAGATTTATAGTTGATAATTTGTTTTTGCTCGTTGGAAGCTAGTAGATCTATAAATACTGATATATTAACAGTAACAATAATAATAGTCATTTATTTCCATTTAGTAGTATAATTAAATAGTTATATAATACAAGCATTAATATATCACAATTATTATATTCCAGCTGAAAGAGGACACCAACAATTGGATGAGAGTGCTACTACAACAAAATGTTAGACTCACTTTAAAAAGTAAAATTGTTCCTCATGTATTTAACTGCCAAGAAACACGTAAAACAATGCATAGAACTGAAGCACCCAGATCAGCTGCTATTAAAAGAAAAAGAAAGAGTGACATACAGGAGGCACTGAAGATTGTAGAACCACAACCTGCAAGCACAGAATTTGAAATGAGTGATGTGGGCGCCAACTCAACTGATATTTCAAATCAACTTGCTGATGAAAAAATGTTTGAACATACCACACAACAGAAGGTGGATGTCTGTGATGTCAGCATATAGGTAAATATGAAAATATTTTGAGTGCTCTTTCTCTGATTTTTATAAAGTATTAAATAAATAAATGAAAAAGGTTTTTGGTACACAACTTGAAAAAATACTAATACAATGAAAATAATAAATCTAATTTCTTTTGTTAACAGGTTAATATTCAAGCTAATTTCAGAAGCAAAGCAGTACAATGTGGGCCATTAATGGTTCAACAAAGTTGTTCACCAAAAAAAGGTATTCTTAAAAATAGTGCAACCAATACAATGCCTGTTCAGCAAGAATTAACAAAAGAAAAGGATGACATAGAAGACAGTTATTCTGGACATAGTGACTGTTATTGAATCACCAAGTGATGAGAGTTACACATTAGATGAAGATGGCAAGAATGAGCTATCAGATTATGAAGATGGAAATGATGAAGCAATGCAATGAAGCAATCTATGCTAAAGGCCACAATTTTTACCATGAAAAAACATCCCAAATTATATACAGGTTTGCCTGAAGAATGTTTATTTATAGTAGATGAGCTTTCTGAATTACTCAAGTGCAAAGAAGAAAATATTTTGATGGTACTAAAAAAAATTAGGATAAACCCCTCACATGAAATACTAGGGCATGATTTTGCAATAAGTCCAAGTAAAGTGTGTCAAATTTTCCAAAAACTCGTTCCTTCATTGGCAAAATGCTTCAAAAATTTTATTATTTGGCCTACTAATGATGAGGTAAAAATAAATTTACCAATTCCTTTCAGAGCTCGGTATAGCCATGTTCAGTCATTAATAGACTGCCTGGAAATAGAAATCGAAAAACCAAGCAATCCGATGAACCAGGCATTAACATGGTCTGATTATAAGAAGTGTAATACACTAAAATATCTGATTGCAAGCAATCCAGATGGGTTAATAACTTTTATCTCACAAGGCTATGGAGGCAGAACAAGTGACACACAAATTGTTATCGACTGTGGTTACTTGGACAAATTGTCTTCTGGTATGGCTATAATGGCAGATAGAGGTTTTAAACATATTGAGTCTAAATTAAATGAAAAAAATTGTGTACTAGTTAGGCCACCTACTGTATCAAATGATGGGAAAAGCAGTGTAGCAGAAGTTAGGCTGACCAAGCAAGTTGCAAGTTTGCGAATTCATATAGAAAAAGTAATTGGACGATTGAGAGACTTTTGTTTATTAGGGCCCCATGCCCGTATTAGCTACCAGCTGATTTCAACAACAGATTATATAATAATAATTGTTTGTGGAATAATTAATTGTCAAAGGTATTTAATTAAATATTTTTTTTTCTGAAAACTAGTAAAAATATTTGTCTATTTGCAACCTTATCATGATTGATGATATTTTGTACTTGTTTCTCCTTTGTACAGATATTTATAAATTGAAAAATCCTATGGTAATTTTTTGTCACCCATAAGAACAGGAAAGATGGCATTAGCCCAGAAAATTAAAGCTTTTTCAATCATCACAGAAAAAAATGTTGGATCAAAATCAATACAAATTATTTCAACTTGCTTTGACTGTTCAAAATCAGGAAAAGCAACACAAAATGATCCCTTTTTCCTATCAGCTAAGAGCATTTGCAATTGAATTTGAGCGAGATACTTGTCCTGTATTTTCTTATCACAGGTTATATAATTTTGGAAAGTTTTTGCCTTTGATGGACATTTAATTTCCAAAACGTAATCAGCATTGATGCCATCAGGAGAAGCGCCCAATAATGGAAATTTGGGATTAATAAATAGTCCACATTTTTCGAACCTTTTCCCAAGCTTGTTTTCAACAGCCTGGAAAACAAAATTTTCTAATTTTTGGCCCCTAGCCATGGAAAGTGTCTTTTATTTTTTTTTGGCACCCAAAATTATTTCACATAGTGCTCCCTCAGGTGTATGACAATGAGCGACCTCATACAGCTTAGATGCTGTTATTCTGCCATATCGCAGCTCATACCACAAAGAATTGTCAGCTTGATTTTTGGTCTCGAAGGACTGGAAACTGCTATCATCAAAAATTTGTTTTTTAAACTCTATAACTAAATAATGTAAAGAAATAGGATGTGCAGTTGGTATAAGATACTTGTTGATCTGACATTTTAAGCCTTCTTTCCGAAACTTGGCAGCACATCTCTTAAAAAAAGTCTTGTCATCTACATCAGGTTGCACAATCGGTTTTTTTAACTCGAAGTCACTTGCTTTTACAAACTTCACTGATGACCCCACTCTCGACAGTTTAGATTTTTTCCAGTAGCAAACTTTAGATGTCACAGAAGGTTCTTCACTTCTTCTGTGAAGCCACATTATGAAGGCAATTGCATGTTTACATCCACCTGTAACAAGTGCATAAAAGCAAATAATGTTAAGTAGAAATTAAGGTAGGAATCAACTCAGAATCATTGAAAATGTCTTTTGTTATGAGTAAGTTTCTAAACAATTTCTTAATCCATAAAGCTTCCTGGATAGGAGTAACTTAAATAAGATGATGCCCTTGCATACATTATTTTCAACTCATTTACAACAAGATTAAATTTGGAAAAAGAAAAGAATAATAAAATCTCACCAATAGATGCTGCACAATCTAAACATTCAGTAGATATAACTTCATTCTGCATTTCATCAATTACAGCCACAACAGAGTAACATTTTTGATGAACTTGATGTTCAGGAGTAATTCTCGCTTTTATAGTAACACGACCACCATTCCTTCTCAACTGAACATATCCAATGGCATTGTCTCCATAAGTTGATCTACCAGCTCTGCGAGAAAAACATACAGATTACACTGTACCTTAAATTAGATAATGAATGTAGTGCTGATCTAACTGAAGCATTTTAGTTCTTAAACAATGATACTTATCTTGTTTTTCTGTTATTATACTGCTGCACTTAATTTCGCCATTTCAGTTATTAAATTACTCCACTCAACTCATTATTTGTTCCGTAGTTTAATTAGTTTATAAGATTAGTACTTAAGTTTTAGTTCATCAGCATATAAAATGAATTCAATAGTTCCAACTACAGACAAAAGAATGAGGTTCAGTTTACTCGTTTAATGACTGAAATAGTGAGATTAAGTGTAGCAGTATAACAACTGAAAGGAAAGGCTCCATACTGCTGAATAATAACTAACATTATCTGATTACTTAAAAAAATAGTAAACAACCAAAGAACATATATAGTTTTAAATGAATAAGAAAAATAATACTTACTTGGCAGTTTTTATTCCTCGCATTTCAGCCGACACATATTTCGAGTTTCGGCTAAAAAAACTCGCTACCATCATAGAATCAACTAGAGGCAAATTGTCGGATTGACCTTTAACAAAACCTTCCTCAGTCATCACGGTCTGCTTCGTTTAAATAAAAGTGCACAGATTGAACTCTTCAACAACACTTCAGTATTCAATGACTTCCTTTTCGTCGCACCGGAACCTGAGCGCTCAATGCCGGGATGCCGAAACTATCATATACTGATGACGTCACGCTAAGCTCTGACCAATCACGGCTCGTTTTAGATATGGTACCATTTCCTAGGATAATCTGTATTTTTAATTGACAATAATGACTTTTATGTTGAGAATTGGATTTTCGGAGTACGATTTTTTAAATCGGCGTACTATAACACTTGGGATTCAAGTATTTTCGCTCGAAAATAAAATTTCGTAAATGGACTCATTATTGTACTTCCCATTACCCGTTCAATTGTTCATAATACAGTTAGTATAATGTACCCCTTCAATTGTTCATGATACAGGTAGTATAATTTACCCATTCAATTGTTCATGTTATGGGTGGTATTGTTGACCCGTTCATTTGTTTATACGTCTTGTGCTACTGATTACACAATAAATTGTTTATGCGTAATTCTGTACAAATACTCTTTCAAATTTTAATAATTCCGGTTTAATACTTTTCCTCTTCAATTGTTTATACTAATGACTACTATAATTTTTGGCGATTAAAACTAACCTTACAGTATCATATTCCACTGATGTTGCAAGTTACACCTTCAGTTGTTGATATATCTGGCGGCACAGTGTACCCGTTATGTTTGTACTTTTGTCGGTTCAAGTTTCCCGTTCGATACTTTATAATTCCCTCGGTTAAATCTACACGTTCAATAATCAGTTCAATATGGCAATTCACATTACCCGTTCAATTGTTTATACTTCAGACGGCTCTCCCTTCTTGCCCACACAACGTTCTGTCGGCGTAAAGTCCGTTCGGCATAACGTCCGGCCACGCGGAAAGGTAGTTGTTCCATCCGTGCCCAACCAAACCACCCTACCATGTTGACACGCTGATTTACATGATACAGTTTCTTAGTAACAAATCTCGGCATTATGTGGCGAGATTCAAGTCGACATAAAATAAATCCTCCTCGGTTTTCTGGGCCGTAAACTTTCGCTGATGCTTTAGTTAGTAATTTTACATGTCTCCGTATAGACTGAGTATGACAAGGGAGTTGTAGGATTCCGGAGAGTAACCCTTTGCTATTCACCAATTCCCTGATCTCTTTATCTCTCAATCGTTGGGTGACAGGTGGCTCCAATAAAGAGCGGCAGGCTTCCAAGTTCACAATTTTCGTGTACTCTAGTGCGCCGTTCTTATCTCGTATTTCCTGCAGTATGTAGTCCACTTCACGTTGTCTTGCACTATGGCGTTCATCATAAATCATTGAAAGTAGAACGTTTTCGGAATGACCAAAAAACCCATTGCGCTCAATTCCTGGTTTTTCGCCTCACTCGCCAATTTTGCTTTTGCCCGCAATGTTCGATAAGTTTTCTTCTGTTACGATGCCTAATTCTTCCATTGTGGCGCTTGATATAAACGTTCCAGACGTATCCAACACATCAAGCCTGTCATAGGTAGCAATCAACGTTTTTAAGTTAAGTTTCTTTATTTCAGGTTGAGCAATGTTTACTTTCAGTCGTCTGATGGCAGCTTTTTCCACTCAGTCACTCTCAGACTTCGTCTCCAAACCGGTAACAGAAGAGCTTTCTTCGTCTTGCAAAATTTCCTTTTTCTTTTACTAATATTTTGAGCTTTCTCTTTCCTCTGTTCTCTTTTTTGTAGCATTTTGGTGGTAGCATGATCAATTTCCCCGATAACCATCAATCTGAGTGACCTCTGGTCGAGGAGGAGGAAAGACTGCTCCTTAAAGGCACCTTACAGTCATTAGGGCAAGTGCATGGAGTAAAATATTTACATTTACAGCATGGCATATAATACAAAGTATTTGGCGCCTGGTTTCAGATGCAATACAATACAATACAATACTTCATTTGTACAAAAGACACTACATAGTATATAATGCATAGGACACGTCAAAAAAAATATAAAAAATAGTAATAATAAGCTACATAAATTCATCAATTCTATAATAACATTTTGTTATAAGGAAGTCAAGAACAGTTTTTTTAAATACAGGCAGACTCCTGATCATCTTTATTTCAGCTGGTAATCTATTATATAGTTTTATACACATTGCTTTAGGACCTTTGCTGCAAACTTTCAGTTTGTTGTGATAAACATGTAGGTCACTACCTCTCCGAGTATCATAATTGTGAACTGAACAGTTTTTATTGAATTCAGCCATATTTTGCTTAACATATAATACTACATGGTAAATATACATACAAGTTACGGTCAACAGACCTAGTTTTTTAAAGATGGGTCTACAAGAAGCTCTAAAAGGAGCATTAATCATTAAGCGTATTATCCTTTTTTGGATTTTTAAGACCTCGATAACATGTGAAGAGGACCCCCAGAGAATTATACCATATGAGACTCTTGAGTAAAAATGCCCATAGTACAGGATTTTTAAAATTTCAAGGCTTACTGTATGTTTTAGTACTGAAAATAAATAGAAAACTGAGTTTCATTTTTTGCATATGTTATCTATATGTACTTGCCATCTTAAAGTCGGGTCTAGGTGTAGCCCTAGAAATTTCAATTCCTCTGTGGATTTAATGTGATTTTGATCATGACACAGGTAGAAGTCACTAGATTGCTGTAGACAAGAAGAGAAAAACATGACCTGTGTTTTTTCATTATTTAGAATCTGCTTGTTTTGCTTACACCACACAGACATTCTATGCATTACATCAACACTTGAGTCCGATATGAGTTTATCATTAGGTTTAGTTAACAAAACATTAATATCATCAGCATACATGATTACTTTTTTTTGTTGATTAAGCATAAGGCTACTGGGTAAATCATTTATAAAAATTAGGAAAAGAATAGGGCCCAAGATAGATCCTTGGGGCACACCAGAGTGTGTAGGTCTAGGCTCAG
Organism: Tanypteryx hageni; assembly: GCA_028673005.1. NCBI lineage: Eukaryota > Metazoa > Arthropoda > Insecta > Odonata > Petaluridae > Tanypteryx > Tanypteryx hageni. Next base: position 186,488,269 of record CM054120.1, read on the forward strand.
ATAAATATTTTCTACCCTCCTTATGTATGGAAACCACTTGATGTCTACCAGTGAGATATGTTACCAGCCAATTATTTGCCACACCCCTAATACCAAGATATGCACATTTACTTAGCAACTTCTTATGGTCTACAGTGTCAAAAGCTTTACTTAAGTCGAAAAATATTCCCAGAGTTCTGTTGCTTAAATTGAGTTCCTCAACAATAAAATTTAATGCTGAGAAAAGAGCTTTCTCTGTTGATTTCCCCTTTCTAAAACCAAATTGAGAACTAGACAATGAATTATATCTCTCAAGAAATTGCAGTAGCCTTTTGCTGAAAGCATACTCAAAAACTTTTGAGAATTGAGACAAAAGTGATATAGGCCTGTAGTTACTAAGTTGGCTTTTACTGCCTTTGTTTTTTAAAATGGGAATTACCTTAGAAGTTTTCAGTGCTTCAGGAAAGATACCATGAGTTAGGGATTGATTGATGAAGAACAATAATGATTTTATAATTGCCTGCCCAGATGCTTTAAGGAGTTTACCAGAAACTTCATCCAGGCCAGCAGAATTTTTATTTCCAATTTTTGAGAGATATTCAAATAACTCCTTCTCATTGCAAGACTGGAGGTATATTGTATCTGGCTTGAAGATATAGGTAGGAGTACCCACATTTAGCAGGGTGGGAGGATTGATGGTATATTAAGTTGAAGGCAAATTCAGAAAATAATTGTTGAGAGCATTCGATATTTCAATTGGGTCTGTTACTACATCAGAATTGCAGTCTTTTACAAGAGGTAAAGACTCTGTTTTCTTAGGGTCTGTAATTTCATTTATAACTTTCCACACTTCTTTTGATCGATTAGAAGCTTTCAGGAACCTAAGTCATTAAAGGTTTTTTTACTATTTTTTATTAAGCATTTGTATTGTCTTTTAAGATTAGAGTACTGTACATGGGTTTCTAAATTTCCATGAAACTTGTCATGGTAGGCTAACAATTTGAGATCCTGAGATAAAACCTTGATCTCAGGGGTAATCCAGCTGTTCTTATGTTTTAATTTGGGCTTGGTTGGTACAAGAGGAAATGCACAATTGAAAAAATAAAGAAATCTAGAATAAAATAAATGAAAGCTGTTATTAAATGATGATCCTGCATTAAGGATCTCTGACCAATCGTGATGGGTAAGGAGATAAATGAAATGCTGAGTTTTTGTACCACTAAACATTCTGATTGGGTCAGGTGAGACTGAGTAGGGCAGGGAGTTGGAAAAGTGAAATTGGGATACAATTGCACAGTGGTCAGATATGCAAGGGTCAAAAATTGTGGTATTTACTTTCATTTCATCATAGTCAGTATAAATATTATCCAATAAGGTCTTGGAGGAGGAAGTAATCCTAGTTGGGCTATTGACTAAGGGTTTCAGATTGTAGGACTGAAGAATACTGTATAGTTTTTTTTGATCTGGTCCATTTATTAATAGATTACAGTTAAAATCTCCTGTAATTATGAGGAATGGCCTGTGTGGACGTTTCAGTAGTGAAAATAGCAGGTTATCAAATTTTTGAGTGAAAGAATCAAAACACCCTAATGGGGAGCGATAGATTACCATTATATGAAATTTGAGATGCTCATAAGAGAAACTTAAAGCAGCACATTCAAAATTTATCTCTTCATTCAGAAATGTTAAGTCTACAGTAAACTCATTAAATTTAACACTATTTTTAACAAAAATTACAACACCACCATGTTTATGAAATATACGACAATAGGAAGCAGCACAGATATAACCAGGAAGTGATAATACGACATCTTGCATCCAATGCTCACACACACAAATAAAGTCAGGCTTTTCTAAACTCACCAGAGATTCCAGTTCATTGTATTTATTACTTAGGCATTGGATGTTTATTACCAACACCTTGAATGCCAGAGAACTTGTAACTCCTAGTCAAGTTGTTTTTGGTTTTAAGTTTCCAGTGATGGAGCGAGTGACTCTTCCACTGTTGATGGATACACTTTCATTGAGAGAGATTGAGTTTTGGAAATCGGTTTTTGGTGGTATGTTGTTTGATTCTGTGTTTTCGTTCTGTGGCACTGATCTTCGAGAAAAAAAGAATCGGTTTATCACTACGTGTGATGGCCAGATTGAAGGGTCCATCACTTTGTCACGATAAGTTTCACAAACTGATACTCTAAAGGATGCATAATCGCCCCGCGGGGAAAGTCGCTCAATATCAGTTTCTGTGGGGATTATGTCCTTCAGATAAGCCGCAAGCTGTTCTTTGGTGGTACCTTTTTGCAATCGCCAAACATGTAAATGAATTTTTTTAGGCAAACACTTTAAAAGACAGTCAGCAGAATTTTTCGCACTTCCTATCATGTTGTTTCTGTTTTGTCGACGTTTATAGCTAACAGTCTTGAATTCATTCTCTTCTTTTCCGTAAAAATTATCGGGAGAAATGATCACATTCTCGCAGTTTGGAATGCACGCCTGCGGTGGTAATTCTGAACCATAATTGGGGGATAGAGTTTTTACAATTTTCGAGCGAGAATTTGAATCAAGTTTTATATCAACATCTTGAATAATTGGCCACTGTGTTCCATGGCAGCTTGCATCATAGCTGTTAGTAACACGACCACTCGGGACCTTATTCGAAGTCGTAGGTGCAGGAGTCTTTGTTGCATCATTACTATCCCTTGATGTCTTCATATTAGCAGAACACGTTTTAGAATGGGTTCCATTAGTAACATTATCTATCAAATTACTTAGACTGACCTTTAACGAAGCGATATCATTCGCCATGTTTACGATACGCATGGATCTTTCGATGTCACAGTTTATACACACCCAAAAGATAGAAGTTGATTGTAAGGGAACTTTCAACGTATTTTCATTTAAACCTTTACACTCACTGTGAAATGGTATTGAACAATAACCACAAAAGACGGGTTTATCAGGGCTAATTAATGCATTTACGCAAGAGCCACAAACAGACGTATTGACGCTTGCCGCCATCTTGGATTGTTTTCTTCCCAACATCACCTAATGTGCTGCTTTAGCATTTCTTTACATTTTTATATTTTTCAATGTGATCGAGAACCATTTTTACTCTACGTTTATATGATTTGAAGCGAAGCAGAATACCATATCTCCTCCACCTTCTTTGCCACTGACTCAGCTATTTCTGGAAATGAATTTTGACAGCCATTTCTTTCAAAAGTCATCTGTACTCTGACGAAAATGTGTTGCTTCATTACTTCCATGTGCGTGAACAAAACTCGAAGGCTCATATCTTGCCCCTGATCGAACACGTCGCACTGTCTGTCACTGAACGTTTTCCGTTTCTTACATGAACACTTCGGCAGAGTGATACGATGAGTCACTAAAGCACAGACCTTTGGTAATATTTGGTGATTATTCTCTCTAATTCTTCACCAGTAGGTAAATTATGCACAGCATACACCGATGAAACATTCGACACGACCACCGATAGCTCTTGCACTCATTGTCAGAGTTGGAATATTCCCACAAGCTATTCTCCTGCCAACAAGCGGCGGGGCAACCCGAAGATTCCGAAATAACTAGAATTGAGTGAACTGCGTCAGATTAGGTATTTTGAATTGTACGTTTGCCTGAATCGGCGAGAGAAGAGCGCAAAAAACGAAGAGCAGCATCCCTCGGGTCGTTTCGTGCATATCTTAACGGTTGAAAACAAGGGTTGCCTGGCGGAATGGGAAGATGTTGACCGATAAAAACATTTTTCCCCTCTTGTTAGGCTATTCAAAAGGTAACTTTCCACATTGAACTCTGTCGAAATTCGAAAAAAAATGTTTTTAGCTCACCCCTAGTGCGGGCCCCCGTCGATGTCTTTTCGGCCCGAAGATGTTTTTACAAGAAAAGTTCAATGTTAAACAATCTTTTAACATAAATTTTATGTATTTTATGTATTCAGTTTTTCTGTCTGTCCTTCTGTCCGTCCATCTCTTCGGGTAATATATCCGGAATCCTGCAAGTGAAGTCGCTAAATTTCCAGGATAGGGTGGTTTACATCAGGGTTATGCAAATTGAGGGGATCTAGGATGAGCTGCTACTGAGGATTAATCGATATCTTTTTCCTTTTGCTTCAATGCTACCCCATCAATAAGAAAAGCATGATATCGGTCCAGGCCATTACAACTTTGCGTTTTTAAATTAGATATAATTGAGATAGGAGATAGGGACACAAACAGTTCTGTAGCTGAAAGATTTAAGTGGGTTTATATTTTTGAAAAAAAAAATCAAATTCGTTTCGAATGAGAGCAAACAACTGATTTTAATCCGAAAAAGAGGCGAAAATTCCAATTTTAAAAATGGGAGATAAAAGTAGACCGTGCTGCCCACTGACGTATTTGGTAGTTCTTTACACGGCCACCGACGAATTGTAGATGGCGAAGTTGTTGATCTCATTACAGTCTCTTATTACATTTCGGAGTTCATATATCTCGCGCAGCAATACATTACGTCTACTGAGGGATATGAACAGGCTGTCATACAGTTGAATCGCATGAAAACTCAGTTAATTGCGTTTATGGAACTTAATGCGGTAAATGAAAAAGCCAGATGGTATACATATCTCGAAATTCCACTTCATTATACGTGGAAACAAAGAACGTAAGTGGGTAAAACGGCAGCAAGGCGAAGAAAGGGTAGTCGTGAGAATGTTTACTGTATCTCCGCGGGATAGTGAACGGTTCTATTTGAATTTGCTTTTGCGAAAAGTGCCTGGCCCAAAGAGTTTCGATTATTAGTAATTGCATGAAGGCATTAGGTACGCCACGTTTAAAGAAGCCGCGTATGCTCGAGGATTCGGAAACAGCGACACTTATGTCGAAGAGATATTGCAAGAAGTCGTCACGACTATGGAGCTTAGGGCACTGGGATCATTTTTTGCGTATCACTTTTTGACGTGTAAAAATATTGATGGAAAGAGATTATGGGATATGTTTAAGGATCATTTATGAGAAGGAACTGATTAAAGGCGAACTCTGACGTAAATTGAGCAGAAATTACGAAGCGAAGATAGATCAGGTACAGATTTTGATTTTCCAGCTGTCGATATCAATGGCGCTTTGTTCGAAGACGATATTTCTGTTGAAGAACACACGGAGATATTGCAGAACAAATGATCGTACAATTGAAAGACAATCAACGAAGAATATTTACAACCATTACGGAAAGTTTTACTGATCCGAATTATCAGCAGTGTCTATTCTTTATCTATGAGCCATGCAGTACAGGCAAGACCTTCTTATACAAGTGCTTATACCATTATCAAAAACAATTATGTTAAAAAGTCGTGTCGGTAGCTTGGACAGGAATCGCTGCCATTTTTCTGCCGAATGATAAAACAGCTCACAGAGTCTTTAAATCGTCACTAAACTTGCCAAATAACGTGCCATTTGCACATATTCCTTTAACAAAACTGCAAAATTAATCTTTACCGAGGTAGATTTGATAATTTGGGATGAAGCGTCGATGATACCTGCTTCTGCGTTAGCAATAATCGATACAACTCTTCGCGATTTAATGAAAAGAGATCCGGTAATTATATTCTATTCGGCAGTGATTTTAGGCAGGTTCTCCCAATCGTTAAGAATGCGCGCAAATCGTTCGTTCGACAATGGTAGGGTCGGTTTACTAGCCCTTCATTCGTCGGTTTACTTTAACGCGAAATATGCGCGCAGCAGCCAAGGAATTTAGTAACTGGCTATTGCAAATAGACAACGGTGAATCCGAACTATTGGTTGTTCCACCACAATTACTGCGCCCGGTGAAACGGTATTCTGTGAGGATACCGATTGGGCTACGGCAGTTGACGGTGATGGTACTGACAATGATGAAATTATGCTCCGTTATCAACCAGAATACTTAGCTACAATAAATATATCAGGATGCCACCGAATAAGCTGGCTTTGAAAGTAGGCGCTATTGTAATGCTGATACGGAACAAATGCATGGTTTGTGTAATAGTACCCGTATAATCGTATAGAAAATTGAACCTCGAGTACTTGGCTGCACTAACATAACGAGCGACAGACAAGGCGATGCGGTATTCATACCGACAAGGACTTTGAAGACGAAAGATTATCTTGACATGCCGTTTGTTATTAACAGGACTCAATTTCCCGTACGTTTAGCATGACAATAAATAAATCGCAAGGCCAGACATTCGATAGAGCCGGTCTACTTATTGATCAAGACAAACCTCTCTTTGGCTATTGCCAGTTGTCGATCAGTCCGGAATGCGACAAAATTTGTTAAACAAAAAGATAAGCAAGAAAAAGCCTCAATAGAAAATGTTGTTTCAGTGAAGTTTTGAGCTATCGGTGATTAAAAAAATAAAACTCAAATGGTCTTATTATTTACCTCTTTTCCTTTTATTTTAAACTCATTTATTTTCATTTTGGGAGCCGCGTGTGATATGTGGCGTGTGAGGACTTAAGGCCTAGATACTACAGTCACGCGCCAGTTATCGAAAAACAACCTTTACTTCGCCGACCTTCGAGGCCGGAGTGAGCGAAGCGAACGGAGGTTGGGGGTTGGCGAGCGGTAGCGAGCAGGGGGCGGAGCTCCATAGTCATTACATAGCATTGATATAATCCATTTAAGAGGAAATTTATAGAAGATATTACGAGGCTGTCGATGCCAACCTAACATGTAATCTTATGATGACATCTTAATCCCAAAACAAGAAAAAAGTGCCATGTGTAATTTGCTCTGCAATTCTTCCCTCACTTGTTTTCCTGCAAGCATACAGTATTTTTTAAATGAACAATATAGACAGCTGTCAGCCTGTTGTAGTGCATGGACCCGTTTATAATTATTATTTTATTATAATAAATATGAAATAATCCGTGTAAATAGGTTTTTTCATCACCAAATATGTCCTTACTTCGTCCTTCCTTTTTGTTAAATATAGCGGCATTTGTCCTCCCTATTTGTAAAAAATCTGGTCGCCTTAATTAGAGTCATGATTTAATATTGCTCTTCATTTGATCACTCAGTTACGCGAGTTTAGTGCTCATTTTTTTCGTTTTTTCGGAAATGCTTTAATATGGCATCTGCAGATACAGTTTCATTCTATCAGTTGGAAAACGTACTAGTGAAATCATAAATAACTTACCAACGATTTCACGTTTGGCAACTAGTAAAGTGAATCCTAAAATTCCAAAGCTTATTAATTTCATATTGTTCAGTTTTTATTATAATGCGGCCGTCGGCTAAGTAAAAAACCTGAAGTGCGGCCCGCGAATCTAAAATTTTTGTGCATCCCTGATCTAGAGCATAGGTTTTCAACCGGTGCACTTACAGAATTCCAAATGGATACGCACGCGAAAAATTAAATATTATAATTTTTCTTCTTATTTTCCCGTTTATGCGTGACTTCTGAATCAAAATTTGTGATAATATGACTATGATTAACCTTGAAAAACGCTGTAGGCATGGGTTTACAGACAAAGGAGAATTGGGATGGAAGTATTAAGTATATTCACTTCAAAGAGGGCGACTTAACTATGGGTAAATTATTGAGACGTCGTGAGGTCTTTTTTTACGAAAGAGGTCGCTAAAGGGCACTTGGACCGTTTTGCAAAGTATGCTAAAAACATAATTATCAGATAATTTTTTTAATTATTGGTATTAAAAACAAAAAATCGGCTTTAATAAAAGTGTTGTTCATTTCATAGAACAGATAGTTTTCATCGATGGGAAATACTCGTCCCCCGTTAAATTAGCGTCGGGTGTTCGTCAGGGAAGTGTATTGGACCCTCTACTTTTCTTAATTTATGTAAATGATATCTGCTCGGTAGTTCGTAGTCAAATTAGACTATGCCAATGATACCGTTATGTATAAAGAAATAAAAAACCAGGAGGACCGTCAGTCACTGCGTGAAGACTTAAGAGCCATTTCAGCGTGGTTCAAAGAATGGCGAATTGAAATTAATTACACTAAATGTGCCGTAGTTACGTTCAAGAAAAATAAGAACATAGAATTAGGTTTCGAGTATAAAAAAGATGGAATAAATATTCAAGAAGCCAAATATGTAAAATATTTAGGAGTAACCCTGTGCCGAGATCATTCATGCACATTCGTCGAGTTATAGGCGCGGCCAACAAGAAATTGGCTTTCATTGGTAGAATAGTACGGAACACTAAAGAAAAAGTACGTGAAACATGTTACTTATCACTGGTTAGACCACATATGGCATACGCTTCATGCACATGGGATCCGTACGAAAAGGGACATATAATTCAATTAGAAAGAGTGCAGCGCAGAGCAGCCAGATTCGTAAAACAAAAGTACGAACATAAGGAAAGCGTCACCTCATTTTGAGGGATTTGAACTGGGTATCACTGGAGGATCGTAGATTGAACTCAAGATTGCGGCTTCTGGATAAATATAGATCGGAATGTCCAGAAGACGAGGTTGTAGGAATAATTGAAGCACCAACGCATGTATGTAGGAACGACCTTGTCGATAAGATACTTGAGATCGATTGTAGGACGGAGCGTTATCTAGGCTCGTTTTTTCCGAGGGCAATACGAAATCACAATAGAAAATTTCAACCTGCGATAAACAATCTTTAGATAGGTTTTGGTGCATTACACCCCCTACCACCCACCAATTAGGTGAATTGCAGGGTAACATGTAGATTTAGAGGTAGACGTACGCAAAAAAACTTTGAAGTGCTCCGTTCTAGAGGCATGATGGTGTTTATTCTAAAGCGAGGTTGCCCAAAACATCCCACATTCTTTACCAAACTCCAAAATCACCATAGCCCGAAACATCCCACATTTTCTGACCGAGAGAATAGTTGGGTCAGGTTGGGTAACTCTGTCCCTGTCTCTCCAATACTATGCTCTCCACACTGTCGTGACCATGATCGTACTTATACATCCCGGTTATCATAGCCTTCTGTGTATCAGTCTTGATCGTAGTATAACAGCCCTTAGTGGAACAGTGTCAGACAATATTGACAGTATTCTTATTATTGCGAATATTTTGGTATTTATAATTATCGATTACTCACTAACCACCCTTGTTACTAGATATCACTTAAAATCCATGTCTTTTATGGGTGAAAATAACTAAAATATTCAAAAGTAGTGTTGTAAGTTCAAAATGATCTCGCTGCACTATTAAGTGAACTCACAAGTACACAGAGAAAACAGTGAAGCGAATAAATATCGTATTTGTCAGAGAGCCTATCACCCAAACACAGGTCGCTCCACAGGGGGCACCCAATGCCACTTATCCCTCACCCTCTCACCCACCTTGATAAGTGGTGTTTTGGGCTATAACCATTGAGAGACCTTCGTAGTATACCTTTATAAATGTAGTGGTTTTGAGCTATGAAAAGTGGGATGTTTTTTTCTACGGTTTTCCAAAAGTGGGATGTTTTGGGCTACTTCAATTCTAGAGGAGTAAATTTTCGCTCTTCTCGAGAGTTTTCCTTCGTTTTAGGAGAAAATTGCTCACTTTTTTCATAAGTTTTCAACTTTCATTTTACATGTCAATAAAAAATATATCTACTGGTATAAAATCACTGCATGTGTTTGCTTCTGTTTGTTCGTAAGCTTTCCCTAGAATAATAGACTGATTTAAAAGATTTTTGGCTAATTAAAAATGTAAGATCAAGGAAAATCATGTTTTCATTCCACATTAGAAATACGCTTCCGCCGCGCTATGAAAATCCTAATGCGGCCCCCGAGCTAAAGATTACAGAATAAATACGAGTCATTCCAAGTACAGTGTTCCCATAGAAGTGTATGATTTAGTGTTAACTAGTTAATACCGATTATTAAATTAGTTGTGCCTCTCGTGAAAAATTATATTCCCTACAAAAATCTCAGTAACAAATGAATACTAAGCAATATCTCTCCTCTTTAAGGTCTAGTGTTCACGCATGTGGACAAAGGTTTACAAGGATATAAATAGGTAAGGGTAAGTTTTATTGCAACGGTTAACGGAGGTCCACGTGTTTGGACCTTCCGTTTTAAGACCCTATCTTCGTTTGTGGCGGCAGTTCGATACGTGTTTCACGAGAGTAAATAACGTGACACCTTGTATCGAGTTATCGGGAATCTACAACCTTTCCAATTGTTAGTTGATGAAAATTAAATTAATTCTGATCGATTTTTTATTGATTTATGCCGATATACTTCTGCAAGTCTAAGATTACATTAGCAGGTATTATTTTTTTATAATATTAGCTTAACTTCACGCTTGTAAATCTAGACACTTATAAGTTATTTACAATATTTTTACTTACAGACGTTTAATCGAGGGTGATATTTTATCCCAACTGAATCGAAGTGAAGAGGAAACAGCGCGAGATTCTGAATCATACCTTTAAGATCATATTTCTAATTCGGGCTGCAAAGGAATTAATAAACTATAAGGAATTCTTATTATGATGGTCATTTGCAATTTCCACAAGCAAAAATTAAATGGTCACAAGTTTTGTAAGTACCAATTATTTTTTTTTAAACATGACGCAGAGTATTCTTTTACTTGTTTTATTATCATTTATTTTTTCTTAACAAGATTCGGACATTCAGAAAAATTCAAAAAGGAACTCGTCTAATGGATGAAAAAATTAAAGAACAAGAATTTTAAAAAATGCTTGTCCCAGGTATCTCCAACAGCCACAATAATGACACAGCAATGAGAAAACCATTATCACATTTTTTCGCAAACCTCTTCATGAGCTACTTTGAAGAGGAGTGCAAGAAAAAGTTCAAATATATCACGTCGACTTGAGTTAGGTATGTTGATGACGTATTCGCTGTTTTCGAAACTTCATCGCACAACTTAGAATACTTAATTCAAGATTTAAACTGATGAAACCCCGCGATCAAATTCACGCACTAAATAGAAACAAATAACAATATTTTGGAAAACACGAAAGATAAAATTCCAAACCTCGAGAAGTTTTCAACTTATTAAATAAAATGCACACAAATGTTAGGTATTGCAAACAAAAAGACAGCTCCAAACACGTTTTTAAAACACTTGGCACACTTCAAGCACGGTAGATCTGAAAAATCAAGCGTTGCGAAACACACTCAAGAAACGGGGCCCTCGATAAATATTAACTATTTGAAATTAATAACATCTTCAAATCAAAAAGTTAAAGCATTGAAGAGAATAGATATCTTCTAAATTGAAAGCATGTTCCTTCCCTTCCGCTCAAATATCTTTTCTTCAAGTTCACATGCCCCAAAACCCTCCCCTTCAACATAGGCACCCTCAATATGGGTTAAATGGAAGAATAGACTGCCTAGTATCAATCTCTCCCAAATAAAGAAGTTTATCTATCAATATACTCCCACCCAAAAAATCCTCTCTCCCCCATATAAAACCAACGGAAGTACTAGCACACGTGTTCTTTTAGAATCTATTTTTGGTGAATCGACGCTGATGACGGTTGATTGCTGTCTTAATCAACATGTTTTTATAACCTTTTCGTGGCTAATGGAGATACCTGAGACAAGTATTTTCTAAATGATTGTTCTTGAATTCAGAAAAAATTCATCTCTCAATTGATAATTCCGTATGCAATGTTTAGTTTATTCGTTAAGTATGTATTCACGAAGCCCCTCACTTTGGCCTCAAAAACTTTTTTACCGCCGATGGAAACAAATTGGTATAAGAATTCGAAGTTTTTCGTGTTAGGGGCCATTTCCCTCTTATAAACGGAAAGCTTTGGTTTTGGAGGCACGCGTCGTTCAGGGGTTACCACAAGCCAAACGAGGTGATGGAAATATGGTCATAAATTCAGACTGTCTTCACAAGTATGACATTGAGTTTTCTTTGTAAGAGTAAAATATTTTTTACGCGAGCTGTAAAAACGCAGAAGGGATGGAGCGTATCCAAAGGGATGAAGAGATAAGCGCCCTGAAATGAATGACAAATAAAACTGATGGTTCCTTTTGCCCTACGTTTGAATATTACCAATTCAAAAAGAACAAACATGAAGTTAAGTGATAGAAAGAGAGATACAAACCAAAAATAATGATATGTGCAAAAATGTAAATTTTACCCATGTATTTTAACTAAAATCGTTTTGTTGACATCACCATGAAAATAAGTTAATCCGGTATGCTCAGTAATGTTGAAGAAAACTTTTATCGACGACGCCTCAAATCGCTGAATAAAACTTTCATCAAGAAAAACATGAAAATTTGTAAAATATTTTAATCCCAAAAAACATATTTTAAATATTTTTCCTTTCGAATGAGGATAAAAACTAAATTATTGGCAATTATAATGAATTGGGATGGATATATTCTTATAGCAGCGGCCTAAATCAGTGGCTCCCAAACGTTTCAGCTCGAGGGCCACATAGCCCATATTTACAATCATCCCGGGCCACGCCCAGAAATTAGAGTTGAAGAATTAATTAGGGAAACTAAAGGGTTTAGTTCTGGGCCAATATTGCATGATTTGTTATACATGTATTTATCTATTATGGGAATGGAAGGGTAGGACAAAACGGTGATTTTATAATTTTATAATTTTCTATTTTTATTTTGTTACATTGCATTTTAATTGTTAAACTCATGGCGGGCCGCTGGGGGCCGCAGGCCGTGGTTTGTGTACCACTGTTCCAAATTATTAATTGATGCGAAATTGAATTAACGATTAGAAAGTTTTAAATTTAAATATCGCTTAAAAATTAAATTTCAAGGATTAGGTAAAAATAAATAAAGCAGCATACTATTATTGGTTATGCATTATACATATCTGATGGCTAATATTAAAAATCTAATTTGCGAACCAATTTCCTCACATGGTGATCAAATGGCATTATTAACAAATTGCAAGTAGTTAAAGTAATGACGAAAATGGAATTCAGTTCTCACATCTGCGAGAACGAACCACAGCACTAATTGATTTTATCGTGTCAACGACCGTAGGACATTGGAACAAAAACATAGGCTGACGACCGTGAAGTAGATATCTGCCTCCAGAGAGGACAAAACTAAATGCCTTTATGCAACCGGGCCTGTGAACTATGTATGAACTAGGGATAGGCTCATATCTGCTCTTTTTGGCACGAGACCCGCGTGGTATTCCAATTTTCCTTGATTATATTATTTCATAAATGAGTACGGCGTATGAATTGATCGCTATTTGCAATACTAATTTTAGTCTTAAATGCTATTTACCCTTTTGCTAGACAGAGTGGGCACGAAGAAGATGTTTTCCAGTGAAGTATTACTTTCTTAACTAATCAGATTACCTACTCTTTCGGGTGAATATTTCCTTTTATGTATTTCTTTGTTTGAAATAACATTTCGTTCAATCTTTATAGTTAAGTTGAACAACGTTTGCTGCATGAAGTTTCGAATAACATTACATAAAATTGTGTGTTATGAAGTACTTTACAAAGCTCAATTGTAATTGTAATTGTAATTATGGCAAAATGACTGCGAATTATATTTTTAATTTGCTATTATTATTTTTGCATTCGAACCAAAGGAAACCGGTGCAAAGGGTGCATTTAGTTTAACTAAGCGGTAACAGATGGCAGCAGAAAGTAGTGCCGCTTCGTATGCGTCATAAACGACGATGCCACCTGAACGCCTGGAAGTGAAGGTCGTGGGTGATTTCTCCATTATTTCAAGGACTCCAGTCAAAACAGTACTTCCTTATTAGGTCGCCGTTTAATGCATCAAAGATATCTTCGCATGTAAAAAAAACCTCTCCTACGGTAAAAATAGCAAAAAACAAAAGCAATCTGATAAGAAAATTTAGCTAAACATTATAAAATTTTCGTATTTGTAATTATGGCACCGTCAGTTAAACAACAAGTAAAAGTAATATTTATGAAAAGAAAACAAAAATACCCTATTTACTCGGGTAATTGCACCACTTTTTCGCACGATTTCTTCTACACTAAAAAAAGGTTGGGGCAAATATGCTGTTTTCCCCAATCGTATGAAAGTGGTCATATGAGAAAAATAATCTTTTATTTCCTCCTCATAATTCAGGCGGAGCAATTACGCGATTAAGCCAATTTCGCGAGTAAATAGAGAAATTAGGGCATTTTTTAGAAATATTTATATCGCAAGCGAGAATGGTTGAAACTCCGGCCGATACACGAAAGAAATCTTGCACAGTCATAAGAATCACAAGCGAACTGTACCAAGGTGAATTAATGCATAGAGCACGTGCATCAATGACAAATCAGAATTTTCACGAAAAAACTCATTCAATTTCTTTCTCAAAGTATAACGTCAGGATCCTAATATTTCAAATATAATTTTAAATTAATATTTCAGGTCTTAATGATTGTAGCCACGGCTTATTTATTTTTAATAAAGTCGCATTAATGTCATATAAATATTACAAAAACTTGAACCTGGAAATAATACCAACCGACCAATGTCCTTCGTACGCATTGAATTCCCTTATGACATGTGTAGACTAAACCCGTTCAACTTGAAAAAATAGACAGCTTTTTCCGTAACTATTCAACGCATCACCAACCACGTTTTTACTTAGAAAATATATGCATCTCCTTGCTCCGAACTTTAAAATGCGTTTTTCATAGAACTATTTCCTTGGTGATATTTATATTACACAGAGTGGGCCAAAAAATGTAGCCGATTTTAAAATAAAATTACAGAATGACCATACAAGATAGGATTGAATAATAAATTGCATTAATCATTCTTTTACTAAATAGTCCTTTTTTTGCAGATTCAAAATGTCTCAATTAAGTATACAGCAACAGCTATCGACAATATTGGGCGTGAAACTCTGCAGGGTGTCATCAGCAACTGTACTCAGGGCCGGCCCGAGCTACGGGCGAGCCGAGCGGCTCCCCTGGGTACCAACGTTTTGGGGGCGCTATCCCGATCATTTATCTATACATTACTTGAAAGTGAATAAATATTGGATACCAATTTATATCGAGGAACCGGCTAGAATCTTGATGGCATTCCTTTTAATTTCTCATTATCAATATTTTTTACAAAGCGATGAATAAATTAACATGTACTTTGTAAATTTCTAAACAAACATTAACGGAGGGAGGCGCTGGAGTGCTATCTCGCTCGGGGCGGCACAATTAGGGCCTCCCCTGACTACTGCGCGTACTTCCAAGTGTGTTCACATTTTGAAAATCTCTATCGATGGAAATAAATTTGAAAGATCCCTATACTTTATGGTTTTTGTCATATGCTCATCTAACAGCTCATTCATTTGTTTAAATTTGAAATCGGACACATTTTTCGACCCACTCTCTTTGTTATCGATTATAGATCGGTAATATCATGTGTAACACATTACTCCGAAACCATATATCGTAAATCTGGTAAGTTACTTCATAACCGATCTCCAATATCACGTACTTTCCCGAACAAGGTCCGTGCATTAACTTCGCCACGACGACGTTAGCAACACGTACGATTAGGTCGCCGGCGATGGTGTAACGCAGGTGAGACACGGAGTAAACTTTTTGGAGATGAGCAGGTCGATAGAGAGCTTTTCATGATCCCCGAAACTTTGGCGCCGAACTAGACCACGCCCCGCCCCCCTCTCTCACCATCAACCCCCTCATTCAGGTCCTTCCATCAAATCATCTACCCCTTTCCATTTTCGACCATCCTCATCTCCACCCACTCAACTCGCCCTTTCCTCCCGATCTCATCTACTCCTCGACCTCTTACGTCCTTCCTCACGACCTTCCACCCTCGCCATCTTCTTCCAATCCTTTACAAAACCCCGTTAAATGGCTTAGGTCTGTTCTCCTCGCCCACACGCTATTGCTTTCCTTTCGCATCTCCACCTACCTAATCTAAAAATCCCTCCCTTATGCGATAACGTGTTCATATGCAATGAGCCAGATAACCTGGAAACGGACAGTCATCCGGATTACGCTGCGTGTACATGTCTTCCGCCTTCCTCCCTCTTAATATTCCTTTATGCGTTTGTATTTCTCTCACTTTTGTCCGTTTTATGGACGTGACGCGTTGAAATTGCGCGTCCGTCGGCGCGTGATATCTAACTGTTGGAACGCACTTGCTCGAATTAAATGAAAATTCTATTACGCGAACCTTTGGGCGATTCGTTAATAACAGGATATAAAATGTCCGAGCTTTAAAATATCTTCTTGATCAGTTTTAATAATTAATTAATTAATTCGAATGTTTTCACCTGTATTAATATATATATATATATATATATATATATATATATATATAGCTATGACATTATACGTGAAAATTTTTATTCATTTTTTAATCACGTAATCTGTACTTCATAACAAAATTATATGTAGGACTGCCATATCATCCAATTTCAACAAGAGAGGAAAAGAATTTCTCGAAAACAAGGTAACGTCCTCCATAGTTCATAAATGGGCGTAGGTAAGTTGCGGATCAAGCTAAGGAGTACGACCAGGGTTTAAGCTGCAGTCGCATTTTGCGTCAAACTCGGAAAAAATGTGACCAAAGGTCAAAGGATTTGTGCAAAATTGCGAACATGGATTTATTTGTTACATCATTCCAAGCCAAGCTAGTCTTTTGTGTCAATACCTCTTTAGGCCAGTTTATAAAAAAATTAACGCCAAATTAACTTTAACTTACATTAGACAACGCGAAATTGAAATTCATTGTCGCCATAGGGAATGTTCATGTCAAAACTTAACTTAATAATTGAATTAACGTGAAATTAACTTAAGACTGCCACGTAATAGTCAGTTGTTTCGAGAGTTTCGCTACAGTCAGTTGTCCTCAGATTTGTTGTCAGGTTTCGCGCGCTGTGAAACTGTATGGCTATTAGAGATACGAAATCGAAACGAAGGAATCGATACCTTACTCATATGATGTATCGAATGAAAAGTACCGATACCACAAAAGTATCGGGCCGAAAGTTCCGATATGAGTAGGTATCAAATCGGAACAATTACAAATATTACCTTAATTGAATATAAATAAAGGCACATACGTCTATGAGTAGTTATCGAATCAAAATAAGCAAAAAAATTACATTTATTGAACATAAGGAAAGGCACATTCGTCTATGAGTAGGAATCAAATGAAAACAATTAAAAATATTATATTTATTGAAAAAATTAGGGCACATTCTTCCAAGTACAATAAAATCTACACCTCCCACTCCTCTTCTGTGCAATCTCGCAAAAACATGAGCTTTTCCCGTTAACCGATTCCTGGCTTGCGTTACGGTTGTCCCCGCCTTAGAAAAGAGACGTTCTGCAGGCACCGATGTGGCAGGAATTGTTAAGTACGCTCGTGCGATCTTGTAAAGATTGGGGAAAACACACTTCATATCATCCCAGGTCTTCCAAGGATCAGAGGAGAGAGGAGAAACTGGATTTGATAAATACACAGACAACTCATCTCTTTCCTCAAAGGTATTTGTTTTCTTTTTTTGCTTGCCATGGGCCAATACTTTGTGGTGGCTCCAAAAGTCATACTCGGATTCTGTATTCCGAGTAGAATCACTGTCTGTGTCACTGCGTGATGCCTCACTCCTAATCAAGGAACGGATATTAGATTGAGCCTTTGCACAAGCCTTGATATCAATAAAATATGTGTTTTTAAATCGCGGATCCAATTTAAATTGGATATAGCTAACAGATGAGACTCCGCAATATGAGCGAACCTGTGATTAATTTCGCTCAGCAGTGTTTCTTTTACCTGTCTAAGAGCGTCATTTTCCGCAGTAATTCCAATAGATTGCAACTGTGCTTTTAAGCAATGGATAAGTGGAATCACTTTGCTCAGCGTCACAAATTTTTCCCCCGCAATCTCCTTGGTAATGTAATCCACTGTTTCACAGTGTCAAGTTCAAAGGAAGTTAATACTAATGGAGCCTTCTGGTTTTCAAGGAGGATCTGATGCACAAATTTTGCAAAGGCAATGTATCTTTCTAACGTATAATACACAGAATTCCATCTTGTGCTTACATCTAAAATCAACTTAAGAGGGGTTTTATTAACTTCTATCTGTTTAGCACGAAGCAAGTCACTATTTATAACAGTTCTTCGAAAAAACTTCACAACCTCTCTTACCTGGCTAGTGATTTTTTGTACATTTTCCACAGATGTTACCTTTTCTACTACCAAATGAAGCGTGTGTGAAAAACAAGGAAGGTGTTTTCCCTTGCCGAGAAACATATTAACTGCACCAACAATATTGGAAGCGTTATCAGTGACTACACATACTACCTTACTTTTGGGGATAGAATACTTCGTGCAAACAGCTTCAAGTTGCTCACAAATGTTGACTGATGCATAGGCGTACCCAGGATTTTTGTTTGGGGGGCCCACAATGGTAAACACTCATTTCCATGTTTACATTTTTATATGTAAACATGCACACACGTGCATGTATTCACAAACAAACATATACATAGGCAGTGGTATATTTAGAAGGAAACTCATTGATTTAGTGTATGAAAATACATATTTTTAACAACACATTTATTATCCTGTGGATAAAATATATTTAATTTAAAAATTACAACATTTATACCATTACAGCCAAAAGAAAATACGTTGATTTACAAATAAAAAAAATAAGTTGTCATAAAAAAATACAAGGTCCCCAGCTAGCGCCTATGCATAAATCAGCCTCTGCATATAGGCATTCATAAAAACATATAAAATGAAAAACAATGTTGGTTACAAATTTATCTGTTATTTAGAACAAACATTCTCAGTTTCTCATAGAAATATGTATATTAACATTGAATTTGAATATAAATCTTTCGATTTTTCATATCATGAAATTAATATTTATAGGTTTTGTTTACTAAAACATAAAATAAAAATTAATTGGGTAACACAATTACAATTTTATATCTAATCTTCGGTCTTTTTTTTGTAATTCATCTAATATGTCTTTGGGGAGCAATTCCATTTCCCTATAAATGTTGAGGAGCGCTAAACCATTCAGTCTTTCCTGTCCCATGGAATTACGCAAGTACTTTTTCAGTCTTCTTAACGTTGAAAATGTTCTCTCTCTGCTGTGCTAGTTGATACCGGCAGAGTTGCAAATATTTTTAATAAATAATGAATGTTTGGATATATATTTTGATTGCATTGCATTAATGCTTCTAATGCATTTGCAGGGGGTATCCTGTTTTCGTACCGTTTTTGCCAAAGCTTTAGTTCACTCTCCAAGACTGAATCGCATACTTCCACGGAATAAATTTTTGCCAAAGTTGATAGGCTATCTACGTCTGATGTAGAACTGCATCCTTTTGGAAGGAGGCACATGAAGGATTTTAAAATACTTTTATGAGCCAAGAATCTCGTCTCTAATTGTGTCACAAGACAATCCAAAAATGGAATAAACATAGATCGCCTGTAATAAACTTCCGCTGATTCAGTAGGAATATTATTTCTATTTTTTTGATATTTCGATATTGTATTGTATCGGTATTGTAATTTCAACCCCAAAATCTCCTACTTTTTCTGTTGCCTCTTTGAAAATATTTGCAAAGTTTGTATCAGCATTTTCTCGGATACATTTTAGAGCAGATGTTACATCTTCAACGAGATGTACTACGGAAATTAAGTCAATATTTTCACTTTGTAATACTCTACTTAATGGCAGCGTATTACTGTACAGTTTTTGTATACTATACAAAGACACCAAAAATTTTCCTTGGAATATTGCATTCTGAAGAATCTGTGCTGTAGATGAAGTGTCTTTGTCATTCCAGTCACTTATTTCTTCGAGCGCTAAGTAAATTGCATCTAAAAGTTCCACCATTACCATGACAGAATCATGATGCTCTATCCATCTAGTTGGGCACATCTGCTTCAAACGTAGATGCCTACAATTGGGAATACACTCGCTAATTTTTTTTACAATATATTTAATCGCTTTGGAGTGTTAAAAAAAGTGTATGATTTTTCAATAATTCCTAAGCAATTCTTTATATCTTGATTATTTGCACTGTTTCCAATGGCTAAATTTAAACAATGCGAGGTGCAATGTACATATATTTCTTGTGGGAGCTGTTGTTGTATATGTGCCTGAACACCTTCAAATTTGCCACTCATGGAAACAGCACCATCATACCCCTGACCTCGAAGGTAGGAAATATCAATACCAAATTTTAGTAAACTATCTATAATGGTAGAAGCGAAACCTTTTCCACTAGTGTCGATAACTGGAACAAACTGTCAAAATTTCTCGCAAACTCTAATTTCCTTATCTACGGTACTGTTTCGCCTGCATTGTTTAAAGCGATTTTTTTAATCGGTGTCACCAGCTTCTAGCCTTGCTCTAAGGATTGCACGGAAATTGCCTTCATTTTTCTCAGGCTTTTTATCAATGTTAAACTCTCCAGAATCCACATGACCTCGTAGTGCAATACCTTGCTGTTCACATAACATTATAGTCATGATTATGGGTTCCAAGCATTTCCGATTCTCAACAACTTGTTTCATTCTCATCGTATCGAGCTGTTTGTCGATAGGTATTCTTTTGCCTGTCATTATATCACATAGGTTTTCATAAGAACATAATGAATTTGAATGATATAACGCTTTTTCATGAGCTTCAAATGTTTCAACTGCATGTTTCCAATTATTGTACCCACTTGATGCGAGTTGACCTAAAGGTTGAGATTTACTTTTACCAATTTCTTTTGGCGCGAATAAGCAACAATATTTACAAAAACATATATCTAGTCTCGAATAAGCAAGCCACTCATATCTGTGCAACCATTGCAATTGAAATGTTCTTTTCTTTCCATTTTTTTCGGTCATGTATGAAAATGGAAAAAGATCATCTGGTTTCCACAAATTCTGTATAAAATCCACTTTATCTTCATTTATAAGTAAGCTCTTGTAAGCCGCGATATCTGATTTAATTAATGTTCCAGTAGTGTTATTCGATGCAGTCTGAAAGTTTTCACCCGTCTCTGGTGATTTTGATAGGACTATCCGGTTTTCCAATTTTGGTTTTTTTGTCAAATACTTGAATATCGTTCCTATTCCCGACTTTCTTTTATCATCCATTACCCCTGTAAATATTTTTTGAATAAATTATTTCTTATAATTGTAATACTTAGCATGAGAAAAATTAATGCTATTGACTAAAAACTTTTAACTTCACAATGTTAAGTGAACTTTTACCTCGTAAATGTAGTGGCCAAATTAGACTAACACTTTTTTCAATGAATAAGAACGGCTATTCCGTGGAAACGTGACACCTGGACACAGCATACTGAAAATATGCACAAATTTTAACCTTTGAAATATATAATAGTTATATTTTCAAATCAAAATTTACATTATTTATTTTTCAACATTAATATGGAATAACATATTCGCGGGCAGAATAATAAATAATTGAAATTCATATTATCATAAAAAATAATTTGGCGTGTAATATATGTAATAAAAATAATCAATATAGAAAGATTTTTCCAATCTTTGAATCCAGAATTTGAAATTTTGTTTTTAAAATCAGAAAACAACTTGCAAAAGAAGCAGAAAACGCAGTCAAGTTTTTAAGAACAAACTAGCCAACGACGATCGATGAATTCACCATTAAAAAGTTTCCGGGTGTACAATTATACAGAAAAACGCCTATTACTCTCATTCACAGGAAAGTCAAAGTTACTATCTCTGTTTGGACCTTTATCAATTACAATCAGAGGTATTGGCCACAGACCAATATCACTACAGTTAATTTTACACGATTCTGACTTTTCAAACCGAGTTTCTGTTAAGGATATAGATGAAGCTGATGTGAGTACTGGTAATTCTACTAACGGTGTTGTTTCAATGTGTTCTTCTAATAAATGAAATTACGATAACATTTTATTAAAGTTTTTATAAGTTTAATTCAAATTACTTTATCAAAATCATTCAGTTACATTACGGAAGGACTTTCAGTCTCCTAAAAGGCATTATTATTAACAACGAAAATTAAACAAAATTCCGCATCATTAAATAATTAGCTTTACTTACCAAATACTGCTAATTGGGTACGTAAAAAGTGGCCGTTTTGGGAAAGTATCCGGGAAAAAGAATTTGTCGGCAACCAAGAACTTCCGAAGCTATTCCCTTCGTCTGTAGAGAAACACTCGTGATCAACGTAAAATGTTGAGATCAAACCATGAAAATTAATTATTTCAGAAGAATATCTTAATCACCTTTGCGTATTTTCAAACGAATTATTCAGTGTTCAGTCCAAACGAAACATACGAACTTGAACTATTGATGTTGTTTCAAAGAGAAACCAAATGAGACTAATCCTCTCAAATAGTTTTCCTCTTTCAAAAAGGACTAGGAAACATTCCTACATCTGGAAATTATTAAAGTGGTCGTTTCCTTTGGCCCATTCGTGCGGAGGAAAGAGAAAGACCCAAGTAAGGGACCCGAGACCCTCTCCCTCCTACGGTCAACGTTAGGTCGGAATATGGGAAGGGATAGTAAGATAAGCTTGAAGGTATGTGTGAGAAAAGAAACGCTTTTGGAATTTTGTGAAGAGCAAGTGTGGCAGAATTAATGATAATTCCATTTACTCGATCACTGTTATTTTTACAAGTCCTTATCTAGCACAGGTATGTAAGTACTAGCAGCGGCCTCTGTAACTGCCGGATCTCTTGGAATTGGCGGCCCTAGCTGGCCTATGCAAAGTCCAGCCCTGCCAGTAACTAATAAGAAATAGTAGCATTGGAAAAACAATGCTATTACATATTTTGAATTAAATGTCAATGTGAACAATGGGAACCTTCAGATTTTGTGGGATATAAGTTATTTTAACAGCAATATTCGTCACAAAAATTCTTAAAACATCGTGAAAATGTTCGTCAGCAAATTAGATTTTGCGAATGTCTTTCGTAAGAACTTTTTACGAAAATGTAATCGCATCCAAATATCGTAATCATTTGTGAGACAAATCGGCTAATTTTTGGAAAGTATTGCGGCATATAGAATCGAATAAAATTCCACTAAATCATGTGCTTCATATGAATTTTTACTTTCTCTATATACGTAGATAGAGAAAGTATTGTTGCCTTTTTCATTTCTCTCAATATATCTAAATTTCAAATGCAGTGTTTAAGCCACAAATACAGTTTATAAGCCACCTATACCGTTTTTAAGCCAGATATCACCTTTTGTGAATCGAAGAAGAGTTAATACCATAATGGCATATTGCCATAATTTACAAGATATTCTTCGCTCGTGCTCACATAGTGTAAACGCACCTTTAAAAGCCGATCTATTGATCGATTCGACGTGTATTAAAAAATCTATGGCAGGAAAACAAACTTCCATTATTTAGGCGTACGTTGTTTCATGTCTCGAACACCTACGATGATTCTGTGATTTTAATATGCGAATAATTAATGTTCTACATTCAAATTTATTCCTTCTCGCATATAACGCAATGAATGTTGTTTAAATTGGTTGCCTAAATCCTCTTTCAAAACATGAATTGCCCAAATTTATTTTTGGGGGGCACGGGCCCGGTGCCCCCCCCCCCTCGGTACGCCACTGGACTGATATATGCCTCTCCATGAGCTCCTTGGTTGCAATGCATTTAGAAACAATGTCTGTGCCATTCAAATGATGTGCTGTTATACCCAGGAAACTACGACATGACATCATTTCAGTCCAAATGTCCAAAGTAATTGCAGCATTTCCTACACTAGGATCACTTATTTTGTCAGAATAAACCTTTATCATGACCTCGTACAGCTCATAAGTCGTGATTTTAGTGTTTCAACGCTGAGGAGCTTGTAGGTGGGGCTTAAGTGCTTCAACAGTCGACGAAATTCTCGACCATTGACTGTTTCAAAGGGCCGCTTATCAACGCAGATAAAATACAGCAACCACTTTGTAATGAGCTCATCACGATTACCACCCTCTGAAAAGTTGCACAAGTTATAACTTACATAAATAATAAAAAGATCGAGCAATAATCCCTAATATCAACATAGTAAACGCAAATTACCGGAATATGAGCTCATTCTCTGAAAGGATGTAGCAATCGTCAATTGTGACTTTATTGTGGTAGGTGGTAAGTACTGAGTTTCTGCCACGACCTCGTCAGATGCATCAGAACGAACTGGATCATTAACAGTGTCCTAAAAGGCATCGAAAACGAATAACACAAGATAAATATATGTAAATATATATTGCAGAAAAAATGGTCACACATTAATAATAACTTCATCAGTTCAATGAAATAGGCCATATTTTACTTACGCATACTCTTGATGGGAAATTTTTTGAAGTGGAAGCCACTGCATCAGACACCATTGTTTAATCTTGCTTCTTCTTGCAAAGAGGTAAATGCATCGCCCTATCAAAATAAGTAAAACACTAATTTTCAAGCAACATGAATTTCAGATGGTTAAGTGCACGTATGCACGAAGCGAGCCATATTGTAATATTTATTAGTATAGGCATATAGCAAATTGCATCCATTGGCAGACACAGTGGGTGGTATGCATAAAAATGTAGCAAACGCTTTTCCTTCAGTTTTGTAGCAATTGCTACGATTCACATGCATAAAGTTTCGTAGCAAAAGCTTTTCCTTTTGCTACTTTTTATGCATACCACCCAGTATGTCACATTATTCATTAAAATGGCGATTCAAAATGAATCAAGTTAAACGAATATTTATAACGTAACTGTAAACTTACTTTTGTTGGTGCTTATTCAAATGCTTCTTCATATTCGATGTATTTCCACAAGTTTTCAAAACTTTGAAACAAGTTTTACACGAAGCAGTGTCCTTGTTAATTCTATTGAAAAACTTCCAAATATTACTCTTTGGAGGCGCCATGGTAAACCTCGTGACGATTTGTACACTACACGAATAGTATCTGCTGTGTATTACCTGTTATTGCTGATATCCAACACTGCTTGTTTTTCTCGTATTCAGTTCCTTTCTCTGCAGTTGATTGATGATGAATGAGCATGAACGTGAAAAGTATCATTTATCACTTCTTTATACCATTATGTGTCATTTAAATTGCTTATTACGATAAAATAAGATGTTTTTAAAATTAACTAAATGTTTTTAAACATCTTAATGGCGTATGTATTCAATAATTTGCAATAAATAAACTTTCGACACATTTCAACTGGTTTGTTGGTCATTCCGAATATCGATATATTGTATATGACATATCGTATACAACTTCACGCACATCTTCGTATCCCTACTTCTATCGGAATTTGCTATACTCATGTTGTACAATATTATACGGAGAGTTATTATGGTATTGTAGTGCTTAGAGAGAGTGACATTACATGTGATAAACAATACGATTATTATGTATCGGTTACAACACTTCAAATCCAAATCTTTACAATACATTCGCACGTATAACATAAGAATTCAAACCAATGGTGAGCCCCCAAGAATGTGTGCATGCGGAAGTAGCATTGGGAAATTTAAATGTGCCTTTTGTTCCCAGCATATTTCGATTTAGTATTTCTTGTATCATAATAATTAACTTGGATCAATTTTTCATGTTGTAGATAGTACAAATCCTGCTGTTTCGGCCAGAAGACAAACCACTATTGCGAATCTGGCTCCTCGGAATACGGTTAAGAAAAGGGCACGGATAAGAAAATCCAAGAGATTTACTGAGCTAATTGAAGGTTCAAATAATTGTATTTAGTATCATTAATATATTATTCCTTGTTTTTTACGATCAATTTTTCATTTGTTGTTTTTGCCTGTTCAAAGTTATCTATCACGTTAAAGTTAATGATACCGGTCAAATTCTTTTACAAATAGAATATCAACCTATGATTGTAGTGTGGTATATTTTGTAAAGTAAATAATGTTTTGATAAATAATGCCAGTATGGTTTTATGGAAATGTGCCGCGATGAATTTTGTATTTACGATTGTTTTTCTTGCTCTTCTTTAGTTACAAGCACTTCTAGTTCTGTGAAACGAGCTCCAGTAAGAAAAATTGGTGCGAAGGATTTTAATAGATTCATCCATACCTCATCGGTACCAAATTCAATACCTATTTGTTCTGCAAAGTCGGTATCCATGGAGAAACTTCCATTAATGACCAGTGAAGCTCATCGTCATGGTGGTGCCGAACCTCTTAACGGTATTTTTATTGTTTATGTGAATCCGACTAAATGTAGCTAAATGTAGAACCGACATTTTTCTATTATCAAGAAACAAATGTGATAACTTTTATTGGTGTACATAACGTCGTTATTTCATTTAAATTAATTAGTCCATCTCCCAAATGCTGATACAATGAAACCAATGTATAAGAAGAAGCAAGTTCTAACGCAGAGCAGCAGATGTCATGACCCGGAAACTATGGAATCCGAAAACTGTGAGAATTTCTTCATTGTGTAAAATTATAATTTTTTTGGATATCAAAATTTTTATTTTTCTTTCCTATAAACGCCATGTAGTATCTATATCTAGAGCATTCTTGGTATAACATTGCTATCTTAAATTATTCAACCCTCATTTCTATGATTTTGCATATGGTAATAAAAATTGTTTTAAAAGTTCCCAGCATTAATCCCGTCAAGTTATGCTAACATTTTCTAAATTGGATATTGCTATTGCAGTGGAGAGGATGCTTGAGATTTCAACCAAACTTGGAGAAATGGATGTTTATCCTGCAATGGAGGTATTTTATTATTTCTATTTCTAAAGCATATGTTTAGTATTTTTTTCTTATACTCCTGTGAGAACTTGTGCATGGAAGTATTTTGATATTTTATTCATCGTAAACATTCATCTTGACAGCACACAGAGCATTTACTGGATGTTGAACCTTTTGAAAATGATGATTTTATTGATAAATTCCTTTTAGAAGAGGAATATCTTACATCTCAACTTCAACATGATTCTGCATCAACCACAGATGAACAGAAAGGGTGAGTGCCATGTAAATGAAAATTTTCTTTTCCAGAAAAAGATTTCTAAATTAAAAATGTTGTGTTGACTTAAGCTGTCAAATTTCTCTTCAGCCATGACCCAGTTTTATATTACCAATATAACACACATATATATTGTTAATATTTATAAATTCATTTCACATACACCAAGCATTTTTATAGTTTATTTAGTTTTTATTGAAAAGTATTGCTTGATCATTGAAATGCTCCATAATTGTAAATGAATGGGTACATTATGCATTAGCAACATAAAATATGGGGAAAACAGATTATTATAGCATTTTAAATTACCGTATTTACCTGAAAGGAAGATGACCTTGAATTTAAGATGACCCCTAAAAAAAGGAGGTTCACTTACAAAAAAACTTTTACATATATGTATAACAAGCTAACATTAAGAGGATAAATAAAATAAATAAATTTACTACTTACATCTCCCTCTCTTCTGTTTCCTTCCCTTATTCTTGCTGTTCTGTTCATTCATCACATTTTACTCAAATTCGAACAAGTTGTCTTCCATACAGTCCATGGAATTTGATATGCAGCATTTCTTGAACCCTCTTGAGATACTATTCGGATCTATTTTTTCCATGCTGCAATGATCCAATTACAGAGAAGTGGTATACTGGGCTTCTTAATTTTCTCTGTAGGAGTTAATGCATGGTCCCCTGCCAAAAGCCATTCTGAATAAAATGACTTTATGTAATCCTTAAAGGGCTTCATCACTACAACATCTAGCACTTGAATTTGTGATTTCATACCTCCTGGTATAACTACAAGGTCAGTATTCATAGCATGAAGGGTATTTTGAAATTCCTCTGTAAGGTGGCCTTTGAGCTCATCTAAGATGAGCATTGCTCTCTGCCTTAAAAGTGCCCTAGGTCATCTATTCCACACTATGCTTAGCGAGTCCTTCATTAAATCAGCTGACATCCATCCTTGACGTTGACATTTAACAATTATTCCATTTGGTAGTACTTCCTTAGGCACTGTTTGGTGATTTAAAATAACATACGGCGGCAACGTTGTTCCGTCCGCTAAATCAGCCAGCATTACAGTAATGTGCAGTTTTTCATTCCTGGAAGTTTTTATGATGACATTTTTTGCATCTTTTTCGTTGACTGTGTAACTGGATGGAATGTTGAAGTAAATGGTTGTCTCATCTGCATTACCCATTTGGCTTGGAAGGTAAATGAGTATTTTCCGCAACCGAATTACAGGCCTCTGGAAAGTTATTAGTTTGTCCGTGAAGTCGGAAGGTAGATGCTGGAAAAGTGAAGTCCTTCGTTGCAGGCTAAAACTATTATGACACATCTTACATGCACACACCATCCATTACTAGCCTTAAATTCTTAGTGGAGAATGTTTTGCTATCGTGCTAATTCTTGAGGTTTCAATTTAATGATATCCCGCATCACTGTATTCTTTGAATACACAAAAGTTTGCAATTTCCTCATCTAATGCATGAAATCTGCCTCATTTTGGTCCACTAAATGATCTCCGTGTTGAGTTAGCACCTTCAAGTTTCTCTTTTGCTTGCTTCCACCTTCCCAGATTTGCTTCAGACATATTTCCTCCCTGCCGCACAATTATTTGTTTCTTCAGCATAGCACACCACCATTAACTTTAGATTTCTGTCATAACTTCTTCAAATTCCTTTCGATGCATTCCCTCTTACTGCAGTTTCTTTTTTCTCTATGCGATCTGGCATTTGTTTGGGGTATCTTATTTAAAAGTTTTAAATAATTTGTCACTATTTCACTTTAAAACTCAGCAAAGTGTGTAATACTTTAGTGCTCGCGTAAATTTTCTATTCTGAAACTCACGTCTACTTTACGTCTGTCGTTGGCATACCAAACGCAATGCATTATGTTTAAATTGTAGTAGATACATTTAAATTGTATCAGTCTTATTTACATTGTATTAATAGGCACCTTAATTGGTACCTACATGACTTTGTGTTTCATATTACACACAGAACCACCCAGCTGTAGTCATTTTTTTCAACTTGTCTCACGATTACCTACCCAGCTCTAAACACTTCCCTACCGCCGAAGTGGAACCATTGGTCTGTAGGAGCAATTTTAAAAAATTTGACCTTCAATTTTTAAAGAATTGCTGTAATTAATTAAATACAATGTTTTACTCTATACAATAATAAATATTTTGACAGACATACTTGACATCTGGATGTTTCATGGCGCATGTAAAATAGGGGTCTATTCTCACCTTAAATTCTCATACTACATTCTAAGACAATACCTAATATTTTTAATGGCATTTTTGTGAAAAAATCTCGTCTTCCTTTTGGGTAAGTACGGTAAAAGTAGTAATTCAGTTACTGTTGTAAAGAAAGAATTTTACTATTTCAGGTTCAAGAAATGGGCTAATAGAAGAAAACTTTCTGTGCACAAACAAAAAAAGGCTAATCAAATGCAGGAATTGGCAAAGGTTATGAAAGAGGCCTCAAACAAAACGGTTGAAAAAAATGACTTTAATAAGGTGAAATGTGACAAATCTGAAAAACTACTACGGGAAGAGGCCTTCATGCAAAGTTTACTATCTTATTTAGATACTGCTGTAAGTGGAACTTCATTCATCTTTGTTTCTTTCATAAATGTCTTGTTTCTCTTGATTATTGCAACTTTCATTTTGCAGTTACCATACAATATTGTGTATAAGCTGATCCTGAGTTTTCAGCTAGAAAGACAATGTTTAGGAATATATTCTGCGTCAACTAATTTCTTTCGTCTTAGGCTGTATTTTAGTTTAGGAAAGAGGAAAAAATAACACTGATAAATCTGTTGAGTAAGGATAAACTCAAATATCTGCTACACTGTTTTTGGCTAAAAACTTCATTGCAAATTGTGCAGAATCATCTTACCCATTATCATGATACACTGGCTGCATGAATTCTATATTTGTCACTCGACCATTTTGGTGAATAATATCCTGGACTTGAGCCACATTATCCTTCATTTTAGACTATCATCTTCAGCTGTTTTTTGCCTCCATTTAGAGTTTGTGAGACTTGAATATTTTGTGTTGGCTTACCAAACCTTTTACTGAAAGGAACAAATGAGGATTTATATAGAACTGTGTGAGCTACATACATTTCAAATGACCGATCTGACAGTGCAAATTTAAACAAGCTAGTTATGAAAAGTTTTTTGATTTTGTTATGTACCATACCCCTATATTAAAAGCATATTGCATCTGTATACTAAAAAAATATCTTTCAGCCTTCATAAATGGTATTGAACGACATCTTTTCCTGGCAAACATACGAATATGCATATCTCAAAAAAACAGATATGGTAGGGTGGTTCAGATATGGCCTGTGGGCCATAGTTTGGGGACTCCTGCCTTAGAGCTTCATCACCAGATGGTGTTTGAAGCATCCCAGAGGCTTCAGTAGCTTGTCTTAAATTAAATTGTAATGCTGAATGTTGAGTCATTCATGTCTCCCATCTTGAATATTGAAGAAAAACCTAACTCATGCATTCTGCTGGCTCTAGCTAGTGGATTTTGTAAGCTAGTGTTATGCCTCTTATAGTGGGGTTGTGGTGGTAGTGTGGCTAGAGCGCTGGCCTTCCACATAGCAGTCCCAGGCTCAAATCCAGCAGAGGTCGTATTTTTCAAACTGGGTTCACCTAGTGATGGGTATAATCGATTATTACAATAATCGAATAAGTGTAATTAATTGACTGTCATAATCGATTATTACTCGAATGGTTTCGGTCGGGGGGGATAGAGGTGGTCAGTGTGTGGTAGTGTTCTGGAATGCCAACCCAAATGTCATGGGTTCGAATCCTGCCTCGGGCATGGATTGTTGTGATCAGTCCCGGATTTTCCGGTCATTTTCTGATGACAAGCTTTAAGTAGCTTATTGAGGGACAGGAAAAACTCCAAATAGCTAAAAAAAAGAATGTCCAAGCTACGTTCCTAACTCCGTTCCCGATATCCTTATTTAAAATAAGAGAGGAACAAGTTTCCGGTGAGCAAATGTGGGTGCAAGGAGGGTGTGGGGGTTGTGTGGTGGGCAATCTCCAAAGTACTTACGTATTTGTATCATTTTCTCCCACAAATCTGCTATCATTAGAAGTAGTACACAAAAATCCTAGTTAAGTGTGATTCTGATCATACCATTAAGGGTTTTGTAGGTAAAGTAGTTAAGAAATAACTTCATTGAGTGGATGGGTAATTGAAAATGATGTGTTATCAGGATGGGTTAGCCACCCGCACAACATGCAACCAGTGATAGCTATTTTTTACAAATTTATTATTTTCTCAAAATATTTTGTATCAATTTAAATAAAATTTTATGCGATTCCTCACATTATAGTAGGGTGTCTCTATGACGTTTTTCAGCTTTATATCTCAAATAGCTTCTGAGATAGAAGGGGGCAACTTCAATTGCCACTTTTTCCTTTCCTACGGCCGCCACTTTAAAAAAATTAAAAAACTAAAATATGATTCATAATCAGAAGATTATGGCCTTTCATTTGATTCCCAACATGTATTTATGTTGAATTTTTAACCTCCCGCCATTTTCAACAATTTTTCGTCAATTATTTGTTTATAAATATTTTTCGTGTCATTGGGCCAGTAATATACTTATGCATGCCAAATTTGAAGTCCCTCGGGTGAACAGTGCGATCAGTGACAGACTGGCACACACACACACACCCGGAGCTCAGTGTTCAGTGATTTCTACTGTGCTGAAATGGGGAGGCAGCGGTCTAACTCATGAGTTCCTCCTCCCTGGGCATCTGGACCCTTATTAGTTCCTTGTTCTTTTAGTCTTTATGAGGAGAAAATAACCACATGTATGATAATACTTATCTGTTCTCTGCATTTTAATTCTGTCAGTCATCACTAAAACATATCCTTTCAGTGAATTTTTTCTGAGATTTTCATTTCCTATGTACACAGACGTCCAGCCAGCCCTGCCCCATCAAAATTGGGCTAAATCATTGTCAGTCCATTGAAAAAATGACGGACATAGATCTAACAGCTTCTGAGATATTCAGTCCTCACCTACAATGGCTGCTAGCCGGCCCTGCTGTGTCAAAAGTTGGATTGAAAGCGCGTGTCGGACTACTTAAAAAACCTGAAAAAAATGACGACCCTAGCTCAAAAGACTTCCTGGATATTCATTTCTTATAGTGTGATTGCACCCCTACCTACACTTTTGATTATATGGACAATGTACATAACTAACAATATTAGCTATTAATAATTCATAAACCGTTCCTTACTGAATAATCCCATAAAAGCTACAATTTGTACGGAAAAATTTGAGCAAATATTCATCAAGAAATGATTATGAGCTATCACTCCCTCGGAAACGAATATGAACGGTTATCTGTGAGACACGATTATGAGTGATTATTCACTGAGAAACGAATATTCGTTGAGAAACAAATACGAGTGCTTATTCATTGAGAAACGATTATGAGTGAATAATCGATGATGGATATTCGATTATACCATCACTCTGATATAATCGACTAATTCGAATGATATAATCAAATAATTCGAATGATTTCCATAATCGAATAATTCGAATGATCTCCATAATCAAATAATTCGACTATGGATATTCAAATATACCATCACTAGGATCACCCTCTACTCTATTTGAGTGGTTTGAGGGTAATGTGCAAAGCCAGCCTTCTGTCCTTCGGAAAAAATGTTAAGCAGTTAGCTCCCATGGTGATTATCATAAAGAGTAAGCTAATACCTGGCTTTCCTCCTCCATTCTGTGTAGAGTTGCTGTGACGATGGCTTGATATTGGTCAAACTGCGGAATTTTTATCGCAGGTCCCTAGTGCTACCGTATTGATCACCTTCAAAAACTGACATCTGTAACTCTGTCATCAATAATATTTCTTTTCCTTTTTATTTTTTTTATGATTATGTTATGTTTTTATACATCACATACCGCACATTGAATCACCCAGCCATTTAGCAAAGTCATTGTGAATTTCAATGATTATCTCATATTTTTGGATTTTTGATTTTATTTCCTCATATATAAGTCGCATGAAAATTTTAGGGAAAAAGTATGGCTGATATGTGGGTAAATATGGTAATATCATTCTTTGAAATCTGTTGAGATTTAACCCTTTCCCTCCTAAGTCGCCCAAAACACCCGATCTGACTTTCCCGCTAAGTCTCGAAATTTAAATGCTCTATTACCCATATTTTACCCTATTAATTTGCCAGTGATATTCCCTATGGTAGTTTCTTCATTAATTCGTAAATATGAATGGAATTTTTAATTATATATATATATATAATATATAATTTTATTCATATAAAATTTCCTACCTTTTATTGTGGTTAGTTTGACACCACTCCTTTTTCTTGATGATACTGCAGGAAACGCCCAACTCTGCATAGAGGCAAATCACAGTTTTTGCATTTGTTAGTTGTTTGTACACTTTTCCCAGAAGGAGTGTCTTTTTTATAGCTACAATATGCTCACACTTTCTTTCTACCTTCTATTTTTACAAGACCGTGTAGATTTCTAGATGCGAGAAGTGGTTCGCTTCTTTTACAACCTAAAATTTTTCGCGAGGAGAAATTCCACATCAGTTGTCTATAAAGTGCACAGCGGAATTCTTTTTGTGTGTGTCCGTGTTTAGAGCTTGATAGAGCATTCATTTCTTTATAAAGAATAAAGCTATTTACTATTGCTGAGTTTACCACAAATGCAAATATATACTTCCACCATTTTTTAGATTTTCTTCCAAAGTCATAGTAGCTTCTGCTCTGATCGGCTCTGTCAACCCCACCCATGTATTTTGTATACATTGCAATGGATTGTGGACAAGGTATCATCGCCTGTTTATTTCCTTTCCCTGTTTTCCTACCTACAATCACACTCTTATTAGAATTGCAGTTAGTGGAAAGAACACAAATTTGTCTATTGTCTTGCCAAACCGTAGCCGTAACTTTACCGCATTGCAAACTCTTACTTTCTCCTCTTTTGAGTTTCAGCTATATAGGGTTTTTAAATTCAGATGGCCATTCTTTACGAGTTGGTCTAGTGGTAGCACTTGCATTGGTTTTATTATCGTGTAATAACTTCATTAGTCCAACACTTGAAAAGAAGCTATCAAAATACAAGTGATGATTCAGGTCTAGGTGCTTCTCCAGCAAATTCATCACTACCTGACTGCCGAGAAGCATTTCTTTAATCTTATTTTCCTTTCTTCCCAAATACGTTTCCGCATAATACATACCCATTCAGACTTGCTAAAACCCAAATTTTAAATCCCCCATTTAGTTGGCTTGTTTTTTATATACTGTTTCATGTAGTGCCCCCTTTGAAGGCCACCATTGCTTCGTCGATACTAAGCTCACGACCTGGTTTATATTTTTCGTGAAAAGTGTCCATAATATCTAAAACTCATCGTACTTTTTGTAGAGATTCGTAACCCTCTTCCCCTTTCTTTTTTCACAAGTTATGTCATTTACATGGAAGTACTTAGTTATATCTGAATACCTGTTATAAGTCTTAGAGTTATGGATAAGAGGGCAGTCATTGACTTGATTGTGACAGTAATCCCGACTCTCCGGCATATCAAAAATTCCCATGTACACTAGTACACCTATATAGGCAGTTATTGCATTGGCTGTGACATCTACCCAGTTTTTATCAAACTTTCTTGTGCAATTTTGCTGATTTTGTGCATATTTATTTGTGTTAATTGCAATGTTACGAAAAAAAAATCATCGCTTCCTAGCATAAATTTGAGATAAGAAAATTCACCGGGACCTACATCCAAGCCGTGTATTGGACCCCTATCTTTGTTGAAAATAGAAGTTTGTTCCAATGTACGAGAATATTTCCACTTAGCCTGTAATCCTTCGTTAGCACTAAAATCACTCGCACATGGTGTAACTTCTTTTTCCAAATCACTATCACTTGAATAAAAATCACTACATGCGATCATATCTTCTTCTATATCCGATGAAGTATTACTTTCAGAATCACTATCTATATCGTCTCTGCACTCTTCCTCCGATATAGCGCCCTCGTTCATCAAAGCCATGGTCAAAAGTGCATTTCAGCTTAAAAGCTTTTTTGGTTGCTCTGTGAGATGTTTATTCAGTCCACATAATGAAAAGGATGCGAAGAGAAGTGTTTGACGTTAAGTAGACACACTCTTGGTATAAGAGAGGCATTCATAAGCCCTAATAGATACGGCTCAGCAGGGAAAATCGGAGTGGGCAGTATAGGGTGACTACGGAGGGAGAGATATCGATGAGCGGGCAGTAATGGGTGACTTAGGAAGGAGGCAGAATTTGTCCATTTAAATCTCAGTAAGGAAAGGGTTAAGATGACTCCAGACCAACAACCATAAGTCTTGAGACATTATTCAAATGGCGATAACCTACTCGGGATTATCAACCATCATTGTTAACTTGGATGCCATTTACCAGTAATTTAATGTTCATATTTTATGCTCGGTACAGTGGCGCACCCAGGGGGGGGCAACCTGGCATTCTCCCCCTCCCACCAAAGACAGAGCGACTGAGAGGGTGGGTATTCTGTCCATGTGCCCAGGTTTTTTGGGAGCTGGGATTAGGAGCGGTCACAAGATTATCCCAATGAACTGAATGTTTTACACCAACCATTTAAAAGGCGTGTTTTGCCATCCCACTTTGATTTATGGTAAGCACAGTATTTCTCTTTGCCCCTCAACCAGAATTTAACCGAGTTTTGTTGGAGAGTGAATTAAAAATGTGGCATCAGTGCTACAACCAGTGGTGGAACTAGGCTGGGACAGTGCCCCGGGGCCTGGTATGCTACTTACTTGATAGTCTATAATTAGTAGCTAATGAAATAGCTTTGAGAATAATTACACATATCATTTACATCAGTGGCCTACCAGAAAGTGTGTTTTCCCCCCACCAAAACAAAATGAAGTCCCGGAAAAAAATTTAAGGGCCTCAGGAAAAAAATAAGGGCCTGCTTTGGCCCGCGGCGTAAAGGCAAAATAAAAGGGTGTAAGGGATGCTAAGGAAACAAAGTCAACATAGGTATCAATCAACGGAGAATTTTATAATGATTACAAATATTTAGCTTAAAGGCAAAAATGAAGGAGGGGGGAGGGCATAAGGGACACTAAGGAAACACAGCATTGTTATCAGTCGACAGAATTTTATAACGATTAGGAATATGCAGCATTAAAACGAAAATAAAGGGGGAAAGGAAGTGGGAGGTAAAAGGGGAGAGGGCGAAAGGTACGTGAAAGAAACACATTTGACATTGGCAGCAGCATAAAGACAAAAATAAAGTGGGGGATGGAAGGGGGAGGGGAAAGGTAAGTGAAGGAAACACAGTCGACATTGGTATTAATCAACAGAGAATTTTATAACAATTATGAATATGGAGCATAAAAACAAAACTATTGGGGAGAAGGAGTGGGGAGGGCATAAGGTACGCTAAGGAAACACAGTCGACATTGGTATCAATCGAAAGTTAATTTTATAACAATTATGTATATGCAGCAAAGAATGAATGAGAAAGTGGAGACGTAATAATTGTCCTAATCTCAGTTGCTCTAATCCCTCTTCCACTTTTAAGGAAATGACGAAAGTTAAAGAAAATTGTATTTCTTTAGAATTAGATATTTTTTTATCTAATTCTATATTTAGTTCATCTTTTCTATTGTTTGCACTACTTTTTAATCCATATGGCTTGCTTATAAATTTAAATTTGTTGTTCACAGAAATAGTAACTTTAACAAACAATAAATTTTACTGTAATTGTTAATGGTTGTATTTCAAATAATGATAAATTCAAAATACATGGTTTCACGTGAAAGCCAATCAAGATATAAACATTTTTTCCCGTTATTTTCATATTGAAATAATGTCTTTGGAGAATATACATATGTATGTATGTATGTATATATAAATATAAATATATATATATATATATATATATATATATATATATATATATATATATATATATATATATATATTAGGGATGGGATGGTTCCACTTTTTCCTGGTTCTGGCTATATTAATCTGATCCCAGTTCTTGGTTTTGGTTCTGTTAGTTTAAAAGTGCTTTTTGATACACCATGGGAAATTCTAGCTTTAAATTAGTTACATATAGCACAGGGCTTCCATTTTCATCCCTTTTTTCTGTTTTCACAGATTTTTTAACAAAAACTGAGGCATTTTAACTCTTGTTTTAGTATTCGTATTAATGCATATATACATTGCACGTACGACCAGTCACTAGAATCAGCAATATTGATAAATTGATTCACTAGATTTACAATTAAATTAAATTTACAATGGCCTTTTTAAGGAACTATATAGTTCGAACACAAAGTCGTCACAAATTTGCTAGATTGCAGCACTGAAGGGAATTCCAGTATGACCCATGAACACGTCACATTGCTTCCTGGCTTGCGCCTAGAAATAAGATTACATAGTTGATACTAGTCTGTAGTATTGTCTGGCATCATAAAAATTCATATCGTATTTCACTAATATTTCTAAATGAATACTTTTACTGAGTTATTCTATCCCTCAAATAAATAAAAATATGAATATAGAATACAATTCTTTGATTTATAGGTCTTTGTATAGACAGAAGTACAAGGTTGAGTGGGAAAAGAAATTATAGTGGTTAATAAAAGGAAAAACTGATTTCTCGGCAACATGTGCTGTCCGTAATTCTGATTTCAACATATCAAAAGGAGGTCGAAAAGATCTCAAATGCCACTAGACAACAATGTCACAAGAGGAGCCAGACAAATGAAAGTAGTTCTCTAATTACGAGTTTTGTGATTAAAGAAAACAGTGACGTTGTTGACGCCAAAATAAGATGAGCGAATTTTGTTTGCGAAAATAACTTGCCAGTGAAAAGGAGTGATAATTTCATGAAATTAGTTACTAAAATGTTTCCTGTTAGTGAACTCGCTAAGAATTTTCGGTGCTCTCGAACTAAAACAAGCCAACTGATTGTTCAATCCCTCGGTTCCTTTGTTCAAGAAAACATTGTTTTAGTTTACGTTAATCTCTCGTAATTAGAATAGAAAAGCGATACAATACCTCTTAGGTGACACTGCTGCTGGCAACAGGAAATCAAGTATAACACTATGGTGAAGTGACAAGGAAATGCTTACAACTATATTGGAGTGACATTATACAAAGCAGAAATATGCAAATATACTCAGTAGAATTGTCCACTTGGAGGGATAACAAAATGATACAAAAAGTAGTGGAATAACAGGGAAATATTCCGCTGGCCAGTTTAAGGCTGCTCTCTCGTTGCTTGCTCGTCCTCCCACCCTCGCTGTTTCCTTCCTACTCCTCAGGTTCGACACTTGTGACTGGCGGCTGGCAGTCCGCAACGTTACCAGGTCAGAAGTCCGCTTGTTCAATCTGTTCTCGAGAAGAGGGTGCACCACTCATGAAAGTCTATTGGTTAAATCGCACGATGGTTGCGTTCTCATCTGGGCTAATGTCTGTTGCTTATAAAAGTAGGAACTCTGTACGTATGCGCAAAGCCGAAATACAAGTGTATGCTGAAGTGCATGCGTATGCCAGGATGTGTGCATTTGCAGGGGTGCGTCGTTTGCTGGAACATGAAAAACTGATGGAACTTGATTAACTGTCGGAGGGTAAAATGCTGCACTGTAATGAGAGCATCAATTTTCAGTTTAATGATAGATGAATCTACAGACACCGGTATGACTAGACAAATGGTTATGATGGCTCGTATTTTTCTAGCAAAGAACTTAAAACGAAAATGTCTTTAAAGAACTTCATAGAACTAATCGAGTAGCATATGTTTTGTTCAGTACATTTTTATCGAAGGAGTAGCCGATTTTAAAAAAATCAAACCAGAAAGTCAAAATTCACTTTTGACTCATGTTTTTTATTTGTTGTCAATGAAAACAATCTTGGTGACGACTGATGTAAACAATATTTGCTGTAAATGCCTAATTAATTTAATTTTCTTTTGTGAGCATGCAACATTAGGAAAATGGATAATCTACAACGAAGAAATTAACGTAAATAGTCTATTTTTTGCGTTTAGGCATAAGTGAAAAGAAATGGGTATTTTACGATGACGGAATGAACGTGAACATAAAAATTAAATTACTACTATTCCAGTGAGGTAAGTTTTAAATAATTGTCATTTGTTTTATTAATTACAATTGATAAGAAAATTAGTCGGTCAATAAAAAATTCAACATTTCTTTGGCATCACTACTGGCATTTCAGCTTGTAGACATTTTACTAAGCATTTAATATTTGTCTTTTTTCACATAATTGCATAAATCGTGAAGAACGCCTCTGCCTGGCATGTATGCAATGCCATTGTAAGGAACTTGTCACACAGGGCGAGAAAAAACCTTACTGATTACTAAATAAAAATCTTGTAATTTTCCACTATTTTATTAGGACACGATCTAGGTTTCGATGATTAGCGTCATCATCAGGTGATACAGAGGAAACCAATATAGGAGAGAAAGATGGAGTGGGAGGTAGAAGAGTGGGGGAGGGAGGAAAGACATAGTATGGGCATGACTGCTAGGTGATTGGTTGGTAACTTGGTGGAGGGGAAATGACGGTTACAGTTTTGCGAAGGGAATGGAGAGGAGGGGTGAGTGGGTTGGGAATAACTGTTCATTAAGGAGTAACACTTTGTTGCCAATATGTTGTAATATCTCTAGCTGCTCCAAGGCGTCCAGGAGAGGTCCTTTGTGTTCGAAATGGAGGAAATCGGGGTTGAAATGACAGGCATGTGAAGTCTCGAAGAGGTGCTTGGGCAATAGTGAAGAAGCATCTCTCGTCCGTAGACACCTCATATGTTCCTTAATCCTTGTGTGGAAACTCCTCCTGATCTGCCCGATGTACATCGCCTCACAACTGTCGCACTTAACCCTATATACCCCACTTTTACGAGAAGAATCAATTTGATCCTTACATTTACACAAGAGTTTGGCTAGTGTTAGGGGGGGGGGATAAAAGGAGGTACGGTAAAAAATTTGCTAGTCTATAAGAGATTTTGCCTACGAAGGGTAATTTGTACCATTCAGGGTCTATTGATTTAATAAGAAAAGAAAGAAAAATGAGAGAGAGAAGCAATGTTGGATTAGTACGAAGGCTTCCACGGCGTGCTGTTGATATGGTGGTGATTTCCGGGAATCTGCCGTGTTGATCCATTTCCTGGACAATATTTCGCCGACGTTCCAGTCGGCTTCTTCAGGTCTTCGGACCTGAAGAAGCTGACTGGAACGTCGGCGAAATATTGTCCAGGAAATGGATCAACACGGCAGATTCCCGGAAATCACCACCATATCAAGCAATGTTGGATGTGGCTAATTTGCGAAATTTTTTGTCAAGCAGTTTATCAATTAACTGGTCGGTATATCCATTCTTGTTGGCTATATATTTGATGATCTCCAATTCTTTGTTAAAATTAGAGCTGGATAGGGGAATGTTCACTAAATGGTGGAGCATGGCATGAAAAGCTGCAAGTTTGTGGGATAATGGGTGGGAGGAATCAGCAGGAATTAATTGATCTGTATAGGTTGGTTTTTTGTAGATTTCAAAATGATGCTTATTATTATGAATTATGATGCTTAGGTCTAAAAAGTTTAATTTCCAGTTTGTTTCTTGTTCCATGGTGAATTTAATATTTTTGTGAATTGAGTTTAAAAATATAAGAAAGGAATCTAATTGTCGATGGCTCCCGGTCCAACAGCATAGAACATCATCGACGTATCTGAACCAATAAAAGATATTTTTTATAGTGGTTATTGGAATTAAATAATATTGATTCTACATCATCCATAAAAATGTCTGCCAGTACGGGAGATAAAGGAGAGCCCATTGCTAAACCTTCTTTTTGCTGATAAAATTTTCCTTCAAATAAAAAAATAACTTGGGGAAATGCAAAGCTCCAATAAAGAAATAATTTCTTTAATAATTACGGGATTGGTTCCTGATTCCAATAATAATCCTTGGGTCAGAGCTAAAGTTTCTCTTGTTGGGATGCAAGTAAACAAATTGGTTACATCAAATGACACTAATTTAGCGTTCGGTGGAAGTGTTAAATTACTCAGGTGCTTGGCTAATTTGATGGAATTCTCGATTCCTTGTTTAGGGGTGAACTTGGAGTACTGATGGAGAAACGAATTTAATTTAAATGCTAATTTATGAACTGGAGCTGACACATTGGAAACTACAGGTTGAATTGGCATATTAGGTTTATGGAGTTTAGGTAGCCCATAAAATCTAGGTGGGAGAGGATTCATGGGGAGAAGGCGAATCTTTTCTCTATCGCTGAATAAAGCTGAACATGTGGCTATGGCGATTTTGGCTTGTTTATGATAGGTAGGAGTAGGGTCTTTCTGTAGAAGATCGAAGTGGTTGTTGGTAATTAAATCGATGCATTTACTAATGTAGTCATTTTTATCCATTAACACAATACTGTTACCTTTATCTGCTTTGGTGTTGATAAGTTTTTCTTTGACG
The DNA here is from genome assembly GCA_028673005.1 of Tanypteryx hageni. Lineage (NCBI taxonomy): Eukaryota > Metazoa > Arthropoda > Insecta > Odonata > Petaluridae > Tanypteryx > Tanypteryx hageni. The sequence goes on from CM054120.1 coordinate 186,529,721, forward strand.
AGAGTATCGGTGATGTTATGGATTGCAGAGCGATATCGAAGTCATGTATTTTTGTGAGATGTTCCTTTAAACAAAAGTTCGCTGAATCCATAGCTTCTCATTATTCCTGTGATGTTCACAGCACCAGAAATTCAATCCAATGTAAGGAGCCACTTAACTCAGAATGGAGAAGAAACAGATAATGGGACATAGCGTCTCTTTTACTGTACCAGATTTTAAGTTCTTTCCTGACCCACAGCTTCTGGGCCATCTTGACTGCATATTGGCAACAAAGTGTTACTCCTTAATGAACAATTATTCCCAACCCACTCACCCCTCCTCTCCATTCCCTTCGCAAAACTGTAGCCATCATTTCCCCTCCACCGAGTTACCAACCAATCACCTAGCAGTCATGCCCGTAAAATGTCTTCCCTCTCTCCCCCACTCTTCTACCTCCCACTCCATCTTTCTCTCCTACATATACCCTTTTGGTTTTCTCTGTATCACCTGATGATGATGCTAATCGTCGAAACCTAGGTCGTGTCCTAATAAAATAGTGGAAAATTACAAAATTTTTATTTAGTAATCAATATGGAATTATTCCACCACATCACACCTTCAACGGTTGAATTAAAAAACCTTACCTTTATTATTTATTTTCACTGCTTTTGCCTATTGTTAAAAGATTTCAATATGTGAGCTCTCAGGGCTGTTGATAATTTTAACAATCTAATCTTGCTATATATTTTACAGATTTTTAATTAACAATAATTTATGCATTTTACAGGCAAAGATGACTCAATTATAGAAATTTAAATTCTCCTCTTGTAATACCACAGTGTTAAGCAATACAAAGTGCAACTTAGAAGCTGTTTTTGTTGCATTTATAATGAATCCACGCATACTTATTATAAATTATGTAAATTAATATTGGTATGTAATCTTGGATATTGTATGAAATATTACATCTATATAATTATTTTTAATGAGGTCAGGCTCAACTTTGTGGAATTTATTTATAATGAAAAAATAACTTTGTAGTATCCACAACTTTTAATATAACACGACCAGTTTCACTACAATGATCCTATGATCGTAGTGAAACCGGTCTTGTTATATTAAAAGTTGTGGATACTACAAACTTATCCTTTCATTATAACATCAATATTTAGTTGCTTTGTAACTGAAAAACAATTTTATTGTACTCACGTGCTAATTCAATTTGTAGATAACCTATATTCGTAGGAGAGTTTTTTCAATCCAAAAGTAAGTTAAATTACCTAAGGCTAATAATTATTTTCCGAAGTATATAGTTCATTTAATATCAAAAACTTAAAAAACCTTTTCACTTACGATGTAAAAAGACATGTATGCTAATAGGTTTAGCAAATTATATGTATTTTGCGAAAACATATCTGTTGCATTTAAATATCTACAAATGATGAAAACTGGAAAATAATAAATTAATAATAGTTTCTCAATCTTATACATTCTATTTACTTTATGATTGAATTATTATTTCTTATATCATGCAAGTCTGTGCATTCGCACATTTTCTGCTTGTTTTACTTTATTATGCTCTTATACCCTATCCAGAATAAAACAAATTTTAGATGTTTTATGTAACATTGATTTATTCCCAACAAGTGCATAAATATTCGGCAAAATTTTTATATTACAGAAATTGACAGTTAACCCCAATTATGGACATTAACAGAGTGAAGAATAAACTAAAGAGTGGAGATTATAAGGTGGTTGAAAATAATGATGGAAAGAGTGCAATCTGGAAAAATTTTTGGTTAATTATTGATGCAGCTAGACATGCCAAGAAAGGTTGTGTGCAGTGTAAAACATGCCCAAGTATTTTATGTTACTCCAATTTCTCATCTGGCACTTCACATTTTAACTGACATGCCATTGTATGCAAGAAGAGGGTGGTTTTATAACCCAGTATTAAGTCTTTTGTCACTACTCAAAAAATGTTCCGAAGAATGTAAAGGAAAGCATCATTAAAGCTTGTGTCCAATTTTGTACCCAAGATCTTAGGCCTTTTGATGCTGTAGGTGGTAGTGGATTCAAGCAATTGGACCAGGACCTCATCAAAGTTGGCTCATGTTGATGACTTACTGCCACATCCTACCACCGTTTCAAGGAACACAAAGAAAGAGGCTGACGCAAAAAGGCAAGAAAAAGTGCCTGAAATTCAGTGTACCATTGATCAAGGTTTGTGTTCGGCAACTACAGATCTGTGGACTGATGACTATAAAAAAAATTTTGTACATAACTCTCACTGTTCACTATTTTTCAGTCGAATGGGAGCTAAAGAGTCGAGTATTGTTTACGTTTGACTTTCCGATAAATGACCAAAAAACTGGCGAGAACATCGGATGAGAATTGACAAAAAGTTTCAATAAACTAGGATTTAAGGCTGACTCTTTAAGGAAATTGATATTTGTTACTGACCAAGGTTCAAATATAGTTGCTGCATTATTTGGTATTGTTAGATTGAACTGTGCTTGCCATTTGTTTAATACTGTCTTAAGAAATACTTCAAGTGAAAGTTTTTTTTGGAAAATTTACCAAATATTGGATGATTTTTGTTGAGTTGAAGGCTTTAGTCAAGTATTTGAAACAATGTAGCCATGTGCCTCAACTTGAAACAATGCTAAATCAAACTTGTTAAACTAGGTGGTACAGTAGATATGATTTGTGTGTATCGGTTTGTAAGAATTACGACAATTTTTCAGATTCTGACCAAGAATGACCAAATTAGCAAACTTGATTTTATTCCAAGGTATCTGCTAAACAGCTTCATAGAATTTCTTAGGCCATTCAAAGAAGCATTAGTACAGTTAGAAGCTGATAAACATCCCACTCTTCCTCTCGTTTTGCCTGTGAGATGCTAAATTGTTCAGCACCTGCAGCCTAGCTAAGGCGACATTGATGACATCGTAATTCTGAAAAATCGTGCCCTGCATTTACTCCAAGAAAAGTTTTCAATACATGAAATCCACAGATTAGCAACCTTTTTATGGCCAAACTTCTGTCAGCTGAGAATGCTCTCTGACACGGAAAAGGCAGAGACAATAAGTTATCTAAAAGAAAAGAATTAAGGGATATCATTAAAACAAGACCTCACAGCATCAACAATTAAGAAATCAATCATCTTCAATGATACAAGTGAAGTAGCAGCAGGCTCATCCACCCAAACCTCCCCACTCCCCAGCAAAAAAACCCTTTTTTTATTTCAGTAGGTTTGTAGATACGAGGTCACCAGGGGAACATGATGAGGGCGAGATCAAGCGCTACCTGAATATAGATGCCCCTCTCTCCCAATTGGAGAGTTGCTTCCATGGTGGAAATTGCATGAAGCAGAGCTTCTGATTTTATCAAATTTAGCCAAGCATTTTCTGTCAGTGCCAACAAGTAGTGTGTGAGTGAAATTTTAGTGCAGCAGGATATACCGTATTTTCCCATTGATAATATGCACCTCGAAATTTTTTGTGCGGGTGAAAATGTATAGATAACGCGCGGTCAAGTTTTTTTTTCTCCTGACTTAAAAAAGTGGTTCTTTGGACAAATGAATAACGGAATAATCCTACTCGCTACGGGGCTATGGCGGAGTCTATAACAAATGAATAGCGGAATAAACTATGAGTTTCCAGTTTTTAAACGCATTAGTTTAACTGTTGAAATTTGCCCTGGAGACAATTAGCTATGAAAAACAAAAAGAATTTATGACGAAAATCTTATGCAGCACTGTTTAAGTTAGAAGTTGTTAATGTGGCCAAAGAGAAGGGGAATCGCGAGGCTGCTAGAAAATTTAATGTAGGAGAGTCCAGCGTACGGGAGTGGAGGAGAGAAGAAGCAGTTTTGAAAAGTTTACATCAGAAGAAGCGTGCAATGTGTTACAGGAGGTGCTTCTGGCCAGAACTTGAAAAGAAATTGCGCAAGTGGGCCATTTTAGAAAGAACAAAAGGACAACAACTAGTATTTTGCTGAAGGCGAAAGAAATTGCAGAAGAGGAGAAAATTGGTGATTTTAAGGCTTACCCATCCTGGGGTTTTAGGTTTATGAAGAGAAATAATTAGGTAATTTGTTCATCAACAAGTGTTGGCCAAAAACTACCTGATGACTGGGAAGTGAAAGTAGAGAAATTTAAAGTATTTGTGAAGGAAAACTTATCTGTAGTGGATCCTGTGCATCTTGGCAATATGGACGAAGTTCCCGATAGTTTTGATCTCCATTGTTCAAGGACTGTAAATTTAAAGGGTGTGAAAGAGGTGTTTGTCACAACAACCGGACATGAGGAGTCAAATTTTACTGTTGTGTTGTGTGTGACTTCAGATGGGTCAAAGCTTGCACCCATGGTTATTTTTAAGAGAAAGATATTGCCCAAAGGAAACTTTCCAAAGGACATTTTTGCTACGGCAAATGAGAAGGGGAAATGGGAAAATGATGAAAACGTGGTTTGAATACATTTGGAGGGAAAGAAAACTTTCATTTTTCAATCCAAAATCATTGTTAATTTTAGACTCGTGCCTTGCGCATTCAACTCCTGAAGTGAAACGGTTAATTAACAAATATTCCAAGCTGGCAATTATTCCAGGAGGGTTAACAAAAAAGATTCAGCCCCTTGATTTGTCTGTTAATAAATCTTTCAAGTCGAAGTTACGCTCTAGATGGGAGAAGTGGATGATGAGTGGTATTAAAGATTACAGCAAATCAGGAATGATTAAAAGGCCATCCTAAGAGGAAATGTGCTGGTGGATCAGTGAATGTTGGCAAAATGTTACTGTGTCATGTGTTAAAAATGGATTCTCAAAATCATTAGGCGACCTATTGGATACTACAATGCCAGAAATAGACAAAGAGGAGGAATTGGCTTTGGAAACTGAACTATGTGTTGTGCCGGATGATATAATCCATGTTCTTGATTCGCTTGATGTTGATTCAGGCGACGATTTTTATGGTTTTGAGTAATTTGATTTTAATGTATGCAATAAATATTTATAATTTTACTCATTTGGGTCAATTTTATCTCATTTTACTATAGTACCCTTTATTTTAATCAAAGATTGCAAAAATCATAATAATAATAAGCAATGTAAATCCATAACTTTGTATTGATGTCATACTGTAATTGTGTAAAGATGTAAGGTTTATCAGAAATGCATTCAGAAGCGCTTTCCATAAGTTTGAATGGCTAGAATATCATGAAAATTGATATGTAAGAGCTCTTAGCCAGTCGTAAGAGGTAGACGAAAAAAATCTCAAAAAAAGGCAGGAGATTGATTTCTAGGAAGATAACATGTATAATTCGAGTTTTTCCAGTTGCAGTCTTTCATTCATTTTGAGATAAAATTAAAAATAAGTAACCAAAGATCTTAGGATTTGAATCATTTTAAAGAATACAAAATAAAGTTCCTTATTCAATTCCTCTTTTTTATCTTACAATTCGAAATCGCTCATGTTAAACGCTTAATTTGCATGTTTTGGGAAATATAGCCATTTTAACGGGTTATTGCCTTGCCTACTAATTACGTTGTTAGACCTTGAAATCCTATTATGTAATTCCCGTGGTTTTTGCAGAAGAAAAGATAAGTGAAATTTCATTACTATAAAAATGATCATTGAAATTGTATTATGCGAAACTCTATTTTCTCGATTCTTGTGTTAGCACTGGTTATATGCTAGTTGAAATATAATTACGAGATAATAAAATTCGACATAGAAAATGTGGTTTCGGACTTCATTAGCTGAATTCTAATAATTTTTTGTTAGGTATTAGTCTAGTTTTTGTCATTGGGACATAGAAATTGAAGATTCATAACAATAGCCGTTAATAAACCTTAAAAAAGTCTCATTTTTCAAAATATAACTTTTTAGGTAATTTTTACCAGATTTGGAATTTTTTAGTAGAGATAACGCACCATTTTCGATGGGAAAATATGGTACCATATCTACCCAAAAGGAAGACGAAGTTTTTCACTAAAATGCAATTAAAAATATTGGATATCATCTTAGAATGGAGTATGAGGATTTAAGACGAGAATACACCTCTATTTTAAATGCACCATGAAACACCCAGATGTCAAGTATATATCCGTTAAAGTATTTATTAATTGCATAAAGTAATACATCGTATTTAATTAATTACTACAATACTTTAAAAATTTAAGGTCAAATTTCTTAAAATTGTTCCCACAGACCAGTGGACTTCGGCGATAGAGAAGTGTTTAGAGCTGGGTAGGTAATCGTGTGACAAGTTGAACAGAATGACTACAGCTGGGTGGTTCTGTGTGTGATATGAAGCAAAGTCACGTAGGTACCAATTAAGGTGCCTATGAATACAATTTAAATGTATCTACTACAATTTAAACATGATGCTTTGCATTTGGTATGCTAATGGCAGGCGTAAAGTGGACATGAGTTTCATTGTAGAAAATTTATGAGAACACTTTAGTACATGATTTGCTGAGTTTTAAAGTGAAATAGTGAAAAGTTATTATTTATAACTTTTAAAAAGATACCCAAACAAATGGCAGATTGCATGGAGAAAAAAGGAACTACAGTAAGAGGGAATGTATCGAAAGGAATTAGAAGAAGTTACGAGAGAAATTTTAAGTTATAGGTGGTGCCCTATGCTGAAGAAACAAATAATTGTTGGGAGGAAATACAATGTGACTGAAGCAAATGTGCAAAGGTGGAAGCAAGCAAAAGAGAAACTTGAAGGTGCTAACTCAACACGGAGATCATTTTATGGACCAAAATGAGGCAGATTTCATGCATTATATGAGGAAATTGCAAACTTTTGTGTATTCAAAGAATACAGTGATGCGGGATATCATTAAATTGAAACCTCAAGAATTAGCATGATCGCAAAACATTCTACACCAAGAATTTAAGGCTAGTAATGGATGGTGTGTGTATGTAAGATGTGTCGTAATAGTTTTAGCCTGCGACGAAGGACTTCACTTTTCCAGCTTCTACCTTCCGACTTCACGGACAAACTAATAACTTTCCAGAGACCTGTAATTCGGTTGCGGAAAATACTCATTTACCTTCCGAGCCAAATGGGTAATGCAGATGAGACAACCATTTACTTCAACATTCCATCCAGTTACACAGTCAACGAAAAAGATGCAAAAAATGTCATCATAAAAACTTCCAGGAATGAAAAACTGCGCATTACTGTAATGTGGACGGAACAAAGTTGCCGCTGTATGTTATTTTAAAACACCAAACAGTGCCTAAGGAAGTACTACCAAATGGAATAATTGTTAAATGTCAACGTCAAGGATAGATGTCAGCTGATTTAATGAAGGACTGGCTAAGCATAGTGTGGAATAGACGACCGGGGGCACTTTTTCACAACTCAAAATAGATGCAATACAAATCGAAGCTCGTGAAAATACTCATGCCTTAGTTCCCTTGGTTATTTTCCTCTTTCTTTTGCGCATCAACATACACATTCTGCCTTTGTTATTGCTTAGCAGTTCACACACTAGAGCGGAAATAACCTGACAAAATCAATTTTCATAGCTTTTTTATTTCTTTATTGTTTAGAATATATTTTACTATTTACGAATATTATTTATATATTTATAATTTTCTTTTGGAATTATATTTCTGTAAATATTTTACATAATGACCTCCAATCGCAAGACCATTCATGAGGAAGGGAGGGAAAGGGTAAACAAACCCTTGAGAGTCTCTCTGTCTTAAGTGTTAAGCATTAGCTGTGGGACTCTTTATGCAACTCAAACAGATGGAATAAAAGACAAACCTCGTGACACTATTCATGCCTTAATTCCCTTGGTTATTCTTCTCTTCCTTTTGCGCATCGACATACATTCCATCTTCGTTATTCTTTTCCAGTTCGTGATATAGAGCAGAAGTAAGCTGACAAGTTATAAATTTTCGTAGCTTTTTGTCCATTTCTTTAGTGTTTAGAATGTATTTTACATATTTATGGATATTATGTATTATATTGTATATATTATGTATTATATTATGTAATTTGTGTATTATGCATTGAGTTGTGATGGGGACCCGATGCCACCGGGACCTGCTCCTAATTGTAGCATTTATGTGAATAATAATAATATTATTATTTATATATCTATATTTTAATTTTTGAATATATACTTCCATAAAAAATGCCACGGATGGGCTGACCCAATGTGACAAGAATTTCTATCCAAATATTTTTGTCCTGCTAAAAATTGAATATGAAATTTGGAGACTACCGTGTACAGATTAAATAAAATAAAATAAAAACTCCTGATTCATAAAATAATCCAAGTGAGCACTCACATGTCAATAAAAGAAAAATAGAAAAAATAAAATAAATTTATACTTACAAGTTTGCGGGACGATGGTCTACAGAGACCTGTTGTCAGAAACTAGCCTAAATAAAAAGAAAAGCATACACACATGCACAATCACTCTGGCAAAACTCACTAGATATGCATTTTGAGAGCTAAGCTCTCATCTTCAGTAGCTGAAGTCGTATGGATTGTTTTGGTTTTGTCTTGTGTATTTATACATGCTGGGTGAAAGTGAAAGGACGGGGTGGGGGTGGGAGAATTCCTAATGGTCAATGTGTAGAGGGGTGAGTAAGAGATGGACCTGCAGTCGTTATTCATTACCATGTCTTGGTATGTGTTTATGAAATGCTCTCGTAAGCGTCTAGTTTCCAGTCAGTTTTTGTTGGTTTTAAGAGAGCCGTGTTTTTGAATTTTAATCGGTTGATTGTTTTCTTGTATGTGTATTGCGATGCTGGACCTGTGAAACCTATTGTGTTTGTAATGTGCAAGGTGTTCTTTGAACCTAGTTTCTAGCTTTCATTTAGTTTGATCTATGTAAACTTTCTCGCAGTCTGAGCAAGCGATTTTGTATATGCCGGATTTTCGTAGAGTCGGAATTGTGTAGTAAGTTGGAGAGTTTGTTTTCATTCACAAGTACTGCTTTAAGGTTCTGTTTTGAGATGATTTTTGATAAGCTGTTTGTGATGCCAGGGATGAAGGGGATTTTTATATATTTTGATTTTTGGGATGGCGTGTTTGTGAGGGCAATGCATTTTTTTAAGATAGACTACACTTGTGTTTGCATAAAATATTTTCTATCATCTGAGGGTCGTAACCATTGATTTCTGTGCAATTTTTGATATGTTTTGATTCTATGAGGAAATCAACATTAGAAAGAGGAACTTGTAATAGTGGAGTGGAATGGTGCTAATTTATGTGAAATATGATGATTGAAATCAGAGGGAATGTACGAGTCTGTATGTGTGGGTTTGCGGTAAATCCCGAACTTAATTTTGTTGTATTCTCTTTTTAAGAGAGGGTCAATAAATGGTAATGTATTTTGTTTTTCTACTTCCTATGTAAATTTGATGGAAGAATATTGATCATTTAGTTGGTGTACAAAATCTGTTATGTTATTTTTGGAGGTATCGAAAACTGCGAAAATATCATCTACTTATCTCATCCATAAACGTGGGAATTAGTTGAAGGTGTTTTTGCATTGTTTCTCAAAGTTAACCATGAATAGGTTGGCCAAGAAAGGTGAAAGGGAGTTTCCCATGGTTGTACAGTCATTTTGTTGGTAGAACTTGTGAACTTGAAAAAAAAAATTTGGTTCATGCATAAGACAGACAGACAAACAACTTTATTTAGGGTGAAATTGAGATCGTATAGTCCCTTCTTACATTTAACCCCCATAAGCGCATTAGTCGTACTAATTTATCTACTGCTTTTGATCAGTGAGCCATTCTTGGAGGAATTGTAATGTTTCTTTGATGAGAACACTAAGAAAGAGAGAAGAAACATCAAAAGAAACTAAAATTTCGCTGTTATGTAGTATTGTCTTTAACTTCCTTACTAATATGAGGACTGTTTTTGATATGTAAATCTTGCTTGAGAGGAAATTGTTTAAATTGATCATTAAGCCAACGTGAAATTTTATGTCGGGTTGTTGATGGAAGAAACAATGGGTCTGAGGGGGATGTCTTTGTGGATTTTGGGTAAACAATACATCCTGGGAACCCTGGGGTTTGAGGTGTGGAGTTAAGGCTGATTTGTTTTATGATCAGTGTGGTGCATGTTTTTACAATTTTCGTGGTTTCTGAGATAATTTTATTGATGGGATTTTTTGAGATATTTCTGTCCTGCAAACTTGTAAGTATAAATGTATTTATTTTTTCTATTTTTCTCTTATTGACATGTGAGTGCTCACTTGGATTATTTTACAGTTCAGGAGTTTTTATTTTAATTCCACCCTGCTAAAAATTAATGCAACTCTTCCAATAACAACAAGTACCAGGGAAAGGTCGTTTTCCACTCTGTAGAGATTAAAAAGCCTACCTCAGAAACACAATGGGTAAAGACCAATTGAATGGATTGGCACTATTAAACATTCATAGAGAGATTAAAATCACAACAAGAAGTTTTAAATGAACTTCAAAATTAACGTTTGCCTGCGGTACAAGTTTTATATACCTTAAATTGAGTAAAACCTAAAGTGGTAATAATCTAAAATTTAAATATTAAAACGGCAGTTTATTAATATAAAATTATTAATTGAAACAAATATTAAGAGTACAGATTAGAAGGTAAGCTTCCTGTCAAGTTACAGGCTTTTTATATGGAATAAACAAGTATGGAAAGGTATACTCCATGTCAGAGTACATAGAGTTTCCAAATGTGTTCTTTGAGATTGACAAATTTTAGTAAAATTCACCAATACCATATTTCATCAAAATATGTCCTGCAGTTCCCAAGTTGAAACGTTCATTGTAAACTACATGTAGTTCTTCATGTAAAGTGGTCGTAATTATCTACCGATTTTAACGAAAATTGGAATCCATAGACAAATTTTAGTAAAACTTTCCAATATCATCAAAATATGTCCAGCGGTTTCAGAGTTGAAAAAGAGGCACATTGTAAAATACATGTAGGTCTTCATGTAAAGTGGTCGTTATTGTAGTCTGATTTTAACCAACATTGGAATCGGCCAACAAATTTTAATAAAACTCCCAATACTAAATTTCATTAAACTATCTCCAGCTGTTCTTGAGTTGTAAAATTTTTATTTAATATATTTTTTTTGTATGAACAAAAGAACATCAAAAGTCATATAATGACATCAACACGTCAATTTCCTTTTATTTAAATTTATCGTAAATGTTACATTTTAAGGGAAAAGTTATTTGACAAAAAAAATGTCTATTTATTTATTTTATTGAACTTTTGTTGGAGCTTGAAGCGAATGCATCTCTTTTGCAAAGCTCTTTAATTTTTTGTCAGTTTTCTTCAAATTTAGTAGTCAGTTTTGGTATTTTGTGATGTGAAATTTGATTCCAGGAACAAAACCCCAATTTATAACATTGTGCCTATGGGAAATAAGGGTTTCACTTAAGACGTCTTGACTTATGACCGTTGTTCAGGAACCAATTAGGTCGTAAGTCAGGGGTCTGCTGTATATGTATATGAGATAGTTTGTGCAATGTATATTGTGCCGTTTATTTCATTTAAGTTTAATATGACAACGAATTTTTGCTCTTAATAAATCTCTTATATCTTCCTTATTGGATCAACATTTTCTTTAAATTGGATTCTTTTTGATTTATGGAGGTTGTAATTCTTAGTTAACAATGTCATATTTGAGGACTGGCAAATACCATATTTACTCGCATAATTGCCTCCATCACATCATTGCCCCACCTGAATTATGAGGAGGAAACAAAACATTAATTTTTCTCATATGAACACTTTAATAGGATAGGGGAAAACCATGTATTTGCCCCATCCTTATTTTTGTGTAAAATTAATGTACAGAAAAGTGGGACAATTACACGAGTAAATACAGTATTTAAAATTTGAAAATGTCAATTATTTATCCAAAGTTTTACAGCTGTTAGGCATTCTTGATGAGCAAAGTGATAGTAGCATCCATCTGTCTGCATGTTTAATCTCTGAAACTACTGGGCAGGTTTTAATTAAATTAAGTATTAGTGATCCTTATTAAAATTTATCACCCAATTGTGATTTTGAACTGTATCTGTCAATTAGAACTTCCACTATATTTAAGCACTTAGATAAACTTATACTCATATCTCATTAAATGGCATCCGTCTAACAACAATTAAATACTATATGTTTCTCTCCCTAGCTCTTGTATAATCTGAGAGGTATAGATTAAAAAATTTATTCTGATAGAGGACAACATTTACCACAAAAATGTCCATGATACCGCATAATAATGACCTATAGTTTTGGAGATAAAAATTCAAGAAAATCCTGAGCATAATATCACAGATTTTGTTTACATAGATTGCTACGACAATTCTATTGGCGAACAACAATTAAAAATCCCTATTTTTCTCTCCCATGCCTTTATATAATCTGTGAGGTATAGATTAAAAATTTATTTGAATAGAGGACAACATTTACCACAAATAAGTCTGTGAGACCACATAATTACAACTTATAGTTTCAGAGATAAAAATTCAAAAACCGCCCAATCTTTCCATATCATTTTATATGCATTTCCCATAAAGAATGCCCTTGAAATGTGTACTTCATTTATGGAGCATACTTTTTCTACTTGTTATATTATAGTGTGATGACATAACTTTGAAAAATTGTCTTCCTAGGTGCACTGTGGCTTTTTAAGTCGTGGATTGAATGCCTTGATATACTACAGAAGTCGTGCTAAACATTCAGATAGTCATCTGTCATTTCTAATTCATGATGCTCGACCTTATGAAATTCTTCTTCATGGATATGCTGAAAAGGTTGGTATTCATGCATTGTTTGGTTGAATGTATTGGTCATTGTTCGTATATGAAATAATTCTCTTTTAGTGCTGCTTTTTATTTACATTTATATTAATTGTGCTTACGAAGAAATAAGTTTTGGTATTGAGTTTTTATTGAAGCATTTGTAAATTAAACATTGGAAAAATTATTTTTACATTTACTTAACATGTTGTTGCTGCATTTAAGCTTGCTAAAATAGCCTATAGTCATTTACTTATATAGATTTTTATATTGACTTAATCATGTTTACATTCTCTTGTGAACAGAGAAACTTTTCCACAGTGGAAGCATTAATGAAAATGATGCTTGAGGATGGAGTTTGTCCAACAGTGCAATGCTATGCAGCGTGTTTTGAGTGTCTTGGTAGGGAGTTTATGGAGAATCCACATATGAAAAAAGTTCGTCATCATGCAGACTCACCTGTGGGAAAATTGCTTTTCCTTATTATGAAGATGGAAAAGGTAATAGTACTTAATTAAATCATCTATGCCAGTGGCGTTCAAACTTTTTTTCATGTAACTCTTGAATAGTTAGATCAATTTGGTATCAGTACTCACTTTCATTATCTAAATAATTTGCTGTCATACACATAAAATCAATTTTGTTTGTACCACACTGTGAATGTCTTTGTTCTTCACCAAATTTGCATTTAATGCTTCCTCTTGTGTAGTTTCAATTCTACCTGTCCTGATAAACTCATAATACAATAGGTCTCCATTATAACACGCCTTGCTATATCACAGAATGGGATATATCATGGGTCATGTCCCCCAAAAAATATTTTTAAAAAGATGCATAACATTTTAGCAACAATATTTACTGTCAGTCTGATGTAATGTTTTTTGTTTTTTCCATAAAAGTTTTTCCACATTTATGGGAAATGGCAAAAAAAAATATTTTGAGAATAATTTTGATCATTTTTAAATGGATCAAGTCCTACAGATCTTGTTCATGAAGAAAAAGGAAAATAATACTATTGTAGCCTCAAAACCTGATCCTTTGAAAAAAACCTTAGCTTCTGTTTTCAAAATCTTCTTCAAAAATTTACCCTTCATTTGTCACTTTGGCAAGTGTAACTTACTTCATTCCTAGCTTTTTTCAGTCAGAAAATATCTCCTAAACTTTCCCACATGTATTCATTGAATTCACTAGTAGTCGCTCAAATTGGGAGAAACTAAAGTGTGCAAGAGCAGTTTATGCTGCCCACGATGCCATTATGTAAGCAAACAGTGAAGTCTATTAATAATAATTTTGTTTTTGTTGGTTATAACTCTAAAACATTTTCTTGTGAAGTTATGATGCTAAGACATTAGTATTTATCAATTTTCGCAGAATTTTTTGCATTCTCTCAAATAACTACTGACGTCAACCCTTTTGTGGTCCACCAAAGTATCTGCATATGTTGATATGGCCTACCTAAGGAACTGCAACTGCTAATGCATCAAAAGTTTTCCCATCCCTACTCTAGTCACTCACTTCAGAAACAAACATCTTAGGTTGCATGCGCTCTGCCCACCCGCGTGTCATTGCCTCCACTTGGGACACTACCATGGAAATCTGTTATCTTGATTTTCCATTCATTTGCATCCACCACCTGCTTACCACTTTCATGTGTTACACAGCTGTAGAGATTGGCTGTTCATTTTTATATAATTTTACAATTGTCTTATATGAGGTACAATCAAAAAGTTTCCGGACGGTCGTAATAAAAAAAAATTGGCTTACCGGAGGTCCTATTGAATGCTGTCCCCTTCAAAGTAGTCCCCTTGGACAACAATATGGCGATTCCAGCGCCTTTTCAACTTTGCAAAGCACTCCTGGAACTCTTTTTTGGGGATGTCAAGCGTGTCCTGCGACTCTGCCTGAATCTCCTCCACATCATCAAATCGGCATCCTTTGAGAACTTCTTTCAACTTTGGGAATAGAAAAAAATCGCACCGAGCAAAGTCAGGAGAGTACGGAGGATGGGGAACAGCTGTCATGTTGTTTTTAGCCAGGAACTGTTGAACAGACAGTGCAGTGTGTGCTGGTGCATTGTCGTGGTGGAGTAGCCAGTCCTGCGATGCCCACTTGTCTGGACGTTTCTCCCTCAGTCGTCTCAGAACTTCAGTGTAATAATGTTGGTTGACTGTCTGTCCTTGTGAAATGAATTCCCTGTGCACATTCCCTTCCATGTCAAAAAACAATGAGCATGCTCTTCACATTGCTGTTGACCTGTCGTGCTTTCTTGGGTCTTGGGGAGTTTGCACTTTTCCATTGTGATGATTGTTGTTTCATTTTGGGATAATAGCCATAAACCCAACTTTAATCACCTGTAATGATCTTAGAAAGAAAGTTTGGATCGTTTTCAAGGCTTTCTTGAAGGTCCCGACAAACGTTCACGCGATGGTTTTTTTGGCCTTGTGTCAACAGCCAAGGGACGAATTTTGCTGCAATGTGCCTCATGTGCAAAACGTCAGTGAGAATGCTTTGAACAGACCCGTAGGAAATAGCAAGACTATTAGAAATGTCGAGAATGCTTTGCCGACGATCCTCGTGGATGGCTTCGTGCTCTTTTTCGATGTTTTCATCATTTTTGCTTGTTGAGGACGACCAGAACGCTCGAGAGTCCTCAGAAGATTTTTGTCCATTTTTTAAATGTAAATACCACTTGTATGTTTTGGTTACCCATGGCTTCCTCACCAAATGCTTGATTAAGCATTTCAAGGGTCTTAGATGCTGATTTCCCAAGTTTGTAACAAAATTTCACGCAAACACGTTCTTTCAAATAAGTCATTTTTACATGCTGAGAAAATCGCCGAAACATTATGACACAAAAGCAAATAAAAACAGGTAAAAATAAAATGCAGCTTGTTAACACCTTCAAACTTGTGAGACAACTTCACAATGAAGTATACTATGCATCCTAAGTTGCGCAGCTACATGGCACTAACGAGTAGTGTGCCATGTGGCCAGTCCGGGAACTTTTTGATTGCACCTATAAATAGAGATAGATCGTAAAAAATATTTGCACAACCTTTTGATACATATTCTCAATATACCACTGATTGCGTTTAATGTGGATGTCCCTATGTCTCCTGATACCTGCATTATAACAGGATTTTACTGTTTACAAATATACAAATATGTTCATATCATGGGGTCAAGAACCAGCTCTCCCATGTAACCCTTGTAAACCCTCATTACAAGGGATTATGGTTCACAGACATTTCATCCAAGGACATTTCGTCCAATGACATTTCATCCAATGGATATTTTGTCCAAAGACATTTTGTCCAATGGATATTTCTTCCAAAGATATTTTGTCCAAAGACAATTCATTCAATGGATATTTTGTCCAAAGACAATTCATTCAATGGATATTTTGTCCAAAGACTTTTTGTCCATTGCTTTTTTTGTCCAACGACATTTAGTCCAATTAATATTATATAGACATTTCGTACAGAGAAATAGGGATGGGAGAACAGGGTGGGACAAGTAAACTTCATTTGATATAGGCAATATGGGTGTCTATTGCATAAAAATGGCAGGGAAGGGGGAGGAATGGGGGGACAAGGAAACTTCTTTTGATATCAGGTGCACATCCAGGATTTTCTCTTGGGGGGGCTCAACTTGAAAAAAAAAATTTTCCACTAAAAATTTATTAAACAACATTAAATTACACCAAACTGAATAATATTTTATTATACAATGTTAAAAGTTTTAAATTGAAATGTCAATTTTTCTTTTTCTTTTCTGTAATTCATTTAAAACATCTTTAAGGATTAATTTTAATGTCTTGGTATATATTTAATAGTGATAAGCCATTTAAATGGTCTTGAATCATGGTGTTCCTCACATATGTCTTCAATCTTTGCAAAGTCAAAAACGATCTTTCACTGCTGCATGTAGTAATAGGAAGTGAGAAAAATATTTTTAGCAAAATAAAAATATTGGGATAAATTAATTTATCACACTGCTAGTGCATCCATAGCGTTCTTGGGTGGCACTATTGCAGATATTGAATTTTCATAACATTTTTACCGCATTCTAAGCTCTGCGTTTAAGACACTTATGTAATTGTCGAAAGCAAGTCGGTAGTGTAGAACTCAACAAGTCCCAAAAAATCATCTATTTGACATTGTTTTGGTATTTCACCTTTTGGTAGAATACTGCTAAATTTAAGCATTTCCTGTTGCTTCAAAAATCTCTCATTCAGCTGACTTAACATATGGTCTGCGAAGGAAATAAATACAGACCTCCAATAATATTATTCTGTACTTTCAGATGGCACATTTTCACCGTTGACGATTTATGCAACTCCTTGGTTTTCTTACCTCAATCCCAATAGATACTGCTTTTTCAGATGCCGTTTGATATATAATTTTAAATTCTTCTTCTAAATTAGTTTGCATAATTTTTATTTGCTCAATGGCATCACACATGATTTAGTGCTGAATAAAGGTCACTATCAACTTTCTGCAATAATCTGCGCAATGACTATGTGTAAGAAAATAATGATTGAACTTTACATAGTGAAGTTAGAAAAAAAACTCACAAATGGAACTTGATAACATTTGGGCACCTGACGAAGTGTCTTGGTTCTGCAAGGTACAGTGGAAACCACTTAACACGAAAACGGATAACACAAAATATCGGTTAATATGAAATGCATGCTCGGTCCGTTCCAGAGCCTATGCTTTTCAGATATTTATTCGCTTAATGCGAAATGGTTAACACGATATATCGGTTAACCCAGAAATAGTTTTTGGTCATAATAAAATAATCCACGGAAATTCTTCGGATAACATGAAATGGCAGTTGAAACATGGTTTTCCCATGGTCTCTCAACCGCCTTTTTTCCAAAACCCCCAACCCGCCTAGATTTCCCATCAACGCACCAGTATAGAAAATCCTACTTCCTCACCTACCCATTCTCCTATGCCTCTGTCATTGGCCGTTGTCATTAGTAGTGCAACGACTCCTAACTATGCATTTCCAATCTCATGGCAACTCGCATTCACCCATGGAGAGGACCCCCACCAAGAGTATTCTTTATTCCGGGCATTGTCGCTGCAGTAAACACATTCCTGGAACTGCAATCCATGGACGATAGAAACGGGTTTACAAAATCGGCCTCTTATCGTAGTTATTATTGGTGGGTTTCTCCCAATACCTAACTGTCATAACTCTCCAGATCCCTATAAATAACATTCTAGAAATCTTATACCCTCATTTGATTGTGAATTTCTGAGTGAAACCATTGCTGTATTTTAAACAAACCAGTGTACAAAATCTTTTCTATTCATCAAGATAATTTTGAGTTTTAATTTTAAATTTTTATTAAAATTAAATAATCCATATTAAAAATGGCCGATAAAGTCCGTAAGCAAAATGCACTGCCGCTAAAAGTGAAAATGCAGCTCATGGAAGCGTTTGATGCCAGTGATAGATCCAAAACAGACATTTACAAAGAGTTCTGAATTCCAAATTCAACTTTGTCGACAATTATTAAAAATCGTGAAAAATTAACATGTTTTCGAGAGAAGCAAGTTTGTACCAGAAAGGAAGCATCTACATCAGGGGCAGCTCTTACCTTGGGGATAGTAGGATCCATCGCCACCAAAACTTTAAAAGCCAAAAATCATTCTTTTTCATCTTAATTGTGACATGGAACAAGTCTCCATAGATATATATATATATATATATATATATATATATATATATATATATATATATATATATATATATATGGATGTCAACAAGGTGTTGGGATGAGGAAACCCAGTGAGCACTCACCAATCAGACGACTTCAGGTTGGCGAGGCCCCGGGGGACTGCTTCACAGTGAGAGTCATTTGTGCTCTCCCCGACAATGCTTCGGCTCCCCAACTCCGTCAGTGGGAGCTTTCGCATATCCATCTCCTAAACTCCTTCACTCCCCCAGGCCTCAACCTTCGATAGCTTTTCACACCCTTTCTGTCTTCTCCCAACACCCTACCCATCCCCAACCCCCTCCGTTTCCTCCAATCCTCGACCTTTCCGCACTACCCTTCCACCCCCATGCCTCCACCCAGTGTCACTGCCATCAGTTCTCTCTCTGTAGCTGAAGAAGGAGTAGTTCCGAAAGCTTTACGTTTGTGATGTTTCTGTGTTTTTGTGTTATTTTACGTGTGTCGCTTCGACACCCCCGGGGCCTCGCCAACCTGAAGTCGTCTGATTGGTGAGTGCTCACTGGGTTTCCTCATCCCAACACCTTGTTGACATCCATATATTCATTTTACCTTTCCTTTTCCGTAAGTTGTTATATTATTTTACCTTATCCTTTCGTGTCTGTCATCCTTTCCTTTTTACCAACTTTCCTATCGCCTTTATCTTTTATACTTTATACTTCTCCTTCCACCATGGAAAATATCCGCCGTTTCCGTTATCACCTCCGCAAACATACATCATTAACTTGCCAGATTGAATTCCTCAATGGCTGCCTAGAACTAGGCCTCCCCCCCAAAGGTCTCACCGTGAGAATCCCCCTATCGGGCCTTCCTCCGGCTATCTGCTCATCTTTCGCCCTTACATATCACCTCATGTCCCTCAACATTGTCCGTCTAATCTTACGCCACTATAAATCACTCTCTAACATGCACTTTGAGAAATGTTTAATCCTCATACACGAACTCAATCATTCCCAAAACTCCACAGCTGATCTCGACGCCATTTTCCGTAGAGCTGCAGAGGATATCGCAGCCAACCGATACAGACTCATACGCAAACTTTCCCTTATGTGCGTCCGCCACCTCCAGCTCGGCCTACCTCTCCCCTTCTTCCCAGCTGGTAAGTCCGACATCCCCCCTCCCCTGCCTCTCCTCGCCCAAAAACCCTCCTTGGCCGACCTTTTGGGAATCCCCACTCCACCCCCACTACACTCTCTCAGGAGGTCTCCCTTTGTTTCAACCCGCGAACCGAGGATGCATCCCAATTCTCCGCAGGACCTCACCCCCACGCATACCGCAAACCCCTCCCAGCCAGATGACGTCCTGAACCTTTCCTCTCATGTTCTTAACCCCGCCGAGAATGCCCTCCTTTCCTGGGGCCTCTCCTTCTGCCCCACCATAAAATTTGACCATTTTTGTCTCCTTGCCAACATACAAGCCTTCGTACGCTTACTCCGCCTCAAAGCCGCCCCACCCACATCTGACTCCTCATCTTCCCCCGACTCACTTCCACAATCCCTTTCTGCCTTCAAACCCCCTTCCCAATACATCCCCCCCTCTCTTCCTCCCCACCATCCCATCGAGCAATATGCTAATTACATAATTCACGCAGTCGCCCAGCCCAACTTTCCCGACCTCCTTGACCACAACGACAATTTGACGAAACCAGAAAGACACGCAATTTCTACGTTGAAACGCAACGACAAAATTATTATCCTCCCTGCAGACAAAGGTACCACCACCGTGGTAATGGACCGCTCGCATTACAACGACGAAGCCCTCCGCCAACTATCTGACCAAACTTCTTACCTTCCTCTCCCCTCCAACCCCACTGACCGCCACTCCTCCGAAATTTCTGCATATCTGCGTTCCGTGGGAAAACAAGAAGGCCTCTCTGATTCCACCATTTCCCTGATGATCCCCAACACACCCCGGACCCCAACCTTCTACCTACTCCCAAAAATCCACAAACCCAACATCCCCGGCCGCCCCATTGTTGCCAGCTTTAATTCTCCCACGGAACGCATCTCTGCCTATGTTGACTCCCACCTACAACCGCTCGTCCGTCAAATCCCATCCTTCATCAAAGACACAAACCACTTTCTACTACGCCTAAAATCACTCCCTTCCCCTCTCCCACCTAACACAATTATGTCCACTATAGACGTCTGCTCCCTCTACACCAACATCCCTCACAGCCAAGGACTGTCCGCCCTGAGAAAATTACTGGACTCCAGACCACCTGACACAAGACCATCCTCCCATTTCCTAACGAAGCTGGCTGAAATGGTGCTCCAAAAAAACAACTTCTCTTTCGGAGGGCACCACTACCTACAAATAAAAGGTACCGCGATGGGCACTCGCATGGCGCCCTCCTATGCCAATGCCTTCTTAGGTGAATGGGAGGAACGCTTTCTTGACGTTTCCCCCAGACCACTCCTATGGCTGAGGTATATTGACGATATTTTTCTTCTCTGGACACATGGACCCGACTCGCTACAATCCTTTTTACAACACCTCTCATCCCACCCCACGCTTTCCTTCACCCACCACTCCTCTGCCTCCAACATCACCTTCCTGGATGTCGATCTCTCCATCCGGGAAAACAAAATCCACACCAGCGTGCACCTCAAGCCTTCCAACCGCCTTCAATATCTCCAGTTCAACAGCTGCCATCCCCTCCACACCAAAACCTCTATTCCCTATGCCCTAGCCCGACGAGGGCGGAGAATCTGCTCGGACAGAGATTCCCTGTCCGAGTACTGCTCCACCCTCGAACATGCCTTCTTACAGCGCGGATACCCGCCAGATCTGATCCGAGACCAAATCCGGCGGGCAGTCGCACCCGCCACACCTAACTCCCACCCCAATACCCACACCACCACCGATTCCACCCTCCAACTCACCCTAACCACCCTGTATTTCCCCGGCATCCACGACATTCTGAAAAACATCCTGAAAGCCGCCCACCTTATCCTCTCATCCTCCCCTCACCAGATCCCATTTCCCAGACCATCGATACTCTCCTTCCGCCGTCCCCCTAATCTGGCAAATATTCTATGGAAGAAAGAACCCCCAGCACCCACGCCTTTACACCCTGCTGGATCTTACCCCTGCGGTAGACCCCGATGTCTAACATGCCCAATAAACCCCCCCTGCAACTCCTTCTCCAGTCCCACAACCAACATCACCTACCCCATAACTTCCACCACCAACTGCACCACCCGCAATATCATTTACCTCCTGAGATGCACCCAATGTCCCGCCTTTTATGTTGGCCTCACCAGCAATCCCCTCAACATTCGCATGAATGGCCACCGCAACAGCGTCATTCTCAAACGACCGCTGCCGGTGGCCGTTCATGCGAACAAACATAATTTAAAGTTCAACGACTGCTTCACAGTGAGAGTCATTCGCGCTCTCCCCGACAATGCTTCGGCTCCCCAACTCCGTCAGTGGGAGCTTTCGCATATCCATCTCCTAAACTCCTTCACTCCCCCAGGCCTCAACCTTCGATAGCTTTTCATACCCTTTCTGTCTTCTCCCAACACCTTACCCATCCCCAACCCCCTCCGTTTCCTCCAATCCTCGACCTTTCCGCACTACCCTTCCACCCCCATGCCTCCACCCAGTGTCACCGCCATCAGTTCTCTCTCTGTAGCTGAAGAAGGAGTAGTTCCGAAAGCTTTACGTTTGTGATGTTTCTGTGTTTTTGTGTTATTTTACGTGTGTCGCTTCGACACCCCCGGGGCCTCGCCAACCTGAAATCGTCTGATTGGTGAGTGCTCACTGGGTTTCCTCATCCCAACACCTTGTTGACATCTATATATTCATTTTACCTTTCCTTTTCCGTAAGTTGTATATATATATATATATATATATATATATATATATATATATATATATATATATATATATATATAATAACTGATTATAACCGCTGTGTCTGCCTGTTTTGAAGCCTCCTCAAGGTCGCTTTCTCTCTCCCTACCTCTCTTCCCCCATCCTCCTTCACGTGCGCTCATCTTCTCGAGCCTTCCTGATGGGGATGACTAAGATCCATCCCCAAGAATGGGAAGATTTGGGTGACGTTGTTTGCGTTTCACCAATCAAGACTCCTTGGCACCCATGAAATATGCATAAATGCGCATGCGCAGAATACCTCAGTGGGGATACCGCTGGCCATCCCTTCACTCGCAGAGAGAGGTATGTGGACAAAGTACTAAGAGGTTCTGTCGCTCCCTCCCACTCTCTCTCAGAACGAAGTACCATTTCCGTGTTGGCTTTTTGGTGGTGATGCTGTGTGGACGAATTCAAGTACAGAGACTTAAAGCATTTTTCTTAAAGCCTTGCAAAACACGAAAGCTCAGTATCTCATCTGCAAAATGCTGTTTCGCTGCAACTTCATGGAAAATCCATTATCATTGAAAAATTCGGTACTGCATACCAACATGAACTTCAATGTCACAACCAAGAAGTTGAAAAGAACAGGTATGTTTTATCAAAGATTGTTTCATTGCTAAAACTGTGTGGTTCGGGTGAAGTAGGTATCCGAGGACATGACAAGTCATTTGAATCTTTAAAGCCGGGAGCTTTCCAGTCAATATTTGAAATGTTATGTGAGGATGATCTAGCACTGAGAAATCATTATATAACTTGCCTGCATTTAAGGGGACTTCAAAAACTATACAGAATGATCTACTGGCTTGCATGTATACTATTTATAGAGATCATATCAAGGGTGAATTTGGAAGAGCTAACTATGTTTCAATTCAGGCTGACGAAACAACTGACGTGTCTTGTAAATCACAATTGGTCACAATGTTGCGCTATATGTTAGAGAACTGCATTATTGTTGAATGCTTTGTGAAGTACTCAGAAGTGAAAGAAAAAATGGCTGTATGTTTGGCAACAACAATTAAATCTGTTGTTCATGAATGTGAAGTGCATAAACATAAACTAATTGCTCAAACGTATGATGGTGCAGCAGTAATGAAGGGTAGATTGAACGGAGCACAGGCACTGATAAAAGTAGAATTCCCTCTTGCACATTTTGTGCACTGTTATGCTCACCGATTAAACCTCATAATGCAGCAACTTTGTTCCACGACACAAAGAATTGAAAGTATTTTTTGCACATTTGTCTGCATTCCCGTCATTTTTTTATGCTTCACCGTACTGCTCACCTTGACGAAGTAGTGAAGAGGAAGATGCCGAGACCAGTGCAACACAGTGGAATTTCAAAGGAAGATCTGTAAATAGTGTTTATAAAAACTTGGATGAGTTAAGAGAGTGTATGGAAAATTTTCAGGAAGAATCGAGGTGGGATTCAGTAACCATTAACCGCTTCCCTGATTACCCCGAGTATACTCGGATCGAGGCTAGGGTCAAATTCTGACAAGCCCGAGTATACTCGGGCCGCTGTATTTTTTCCGTTCCTTTAGAAACGCAACCGAGTTTTTTCGATCCTTTGTAGTAGTTTACGTTCCGACCGTTAGAGGTCACTCAGAGAGACAGATTAGATTTCTCGGAGGGTTTCTCGAAGCGGGTTCTTCGAAATATCGGAGTACTGAACTCACACGGTCATTTGCACCGCTGATGCCAAAATTTCTCTTTACTACCCAGTTGTTTCAATTGCTACTCCAGATGTTCTTTACCCTACCAAGGACACTTTCCATTGCTAGGTCATTCGCTCTGAGAGGGTTTTCCCCACCCACCCTTTCTTTCCATTGCTAGGTCATTCGACCTGAGTGGGTTTTGCCCACCCACTCTTTCGTTCCTCAGTTCCTGGAAGGTCCTTTGCCTCCCCTCCTTGGTGATGCCCCTTGAGATAAGTATGCACC
Organism: Tanypteryx hageni; assembly: GCA_028673005.1. Lineage (NCBI taxonomy): Eukaryota > Metazoa > Arthropoda > Insecta > Odonata > Petaluridae > Tanypteryx > Tanypteryx hageni. The sequence goes on from CM054120.1 coordinate 186,554,058, forward strand.
CTTTAGGATCGGCCTTTCGAAGACATTTTCGGGTCAGTTATTCGTACAGCTTTCGAGTGATTACGTCTAGCAGTTTTCCTTCTGTTTCTGCTCCGTAGCATTTTTATTTTTCTCTTGTTTTTGTTGTTATATTCTGTTACCTTGTTACTACTACTGAAATGAAGAACCCAAGAAGCAGTGTGCATTGTGTAGATGAAAGCGAGACGCACGGGGAAAGCGGATAAGGAAAGAGCCGTTTCTACTGTGCGACGCGTAATGTTCCGTTATGCGTGGTGCGGTGTTTTAGAAGTTCAAGTTCAAATATATGAATGTTTATATTTTGTATACAGTTTATTTGTTACATATGTGAATTAGTTATGTTTAATATTTAGCACTTTTTTACCTATTATTAGTTATTTTTTATTGTATATTATTTTATTGTTTCATGTTTATTACGTAAGTGTATATATAATTTACACCATATACACCATATATATATATATATATGAGTACGTTTTATACGTAAGTTTTTCTTAATTTTGTAGTTTGCACCAAAGAAATGTAACTTTTTAATATGAACCGAGTTCAAGTACCTCGTATCTATCAATAATATAAAAATTTTAAAGTTCGATAACATTTTTATTAAAATTTACTGTTAAAAAATGAATGCATTTCTTTAATTGTATCATTATGATTTTTTCGAAATTGCAATAAAAAAATATGACTTTTTTTAGATCCTATATTGTAAAAAAATCGTCAGGGAAGCGGTTAATGAGTCATATGGACTACATAATATTTTGAATGATGGACAGTTTTGTTGCTTTCTTTCTTTCTTTGCCCTCATTATGCCATACTGTACAAAAAACTACAGAAGAGAAGTATAGATGGTACAACTGTGAACTCTGCAATTGCAGCTTTCAAAAATGCAATAGCAACTATCTGGAAGCGGGCAGATGACTTTGCAGCTCTTTACAAAGACAACACGACAGGCCCTTCAGCCAAGAAAAGAAAAGTTACACAAACAGACCTGACACGAGTTATGAAGGAAGCTTGTGATACAATAATTGTCCACACTGAAGACAGATTTTCACGCAGTGACCAACTAATTGCCGCCAAACTGGTTGATACAGAGTCGTTTAAAGAATATGTGTGCCATTTTCCTGATGATAAATTAAATACAGCAGTCGAATATTATCCGCTTTGAGAAAAAATAATCTGAAGACAGAGCTCGGTATTTTGTACGGACACAAAGATCTCATAAGTGGTGTAATGTCAGCAACATCACTGTTGCTTTCCTTGGAACAAAACTATGAAAAAGAAATTTTCAGTGAAACGACAAAACTCCTTGAAATTATTATCACAACACGCATGACAACATCTGAATCAGAAAGGTGTTTCTCTACATTGAAGCGTGTGAAAACTTACTTGAGGAACATGATAAGTGAAGAACGACTCAACGCTCTATCGATTCTATCAATAGAGAAGGAACTAGTAAAATCTATCCCAGACTTCAACACCAAAGTCATTGAGCTTTTTGCAAGGCTGAAGAACAGGCGAGCACATTTTTTTACAAGATGCTGGAAAGAAAAAGGTACCTCTGTAAAAGGTAATTCACTACGAGTAATTATGAATTTCAGATGAATTGTCATTTTTTCAGTTTTTCAGCATATAGCAACTAAATATTCTTGTATTGTTAGTGTCACCTTGATGATGAATAACCAATACTGTTCTTGTTATGTCCGTTAAGCCCTCATTGCATTATACGCACGCACATAGAAACACTCGAGTCTACTACAAATTTTTCTGTAGATATCCCCACCAGCTAAAAAGCATTAGAGCCGCCACTGGTCTACATACAGCAAAGCACGAAGATTTAGATGCTCCGCTGCTCATCTGGTGAAAAATTTGCCCCACACTTTCCGACTGTGTGTATGTGCGTTCTTCTCTTATGGCTGATGTAACTTCTGAGAGATGGATGATATAGATTGCTGATCACAGAAATGAATCAGAGGAAGTAAATAATTGCCACGATCAATGACTAGTTGGTAATTAAGCAATTTGCAGAACGAATTATACACAAAATCAAATAAATACACAATGACTAAGAGCCCTTTCACACTGCCTACTTCAGATCACTGAGAGACTTAAATTGAGCTTAGGACAGCTCGAACTATTGAAAGAGAATGGTAGAGTCCTGGTCAAGAGAGTGCTAGTGCTCAAACACCAGATAACCATATGGTGTGGTGAAATTGATGGAATGATATGATCCGAAGATCCTATGCAGACAGGCATAAGCTGTGAAAGTTGGAACAATTTTTGAAATGAGAAAAAAGTCTGCTATGACCGGGAATTGAACCTGGGTCTTCCACTTGCCGGGCGGATATTCTACCTCTGAACTATCATAGCAGAACATTTTCTCTCGTTTCTGAACACGGATGTTTTCCTTGGTGGGACGGGAACTAGCCAAGCTAGTATCAAACTGCCCCAACAGATGTCCTATAAGAGAATCATCGAAAGAAACTCCTCCCTCTCAAATGGTGAGATTGCCAAACATGAAATTGATGGAATGATATGATCCGAAGATCCTATGCAGACAGGCATAAGCTGTGAAAGTTGGAACAATTTTAGCTACTTTTTAGGACCTCTGCTCACTTACATCACTTGTCTCTTGAGATAAATTTTTGCCCCATTGGTGCCCCAGACTACCACCTGTTTTGCCCACCCCTAAAGCCATCTCTGGGTCCAACATAAAATCACCTGCATAAATTTTAAATTCTTACATGTGAAGACGACTTTCTGAAATATTTTAACAACAAGAGCATTCGTATCTGCTTTTTTAATAATGGGAAGGCAAAGAGCTTCGTTTTGCATCAAGTGGAATGGTGCAGTGTTCCCATGTGAGCACTCTTATTAAGGAAGAACATTTCGAGTTTTGGGCGGCTAAAGCCTGTCAGCCCCTCCCCTACCTCCCTCCCCTACCTCCCTCCCCTACCTCCCTCCCCTACCTCCCTCCCCCACCCCTACCTCCCTCCCCTACCTCCCTCCCCCACCCCTACCTCCCTCCCCCATCCCCTCCCCCCTCCCTCCCCCCTTCCTCCCACACCCTTCCTCTCTCTTCCCTCAACCTTCCACTCCCTCCCCTCTCCATCTGTGTGCATACCTGTTTGATATAAGCAATATGGATGTCTATCAATTCGCAACTAAACAAATTTTATAAAATCGTAAATTAAAATGGAAAGCACAGCAGGGAAAGGGGGACGGGGTGTACAAGGAAACTTCATCTGATATTGGCCACATGGCTGTCTATTGATTCCGAATTAGACAGATTTTATAAAAGCATAAATTAAAATGGAAAGTACTGTCTGGTGAGTTTCTAGGTATTAAAAAAATTAACAAAATATTGAATGTATAAAATGTAACAAAAACAAACTGTATTCAAGTTGTTGATAATCTCACCTTCCTGGCTATCATTGACATAGGGTAATACATGATAAAGAAATATGAGTATACATGATAAAGAAATATGAGCTGCAAGACAAAAAGAAAATGGCAAAATAATATTTACAAAAGAAATGAAAGCAAACTATATACATCTGTTAATAATTCCATCTTCCCAACAATTATTGAAATTCAGTAATACATAATAAATAAATGTGAGTTGCGGGGTATAAAACAAATTAACATAAAACATTGAATTTATTAAAAGAAAATTCGGTTGTCAATAATCCCATCTTCCTGGCTATCATTGCCTTCATTAGAAAACAATTTTATTTTAAAGGAAATTGCTCGTAAATATAAATCAACCTCATTGTTACTTTCATAATTTTTATAATTTTCAACAATGTTTTTAATTTGTGATTTATTATATAATTCATTTTTATTGGGTACCTGACATTGGAATGGCCGCCTGCAAGTTGCATAATTATGATTTCATTGCCTCTTTGATCTTTTTGAATGTGCTCAAGGAACTTCCAAATATAGGAATGGTGAGAGACAATTATCTTTTGAAAACAGGAATGCCTGCCTTCAATGGCATTCGTTGTTCTTTGTACTCCATTAATAACTTGCTCGTATACATACCATATATATATATATATATATATATATACCATATATATATATATATATATACCATATATACATACATACCATAAAGCAGGTGCAAGTCTTCGTGGGATTGCCCTTCTTCTCCCTCTGGCTGGTCGGCCTCTGATATATGTTGTCTCGATGTATGTCGCAAAGTCTTCAACAGATGAATGTCTATTGGACGAAATGTCTTGGGACAAAATATCCATTGGACAAATTGTCGTTAGACAAAATGTCTTGGGACAAAATATCCATTGGACGAAATATCTTTGGATGAAATGTCCATGGATGAAATGCCTTGGACGAAATGTCCTGGAATGGAGATTATAATCCCTTTCTTGTAATTTTCAATCCGATCTCTATACTTGGATAGATGTCTTTTGGTAACTTCTCTAATGGGTTCCACAACCTTCGTTTTTGATAAGCAAAGATAATCGGACATGTTGGCAACTGGGCATTTAAATCCAACCAACCCCTGGTGACCGGGTATTTTAAAGACTCACTTCTCAATGTGACACTAATGCTTATAAAATATCTTATTTAATTTTCAACATTTATGAACAATGACCTGAAGAGTCGACTCCGACTGTAAACAAACAAAGGAATTTGCAAGAAGAACCAAGCGCTAAATATGTATTTTGAGAGCCGCTACCCTCATCCCTTCTCCCACAGCAGATATATTGCTTTATGCTGATGATTGCAAAATTTTTAAAGTGATCTCCCGTATGGCTGATTGTGTGTCTTTCCAATCGGCACTTAATCTGGTAGTTAATTGGTGTGATTTCTGGAAACTTAAATTAAATTCAAATAAATGTAATGTAATGTCCATCTCTCTTCTTAAAAATGTTATAAATTTTAATTATACACTAAATGTTGTTCCATTGGTTAGAGTGTCCAAACAGAAAGACCTTGGGGTAGTCTTTGATACTAAACTTGGCTTCTCTGATCATATTTTGAAAATAAAAAATAAAGCAATGTCTCTCCTGGGAATTTTATATCGTTTTACGGACATTACTGATCCACTGGCTCTTCGATTGTATTTTTCTTCTTTTATTTTACCTGTGGTTAACTACTTTTCTCCTATTTGGTCAATGTCTTCTGTTTCCAACCTTGCCTCTTTGGATTGTGTCATTAATTTTTTTCTGAGAATTGTTAAATCCCGTGTGCCCTCCTTTCGCCAACTCTCTAATAGTAAGATCTTATCTTCCCTTTCTTTGGATTATCCCTCTGTTCATCGAACTAAGTCTGATCTTTCTTTTATATACAATATACTAAACTATATTACTGACTGTCCTGAGTTACTTGCTCAATTTAATTTCCGTGTTCCTAATAGATCTACTCGCTCTTCTTTCTTATTTTACTACCCCACCCCCAGAATTTCACTTGCTAAACGTTCTCTTTTCTTTCGTCTCCCCTCCCTTTTAAACTCACTTTCCCCTAATGTAGATCCTTTTTCAATGTCCAAAGAGTCTTTTCTTAAAAACGGAATGTCATGTTATCGCACAACTTAATTTTATTGACTGCTCCTGCATGCACTTATATTATATTGTATTTCATTTTATATTTTTTGTACTTTATTTTGGTTGTTATGTTGTTAATTTTTGAATGTTTAATTTTCACTGTAAATTGGCGGTATCGCTGTATGTGAAAAAATGATTAAATAATAAATAATAAGTTCTCATCATCAGTAGCTCTGGAAGAAGAGTGGGGTCTGTTGGGTTGCGTGAGGGAATTTGAACGGTTGACGGTTGGCGAGAAAGTGAAGGTGGGAGGGAGGGGAGTGGGAGGGAGGGAAGGGGGAATCGTTAGACTGTAAAGGGGGGAGTAAGGGCTTAAAATATACGCTTCCACACCGTAAACCGCCAATAGAAGACCTTATTGTTGACATCAAATCATCTATTAAAAAATGGCCGACCAACACCATTAGACACTTGGCATTGCCACAAATAAAACACAACCTTACTGAAATGCCAAAAATTAAACGTCACAGCCTCCACGAATACACAGCAATTAAAACACTCAATCAATAAGACTTTTTTCGTGAAGGCCGACAAAGGAAACACTGTCATCATTCTACATAAACAACAATATTATGAAAATGTCGACAAGATGTTAGAAAACGGCCTTTACACATATATTTCTAAAACCCCACTCAACAAAATGATTACAGACACCAAAAACACCCTAAAAACTTGCAATACCCTAATCACTAAACAGCTCAGATTCCAACGCCACATCCCAAACCCCATCATCCCCAGAATGTACTGTTTACCCAAAATTCACAAAAAAGACGTACCCCTCAGATCCATAGTCTCCTCGATCAGCTCCCCAACATATAAAGTTTCCCGCTGGCTCAATGAACAATTTAAGCAGTGGCCCCTCACACAAGAGTCGAACATTAAAAACAACACCCACTTCATTAACCAGATTAAAAATTCAAGCCTCAAAGAAAACGAAATCTTGGTCTCCTTTGACGTAGTTTCCCTTTTTCCTAGTGTCTCCATAAAAGAAACCTAAAATTCCTAGAAACATGGCTCACCGAACAAAACCTAACACAAGAAACAGTTAGGGAATACGTACAACTAACACGCCTTTATGTTAAAAAAGGAATTGGAGACTACGGTGTACAGATTGGAATTAAAATTTGAAACTCACTGATAGCTTCAATTCAATGACTAATGAGGAATTCAGTCACTGACTGAATTCGATCTATTCTCGCCTCAGATGCTTTTCAAGTACATTGTAACATGTATGCCTAATATCTACAGTGTAATGTTTGTGAGTGTTGTGTGATTTTTGACGTGGAGATGGTGTTTCTTTTTTCGCAATATATTCTCTACTATTTGGCTGTCATAACTGTTAAGTGTTGTAATGTTTTTTATGTGTGAAAGTTCTTTGCAAAAATCGGGTTTTGAAAGGGGGACCTGCGGTAAATGGTGAATCATGGAGTGAAATGGTGCTAACTTATGTGAAATGTGATGATGGGAACCATGTGGGATGTATGTGTCCGAATGTGTGGGTTTCCGGTAAATGTTGAAAGTAAGCCGGTTGTCATGTCTTTTTATGAGTAAATCGGGGAAAGGAAGTGTTTTGTCTTGTTCTTCCTTGTATGTAAATTTGATGGAATCGTACTGTTCATTCAGTTTTCCTAAGAAGTCTGTGATGTTGCTTTTCGATGTGTCGAAGATTGCAAAAATGTCATCAACGTACCTTAACCATGTTTCGGGGAAATAAGTAAAAGTATCTTTGCATTGTTTTTCAAAGTTGTTCATGAAGATGTATGCTAGGAAGGGGGAAAGAGAGTTTCCCATGGTTGTGCCTTGGTTTTGTCGGTATATTTTGTTGTTGCTTTGGAAGTAGTTCTGGTTCATGCAAAGGCGTGTTAGGAATTAAAATTTGAAACTCCTGAACCGTAAATTAACCCAGAGAGCACTCACACTCTAGAAATGTCTGGGAAACTTGCTAGATACGACTTCAGCTGCTGAGGATGGGAGCATAGCTCCCGAAATACGTATCTAGCAAGTTTCCCAGAGATTTCTAGAGTGATTGTGTGTGTGTGTGTGTTCCTTTTCTTCTTTTTATGCTAGTTTTTGACAACAGGTCCCTGTAGGCCATCATCGTCCTGCAAACTTGTAAGTATAATTTTAATTTTCCTTATTTCTTATTGACGTGTGAGTGCTCTCTGGGTTAATTTATAGTTCAGGAGTTTCAAATTTTAATTCCTAACACGCCTTTGCATGAACCAGAACTACTTCCAAAGCAACAACAAAATATACCGACAAAACCAAGGCACAACCATGGGAAACTCTCTTTCCCCCTTCCTAGCATACATCTTCATGAACAACTTTGAAAAACAATGCAAAGATACTTTTACTTATTTCCCCGAAACATGGTTAAGGTACGTTGATGGCATTTTTGCAATCTTCGACACATCGAAAAGCAACATCACAGACTTCTTAGGAAAACTGAATGAACAGTACGATTCCATCAAATTTACATACAAGGAAGAACAAGACAAAACACTTCCTTTCCCTGATTTACTCATAAAAAGACATGACAACCGGCTTACTTTCAACATTTACCGGAAACCCACACATTCGGACACATACATCCCACATGGTTCCCATCATCACATTTCACATAAGTTAGCACCATTTCACTCCATGATTCACCATTTACCGCAGGTCTCCCTTTCAAAACCCGATTTTTGCAAAGAACTTTCCCACATAAAAAACATTACAACACTTAACAGTTATGACAGCCAAATAGTAGAGAATATATTGCGAAAAAAGAAACACCATCTCCACGACAAAAATCGCACAACACTCACAAACATTACACTGTAGATATTAGGGGTACATGTTACAATGTACTTGAAAAGCATCTGAGGCGAGAATAGATCGAATTCAGTCAGTGACTGAATTCCTCATTAGTCATTGAATTGAAGCTATCAGTGAGTCAGCATATTCTATGTACCTACCTTAGCGAGTTTTTACCCATCCGTTATTTTAACATTCAGTGACAAAAAGGATGCTGATCATGTTGAGAAATAAGATTCTTCCAAATTCCAGGTTAACAGAGGAATCCGATGAAGTTATTATATGAATTTTAAAATAGTCGTAGCTCAAGAGGTGGAAAAAACGAACAATATTCAAGCTTCGAAAAAGTATGATGTTCCTGAAGTAAATATACCTATGTCTATTTACAATTTTCCAGACGAATGTAATGTGGGGAATGTAATGGAAACCCAAGCATACTATACATACTAGCATTTTAATTTAGCACATATTTTAATATTATTATTGTTAAAAAAGTGTGCTGGTTAAGTAAATGAATAACTAGATATACCCTTTATAAACTTAGCTCTTTTAACACTGATTTTATTGTTAGTCTTACTGTAACAAATGAGCGAGTTTAAAAGGAAAATCAGTAGCTATTTTTCCTTTTCTCTCAATTTGCACTTTCCCGCAATTTACACTTTTTTCGCAGGTCCCTAGAAAAGTGTAAATAAGGGCTTTTACTGTATATTACATTTTCGTGTGTGCAGACAGGTTCAATTGGCAAGCTGGCCACTACCTTAATATGCAAAAAAAATCCCTCTGAGAAACAAACATCAACTCTCTTCACCCTCATTTAACCTTGTCTGATGTGATATTAGTCGCGTGATTAGTGTGCTGGTGGAGTTATTTTCTGGTTTGTAACCTTGGTATTATTTGTTATAAATCAAAAGCATGGTAATACATGTGCTAATGATGTTTTTGAAAAGAAACAAAAGAAACTCCCTTTCAGTGAACCTTTAAGTAATTCGACAAATTGATGGTGGAGAACGGCAAGTTGGTATTTGCAAAGCCTTGAAAGTAGTAGGATCAATGCAAGATAAAATGCTGTATATTTTTATTTGTTCATAAAAAGCACGTCCTTATATGTAAGACATACTGTCTCGTTCACATTACTCTCTCAAAATTTACAAGATACTTAAGATATAACAGAAACAATATGACCCTTTTAAATAATTTTAATAATAATAATAATTTTAAATAATACTGGTGCTGACTCAAGACAATTGAATATTTATTTATTTAGTTAGTTAACATTGCAATGCCATAAGCCTGGTGGCAAAGAAATAATATAAAATACTTAATACAATATCACACATAATATACACACACTCATCTATCACATAATATATTAAAACAATTCGTATCCAATGAACACATAAAGTACACAAAATCATCCATGTCTAATAAGTAAAATAACATATAGCTACGAAATTTATTTTATTTAATTTAAAATGTCCAGGTTGGCTAAAGTCAGGTGGTGACAATTACTTCACTATTCTGATGGAGTTTTCTAGGTTCAAGATGGGCCTTCACAGCTACCATAGCGGTTAAGGGGCTCATAAGGTCCCCGCCATACTTCACTCCATCAGGCATTTCTTTACTTTCTCCAACTCCATCGTCATCTGTTACAATTTACAATATTATCTATAATAAAACTAACTTTATTCTTAAATTTTTCAACATTTTTAGTTAGGGGTTTAAAGAGCTCTTCAGGTAACATGTTCCAATCCCAGATTCCTCTATTAATAAAAGAATATTTGGCAAGATTTGTTTTTTGCAGCCTCAATTTAATTTTAAACTTGTGTCCATTTTTTCCAATAAAGTCTGACTTCTCTAACCTACTCCTTAGATCTTCCCATTCCTTATTTTTGCCAATTACCTGAAATATACCCCCTAATCTACTAACCCTCCTTTTCTCAAGCGTTTCCCAACCCAGCATTTTAATCATTTCAGTGATGCTATGTCCCTTTTTGAGTCTTTCTAAGGTATATCTCACTGCCTTTCTTTGCACCTTCTCTAATTTCTTAATATGCCCTATCTCGTAAGGGTCCCATACGTTCATAGTGTATTCTAATATAGGCCTAACCAGTGATTTATATGCTAACTCTTTTACTGCCTTAGTACTTCCATTTAGATTACGCATCACGTAATGCAAGATCTTATAAGCTTTAGCTACGATTTTGTAAATATGTATACCCCATTTTAGATCTTTTGTTATTTGAACACCTAGGTATTTGCAATTATTGACTTTTTGTTCTGTTTCCCTATTAACCCTTTGACAGTCATGTTTTTTTTAAATTTTGACCCAAAATTGGCAGGTATTTTTATTTCATAACTTGATTATACAACGAATTTTGTTAGTAAAAAATAACACGATTTTAAAAATATGTTTATTTTCATGTAAATTGAAATGTAATCAGTCAGACATTTTGTAAACAGTTAACAATATAATATATCAAAATTTTATTTTAAATACATACATAAAAACGGTAAACATTAAACAAATATAGTAATTATTAAATAAAATCTTTATATTACAAAATATGAATTTTAATAAATGTTTATTATTATTACAAAAGTTTAAAAATTCTTCAATGGGTGGTAGTCTCTGAAACAATGTACTGCACATAAGCCTACAACACAATCGTTACAGTAAAATCTTGTTTCCTTACATGTTTTTTGTTTTTGAACCTCGTTATGAACAACACACAGCACATTGTCTTGCAGCATTTTTTTTCATAGCTGTAGGTGATATGTATTCCGGAAAATGGCGAGCTGTCAAGTGAAGTGGGTTTGCATCTGATCCGGGCCTACTTCCTTTCGAACTATTTTCCTCACTCATGTATTTTTCAAGGATCAGATCTATTGGTTCCAACCTAAAACTCAGGTGATTTTTTGAGCCTCCACCCTTTTTGTATGAAACAAAAGAATTCCATGTTGTCTGATCAAGAAGATGATAAAATATTTTTTATACTATTTTCTCCCCCCTCTTCTGATGACTGGGTAGTAGATAAGATTCTGATCCATTTTATCAATTCCTCTTATTGTGTCGTTGTATTCTAACACAACCTTAGGCTTTCTCTTTGTTCCTTTGTTTTTTTGTACCTCCACAATCTCAGTATTATGCACTGTAAAGAGCAACGAAACTTCTTTTTTATCTTTCCACTTCATGACACACGTCCTTCCTTTCTGAAATCCGACAATATCCCCCTTTTTAATTTTTCTACTCTTCAATTCATTGGGAATATCTTTTCTGTTTAGATGGATGGTTCCATAGGTATCCATTTTGTTGGATACAAGAATGTCTGCCAACTCCAGAGAAGTGTAGTAATTGTCTGTTACAACACAATAACCTTCACCCAGTCAAGGATTCATTAGGGACAGCACAATCTGTGATGAGACAGGGAGATGATCATATTCTTGACAAAACTGCGTGCCTTTGCCTGTGTAAATAATGCTAGACCATATGTATCCAGAATTGGATTCACATAGCACGAAGCTCTTGATTCCAAATCTGGCCCTGTTCATTGGCATGTGTTGCCTCCACCCTAATCTGTCTTTATAAAGCATCAAACTTTCATCTATTGACAGATCTCTCATTGGTGAAAGGAGATTTGAAAACATGGTGTTCAGATAATGAAAAATTGGCCAAATCTTATAAATCTTATAAAGTTTTGGATTCGGATGATTCACGGGGTCAAATGTATCCTTGTCTGTAAAATGGAGGTAGCGTTTCAAAAGAACATATCTGCGATAAGACATGATTTTGGAAAAAAATGGAGTTGGTATTTTTGGCTTCTTTGACCAATACATCTCATCCCTTGGTTTTTTTACTATCCCTTGAAGAATAATGATAGCAAGAATTACTTTCATTTCCTCTGATGTTGTAGGATGCCACGATAGCTGTCGAGAAAGTCATCTAAGTACGGACGATTTCATTCTCTGATCAGCATATCGATTTGTTTCCTTTACAATTTAATTTATTAAATCCTCATTAAAAAATGCCTCAAAGTACTGAAGAATTCCTGTGTCATCATCTTAATCCATTTGGACTCCAGGTATGGAAGTAAAATGTAGTTGAGGTGGTGGTAGTGTTTGCGCGTTGATTTCACGCCAATCCTCAGCATCCTTGAAACTCAGTTCATCACAAACATCTGAGTCAATGTCAGTAATGTCAGTGGAACTTCCAGAATCATTGACAGGAATTTCATCAGAATCGGTTACATCTACATTCACAAAAATACATATATTTTATATGGAACAGATACAAAAATGATTAGAATAATTCAACAGGAACCTACACAAAATGAAACTGAAGACTGTGCGGGGCTAATTACCCTATAAAAGGGAAACACTATCTGTAAGAGAATCATGAGTCAACATCGTTTACAGCCAAAATTTGTTATCAGAGAAATCATTCGCTTCATATGTAAAAATAATCACTAAAAGTAAAGGAGATAAAATAATGCAAATTTCTCTTAATAATCATGAATAATAATATATAATAAATTGCCAATAAAAGCAAGCAAAGTAACTGCACAGAAATTACATGAGGTGGCATCCATTACCGCCAAAATGTTGTTGGAATAATCATTTCTTATTATGTAACAGTATTCACTACACGTATTATGGATGATAAAGTAACATACAAGAACTTACAGAATAACCCTGAAGGAAGTTGACGATTCAATAAAATGCAAAACTATAACTGCAAGAGAACGACGATGAAGGTAGTACACCGGTAGAGATTTCAAAGCTGATAAATCATACTATTTATTAAAAAATATTAGATATAAATAGCATTATAATAATATACATACACTAATAACTCTAAATAAAAGAAGAACGGAAAAGATCGAAAAACTAGACGGGAAACCAATATAACATAACCTTCCAGTGGCAGGAGGATCAGAGATCTAATGAAAAGTGAGAAATAATATTTTAAATGGCAAAAGACAAAAGGATAATCGCATAAAATGGTGCCTGTATCTGATAAGGGCAAATCATTTTGGGTATAGGGCATCTGCCCATACGTAGTACAGGCAAATCAGATGATGGGTTAAGCGTGTAGCGAAAATTTCTCTCGGTCCTTTTATTTGTGAAATTGATGTGTTTGTACTTTGTTCCATTAACACTCATTTTGTTCAACTTAATCCAATTTGCCACCTGCTCCACATCTTCCTGCAAAATTGCCCAGTCCTTTTTCGTTCTTATTCGTCTATAAATGACGCAGTTGTCTGCGAAAAGCCCCACCTCAGACTTAAAATAATTGGTTAGATTGTTTACGTAGATCAGGAATAATAAGGGCCCTAAAACACTCCCTTGTGGAACTCCTGATGTTACCGGACTTTCCTCAGAGTGACTCTGCCCTACTTTAACCCGTTGGGATCTACCAATAAGGAAATTTTTTTATCCACTGGATTACTCTCCTATCAATATTTAACTCTTTCAATTTCTTGAGTAGAATGTTGTGAGGTATTACATCGAAAGCTTTAGAAAAATCTATGACAATACTGTCGGCTTCATCTTCTTTATCTATCGATTCTGCAACATCTTGTAACAGCCCTAATAACTGTGTCTTGCACGAATAACCTTTCCTGAACCCATGCCTATTTTTGCATAACCAGTTGTTTAATTCCCAATACTTTCTTATGTAATCATCAATAATTTTCTCCATCAGCTTGCAAACTACAGATGTCAGACTAACAGGTATATAGTTTTCAACATTGGTTTTGATTCCACCTTTATAAATAGGTATCATGGTTGCTTATTTCCAGTCATCTGGGATCGTTTCATTATTTTACGTTGCGTTAAATAAAACCCGGAGATACGGTACTATTTCTTCTGAACCCTACTTTAATGTTTCTCCTGAAATATCATCAGGTCCTTTCAACTTGCAATTTCCTAGTCTATCTACTTTTTTCAATGTCTGTATCTTTAATTCTGATATATTTCGCCTCTTGCACTACTCCTGCATCATTACCTGACCAGGTATATGTATTGTTCCCAAGGAATGCCTTATTTTCCAAAATTTTGCTGTAATTTCGTTTTCTATATACACTTGCATACCAATTATTAAATTCTTTTGCTTTATCTTCATCATTTTTTATTAGAATCCCCTCTGCTTTCTTAATTGTACTTATATTCCCTCTGTTATCCTTCTGCCTCCTGAGGTATTTGTGAAAATCACTGCTGCTTTTAGTACCTAGTATATTTTGTAGATATTTATCTTTGGCCCTCCTTTTCTCTGTGTTCAAGCATTTCAGCAAAAAACATTCTCCTAACCCTCTTCTTTTATGCGCTTCTCTGATTTTCCTTTTTAACACCTAAATTCTTTTGTTGTAATATTCAGGATCAGGATTGTTTTTAAGTATTTTTTTTGAACAAATTCTTCTATTCCATTTAATTATAATTTCTGAAAACCTGCCCACATCTCCTCTATGCTTCCTCCATTGCCTGCCCAGCTTGGAAACCTCGTCTTCAAGTATTTTTGAAATCTTATTTTGTCACTCTTACTATACTGCCATACCACTGTTTTTGGCATGTTTCCTACTGGTTTAGGATCTATCCATTCTATACACACGCGCGCGCGCGCGCGCACACACACACACACACACACACACACACATATATATATATATATATATATATATATATATATATATATATATACACATCTAAAAGTGTTTACCCTCCTAGTTGGTTTCTTAACTACCTGCATAAAGCCCCCTTCGTAGATTAGATTGTTGACCAATTCCTGAGGTCTCTCATGTCCCGCTGGTGACCCTTCCCATCTAACTGATGGTAAATTTAGGTCTCCATGATTTACTGGCTTTTCTTCATATAAGTTTACTTAGGTTTCTAAAATGTGTAAATCCTCTCCTGGTCTCCTATACGCTGCGTTAATATCTAAAATTTTCATTTGAATTGGGTAATTTATTCTAACGCACATCATCTCGCAGTCCTTCATTATCCATTCTTGGGAGCTTTCAATGCTATCCTTAACACAGATAATGACCCCTCTTCCTTCAGTCTTGCAGCCCCTTCTGTAAACTGAAAAACCTGGTGGAAAAATTTCCTGGGAAATATATCACTTTTTAACCACGATTCCGTTCCTATACCTACATCTGGACTGCTCGCCTCTATCAGAGTTAAAAATTCATCCTTCTTATTAAATACACTTCGGCAGTTTAACTGAAGTACTCTTAAACCCTTTCCTTTGTCAGTTTTCATCTTCACGAATACAATGTCACCTCCAGTACCATCTTCTAGTTTCCCTGCACCTTAAAAGAATAAAGACAATGGTAACGTGAAAGGCAAAATGCTTAAAAATATATTGGAACAAGAATGATACACAATAGAAACACACAGTAGAGATACTCAATAGAAATTGTCCACTTTGGAGGGATAATAAACGATACGAAAAGTGCAGTCTGATGCAGGGAGGGATTTTGTCAGCTGGTCTCTCTCCTTGCCGGTCTCTGCCTGTTCTCTCACTGTCGTTTGTGCTTCTCCCCATCTCTGCTCAAGTCTCTCTCCTCACTTCCATTCTTGGCCATCTCTTCTCTCTCTCCATCGTCGGCTCTCAGCAGTCGTGCTCCCCACGTTGCCAGTTACAATCTCCCCTGGTTCCTTCCTTGCTTGAGATGAGGGCATACCTCTCGCGGAAGTTTATTGGCTAATTATGGTAGTTCCAGTGTTCCCTTTTGGGCTATTGTCTGATGGATATATAAGACATAACACAGGAACAAACACTTGAAATGCTGTCGTTTGCACGAAATACTCTAGTTCACACAAAATGTGAAGCTTGAGTTTGGACATGTCAACTGAGGGAGGAGACTGGAAACTAAAGGGGGCAGAATGCCACATGTTTTGTTTCTCTGGTTTAATCAAGAAAATATACCTTACTAGCAAAGGTTACATGGTGTTGCCTGGGCTATGCCAGATGCCTTCGGTGAATTAAATTGCTGTAAATACCCGCGTATAATGCGCACCCTCGTATAATGCGCAGGGGGTTTTCAGCCTCGTAGTCTATGATTTTTCTATATACCCGCGTATAGTGCGCACAGATTTTTTTTAGCGTTACCGTTCCAGAATTAAGTAGATGGTATAACGTGTTCTAAAGCAATGATCGAATTATTGGTATTATTTATTGGTAACATAATGAAAGTGTGAAATAAAATTTTTGAATAACGTTCCAAAAAAAAGTCAGCTAACTCAATCATTACATACTTTATGTTTACTTACAAAGTGATATTAGGACATACACAATAAATCGAATTACAGTAGAAGTTCGTTTATCCGGAATGTCCGGGACCTGGCCTCTTCCGGATAAACAATATTTCCGCTGTTTAGATAGCTTAACTACAAAAGAGCACAATCATAAAAAAAAGACGTTTAAGCACGTAATATGTATAATACGTAATACAGGACTAAAGTAGGGTAAGAAATAAACGAGTTTAAAAAGAGTATATGTTTTAGAAAATCTTTAATTTATTGCAAACTTTTCATGCAATGAATTTGAGAATGTATGTATTAAATATCGTTTTCCTTTTTGCAGCAATGGAAGACGTAGTTGGGTATATCTGAAAACGGAAAAAAATAATATGTATGTTACAACGTAAGTTGACAAAAATATTTGTAATTACATAATTTGAAGTAGACATACATAACTGGTTAATATTATTTTACTATCATGCAAATAGATTTCACTTCGGATACCATGCTGTGTGCGTACTCCCACACGATCTGGATGTAAGCCAATCTAATTCGTTCATCAATATGCGATAAACACCCCAAAACAATTTTACAATGATCGGTCTACTCGTTCGTACATAAAATAATAACTATTTTATACTGCATATATATAATAATCATTATTAACACTCTCGAAAGAAAATTCTCAATTTTCAAAGTCCACTCATTTCTGTAAAAACCGCAAAAAAGAAGCATATATAAATAAAAATTGAAATTTTATTTACCTGGAAATCCTTGTTGCGGATAGGAATGTAGAGAATCACTTAACAGTAGGATTTGTGGTAACAGCATCTGCAGAAACTGAAGAAGAGGACGATGAAACAGTTCTTTTAAAAAAATCTGTCAGTGTCATCTGCTTGCACTTGCTACGCCCTTCTTTTTCAAATTTTTCTTTCAGCCTGTACATCTGGAGTACCTCCTGCTCAGTTGTAAAGGACCTTTGCTCCATGAACTTAATAAGATTATCACAACATACAATAGCCTCGGACATAGTCATTTTCTTCTCCGTGGGAGACAATGCCAAAACAAACCTGTCTCGTCCATATTGTATATTTGCTCCGTGCTAAGTCCATGTTCTTCCACCAACTTTGCTAAATCATTAACATATTCCTCCGCGGCTTCATAATTTGCTGACATTTTTTCACCGGAAACTTTTAAATACCGTATACGATTTTTGAATTTCTGCAACCATCCCGTAGAATAATCACGTTCTCCTTCGATTTTTAGGTGTTCCTGGTAAGATTTTGCCTTCTCCATTATCATAGGACCTGAGATAGGAATCCCTTCACTCCTACATTGGTGGAACCACTCATACACTACTTTGTCTGGGTCACTACTTTTGGGACCACGTAAAGTTTTCCTCTTTGAGATACCGGCCATTGAATCTGATTCCGCAACAAATTGGAAAATTTTATCTTTCTGCGCCTTAATGTCATATATTGTAGATTGTCCTACACCATACTCCTGACGAAGTTGAGATAAACTTACGCCGCGATTTATTTTTCTCAAAACCTCCACTTTTTGCTGGATAGTGAGATTCTGTCTTTTTCTCTTGCCGGCACTTGTTCCAGTCCCAATGTCTTCTGGATGCATCTTCTTGGGTATTCTCTCCACTATTATGGTTGAGGGACGGGATGAATAAAATATTTGCAAAACTGCTGTTTACCACTTAAAACAAAAAAGTTTTAACACCTTGTAAACACACCTTTAACACCTCTCGCGCACATGGTTAGAAAACAACAAGCGGTGGTGGTGGCTTTCAGAACTAATATGGCAAATCATTCTTCAATTATATATTAAATTGGCGCTACTGAAAAAATGGACCGTGATAAAATTCTTTTAGAATAATTCCATTGTTTGGATGTTTCCGTTGTTTAGAATTCCGGATAAACGATCCTCTACTGTATATTAACTTCATAGTATGGCATATGACATTCTTTGAGCTAATAAAATGGAATGACGATAATCCTATATTTTTTACACACGTTTTTGTCACGCCTGAGGTGGACGGGTTCGCCCAACCTTCAGTTTTACCCTTATTAGAACACTCGGGAGCACGTAAACACGATAGCAAATAACCATAATTAACTACAGACTCGAAGAATCAAGAATAAATCGCGTATGAATGCTGAGAGACAGGTAGGGAACGATAACTTTATTTAGTTCTACAAGAAGCATCAACTCCCAGCGTACTCAAAGGCATCAGCTGCCATTGTTTCTAATTGTATGTAGTACCAGTACCTCACCACCAGGCTGGGCACCAGTGTAGGGTGACGGCATGCATAAGATGACGATTCCGATAACAACATCGAAGAAGAATGGTCCAGTGACGAAGAATTTCTTGGCTTTTAAAGTGAATAAATACTGAATTCATTCTTTTCATATCTAATTAATGTATGTTTATAGAATTAGTTAATACATTTTTACTATGTATTATCTATCTTACTTTTCGTAAAAATCACCAATAAAAATATGAGGATACCCGGGCAGCAATTACTGTGTCGAAATTGTGGAAATATTAGGTCAAATGAAAATAGGAAGATTATGTACCCTCGTGTAACATGCATCCTAATTTTTAAATCAAATATTTTGAAAAAAGTGCGCATTATACGCAGGTATTTACGATATATCCCACCCACCACCACCAAATAGTTGAATCTCTTGCTGCTAGTCCACTCTAGTGCTAAGGCTGTCCCACGCACCACCACCAAATACATAGTTGAATTTCTTGCTGCTTGTCTGCTCTGGTGCCAATGCTGTTGTCCCACCTACCCAGCACCAAGTCATTTTTATATAGTAAATGTTTGGAATTTATAAGTTTTTATGAGAAAAATTCCCTTGCTTAATATGGTTTCAGTTAGTGCTCTGTTTTTCAAGAACCAATTATGAGCACTAAATAAAGGATGCCAGTACAGGAAAAACTCGTTAATTAGAAACTCAAGGGACCAGAAATTCATAATTTGGAATTAAACAGCTACGAATTATCCGATGCATATTTAAATTTGGCACCAAAACTTGAAGTATCAAGCCCTCATTTGCTAAATTGAAATATTCATTAACCCCTTAACCCTTCAGTGCCGGGCTCGTTATGTGGTACGGACCTCGGTTTCTGTCCTTGGCGCCGAGATCAGTACCACGTACCGGCCCTTGCCGCGACTCTTTTAATTTGCCATATTTCGATTATAAACATTTCTTATAGAATGATATTTTTGTTTAACACAGGAATGATTTATTATTTGAATTTTATAAATAGAATACGTTTTGTGAACTCTTAAATTGACTTGTATAATTTTTTTTTAGTGTACATGAATGGAAAACTGCAAAAAAACGTTCTCACATCTCTTTTTTATTCTTTACTTTATCAGTTTGTTATATTTTCTTTTATAATCACACGGATAATTTCTTATATTTTTAGGAATTTTAACAATTTCTTTTGTTCATCTGGCTCTTATTAACATTATAAATTTTTTTTCGAAAGTTACGATTTTAACATCCAATTTTTTGTCTACTTTAAAATATATAGTATATTAAAATATAACTGTACTTTCTAAAAACTAAATGGACAGATTATTCAAATAACTAAATAAACGTGCATATATTCTTGGAACACAGCTGCACTGGAGTAGGCTAGTATCGTAAAGAGGCAAGAGATGAAATGAAAACGGATCGCTCTCGAGTGTCTCTTTCTCAGTGATGGAAGGGACCCTCCCTGTTTTCTTCGTGATATATCTTCTCATATCTCATCTTGCATGCTCTCATTCGAAGGAACAGTTCATATTCTCAAGACTAAATGAACTCAAGAGGCAATAAATCATTGTATATTGGTGCCGTCTCGGTAAGACCTCGAGGAAGTAATTTCAGTGAAGATTTTGTGAGCTAAGCTAAGTGGTCATGTAATGGACGATAGGAATACAATACTTCTCTTTGTTAGGCATCCAAATGCGATAACATTCTCTCTCTCTCTCTCTGAGAGCGAGAGAGAGAGTTAATAACCAGGCATAGGCTCCAAGGAGTCGGTGTTTACAAGAAGCCAAGGAAGCGAATGCAGTAGACCATTGAGTAGACCAGAGAAGCGCAAGCTATGACTATACAGAGAACTTCAGCATGTGATATCACAAAACGTGGAATATATCGATATATCGATGACTATTTCCGAAAAAATTGCATTCAGGAATATGTAACACAGTTCAATTGGCATGGTCTTTCATCTTCAGAGGTTATTAACGTAAAAGAATATTAAGATATTATATTGTAAATTTAATATTAAATGCAGAACACTATACAGCCGTTGGTTTCAAGATTTCATTCATCTAACATATATTGATGAAAATTTATATTTTTTTAAAGATGGTGCTTACAAAATCTGATATTCTGTTTAAATACCAGCCGTCCGTACGATGCCATTGGATTGAAATGCCTCCCGTCACTGAAGGTTAACTGCGGGTTAAATTTCCAGTTTTTTTTTTAGAAAAATGAAATTTTTACAACTTTGCAAGAATCCAGAAAATACAAAAGAAATTCAAAGAACAAGTTTTCATTTTGCATTTATTTCACTTGAATGAACTGAATTACTCAAATTTACAATAATATTAATAATTTTTCTTTGTGTGATAAATTTCAAAGCAATCGACCACACAAAGTGTGAAGTCACATTGCTTGCAAATAAATACTCTCTTCATTTTTTTTTTGCCTAGCACACAATACACCATTTCCTGGAATGTGGTTGATTTTTTAAACCAGGATTGGTACCAATAAAATGTCTTCATGTAAGGCGTAGTGGCATTTCTGCACATGGCCTTCCAGCCCTCTGTGCTCAGGGTGTACTAGCAGCATACTTTTCTGTCCATACAGCAGCAATGCGCAGCCTAGAATTCAACTGGCTCATTTTCCTCCCACATTTTCCAAAAATAACAAATGCATTGAAAATAGTTATATCCAACAGGTGATGAAACATTTTGATATAGTACTTTTTTAACCTTTTCCTGCCAGTAGAGTATGTAACTATGCACTGGTCAGCGAGATCCACTCCTCCCATCCATTTATTATAATCCACGCTCGCAACAGGCTTCATTTTCTTAACACCACCTTTTTTCTTTGCATAACACACCTCCTTATCATGGATCATAGACAGCATGCACACACATTTTTTGTCCATCCACTTCATTGCCATCACCTTTTTCCTGTACCAGGTAGAAAACTCACCTTTAGTCAACTTCATTTTCATTGTGGGTAGTAGCTCTCTACGATTTATGTGGACAGTTCCCAATGCATCGGTTTTATGCTCCACCAAAAGATCAAATAGCTTAGGAGAAGAATAGTAATTGTCCGTGAACAATGTATAGCCTTTATCAAGTAGACCATCCATTATTGTGAAAATGACTTGGGATGGTTTTTCTAGGTCTTTCATCATGATGCCAGCGACGCTTCCGGTATGCACATAGTTTTTCCGGTGTATACAAGTATGTTGTGAACGTACCCAGAAGAGGATTCACAAATTTGGAATGATTCCATCCCAAATCGAGCCCTCTTCTTTGGGATGTAAATCTTCCACCCAAGTCTACCTTTCCATAGAAGTAGACTCTCATCAATGCACACATTTTTTTTAGTGTATTAGTCGATTGCCACTTATGCACAAAAAATCTAGAACAGGCTTTAATTTATAAAGTCTAGGATTTGGTTTACTTCTTGCATCATATCCATCATTGTCATTGAAGTGCAAGAACGTCAGCACCAGGTGAAACCTATGGTCTGTCATCACTTCCCTAAAAAAAGGCATATCAATCATTTTCTTTTTTGAAAAGAACATGGAAGTTGTGGTCTTGTGAACTATGCCCTGCAGAATGAGAAGCTCGATTATGAATCTAATTTAATCAGAGTTAGACCCAACCCACACACGATCTAGGTTTTCAAAGCCCTTTTGATGTTTTATCGCAGATGCACTGTTGTGCGTGCCGATTAGTTTCACTCGCGATCATCTCACAAAGTCCTTGCCATCACACATTCCGGTGTAGGATTATCTCCAAAATCAAAATGTAGTTCACCTCGAGCATTGGAAGGAAAAGAATTCCAATGCATTCCAAAATTTACCCAATCAAGTGGTAAAGTTTCTGCTGAATCAGCAACGATATTCCCATCATCGGAAATCTCTTCATCACTACTATCACTGAAATGATCAGAATCACTGGAGCTTTCACTGGAACCTGCTAGAATTTAAGTGATCTCGGTAAATGCCAAACCTTTCATCTTTCAAGGAATAGTTTTATGACTCATAGAAGCCATTTCCAAAACACAGCAGAACACACCATAAGCAGCGAGGGACAGTGAACAACTAAAAACATTTGACGGGAAAAAAGAGAAAGTTTCCTGCTCAAAAAGTGCAGTCAACTCCTACATAGATGTGACTAACTATCAGAACAGCCTGAGGCTTATACACGGTTCACACAGCGAAGGAACAGCTTACGAAATGGCGTGACGTGTTTAAGCGGTTGACACAACTAGCGGATGGTAAGCTGGATGCTTATAAGCGGTTGACACAGTTAAGGGGTTAATTTTACTTAGTTTTGAGACAGTCCTGTATTTATCTGATACAAATTTATTTAATTTATCCATTGTTTTAACCACACCCTCATCTACATCATAGTTAATTAGGGATTCGAGGACAGTAAATGCTGTGTAGGCTTCTTTGTGTTTAGGGCGTGCAGGTTCTAGGAGGTTTTCCTGTCCTTTCTCACTTCTTGAAGCTGCTGTTGAAGCATCTGCTTCTGTATCCATCAGAAAAATATCTGTTGAGCTCATACATTGTCTGGAAGTTGCTACCATGCTATAAGCATTAGCAAGGGCAGACTGAGTGGTATAAAATGGCCTGGTAATTTGTGAGGAACACCAGGCCAATCCTCCTGTCATCACAATATTAGCAGAGAGTGGATCAATTCTTATTTAAAATCAAGTAATATAATGGAGGGAAAAATTTCTCATAGAAAAGAATGACTAATTGAAAAAAAATTAATATATTAGTTTCAGCAGACTAGCCCTTGGCCTTACCGGTCCGGCAATTCCACCAGGTTATATGACCAGTTTACCCCTAAACATTAGTGAAATCTTTGAAATACATTATGCTGGTACTTTCAAACCTCAGCTCAACCTAGTCTTCAAGATTTGTTTTAGTATTTATGATTTCGTCCCCAATTTTCTTGTTTAAAAGCAATTTGTAATAACAAGAGGCTCGATAGCATTCCACGCAAGAACTATGTTTCTCATGGCATCTAGTAAATTCCATTTCTTGATCTCTGTCACAGAAACATTCAGCTTAATCTTGCAGAGAAAATATCTTACCAATCGCTTTCTGTGTGACATTTTAGGTAATTAACAATTCTTATATTTAGGGGCTGCATATAACTCATCATGTTAGCGGGCAGAAATAGAAGACTCACATACTTCAAATCTAGCTCCGCTTGGCTGGTCCATTTGCAGAATAATTTTCCTATTTTGGGATGCCATTAATTTCTCTAGCTCTATAAGCCTCTCCCGGAAGAGTTTTACCATCATCCAATCATTTTTGTTGGCCCTGTAATCTGAGGGACAATGTGCTATTTCATTAAGACATCAAGGCTTTTTGAACTTGCTAACAATGAGTGGTTTCAATTTTTCACTTCCATCTGCATTATGAGCTAACAAGATAGTTAATCTTTCTTTGGATTTTCCCACCATGGCAAGTTTTACTTTTGAATGTGAGCGTCCAATCTGGTTGCAAATTATAAAACAGCCCAGTTTCATTATAAAACAGCCCAGTTTCATTGCAGTTGAAGATATCCTTCTGCTCGTAATTATCAAGAATTGATTTGATACTTTCTCACCAATTATCAACAGCTATAGTGATGGAATAATATGAAACTATGCAGAATGGCATAAGCTGTAATTTGGGAATAACTTTGAAACAGAAAAAAACCTGTGTTCAGAAACAGGAATTATCTGCTATGGTAGTTCAGTGGTAGAATATATGCCCAGCAAGTGAAAGACCCGGGTTCAATTCCCGGTCATAGCAGAATTTTTTCCTGTTTCAAAGTTATTCCCAACAGCTATAGTGTTAACTGATGATACTTTGCCACTCATGCACAACCCCACTATATTATGCTGCTTTTGGAATCTCTGAAGTCGTTAATAGTGGAATTTCTTCATATTGTAGAAATAAAGAGACTTATTTGGTAATTCCACATAAACTTTATTATACATGACCAAGGTTTCGTTGCAATGCAAAATCATCAGGTCCTGATGTTGCATTGCAACAAAACCTAGGTCGTATATAAAAAAGTTTATGTGGATTTACCAAATAAGTCTCTTTATTTCTACAATCTCTGAAGTCATCTGGTTTGGTACTTAAGATCAAGTCCCATCCTCTCCCAGAACTACAATTGGGCCTTTCTCAATTGTTTCAAATTCTCAAATAACATATAGCATAGAGAAAATGGTATAGAAAGGTGTACTCCATGTCGGAGTACACAGTGTTTCAAATGCATTCTTTGAGATCGACAAATTTTAGTAAAACTCCCTAATACCAAATTTCATCAAAATACATCCAGCGGTTCTCATGTTGAAAAAGAGACATTTTAAAATACATCTAGGTCTTCATGTAAATCGGTCATTATTATAGTCTGATTTTAACCAAAATTGGATTCGGTAGACAAAGTTTAGTAAAACTTCCCAATACCAAATGTCATTAAAATACGTCCAGTGGTTCCCGAGTTGAAACAGAGGCATGTTGTAAAATACATGTAGGTCTTCATGTAATGTGGTCGTTATTGTAGTCCAATGTTAACCAAAATTGGAATCGGTTGACATATTTTAGTAAAACTTCCCAATACCTAATTTCATCAAAATACGTCCAGCGGTTCCAGAGTTGAAACAGAAGTACATTGTAAGCTACATGAAGGTCTTCTTGTAAAATGGTCGTTATTGTAGTCCGATTTTAACCAAAATTGGAATCTGCTGACAAATTTTAATAAAATTCCCCAATACCAAATTTCATTAAAATTTGTCCAGCAGTTTCAGAGTTTTAAATTTTTTAATATTTTTTTTGTAATGAACAAAAGATCAAAAATCATATAATTACGTAAATACGTTAATTTCCTTTTCTTTAAATTTATCATAAACCTTATGTTTTACGTAAAAAATTATTTGTAAACAGAATCTCTGAACAAGTTCGGTATTTATAAAATACAATGCTCACACTGCAACAAAAAGTACATAGGACAAACAAGAAGGAAACTAATAACATGCTTTAAGGAACACATGGCTCACTATAAATATAATCGTTTTGAAAAATCAAGCGTTGCCAACCACATCTTTGAAACAGGTCATAGTATACACGTAAACGATTTAACATTGATAACTTCAGCCAATAACTCACTAAACTTGTTAGAAAACCTTCACATTTACAAAAACCGCGATACATTTATGAACACGGACACAGATTTCAACAAGACCCTATACAAATTGACAGATTTAAACGACACACACGCCGAAAAATCTTTCCGCGTTTCACTTGTTTCTCGGTCGTCTTCTTAATACTTTCCGTTTCAAACCTGGCAGTTGGCTCTTAGTCACTGTTGAAACGGGTTTTACCCCTGACGATGCCCACCTTGTGGGCGAAATGCATTGGGTGTTGTAACCCTCTAATTGTTTGGCTAACGGAGTATTTCACCTTTATTAATCTTAGCCAAAGTTATTGAGCTACTATCAATTAGAGAAAGGAGCATTTAGTGATTAAGAGGCAAGGGGTAGGGCAGTGAAAAAAGCTCATTCAAGCGAGTAGAACGAGCAGGGACCCGGAGTGGAAATATAGAAAGAAGCTCATATGACCTAAAATTTCCATTAATAATTTTTGAAAATACTTTAATGTCAGTGTGAGTGCGTCAGTCAGTAAGGGATGGAATCCCTAGGGAGGTTCGTATGGCACTGAGTGAAGAGTTATGGAGAGGAGGGTGACGAAAACGAATTACAGACAGAAAGAAATTCATGGGTCAGTCAAGGAGCTTGAGAGTAGAAGACGAAGCAGTGCACAAAATTGGAGAGCAGTAATCAAGAATGGGGAGAACGCAGCTAAAGAAAAAGGTATGAAGAGCGGAAATGTCAGTTATTTCTGTATAACAATAAATTAAACCAACTAACGACATAGCACGGGAGGAAATACTTTTAATATGATCTTGGAAAAGAAGCTTAGAGTCGAAGATTACTCCCAAGTCCTTTTGGTTGGTGACAGAGGGGATTACTTGACTAGAGAGCCAGTATGGATAGTTAAGAGGAGATCTGCGGAGTGTGTATTACAGTACTGTGGATTTAGATGGGTTAATTCAAAGGTGCCAGTGATTGAACCACGAAAGGAGCGCATCAAGAGCGTTTTGTAGGGCAGTGGAATCCTTATCTGAGTTAATTTGTCTGAAAATTTTACAGTCGTCTGCATATAGGAGGATGTTGCAGGATATGTAAGAAATAGTTTCGACTAAATCATCAACAAATAACGCGAAAAGTAAAGGACCAACAACACTACCCTGGGGAACACTGGACAAGATGGGAGCAACTAAAGATGAAATGCCGTCAAGTACTATGCGTTGTTGTCTATTTGTTAAGAATGAAGCCAAAACGAAAAGGAAATTGCCATGTATATTGTATCTGTTAGCCAATTTAAAGATTAGAAGTTGATGGTTTATGGAGTTGAAGGCTTTGGCAAAGTCAATATAACATACATCCAACTGCGAGGAACGTTCGAAGGAATCGGTGATATGTGCATGCAAAACTAAAAGGTTACTTAAAGTTGAGGAGCCTGGGAGGAAACCATGCTGCTCACTAGAAATGAAAGGGAGAGTGAAAGAAAGGAGACGCTGATGGATGATACGTTCGCAAACAGTTGACAGTACAGGAAGAAGGGAAATTGGGCGATAAGAATCGATGGAAGACCTTTTGCCAGATTTGAAAAGAGGAAAAATATTTCCCATTTTCCAACTCGTGGGGAAGTAACCTGCCACGAAGCATCTGTTAAAAAGCAGAGAGACAGGTATGGCTAATGAAGGTGCTGCGTGCTTCAAAAACATTGCACCAACCTGATCGGGGCCGGTAGCACATTTAACTGAAAGAGAACTTAGAAGTTTGAGGCATTCCTCAGGCTTTGTAGAAATTGAAGAAAGGGAGTGAGAGCAAACGCGTTCACAAAGGAAGTTGGAAGTGTTAAGGGATGAGTTTGGTGTGTAAGTCGATAAAAAGAACTTGCTGAAGAGATCAGCACGTGATGGACCAGCAGCTATTTCATTGCCGTGAGACATTTCTGAAGGAATGGAGCTGTTGTTATGGCGGGAGTTTATCATCTACCAAAAGCGCTTGGGGCACTCCAAGGAGACAGAAGAAACAATTGTTAAAATCCACTTGAATAAAAAAAATTTCATGTTGGCGAAGGTCACTAAAGGTTTTTGAAGTATGCGGATTCGGGAAGCATTTATAAAGGCACCAAGCACTGCTTGTTTTTTTCAATTCAAAAATAGTTTCACTTCTCTACCATAGGGGAAATTTTCTTGAGCGGGGCTTATGATGAGGGACACAGTCCTTCACAACTGCGGCAAGCCATTCATAAAATAGTTCTAGAGCATCGTCGACAGTGCCATTCTCAAGGAGACACCACATTAGGCAGTTAATGGTGTCATTAACATGACCCCAGTTAGTCTTCTTCCAGATGGGGAAGCCCGTCAGTGGGAAGGGGTAAAGTATGACCAAGGAGTTGAGGGAGAACACCCGCTGAGTTTTTCAGAAAGGGCAAGGGACGAGTGGTCGGAGGAGAAAATATCGCTTCCGGGGGAAATGCTTACTTGCACAGATGAGAGAATGTAATCTAGTGTTGCCAAATTTCTAGTTTTGAGCATGCTGTACTGCCTGAGTCCAAGTGCACTAATGAAGTGATGAATGAAAAAATCATCTTGTCTATTGGAGCCTATACCATCAGATGGAGATGACCAGTCAATGCTCAGATTAAAGTCACCAACCACAATAATATCCCCTAGACTACACACAATTAAAACATTCCTCCAAAACTGATAAATCACTCGGAGGAGGACGATAAAAAGGGCCAATAAATAATTTCTTCCGATGTGATTGAGTTGAATTTAAGGAAGCAGTTACTTCAACCCATAACATTTCGGGGCAAGTTTCTAAGTCGTTGCGACGTTTGGTGGGTAAAGAAGAGTCAACCACCAGAAGCACTCCACTGCCGCGTTTTAGTTCACGATCGCGTCTGAAGATTTGATGTGTTTTTGTCAATGACAGATAACCATCACAAACACTACTATTGAGCCATGCCTCGATGAGAGCGACAAGTTCAAATGTACGTAGCTCATGAAAATATGAGTCTAGGGTGCCAAGTTTGTTTTTTCAACTATGGATATTCTGGTAATAAATATTTAGCGAAGAACACACTTGGGGACCAGGATTTAAATGCACATCACTGAAGAGCAGCAAAAGACAGAGAAGAAGACAAAAACACTGTGCAGGAGGGCGGTCGTAACCCAGCAAGGAAGCACGGCACACCGCACGACAAAGGCTTCCCGGAGAAAATCCACACGAGGAGATGACAGAAATACAAAAACTCCTGTAACTGAACAATTGCACGTCCAAATTGTTCACTGACATAGCTCCATTGATGGAACATGAAACTGGATGCAATCGAGAACTGAAGTTAATAAACAAGAGAAGAAAAACTGCACAAAACACAGAAAACACCAGAGGGTGCAAATCTTGTGATTCCCCTATGGCGGCCATATTGCCATCATCATTTAACAAACTTCAATGTAAACACTCAGGTCATATTGACCCGACGTGACTAGTTAAGGGTTAAGCATTCCATGGGGTTGAATTTTGTAATCATATTAAAAATTAACCTTATTTCAAAATAAACATTCTAAAAACCTCACAAAACTATTCTGTTTGCAGGGGAATAGTAACGACTTCAAATAATCAGATACATCAAATTATCCAATATCGAATTAAGAAGGTTTTCCTGTATATCTAGTATCCTTTCTAATTTTGTGTATACACATTCTTTTTTATAATCCTTGTCTTGTATCCACAATCTTCTATATCATGTGCTTTTTCGTATCTCATGAAATCCCATCTGAATGATGTTTCACTAGAATGTTTGTAATTTTAATGTTGACTATTAACATGTCAGTAAATTAAGTGATTTTAAGAGAATGTATTTTTCACATTGACTTCATTTTTGTGCATACCCTGTAATTTTACTTATTTATAATTTTTATATCTCATAAATGAAATTATCCTTTCATGAATATTTCCTCTCTCTTTGTGTACAGGACATAACTTTTAATGATCTTGTAACCAGAACTAGTCTACTCTCGGACCAAAAGACAATGGTTATGGAAGCTGTTCGTGCATTTGATCCTTCCTTCACTCCAGATTGGTCACCATGCCCAGAATTTGGATATGACTGCAGACTTCTGCAGAGCCTGAATGAGATTGAGGTTAGGGTTACTATGGCTTTTTTAACTAACTCTTAACTTTTCTGGATATATTTGCCATTAGTAAAATAGCTTGGAATAACAGTAATTTCTTCATCGTGAAAACATCAACCTTTTCCTTACCATTTGCACATTTAGCCGTCATCACTCCCTCCCTTTCCATATTGACATTTTCTTGTCATTAGTACCATTATCTTATTTTTATCATCCTAAATCTAGTGAATAAGTGTAGGAACTACTAGAACATTAGCTAATATTAATAGAAGTTCAGTCTCATCTTGATTGAAAAAAATTCTTTCTGGTTTCATGTTGTTAAAGAAAATAGCTAAAGAAAAAAATATGATTTAAATGTGTTTTACATTAAAAATGGTGGGAGAGGAGAAGCCTTTGTCGCACAGAATTTCATGCCCACTATTTAGAGCAGTATCTTAGCTATAAATAATGTAATTTTCAGCTTTATATCATAAATAAATGATTTAAATAGCTCATATCAGTCAAATAGTATTGTAAACTGAAAATAAAAGGACACTTGGCCTAAAAATATAAGCTATCAATCTGTCCTTTGGAGATGTGGTTTGCCAAAATGTATTGTGCTCAGTAGGAAAGAGAAAATAGAACAAAGGCAGCCTACTCAAACTCAGCTTGGTGCTCTCACAAGGGAAGCCCCCAAGGCATGACACTCACATCGGATTGAGACTTTGCAGAATGAAAGTATATGCAAAATAACGTACTCCTATTTCTACCTAGGTGCCAACTCGACGTCGTTTACGAGAAAATGCCCTTTGAAAATCGCGATCCGAGAGTCAACGAAATAAGAATCTTAAAAGTCCTTTCCTAATTATCTAGGAGCGCTGGTCTAGGGGAAACGACCTGGGTTTCAAATATTTTTGCCGGGGTTCGATTCCGGACGGGACCAAAATTTTTTTCTCTGATTTTTAATTTTTTTTTTCGCAATTTCCAGCATATCGTCGATAAAACTTGCACAACATTTGTAAAAAATTTATTCCATGCATTATAACTACTATTTTCTTCATCGTAATTTTTCACGAACATAATTTTATGGATCACTACCCATTTGCTTTACCATCATGATCAATACATGACGAGATTTGAAAGGAGGAATACAGAACAAAATGTACAAAATATTTTACAATATTTTTACACACACAAGAAATTCATTTTATCGAAAACCCTTATTAGGAAAGATGTTGTGTACAATCTTTAGGGTGATGTTTATCATAAAAACATTCAAAACATAAACATTTTCGGCACCATGCACATCTTATGAATGTAATTGTCCACAATTACATTTTGTTAAATTAACCTCTGCAGGGAAAGCCACGTCATTGACATTTAAAAATACTTCACGTTCATTTGATAATTTTGAGGCGTACCATGTATATCGAATCATCTTACAATAGATTGGTGCCTGCAATTGGTTGTGTATAATGGATTGTATTTTAATGGTGTCCTCCCTACTTGTTAAAGACCTATTTTGTGCCAGAAGGAAACAACAGTTTTTTATTTTTCTCGCACAATTTTTCACCTTCCAGTAAAAATACACATTGCAAGGCTGGCATATAGGAGTACACCAGGAGGGAATAATTTTGAGCATACACGTAGGAACGTTATTCTCATCATAAAACTTTTGATCGTACATATTATGACTTGTTTGACCACTCCAGGTATCTGCAACCTAGAGAAATGGCTGGTTTTACACGTAAGGTTGGAGAACTTCAACCAAAAATTGATTATATGTTTCTCTAGTGAGCTTCCCTTATTTTGTAGCCGTAACACAAATATTGCTGTAGTTGGCGATTATTTGGTTCACTTCTTGCTGTAGTCCAGGACCGAATTTTCCACCCACTTCCTGTTAACACACAAACACTTTCAGCAGTAGCTTTCCAGATAGGGTCATTGCGTATTGCGTGGTGTAAGAATGAGTTAATTTATTTAACTGTGACACAGCGACTTCGGTTACCTTTTCACCTTGATGAGATAGGGTTCGCTTACTCATGAGAAGATACTCAAATCCTGTTTGATCAGTGTTGATAACATAGAATCAAATTCTGGAGCAATGGCTAATATTTGCACTTGAAATAGTTCCGTTGCTTTCATTAATTCGCCCAAAGAAGTCACTTCCTTGTGCGACACATATCTTGTCACATATCACTATCGAATTTTATTCCGCGCCTTAAATTTTGCCACCCAATTCTTTTATGCTTTAAAATTAAAGTCCGGTCCAGCGTATTGTACAGCACCAGAAATCGCCCATTGCCGTAATCTCTCGAAGAGACAGGATTCAAATTCTCCCTTGCTTCCACAAAACGGTTGTACACCAATGCATTTATCATTCGGTATTTGTCGAATTTAGTCCCTCCTTGATCGATTTGCCTCTTCCATCTCCGTAATTGGCGCCTATCTTCCAACTTTCGGGTGGTAATTCGTCGGAGTGTTTGAAGAGACCAGGTGTAGCTCTGCGAGTTTAACAACAGTAACCTATCGAAAAAATAATTAGTTAAGGAATATTTTTATAAAGTCAAATTTTTATCAAAAAGAGAGGAAAATGCTTTACCTTTACTTCAGAAGGAATCTCATCTTTTGTCTGTTGATCGTCGTCACTAATCAATGATCTGGAGGATTCGTCTGATTGTGATGCTTCTGTCTTGCTTTCATCAGAAATTTCCTCCATAACCTCCTCACCAATGTCCTCACTGCAGTCGAAGAGTTCTTCCCCAATTGTGAACTCCATTTTGCACAGCATTTTACATATGCGTCTGTAAATTTCTTGTCCCAAGATCTTACTTCGGTAAGAAATTGCCGGGCTAATGTTGTCAGTAATAAGCTTATTATTCCTCAACAACTGGTTGCAGAAATGAAGTGCGTCCATTAGGTCTTGTTTCCCAACATCGCTTTTGATGACTGACAAAGTGTTATCAGCAACTGTGGAGCCAGAATCAAATTCTTCGGTTGGTATGGATCGCGAAGTAAGAACCTGATTCTCTAGGATCCATTTTCGTCTTCTCACTTTCAAGAGTTTTGTATAATAGTAAATGATGCAGTTTTTATTGCTCCAAAAACTGAAGATCACTCGCAAAACACGTACAAAAACAAACTATTCCAATCGCCACTCCAAAATGTGCCCTCTAACAATAAATCGCTAGGCAATATTCTGACGTTGACTGTGGTAGAGAGACAAGGATGTCTGCTAATAAGGCCACGAAAAACTGCGTCTAGTCATCTTATAATGTTGTTATTAAAGTTACGGTGTTGTTGTTAAAGGGATTCATTATCAGTTGCAGGTGTCAATTATTGTCATTATAATTATAATTGACATTATGTCAAATACTGTTGGGTTATTTTGATGCATTGTTCTTTATTCCTCCTTTCAAATCTCGTCATGTATTGTTCATTATGATAAATTGGTTGCTGGTGTCAATTATTGCCATTATAATTATAATTATGTCATAATATTGTTGGGTTATTTCTGTGCATTGTTCTGCATTCCTCCTTTCAAATCTTGTCATGTATTGTTCATTATGATAAATCGGTTGCTGGTGTCAATTATTGCCATTATAATTATAATTATGTCACAATATTGTTGGGTTATTTCTGTGCATTGTTCTGCATTCCTCCTTTCAAATCTCGTCATGTATTGATCATGATAGTGAAGAATTACGATGAAGAAAATACTAGTTATAATGCATGGAATAAATTTTTTACAAATGTTGTGCAAGTTTTATCGACGATATGCTGGAAATTGCGAAAAAAAAATTAAAAATCAGAGAAAAAAATTTTGGTCCCGTCCGGAATCGAACCCCGGCAAAAATATTTGAAACCCAGGTCGTTTCCCCTAGACCAGCGCTCCTAGATAATTAGGAAAGGACTTTTAAGATTCTTATTTCGTTGACTCTCGGATCGCGATTTTCAAAGGGCATTTTCTCGTAAATGACGTCGAGTTGGCACCTAGGTAGAAATAGGAGTACGTTATTTTGCATATACTTTCATTCTGCAAAGTCTCAATCCGATGCAAGTGTCACACCTTGGGGGCTTCCCTTGTCAGTGTAGATGCAAAAATAAATGGAAATGTATAATTTAATGTTTTCATTTCAACATATTATGGGAAAGTTTTTATGATGCTGTTGTTGAATGAAAACAAAGAAAACAAGCAAGGGTAATGCATGTTATAAGGATAACATAATTCAATGCATTGTTCTCAATAGATTCAGCAACTGAAATTTTCGTTTACCGCAAAAAATGTTTCTAATTTAAAAAATGCAAATTGGGAGAGATTTTTAAAAGGGTTATACTTTATTAAATTGTATACATTAAAGTTTTAATATATGCTGCATAATGTCCTTTTTAGTTTATCCTCTTTACAGGGCTCTGGTGATTGATATTCAGCCTTTTTTACAGTATCTCGCTATTCATTTAAAGCAAAGGGCACGGCAACATGGTGGCAATTAAGCACACCTTCGTCCATGGTATCCATAATTTTTTATTATTTTTCGTAAAATAATTCTTCATGGGAAAATTTTTTGTGCATGGTCAAGCAGTGTTTACTTATGTTGAGTTCATCTTGGTATCTTTTTGTCTTTCAACTGCAATTTGCATGATTGCACCTGTGGTCAATTGTATTAACTGTCCCTTTAGTTGTGTTGAATTTTGTTTGTTTTGCTGACTATTTACGTTGTTTCATAAAATTGCTGAATTTAAATCATAAATTTTTATCATTTCAGTTTCAGACTTTCTTCAGTATCCCAGAGCCTTTGAACTTAAATACTGGAATGACAACAATTATTGAATTAGGAAATAATCCCGAAATTTTATCATATCAGGTAGGGAATGGGTACTCCTCACCTGTGTCTGGCCTATTAAGCAGCAAGCAGCTAAAGAAGTTCACTCTGGAGCAGCTTAAAACCGAATTGAAGGATTGCTTAGAGGTCAAATCTATTGAAAAGAGAGCAGAGCCAAATGAAAACATTTTATTTTTTGTAAGTTGGTATACTGAGAATTCAGTTTAAGTTTCTTGTGGAATGATAATGTTTGCAATATTTCAAAACTCAAAACTAATTCTATATGAAGTCATATACAGGCATGCCTCGGTTAGTGCAAGAGAGGCGTTCTGAGATGTGTGTGCTAAAAAAATTTGTGCTAAACAAACAGTTTGTAGCATAGCACAACCCATTTGATTTTTACTTTTCAGAAATTTTACTATTTTTGTCTTGAAAATTATATATAGGCCATTTTTATGTACTAATTTAAAGCCAAGAAAACGAAGTATATTAGGATTAATTTGAGTTGGAGGCTTTCGCAGCGTTGCTGAATGCTGGTGGAGGTTTTCGGGTTTCGCTGTGTTGGCGGCATTTCTGGCTCTCGACGTTTTGCAGACATTGCAGTCTGCATCTTCAGGAGAAGAAGTGAGCTGTCCTCTCTCTACTGTCATAGCCAATCTGTATATGGAGCATTTCGAGTCTAAGGCGCTATCATCATGTGATCCTCATCCTTCATGCTGGCTGTGTTATGTGGATGACACATTCGTCATTTGGCCCCATGGGACAAATAAACTTCACGAGTTCCACCGTCTACTCAGCCAAGTCCACCCGGCCATCCAGTTCACCATGGAAGTTGAAGAGAGCGGCACCCTACCATTTCTCAGCGTGATGGTGAAGAAGAGACCTGACAGAAGCCTTGGACACAGCGTATTTCGGAAAAAAATGCACACTGATCATTACCTGCATGCTGCCTCTCATCACCATCCTCAGCAGAAGGCATCAATAATCAAGACCCTGATGCACCGAGCAAAGACAATTTCTGATCCCGAGTCGCTAAAAGACGAAGAAGTGCATATAAGAAGGGCACTCATGAATAATGGCTACAGTCACCCCTTCATCCGGCGGAACATAAAACCGAAACAAAAACCTTCAGTGGAACGACCAAAGCCCACAGCCTACGCAAAAATTCCCTTCATCGCCGGGACATCGGAACGCATAGCCAGGATTCTACGAAAAGAAAATATCGTCGTCCGTTTTAACACGTCTGCGAAAGATGCACTCGACCCGCTAACATCTGAAGGAGTCTACAGGATTCCATGCAGCTGCGGACATGTATACGTCGGACAAACAGGACGATCCATTCGCTGCTGCTTAGCCGAACATAAATGGGCCATGATGAACAAGAAATGGAGGGAGTCGGCCATAGCGGAGCACTTCACCTCCGGCCCGGGACATAAAATCACGCTCGAGGAAACGAAATTGCTCGCAAAAGAAGATCGATATTTTCCAAGGTTAATTCACAAAGCTATTGAAATCGAGAAACATCCAGTCAATTTCAAACGGGACGATGGTTTGCACATCAGCGCAACATGGAAGTGACTCTTCCAACGGAAAAGTGAAAGGGAGGAAAAATACGTTAGAGCAACCACCAAAGGGAAAGGGATAGCAACTCGACCGAGCCATTCAGCGATGGACAACGGTTAAACTAGGAAGGCTGAGTGGATATAAAAGCAGATCCCTACCATCAGATCTCACTTCTTCTTCTGAAGATGCAGACTGCAATGTCTGCGAAAAGTCAAGAGCCAGAAATGCCGCCAACGCAGCAAAAACCGGAAACCTCCACCAGTATATGAGTATATGAGGATTATTTGTAAATAGCATATTTTCCAATAGATAATGCACTTGTTATCTATGCAAAACAGCTCAAAAACTAGGAAAAATGGCTGTGCATGTTATACATATGAAAACAAGCGAATACTTGAGACTTGAAAAATTATTTACGCCTAGTATTATGATTCTTCGATTCCTACGTCCTTTAGCTGACAGATTCACAATATTTCATCTCAATCTGTTTAATAGCCTGAATGTATGTAATTGTATTAAATCAGATAATGACTAAAGATTTTTTATTGGTAAAAACAAATTTTCAGGTTTAAAATATTTTTACGAACAGATTTAATGCATAATCAAAACTCAGCAGTTGGCAAAAGAACGTTTAATCCTTTAGACAGTCTTTCATATATGTCTCATGGAATGGAAAGTTCTGTACTACAGGGCCAGTCCATTTTTGTACATATTAATTAACTAAAAGCCTTAGTAGGCCTTGATCTCTAAAGCTGAATTAATGATTAAAGTAAAATACCCTGTTAATCAACATTCTTTGCGAGTTGATACATTTACATAATGGTCTTTAATAATCAACAGAAAATTTTCGACTGCGCATTATCTGTACATTGTAATGAGCATTAAAAATATTTAGATACACGTTATCAACTAGGTGCACGTTATCAATGGAAAAATAGGTAATTATATATTATGAACATATTGATGTACAACAGCTTCAAACAACTAATTTTTATAATGGAAAATACAATTTTCTAATAACATTTCCTATGACAAAACATATCCTCTCCTCCCCTCGATCCTCTCCCCCCTCTGTCCTCTCCCCCGTCTGTCCTCTCCGCCCTCTATCCTCACCCCATCTATCCTCTCCAACCATCTATCCTTAAATGTAAGAATGGACCTTATGGTCTAAATTTCCCCGCATACAGACGATTATCTATCTATCTATCCTCTCTCCCATCTATCCTCTCCACCCATCTATCCTCTCCCCCATCTATCCTCTCCCCCATCTATCCACTCCTCCCTCTCTCCCCCCTCCCCCCTCTATCCTCTCTCCCCCTCCCCCTCTATCTTCTCCCCCTCCCCCCTCTATCTTCTCCCCCTCCCCCCTCTATCTTCTCCCCCCCTCTCCCCCCCTTTATCCTCTCCCCCCCTTTATCCTCTCTCCCCCTTTATCCTCTCCCCCGTCTATCATCTCCCCCCTCTTTCCTCTCCCCCTCTATCCTCCCCCCTCTATTCTCCCCCCTCTATCCTCCCCCCTCTATTCTCCCCCCTCTATCCTCATCCCCCTCTTATCCTCTCACTCCTCTATCCTCTCACTCCCTCTATCGTCTCTACCCCTCTATCCTCTCCCTCCGTCTATCCTCTCCCCCCTGTGTCCTCTCCCTCCCTCTATCCTCTCCCCCATCTATCCTCTCCCCCCTGTGTCCGCCCCCCCCTGTGTCCTCCCCCCGTGTCCTCTCCCCCCTCTGTCCTCTCCCCCATCTATCCTCTCCCCATCTATCCTCTCCACCCATCTATCCTCTCCCCATCTATCCTCTCCCCCCTCTCTCCCCCTCCCTCCCCCTCCTCCCTCTATCCTCTCTCCCCCTCCCCCTCTATCCTCTCTCCCCCTCCACCCTTTATCCTCTCCCCCCCTTTATCCTCTCCCCCGTCTATCATCTCCCCCCTCTATCCTCCCCCCCTATATCCTCTCCCCTGTCTATCATCTCCCCCGTCTATCATCTCCCCCGTCTATCATCTCCCCCGTCTATCATCTCCCCCGTCTATCATCTCCGCCCTCTATCTTCCCCCCTCTATTCTCCCCCTCTATTCTCCCCCTCTATCCTCATCCCCCTCTATCCTCATCCCCCTCTATCCTCACCCCCCTCTATCCTCACCCCCCTCTATCCTCACCCCCCTCTATCCTCACCCCCCTCTATCCTCACCCCCCTCTATCCTCTCACTCCCTCTATCCTCTCACTCCCTCTATCGTTTCTACCCCTCTATCCTCTCCCGCCTCTCTCCCCCCTCTCTTCCTCTCCCCCTCCCACCCCCTCTCTTCCTCTCCCCCTCCCACCCCCTCTCTTCCTCTCCCCCTCTCTTCCTCTCCCCCCTCCCTCCCCCCCTCCCTCTCCCCCCTCTCCCTATCTCTCCCCCCCTCTCTCCCCCTATCTCTTTCCCCCTATCTCTTTCCCCCCTCTCCCCTATCTCTTCCCCCCTCTCCCTCCCCCCTCTCCCTCCCCCTCTCCCTCCCCCTCTCCCTCCCCCCTCTCCCTCCCCCCTCTCCCTCCCCCCTCTCCCTCCCCCCTCTCCCTCCCCCCTCTCCCTCCCCCCTCTCCCTCCCCCCCTCTCCCTCCCCCCTCTCCCTCCCCCTCTCTCTCCCCCTATCTCTTTCCCCCCCTCCCCCCTCTCTCCCCCCTCACTCCCTCTCTCTCCCCCCCTCTCTCTCTCCCCCCTCTCTCTCTCCCTCCTCTCTCTCCCCCCCCCTCTCTCTCCCCCTATCTCTTTCCTCGCTCCCCCCCTCACTCCCTCTCTCTCCCCCCCTCTCTCTCCCTCCTCACTCCCTCTCTCTCCCCCCTCTCTCTCCCTCCTCACTCCCTCTCTCTCCCCCTATCTCTTTCCCCCCTCCCCCCTCTCTCCCCCCTCACTCCCTCTCTCTCCCCCTTCTCTCTCCCTCCTCACTCCCTCTCTCTCCCCCCCCTCTCTCTCTCCCCCCCCTCTCTCTCTCCCCCCCCCCCTCTCTCTCTCCCCCCCTCTCTCTCTCCCCCCCCTCTCTCTCTCCCCCCCCTCTCTCTCTCCCCCCCCTCTCTCTCTCCCCTCTCTCTCCCCTCTCTCTCCCTCCCCTCTCTCTCCTCTCTCTCCCCCTCTCTCTCTCTCCCCTCCCTCTCCCATCCATCTCTCCCCTCCCTCAGTCAGTCATTGTACCTCCTAGGAGACGGACGTCATTAGCTAGCGCTTCCTCCCTCCTCCTACCCTCACGCAATAATTAGCATCCCTCGCCCATCATGACCACCAAGGCAGCCCTTCAGGAGCAAAACACCCAGCTCATGGCTGAGAATAAGTCCATCTCAGACAAATTAGTTGAAGTTTTGTCTAAGATGGACTGCTTCAGCACTGATCTTGCCGAAGCCAAGCAATTATCCGGTCCACAACGGATTGATTGTCTCGCCAAGCTGGAAATGGATTTTAAAAATTTCCGGGAACAGCTTATGAAGGAGATCTCGGCCTTGAAATTTAAAGTCTGCCAGATCGAGGACCATGTTTTAAACGTCGACAAGAGACTCGATGATCTTGAACAATATAGCCGCAGAAACTGTCTCCTCATCCATGGGATCCCCGAGAAGGATGGAGAAAACGGACTGGCAATCGTCGATGAATTTTTAAAGACCAAATTAAAAGTAAGTGTCAGTCCGTTCATGATGTCCCGTGCCCACCTTATCGGGAAGAAGAACTACTCCAGGCCTCGACCCGTGATTGTGAGGTTCCTCAGCTACCAGGATAGGGATAATATTTGGCGAAACAAAAAAATCCCTAAAAAGCTCCGGTTTCACGATCACCGAGTCTCTCACCACCACCAGACACAAGCTCCTCATCGAAGCAAAAAAATCAGCTGGCTTCGGTAATGTGTGGACGCACGATGGCAAAGTTGTCATACTGCAGCAAAATGGCATCCGCACATTCATCTCCAACCTAAGAGAGCTGCATGCACTCCAACTTCCTTCAACCGCACTAGGGAAATCCGCAACTATGTAGGAGGATGGCTTTCATTGATTAACGTGCGTTTGAGCATTCTCGCTACATTTGTCCGTTGTCGAATAATTCTCCTGTCAGTGCCTACTCCTCAAATCGACCTCTGCCAGCCATCCCCGTTCCTGTGACGCCTGCAATTCCCGTTCCCGTGTCGCCTGCCATCCCCATTCCCGTGTCGCCTGCCATCCCCGTTCCCGTGACGCCTGCCACCCCCCGTTCCCGTGACGCCTGCCATCCCCTCCCCATAGTGTCCTCGTCACAAATTTTAGGTGTAATTCCCTCTCCCTAGTGCTCATTCCCAAGTGGTTCCGGTGCATTAAATTTCCCCTTATTCGGTTTCTCTCTTAGTTTTCTGTGCTGTGTTTATTTTAGTGTTTTCCACTGTTTTAGTGCTCCTTTTCCCGTGCCGAAGTGCCTTTTGTGTTGGCGTAAATCCTATTTAGTGGTTTTCATTGTTTCTCGGTGTGCTTCTCATTTCCTCCAACGAGTGTCAAGTGCAATCCCCTCGCATCCCCCTTAATCAACCGTAGCGTCCACTTCCATTTTAGTGCTCTTTATCCGATTAAGTTTAGTCGTGTTTAATTCCTACCAAGTGTTCTTCTCTAATGCTTTATTTCATCTCTGCCTCTATTTTTTTTTCTCTACCAGTGCTACTTTAGTGTTGTGTCTCATTTATTAGTTCTTAATAATTAATTTGTATTCTTATTATTGTTACTTAGTCATTGGCATATACTGTAGCATTACTTCTCCGCTATGTGTGCTCTTTCCCGTATGCATTAATCAATTTATTGTAGCCCTTCTCAACCACTTCTTTACCTGAATCATCCTCTACATATATATATATATATATATATATATATATATATATATATATATATATATATATATATATATATATACCCAGTGAGCACTCACCAATCAGACGACTTCAGGTTGGCGAGGCCCCGGGGATGTCGAAGCGACACACGTAAAATAACACAAAAACACAGAAACATCACAAACGTAAAGCTTTCGGAAATACTCCTTCTTCAGCTACAGAGATTTTACGTGTGTCGCTTCGACATCCCCGGGGCCTCGCCAACCTGAAGTCGTCTGATTGGTGAGTGCTTACTGGGTTTCCTCATCCCAACACCTTGTTGACATCCATATATATATATATATATTTTGCCGCTTACTCAACTACCCTCAAAATGTCTGTCATTGAGCCTTCCACCAAAGCTTCTCTTCAGCCTAATTCTACTCTTAACCCAAATGCACCTGCTTTCGTCCCGTCACACTGCAGGGTGCCATACCTAAACCCTAACGCCCCTGAATTTTTCCCACGGGTCAGACCAAGCATCCACAGACAAACTCATTATCACACTCCTCATCTTACCACCAACCGTCCGCCTCCTTCCCATAATGGCTTTCCCCCGACCCATCCCAGTTCCAACACATTGTCTTCTTACAGAAGAACTTAAACCTTTTCCCTGATCCTTCCAACTTATCTATATTAATGCCCAAAGCCTTGTCCCTCACTTTGACGAACTGCGCTCATTACTCCCGCCCAACGATCTACATGCTATTACCATGTCCGAAAGGTGGCTGAAACCCGCTATCTCTAGCTCTTCTGTTGAAATACCTGGGTATAACTTGTTTCGCAATGGTAGGATAGGGAAAGGAGGAGGGGGAGTAGGAATCTACGTCCGTAAAGACCTTGCTTGTAAAGTAATCGCCACCAGCGACGCACAATACTCCTGCAGACCTGAATATCTCTTCCTTGAAGTAGTCGTCAATTCAAAAAAAATATTGTTAGGAATCGTTTATCGTCCTCCAAAAATTGGTTATCTATCTGACATTGACGAGATCATTGCCAACTTAAGACACGATTATGAGCACTTAATCATATCTGGTGACTTGAATACAAATTTTGCCTCAAGCTCCTCCGATGATGTCTTTTTTAAAAACTCTTTTACATCGCACAACCTCAGCATACTACCTTTAAAACCCACAAATAACACTAAAAATTCTTCCACTTGGATTGACATATTAGTTACTGCTAACCCAGATAAAGTTTGCACACATGGTCAATTACCTGTCCCGGGCATTTCCTCCCATGACTTAATTTTTCTAGCCTACTCACTAAACTCTCCAAAATTTAAGCAGAAATTTATCTCCCAACGAAATTTTAAATACCTTGACTATGATAGTTTAATTGCAGAAGCTGCGTGTCTTCCGTGGCACACTATTGAATATGCAGACGACATAGACGCAAAAATTGAAGCACTTAACACTTTTCTCTTACATCTACTCGATAAATACGCACCCATCAAAACCACACGCGTCTCTAAACCTCGCGCCCCGTGGATAACGGCTGATTTAACACTATTGATGGCTCGACGCGATTCAATTTTTCGTCTCTTCAAATCAAATAAATGCCCAAATACGTTCAATACCTACAAAAATATTAGAAACAAAACCAAGCAACATATTAGAAATGCCAAAATAAAATTCGCTTATTCTATATCCGGCTCCAATATAACAACATCCGCCTTATGGAACAATCTGCGACACCTTGGAATCGGCAAGTCTAAGGATTCTTCCTTACCTCCAAACATATCACTAGATTCTCTTAACGAGAGCTTCTCGACGAATCCAACAACAATTGACATAGAACGAAAACGCAAAGTAATTAGTAGTCTTACTGCAAAAGCGAACGAGTCATCCGGTTCTCCACAATTCCACTTTAAAGCTGTTTCGCAATTTAACGTACTTTCAGCAATACGCAGAATCAAAACTACAGCCCAGGGTGCTGATGGTATTCCTATCATTATCATAAACAAATTAATACATCTATTACTCCCCGTACTTACTAACATTTTCAACCACTCCTTATTACAGGGAAAATTCCCATTGCAATGGAAACACGCGTTAGTCCACCTAATCCCTAAGAAATCTCTCACCGCAAACAATGACTATCGACCGATTAGCTTTCTTCCCACTTTATCAAAAGCCCTGGAGCGACTTGCGCATGAACAGGTAGCAGATTTTCTCAACATT